>OZ030027.1:3473333-4790000 GCA_964023405.1 Apodemus agrarius | reverse complement strand
GAACAAACTCCTCAAATTGTCCTTTAGAGTCCACATATGTGACATGGTACAGTTGCAATCACAACTACTAAGTAAAATGTTTAAAAAAAAAACACCAAAAAACCACAAATGCAGATGGCAAATTGGTGGCATTTTTATTATACCAGGTAAATCCCTGATTATTCAAGTTTTTCCTCCATCTTTCTTAGTTTTTTAATGTTTGTATAACTATCAATTCATTTTTGAGGTTAATATAATTAAATAACACCCTCTTTCTTCAGAATAGACTTCTTATGTTCTTTGATTCTCTTTTTTATATACATGACCTCTTTTTTTCATTAAGATTTTTATATATACAAATGAAAATACGTATACATATACTAAATATTTAAGAACAATCTGTTTGTCTGAATAATATACTTGTATATATGGTTTTGGGGCTGTCCATTTGGTATTGGATAACCAAGTGTTGTGCTCTTCCCTAAGGAGGAGTCTTTCAGCATTATCTAATCCATGTCTGTGTGAAATAAGTAATGTTTTCAGCACTTTTTAAAAAAGATCCAGTGAATTTAAAAATAACTATCTAAATTATAAACATCCTATCCAATCTGAAGCACATTCGGGAATTCTTTAACTTTAGTACCTCCGGTAGTTCTGTATCAACTATATAACATTGTTTTCCTTAAATATTAAAGTACTGGGAGTAGAAAGATGGCTCATTGTATAAGAATCACTACTCTTGTGGTGGCATAGGCTCACAAACACTTTCAACTCTACTTTTTGCTGATCAATGGTACCTTTGTACCTTCTTCAAATATGGTATGCATATATTCATTCAGGCTCACATATACTTGTAAATAATAAAATATTAAACTATTAATAATTCCATTACTACCATGTACTTAAACATTTAAATGTATCTAATATTAAAGAAAACTTTTCAGAGTCATGGGTTTCTACTTACCTGTGCATAGAATGACTCTGAAGCTTCAGGACAATAAGTTGTGAAAATTTCATTCTCACATCAGTAAAGTCAAATCAAGTGCTCTGCTCAGAAAACATTCAAACAATAAGCCAATGTCTTATGTAGGAGCAGAAAAAATTTCACTTTGTTTCTTAAAAGTTTTTCAAAATAAAATAATTGTGTATAGAAATTATTCAGAATTTTGTAAATTACACCTAAAGGATTGCTTTATAAATTTATGATGGTTATGATTCTTGGTTAAGGAGCCTTTCATTGGTCTGTCAGATTCCCAACACAGTGTATTTTCTCAAATACTTTGCCAAATCAAATTCATGTAGGAGTAATATGTTGCAAATTCAATAATTAGAAAAACAAGCCATGTATATGTTTTGATGTCTTGATAGTATTTATAATTTCTTAGCTATCTTCAAATATATGTGTTTTAATTTTTGCAGGTGGCCTGTTTTTATTCATTTGGAAGAAGATTATGATTTCTTCAGAGAAATGTCGTGTTTTAGGACGTTTTATCATTAATCGGATGCTCTTAGAACCCATTTTTGACTAGTCTTAAATAATTTCATTACAAGATGGAAAATTTAAGTCCATACTAAAAAGTAATTAAATATTACCATCACAATTCTATACTTATTTCTGATTCTTTTTATCCTTTCTGTGCCTTTATATTTCCATTTATTGGCTTGTAGTAATTTCAGCCCAACAGCTATATACCCAACTAAAAAGTCATTGATTGTACTAAATGCTTGAATTACAAATGAATGTCTTACATTATTTATTTGTGTGTTTATATCCCTAATTTCTTTAGTGCATAATTTGTCCATTTAACTACTCCAAATTTAGATATGGTTCTGGATAGTTGTAAGTCAACCTCAAACACCCTAAAGTAATCTGAAAGGAGGGTACATAAATTAAGAAACTGAAACCATAAAATGGGGCTGTAGGCAAGCCTGGAAGGTATTTTCTTAGTGTTTGATGGAGAAGCGCCTAGACTATTAAGTGGAGTGCCATCCCTAGGCTGGTGGTTCTGACTTCTATAATAGAGTCTGCTGAGCCAGTCAAGGGGAGGAAGCCAGTAAGCAACTCTGTTTCATGGATTTGTATCAATTTTCCTTAGTCCAAAGAAAATTTCATAGAATTCTAGTAGCTAATAAGGTAATAGGGGACATAATAGAATATGATATTATAAAGGGATAATGAAGAAATTTGTGTAAGTGAATTAAACAGGAAAGGGCATAGGAAGAGAGGGTAAAGCATGGAATTTGAAAATGTAGGTATCCCTAATTAACTTTAAAGGCTCTGTTCAAAACTACAGTAAAAAGTGTTGTGCAGATGCATATATATGGACCACTGGGTGGTCCAAACAGCTGATGTTCTTCCTATGGATTCAATTCCCCTCCTCTCTCCAGTCCTTCTGCCAGCTCCCCAACCAGGGTCGTTGTGCTCAGTCGGATGGTTGGCTCTAAGCATCTAGATCTGCATTGGTCAGTTGCGCGCTGAACCTTCCAAGGACCAGCCGTATCCGGTTCCTCTTAGCAAGCCCCTCTTGGCAATGGCAACAGTGTCAGGTTTGGTGTCTGCAAACAGGATGGATCCCCAGGTGGGGCAGTCCCTGGATGAGTGTTTCTTCAGTCTCTGCTCCATTTTTTGTCCCTGTGTTTCCTTCATACAGTAACATTTCCAGGTTAAAAACTGACCCATCTCTTGACCGGGGGACATGCTTATCTACTGGAAGTCGTTTCTAAAGGTTCCATCTCCTCTTCTCTGTGCATTTTGGCTAAAATCATCCTTTTGGATCCTGAGAGCCTCTCGTTGACCTGGAGTCTGCGGCTCTCCAGTGCTTTCCCCAGTTCCTCTTATCCCACTGCTACATATTTTTATTCAATTTCCTGACTCTTCTTTGAATTATTTGTTGAGAGACTTGAAGTTTTTGTCATACAGATCTTTCACTTGTTTGTTTAGAGCTGCCCCAAGATATTTTATATTATTTGTGATTATTGCAAAAGGTATTGTTTCCCTAATTTTTTTCTCAGCCCGGTTATCATTTGATTAAAGGAAGGCTACTGATCTGTTTCAGTTAATTTTGTATGGTCCATTTTGTTGAAGTGGTTTATCAGCTGTGAAATTTCTCTGGTAGAATTTTTGGGCTCACTTATGTATACTATCATATCATCTGCAAATAGTGATACCTTGACTTCTTCTTTGCCAATTTGTATCCCCTTGATCTCCTTTTGCTGTATTATTGCTCTGACTAGAACCTTGAGTACTATATTGAATAGATACATGTACTCCAGTTTTAATTGAGTTATTTGGTTTGTTGGTATCTAACTTCTTGAATTCTTTTGAAAGAAAAATCACAATACTTGAACTCTGAGAGCATCTGTACTGTCAGATAAAGAAA
Organism: Apodemus agrarius; assembly: GCA_964023405.1. NCBI lineage: Eukaryota > Metazoa > Chordata > Mammalia > Rodentia > Muridae > Apodemus > Apodemus agrarius. The sequence continues at coordinate 4,786,641 of OZ030027.1, read as the reverse complement.
GCCCATTCCAGATCCACAGTTCCAAGCAAATGCTAACTTATTACTTATCCATTAAGAATAATGGAAGGTTAGAAAGGATTATATTTCTAGACTTTGTATGATCATGTTTCCCTAAAATTTACTTTACACATGTTAGTAGGTTTTACTTGTTGTGGGTTTTGTTGTTGTTTAGCTCTGTGGTTTACAGTAAAAGGAATCAAGATGATATTCTAGATTTTAAGATATCTACTTGTTTTCTAGACCCCTCTTAGTAATTGTTCACTTCATGGTAAAGATATTTTTAAACAACTAAAGTATAGGGAAAATAAAAATCACTAACAAATTATGCAGAATAAAAATGTTTTTGCAGCTGATTGTGTTCAAATTTAAAAAGTGAAGCAATGTTAATCCTGACTAACTACATTTTTTAAAACTTTATAGATGTTTTGACTACATGTATGTCTGTGAAGGTCAGAAGAGGGTATTATATTCCCTGTAACCCAAAATACAGTTGTTTATGAGCCACTAGTGGGAGTTAGGGATCCAACCAAGGTCCTCTGGAAGAGCACTCAAGGCTCTTAACCACCAAGCCAACTTTTTAGTCTCTCGGGTACTTTATTTTTTAGTATAAGAAAATCTTACAATTTTACCTTACTTTTAATCTGTACTTAAACTAGAATATACTTTATGCCAGTGGCTCTCAACATGTGAATCATGACCCCTCTCCATATCAAATATTTAAATAATGAGTCATAGCAGGAGTAAAATTATAGTTATGAAGATGCGTGGTCACTACAATTTGAGGAACTGTATTAAAGGTTCACGTCTTTATGCACTGAGATTTCTCAGACATCAAGTCTTCAATATTTTACTGTTTCACAAAATATTTATTGCTAGACTTGGGAGAATCATTCTACAACAGACCACACTGATTTATTTTGTCTACTATGCCTTATTGCTATTTCAGAAGGCTCAGATGTTCTATGTGCGTTACTCTATGATTTAAATGGGCAAATTCCAATGTATTTCTTCTCTTCTAATTCAACATAGTTACTAAATGCTTTTTCTCTATACTTTTATACTATTTTAATTTTATAATTTCACTTGTTGAAAATTTATTCAATATATTTTTATTAAACACTCAATTGCCATAGAAAATATTTAGATGCAACTAAAATTAACCAGTTTTCTTCATTAAATCCTATACTCTAGGCCTTAATTCTTCTCTTAAAAGGTTCATTCCTACAAAAAAGATATACTTCTGAAATACATGAAAAGTCTCCTGAGAGGCTCTGGCAGAGCCTGACATATATATATATATATATATATATATATATATATATATGCAGATGTTTGCAATAAACCTTCAGACTGAGCACAGGTACCCCAAAGGAGGAGCTAGAGGAAGGAATGAAGGCGCTGAAGGGGCTTGTAACTCCATAGGAAGAACAACAATATCAACTGGACAGACCCTCCCTCCCCCCAATCACAGAGCTCCTAAGGATTCAACCATCAACCAAAGAGTACACATGGAGGTACCCATGGTCTAGCTACACATGTAGCAGAGGATGGCCTTATCTCGCACCAATGGAAGGGAGGGGAGGCCCTTGGTCCTGTGAAGGCTTGATATCTCAGTGCAGGGGAATGGTAGGCTGGGGAGGTTGAAGTGGGTGGATGGGTGGAAACGCACTCTCATAGAAGTTGGTGGGAGCAGGAGGGAGAATATGATAGGATCTCTCCATTACCAAGACAGAGACAAGCAGGCAATTGAAAGCAAGTTTGGAGATTCTGGGGTAGATAACCTCTATCTTAATCCATTTCTAAGGATATCCCATTACTAGGGCTTGGGGACTGGAAGCTGTTACTGGGGAGATCTGGATACTAGCTGACCCACTGTCCTTTCTTTAAGCTGGGTGACTGAGCACTTTCTAGCTTCTGACTAGCTGCCTGAAGTCTGAATTTTTAAAAATGACTTGTCTAGACTTGCTCATTTCTTAGGCCTAGTTTCCTAGGTTGCCTATTTGAAACTTGTCATGGAGTCAGTCTAGCCTTCTAAATAGATAGCTTTTCTCTGAGTAGATTTATAGATTTATAGATATCAATGAGCTTGTACTTCTAAAGCATCCATAAGAAATATCCAAGGTGTATTTCTCTTACCATATTGTGTTTTAATAATGATAGAGTAAAACAGCATGTATCAATGCTGCAATTAAATGGAAATTAAACTTACGTGGCTAAAAGATGCAAAGATACTTCCTAGATACTGTGCAATTTCTCTTCTTAAATTAAATTAAGGGCTGGGCAGTGGCAGCGCACACCCAGCAATTGGGAGGCAGAGGCAGGTGGATTTCTGAGTTCGAGGCCAGCATGGTCTACAGAGTGAGTTCCAGGACAGCCAGGGCTACACAGAGAAACCCTGTCTCAAAAAAAAAAAAAAATACCAAAAAAAATTAAAGGAAACCAATAATAAATAAATACAAACTATAATTTTGTAGAAGTTTATCTTTGTTTTTTTCATGTAGTTTTCTGTAGTTTCATTGCTATATATGCTTATATTTTAAAGTACGAGTGAATTTTGCTACAATTTCAAAATATTATGGAATGAATGCAAGTAGTAACTTAAATATTTACTGTTCAATTTAGATTCAGTCAAAAACTAATTGGTTAGTTATTAAGCTGACCAGTTTACAAAGGGCAAGAAATATTGATTGTTATTTTGGGTGCTATTCGGCCCAAATTAATTTCATGATATTTAAGGGACACCAGAACTGTTCTAGTCTAAAGGAAATGCAGGGATAAAAATAAAGCAGATACTGAAAGTAAGGCTACTCAGTGACCAACCCAACTTGGGATCCATCGCATTCATGCACACCGGATCCTGATACTGTTTCTGATGCTTGCACATGTTAGCATTCTGTCTAAACTCCACCCCCCAACTACCTGGCAACAGCCAGTATAAATGGGGCTACTTGCCCCCTCCTCTCTTCTCTCTCTCTCTCTTTCTTTCTTTCTCTCTCTCTCTCTCTCTCTCTCTCTCTCTCTCTCTTGCGCGCGCGCGCACCTCTTTTTCCCTCTCTCTCTCCATTCCTTTCCTCACTCCTTGTGGTCATGGCCGGCCTCTACTTCTCACTTCTCCCTCTCTCTGCCTTTCTCTATCTCTACTACCCTCTTAACTCCCCTCCCCATGCCCTGAATAAACCCTATTCTATACTATACCTCATTGGCTGGTTCCTCAGGGGGAAGGGATGCCTTGGAATTGACCCCACTGAGCAACCCCTTCCCCCATACCTCAACACACCCCCATAGAACATATCTACTTATATATCTTTATCTTTTTATAAACACATCAGCAGACAGGAGCTCACATTGGCTGTCCTTTGAGAGACTCTACCAGCAACTGACTGGGACAAACATAGATACTTACGGCCAACCAATTGATTGATGCCGGAAACCACCATGAAAGAGTTTGGGGAAGGATTGAAGCAGCTGAGGGGATTGCAGCCGCATAGGAAAAATAGCAGCATCGACAAACCTAGATCCTTCAGAGCTCCCAGAGACTAAGCCAGCAACCAAGGAGCATACATTGCCTGGCTGCTCACATGTGCGCCAGGCACAGGGGTAGAAGAGTACTATTTTATCTGTCCTCAGTGGGAGAGGAAGTACTAATCCTTTGGAACCTGGATCCCCCCAGGGAGGATGTGAAGTGAGTGTGGTGGCGATGGGGGAGCACAGTTTGGATGTGGGGGAAAGAGAAGGCAGGAGGGATGGCATGATGACCTTAGGGAGAGGGGAGTAGGATGGGGATAACTTGTGGAATGGAAATTAATAAAAATAATTAAAAAATTTAAAAATAAAGAAAAGAGGGAGTATGCTTGTATAGGATGAACTTTTTTCTTATTAATTTGAAAAGCTGTCTGTGTCTTAAATTTGAAGCATATATTTTGCATTTTGAAGTTCCTCTATGGAGTACTTCAGGAGTACAGAGGACAAAATGGCCCACTTTCACCACCGTACACATTGAGGAGGGAATCTGCCTCTTGTGTGTCCTCTTACTCATGTGCCTTCTGCTGTTCCATGGAAATGGTTTGCACAGTTTTCATGGGGCTCTGCTCAGAGGGTGAATTATGCCAGTTGACCGGTGGGTCAGTAATGCGATAATTTAATGAAATTAGTTTTCATCCAAGTTCTGTCATTCTCTAGCTGCTGTCAACTGATTGTTTCATCTACTTATTAAATTCCCCTACAGCTCATTATACTTACTGGAAAAGTAAATTTTATTAAAAGTGAGACCCACCAGACTGCTGATTATTAAAAAAGTAATGTAATGCCCTAAAAATAATGAATGTCCCATACAATGCAGAAAAGAGAAAAGTACACCAGTAAGACATTATTTTCCAACAAAAAAAAATCAATTTTATCATTGAAGCATACAATTCCAGGAGTTCAAAACCACAAAAGTAATCTACAATTAATGACAGCAACTTTGTCACAACAAAAACTCCCTGGGTTTTAATTTTTTTAACTAGTATTTATTTTCCTCTTGCTTCTGTAGCAAACTGTCACCAGTTACAAGTTTAAAATAATCTATACTTATTATAGGTCTGGAGAGCTCAGGTGACAGCACTCGCGCTGCTACGGAACCAAGTATCAGGCATAGGCCTGGGGGATTGACAGAAGACACAGACACAGGTCATTCAGTAAGGAGAATGCCGAAGCTTTACTGGGAGACCAGCAATATATATATACTAGAGGCCAGGGAAAACAACAGGAAAAAAAAACAATTAGGCACCAGGAAGGTCCCTACTACATTGGGCTGGAAAACAGGAATCAAATTAAGCTGCAGGATGTTCCACAGGATGTTTTGCAGGATGTTTTCTGTGCAAAACAGCTCAGCTGGGGGAGTTGAGCTAAGCTCATCCATGCCCAACAGGTCCCCCTTTTTTTATTTTATAAGAATGAATAGCGTCTGTCTTAGGACACCTTCCGTCCAACTCCCATTACCCGTCTCTGGTATACTCTGCCAGTCCCAGAGCCCCTGTCTTAGGTTGGTGTGGACTGCAAAGGAGTTGCCCATCATAGACTAACTATTCTCCATATAGGCTGAGCCATATTTGAGCAGAGGTATTATCCTGTGCTGAAGACATAAGCAAGCACATGTTCAGTTACTGCTCTGGACTGGTTTTGTTGTTTTCACATATGGTTTAGAAGGAACAATCCCAATGCAGTGGCTCTACAAGCCAAAAGCCCTAGTGCCATAGACGCAGACATTTTTAATCAGGGGTGGCAATAATGCCAAAGTCTCTCTTATGGTGATACAAGGTGACAGGAAGTCTCCCTACATCATTTAGAGGGATAGGCACAATTCAAGGAATTCTCACAACCACAGCAGCATCTTCATAGTCTCAGCAGTCTCAGATACACACAATCTGCTAGAACAATTCAATTTCTTGTCTTCTTCCTGTTCATTAGAGACTTTTCAAACTAAAGAGAAAAATGGGGCTAAAACACATGGTTTAGTATTCAAGGAAACATTGCAGCACATAAGACGGGAACCAAGAAATGAAGCTCTATCTAAGTAACTCCTATTTTTAATAATACATAAACTATTCTCTAATATAAAATGTATTACTCTGATCTAATTTAGCTGTAGCCTTCCCAGTAGTCCTATTAGTAGAGAGCACAACTAGCCACAGAGTACCAGTGTTCATAATGACAGGATGCACACAGTGCTCAGGAACCCAGATAGGACTTTCTGGATCTTTAGGGAAGATACAAACAGAACCTCTCATCCTGACCAACACTGGATCAGGACCTCTCCAAACTCCTGAAGATAACTCTTTCCATTTTACTAAACCCTCTAACTTCTTTGCACCTTTCCAATGTCTGTCTGCAGCAGAAAGCTTATCTTTATCTATTATTAAAAAATTTAAAGTATAAAGAACAAAGGACAATCTAGCATGAAGAGAGGTAAACTCCCCCTTTTTTGTTTTTTCAGGATAATTTTTTACAGTAAGATGAGCTTTCTCCACTATAGCTTGCCCTTGTGGATTATATGGAATCCCTGTTTTATGAATAATATGAAAGTATGCACAAAATTTTTCAAAGGATCCGCTGGTATATGCTGGACCATTATCAGTTTTTAACTGATTTGTGACTCCCATGCAAGCAAAAGCTTGTAAACAATGATTTTTTACATCTTTTACCTTTTACCTTTTCACCACTATGTGCAGATGCAAAAATTATACCAGAAAAGTTATCTATAGATACACGAACAAATTGTAGCTTCCCAAATGATGGAACATGAGTCACATCCATTTGCCAAATATCATTTGCTTTAAGACCTCAGGAATTCACTCCCAAATTGGGGGATGAAATGAATTGAGCACATTGAGGGCATTGAGTAACAATTTGCACAGCTTGTTCTCTAGTAATATCACAGTGAAACTTTAAAGAATTTGCATTAAGATGAAATTTATTATGCATATTCAAGGCTTTATCATAATTGGTGGCCAAATTCAATGCAACCAATGGAGGTTGGGTTTATGATTTTTGATTGCCCTGCGCTAGGGGACCAGGTAATAATGAATGTCCTCATATATGGCCCACAAATACTGGTTGTTTGCTCTACCTTAGAAGAGCTTGTACCTTCATCAGACAAGAATAAATAGAGAAAACAGGGCCACATAAGTTGCATTTTCTAATGGTTCTATAATTTGGGAAACTTATATACTATCCATGTAAATATTAAACGCTTTATTAGGGAGTAAATTCAAGGCTAATTGAACTGCCTTTAATTCTGCTAATTGTGTAGAACAATTAGAAATTTTTATAACTTTTACTTCATTCCCAAAAACAACAGCAGCTCTCCCACTGGATGACCCATCAGTGAAAACCACTTGAGCACCATCCAAAGGGTAAGAGGAAACAATCTTTGGAAAGACTGCTGGATGGGTTTTTAAAAATTGGCACAACTTATTATCTGGATAATGATTATCAAAATAACAATTGGTAATGCATTCAATTAAGGATGCATTTTATTAATTCAGCAATTTGCTGAATTAAGGATTCAGCAAAACCTTGGGATAAAATTTGTAGCTATTCCTTGTTATAGGGTGTAATCATAACATCAGGTTCCTTCCAAACGTTTGCAAGCTTGTTTTATATGCCTTAAACAGTAAGGATACCACTGCCTGTGGATAAGACAATACAATTCGTGCCAGGCGTAGTGGCACATGCCTGTAATCCCAGCACTTGGGAGGCAGAGGCAGGTGGATTTCTGAGTTTGAGGCCAGCCTGGTCTACAGAGTGAGTTCCAGGACAGCCAGGACTACACAGAGAAACCCTGTCTCGAAAAACAAAAACAAAAAAGCAAACAAAAAAAACCAATACAATTCATGGAAGCAAATTTTCAATTATCAATTTTGCCTAAAATGCTTGCCATGTAATAGGCCACGTATCAATAATCTGTCATGACCAATTTGATTGTTGATTGAAACAAGGAACAAATGTTTTATCAGGTTCTTAAGACATTCTTTTCAAAATACTTTCATGATTCTATCCAACAATACTTTATCAACACACCAACAGCTTTAGAGTAGGATGTTAAAACCTTACTTGGAATTGAAAAAAGGTCTACATTGATGCTCTCATTGCCAAGTAATGGCTGTGAACACATAACATAAACAACTGATTGCAATAACCTTCTCTACTATTTGTAAAGTTATTTGTCTTTTGCCAGTTAATTTGCATGACACCTTGAGAACAGAGGTTTAAGTCTTCCTGTGGTAAGCTTAGAACAATGTCCTAGCCAATAAATGTTTTACAATTATCAAAATGCAAAGCAAAAAACAACCTTCGAATCCATAATAATTTTGTATGGAGTAGGCAGGCCAGATTTTACTGTCTTCATAAGTTCTCCATAGCCTTGTTAACCTTTCATGGATCTTAAGTTTGAACTGTATTTTGAACCACACCTAGATAGATCTGTCAGTAATGCCGTTTTTGGCCTGAAACTTCCTAAGTGGGAATTGCTAGACAAAAGTAGTGCCTCACAAGCCTCCACTGAGGCAGCTCTGTGCTTTTCATTTACTCAAATGTAAACTATTTTCTAACCTGAGCCTATTGCCTGAGACTAAGGCCAACCTGTCCTGCAGTGAAGTAGCCTGCATCCAGACCCCATTGTATGAGGGTTGAATAACAAAAGGAACCTGAAATTCGAAGGTTCCCTGAAAAAAAATTCCCACTGAGATCTCTTTTTCAATCTTGGGCAGTTAAATTTGGCTTCTACCACTGTATACAACAAGGCTTGTGAAAAAGTGGCAACAGGCCTATACTGGTCACAGCTCTTTAATGTTTATCATTCTTTTTTATTTAATTTTTATTTTCTATATTCTATGTTTACATTCCAAAGGCTTTCCCCTTTCCCAGTTCCCCCCCCACCATATGTCCCATAATTCCTCTGCCTCCCCCCAGCTATTCCCCAATCATCCCCCACACACACATGATTTCTCTGTTCTGGGTCTACAATACTGGATCCAATCTTTACAGGCCCAGGGTCCTCTCCTTTCTTCTTCTTGGGAGTCATTTGACTTGCTAATTGTGCTTTGAGTATTTAGGGCTTCTGGGCTCATTAATATCCACTTATGTGTGATTGCATTTCATGTGTATTCTTTTGTGATTGGGTTAGCTCACTTAGGATGATAGTTTCCAGATCTAACCATTTACCTACAAATTGCATGAATTCATTATTTTTAATTGCTGAGTAGTACTCCATTGTATAAATATACCATATTTTCTGTATCCATTCCTCTTTTGAGGGATATCTGGGCTCCTTCCCATTTCTGGCTATTATAAACAAGGCTGCTATAAACATAGTGGAGCATGTGTCTTTACTGTATGCAGGGGAATCCTCTGGGTATATACCCAGGAGTGGTATGCCAGGGTCCTCTGGAAGTGACATGCCCAATTTTCTGAGAAACTACCACACTGATTTCCAGAGCAGTTTTATCATTTTGCAATCCCACCAACAGTGGAGGAGTATTCCTCTTTTTCCACATCCTCGCCAGCACTTGTTGTCTCTTGAGTTTTTAATCTTAGCCATTCTGACTGGTGTTTATCATTCTTGAAATCATCTTAATTGCAAAATATGAGTGAGTTAAGAATCATAAGCCTTTGATCAGATTACAAACTGCAGTCAATGGTACACTGGCAGTTGGTAAGCATAATTCCTAACTTTCTCTTGCAATATTAGAGCAACTACAACTTGGGAAAGCAAAACCCAATTTTAAACAATCTATTCTCTTTAAATTCAATGGCAAATGCATTACTTTCACATTATAAAATTTGTCTGCAAGTTCTTATGTTTGAATGCATGACAGTACAACTTATGATACCTCATTAAAGAGAAATTGTTTTAAATCTTATCCCTTTTTAAGTCTAATTTTTAGGATAAGAATCACACAAAACATGTCAATTTAGAACTATCTTTAGAGGCCTGTTTTTCCTGGGTTGAGTCATGCCACGTGTTGTTGTTTAAGATAACTCCAACCCTGAGTTACCAGTTTTAAACTAACTTTTTGTTACCAATGTAATAAGTTTTAATCATGCCCAATAACTTATAAGCCAATACTCTATAGTCAAGACATGCAAAACATATTTATACCTTTAAGACCAATCACACAAAAATGAAGCGACTACATGAATCTTATAAATTTGAACAATTTTTTTCTAGCTGTAATTTCAAGAGAAAACGCACTTTGTACCCAATAGGAGAAATAACCATCAGCCTACTTGCCCTAGAACTTAAGAAGCTGCTGGCCCTTTTAAAAGCAACTTTTCTCTAGCTGTGCTTGACTCCTAGCTAAATGCAGCGCAGCTTAAATCAGCCTCTGCTGTGTAAACTGAGACTGGATCAAGAGATGGACTTCCAGCAAATACAGTTTTTACCAATTTTTTTTAACATGAAACATTGGACAATCATTCAAACAACAAAACAAGGACGGACACATGTGGACAAATTGGTGCACCAATGACAATACATAGAGAGGAAAGAGCACTTGTAACCAGCACTAAAAATATCTCCATTGGGGTCCATAGAGGAAACAGGGCGTCTCCATGTTTCGCCTTGTCCCTAGGAGAATTTTGAAATCAATTTTCCTTCTCTCTTTCTGATGTTTCTAAAATCCATTTTTGTTGTTTTTTGTTTTTTACTCTTTTTATTTTATTTTATTTTATTTTATTTTATTTTATTTTATTTTATTTTATTTTATTCCCTATTCCTTTTGCCTGATGCACTTCTGGACTGTGGACAATATGCCTAATAAAATTCACCATCCCAATTTGCTGTTACACCCTAGCTATTTTAGCCTTAATCCTAGTACCCTGTTGCTTAAGCAAATCTACCCATTTATCCACCAATTGTAAGGTGGCCAGATGGCACCATCCTGTACTTACCTTGTTTGATGCAGTTCCTACTTTCACTTTGTTTCTTGCACCATATATTCCCCAATACATTCCTTTCCTTTCGCTAGCCAGCTTTTCTTGGAATGATCCCGTCAGGAGTTCCTCTTTCCCGATCTTGGTGGAACCTCCACTTGACAGCGCCTGCACTGCCACGGTACCAAGTATCGGGCATAGGGATTGACAGAAGACACAGACAGGTGTCATTCAGTAAGGAGAATGCCAAAGCTTTACTGGGAAAACAACAAGAAAAAAAAAAACAATTAGGCACCAGGGAGGTCCCTACTATATTGGGCTGGAAAACAGGAATCAAATTAAGCTGCAGGATGTTCCACAGGTGTTTTGCAGGATGTTTTCTGTGAAAAGCAGCTCAGCTGGGGGAGTTGAGCTAAGCTCATGCATGCCCAACACTCAGGTCTGAACGGGCTGTCTGATGACACAGAGCTAGTATGGATAGACAACCCTCCCTACACCAATAAATGTTTTCTCTTACAGTGATGAGTTTTCCATTTAGGGACTCCAGAGAAGAACCAGTTTAATCACTAGGCTCAGTGTCATCTCTGCAGAACACACTTTGTGACCCTTTATCATCAAATCCAGTAGCAAAATGATTTTAATTACACTAATATAACACATTGTTAGTAAAGTCCTGTAGTCTATTTGAGTTAACACATATATTTGTATCTGTATATGTATTTGTTCTGCGAAATTAGTCAAGGATAATTCTTGATGATATGATGACTAAGCCATTATCTTTTTTATTGAAGGAGTCACTTGATTGTCTCTACTTTGGGGTCTAGTCAAAGAGAAATGTAATCAAATGTTACACATGCAGTTGCAATTCATGATAAATGGAATTTCATTCGTAGAGAATCCCAGCAGTCCAGAGGAGGTCTTTGGTTTTTTTTGTCCTGTGTCATAACACCATGAAATACTCAGATATATGGAGCAGTTTATTCATTATAAATATATATTTCAACATATTTCTGTAGTCAATGCAAAGAATCCATGTGTTCTATTCCTGTCTTTTTATAATTCATGGGCAGAATTCCTCATAAAGAGAAAATATTTATCATATATCCTTTTCCCTAAACAGTATGACACTTGTGTTTTAAGACAGCGTGAGGAAATATGATAATTGATGAGAGCAATACAACATTGGCTTCCCAAAACACATATGATTCACACTGTCAACATTTTTTGTGATGGCTGGGCAGTTTGTTCTCCATAGGAGTAGGAGAAAAAGCAGAGTCTAAGTTGCTGCACAGGGGAATTCTTAGATAGCTCTTTCATAGCTCTGGCAAACGATTTACAGAATGGCTAATGTTCTCATGGAAAAGGGAGGGAAAGAGAGGAGCTGAGATACTACAGGGAAATGGAGTTAGGAGAAAGGAGAACTGGGGGCTTAGATGGGACTAGAATATTTTAATGGCAACCGTAGCTCTCCACATATACACCCAATGGTGTCAAAAGTTTTGGCTTCTTGGAATTTTGGTACGTGCTTGTAAAGGTATCTAAGGTGAAATGCTTATTTTGAGGCCATCGTGACGCTGCATTGTATTTGGGACCCCCCCTCCTGCCCATTGTATCTCTATTAGATGTTCCTACCACAGCCTTTTGTAAGAGTTTCTGCACATATTCTCAAACAACCAAACTACTTCCTTGGCCTCACTGTCTGCTTTGTATTGCACAAGTTATCGACTTTCAGAAATGTTATTTTCTTCTACTTTCTCTACTGAACACCTATTTTTGTTTTTATTTCATGCATTTCTCTGAATCCCACTCCTACATACAAGTTTTTCTAGCAAGAAAAAAAAGAGCTAAATTTTTTTCCAATTTAAAAAAAAAGATATGCATTAACACAATCCCCCTTTAAGTGTTGCTTTATTAGGTGCCATTCTTCTTAATAAGATGAGACACCAGATCCCCTTTGTATTACATGCAGAGTAAACTTACCCAAGTCCAGAGTACTCCTGTCATTGGAGTCAGGACTTATGATTACTCTATTATGAATAGCAAATTTAATATAAAGATCTTTAAGAAACATATATCCATCATCGTGTATGCATCCTATCCATAATTTTAAAGTCAAAGAATCAAAGTAATATGTGTGTTCATGAACTCCATTCTATTTCCATGGATTCACTACTTTTTGGAAAACCCTCTATTTATTACTATTTTGGTTCAGAGTTGAGAATAAAGTAAGTTCTGGAAATGGGGGCACTTGCATCTCTCTGCAGTATGTCAGTATTTATCATGATAGTGTCACTTAGCCAGGGCCTCTCTCCTCAAACTAGGCATTCACTGGTGTTAGAAAATCAGGGTAGAAACTCAGGAAGAAATGAGAGCAGGTGTTCAGGTGCTGCCCCCTTGTGGCTGAAGAACCTGGCGCAGGGTCCCTGATAAAACACAGAAAGGATAAAAGCAATTGCTAATTTTGAGGAAGACTCTTTTACTCTAGGCTCACAACCCTTTAAAGTTCAGTAATATTTTCTTAATATCTCCTCAACATGGCTGTTTGGTCATGCTAGGTTTGGAAAGCATACATAGAGATTAAATGGTTTCACAACTGGGTAGTGAAATGCTAAATTAAATTTAAATTACTAAATTTAATTACTGGGCTAGATTTTGTTTTCATTTTTTATATTCTCATTCAGTTAGTTTAGTGGTCTGAAACCAATACCTGCAACTTCAAGGTAAAATATTGATAATCTTCTGTATTCTTTCATATGCATTCTTACACTTCTGTCACTAAAATGGGGTGATAGCACAAGGTTTTTCACTTGCCCTTTCAGGGTGTTTATTCATATGTGTCCGATTTTAGTAAATTACATTAAAAGCAGTGACAAGGGCTAGGACTTACAGGCTTTCATTTTTCCCTGTCATTTTTATTCAACTTTATATTTATTCATGGGTATGTGTCATTGTGCACATGCATGCAGAGATCAGAGCTTGACTTGTATGGTTGATCTTTTCTTTCGACCATTTGTGTTCTGGGATAGAACTCAGGCAGTCAAGATGCCAGTGACTTTGCTCACTGAGCCCTCTCGCCAGCCCTTGGAGTCCCATTGATTTTTAGGTAGATTTCCTCTTTTTAACATCTGTGCTGTTTAGTTTATAATGATATATTTATTGCTACTACAATTTTGAAAACTGAGCAACTTAAATATCACTAGAGAAATGACTTAATTTATAAAATGTATTGACTACTTAAGAGGAAATCTATTTGACAACTTTTATCTTATAAATTGTGATGGTTCATCTCAGGTGGCAACATCTAGAATCCACTAAAACCCAAGTGTCTGGGTACCCATATAATGGATTTCCATTTTCAGATTATTTGATGCAGCAAAACCCACCCTAAAATTTGGGTCACACCTTCTTGTGTCAGCCCATAGGATTTATTACTTTGACTTATGAAGGGACTGAGATAGCAGAATGAACTCCATTTTGTTCTTAATTCTCCATTCTAAGTTAATTTGCCCTTAGAGATGCATGGCCCCCAACCCTTGAGGTCTGAGAAAATTCATGAAATGTCCCTCACTGTTGGAAAATATACACAGTAGCTGCAGCTAGATGATAACAGCAAAGTAGACTAAGAAAACTTAAGTCATCCCCTGGTCAAGATGCCTCCTTTTTGTTGTAGGATCCAACCTTGTGATTTAATCAGGTGTTGTAAATAAACTAGCTTAAAGGCCAGCATACCTTTACCCTTTCATGTAAAGCCAAGGCTTGGAAATCCTGGTGGGTTTTTTATTTTGTTTTGTTTTGTTTTTTGGTTTTGTTTTTGTTTGTTTTTTTCTTTCCTCTTTTTTATTTTCTATATTCTTTGTTTACATTCCAAAGGCTTTCCCCCTTCTGCTAGATCTGGAGGCAGCTCTCCTAGCCTGTGGCATCAGGAAGGTCTGTGACCCAAGCTCTTGAGCTTGAATAAAGACTCTCATGTGCTTGCATCAGAGTTGTGGTTCCTGGTAGTCTCTTTGTGGCTTTTGCAATCTGGGCACAGCACTTACAGTGTTTGGGTCATGAAGTCCAAAACTGAATAGTTTGCATTGAAAAGGCTGAGAATTTATTTATTTCATAAGTCTGGATATATCAGCAGTCCCAATTTGGTGCTGGAGTCTAGGATGATTTCTGGATATGTGATGTTTTTCAGTCTATGTTGGGATCCTAAAGAAGATTTATTTAACATATGTTGCAGCAACTAGCTATCTGAACTAGGTAGAGAAAGCATTAATTAATTAATTCACAAATTTTAAAGTTTAAAATTGAATGGACTCAATAACTACTTTCAATGTTTGTGAAAAGAGCTTGATATGACCATGTACATCATACTAGTAAAAAAAAAAACCCAAAACAGACAAACAAACAAACAAAAAATACCACCACCATTACCATCAACAAACCTTTCCAAATAGAAAGGGAAGGCTTGAGACCCCGCACTCCCTGCAGCCTCCACCATCTTCCCAGCCATTTAAAAACAGCCAGCAGGAACCAGCTGTTTCGAACCAGTCGGTGGAACCAACCTCCACCATCTTCCCAGCTGTTTTGAACCAGCTGGCAAAATCAGGTACCCGAGATATCCTGAGTTTAAGAACTTTGGGGTCTCAGGTCCTGAGCAGGAGCTGCACTCAGAGCATCAGGTCCTGGGACCCAGCCAGGTCTGGGCTCTGTGCCCTGAAGGCGGACCCTTGCACTCCCTGTAGGCTCCCCCATCTTCCCAGCTGTTTTGAACCAGCCAGTGGAACCAGGTACCCGAGATGTCCCGAGTTTAAGACCTTTGGGGACTCAGACCTTGAGCAGGAGCTGTGCACAGAGCAACGGTTTGGGGGCCCCAGCCAAGCGTGGGCTCTGTGCCCTAAAGGCAGTCCCCTGCACTCCCTGAAGCCTCCGCCATCTTCCCAGCTGTTTCAACCTAGCTTGTGGAACCAGGTACCCGAGATATCCTGAGTTTAAGACCTCTGGGGACTCAGGCCACCTGTCAGCAATCTGTGAGCAGGAGCCCCGCAGGGCAGTGGTTCAGGTGTCTCAATCATGGGGAAATAGCCTTACAAGCCCACAGGAGGTTCAAGCACTAGCTAGTAACTACAGGACCAACTAACACCAGAGATAACCAGATGGCAAAAGGCAAATGTAAGATTGTTACTAACAGAAATCCGAACCAAGTTCCCTGACAGCATTAAGTCTCGGATAACCCAACACACCAGAAAAACAAGACTCAGATCTAAAATCACTGGTCAGGATGGTGATAGAGGAACACTTAGATAAATCTCTTAAAGTAATACAGGAGAAAATGGATCAAAAGCTGGAAGCCCTTACAAGGCAAACAAAAAAACCACTTAAAGAAATTCAGGAGAATATGGATCAAAAAATAAATGCCAATAAGGGGGAAACACAAAAATCACTTAAAGAAATACAAGAGAATGTGGGTCAACAAGTAGAAGTCATAAAAGAGGAAACACAAAAATCCCTTAAAGAATTACAGGAAAACACAAACAAGCAATTGAAAGATCTGAGCAAAACCATACAGAATCTAAAAACAGAAGTAGAAACAACTAAGAAATTGCAAAGGGAGACAACATTGGAGATAGAAAACCTTGGGAAGAAATCAGAAGTCATAGATGCAAATATCAACAATAGAATACAAGAGATAGAAGACAGAATCTCAGATGCTGAAGATACCATAGGAACCATGGATTCAACAATTAAAGAAAATGCAAAATGCAAAAAGCTGGTAACCCAAAATATTCACAAAATCCAGGACACAATGAGAAGACCAAACCTAAGGATTATAGGTATAGATGAGAGTGAAAATCTACAACTTAAAGGGCCAGCAAATATCTTCTACAAAATTATGGAAGAAAACTTCCCCAACCTAAAGAGAGAGATACCCATGAATATACAAGAAGCCTACAGAATTCCAGACTGGACCAGAACAGAAATACCTCCTGTCACATAATAATCAAAACCACGAATGTAGTAAACAAAGAGAGAATATTAAGAGCAATAAGAGAAAAAGGCCAAGTAACATATAAAGGAAGACCTATCAGAATTACACCAGACTTCTCACCTGAGACCATGAAAGCTAGAAGATCCTGGGCAGATATCATGCAGACACTAAGAGAACACAAATTTCAGCCAAAACTACTATACCCAGCAAAACTCTCAATTGCCATAGATGGAAAAACCAAATTTGAATGATATCTTTCCACAAACACAGCCCTACAAAGGATAATAGGGGGAAAACACCAACACAAGGAGGGAAATTACACCCAAGAAGAAGCAAGATAGAAACCTCCTCTCATCAAACCCAAAAGAAAATAACATCTCAAATATAGAAAATAATTTCAAAAATGTCAGGAGGTAGTAATAATTACTATTCCTTAATATCTCTTCACATCAATGGACTCAATTCCCCAATAAAAAGACATAGACTAACAGGCTGGATACGGAAACAGGACTCTACATTTTGCTGCATACAGGAAACACATCTCAATGTCAAAGACAAACACTACTTTAGAGTAAAAGGCTAGAAGACAATTTTACAAGCACATGGTCTCAGGTAACAAGCTGCAGTAGCCATTCTAATATCAGATAAAATTGACTTTCAACCTAAAGTCATCAAAAGAGACCCGGAAGGTCACTTCTTGCTAGCCAAAGGGAAAATCCACCAAAAAGAACTCTTAATACTGAACATCTATGCTCCAAATGCAAGGGCACCCTCATTCGTAAAAGAAACTTTACTAAAGCTTAAAGCACACATTGCACCTAATACAATAATTGTGGGTGACTTCAACACCCCACTCTCCTCAATGGACCGATCAGGAAAGCAAAAACTAAACAGGGACACAATGAAACTAATTGAAACTTTGGACCAATTGGACTTAACAGATATATATAAAACATTTCATCCTAAAGCAAAAGAATATACGTTTTTCTCAGCAGCACATGGTACCTTCTCCAAAACCGATCATATAATTGGTCACAAGACAGATATAAACAAATACAAGAAGATCGAACTACTCCCATGCCTCCTATCAGATCACTATGGAGTAAGAGTGGTCTTCAATAGCAACAAAAAGGACAGAAAGCCTACATACACATGGAAACTGAACAATACTCTACTCAACGACACCTTAGTCAAGGAAGAAATAAAGAAAGAAATCAAAGACTTTTTAGAATTTAATGAAAATGAAGGTACAACCTACCCAAATCTATGGGACACAATGAAAGCAGTGCTAAGAGGAAAACTAATAGCCCCAAGTGCCTCCAAAAAGAAACTGGAGAGAGCATACACTAGCAGCTTAAAGGTACACCTGAAAGCCCTGGAACAAAAAGAAGCTAATTCACCAAGGAGGAGTAGAAGACAGGAAATCATCAAGCTAAGGGCTGAAATCAATCAAGTAGAAACGAAGAGAAACATACAAAGAATCAACAAAACCAAGAGCTGGTTCTTTGAGAAAATCAACAAGATAGATAAACCCTTAGCCAGACTAACCAAAGGACACAGAGACTATCCAAATTAACAAAATTAGAAATGAAAAGGGGGATATAACAAGAAAAACTGAGGAAATTCATAAAATCATCAGATCCTACTGAAAAAGCCTATATTCAACAAAACTGGAGAATCTGGAGGAAATGGACAATTGCCTAGACAGATACCAAATACCAAAATTAAATCAGGATCAATTAGATCAGCTAAACAGTCCCATAATCCCTAGAGAAATAAAAGGGGTTATAGAAAGTCTCCCAACCAAAAAAAGTACGGGATGGTTTTAGTGCAGAATTCTATCAGACCTTCAAAGAAGACCTAACACCAATACTCTTCAAACTATTCCACAAAATAGAAACAGAAAGAACACTGCCCAACTCGTTCTACGAAGCCACAATTACACTGATACCAAAACCACGCAAAGATCCTACAAAGAAAAAGAACTACAGTCCAATTTCCCTTATGAATATTGATGCAAAAATACTAAATAAAATTCTTGCCAACCAAATCCAAGAACACATAAAAACGATCATTCACCATGATCAAGTAGGCTTCCTCCCAGGGATGCAGAGATGGTTCAATATATAGAAATCCATCAATGTAATCCACTACATAAACAAACTAAAAGAAAAAAAAACCACATGGTCATCTCATTAGATGCTGAAAAAGCATTTGACAAAATTCAGCATCCTTTCATGCTAAAAGTCCTGGAAAGAAAAGGAATTCAAGGCCCATACCTAAATATAGTAAAAGCAATATACAGCAAACCAGTAGCCAACATCGAAATAAATGGAGAGAAACTTGAAGCAATCCCACTAAAATCAGAGACTAGACAAGGCTGCCCTCTCTATATATATCTTTTCAATAAAGTACTTGAAATTCTAGCAAGAGCAATTAGAAAACATAAGGAAGTCAAAGGGATACAAAGGAAAGGAAGAAGTCAACTATCATTATTTGCAGATGATATGATAGTATACGTAAGCAACCCAAAAAACTCCACCAGAGAACTACAGCTGATAAACAACTTCAGCAAAGTAGCTGGCTATAACATCAACTCAAGCAAATCAGTAGCCTTCCTGTACTCAAAGGAAAAGCAGGCTAAGAAAGAAGTTAGGGAAATAACACCCTTCACAATAGCCACAAACAACAATATAAACTATCTTGGCATGACTCTAACCAAACAAGTGAAAGATCTGTATGACAGGATCATCAAGTCCTTGAAGAAAGAAATCGAAGAAGACCTCAGAAGATGGAAAAATATTTCATGCTCTTGGATTGGCAGGATCAATATAGTTAAAATGGCCATCTTGCCAAAAGCAATCTACAGATTCAATGCAATCCCCATCAAAATCCCAAATCAATTCTTCATGGATCTAGAAATAGCAATTCTCAAATTCATCTGGAATAACAAAAAACCCAGGATAGCTAAAACTATTCTTAACAATAGAAGGACTTCAGGGGGCATCAATATCCCTGACCTCAAGCAGTACTACAGAGCAATTGTGTTTAAAACTGCATGGTATTGGTACAGCGACAAGCAAGTAGATCAATGGAATAAAATTGAAGATCCAGAAATGAACCCACAGACTTATGGTCACTTGATCTTTGATAAAGGAGCTACAACCATCCAGTAGAAAAAAGATAGCCTTTTCAACAAATGGTGCTGGTTCAACTGGAGGTCAACATGCAGAAGAATGCGAATTGACCCACTCTTATCTCCTTGTACTAAGATCAACTCCAAGTGGAACAAGGACCTCCACATAAAACCTGACACACTGAAACTAATAGAAAAGAAACTGGGGAAGACTCTGGAGGACATGGGCACAGGGGAAAAGTTTCTGAACAGAACACCAATAGCTTATGCTCTAAGATCAAGAATTGACAAATGGGACCTCATGAAATTACAAAGTTTCTGTAAGGCAAAGGACATGGTCAGAAGGACAAAACAGTCATCAATAAATTGGGAAAAGATTTTACCAACCCTACATCTGACAGGGGGCTAATATCCAATATATACAAAGAACTCAAGAAGTTAGACCACAAAGAACCAAATAACCCTATCAAAAAATGGGGTACAGAGCTAAACAAAGAATTTTCACCAGAAGAAATTCAGATGGCCGAGAAACACCTTAAGAGATGTTCAACATCATTAGTCATCAGGGAAATGCAAATCAAAACAACCCTGAGATTGCACCTCACACCAGTCAGAATGGCTAAGATTAAAAACTCAAGAGACAACAGGTGCTGGCGAGGATGTGGAGAAAGAGGAACACTCCTACACTGTTGGTGGGATTGCAAGATGGTACAACCGCTCAGGAAATCAGTGTGGCGGTTCCTCAGAAAATTGGGCATGACACCCCAGAGGACCTTGTCATGCCATTCCTGGGTATATACCCAGAGGATTGCCCTGCATACAATAAAGACACATGCTCCACTATGTTCATAGCAGCCTTATTCATAATAGCCCGAAATTGGAAGGAGCCCAGATGTCCCTCAAAGGAAGCTAGCATTAGGGTCTGAAACAGTGACACACCTATTCCAACAATGCCACACCTCCTAATAGGGACATTCCCTGGACCGAACATATACAAACCTTCACAGATACGGATTTATTTTCCTGCAGAGTGCTTCAGGGTTTTAGAGTTTGAGTCAATCTGGCAGGCATAACAAGCAAAGCTTTATTTGAATTCCAGCCCAAGTGGACAAGAGGTGTAATTCCCATTTGTTTTAGTCCCAAGATGTTGTCAGAAAGTTTCCAATCAACGAGTGTAGAATTTGCAGAACTTAGATGGTATGTGGGTTTGAATGAGAATGGCTACCATACATAGGCTTATGTATTCGAATGCTTCGTCCAAAGTTGGTGAAACTCTTTGGGAGTTTTAGGCGGCAAAGCCTTGTTGGCGAAGTTGTGTCACATGGGGTGAGCTTTAAACTTCTAAAAGCCTACACCATTCCAAGTTAACTCTCTCTCAGACTCGTGTGTTGTGTCAAAATATAAGCTCTCACCTATTGCTCCATTTCCATGCCTGCTTGCCTGCTGCCATGTTCCTCACCATGGACTAAGCCTCTGAAACTCTGAATGACTCTCCAGTAAACTCTTCTATTAATTGCCTTGGACATGGAGTTTCTTCAAAACAATAGAAATTAAGACAGATGGAACTGAATTTGGCTTTCTAGTTCTAAAAATAAATGCAATTTAATGATACTGATTAGGCAAGAAGCTAGCCATGTATGTCTTGGTTATTTTTATTGTTGCTCTAATAAGATATTCTGACAAGAGAAATGGAAGGAAGGAAGGAAGGAAGGAAGGAAGGAAGGAAGGAAGGAAGGAAGGAAGGAAGGGTCAAAAGAAGGAAGGAAAGAAATAAGGGAGGGAGGGGAAAAAGAAAGGAAAGATGGGTTTCTTTTGCCTCACAAGTCAATGTTAGAATCCATTGTAGCAGGAAATTCATGGTGGCAGATGTTTGTCAAGGCAGCTAGTCTCATAGCATCCACAATCAGAGAATAATAGATATATGTGTTCATCTCACTCTCTCCTATATTTATTACAATCTAGAATCTCATTCTAAGGAAAGGTGTCACTCACAATAATTGGTTTTTCCTACCACAACTAACCTAACCCAGATCATTTATTCATACTTTCCCAAAAGTCTCATCACCTAGGTGATTCTAGACCTCATCAAGTTGACAAGTGAGATTAACTATCACATAGGAAGAAAACTTCATGTGTTTCTTGTAATGATTGAAAGTTTGTATTTATGATATAATCCACAGAACCAAATGTTGGGGTCCAGCCTCAACACAGGATCAGAGTTCTCAACAGGAGGCAGGGATATCTGGAATATGCATAATAAATATACACAGACTACTTTTTTGGGTACAATCTGACACGCAGTCTTTCAAGGCTTAAAGTTTCTCTCTCTTTTCACTCATTCTCTGCTCTCTTTCTCTCTTATTTGCTCACAGTTTGAGGTTGTACACACTCTGCATTCTCCTGTGCACTCTACTTTTCTTGAACTCCCACATTCATATATACCTCTGTGCATTCTACTTTCACTCTTGCACACACTCTTCACACACATCTCACACACCACATGCACTCTTCTTTCACTCACACACACTCTCCCCATACACAGCTCACATGCTGTCTTCACTAACTCCTCACATTCTCTCTTTACATTCTCTTCTAATGCTCTCTCATTTTTCACTCATTCTCCACATTCACCACACATACTCCTCACTTGCTCTCTACAGGCTCTCTATACTTTTTCTTGCCCCAGTCTTTTATATTAATACTTCAAAAAAGCGATTGTATAATCACTGCCAAATCAAATTAAAAAGAATAACCACGTCCCACAAAGAATCAAGAATTACAATTGTTCCCTGTTGTGGACAGCCCTAGTCTTGTATTTTGATGCTAATTCTGATCTCCTGGGAGGGGCTGCAGACTAGGAGTGAATCCAGTATCCAGGTGCCTTGTGAACCCTCTCCCCACTTTTACTTTTCAAAAAGAGGCTAGAGCCAGTGATTGGGCAGTAGAAGGGAAGGTAGAGGGCAGTTTGGGGGAGAGGGAAGAAAGGAGAGGGGAGAAGAGAGAGGACAGAGGAGGAGGTGGAAGGGGAATGAAGCAGAAGCACGTGGCTTAGAGAAACTGCAAGTTATATGGGATCACATAGATGGGAATAGAGTAATGTAGTGGTAGATCCTCCCAATCTAGGCGTGTAGCTTGTATTACAATTAATAGAGTTGTGATTTCTTTAACCTGGCCATTTGGGTTGGAAATTTACCGCAACAGTCCTCCAAAGTTTCAAGTTTCCCTATTCCCAGGCCTACAACCAAAGTAATAATAATTGCAAATTCATCATTATTTAAACTTTAACTTTTAACGTATACTTCAGAGTTCAGAGCTCTGAGGCCCGCTACTTGCATTTCCTTCTGAAGTTCTAATGATAAATGACATGAGCAAGGCTGCCAGGCAGTGTCAGAAAGAATCCTGGGCTCTGAAAAAGAGACCAATATTTCTTTATCCTCTCATGCAAAGATAAGGCTTAGAAACCCCAACTTGCAGTTGTTTTTCTTTATAACCCCCTTCACCGAGAGCTGCGGCCCACTCTCCTTCCTGTTCCATCAGGACAGTTTGTAGCTCATTCTCGGACTTGAATAAAGACTCTATGTACTTGCAACGGATTCGGGGTCCCTGGTGATCTCTTGGGAATCTTGTAAACTAGGTGTAACAGTGAACCACAACTTTAATACCTGTCCTCAGGAAATAGGCATGCAGATCTCTGAGTTTAAAGTCAGTTTATGAAAAAGAATTTTCAGGAAAGCCAAACTTACTCAGTAAAGTAGTTGGAAAACAGAAAGCTGGAGATAGTGTAATAGAATAAGGGGGCCATGTTCCAGCTCCATCAAGCAGCATGGCAGCTTTGGCCATGTGGCTCTGGCTTTTGAGTGAAAAATAGAAGGGACCACTGAGACAATTGATGCTGGTTAGCTGGAGCTAAGAAATTAGTGGTGATTAAGAGGAGACCAGCATCTCTGTGGTCTAATTTTCTGGGAAGTGTTTTCTGAGAGCAGAAAGAAGCTGTGTTCCAGAGATAGTCAAGGCTATAGCTCACACTAAAGCTGTATTTGGTAATGTGTAAGAGTCACTCAGGGTTACTAGTTTCGAAGGCATGAAGGGGTCATGAAGAGCAGCTGAGGCTTGGCACAATGCGAGGCCATTGGTGAAGGTGCAGCCTCAGTCTTAGTTGACGGCCCAGGACTGAAGAGGTCATGTAAATGATTTGAGACTTGGCACCATGAAGGGAGCCTATGAGAGGCCATTGGTGAAGCTGAGTTGCTAAAGAAGTCCTGAGTGTATTAAGATGCCAGTACCATCGGATAATGACCAAGAATGGCTGTGGCAGAGAAGTGGATCAAGCTGAGCTTAGAGTGCTACAGAGGACAGAGCTGGAGAAGTGGCACCAACCCTTTGGAGGTGCCCAGAATACCATGTGAGGATCTAAGATGTTGAAACAAGAAGAAGTAACATGGAAGCTGCCTGAAAGATCTCAAGATATTCAAGAGACCAGAGCCATAGGATATCTCCTGATGAATGATGCTAACAAGCCCAGGAAAAGAAGTTTTTTTCAGTCAACAAACATGAAAAAAGAGTTGAAAATCTTAAAACTGGCTCCCTGCAGGCAGCTGCCATCTTGCCTGCAGCTTCCCATCCAGCCGGTGGCGGGGAAGCCGGACCCAGCCAGCTTGCCAGGTGCTCAGACCCAGCCGGTGGCAGAGCGGGATTTGGGCACAGAGTAGCATTTAGGGGCACAGCGGTGGAGCCTGCGCTCTGCACTCGCGGGGCAGACCCCGAGCTCCCTGCAGGCAGCTGCCATCTTGCCTGCAGCTTCCCATCCAGCTGGTGGCGGGGAAGCCGGACCCAGCCAGCTTCCCAGCAGCTTGGGACCAGCAGGCAGAACCAGATAACTGAGATATCCCAACTTTAAGACCCCTGGGGAAACAGGATAACAGACAGCAAACCCTGAGCAGGAGCAGTGCAGAGCAGCCACCCAACAGGCTGAACCAAGTACCTGGGATATCCTGAGTTTAAGACCTCGGGGGACTCAGGCCACCTGTCAGCAATCTGTGAGCAGGAGCCCTGCAGGGCAGTGGTTCAGGTATCCCAGTCGCTGGGAAATAGCCTTAGGACCCCACAGGCGGGTCAAGCACCAGCTAGTATCTACAGGACCAACTAACACCAGAGTTAACCAGATGGCAAAAGGCAAACTTAAGATCACTACTAACAGAAATCAAGGCAGTATGGCGGCATCCGAACCCAGTTCCCTGACAGCAATAAATCCTGGATACCCTGAAACACCAGAAAAACAAGACTCAGATCTAAAATCACTGGTCAGGATGCTGATAGAGGAACACTTAGATAAATGTCTTAAAGTAATACATGAGAAAATAGATCAAAAGCTAGAAGCCATTACAAGACAAACACAATTAAATCCCGGATATCTCAACACACCAGAAAAACAAGACTCAGATCTAAAATCACTGGTAAAGATGCAGATTGAGGATCACTTAGATAAATTTCTTAAAGTAATAGAGGAGAAAATAGATCAAAAGCTAGAAGCCCATACAAGGCAGACACAAAAATCACTTAAAGAAATCCAAGAGAACATGGGTCAATGAGTAGAAGTCATAAAAGAGGAAACACAAAAATCCCTTAAAAAATTACAGGAAAACACAAACAAGCAACTGAAAGATCTGAGCAAAACCATACAAAATCTAAAAAGAGAAGTAGAAACAACTAAGCAATCGCAAAGGGAGACAACGTTGGAGATAGAAAACCTTGGGAAGAAATCAGGAGTCATAGATGCAAATATCAACAATAGAATACAAGAGATAGAAGACAGAATCTCAGATGCTGAAGATACCATAGGAAACATGGATTCAACAATTAAAGAAAATGCAAAATGCAAAAAGCTGGTAACCCAAAACATTCAGGAAATCCAGGACACAATGAGAAGACCAAACCTAAGGATTATAGGGATAGATGAGAATGAAGATCTACAACTTAAAGGGCCAGCAAATATCTTCTACAAAATTATGGAAGAAAACTTCCCCAACCTGAAGAGAGAGATGCCCATGAATATACAAGAAGCCTATAGAACCCCAAATAGACTGGACCAGAACAGAAATACTTCCTGTCACATAATAATCAAAACCCCAAATGTAATAAACAAAGAAAGAATATTAAAGGCAGTAAGAGAAAAAGGACAAGTAACATATAAAGGAAGACCTATCAGAATTATACCAGACTTCTCACCTGAGACCATGAAAACTAGAAGATCCTGGGCAGACCTCATGCAAACCCTAAGAGAACACAAACTTCAGCCAAGACTACTATACCCAGCAAACTCTCAATTGCCATAGATGGGGAAACCAAGATATTCCACGACAAAACCAAATTTGCAAGATACTTATCTACAAACCCAGCCCTAAAAAGGATAATAGGGGAAAAATACCAACACAAGGGGGGAAACAAGACCCCAGAAGAAACAAGATAGAAACCCCATCTCATCCAACCCAAAAGAAGAGAACCACTCAAATACAAATAATAATAATAATGCCCAAAATGTCAGGAAGTAATAATTACTATTCCTTAATATCTCTTAATATCAATGGACTCAATTCCCCAATCAAAAGACACAGACTAACAGACTGGATATGGAAACAGGACCCTACATTTTGCTGCATACAGGAAACACATCTCAGTGTCAAAGACAAACACCACCTTAGAGTAAAAGGCTGGAAGACAGTTTTATAAGCAAATGGTCCCAGGAAACAAGCCGGAGTAGCCATTCTAATATCAGATAAAATTGACTTTCAACCTAAATTCATCAAAAGAGACACAGAAGGTCACTTCCTGCTTATCAAAGGGAAAAACCACCAAGAAGAATTCTCAATACTGAACATCTATACACCAAATGTAAGGACACCCTCATTCATAAAAGAAACTTTACTAAAGCTTAAAGCACACATCGCACCTAACACAATGGTTGTAGGTGACTTCAAAACTCCACTCTCCTCAATGGACCGATCAGGAAAGCAGAAACTAAACAGTGACACAGTGAAACTAATTGAAGCTTTGGACCAATTGGATTTAACAGATACATATATAGAGAACATTCCATCCTAAAGCAAAAGAGTATACCTTTTTCTCAGCACCGCATGGTACCTTCTCAAAAATTGATCATATAATTGGTCACAAGACAGACCTCAACAAATACAAGAAGACCGAACTAATCCCATGTCTCCTATCGGATCACTATGGAGTAAAAGTGGTCTTCAATAGCAAGAAGAACAACAGAAAGCCCACATATATATGGAAACTGAACAATACTCTACTCAATGACACCCTGGTCAAGGAAGAAATAAAGAAAGAAATCAAAGACTTTTTTAGACTTCAAGGAAAATGAAGGTACGACCTACCCAACTCTCTGGGACACAATGAAAGCAGTGCTAAGAGGAAAACTCATAGCCCTGAGTGCCTCCAAAAAGAAACTGGAGAGAGCATACACTAGCAACTTAACAGCACACCTGAAGGCCCTGGAACAAAAAGAAGCTAACTCACGCAGGAGGAGTAGAAGAGAGGAAATCATCAAACTAAGGGCTGAAATCAATCAAGTAGAAACAAAGAGAACCATACAAAGAATCAACAAAATGAAGAGCTGGTTCTTCAAGAAAATCAACAAGATAGATAAACCCTTAGCTAGACTAACCAAAGGGCGCAGAGATAGTATCCAAATTAACAAAATTAGAAATGAAAAGGGGGATATAACAACAGAAACTGAGGAAATTCAAAAGATCATCAGATCCTACTACAAAGGCCTATACTCAAAACAACTGGAGAATCTGGAGGAAATGGACAATTTCCTAGACAGATACCAAATACCAAAATTAAATCAGCATCAAGTAGATCAGCTAAACAGTCCCATAACCCTTAAAGAAATAGAAGGGGTTATAGAAAGCCTCCCAACCAAACACAGTACGGGACCAGAAGGTTTTAGTGCAGAATTCTACCAGACCTTCAAAGAAGACTTAACACCAATACTCTTCAAACTATTCCACAAAATAGAGACAGAAGGGACACTGCCCAACTCATTCTTCGAAACCACAATTACGTTGATACCTAAACCACAAAAAGATCCAACAAAGAAAGAGAAATACAGGCCAATTTCTCTTATGAATATTGATGCAAAAATACTAAATAAAATTCTTGCCAACCGAATCCAAGAGCATATCAAAACGATCATTCACCATGATAAAGTAGGCTTCATTCCAGGGATGCAAAAATGGTTCAATATACGGAAATCCATCAATGTAATCCACTACATAAACAAACTAAAAGAAAAATGCCACATGGTCATCTCATTAGATGCTGAAAAAGCATTTGACAAAATTCAGCATCCTTTCATGCTAAAAGTCTTGGAAAGAGCAGGAATTCAAGGCCCATACCTAAACATAGTAAAAGCAATCTACAGCAAACCAGTAGCCAACATCAAAATAAATGGAGAGAAACTTGAAGCAATCCCACTAAAATCAGGGACTAGACAAGGCTGCCCTCTCTCTCCATATCTTTTCAATATAGTACTTGAAGTTCTAGCGAGAGCAATTAGACAACATAAGGAAGTCAAAGGGATACAAATTGGAAAGGAAGAAGTCAAACTATCATTATTTGCAGATGATATGATAGTCTACTTAAGCGATCCAAAAAACTCCACCAGAGAACTTCTACAGCTGATAAACAACTTCAGCAAAGTGGCTGGTTATAAAATTAACTCAAGCAAATCAGTAGCCTTCTTGTACTCAAAGGACAAGCAGGCTGAGAAACAAGTTAGGGAAATAACACCATTCACAATAGCCACAAACAACATAAAGTACCTTGGCGTA
Organism: Apodemus agrarius; assembly: GCA_964023405.1. Classification (NCBI taxonomy): domain Eukaryota; kingdom Metazoa; phylum Chordata; class Mammalia; order Rodentia; family Muridae; genus Apodemus; species Apodemus agrarius. The sequence continues at coordinate 4,758,266 of OZ030027.1, read as the reverse complement.
ACTCTAACCAAACAAGTGAAAGATCTGTATGACAGGAACTTCAAGACCTTGAAGAAAGAAATCGAAGAAGACCTCAAAAGATGGAAAAATATTTCTTGCTCCTGGATTGGCAGGATCAATATAGTAAAAATGGCCATCTTGCCAAAAGCAATCTACAGATTCAATGCAATCCCCATCAAAATCCCAAATCAATTCTTCATAGATCTAGAAAGACCAATTCTCAAATTCATCTGGAATAACAAAAAACCCAGGATAGCTAAAACTATTCTCAACAATAAAAGGACTTCTGGGGGAATCAATATCCCTGACCTCAAGCAGTACTACAGAGCAATTGTGTTAAAAAACTGCATGGTATTGGTACAGCAACAGGCAAGTAGATCAATGGAATAGGATTGAAGACCCAGAAATGAACCCACAGTCTTATGATCACTTGATCTTTGATAAAGGAGCCACAACCATCCAGTGGAATAAAGATAGCATTTTCAACAAATGGTGCTGTTTCAACTGGAGGTCAACATGCAGAAGAATGCGAATTGACCCACTCTTATCTCCTTGTACTAAGATCAACTCCAAGTAGATCAAGGACCTCCACATAAAACCAGACACACTGAAACTATTAGAAAAGAAACTTGGGAAGACCCTGGAGGACATGGGCACAGGGGAAAAGTTCCTGAACAGAACACCAATAGCTTATGCTCTAAGATCAAGAATTGACTAATGGGACCTCATAAAATTACAAAGTTTCTGTAAGGCAAAGGACACTGTCAGAAGGACAAAACGGCAACCAACAAGGTGGGAAAAGATCTTCACCAACCCCACATCCGACAGAGGGCTAATATCCAACATATACAAAGAACTCAAGAAGTTAGACCCCAAAGAACCAAATAACCCTATCAAAAAATGGGGTACAGAGCTAAACAAAGAATTTTCACCAGAAGAAATTCGGATGGCCGAGAAACACCTTAAGAGATGTTCAACATCATTAGTCATCAGGGAAATGCAAATCAAAACAACCCTGAGATTCCACCTCACTCCAGTCAGAATGGCTAAGATTAAAAACTCGAGAGACAACAAGTGCTGGCGAGGATGTGGAGAAAGAGGAACACTCCTCCACTGTTGGTGGGATTGCAAAATGGTAAATCCGCTCTGGAAATCAGTGTGGCGGTTCCTCAGAAAAGTGAGCATGCCACTCCCAGAGGACCCTGGCATACCACTCCTGGGCATATACCCAGAGGATTCCTCTGCATACAATAAAGACACATGCTCCACTATGTTTATAGCAGCCTTGTTTATAATAGCCAGAAATTGGAAGGAGCCCAGATATCCCTCAAAAGAGGAATGGATACAGAAAATGTGGTATATTTATACAATGGAATACTACTCAGCAATTAAAAACAATGAACTCATGCTATTTGTAGGTAAATGGTTAGATCTGGAAACTATCATCCTAAGTGAGCTAACCCAATCACAAAAGAATACACATGAAATACAATCACTGATAAGTGGATATTAATGAGCCCAGAAGCCCTAAATACTCAAGGCACAATTAGCAAGTCAAATGACTCTCAAGAAGAAAAAAGGAGAGGACCCTGGGCCTGTAAAGATTGGATCCAGTATTGTAGACCCAGAACAGAGAAATCGTGGGGGGGGGACGAGTGGGGAAAGGGGGGAGAGGAATTATGGGACATATGGTGGGGGTAACTGGGAAAGGGGAAAGCCTTTGGAATGTAAACATAGAATATAGAAAATAAAAATTAAAAAAAAAGAAAATCTTAAAACTGCTTTGATATCAGACATGGAGATCCAGAGTTTGGAGATTGCCCAGCAAGTTTCCTATCTTGATTCAAGGAATACAGTTAAGTGGTTGGGTGGATCTCAGAAGAGACTTTGAACTTTGAATTTTTAACATTGTTGATAGTGCTATAAGCTATGGGGACTTTGGAAGTTGAATTAATATATTTACTTATTATGCTATGGCTAGATATGGCTCCCATAAACTCATGTGTTTGAACAAGCCTATGAGGACCAGGAGTGAAATGTGATAATTTGTTTATGATCAGTCTAGGGAGTGACACTATAAGAAGGTGTGGCCTTGTTGAGTAGGTATGTCACTGTGAGTATGGGCTTTGTCCTAAAGGCTTGGAAGCCAGTATTCCGCTAGCAGCCTTCAGATGAAGATGTAGAACTCCCAGTTCTGCCTGTACTAGATGCCTGCTAAGATGCTGCCATTCTCCCACCTTGATGATAATGGACTGAACCTCTGAACATGTAAGCCAGCCCCAATTAAATGTTGTGCTTTATAAGTCTTGCCTTGGTCATAGTGTCTGCATGCAGCAGTAAAGCCCTAACTAAAAGACAGTACATATGTTGGTTTGAATATGAATAATCCCCATAGACTCGTGACTTTGAATGCTTGGCTATAAGGTATGGCAGTATTAGGAGCTGAGGCCCTTTTGAAGTAGGTGTGTTCCAATTGAAGGCAGTTAGTCACTCAACCTACACCCAGTGTGGTGCGGTCTTCTTCTGCCTGCAAATCAAGACATAACTCAGCATCATATCTGCCTGCATAGTATGTGTCCGGACATGATGATAATGTACTGAAGCTTTGAAAGTGTAAGCCAGACCCATTTAAATGTTTTCCTTTATAAGAGTTGCTGCAGCCATGGTGTCTATTCATAGAAATAGAAACCCTAACTAAAACAGGGCTGTGCTAACTCTGATTTTTAAGATTCCTCATTCCTACTACCAACACAGACAGCAAAGTTTGAATTAGCTCCTTATTCCTGAGTTCACTGCTGATGTAGTAATCAAATATTCAGGTGACAAAAGAAAGCAGGCCTATTCAAAACCAGGCCTCAAATGGAGTGGTCTTTATTCTTAAATGTCTGTCTTGAGGGGACCTAGGGGCATAAGCAATTTATAAGAAAGAAAAAGATAGTGCCATGAAACTTCTTCATAGCCATGTGCCTCTTCTTCTTTCTCTTGAACTTTCACGCAAGTTCACTGGCACTAGGATCATGCTTCCATGTTTCTAATGTTTCTGACTCACAGTTTCTAAGATCTATCATTCTAGAAAAGGCATGGCAGGGTTGGTCTGTGTGTATGTGTTGGAGAGGTTGTGCAGTTGCTGCCACCATATGACTCAGATAACAAACATGGAGCCACAGTTTCACATTTCCATTAATGGATTTTGATGTTGCTTTGGTCTGATTTCTCCTGCCAACTTTCTGGTTCTCCTTTTTGTAATAGGAAAAGTAGGTATGGTGGTTTGAATAGTAATGGCCCCCAGAGACTCCAGGACACAGCATGTCAGAAATATGTATTTCTGATTTTGTAGGGCCTCACTATTTTTACCTGGGGTCTCATTGGAAATTTTGGATTCTTAAATAATGTTGGAATCATTAGGACTATCAGGTCTCTTGATACTTAATTGAAGATATTCTGCATTATTGAATGGCCATGAATTTGGGATGCTATGGCTTGAATCTGAAATGTCCACTAGAGTCTCATGTATTTGTACAATTGGTCCACAGCTGGTGTCAATGTCTTATGTTGTGTGGTCTTTGTGAGCAGGTCTTGGAGGGTTGTATCATCATCTGCTTCCAATCCCGTGCTCTGTTTGTTTTGCTTACATGTGAGATGTAGCTACTGTCCACACTCTTCATCATATATATGTAATTTCTTGGCCATGCCTTTCCAACACATGGACTGTTTCCTCAGAAATCATAAATCAATATAAACTATTCTCCTTCACAATGTTGCTTCTTCAGGGACTTTATCACAGTGATAAAGACAGCAACTTCTACACTTTGTATTTATGGGCAACATAGAAGTTGCTGTTATATGCAGCATCACAAAGCAACAAAAGTTACAGTTTTATACAAATGCTCAGGTTCTGAAAGATAAATCATCAAACAAATGCATGTGATATTAACCACCTATATGAAATTTCTCTTCAGGCAAGAGTGAGAGGGTAGCATTGGAAGGCCTGACTATGTCATTTGTAGCCTTTGGAAATGGTTAAGAGTAAGTCTTGGAAAGAGGTTGGGGTTGTAATAAAGAGTTGGGAATGCAATAAAGAATATCTTTAGAATGTTCCATGTCTGGCCAGTAAAAGAGATAAACCCTACCAGAGTAGACATTGAGAGATAAAGACGGGAAGACAAACTATCGGGTAATTGGCATACACTTAGGGTCAGCAGAAACACACCCAAAAATGATTAGTCAGTATATATGTCAGTCCACTTTTCACACAATCACATTTGTCAATTCAGAGGAATAGGATGGAAACACTTAAACGTGCCATCAAAATTGCATTCCACTATGTTTAGATTTGGTTAAAAATTAACAGACTATATTGTTCTAAACTTTATAAATTTATGTCACACAAGATTACCTCAAATGTGCTTAATGCACCTTATCAATATCTTGAGGATTTTCTGTAGTATCACATAATTTAGGCGTGAAAGAATTTTAAAATTTAGAATTATAACTTGAAGAGAAGAATCGTACTATTGACAGGAACCTTCTGGTTTCCCTCTGCACCTGGAACTGATCCTATGCCCACCTACACAAATACTGCTGACAGTAGAGAGCTGGCCTCCCAGGAGTGCGGAGAAGCCTTTGAGTGCAGGTAAGACCACCACTTCTTCTCAGAGACACCTCCCAGAACCCTCAGAACACAAGAACTGAGGAGCAACCTGGGACAGGAGCCTTCCAGTTTCCCTCTGCACCCAGAGCTGATCCTGTGCCACAGTGGTACATACCCAAATACTACTAGGAGAGAGCTGGTCTCCCAGGAGTGCTGGCACACCTCTGAGTACAGGTAAGACCACCTCTTCTATGGAAATTCATAGCCCAAGAGAGACCCTCCCTAAACCATCAGAACCAATGGTTCAGCTGGTGACAGGATCTTTCTGTACATAAATTAACAAAATCAAAAATGAAAAGGAAGATATAACAAAAGAAACTGAGGAAATTCTAAAAAATCATCAGATCCTACCACAAAAGCCTATACTCAACAGAACTGGAAAATCTGAATGAAACGAACAATTTTCTAGACAGACACCAAGTAACAAAGTAAAATCAGAATCAGATAAACCATCTAAACATTCCCCCCCCACCAAAAAAAAAAAAAAAAGCACAGGACCAGCTGGGTTTAGTGCATATTTCTATCAGACCTTCAAAGAATACCAATACTCTTCAAACTATTCCACAAAATAGAAACAGAAGGAACTCTACCAATTTGTTCTATGAAGTCACAATTACATTGATACCAAAACTTCACAAAGACCCAAAAAAGAAAGAGAACTTCAGAATAATTTCCCTTATGAATATTGATGCAAAGATACTCAATAAAGTTCTTGAAAACTAAATCCAAGAACATATTAAAATGAACATTCACCACTATCAAGTAGGCTTCATCCCAGGGATGCAGGGATTGTTCAATACATGGAAACCCATCAATGTAATCCACTACATAAACAAACTGAAGAAAAACTGCACATGATCATTTCATTAAATGCTGAAAAAAAGCATTTGACAAAATTCAACATTTCTTCATGTTAAAACTCTTAGAAAGATCAGGAAGTCAAGGCCCATACCTAAACATAGTAAAATAATATATAGCAAAACAGTAGCCAACATCAAACTAAATGGAGAGAAACTTGAAGCACTACCACTAAAATCAGGATCTATACAAGGCTGACTCTACAAGGCTGCACTCTCTCTCACTATTTATTCAATATAGTACTTGAAGTTCTAGCTAAAGCAATTAGACAACAAAAGGAGGTCAAAGTGATAAAAATTGGAAAGGAAGAAGTCAAAATACCACTATTTGCAGGTGATATCATAGTATACTTAAGTGACTCCAAAGCTTCCACAAGAGAACTCCTATAACTGATAAACTTAAGCAAAGTAGCTGGATATAGTATTAACTCAAACAAATCACTAGCCTTCCTATATTCAAAGAATAACTAGGCTGAGAATGAAATTAGGGAAATGACACTCTTCACCATAGTCACAAACAATATACAATACACCTCACGCCAGCCAGAGTGCCTAAGATAAAAAACTCATGTGACAGCAGATGCTGGTGAGGATGTATATATAGAAAGAGGAACACCTCTCCCTTGCTGGTGCAATTTCAAGCTGGTGCAACTGTTCTGGAAATCAATCTGGTGGTTCCTCAAAAAAATGGACATAGTATTACCTTAAGACCCAGCTTTACCACTCCTGGGCATATACCTAGAATATACTCCATTATGTAATAAGGACAGATGATCCACTATGTTCATAGTAGCCTTGTTTATAATAACCAGAAGCTGGTTTATAATAACCAGAACCAGCCAGATGTCCCTCAACAGAGGAATGGCTACAGAAAAAGTGATACAGTTACACCATGGAATACTACTCAGCTATTAAAAACAACAAATTCATGAAATTCTTAGGCAAATGGATGGAACTAGAAAGACAAAAGAATGGTTCTAGTAAATACCATCCTGTGTGAGCTAACTCTGTCACAAAAGAACACACATGGTATGTACTCACTGATAAGTGGATATTTGCATAAAAGTTTGGAATACCCATGATTTAATTCACAGACCATAAGAAGAAGCAATATCTAAATATGGATGCTTCAGTGCTTTATAGAAGGTTGAACAAACACAGGCACAAGAAAAATAAAAACTTCAAATTCCCTATACAGCAGAGTGGGATTCAGATGGAAGCTCATTTGCAACACACATTTTAGATGAAGTGAAAGGACAAATTGGTGATTGCCCCAGAGACAAAGCACAATAAATAATATTATTTCATTGCAAGTAATTTATTCAAAATAGTAATGATGCAGAGACCACACTTTGGTCTAATCAGTATTTTGGTGTGTTCGGTGGTCAGAAATCATTGTAAATTAATATTTTCTGTAAACAAGCAAGGAATTCTCAGACTTGTGATTCCACATTTGAAATTGAACCATCAGGGAAGTGTGAGGGTTGAAACTCTTATGGTTGAAACAGGGGTAGAGCATCTGTTGACTCAAATCTAGAAGGTAAGCTTACAAAATAAATGAAGTTAGTTTTCTATCTCAAATACATATCCTGAGTTTTGGGGCACAAAATGAAACCATAAAGTGACATCAAGATTAAAAGCAACAGTAACAAAACATACTTAGTTATATCTTCCTGGGTAGATTCTGGGTCAAAATGATATAAACTTCATCCTTGATAACAACCCAAGGTGTCTTCCTTCACTGGAGACCGTCCACTACCTTTTCTGATAGTCTAGTATAATTAAAACTCTCTTAACCTTACTTGAATAGCTGAGACGGTATTCTGTACTTAACCTCTAGTCATCTCACTAAGGCCCCCATTGTTTCTCTAATTCTCATGAAAGTATAACCTTGGAGTTAGAATGGAACACCCATTCAGAAAAAGATTAAATGTAATGCTTGATAAATGCGTTTACTTTTGGTGATGGTATATGATAAGTATGTCATGTAGCTAATGATAGCATCAAACTCTTGACGTTGAGACATTAGCTCAAGCTGGCCTGAGATTTATGATCCTCCTGTTTCAGACATCATAGTTATATGAGAATTGCAGATGCATATTTTTCTTACTCAAGATAAGCTTTCTGCCCTGCTCCCAACAATTGTAATTTTAACTCTCTTCTCCCTACTGGACAGAGACTACCTAGCTTTTCTACAGCTCAGTTGGAAAAATATGAAGAAATAATTATAAATCACTTCATTGGTAGATCAAACACTTATCTTGCATGTATTCAAAAAGGATAAGGCAATATACTCCGAGGTCCTGAACCAGATCTAAGTATCTTCTGCTTACTTTACAGGTGTTGAAACTAAGGCACATCAAGTTTACCTTGATGTTATGAAAAACTCAGTTCAATCACATGATAAGGAGAAGCCTGCCTAATCTTTCTGCACTCTGTGCAGCTCCTTCTTTGGCTCCCTTTCTGCATTATATGTATTGCTCTCTTCTTCCTCCTAATTTTTCTCTTTTCTGCTCCAAAAATGTAGGCCTTTACATCTTAGAAAACGTTCTTTACAGCTGTCAAATAATTAACCAAAGGTTGTAAAATGAAAAGAAGACTTTATTATAGGCACAAGGACAGAAGATAAAATATTGATTAGATTTAACTGTACCAAAGTTCATTCTTAGACACAAGAGGCATATGATCAGTGGAGCAGCTGGGAGGGGAGCCTTTTGGGTGGCCATTTGCACCAGGGAGCCAGGCGGCTCCACAGCATTCTGTGCATGGCCTGCTGGGAGAGAGTGATCTCCCAACAGCACTTTCATCTGTTAATGCAGGTGAGATCTCTACCTTCTCTCTTGAGGGGAGCAGCAAGGAGCACACAAGGCTTATGGTCAGTGGAGCAGCTGGGACTGGAGTCTTCCAATTGCCATTTGCACCAGGGAGCCAGGTAGCTCCACAACCTTCTGTGCACAGCCCAACAAGAGAGAGTGATCCCCAACAGTGCTTCCACTTCTGATAGTAGAGGTGAGATCTCCACTTTCTCTCCAATGTCTCTCTGGAAGGGAGCATCTAAGAGCATACAGGGCATACAATCAGTGGAGCAGCTGAGACAGAAGCCTTCCAGGCACCATTTACACTGGGGAGCCAGGGAGCTCCAAAGCCATTTGTGACAGACCCTGCCAGAAGAGAGGTGGTCTCACAGGAATAAGGACACAGGCTTACAGACCCACAGGAGGGACAAGCTCCAGCCATTGACAGCAAGACCAACTAACACCAGAGATAACCAGATGGCGAAAGGCAAGCACAAGAACCTTACCAACAGAAACCAAGGCTACATTATAACCCAGCTTGTTACAGAAAATAAATGTCTGATTAGATAACTACTCTGCATGTAAGCATCTCTGTTATAAAGTTCTTATGCAATTTATCATGGGACTTTATGTTTACAACTGTGAACTTTTTAATAATTGAAATAACATATGATCATATATATCTCATATATATGATATATAATATATATGATACACGACACACAGACAGCCAGACACACACACACACACACACACACACACACACACATATCCCTGGTGCAAGTGGTGATTAGAAGACTCCTGTACCAGCTGCTCCACTGATTGCGTGCCCTATGTGCTCCTACCTGTTCCCCTCCAGAGAGAAGGTGGAGAGCTCACCTCTGCACTCAGAAGTGAAAGCACTGCTGGGAGATTGCTCTCTCCTGGCTGGCCTTGCACAGAAGGCTGTGGAGCAGCCTGGCTCCCTGGTGCAAATCAATATATTTCATATATACATATTTCTTCAATTTTATCAGAGATTTTCCATGAAAATCTTATTTTTTTCCAAAAATGTTTATAATTCCACTTTCAATCAACTTAGAAATATTTTTAGGCCTACCATTTTATCTGTGTAATTTTCCATAATAATCTTCAATTTTAACGTTTTATTCAATATTTTTCTACAATTTTATCAGAAATATTTTCCACATAAATCTTCAATTCTATCATAAAAAATATTTTTTTATTTTTTTTACATTTTTTTAATTTTCTATATTCTTTGTTTACATTCTGAAGGCTTTCCCCTTTCCCCATTCCCCCCTCACCATATGTCCCATATGTCCTCTTCCACCCCATCCCACCCCCCGCCTATTCCCCAATCACCACGCCACCATTTCTCTGCTGTATTCTGGTACTCTCCTACAAAATTGGATCCAGTCCTTTCAGGACCAGGGTCATCTCCTTCCTTCTTCTTGGGAATCTTTTGACTTGCTAATTGTGCCTTGAATATTCAGAGCTTCTGGGCTTATTAATATCCACTTATCAGTGATTGCATTTCATGTGTATTCTTTTGTGATTGGGTTAACTCACTTAGGATGATATTTTCCAGATCCAACCATTTGCCTACAAATTGCATGAATTCATTATTTTTAATTGCTGAGTAGTATTCCATTGTATAAATATACAACATTTTCTGTATCCATTATTCCTTTGAGGGACATGGACTCTTTCCAACTTCTAGCTATTATAAATAAGGCTGCTATGAACATAGTGGAGCATGTGTCTTTATTATATGCAGGTGAATCCTCTGGGTATATGTCCAGGAGTGGTAATGACAGGGTCCTCTGGAAGTGTCATGCCCAATTTTCTGAGGAACCAGCAGACTGATTTCCAGAGTGATTGTACCATCGTGCAGTCCCACCAACAGTGTAGGAGTGTTGCTCTTTCTCCACATCCTCGCCAGCACCTGCTGTCTCTTGAGTTTTAATCTTAGCCATTCTGACTGGTGTGAGGAATCTCAGGGTTGTTTTGATTTGCATTTCCCTGATGACTAATGATGTTGAACATCTCTTAAGGTGTTTCTCAGCCATCGAATTTCTTCTGGTGAAAATTCTTTGTTTAGCTCTGAACTCCATTTTTGATAGGGTTATTTGGTTCTTTGGGGTCTAACTTCTTGAGTTCTTTGTATATATTGGATATTAGCCTCCTGTCGGATGTAGGGTTGGTGAAGATCTTTTCCCAATTTGTTGATGGCTGTTTTATTTCATGCTCTTGGATTGGGAGGATCAATATAGTAAAAATGGCCATCTTGCCAAAAGCAATCTACAGATTCAATGCAATCCCCATCAATATCCCAAATCAATTCTTCATAGATCTAGAAAGACCAATTCTGAAATTCATCTGGAATAACAAAAAACCCAGGATAGCTAAAACTATTCTCAACAATAAAAGGACTTCTGGGGGAATTAATATCCCTGACCTCAAGCAGTACTACAGAGCAATTGTGTTAAAAACTGCATGGTATTGGTACAGCAACAGGCAAGTAGATCAGTGGAATAGAATTGAAGACCCAGGAATAAACCCACAGACTTATGGTCACTTGATCTTTGATAAAGAAGCTACAACCACCCAGTGGAAAAAAAGATAGCCTTTTCAACAAATGGTGCTGGTTCAACTGGAGGTCAACATGCAGAAGAATGAGAATTGACCCACTCTTATCTCCTTGTACTAAGATCAACTCCAAGTGGATCAAGGACCTCCACATAAAACCTGACACACTGAAACTAACAGAAAAGAAACTGGGAAGACCGTGGAGGACATGGGCACAGGGGGAAGGTTTCTGAACAGAACACCAATAGCTTATGCTCTAAGATCAAGAATTGACAAATGGGACCTCATAAAATTACAAAGTTTCTGTAAGGCAAAGGATACAGTCAGAAATACATTTTATCTATTATGTTTTATCTATTTTATATGGATTTTAGAGTTTTTTTGGCCAAAGTCCTTCGTCTGTAGATCCTCCCTAAACATAAAAATCTACAGTAAATGATGTTGGTTACCTTTTACAATATGTCTGAAGGTTTTAGAACTGAAGATGGTACACATTTATGTTATTGAACATGAAGAAACTAAGCTGATGCTCAGCTAGAATTTTTACCACTAGTAACTAGCGTTCATAATGGTCAGAGGCATATTCACATCACTGGTCAAAAAGTAATAATCTCAGCAATCTACAAACACTGTGAATTACATTAGCAATCCACATGCAAGGTGAGCCCATAATAGAAACCTCCTGGATCAAAATCCTGCTGTTAAATATTTTTTGATCACTGTTTCTTTGGTATAATCCTTGAGAAATGCAAACCACCTAGATATAATCTCAAAATAATTAATAGCCTCTTATTAGAGCATAAGAGGACAACAAAAGAAATGGTGCAAAATACGTATTTTCGTATGTTAATGCTATAGTAAAACACAAATTACAAAGAGAATAGTTAAAGTAACCCAATCACAAAAGAATACACACGAAATGCAATCACTGATAAGTGGATATTAATGAGCCCAGAAGCCCTAAATACTCAAGGCACAATTAAATTAGCAAGTCAAATGATTCCCAAGAAGAAAGGAGAGGACCCTGGGCCTAGAAAGATTGGATCCAGTTTTGTAGAGAAACTGTGGGGGCAGGGGGAATGATTGGGGAATAGTTGAGGGGGAGAGGAACTATGGGACATAGGGAGGGGGGAACTGGGAAAGGGGAAAGCCTTTGGAATGTAAACATAGAATATAGAAAATAAAAAAAATTAAAAAAATAACATAAAAAAGTTTATGCTTCTAAATAAGCTCACACAATTTTGACAACTCTAACCATAGGTTTAAGGATATTGTATATATGCACCTCTCTCCCCACTTCCAGTTCCTACACACACAACACACAAATGCAGGGTTTCAGTCAAAGTTTAGTGAATATCAAAAGATTTATTGATTAGAGCTTTCTTTTTTCCAAATATAAAATACCAGCATCCAGAACTTATTATGATTATTTTCTTATGATGATGTGAGAAACTTGAATTTCCAGATAGCAATTTTCTCCATATTGAAAGTATGCAGCATACTTCCTGTACAATGAAAATAAAAATTTAGGCTTCAGTCAGTATGTAGTAGTAACCACATGCATATTTTGTTGAATTTGGATATAGGACATGATGTTTTTATATGTGACTTTTGCAATGGATCTCTCTAATACCTACGTATAACACTGGCAATTCAATACTATATGTCAGTAGTGCATATCTGGGGATGAACAAAACTTGCAAGGAAGATCCCTTGCACTGAAACTTGTACAAATCAGAAATGGAAGACACTACTTTCCTTTCATGGGAAATAGTTTCTCTTTTGGCACAAGATACTGTATACCCCCTATTACACTGTTTTCTTTTTTGGTTTTAAAGTATCTTTTGTGTTAAATAATTTATCATAACATTGCAAAAATCTGACCTGCACACTCAGAGTCCTCCCTTTTGAGGTTTCTACACCAAGGTCCAAGATTGAGACTCCTCCTAGTCTTAAACTCACATAGGAGTAGTTCATTGTACACACTTCAGTAAATACAGGGTGTACATATACTATGTAACCATTATTTCTGTGTCTCAAAGGAAACAATAAGTATTAGATAGTCAAACTGCCTGAGTTTGTACAAAGGTTTTCTCATACCCATGGAACTAAGTCACAGAGAGTGTTTCATACCTGCCACTAAAACCAAGTGTTGCCCAATATTTCATTCATTAATGTCTCTGCATCTTCAGTATAAAGATTAATGGAAAACTAATGCCTTCATCAGTTATCTTATCTCAGGACCTAGAGATTTAAATGAGTAACTGAAATTAATATAGAGTCACTTTTTCTAAGACTATCCTTTACAGATTTCAGCCCCTCTATGGATGGAAGATTGAAAGTTCAAAATTTATGTCTACTTTAGCTATTGGTTAGATGTAGTTAACCCATATATAACACATGAGTTCAAGAATTCTGTATGATAAAAAATAAGGACAATTCTACCTATTGAAAATAGCTGCTATAAATATTAAATAAAGTTTCTGACAAGATTTAGGCTATTCTATATAAGTTAATGTTCAAAGTGTTATATAACTCTGCCTATATTTGTTGAAATAATTATTAATTAATTAATTAATTAATTAATTAATTAATTAATCCTGGCATGGGGACACTTTCTGCCCCAGAGGTTTATGTTACCAAATTAAACTCACACACTCAGCCTTCATATTTTAATATGCTTTAAATAGCTGGGCCATTGGCTAATGTCCATGTGGTTATTCCAGAGTTTTTACTTACTAATTGCATATTCTATCTTGGCTGCTCTGGACCCAGTTGGGCATCCCTCTGGCTGTGGTCTCCCAGCTCTCTTACGTGGCAGCTATGCCCCCTCTGTCCTGCACACTTCCATGGCATGCCATTTTTCCTTTGCTCCACACTATCCCAGCATTGTTCATCTCCAGTTTTCTTCCTCCAAATCTGAAGCTCAGGAATCCTAAAACCTCACCTCTGTCTGTCCTCCCCAAGTATTAGCTGTTGGCATCTTTATTTACCAATCAGAACCAACAGAGGGAAGATTCTCAGAAGCTATGTGCTGGCCTCATATAAACAGTTTTTTTAAAGGGGGAAAATAATTAGCATTAGTATACAAGCATCTACCTATAATGATCTAGTCTTGCTTTTATCCTCCATCTCTCTCTCTTCTCTCTTCCTCTGGCCTTCCTCCCTCCCTCCCTCAAATCGCCCTCACTTCTTCCCTCTCTCCCTCTCTCCTTTTCTCCTTTTGTATTTGTACTTCTTTAAAGTCAAGTTGAGGTCTACAGGGGTCTCAAACACTTTTTCCTCAGCTTTTCTGGAACAAGAGATAGTCTGGCCTCCAGGTTGTCCATGCTGAGATCACAAAACAAAACAAAACAAACAACAACAATAACAACAAAAACACCACCATAGAGAGTTTCTAGTTCTTAATTCAACAGAAAACAATATTTCTTATTAATCATAATTAATTCCATCAGGATCTTCTTGTCAAGACTACAAATACACAAAGACAATGAATGAATCAGGAGAGAGATTTTGAGATCAGTTTCCTTGGAGAAGGATTCAGTAAGTATGTACAAAAATTCTTGAGCAGAAAGATGTATAATCTGCTTCTAAAATTGGGCCCAATATTTGTTTTCTCTTCCTGGTCAGGCAATTTATACAGTAAGTGTGGAGATCATTAATCTCATGTTCAGTGAGATGACAATCCCTGCTATAGATCAATTACATTTCAGCTTGATAGCCTATCACCCCCAAAGCATGTATTATCATCAAAATTACTTAACATCATGAGGAGGAATGGAAATGAATATACTAGATTCACAAGTATAAAAGTATGCAGCAAAGAAAATATGCTCAATTGATTTTATCATTACTGAAATTGATCCTTTTTGCTTTCTTCTTCTTTTCTTTCTTTTACCATGAGCACTATCCCTCCAGAAATATACACAGTGATAAGAATTCCACTTTCTATCACTGCATTCACACAGCTTTGTCCCTGGGCTATATGAAGCTGTGAGTGAGTGGAGAGATAATGGAGCGTAAATGCTATGTTTAAATGTTTAGGAATCTAGAATCATTTCCATCCTTATAGATGGAATATAAATGTCACTGCAAAAATTGCCTTCTTTGTTATACCTTTATGTTAGACGACAGGCTTACAAAAATGAGAAAAGAAGACTACTTTCCATTATCTATTGCTAGTTATTCTCTGAAACTATACCTTAAAGTAGACTTTGGATTCATTATTTACAGTTTATCCATCCTTACATTTAACACAATGAACTGTGTTAGATAGATTACAAATACTGGAAAGTGATACACAGGTTCTCAAATGACTTTAATATTGGTGCATTTATTATGGAGGAGTATTTCTGAAATCTGTCCATAGCTTATGTGCATTTCACTCCTATGTCTGCCCAGGCCTACCAGAGAATGAGGCTTTTCTTCCTACTTATCTGTCACATCTTGTTTAAGCTCCTACCTGATAAAAGTGAATTCAGAATGTGCAAGAGTGATGCAATGAAATTTAGCAAGGCCATGTGATTGTTGTAGAGATTAAAGACACTAGTTAACTTCCACAAGAATTCTGCATCTTAGCAAACTGAGCAGAAGAATCTTTGCTTCTTTAGATATCAAACAAAAATCATATAAAAGATTCATAGCTATATATGTAAGGATGTTGGTCATACATCCACTTGTTCAACTCTGGAAGATGAGAATCAGCTATGAAACAATCACATTGCACTTTAATAAACTATCACCTCTGAACCATGTAATACTATTAAAACTATGTAACATAATGTGGAAGAATAGTAGGAATACACTAGATTCACAAGTACATTAGTATGCAGCAAAGAAAATATGCATAACTTGATCTTATCATTACTGCAATTGATCATGGAAATTATAACTTCCAAATTGGCTCTTAATTTTGACCTTAGAGAAATAATTTGTTATTTCTAGATTGTCAGAGTCTGAAGTATCCATTTTCAGAGTGATTTTATTGAATTATTGATAATTTACATTGATTTGGGGTATGATTCATTGCAGACAGACATAAAGACAGACACAGGGACATACACATGTACATACATACACATTTTGTTTTCTAGATTTCTTCTCTACATCTTCTGAACTGCACTATTTATCATAACTTAATAAACCTGGCTTATCATGAATTTTATAGTCTATATGAGAAAATTCTTGAATGTAACATGGATTAAGTGGTGGGAACCCTGAAGCTCTGTTTGTAATTCAGATAGAAGTGAGAATGATTTGCAGCTCTGGAGCTTGTGAGTGTCTCATGGTGTCATAGTAGTTCAACAGTTAGAAACTTTGAAGGAATTCTCACGTTTTCAAGCAAACCACATATAATATCACTTCAAAGAAATCACTGTCATTTCTTAAATTATGAAGTTTGAGCCAACATTTTCTTCTAACATTTCACCCATATTTCAATTAAAGTTCAATTGCTATAATCTGTTTCTTGCATATTAAGTTAACTTTTATCTGTGCTGTAAAATAAAGACCTATCTTCATTCCCTAATTATGGGTAGTGTGAGAATACAGTGTGTAACAGAGTTTTTTCCTTCATAAATGTGTTTTAATCCCTTACAAAAGAACTTTTGAATGCTTGTGAATTCTTATTTCTATAGTGTTTATTTGATACCATCATGTTGAGTGTCAACCATTATAGAATCACAGAATTTTGATTATGACAACTTTGTAATGAGTGTTTACAAATGGGAATGTTAGATCTCCGTTCTTTTTTAATAATTTTTTTAGCCCAAGGCTTTTAAAATTCTTTATGAATTCTAGAATAGCTTTGCTTGTATTCTTATAGTAAATGGAACTATAATATTTGGAGATATTGCAGGTTATACCTTAATTTTAATGTATTATTATATTTTAAATTTTTATTATTTTACTCTTCACTAATAAATAATTAAAATTATTGATTTTGTAATTAATTTGTGTAATGCTGATACCATGTCCATGCAAGTTCTTCTTGTCCATTAACACGGGATTTCTTTTTTGTCTTTTCTTTAGTTTATAATTAAAAGGCTTGTATCCTTGGTAAGTATGCTTACAGTACTGGGTTTGGCATCAAAGCTAAGAAACTCACTTTAGAGATGGAAGTTTAAAAATGAGAGCTTTATTTTCTGAAAATGCAGGGAGGTTACCAGTTCAGGGTCTGAACCAAGTTCTCGAGGGGAGATTGTACAAAGTATTTGAAGAATGGGAACAGGAAGAGGGGTGGGTAGTGTGAATTGTTTATCCAATTGTATTTTGGCATTTAGGGTTAAACAGGCAACTATACCTTTGAGACTGGGCCATGTCCTAGCAGATGGTTTATGTTCCCTAAATAACAACATGTCCCAGGATGTGGCTGATACCATGATGTTTGTACAGGTTAAAGGCTTTTTTTTTAACAAGGCAACAATTGTATCTCAACATTATGGAGCTAACATAGTCCAGTGGTTTTTACTGTAAATTAAAAGAGTGTAGAGCAAGAACATGTAAACTTGGGGCAGCAGACCAAGGCTTGGAACTACTCTGGGCTTTTTAACAGTTCTTTATTGTGTTATTGTAAGTCAAAAGTTTTCTGGTATTCTTATTAGGCCAATTTTTGTAGAAATGCACATTATCTACTAACTTAGAATCCTCCAACATTGCTAATTTTAAAAATTTAGAGATTTTTAAGTTTGTCTGGTTCCCTGAAGACACCACAGCCTGAAGGCATCCCTGGAGTTTCAGTGCATGCAGGTAAACTGGTAAGCAATCTTCCTAAAGGCTTACAGGTGGTAGGAGTTGCATGGTATCCAGTGGACTCAGGACTCACCATTCTCCAAACCCCTAGCCCACAAATTCCATGCCATTTCTGACCACTGTCTTCTGCTAGGGTAGATCAACAGCTTGTCTTCTCAACTGAAGATACCACAGCCAGAAGGTATCCTAGGAGTTCTATGGCATGCAGGGCAACTGAATTAACAGTCTGAAAGGGTCTCTGGAGTTCTGCTGCACACATGTTAACAGACTGCATAGTCTAAAAGTCTTCCAGGAGGACAGCTACAAACAGGACAACAGCTTGATTGCTCTTCTGAAGAGCCAACAATCTGAAGGCTTCCCAGGAGAACTGCTACAGCCAGGGCAACAGATCAGCAGCTTCTCTGAAGACCCACAATCTGAAGGCCCCAAAGAAGTTCTGCTACCTCCAGGGCCACAGGCATGCAGGGAGATCTGAAGCAACCCAGGGACAAAGGAGGCAGGCTCCAGAGAGACAGTCAGACCAGCAAAGACCAATAATAACCAGCAAAAGTCAAGCACAGCATCATGTCAAAAATCAAAATACTTTGAAATCATCAGAATCTGGTTCTCCCACCATGCCCAGACCTGGATACACCAATACACATAAAAATCAGGAAGCTGACCTAAAATCCTATCTCACAAAGACAATACAGACCTTTAAGGAGGATATAAATAACTCATGGAAAGAAATACAGGAAAACACAAGTAAACAGGTAGAAAGCCCTTAAAGAGAAAACAAATAAATCCCTTAAAGAAATATAGAAAAACACAATCAAACAAGTGAAGGAATTGAACAAAGCAGTCCAAGACCTAAACATAGAAGTAGGAACAATAAAGTAAACACAAATGGAGGCCACCTTTGAAATGGAAAACCTAGGAAAGGGGTCAGAAATTACAGATGTTAGCATCACTGACAGAATACAAGATATAGAAGAGAGTATCACAGGTATAGAAGATATTTACAAGATATTCACACAACTGTTAAAGAAAATTCAAAATATAAAACTCCTAACCCAAAGCATCCAGAAAATCCAGGACACAATGAAAAGACTAAATCTAAGAATAATAGGAATAGAGGAGAGCAAAGATTCTCAGCTCAAAGGACCCAAAATGGTCCTCAACAAAACCATAGGAGAAAGCTTCCCCAACCTAAAGAAAGAGATGGCCATGAATGTACAAGAAGCCTATAGAACACCAACTAAATTGGACCAGAAAAGAATATCCTCTTGTCACATAAGAATCAACACATCAGCACAGAATAAAGAATCTTGAAATCTGTAAAGAAAATGGCCAAGTAACGTATAAAGACAGACATAACAGAATAACAGTAGACCACTCAACAGAGACACTAAAAGTTAGAAGAGCTTAGACAGAGGTGAGGCAAACTCCCAGAAAACACAAATGCCAGCCCAGAATACTATACCCAGAAAAATGTTCAATCAATGCCAGGAGCCATTCTCACTTGGATCTCAGAGCCTCCTTCTTTCAGCCATCTTACATGCTCAAGCCTGCCTTTAGAAGGAAAAATATTATCTTTCAGGTTTGCCAAATAGCAAGTTGGCCAGCACATACAGAGCTCAAAGAACAAACAGAGCTCAACTACAGGTAGGTTACAATAACAATCTCTTTCCACTTCACCTCCTCGTGATCATTTATTTTGCCAGCTTCCTTGAAGCCCAAGCCAGCTTTGTCATGAGATTCTGAGAGAAGATTCTGAGAGACTACTTCCTAGAGACAATGTTTGAGAGACAGTGCTTGCTCGCTGAGAGACTGCTCCCCATAGATAAGAAAACATGGGCTAGAGTAAGTAATTGTTTTAGAGATTACTGTGCAACTTTCGGTCCAGAAAAAAAAAGTTCTGGTTACTGCCTTCAACTACTGGTCTCTGATTAATGACATTATTCAGAATTCCTCCCACTTCCAGGATCTAGTTTCTGAGGGAGAGGGTTCTCTGAAAAAGCACTCCTCTGGACACTGTTTCTGTGCTCTCTTACCCCTCCTGCCTCTATTGTGGTTGAAATGGAGGAGGGACATTTAAAATGGTCTCTATGTCTGCCCTTTCCCCTAATTTCTCAGAAAGACCAAAGTCTATCCTTCTCTATAAACTCTGAAATCTAGTCATAATCCAGGTGCTGACACTCTATCACCTGGAGAGGAAGCCAGCTTGAGGAAGAAAGCTGCCTGTCTGGGCACCTCCTTCCCCACACCGCCGCCATATGCCACATTCTCTAAACCTCTTTCTCTTTTTATGAACCCAAAAGAGGTCAAAAAAGCAGGGTGCTGGGGAGCAACTATCAGTGGCTGCCACTGTGCCTCCCCTCCCTTCTTTGGCAGATTCCTAAAATAGTAGGAGACAAAGAGGTAAATCTTAAAAATAAATAAACAAACAAACAAACACACACACATTATCTGCTGGCAGTCCTGCCAGTTGCAGTTTACACATCAGAAGCTGATTTAAGGTGCCTTACATTCTTAACTAGGAGTCAAACACAGCTGAAGAAAAAGCTGCTTCTTAAATGGCCAGCAGCCTCAAGTTCTAGACTAATGGTTATTTCTCCTAAGAAAATCTTCTACAATGGTGAAGATTGGGTTCAAAGTGCTTTTTTCCCTTGAAAGAAAAGAAAAGGAAAGGAAAGGAAAGGAAAGGAAAGGAAAGGAAAGGAAAGGAAAGGAAAGGAAAGGAAAGGAAAGGAAAGGAAAGGAAAGGAAAGGAAAGGAAAGGAAAGGGGAGAGGAGAGGAGAGGAGAGGAGAGGAGAGGAGAGGAGAGGAGAGGAGAGGAGAGGAGAGGAGAGGAGAGGAGAGGAGAGGAGAGGAAAGGAAAGGAAAGGAAAGGAAAGGAAAGGAAAGGAAAGGAAAGGAAAGGAAAGGAAAGGAAAGGAAAGGAAAACTTTGGTTAAATTTTATGAGATTCATGTAATTGCTTCATTTTTATTTCTAATTGGTCTTAAAGGTATAAATGTTTTACATGTCTTGACTATAGAGTATTGGCTCTATAGTCATTGGTTATTGGACATGATTTAAAAGGTATATCGATGGTAACAAAGGGTAAGTTTAAAACTGATAATTCAGGGTTAGAGCTATCTTAAGCAACACGTAACATGACACAACCCAAGAAAAACAGACCTCTAAGATAATGTTTTATGTGGTTCTTGTTCTAGAAATTAGACTTACAAGAAATAAGATTTAAAATAATGTCTCTTCAATAAGTTACATTGTCATACACTCGAACATAAGAACTGGTAGACAAACTTTGCAGTGTGAAAGTAATGTGTTTGCCATTATTTTTAAGGAGAAATGATCGTTTAAAACTGGATTTTCTTTTTCAAAAATTGTAGTTATGCTTTAATATTACAGGTTCCTTTTGTTATTTGACCTTCATACAATGGGGTCTGGTTACAGGCTACTCCTTGCAGGACCGGTGGGTGTAGGTCTGGTCTTAGAGATAATAGGCTCAGATTAGAAGATATTTACATCTAAGTTGATACAAAACTCAGAGCTGCATCAGCAGAGGCTAGAGAGATGCTGCTTTAGTCTTGCAGGCCTCACGTAGAGAGTTTCTGGCCAAAAGAACATTTTTAATAGGTTCATAAAGATGTTCAAACTTAGATCTGTGAAAGATTAATAAGGCTATATAGAAATTATGAAGGCATTAAAATTTGGCCTGCCTACTATATACAAAATTATTATTGATTTAAAGGGTTGTTTTTTGCTGTGTGGATCCTGATAATTTCAAAATAGCATAAGCTTACTTTAAAAAAGGAAACCAATAAAATAATTTCATTAGAAAGTTCTTCCTCAAAAAATGGATAATAGCCTTACCTTATGTGGAGAAAAAAATATTTTGCCTCTGCACCAGTACAAAAAGCTATGATCTTAAATCTTTATTCATAGAATTTTATTACAGGTCTTTGCTCTTAATAATGGGCTTTTAAATTTTTTAAGTAAATGATTTTCCAAAGGTGTTAAGATAAATCATTTGGCTAAGACACTGCTTTAAGCTTGCCACAAGAGGATTTAAGCCTCTGATGTTCTCAAGGTAAATGCAAAATAAATATTGAGAGACATAACTTAGAGAAAGCTACCATAAGTATTTGTCAACAGTTTATGATGTACTTCCATTCCTTGATAAAGAAAACATCAATGTAAAATCTCTCCAAATAAGATTTTAACATCCTCTAATAAAGATTTGGTGTAATAATAAAGTGTTGCAAGATAAAAATCATAAAAATATTTTTAAAAGTAATGTATTTTAAAAGTAAAGTATTTTAAAAGCCTGATGAAAAATTTGTTCCTTATTTCAGACAGCAATCAAATTAGTTAATATTGATTGTTAATCTATTACATGGCAAGTCTTTTTTGATAAAATTGATAATTGTTATCCAAAAGATAAATTGTTAAAATCTGCTTCCATACATGCTTTTATATTTCTATACATGCATCCTAAAAGAAATATATATCTACTGTGGGAATAAAAGCTCGCATAATTAGATAACATGTTTATCCTTTGGAGTTTCCCCTTGCTTCAATACAGATAATTGAATTGGGCGCTGTGGTTGCTAATTTTAAAATGTTAAAAATCAAACTTTTAATTTATATATTGAATATATATATATATATATATATATATATATATATATATATCATGGCTTAATACAATTCAAGTTAAAAAATAAATATATACATATGACTATTAACAGCTTTTCAAGCTTTCTAGTTACAACTGTTTTAACAGAAGAAACAACAACAAAAACAATAAAAGTAGTCAATATATATATATATCACTTTTTCTATATTGGATGTTGCAAATCAGATTAAGATAATATTATAACTGACTATTACAGTCAGTCACTTGAGATTTTTTTTATTAACAATTTACTATTAGTTATATTTCTGAAATTCCTTATAATCCTCAAGGACAATATATTGTGGAATCATATCTCTGTATACCACAAAAAAATTAAAATTTAATGCCAGGGAACTCTCTGAGGGTGGAGAAGAGGGCATGCTTGTGTTTTTTTCTGCATGATGCTGAAAGAACATGCTAGCTGCCAGAGTATACTAATGCTGAGACAAAGAATGATGTTGATTATAATCATTGAAAATGGCCACAGTACTCAACACCTTTAGATGCCTCCTACTAATGCTGACATCACAGACATCTACGGACTCAACATCCCTCTTTACAAGGCAATTTTAATTTGACAAACTATAAACAAATTAAAGGGGAGATATTGGCTACATTGGCTACTGCTGATTGCCCCCCTTCAGGGTGTCAAAAGGCCATATATTTAAATTTTACAGATTTCAAGTGTAGACCAGGTAGAATGTGGCCTGAGATTTGTTTTCTTTAAGACATCCACAAGATTTACTTTGGTTGTTTAGAACCCTTGGAATAACTGCTTGACTTCTCCTGGTGGGATTACATCCAAGTAAAACACATTTTTTTTCACCCCCAGCTAGTTTTCTAACAGATGATGAAACCTGCAAGGCCTTTAATCCCTCTACAAAGGGATGGTGCACACCTTTACAAATTAAGTTTACAACCTATGCAAAATCTCCCAATCTATATTGGTACAAAGGTTATGAATGGGGTCTTCACCTCTACCAATCCAACTGGGATACGGGTACTACCTTCACTATTAAGCTTCTTAAAGAACCTTCATATCATGCCCAGCCAGTCCCAATGGGGCCTAACCCTGTGTTGGTACCTCATCCTGTTCCTCCTAAAGGAATTGACCGGGATACCACCCATGCTCCTTCTCTTAAAGGCACCTCCCTAGCTTGAGTATTTACCCTCGGTCCACCAGCTAGGCCACTAGCTACTATTCTGCCTGTACCACCTCCACAGCCAGCTTTCACTAAAAATCTTGTACTTTCTTTAGTTAATCAGACTTTTCTTACCTTAAATGAAACTTCCCCTGAACTTGTTGAAGATTGCTGGTTGTGCTACCATTCCCAACCACCCTTTTATGAAGGAATTGCTGTTCTCGGCAATCCCCTCCATGCTGATGATCCATGGCATTGCCATTGGCAGGAGGGTGCTTGGCCTGGTCTTTCATTAACCCAACTATCTGGCCTGGGACTTTGTGTGATCTATAGTAGAACAAATGTCCCCTCAGTTTATGCTCATTTGTATAATGAAACCTTTTCTCCCCCTCCTGGCAATTTCTTTATTCTCCCCCGGAAGGAAACTGGTGGGTGTGCCTTGATGGCCTCACACTTTGCCTCTCCCCCTCAGTTTCTCTAAATCAAAAGGATGGAGAGAGCCCTGAGTTTTGCATCCTTATTAAGATGGTTCTTTGTTTAGTTTATTATCATTCTGAAGAACTTTTTCACCTGTGGGATCTATCCACATCCACTAGTGGCTCCACCTCTCCCAACTGTTCCTGCAGAGAACCTATCTCTGCTGTTACTATCTCTGTCCTACTTGGATCTTAGAGCCTCTTCCTTTCAGCCATCTTACATGCTCAAGCCTGCCTTTAGAAAAAAAATATTAGCTTTCAGGTTTGCCAAACAGCAAGTTGGTCAGCACATATAGAGCTCATAGAACAAACAGAGCTCAACGACAGGTAGGTTACAATAACAATCTCTTTCCACGTCATCTCCTGGTGATCATTTTAGTTTGCCATCTTCCTTGAAGCCCAAGCCAGTTTTGTCATGAGATTCTGAGAGAAGATTCTGAGAGTCTACTTCCTAGAGACAATGTTTGAGAGACAGTGCTTGCTCCCTGAGAGACTGTTCCCCAGAGACAATGATTGCCCCCTCATACCCCCTCCCTACATCCTGCTTGTTTTCCTTTATATTGCAGTGTGTAAAACAATATAGTTTGACAGCTTGATTAGAATACTATCTTGCTGTCTGTCTCTCGCGTCTCTTGTCTCTCGTCCTGTCCTAGGTAGTCCGGGGACCCTGTTGACTGTCCTGCAGGTTGAGACAAATCAACATAGACGGAAAAAACAAAATATTATAGGACAAAACCAAATTCAGACAGCATCTATCTCCCAATCCAGCCCTACATAGGATTCTAAAAGGAAAACTCCAACACTAGGAAGGTACCTACACTAAAAAAGAAAACAGATATTAATGATTTCACAACAAAGCCAAAAGGAGAGATTCACATGCACATAATGTCATCTTCAACAGCAAATATATCAGGAACTAACAATCATCTTTCTTTAATATCTCTCAATATTAATGTACTCAACTCACCTATAAAAAAAGATATAAGCTACCAGACTGGATATGCAAAAAAAAAAAAAAATCCAGCATTTTGCTTCATACAAGAAACACACCTAAATAACAAAGACAGACACTATCTCAGAGTAAAAGAATGGGAAAAGGCCTTCCAAGCAAATGGCCCCAAGAAACAAGATGGGGTAACCATGCTAATATACAATAAAATATACTTTCAACCAAAAGTTATTAAGCAAGATGAGGAAGGACACATGATAGTCATCAAAGGAAAAATCCACCAAGAGAAAGTCTCAAATCTTAATATTTATGCCTCAAATACAAGAGCTTTAGTAAAGTTTCTTTTATGAATTTGGGTACAAGACAGCATCTATCTCCCAATCCAGCCCTACATAGGATTCTAAAAGGAAAACTCCAACACTAGGAAGGTACCTACACTAAAAAAGAAAACAGATATTAGTGATTTCACAACAAAGCCAAAAGGAGAGATTCACATGCACATAATGTCACCTTCATATTGTACATATTGTACAATATGTACCCAAATTCATAAAAGAAACTTTACTAAAGCTCAAAACACACATTGAACCTCACACAGTAATGGGAGATTTCAACACCCCATTCTCACTAATAGACAAGTCCCTTAAACAGAAACTAAACTGAGACATGGTGAAAATAATAGAGGTTATGAACCAAATGGATTCAACACATATCTGCAGAACACCCTAAAACAAAAGAATATACCTTCTTCTCAGTACTTCATGGTTCTTTCTTTAAAATTGACCATATAATTGGCCACAAAACAAGCCTCAATTGATATAAGAAGATGGAAATAATCCCATGCATCCTATCAGATCACCATGAACTAAGGCTGGTCTACAATAACAACAAAAATAACAGAAAACCCACATATCCATGGAAACTGAATAACTCTCTATTCAATAATAATTTGTTCACAGAAGAAATTCATAAAAGAAATTAATGACTTCCTGAAATTCAATGAAAATTATAATCCATCATGCCCAAACTTATGAGACACAATGAAAGCAATGCTAAGACGAAAATTCATAGCACTACGTGCCCTTATAAAGTAGAGAGATCCTATTCTAGCAACTTCACAGCACAACTGAGAGCTCTAGAACAAAAAGAAGCAAACACACCCGAAACATATGCAGCATTATGAAGAAGAAATGTGTCAGCTTGTTCATATCATCTTGAAAGTAGAGATGACATTATAGTCTCATTATATGTGACAGAAAGCTCCAAAATGAAATCATAATCTGATCATTTTCAAAAGACTGCACAAAATTTCAGTAGTAAAAAAGTAGATAAAAGAATAAGTGAACACTTTCATATATTTAGCATAAAGAAGATGCAGTAAATAAAAGCTGTCATCCTGGCACTCCTGTGATATACACATTTAAAAAAAGAAATAAAGAAAGATAGAATTAAGGAGAGAGAGAGAGAGAGAGAGAGAGAGAGAGAGAGAGAGAGAGAGAGAAAGAGAGAAAGGTGGACCATAACTGTGCCACATGTATTTTTTAGTATACCTCCAGAAATTATTAGTAAAGTATCAGTATTTCCACATTGAATTATTCAATATTTTCCATGAATTATGTAAACACATTTTATGAATGGGGGAAGCATTCTAATTTAATGCCATTGATTATGTAATTTGTAATTACAATGTACATGGTAAAAGATCCAGAAGAATTTCTTCATTAACAGATGGCATTATTCAATATCTGAACAAGATTCACCTTGTGCTCAGGTTTCTGATCTCATGTACTGCTGATGGAAAGGTGATAAAACTTCATTATCTTTAATGCTAATTACCAAGATACACATTTCTTATCCATTGGCATTCTGCCTAGAAAAATAGTACGACTTACTTATGAAGGGAAAAGAATTCCTGACTTCCTCCTCCCTTCTCCAATAAAAGCCTGGCCATACACTTGGCTACCAGTTTGGCACCATGGCTGTCCTGGCTTCCTGGATCTGGATACTGGCTGCCTACTTCTCTGCAGCTGTAGCGGAGATTTCTGATACCTCAACTCTACATCCTCCTTTATGGGAAGACAGCCCTGAGCAGTTGAGCGACTACAGGCTGGAGGATGGGAGGTACATAATTAACCCTTGGGTATTCACTGACAGAATGGGGTTGTACAGAATCTTATTGAAGGAGACAGCTGTGTATTTTGCAAGATATGGCCCAGAAAATGAACAAAATCTTCTGTGGGGATTGCCTCTGCAGTTTGGCTGGCAGTATCAAACAGGTAAGAAAGACACTTATTCTCTATATACCAATGTATTAGGTATAGGTATATAGATGTATTAGGTCCCAATATATTAGGAAAACTTGATTCTCCTTATCTTATACCACTGTCTAGTTTTATGCCAACATGACCCAGACTAAAGTCATCTGAGAGGAGAAAACCTCAGTTAAGAAAATTTCTTCAGGCCAGGCAGTGGTGGCGCACACCGTAGTCCCAGAACTTGGGAGGCAGAGGCAGGCAGATTTGAGTTCGAGGCCAGCCTGGTCTACTGAGTGAGTTCCAGGACAGCCAGGACTACACAGAGAAACCCTGTCTCAAAAAAAAAGGAAAGAAAGAAAATTTCTTCATATGACCAGACACTATGCAAATCTATAGGTCTTTTATTTCATCAGTGATTGATGTGAGGAGGACTAGCTCATAAATGGTGTCATCCCTGGGCTGGTGGTCCTGGATTCTATAGGAAATCAGGCTGAACAGACAATGAGGAACAAGCTTCTTCCAAGGTCTCCGTGTCAGCTTCTGCCTCCAGGTTCTAATTAGATTTGAGCTCCTGTCTTGGTGTTCCTCAATAGACGACGATTCAGGAAAAGTAAGCTAAACCTTTCCTTTCCGAGTTGTTTTTCATCATGGTGTTTTGCTGGGAGCAGCATACCATGACAGGGACTGCTCACAGCAGACCAGGGTGGAGACATCTCAGAAGTTCATGCTGCAGCTCCTTGTAAAGAAACAATGGCATCTGGGACCCTGAGAAGCAGGAGAAACTCCCTCCAGTGTACTTGCCATCTGAAATAAAGGACAACCCACAGCAGGCCAGAATGGAGACATCTCAGTAGCCCATGGCATCTCTTTATAAAAAAGAGGTGTTCCCATTTCTCCTAATGTTAGTCCTGGACAACAGCTATATAGATTTCATTTGTGTGTGATTGCTTTTCAGTTGGCCTTGGTGTGCATAATTATGATATTATATTTGACTTTCTGACTTTGCTATTTCTTTCTCCTGCTCTAGTGAATTCTGTGAAATTAGATGTTACTAGATTCTTAAACAATTGAATATTGAGGCATAGGGCACAGCCCAGAACAGTCCTAATGGCCCAGGTATGTGCTGTGTGCTCTCGTCTTGGAAACAAGGCAATGGATGCACAATGGTAGTTTCAGATTAATGACTGACTTGCAAAGAAACTTAGAAAAGATGAAACAGAGCCAACACTGGGACTGCGAGAAAGGAAAAAAAAAACTATTGAAGTTATGAAGTAAGTTTTGTAAATTTGAGAGTGGTTTCTAGATAGGCAACTCTAGGATGCATAAAATTATATATTAGTAAAATTTAGTCAAGATACTGGAACTCTTGGGAGAGTCATTGTGTGAAATGAGCAGGGGCAGGAATCTAGAGGAACTGCTGAGGTACGGGTTAACTTGATTCTTTCTGGCCACGGCCTGGCAGCTTTGCCCATGTCATTTATCATTAGAGCTTCACAGGAAAATGCAAGTAGTTGACCTCTGAGCTCTGAGTTCTGAAGTATAATAAATCAAAAGTTAAAGTTTAAATAATGATAAGTTTGCAATTATTATTATTATTATGGCCACAGGCATAAGAATAGGGCAAGCCTAAAACTTTGGGGAGCAACTGTAATTCTTGATACTTTTGGGGATATGGTTATTTTTTTTATTTATTTTGGCAATGATTATACAATGTCTTTTTTTTCTACCTGCTTTTGGAGTATCAATAAAAGACTGGAACAAGAAAAAGGCAAGAGAGCTAGTTGAGAGAGGAAGTGAGGTGTGGAGGAGGTGAGTGCAGACTGAGTGAAGAGAGTGTGAGGGGAGAGAGGGAGAGAGAGAGAGAGAGAGAGAGAGAGAGAGAGAGAGAGAGAAAGGGGAACACACAGAGGTGTGTAGGAGTGGGGGACTTTGAGAAAAGAAAAGCTCACAGAAGAAAAGCAGAGTGTACAGGTTAGAATGCAGAGTGCACAGGAGAATGCAGAGTGCACGCATTACTTCTTTGTGTAAACCCGAGCTGTTTGCAGTGCATACATATGGAAGATGCTTGCGGGTCACATCCTGGTGTATAAAATGATGGTTCCTTCTGTCTGACAGAAGAGTTTCGCAGAGAATATTAAAAAGAATCGCCAAGTTCCTGCACTCTATCTAGCTACTTTCTGCCCAACAACACAGCTGCCTCCAAAGCTAACTGCACATAGCAACCAATCACAGTTTCCCAGCTCTGGTTCACTGCCTCAGTGCCACCTCTACCCTCTCAGTCATAATCCCCCTGTAGTTGGCGGTCCCACCTTCCAGTAACTCAGTAAAACAAAACTCTAGAAACATAACTAATCAGTCAGATTTATATATCAATAAATTCTCAATACGCAAGTTGCCCACCTAATAATTTCAGGGCCAATTGATAATGGTACAAGCTGTCAACCTATATCAGACAAATGATCCCAATTACTCTATTCCTCTATGATATTCATAGCAACCTGTGGCTATTAAAACCACATGGGATCAGGATCTTCTTCCGGCCAATCCTGCATCTTGCTTCCTTCTCCCTTTCCTCAGACACTCTCCTTCCCTGCAACTCTTAGATCCGCCTGTCCAATCACAGGCCTCCTGCTACTCTAATATTTAAAAAGATTGGACAGGAAAATTTCTGCCACCAAAGAAGTGATGAGAAGATTGTCACCTTGCGCCCCACCTACGTGGCTTATTCACTGCTCAGCAAGTAAAAAAGTGGAGGGGGAGAGCGAAAGGCAGAAGGAGGGTGATGTCAGTTTTGGAGAAAAAGATCATTTTCTGATGTTCTGATGCCCATGTAACAGATAGTCAACATGTACAAATACTTCTGAGAACTTTTCTTACCCTAGAATTCTCACATGTACTGAATACTGTTATGTCCAGCACTACAGGATATATATATATAAAAAAAAAAAGGTCATGGATTTTAGAAAATATAGTCAACGATTTGATTTGACTTATCCCTCTGGTTTTCTCTATGTAACTATTGCTCCTATGATTTTTATTAGGAGGTATTGTAGGCAGTAAAGTGTGAAGTTACGTAAGTAAAACGGTCTGTAGCCTATAAATACTAGAAGTCTAAAGTCTGATGTCGCTGAAAAATAAAATACAATTTGCATGAGAAATGAGAACTAATATATTTAAAAAGATGGTAAGTAAAATACAAATAATTTGGATTTTTTTATACTCATAAATTAAATGCATGGATTCAACTGTTTTAGATGTGCATGATAAACAAATACACCTGTGCCATCTCTGTCCTCTAGGTAGATTAGCTGATCCCACTGGAATGAAAGACAATGGCACTGAACTTGAAGAGAGTCTCTCTGTCTCTGTGAACAGTTGGTGGGCTGGTAGGTTCTCTTCAATAGCAAAATTAGACTTACACTTAGAAGAATGTATTTAACCTGAATTTTAGATACAGAGACAATATAAAAACAGCACTGCAACTTTTTCAAGATGAATTGTTAGCAAGTGGAAGAGATTATCAATCAAATGGAATATAATAATGTTTAAGGATGGAGTCAGACTTTTCAAAGAAAAACCAAATCAAGGAACTACAAAGATCATAGAGTCTAGGAAGCAGTACTTTTGGTCGTATTGCAGGTTCACAAAGGAACATGGAATCTTTTCAAGTGAGACTAAGAATGCTTTTCTTTTTTGCTCATAATAAATATGCTAAATTTTGAAACTCACAAAGATGCCAAACTAATACTTTGTTTGGGTAACCTGTAACTAAGGTTTTATTTAGGATTGCAATACTAAAAACAATGTATATAGATCTTCTAATATTTTCATGGTGTATTTTGTTTGAAATGAATTTATATAGAAATTTCATTAGAATAATTCGCACTGTTAAATTTTACTTTTTCTGGAGTGACTCATAAATATTATGAACCACAGAATATTTTCCCTCACACTAACTTGAGTAATTCTCTTAAAAACTGAAAAACAGACTTGTCAACAGCTCTTGTATTACAATTTAGTCTTTTTTGCTTTGTAATTTAAAATGTTAAGAATGAGTGCAAGCTTATTATATAATTACATTAAAATGGTTAAATCTGCGAGACTTGCTTCTCTGTAATGGGGAAGCTTGAAGCCTATTAGGTTGCCAGTCAAAAGTTCATGCTTTAGAGTAATAGGATAAAAGCAATTAGAAATATTCTGTATAAAATTTTGACTAAGTTGTAAAACATAAAATATGCCTTTTTATATTTTGAAATATAAAATGTACTTTATATTTGATGGAATCTACAGTTATGAGAACAATTGGATAGATTTTGTTCCTCTCCTTTTTTATTTGATGCTTTGAAATAAAATTGTTATGGAATCCATTAAAATTACCTTTTTTAAAATTTGATAATATGACACTTCACTATGTATATATGTACCCATGACTATAGGAGTATGAAACTATAAGTTGATTTTTGGCAAAACTTTTGGTTGATAATTTTCATAAGCGTTCAGGGTCTGTGAATATCCCTTAGTGACTTAATGATTCCTAAAAAAAATTGCTCTGTGTTTTGGCACTGGTTCTGGGTCTAACCAGCCTCTTATTTTTACAGATGTAAATTATTATCTGAGTGTGTTACCTTTCCTTGCTGCTACTGATTCTGGAATAATAGAGCTATCACCAAACCAAATCACGATCTTGCCACCACCTGAGGATCAGATGAGGTTTTGTTATGATGTTTCTGGCTGTCAATCTGCCTTCCCTGAAACAATGGAGAAATGGAGAGACTTTTTTCAGGTTTATCATTTAAGATTTAAATCACACTCCTCATACATGCCAGGAGAATTCACATGGTGAAAGTCTTTAGTGAGACTGTTTTTTTTTTTATTTACTGTATGCTTTTCTTCATGTTAAAAAGTAAATTGCACACAGATATTTTTCTAATAACTGGTGTGGAAATACAGCGCATGCCATAGAAACACACAATTCTCATTTAGTCCTAATGAAAAATCCATCTGTTCTCAATGCAAGTGAAGAAAATACCACAAATGTCTAACATGCAGATAATTTTAGTAGAGCTTAAATAAGCATGTGAATAATAGAGACTTTAGGCTATTTGTGAAATATTACAAGAATTGGGATCATAGACTTATTTTAGATGTCTATCTTTATTGAAAGTGAATTAATAACCACTCACTTATAGTTAGAGCCAAACAATGATATGTTGTTCTGAACAAACCACTTAATGATCAGAATGAAATACATTGATCAAACATAAAACAAGCTAAAAGTTCTATGTATTTACTATGTATGATTTAAATGTGTATTTACTATTTTTTGAAGATTTTTTTATTTTTTATATCTAAGTACACTGTAGCTATCTCCAGACACACCAGAAGAGGGTGTCAGATCTCTTTATGGATGGTTGTGAGCCACCATGTGGGTGCTGGGAATTGAACTCGGGACCTTCGCAAGAGCAGTAGGTGCTCTGACCCACTGAGCCATCTCTCCAGCCCCTATATTTTAACCATTTTAAATGGTTAATTCATTGTCTTCAATATACTTTAATTTTCAACTCTTATTTCTTTGAACATTTTGTGAAAAATGAATTAATGTTGATAGAAAAATAGTCATGTCAAATATAAAGTATGGACACTACAGACCCTTGAAGCTCATTTCAACTCAACTCAATGATATGCTTTACTGAAAAGTACTATTCTTTTATTTGCTGTTAAGCACTAAGTATGGCATGGAGTAACAGCATTCTTGGTTCATGCTGACTGTTGCTCATATTTCTGAGTCTGGGTGAATTTTGGGAAAGTTGCCCACATGACACTATTTTCTGTATTCTTCAGTATATGCAGTTGCCTACTAGTGACTTTGATGGTCTTCTGGAGAAGTTATGGGATGCTCATACCGCATCCTTGAAGTATCCCACCGGTGCCTTTGTAGACAGGTAAGAAATATGTTTGTCTCCGTTTCAGTTGATTTTTTTCCATTGATTTAATTAAAATATCCAAAAGCAACTTAGGAAAGAATGAGTGTGTTTCAGCTTACAAATCATAGTCCATTCTAAAGGAAAGCCAGGGGAGGAGCTCAAGCAGAACATGAAGGCAAAAAAGCAGAGCAGAGATCACGGAGTGATGGAGATTACCTGGCTCGCTTCCTTTTCGTTGGCTAACTTTCTTATGTAGCTCAAGGCTACCTATTTAGTGATGGTACTGCTTACAGTGTGTTGCATCCAATTGCACGAATTCACAATCATAAAAAGGCTAATCTGATGGACACAATACCTGAACTGTGGCTCATCCGAGGACTAGCTTTCTTCTATTTTCCTGGCACAGAGTCTGGGTGCTATCAGTTCAGTTTGGCACTTAATACCACATAACTACTGGATAGAAGTTCTCATGCTCACATTTCTTTTGACTCCCACATGTCTGCTGCTTCTAGTTCATGGGCCTTACAAAATTCAAACCATTTTTAAAATGGTACATCAGAAACTTAAATAGATATACTTGTATTTTACCTTAATATCCAGAATTTATATGTGAGGTCAATTTTGTTCCTATAATGTAGCACATACTACAAATTTTGCATGGACATGCAACAAACAATCACAGTATCCTTACGTTCATTGATTATTGATGTTCATTCCAAGATCACCTGTTATCTTTCAGATACATATCTATAGAGAGGCAAAGGGTGCCAATCAGTCTTTGTAACTCCTAAAGAATTCAACCATTTAGCCAGTAGAGGTTTGAAGAAGCAGAGCTGGTTCCAGTCCGAGGAAGACTCAGGGTGGGAATTAGGGGCAGTTGAATACTTAAGTGGGGCATTTCAAGAAATGGGTACCTTGCTAACCTAAAATCATGGACCAACAAGTGTTAAGAGCCTGTGTGTAGGTCCCGTAATGCATGAGATACCAGTGGTATTCCATGTGCTATCAAGAGTTTTCCTTTCTCATATAAGATCCTAAAGTGTTACTTGCTTTTGTTTTCTTTTGTTTTGTTTATTGTATTTAAACATTTGGTGGTTTGATATCTTCAATAATTTTTTATGACTAATATTTCTGATATGGTCTCGAGATGCTCGAGTATCCACAGCTTGTTGACTAAGATGGTAAGCCTGTACATGGTGAGTTTTTTGTTGTGGTGGTTGCTTGTTTTTTTATTGTTAATCTTTTGTTTACAGAGCAGTTATTATTCACCTGTGTTCTGTCCTCTGACAGTTTCTCATCCCATTCCTCCTCCTCTGTCATCAAGAGGATGTTCCCACACCCTTCGACACACACATCACACTCCACTCCACCAGGCTTTCCCACTCCCTGGGGCCTCAAGTCTCTAGGGTTAGGTGTATGTTCTCTCACTCAGGCCAGTTAAGGCAACCATCTGCTCTATATATGTAGGGAGCCTTGGCCCTGCTATTGTATGCTACCTGGTCTGAGTGGTCTTGGTGATATAGGTTAGTTCAGCCTGCTGGTCTTCCTATGGTGTTGTTCTCCTCCACAACTTCTTCCAGCCTTTCCCTAATTCAATCACAGGGGTCCCTGACTTCAGTCCATTGGTTGGGCATAAGTAGTTGCTTCTGTATCACTCAGCTGCAGTTGGGCCTCTCTAAGGGCAACCATTCTAGGCTCTGGTCTGTAAGCACACCATAAGATCAGTAATAGCATTAGGCCTTGGAGCCTCCCCTTGAGATGGATCCCAATAAAGGTCAGTCACTGGACCTCCTTTCCCTCAGTCTCTTCTCCATTTTGGTCCCTTCAGTTCTTTAGGAACAATTCTGGATCAGAGTTTTTGACTGTAAGATGGGAACCCCATCGCTCCACTTGATGCCTTTTCAACTGGGGGGTAGATTCTCTAAGTTCCCTCTCCCCTTTGTTGAGCATTTCATCTAAGGTCCCCCCCTTTGTATCCTGAGGTTCTCTCATCCCCCAGGTCTCTATTACATTCTAGAGGGTTTCCCCATCTCATACCTTCCGAGGTTGCACATTTCCATTCGTTCTGCTGGCTCTTGAGGCTTCACTTCTTTTACCAGCCCTTCCCCCCACTACCTGATCAAGTCCCACTTTTCCACTTCCCCTCTCCTCTATTACCCAGGTTCTTTCCCTCTGTTTAATGTAGAGCAATTACTGTCAGTCTGAGTGCCATGACTGGTTCTTTCTGAAGGTAATTTCTCAGTTTACAGACAGGATCCAGGTTCTTTTTTCTGCCTCAAATGTGTACTCAAAGTGAAATGGACTCCTGCTTCAGAAGATGAAATTGCCTGAAGCAAATCACAGCCTGGCAGGCCCCTGTCTTTTGAAGTGCAGTAACTTACAACAATGCAGTAAGGGGCCTGTCTTCACATACTCCACCCCTATCCACACTGCTACGCACTACTTGGGCACACACTGCTTTATGCCCTCCCTCTAGCTTTCTTCTGTCCTCCATTCTTAAAATTTCAGAGTTCTATGCTGATGTTTTATGGTGCTTGCCATTAAACCAACTCCTGGTCTCATGCATCCATAACAAGCCCTTCTGGGGAGCTGTAATTCATTCCGCTCTCTTTAATTTTCCTTTTTCTCTTTTTGTTTATATTTTTATTGGATATTTGCTTTATTTACATTTCAAATGTTATCCCCTTTCCTCGTTTCCCCTCTGAAAAGCCCCTATCCCATCTCCACTTCCCCTGCTCATCAACCCAGTCACTCTGGCTTCCCTGTCCTGGCATTCCCCTAAACTGAGGCATCAAGCCTTCACAGAATCCAGGGCCTCCCCTCTCACTGATGTCTGACAAGGCCATCCTCTGCTACATATACTTCTGGAGACATGGGTCCCTCCATGTGTACTATTTGGTTGATGATTTAGTCCCTGGGAACTCTGGGGGTACTGGTTGGCTGTTCCTCCAATGAGGCTGCAAACCCCTTCAGCTCCTTGGGTCCTTTCTTTAGCTCCTCCATTGGGGACTCTGTGCATAGTCCAGTGGTTGGCCGGAAGCATCCCCCTCTGTATTTGTCAGACACTGGCAGAGCCACTCAGGAGGCAGCTTTCTCAGGCTCCTGTCAGCAAGCACTTGTAGGCATCCACAAGAATGGCTGGTTTTGATAACTGTATATGGGATGGATCCCCAGGTGGGGCACTCTCTGGATGACCTTTCCTCCAGTCTCTGCTGCACACTTTGTCTCTTTCCTCCCATGAGTATTTTGTTCTCTTTTCTAAGAAAGAATAACATATCCACACTTTAGTCTTCCTTCTCCTTGAGCTTCATGTTGTTTGTAAATTGTATCTTGAGTATTTCAAGCTTCTATGCTAATATCCACTTATCAGTGAATGCATACCCTGTGTGATATTTTGTGATTGGGTTACCTCAGTCAGGATGATATTTTCTAGTTTCATCAATTTATCTAAGAATTTCATGAATTCATTGTTTCTAATAGCTGAGTAATACTCCATTATGTAAATGTACCACATTTTCTGTATCCATTCCTCTGTTGAGGAACATCTGGGTTCTTTTCAGCTTTTCGCTATTGTTATAAGGTTACTATGAACATAGTGGTGCATGTGTCCTTATTACATGTTGGAGGATCTTCTGGGTATATGCCCAGGAGTGGTATGGCTGAGTCCTCAGGCAGTACTATGTTCAATTTACTAAGGAACTGCCAGACTGATTTCCAGAGTGGTTGTACCAGTTGCAATTGTCTAAGCAATGGACAATTGCTAAGAACAATGTCTAAGAACGTTCCTTTTTCTCCACATCCTAGCCAGTAAGACCCATACTTAACATAGTAAAAGCAATATACAGCAAATCAGTAGCCAACCTCAAAGTAAATGGAGAGAAACTTGAAGCAATTCTGCTAAAATCAGGGACTAGACAAGGCTGCCCACTATCTCCCTACCTATTCAATATAGTACTCAAAGTCCTAGAGCAATTAGACAACAAAAGATCAAAGGGATACAAATTGGAAAGGAAGAAGTCAAAATATCACTATCTGCAGATGACATGATGACATACTTAAGTGACCCCAAAAATTCCAACAGAAAACTCCTAAACCTTATAAACAACTTCAGCAAAGTGGCTGGATATAAAATTAACTCAAATAAATCAGTGACCTTCCTCTACTCAAAGGACAAACAGCTGAGAATGAAATTAGGGAAATGACACCCCTCACAATAGCCACAAATAATATAAAATACCTTGGTGTGACTCTAACTAAGCAAGTGAAAGATCTGTATGACAAGAACTTCAAGTCTCTGAAGAAATAAATCAAAGAAGATCTCAGAAGTTGGAAAGATCTCCCATGCTCATGAATTGGTAGGATTAATAGTAAAAATGGCAATCTTTCTAAAAGCAATCTTCAGATTCAATGCAATCCGCATCAAAATACCAACTCAATCCTTCATAGAGTTAGAAAGAGCAATTTGCAAAGTCATCTGGAATAACTAAAATCTATGATAGCAAAAACTATTCTCAACAATAAAAGAACCTCTGACGGAATCACCATCCCTGATCTCAAGCTGTACTACAGAGCAATAGTGATAAAAGCTGCATGGTATTGGTATAGTGACAGGCAGGTAGATCAAAGGGATAGAATTGAAGACCCAGAAATGAAGCCACACAGCTATGGCCACTTGATTTTTGACAAAGGAGCTAAAACCATTCAGTGGGGAAAAGACAGCATTTTCAACAAATTGTGTTGGTTCAATTGTCAGTTAGCATGTAGAAGAATGCAAATCTATCCATTCTTATCTCCTTGTACAAAGCTCAAGTCGAAGTGGATCTAAATTTTCTTAAGATAATGTCTCACTACAGTAACACAGTCTGCCTGTTCTTCATGTCAACCTGTTCACACCACAGTGTAGATTTGAAGTGTTTATCATCCTGTTTGCATGTGATATCACGATTTAGCTCTAGCTCTTGGAGTAGTCAAGATGACAGTCATCTCCCACAAAGCCTGCTATTGCCATGGATATCTTCAAACAAACATTTCTTTATCAAACTTATTTCTTTAACAAACTTTGTCCCTTATCATTTCAAGGATCAGCCTATGAACCCTTTCCATAGGAAGACAAGGTTTGACTTCTATGATCCTCGTGCTATGTGCAACCTTTGTGGTCTGGATAGAGTTGTTCAGTGCTGCTCATTGTGCTGAGAAGTGGGCTTGCCTTTTTGGTTGAAATCACTGCTTATATTATTGCTTGGTTCTTAAAATTACTGCCTTCCTTTCCCATATATGAAAAGAAACTAGAAGAAAGAATTGGTAGAGAATAAAAGTTTATGTTCACTTTTTCTAAACAAGGGCTTAAAGTCTCCTAGTTGGTTTCAGTTTTCCTAGAGATGTCTTGCAGCTTTGTAGGAAGAATGAAGGAAATACATATAAGTTAGCTCAACTGAGAGATAGAAACGGTTCATTTTCAGAATGCAAGAAAGCTCTTCCTGCCAGATTAATATGTCTGGTCATTCCAGGGCTTTCTTTACAGCCTGTCTTCCTTCAGCATGAAATTCCTGGGGGAAAGGTATTTCTCTGGGATTCGTTGGTTTATGCTTCTTCTTTTAACATCTTTGGCCTTGATACATACTGTCAGCATCTTATTCTACGTTGAGTTCAACCTCATCTGTGGTTTCTATTTCTTAATAAATGTCTACAACATTTCTGGTCACTGAACATTTCTGGTCAAAGTTTCACAAATGCTGTCCACAGACTTTCTTCAAATGAGGTCCATTTCCAGGTAACTCATTGGTTCCCATCTGTCCAGGTGTTGGGAGCTGTCCACATCTCTTGGGAGTCTCTTTGCCTCTCCTCTGTGTCATGGCTTTCCCTGCATTTCCCTTCCCCTGCATTTCCCCTCTTGGCATGCTTTCCCTGTTAGGGCTCAGGTTCTGGACAGCGGAAGATAAATGAAAAGTAGCTGGAAACATTTGAGATACTTTATTATGCATAAACGTTATTGTTGTCTGAGGATGTAGTTGAATGCAGATGTGAGGTAGTTTTCATATTGTTGGTCATTTCCCAATATTCAATGTTTTAAATTTGCATTGACCTCCAGTCAACTCCATTTTGTGTAAATGTCTTTGCTTTGGTTCATTTTCTGCTACACGTTCTGTTCCAGGATGTCTTATGACTACTGGCTCCCCATGGTATCTGGTTAACTGAGTTTCCTATTAAATTTAAAGACTAGCATTCAGAAAATCAGAGTGTTTGTCGAGGTTTTGTACACTGATCATGCCTGTGAGTCTTAGAGTCTGAGAAAACCTTCCAGATTTTAAGTAATTTAATTATAAGTAATTTTTTGACTGCAGACAACCTGTGGCCAGTAGTCCTGAACAACAGACATTCTCCAATCCCCAGTTCAATAGGGTAGTCAAGATCTGGTTGCTGCAAGTCTCAAAATCAGCTACTACTATTTTTCTCTCTTTGAAAGGACAAAGACATTTGTGTTGATATCAAATCAAGGCTTACCTTAGGAAGTAAATCGATATTCACATATTGTATTCTATGAACTTGGGTAAAATTGACATGTAATAAAGCACACAGATTTAGGTATTTATTTAGTTGAATGAGCACTTGCAACTCTCTCACTTGGGGCCTCTGCCTCCCAAGTGCTAGGATTAAAGGTATGCTAGCATATGCAGTTTACAATCTTCCTTTTAAAAAAATTACAAATCATATAAAGCTTAAAGCTCTAGGAGTGCAGCAATAACTTTTGATAGATTTGTCTCTCCAGCTAAGGCTAACAAGTAGTAACAAGCATGATGTATTGTTTTCTTTCTATTTTTGTTTTCTATCTCTTAACAAATTAATTAATTCATTAATTTACAAAATGAATCTCATGTATACTGACCTGGCAGCAGAAAATTACCTTGATCCCAATCTTCCTGATTTGTGTGGCAATTGGGAATTGCTAGATTTTGGCACTAGACCTTGTTTGTATTTGTTGTTACATATGCAGACTGTAGTTTTTAATGTTTTTAGTATGTTTGCTCCATGGTTTTCATGTACAGTGTGCATAAGGAATGACGTAAATGGAAAGAAGAATATAAAAAGAAGTGACTAATTGGACCAACACTAATAGATTTATATTTTATTTAGCTATTTTTAAAACTCCTGGAACAAGCCAAATGGACAGTATTCTCACACTTCCTTTCCAAGTAATGTTTGGATTTTATTTTTTGGTAGTGGATGATTTCTGCAAAGAGAGATTTAAGTTCCTTGAAAATAAATCTTAGTTGATATTTTTTGTCTATTATCTTTTAGATATGACCTCTATTCTGTCCAAGAAGCAAATTTTGAGAAAAACTGGGCTATTGCTGTGTACTATTTAGGGGCAGCCCGTCTTCCTACAACCCTGAATAGATCACACAGCTTTCAGAGGGGTCTGCCCCCAAGAGTCCTTGATGATACTAGCATAGCCCCTTTTATCCGTGACTTCACTCCTCTTCAGAACAATGTCCTGGTATCACTCAAACTTCTTGGTGATATTCACAGACTTTCAGGTAAAAAAATTTAAAAGAGTACTGGGAAACAAATCAGAACTATATAGGCTAAAAGTGTGGATAAACTAATTTAAGTAGAGATATCATCGTACCACCATGCCTTAAAAATCTTAGGAAGTTCTATTGGCGTATTGTGAATTTCATTAGCAGTAATTACTCCTGATATATGGTAAAACCATTGATCAACCACATTTTTACAAATTTATGATGTGGCCCTTCATTAGAATGCCACATTGATCCTTAACATTCGT
This sequence comes from Apodemus agrarius, assembly GCA_964023405.1. Taxonomy (NCBI): domain Eukaryota; kingdom Metazoa; phylum Chordata; class Mammalia; order Rodentia; family Muridae; genus Apodemus; species Apodemus agrarius. The sequence continues at coordinate 4,717,428 of OZ030027.1, read as the reverse complement.
AATATTAAATTAAATGTATAATATGAACACATATGTTGGGTATAGTCATTAATTCACTCAATTTTAATCTCTTCTATTTTATCCGTAAGTCCAAAGAAGACAAATGAATTTCAACAGAAAATGTTCCGTCATTAATGTAATCACTGTCTACCTGACTCACCAGATACTTTTAAGTTAATATTGACTCATCAGATTCTTTTAACAAAGGTCAAGAAAAAAAAATTTTTGCTTCACAATGCCAAAAGTAGAGTGAAAAACTGACTTCATTAACTAAGTGTTTGAAAATTACCATATCATCCTCATTTTACACTTGAACCCTGGGAATTGGTCATACACTAAACATATATGTTTTTTCTATTATGTAAAGGGGCATTTTTCAGTGTCTAAATTATAAATAAAGGAAATTAGACATAAGCTTATTATCTGTGGAAAACTTTTGCAATAGAATATCAGATCTACAAAATACATTGGTGCGCCAGGGCAAATGATGTATCTTCTCATGTCAGTCTTGGTTGCAGTGTGATACTGCCAGTCAGCAGGTTATTTTCCCTCATTCCCAGCCTTCAGTTGGTGTATAACAGTTGGGAGATTTATATTAGAATCATTTTCTCATAGACATGCAGTAATTTCTCTAATGAATTTAATCTGATCGTGGAATTGTTTTTATGAGCTTTGACTGACTTCACAGGATCAGTCCATGTATATCTAGTTTCATAATTTATGGCACAGCCACTAAAAAGCATGATACTAAACTTTCAGGTTAGAAATTACAAAACGATAAGAGTATCAGTGAATCAAATATTATTTGCTTATTGGTGATTTTAGTGTTAAATGATAGAAAGCAAATGAAATAAATACGATCAATGGATATTACCTAAGGAAGTAAGAAATGCTTTAAGGAATTGACAAGCACTCATATATTTCTTTAATCTCTTCTAGGATCGTTATCTTTGACTCTATGGGAAAATCTCATGAGGACAAAATGTGCAAGGGAATTATTTCTAAAAGCCTTTGAAGTGTTCCTGGGAATATTTCCTAAAGACCTAACATCTTTAGTGAATTGTGAACAACTGTCTTTGACCACAAGCAATTGAGAAAAATGAGTATGATCAAAATCTTCTAGATCTGTGATTTGGGCTTTTTGCTTATTGTTTTTTGTTTTGCTTTGTTTTGTTCTTTTAGGATTTTCTGCATGCATTTCTAGTAATGAATTTAAGTTAATTTTTACATTATCTCATAAATTTTAAATTCTTTTTTTGGGGGGTTGTTTTGTTTTGTTTTTTTCAAGACAGGGTTTCTCTGTGTAGCCCTGACTGTCCTGGAACTCATTCTGTAGACCAGGCTGGCCTCAAACTCAGAAATGTGCCCATCTCTGCCTCTCAAATGTTGGGATTAAAGGCATGCAACACCACTGCCCGACTAAATTCTTTAATACTTAATATTAAGATATAAAGATACTGGTAAATGACAAAGAAATCACAAAGAAATCATTAAACAGATGTTAAGCTTGTATCATGGTTTTTTTTCAGTTTTTTTATTGGATATATTCTATATTTACAATTCATTTCCCTTTTTCTGGTTCCCCACACCCCAAAGGTCCCACATGCACTTTTCCCTCCCCCTGCTCCCTCATCCACCCCTTCCCACTCCCCTTTTCTTGTATTCCTCTACACTGATGCTTTGATCCGTTCCAGCAGCAGTGTCCACTCCTTTCTTCTTGTCAGACATCATTTGGTATGTGAATTGTGTCTTTGGTGTTCCAAGATTCTAGGCTAATATCCACTTATCAGTGACTGTATACCATGGGTATTCTTTTGAGACTGGGTCACCTCACTTAGTATGACGTTCTCCAGCTCCATCAATTTCTCTAAGAATGTCATGAATTCATTGTTTCTAATGGCTGAATAGTACTCCATTGTGTATATATACCACATTTTTTTTATCCATTCCTCTGTTGAGGGACATCTGGGTTCTTTCCAGCTTCTGGCTATTATAAATAAGGCTGCTATGAACATAGTGGAGCATGTATCCTTAATGCATGCTAGGAAATCTTCTGGGTATATTCCCAGGAGTGATATGGCTGGGTCTTCCGGAAGTATCATGTCCAGTTTTCTGAAGAACAGCCAGACTGATTTCCAGAGTGGTTGTACCAGCTTGCAGTCCCACCAGCAGTGGAGGAGTGTTCCTCTTTCTCCACATCCTCACCAACACCTGATGTCTTCTGAGTTTTTAATCCTAGCCATTCTGACAGGTGTGAGGTGAAATCTCCGGGTTGTTTTGATTTGCATTTCTCTAATGACTAATGATGTTGAACATGTTTTAAGGTGTTTCTCAGCCATCCCTATGTCTTCAGGTGAAAAGTCTTTGTTTAGCTCTGTACCCCATTTTTGGATAGGGTTATTTGGTTTTCTGGGGTCTAACTTCTTGATTTCTTTGTATACATTGGATATTGGCCCTTTGTCGGATGTGGGGTTGGTGAAGATCTTTTCCCAATTTGTTGGTTGCCGATTTGTCCTTTTGACAGTGTCGTTTGCCTTACAGAAACTTTGTAATTTTATGAGGTCCCATTTGTCTATTCTTGCTCTTAGAGCATAAGCAATTGGTGTTCTGTTCAGGAATTTTCCCCCTGAGCCAATGTCCTCAAGGGTCTTCCCCAGTTTCTTTTCTATTAGTTTTAGTGTGTTTGGTTTTATGTGGAGGTCCTTGATCCACTTGGAGTTGAGCTTAGTGCAAGGAGATAAGAGTGGATCAATTCTCATTCTTCTGCATGTTGACCTCCAGTTGAGCCAGCACCATCTGTTGAAAAGGCTATCTTTTTCCACTGGATGGTTTCAGCTCCTTTGTCGAAGATCAATTGGCCATAGATGTGTGGGTTCAATTCTGGGTCTTCGATCCTATTCCATTGATCTGCCTCCCTGTCACTGTACCAGTAGCATACAGTTTTTTAACACTACTGCTCTGTAGTATTGCTTGAGGTCCGGGATATTGATTCCCCCCGGAAGTTTGTTTACTGTTGATGATAGTTTTAGCTATCCTGGGTTTTTTGTTACTCCAGATGAATTTGAGAATTGTTCTTTCTAACTCTTATGAAGAACTGAGTTGAGATTTTGATGGGGATTGTGTTGAATCTATATATTGCTTTTGGCAAGATTGCCATTTTAACTATATTAATCCTGCCAATCCACAAGCATGGAAGATTTCTCCATTTTCTGATGTCTTCTTCAATTTCCTTCTTCAGAGACCTGAAGTTTTTGTCATATAAATCTTTCACTTGTTTGGTTAGAGTCACTCGAAGATACTTTATATTGTTTGTGGCTATAGTGAAGGGTGTCATTTCCCTAATTTCTTTCTCTGCCTGCTTATCCTTTGAGTATAGGAAGGCTACTGATTTGCTTGAGTTGATGTTATAACCAGCCACTTTGCTGAAGTTGTTTATCAGCTGTAGGAGTTCTCTGATGGAGTTTTTTGGGTCACTTAAGTATACTATCATATCATCTGCGAATAGTGATAGTTTGACTTCTTCCTTTCTGATTTGTATCCCTTTGACTTCCTTAGGTTGTCGAATTGCTCTAGCTAGTACCTCAAGTACTATATTGAAGAGATATGGTGAGAGGGGGCAGCCTTGTCTAGTCCCTGATTTTAGTGGGATTGCTTCAAGTTTCTCTCCGTTTACCTTGATGTTGGCTATCGGTCTGCTGTAAATTGCTTTTACTATGTTTAGATATGGGCCTTGAATTCCTGTTCTTTCCAGACTTAGCATGAAAGGATGCTGAATTTTGTCAAATGCTTTTTCAGCATCCAATGAGATGACCATGTGGTTTTTTTCTTTGAGTTTGTTTATGTAGTGGATTACGTTGATGGATTTCTGTATATTGAACCATCCCTGCATCCCTGGGATGAAGCCAACTTGATCATGGTGAACGATTGTTTTGACCTGTTCTTGGATTTGGTTGACAAGTATTTTATTTATTATTTTTGCATCGATATTCATAAGAGAAATTGGCCTGTAGTTCTCTTTCTTAGTTGTATCTTTGTGTGGTTTTGGTATCAGGGTAATTGTGGCTTCATAGAATGAGTTGGGTAGTGTTCCTTCTGTTTCTAGTTTGTGGAATAGTTTGAAGAGTATTGGTATCAGGACTTCTTTGAAGGTCTGATAGAATTCTGCACTAAAACCATCTGGTACTGTGCTCTTTTTGGTTGGAAGACTTTCTATGACCCCTTCTATTTCTTTGGGTGTTATGGGTCTGTTTAGTGGATCTATTTGATCCTGGTTTAATTTTGGTATTTGGTATCTGTCTCGGAAATTGTTCATTTCCTCCAGATTCTCCAGTTGTGTTGAGTATAGGCTTTTGTAGTAGGATCTGATGATTTTTTGAATTTCCTCAGTTTCTGTTGTTATATCTCCCTTTTCATTTCTAATTTTGTTAATTTGAATACTGTCTCTGTGCCCTTTGGTAAGTCTGGCTAGGGGTTTATCTATCTTGTTGATTTTCTCAAAGAACCAGCTCATGGTTTTGTTGATTCTTTGTATGGTTCCCTTTGTTTCAACTTGATTGATTTCAGCCCTGAGTTTGATGATTTCCTGTCTTCTACTCCTCCTGGGTGAAATAGCTTCTTTTTGTTCTAGAGCTTTCAGGTGTGCCATTAAGTTGCTAGTATATGCTCTCTCCTGTTTCTTTTTGGAGACACTCAGGGCTATGAGTTTTCCTCTTAGCACTGCTTTCATTGTGTCCCATAGATTTGGGTATGTTGTGCCTTCATTTTCATTAAATTCTAAAAAAATCTTTAATTTCTTTCTTTATTTCTTCCTTGACTAAGGTATCATTAAGTAGAATATTGTTCAGCCTCCACGTGTATGAGGATTTTCTGTTGTTTTTGTTGCTATTGAAGAACACTCTTACTCCATGGTGATCTAATAGGAGGCATGGGATTATTTTGATCTTTTTATATTTGTTGAGGTCTGTCTTGTGACCAATTATATGGTTGATTTCTAAATACAGAAGGTTTTGATTTTTAAATACAGAAGGACATAGTTTACTGATGTTTAACCAAATTCCAGAACATTTTGAAACCAATACTAACATTCAACTTAAATATTTAATCTCAGAAAATGTAATTACAAATAGAGTTCATCTGCATAATCAGATTTGAACTATCATTTACTAAATTTGTAAGTACTTGTTAGAGTTTCCATCATTGACCCATATTTGTAAAGAGTCCTTTGGGCTCAAATTTTTCATAGTTGTTTTGTATCAGAGAGAGAATATACTGGACAGACTTGATGATTTCCAAACGTCTCTGTCTCACTGCTGCAGCCCCCCTGCTGCTCCCCTCCTCCCTACCTCCACCCCTGAGTATGACATAATCCAGAGTCTCCTCTAAGACTGAAAAAGTTCTTTCCTGCCACCAACTGGTGACTCCTGATATTATGACAATATCACCGGGCTTGAATGTTGTTTTAGTCATAGTGTCACTGCTTTGAAGAGACACCATGAACAAGGAAATTCATATAAAGGCCATCACTTAACTGGGGCTGCTTTATAGGTAAAGTGGTTTAGTCCAGTATCATGATGGTGGGAAGCATGGCAGTGTGCAGGCAGACTTGGAGTTCAATGGGCCAGGAGTTCAACATCTTAATCCTAAAACAGACAGTGTTCTGTTGTTCTGCAGTCATCCAGCAGGATGTCCTGATTCTAGACTCCGCAGAGCTTAAGCAGAAGAAACCTCAAAATCCACCCTCACAGTGGCACAATTCCTCCAACAAGACCACACCTATTTCAACAAGACCACATATATTCTTCTAACAAGACCACACCTCCAAATAGTAACCTTTGATGTATTTAGAAAATACATATTCTCAGGAATGAGGGTAATTTTAAATAACCTACATTGTAATTTGTAGGAATCCTAAGTAAATCAGGGAATAACAAGAACTTAAGGAAAAGGGACTCTTGTACATGATTTCCCAACTCCAACATGCAAAGCTCTCCTAATTTTGCAATGACTTTACAGACAATAAAACAAAATAAATAAAACAGGCTGTGCTTATGGAGACATTTTAAAAGCCAGAGGATACCTTGTGTAACTTATTTAGTTGGTTATCATCTAACTTTTATTCCTTCTTGGATGCTACTTTATAGTTTATGATCACACTGCCAAAGGGTGTTAGACATGAAGAGAGAAAAATTCTATCTATTGCCATCTGCTTCCAAATCACAACTTGAGATTCATGAATATGAATATGTAGCATTTTTTGGAACAAAGAGTATAGTTAATGTCTGAAAATAGCCTTTATAGGGAAAAGATTAGTGGTTAATACACACATGTTAATACCAAGGATACCCATGTCCACACATGCAAGAGCTTTCCTGTATTGACTAGGAGATACTCTTTTACAACTTAAACAGAAGCAGTCTAAAGCTAAGATTCCAAAGAGAAGTGTAATGCCTGAGTTTAAGAAAATGGGAAGAAGACCATTTTATCTCGATAAGATGCCCTGAAGCTTCCTCTTTTCAGCTTATCACTGGAATCTCAAGAGAGAGCCTAATAATCCCTCTCTTGCTTCATCTTCTTCCTCCAGGCCATCAGCATTTTCTGGGACAATATAATGGTAAATGTCCTGTCATACTCCTTGAAATGGAATGCTCAGTGGTCAGTGTACCTTCTATAGAGAGATCAGGTGTGTTCCATGATAAGATCCCACTTTTATTGTATCCATGTAGGTACGATTTTATACTGAACTGTGCAGTGATTATGCTTATATTATTCAAATGCTTATTTAGTGAGATCCCATATCTGGTCGCAATCATAATTCTGAGAATTTCCTGTCTCAATATTGTCTAAACATTATTCCCAATTATTCTTTGTTTGGTCAATAAAGCTGGCTGATCAGCCAATGTCTGATCAGGGAGGAGAATAGAATCTATCTCAAAAGGAGAGGTGAAGAAGGAAAAACAGGAAGAGGAGAATTCAATTTGGGGAGAGTGTCCTAGAGAAGTAGTAAGTAAAACAGCTAGAGAGAATATATATATATATATATATATATATATATATATATATATATATATATATATATCAGGAATTTTGGCTGGGTGGTAATCAGATTAAAGGATTAAAAATGGGTAATACTACTCAGTTGTTGTGCTCTCAAGGTTTGGCAAATAAATATAATAGTCCAGTCCTGATTATTTGGGAACTAACTGAGTTAAGAATGAAACTTACTAAAAATCCCTATTAACCCAACCTCTTTATCTTCTAAATCTCGTGGAAAGAAGAGAATCCCAATATGAGTGATTAAGCTAAATGAACTGATACGGGACCCCAGAACATCCAGTGACATTTGTAATACATTTTCTCCTCTTATATGTATAATAAAGATCATTTGCTGTTGTACCAAGAAACTCAACTGATATGAGTTAACTTGTGGAAGTTTAGTTAGTCTACCTGAAGCTGTTTTGGGTACCAGAAAAATCAAAGTTTATTATAAAGATCGGAAATGAAATAAATACATATGCCCACATAGCTACAAATGGAGCATGATCTCCTGCCCACAATCTCCCTTTCTCCTTTTTATTCCTCATAAAGTCCTGCATGGCCTTAAGCATCCATTATAATGTTGTATGAAACTATAACTTCTTCAGGACTCTCTCTGAATAAACTAGATTCCATCCACTAACTTCTATCTCCTGATTCACTATAAAGAGTAAGCAGGATGGATCTTTGATTGCAGTAAAGGCAGGGCCTCATTCACAAACTAAATTTGAGTATAACATATTGAGGAGTGAAAAGAGACTAATTGGTATGAATAACATAAGTCCAGTCATTTGCTAGCTAGGTGAAGTCACGCACTTGTCAGGTGCCTTTTGTACCTCAGCTTATTTATTGTTATAACAGAAATGATAAAGCATACTTTGCAAGATTATTTAGAAGAATCAACAAGAACATACATATAAAGAAATTATTTTACTCAACATGTTACTAACAGCAACAAAGAACAATAATTGCCACAAGAATTGGATTGAGAAATGAATGCAAACTAAATGAGTAGGACAGGTAAAATATCTGTAGCAAGCCAAAATCAGTTAAATCAAAGCAGTTGTTTGTTAACCCTAGAACTCATAGAATTTCTTATAGTCATAGACAATACATAGCAGTGCCTTCCTATGGCAGGTAAAGTGATCTTATGTCTGTGACATGTTTCTGCAGAACAACACCCTCATATGATATGAAGATAAAAAGTAATATAATGAAATAGCCAAATGACTAAAGCAAGAAAGACGAGACCCAACAAATGTATGTTTATTGTCAGGGCTATTTCTTTGGTATTGGATAAAATAGAAACTGAGTTTAGGTACACATACTTCAATACTAAGCAGTCAGGAATAGTAGGTTTCCTTTTCTGCATGTGCTGATTTGTTTCCCTAATCTTATCTTACAGTTCATTTGAAATTTTCTCTAACCAGAAATTGGGCTTCCTTGGTGAATCTCTTGTCACCAAACCAAGCTTCCAGTAGCTAGTACTGGGACTGAACTACATCCTATTGAGTTGTTGTCCAAAGGAGCCCCATAGGAATAACCAAACAATCCAGGTTTGTTGTTAAGACTATGGGGTTCCCTCCATAAATTGACAGCAAGACCCTAATACAGCAACACAAGATACCCCTTCTCTGCTGTATCAGTATTCACAATGACTGGTATTTTTTGTTTTGTTTTTGTTGATGCAGACATTAAGTTTTACCTGTGTAGAATGCCCTTCCTGACTACCATTTACTCTGGAGTATTGGACCTGTCATCAGACAATATCACCCTCTGCTACCATCAGTGGTCAAAAGAATTCCCACTCTGAATGACACAGGAGACCTTTCTAAGTTATTAGATGGATAAAGCAGGCAGGAAACATTTAAACGTATTCAATTTGATATTGTTTTATCAATTGAATATTACAAATAAATAACCTGGAAAAAAAGAAACAAGTTGATTGATGAAAGTTCTGTGCTCAGGACAAATTTTTGTTTTTCACCCCATTCTAAACCACATTGCTAGGCTATTAAACCAAGATTTTAGTTGAATTTTATTTATTCCTTTCTTCCCTGGGCTAGTTTAATTTACCAGACATTTTCCATTTTCTGCTTTAACAAAGAAAGATTGGCTTACAGATCATGAGAATTCAATGAGTTAAGAAGAGACAGGTGTTCTGCTTAAGACACACACACACACACACACACACACACACACATACACACACATATTCACTTAAGACATCTATTTTGAATTTAATACATTTTCTCCTTTAATTTTATCTGGTACCCTATGAGGAAAAGCCCCCTACTCTACTCTCTAGAGATTTGATCATCTCTGTGTGAATATTTAGCATGGCATTAGTACAAACATGGAAATAAGACTAACAGCAACTGTATCACCACAAAGTATAAATGAACTATGGTTCATTTATATGAATGAATATCATATGCTGATATTAGTATCAAATATACTTTTATATGAACTAATATCATATGCTGATATTAGTATCAAATATACTTTTCTAAGTTTGGTGATATTCACGACCTTATCAGCTAGGAGAAACAGTGAAGAAAATCAACATTAAAATTTATATAGGAAAAGAAACAGGAATACACACATGCACACATATATACATACATATATATGTGTGTGTGTGTGTGTGTGTGTGTGTGTGTGTGTGTGAGAATTAACTACAAAAAGGCAGATGATGAGAAAAATGGCAAGTAGGACATAAAATACAAGAATAAATGACAATATTACATCAAATATTACACCTCAAAATGACAAATCAGTAGAACAAATGGAAGCTATACATACTTTATTTTTAATGTGTGAAGATAAAAATCTTCAACACAACTCTGAGAAACATGAAACCACAGAGAAACAGAATTTCTCACCACTACACAGCATAACACATGAGGGCTCATCAGAGTACTGAAAGTTGCTTTAGCAACTGATAATCAATCAATAAGGGGATAACTGAAGAATAAGATATAAAAAAAACACACAACCTTTGGAAGCATAGAGAATGAATTTACCAAAGTACTAAGTCAACCAGGAATACAATAAAGGAGTTAGAGAAAGGACTGAATTTTCTGAAGGGGTTTGCAACACTATAGGTAGAACAACATCAACCAACTAGCCCGCCACCTCCCCACCCCACTCGAAGCCCCAGCTCCCATGAACTAAACCATCAGCCAACGAGTACACAAGGAGGGACCCATGGCTTCAGCTGGATATGTAGCAAAGAATTGCCTTACCTGACATAAATGGGAGGGGAGGCCCTTGGTCCTGTGAAAGGCTTTTCTGCCCCAGTGTAGGGGAATGCCAGGGCAGTGAGGCAGGAGTGGGTCAGTGGGTGGGAGAACACCCTCACAGAAGCAGGGGAAAAGTGGATGGGACAAGGGGCTTGCGGAGGGGAAACTAGGAAAGGGAACAACATTTTAAACATATCTAAACAAAATATTCAATAAAAAGAAAAAGAAAACCTGGATTAGAGCGGCGATGTCTCCCTTGAGGTGTACTTAGAACATGCATAGCTAACCTCAGGAGATTACAGCCATAAAACGCTTCCTGCAAGAATATAAGGCAAACAAAGGTTCTTCTTAATGACATGTATACCCTAAGGATTCTGCTGATGAAATTTATAAAACTAAGAAGTAAAAAAAATCATAATAGCAGGCATAATTTTTGTTTCTAACCAAAAAAATTCATTAGGAATAGTTAACAAATGAGTTTTGTATTGGCCTGGCAGTATAAAAGGTCAATATCTAAAAAGCCAGCATAGTTTATACAAATTCAATAGATAAAAATGATAAAATGTGTTTAAAGAACAAATAAAATTTGCTAGACATGGTAGAGCATGGCTGTAATCCTAATATTTGGGATCAGAGGCATAATGATCAAACTTTTAAGGTTAGCCTGGTCTACATAGTGAGTTTCAGGCTGGCCATGAGCTACAAGAACAAAATCAATTTCAAACAAATGTGTGTGTGTGTGTGTGTGTGTGTGTGTGTGCGCGCGCGCGCGTACACACACACACATATATTTCTGAAAGAAATTATAGTACACTTATCCTGGTTTGCTTTCTATTTCTATGATTAGCCCATGACCCAGAGCTTGGGAAACAAAGAGTTATTTGATCTACAGATCACAATCACAGTAACAGCAGATCATTGAGAGAAGTCAGGACAGGAACCCAAGCAGAAGCCAAGGCAAAAAGTCTCACTTGCCCTATCATTTTCAGTTTTCTATTTCTATACAACTTAGGACCACTTGCACAGGGTAGCACCGCCCAGTGTGGTGGGCCCAGTCCCTCTCACAACAATCAATAATGAGGAAAATGCCCCAACAGCCTTGCCTCAGTTGAGGTTAACTCTTCCTGATTAGATATAAGAAATAAGGAAGGTTACCTCTTCCTTATTTAGATATAAATCAGTTTGTGTCCATTGCAATCTAACCAGTGCAACACTTCTATTGAAAAACAACTTAATGTCTACATATTGAAAACACTCCTTAAAAATATGTTGCCAGGAACTATGCCCTGGGCTGGATCCTCTCTGAAAGAGACCCAAGGGTGGTGGAGCACTGATGGTGGGGGTGGGTGGTGGAGGGTGGGGGGTAGCAAGACTTTTTCTTGTGCCAGAGAGGGTAATGGTGGGATCACAGAGTAGGACTTTGGTGATCATTTTAAGTCTGAGGGTCTCAGGTCTCTCTAGTTCTCTAACTGTACCGGAAATGCTGATGATAACTTCTAAAAAAGTCCTAAAAATTTTCTTGCTCTTTCTGAGGGTAAAAGACTGCTGGCTTAGGTGATTAACACCTGTAGCCTAACAGCCAAAGATTAAGTAATGTGGCCTATGGTCTATCTCAGCAGGAACAGCCCAGCTCTAACTTTCAGCATGCTAGTCAGAAGTCTCAGCAAGAAAATGGGACTCTTAGAGAAGTGGTTATAGAGTTTATTACTAAGTTGTAAAAAGTTTCCTATGAAAGCTATCTAAGGGGAAAAGTGGAAAGATCTTAAGGGGGGAAAGGGGAGGGAAAAATTCTTCTAAGTGGGGAAAGGGAGAAAATTTCTATTCTAAGTGGGGAAAGGCAAAAAATTCTCCTCTCTCTTCTTTGTCTTCACTACTTATACATCTTTCAGAATACATGATCACATGTTACAAAGTTCATCACAAGTTCGCACAAAACAATGAAATCGTAAGTTGAAATAGAAGTTTACAACATAGAATGTTCACATTAAGAGTAAGTGGGGTGGGTGGGTTGATGGGGGTGGGGATGGGATAGGGTGTTTTCAGAAGGGAAACCATGAAATGTAAATAAAGGAAATATCTAATGAAAACAGAAAGAAAAAATAAGCCCAAAGCAACAAAACAAACAACAAACCAAAGAGTAATTATCTAGCTAATCATCCATCAACTGTCTGAGCTCCCTAGATTCACTAAAGGTTTAAAACTATGTTATTAGTGGAGTTTTGTATAGATAAACCCAGTCAATATTTTATCTTCTCTCCTAGCACCTATAGTAAATCTAATAAATCATTAGTTCCCTTTTTATGACCTTTTGTTAATTGTTTTACAACCTCTTGGAATGTCACTAAGTAGGAGAAAGTCTGGCTACCATCTAAGAACATTTAACTGGTGACATTTTGGAAACTAGCAGAGTTCTCATTGCAGTTTTGACTATCAGAAATAGGAACTAATAGCAGTCCCACCATAAAAGAGCTTAATAATCACAGATACAATTTTGGACATTTTTATAGAGTCATCGTTAAGACTTAAGTCATCTATTTGTCTATACAGCATCACCACATCTTAGGGATCTGCAGAGATCTACTTCAAAGGGGTGTACTACTACTGGTTGTATTGGGTGTACTAGTACTGGGGTGTACTGGTTGTTATATATGTTTAATAATAACAGGAAAAGCATATTAATAAAGGAATCTTTCCTAAAATGAATCCCTTACAGCCTTGCATAATAAAGTCACACCTGTCACAGATTATATAATAATCTGAAGCAGGTCATTTCAGGATGATCACCTGCTAGTTATTAGCTTGTTCCATTATGGCTCCTGAGAGTTTTGCAACAGTAAAGTTTAGTTATTACTAAATAACATTTAGCTGTCTCAAGGCTTAAGCAATTCTGAGGCCAAAAGCTGCAGGCCTCAGGGGATTAACACCCTATTGTTAAACAGTGGGAGATTAAGAAAAGGATTAGTTGTTAAGGCTTCTTTCTTTCTTGCCCACAAGCCTTGGCCTCTCACTGTCCAGACAAGGAGACATGGAGCAATAAACTTTTATTGATCCAGAAACAGAGAGTCATGTTCACAAAAGAAAAAAATTTTTGCACAAGCAAATGCACATTAATCACACATACCTTCATACACATATTCATGTTTTCATTCATATTCTCATTTACACACTAATGCATCCACATTATTTTGGTTGGGATCGGCCATCTGTTTCATCCATTCCACAAGTATCCCTGCACACTTACATACATATGCCTACACTTACATATATATTTGATGAATGAAGCAACAGCCCCCACAAGCAGATTTCATTGTACAAGCAGCAACATAGAAAGTACTCACTCATTCTGGATGAAGCATGAGTTTCGCCCTCTTTTATTGCACAGAGAAAGTAAAAGCTTCTACTTTCCTCTTGAGTATGGAAAAGCCCTGTCCTTGTCAGTCAAAAGAAACCTGCTGTTAAGAGGAATCCTGTCTCTTAGTAAGAAGAAGCTTGTCTGATATTAAGAAAACACCAGTCCCATGGTAAAGAGAAGCTTCCCTGCAGCTTTCTGCTCACTCTGCAGTTTCTTCTGCTCTCTGCTCTTTCCTGCCTTGCCTCTCTCCTCAGCTCTTACATTCTGCTATATTGTCCTCTCTCTCTGCTTCTGTTTTGCTTCTAATCTCCTTCTCTTCTTTTCCCCTTAGTAGAGAAGAGTCTCCTAGTTCGTGTATGTTTTACAGGATACATGATCACATGGTATTCCAAGCAAGAGTTCACAAGTTCAAACATACATTCAAATCATGAATTGAACATAAAGTTACAACAGATAATCTACATGTGTTCTCATTAAGGCTGGTTATCTAACTAAACATTCATCATCTGCCACTAATGTAAGACTCTGGTGAACTTTAGCTTACCTGGGGACCCCCTGAGTTATCCACTCGGAGCTGGGAATCAATGCAAAAAGCAAGAGGAATTTATTGTTCCAACTCATTGGGGTAGTTCTACACCCGAAGGAGAGATGGCGATGCCCCCACCCCACCCCCACCCCCACCCCCACCCCCACCCCCACCCCACACATCCTGTTTGATCAGTCTTTATACAGTTTTTCAGAGCAGCAGCCATTAGGCACAATGTGATTGGCAGAACAGTGTGACTTAAATTGATTGGTCTCTAGGGAATGAGGTACAGCAGGGTCTGTCCAGCAGAATGTGTTTACATGCTCTAGACCTCTACTACTCCGTCCACCCTCCACAGGTGGCTGAGGACCTGGTAGGATTTTCTACCTCTTCAATGAATTGACCTCTTCATTCCCCCCTTTTCATTGTCCATGCTTCAATCCTGAAGTTATTGTGAATAGTTATACAGCACATATCCCTGGTCCTCTGTACTTAGCTCTTGGTATCTTTGTCTCGGAACCATGAACTGTACAATACCTATGCTATCTTTAATAAAAGCAACTAAGCAATTTAGAATGTAAGAGCCAATGGCCAGAAGCAGGAACAAATGATCAGGGGTCCTAACAATGCAGAAACCAAGGTAGTAAACCAGGGGGAGCTGTTAAACCAAGACTCTAGCCATCCTTGGGCTTGTTCCCCTTCTCTCTTTCTCTTGGCTAGTCTTTCTCATACCTTTGCCATAGACTCTAACCAGTTCTGAGTGGTTGAGGTTCCCTTCCTGGAATTGACTGGCAACTGGACTTTACCCACATGCCCACTGTCAAACATGTCAAGTACCTCCTCAAGTGTCTTGATGGACACTTTCTTGGGGTGGGTGGAGGCATTTCCCACAACTATCAAAAGGGCTCAGACAGTCTCCGATCTCCTCTTCAAAAAGATAATCTCCCAGTTTGGTGTCTCAGCCTCCCTCCAGTCAGACCTGGTCCTGAATTTACTTCCCAGATTTCTCAAATTCTAAGACCCTAGACATCCCCTGGCATTTTCACATTCCTTACTATGCTCAATCTTCAGGTAAGGTAGAAAGAACTAACTGCTCTTTAAAAACTGCTCTTGCTAATCTGTCACAGGAACTTCACCCTGATTGGGTAGAACTCATACCTCTGGCTCTTTTCAGGCTATGAGCTCTCCCCAAGTAACCTCTCCTCATCTCACCTTTTGTACTTATGTATGGACATCCAGTCCTAACTCCTGGTCTTTCACCTAAATGCTCTCCCCTCCCAGACCATCTACTCACCCGATTACTTTCCCTCCTCCATTCACTCCTATGAAATTTTGCTGACCACCATCTACCACGGCGATACACTGTCTTCTGTCCACTGCCTGTCAACATTGGAGACTAAGTCCTTCTATCCCCTCCTGATCACAGGCTCTTACCCCTTTCTTCCCAATGGCAGGGTCCTTTTTAAGGTAATTCTCATGACTCCTACAACTGCTAAACTCAAAGGACTCTCTTTCTGGGTCCACCTGTCTCATCTCAAACCTTTCATTCCCCCACCTAAAAATGACTCTTCTTCATACATATCGACTCTAACAGGACCATGGTCTGTTAAGCTCTGGAGAACATCGAGACCACCCACTTTGTCCCTAGTCCCAGAAAATGAGACTCCATCAGCTAAGCTCAACCTCACTGGATCAGACATGGGTTTCTCATCTTCCCCTGTTGTTTGTTTCCATCTAGGGTACCCTCTACATCTGAAGATTTAAGTTCAAGAAACCCTCACAGATAACAAAGTCTTTCCAAATAGGGTCAGTAAACTACTTCATAGCTGGATGCCAGGGACCAATCCAAATTGCTATCATCCCTGTATCTGTTATCCTATCTAAGTATTATGATCTCTATACTTGCTTTCTCTTTGACCAGACAGAAGATTATAATAGATAATGGCCAGACAAATATGGGGACTGCCCATATTAGTCTTGTTAGATACATATGCTAGGATCAAGGACAATTCATTTCTTCTATCAACACTGCAAGGTTCTTTTTCTACATACAAGACCCATGGGATTCCAGGTAGAAGACAGGAGTTGTTGGTAAACTCTACTGTAAAAATCAGTCTGGATCTTGAGTAAGTACTCTCCATATCCAGAGAAAATAAGTCCCAATTGCCCAACCCCTAGATATCAGAAAAGTAGAGGAAGTATTCAAACACTCCTCAAAGTCCTTACGTCTTTAACATCACCTCTTCTAAATGGCACTAACTTGTCATTTCATGTTTTGCTTCAGACCTTGACCTCAGCATACCAACTTCTTAATGTCACCAGACCTGGTCACTTTAAAGATTGCTGGTTATGCATACCCCCTGGAAGTAACTCACAATTGCCACTTACAGAGATACTGCTGAATAACCTTACTTCACCTTTTGCCAGCTGCCCTGACTCTGGTGTTGCCATGACTCTTTACTTTTTCTATATCCATCTTTGGGGCATGGCAAACTGTTTTAAGAATTCCAGAACACCGGTTCCTCAGAAAATTGGACGTGATACTTCCGGAGGACCCAGCCATACCACTCCTGGGAATATACCTAGAAGATTCCCCAGCATGCAATAAGGATACATGCTCCACTATGTTCATAGCAGCCTTATTTATAATAGCCAGAAGCTGGAAAGAACCCAGATGTCCCTCAATGGAGGAATGGATACAAAAAATGTGGTATATATACACAATGGAGTACTATTCAGCCATTAGAAACAATGAATTCATGAAATTCTTAGAGAAATTGATGGAGCTGCAGAACATCATACTAAGTGAGGTGACCCAGTCTCAAAAGAATACCTATGGTATACAGTCACTGATAAGTGGATATTAGCCTAGAATCTTGGAACACCAAAGACATAAATCACATATCAAGTGATGTCTCACAAGAAGAAAGGAGTGGACACTGGTGCTAGAATGGACCAAAACATCATTGTGGGGGAGTACAAGAACAGTGAGGTGGGAGGGGGTGGATGAGGGAGCAGGGGGAGGGAAAAGGGCATGTGGGACCTTTGGGGGTGGAGAACCAGAAAAAGGGAAATGAATTGTAAATATAGAATATATCCAATAAATTAAAAAAAAATAATTCCAGAACACATTCTGTAGGAATGCTAAGCTCCCTAGACTGCAATAGAAACACAACCCTTGATATATTAGCTCTGTCACAATGCCCTGCAGTCTAAAACACATCAACTCTTTGCAAGACTCAAGTATATCATCACCTACGCATCAGCTGGTCATAAGTTTGCACACTGGTACTTCTTTTCCCTGAACTAGGAGTAATCCAGGGAAATGAGCCCCTGCCAAACCCAGTTGTAGATATGATAGCTGCCCAACCAACATAAGAGGTCACTTCATGTCTTGCCACTCTTGGTCACTGCAGGAATAGTCATAGGTGCTTGTACTGGAATTGCAGGGAGAACGACTTCCATATCCCAATATGATAAGTTCACTTCCGAGTTTAACAGTGGTTTTCAAAACAAAAAAAAAGTCTGGAACCATGCTAACTATCAAGAAACGGATTGATTCCTTGGCAGCTGTGGTATTTCAGAACCGACAAGGGCTAGATGTCCTAACAGCTAAAGAAGGTGGTCTTTGCCTGTTCCTCCAAGAAGAATGCTGTTTCTATATCAACCAATCTGACATAGTGAGAAATAAAATCCAAGAGTTACCATCTGACATACAGAATTTCAGGGAACATGAGAACTCCAGTTCTGGGATTTTCAAAAGCCCAATATGGAGGTGAATACTCCCTTTCCTCCTCATCCTCCTGGTGTTATTATTTGTTCCCTGCCTCATTAATCTTGTTCCTACATTTCTTCAATGACAAATACAAAATATTTCTAATCAAACTATTAATCAGTTCCTGTTAAAGAATTACCACAAAGGAGCTGCTGTCTACAGAGGAATCTGATGCAAACATTTACCAAGTAACATCACACCTGGGCAATAGAGACCTGCACACCTGTTGCCAAGGCAACAGGCCCCATATCCCCAGTATCCATTTGGCTCACCTCCCACCTTTAACTGTGGTTACATCACAATCCATTTAAAAAGACCCCCCTCTGATCTCTCTCTCTCTCTCTCTCTCTCTCTCTCTCTCTCTCTCTCTCTCTCTCTCTCTCTCCTTTCTCTCTCTTCCCCTCTCTTCTTCCCCTTCTCTGTTGCTGCTACCTTTGCCTTCTCTCCTACAATAATCCTCACATGGAACTGTTTGGCCTGGTGTGGTCTGTCTAGAGCCATGCTTCTAACACAAGAAAAATTACTTTGTTTCCTTGAAAGAAATCATAAGCTTGGAACAGGCCTCCGCTGTATACTTTCATTAAGGATATATCCTTGCTGTATTGACATGGTAATAAATTTATTGTTCTCACTAGATAATAGTGTAACAGTTCAGGATTCTCCAAAGAATGATACTATGGACTCAGATAGTACATAATTGCAGAGTGTTTCATTCTGCAGAATTCTAGCATGTTGGGGGTCTCCTCTTTACCAAGACAGAGACAAGCAAGCGACCTTGCAGACTCAATTTGTAGCAAGTTAGGGCATTCTAGGGTAGGTGACCTCTATCTTACTCAATTACTAAGGGGGTTGCATTACCAGGGAGTAGGGGCTGGAAATTGTTACTGAAGAAGTCCATGGTAGATGGTCTTTATCTTACTCCATTTCTAGAGACGCACTATTACTGGGGCTTGGGGACTGGAACCTGTTACCTGGGAGGTCTAGAAACTTGCTGTCCCATTGTCTTTGCTTTAGCTAGTTGGCTGTGTACCTTCTAGTTTCTGCCTAGCTCCCTGTTTTTTTTTTTTAACTGACTTGCCCAGTTCTTTATCTTTTTCTTTTTATTGGTTATTTTATTTATTTACATTTCAAATGTTATCCACCTTTCAAGTTTCCCCTGCACAAACCTCCTAGCCCCTCCCCTGTAAAGCACTGCTTCTATCAGGGTGCTCCCTACCTACCCACCCACCCAGTGCTACCTCACCACCATAATATTCACCTATGCTGGGTCATAGAGCCTCCACAGGACCTAGGGGCTCCCCTCCCATTGATGCCAGATAAGGTAATCCTCTTCTACATGTCCAACTAGAGTCATGAGTCCCTCCATGGGTACTGTTTTGTTGGTGGTTTAGTCCCTGCAAACTTTGGAGGTCTGGTTGTTCAATATTGTTTTTCTTCCTATGGGGTTGTAAACTCCATCAGCTCCCTCAGTCCTTCCCCTAATTTCTCTACTTGGGTCGCAGTGCTCGCTCAGTCTGATGGTTGGCTGCATGCATTCAGAACTCTATTGGTCAGGCTCTGGCACAGCCTCTCAGGGGACAGCTATGACAAACTCTTGTCAGGAAGCGCACCTTGGCATCAGCAACAGTGTCTGGGTTTGGTGTCTGCAGCTGGGATGGAACCCTAGGTGGACTTGTCCAGTTTTTAGGCCTAGTTTCCCAGACTGCTAGTTTGAAACCTGTCATGGAGACACCCAAGCCTTCTCATTAGATAGCTTTTCTCTGAGTAGATTTGTAGAGGAAAAATATCAATGATCTTATACTTTTAAGGCTTCCAAAAGTGATATCCAAGGTATATTTCTCTTACCATATTTTGTTTTAATCACGGATCAATTTTGCAATTAAATGGCAATTAAACTTAAGTGGCTAAACGATGCAAGAAAACTTTTTAGATACTCTGTGATTTCTCTTTCACTTCTTAAATGTTTCTGGAAACCCATAATGAAATAAAAACATGCAGTGATAGTTTTAAAGAAATTTATCTTTGTTTTTTCATGTTTTTCTAGTTTCATTACTATACATGCTTATATATATATATATATATATATATATATTAAAGATTTATTTATTATTATATGTAAGTACACTGTAGCTGTTTTCAGACACACCAGAAGAGGGCGTCAGATCTCTTTACGGATGGTTGTGAGCCACCATGTGGTTGCTGGGATTTGAACTCAGGACCTTCGGAAGAGCAGTCAGTGCTCTTACCCGCTGAGCCATCTCTCCAGCCCGCTTATAATTTAAAGTATGACTGAATTTTGCTACTAATTTCCAAATGTCATAGCGTTAATGTAAGTAGTAACTAAAATATTTACTGTACAATTTACAGTCAGTCAAATAACTAATTGATAAGTTACTAAGCTGATCAATTCATGAAGATCAAAAAAAAAAAAAAAGATCTTTTGGGTACTATTCTGTCCAAATTAAATTCATGATGTTTAAAGGACACCCAGAATTGTTCCAGTCTAAAGGAAATGCAGGGACTGTGGAGCAGAGACTGAATAAGGCCATACTGTGACCATCCCAACTTGAGATCCATCCTATGTGTGAATACTAAACCCTGCTACTGTTTTTGAGGCCATATTGTGCTTGCAGACAGGAGCTCAGCATGGCTGTCCTCTGAGAGGCCCGACCAGCGACTGACTGAGACAATGTAGATACTTACAGCCAACCATTAGGTTGAGGTCCAAGAACCCCTATGGAAGAGTTTGGGGAAGGACTGACGCAGCTGAGGAGGATTGCAACTCCATAGGAAGAACATCACTATCAACTAATCTAGACACCTCAGAGTTCCCAGAGACTAAGCCATCTACCAAGGAGCATACATGGGCTTGTCCTTTGTACCCAAGGCACATGGGTGGAAGAGGCCTGCCTTATCTGGCCTCAGTCTGGGAGAAAGCACTTAATCCTGTGGAAACTGGATCCCCCTGGGAAGAGGGATGCTGGATGAAAAGAGATGGGAGGGGTAGCAAGTGGGGGAGCACCCACTCAGAGGTGGGAGGAGAGAAGGCAGAGGAGATTAGGATAATGAACTCAGGGAGGGAGGACCTGAAAGAGGGGCAACTTGTGGAATGTAAGTAAATAAAATGATTGAAATTAAAAAATAAATAAGGAAAGAAAAAGTAAAACATCTTTAAAATGTGAATGGTGAATTTACTCTGACTAAACACTTAAAGTAGGACTGTTTGCGTAGGATGAACTTTCCAGGCTTAGCAGTTTGAGAAGCTGTCTGTCTTAAAGTTGGAAAGTGTATTTTGCATTATCTCCTCTGTGGAGCACTTCAGGAGTTTGTAGGGGACAATGGCCCTCATTCACCGCTGTATAAACTGAAGCGGGAACCTGCCTTTTGTGTGTCCTCTTACTCATGTGCCTTCTCAGCTGTTCCAAGGAAAACGTTTGTCCAGTTTTCATGGGGCTCTGCTCAGAGACTGAATTATGCCAGCTGTGCAAGGGGTAGGTAATGTGATTATGTGATGAAAATATGTTTTCATTCAAGTTCCGTCATTTCCTAACTGCCGTCTACTACTTAAGTCTTATTTACTTATCCAATTCCCCTGCAACTCATAATTCTTATTGGAAAAGTAAATTATAAGTGAGATCCACCACACTGCTATTAAAAAATATTAATGCAATATCCTAAAAACAATCAATGTGCCATACAACACAGAAAAAACTAAAGATTGTACAGAGTACACCAGTAAGACATTAGTTTCCAACCAAAGTCAATTTATCATTGCAGCATGAAATTCCAGCCGTTCAAAACTACAAAGTTAATCTACATTTAATTACAAAAATTTCGTCTCTGGGCTTTAATGCTTTAACTACTCTTTTATTTTCCTCTTGCTTCTGTAGCGAACTGTTACCAGCGAGAAATTTAAAACAATCTTTACTTATGATAGATCTAAAGAGCTCAGGTCTGGATGTGCTTTCTGATAATAGTGAAGGATACCCAAAGCTAGTAATGGATAACCAACCCTCCCTATACCCATGAGTGCTTTCTCTTACATTGGTGGTTTTCCTTTTGGGGACTCAAGAGAAGAATCAGTTTAATTACTCGGCTGAGTGCCATCTCTGCAGTCCCTGCCTTGTGACCCCTTTTCTTCAAATCCAGTAGCAAAATAAGTTTAATTATGCTAATGTGACACCTTGTTAGTAAAACCCTGTTGACTATTTAAATTAACATATATATATTTCAATCTGTATAAGTATTTGTTCGGTGTATTTAGTGATGGATATTTCTTGGGGATATGATGATTAAACCATTATGTTTTTACTGAAGCAGTCATATGATTTCATTTACTTTGGGTATATTCAAAGAGAAATGTAAGAAAATGATATGCATGCAATTGCAATGCATAACAAATTCCCAATAAAATTTCATTGTAGAAATTTTTGGCAGTCCAAAGTGGGTCTATAGTTTGCTGTCCTGTGTCTTAATGCTAGGAAATACTCATAAATAGGAAGCAGCTTAATCAGTATAAGGAAGGACACATTTCTACAAAATTACTGGATTCAATGCAAAGAATAGGTGTGTTATATTTCTGTTTTTACAATTCAATGACAGAATTTTCTGAAAGAAAATACTCATCATCCATCCTTTTCCCTAAACAGTATGACACTTGTGCTTTAAGACAGTATAAGGAAATATGATAATTGATTAGAGCATTTCAGCATTCATTTTCTAATACACATAATTTACTTCATAATTGTCTTGTCCCAATGACAGAAATCACATATACTGGGATAGTTCTACATTCATTTTTTTAAAACTCTGCCAATTATGCCTCTGAAACTTCTCTTGCACAATAAAAATTTAAATAGGAAGTAAAGGTCTCCTCCTACACATTTGTATACTTGCAAGACAGAGCTCACTCATGTAACACAAAGAAGTCATTCCTCATTACACACCTGTCAGATTACACCTGGGGCTTGCACAAGATTTTCTTATTCATTTTCCAGCCAATACAGGACAGAGTAAATAAGTGACCGTGAATATGTCCAGCAAGTCATATTAGGTTATCTGATTGCCTCACAACTGACTTTAGAAAAACAGCTTGATAGGTAATTGCCACATAAGACAGTAAATGTTTTATGATTTGGTGTTGGCTAGGAAAATCTTGGTTCTAAATGTATCTTTCCATTTCACATCGATCTAACATCTGCCTACCCAATTACTGGCTTGCTTATTGATATTTTTAGTTCATGTTTTAAATGCGTAAATGTTCTTTTTTAACGTTTAATAATTTATTTATTTATGTGTATAGGTATTTTTATTAGCTATATTCTTTATTTACATTTCAAATGATTTCCCCTTTCCTGGGCCCCGTCTCCCCAATGCATAAATGTTCTTAATGTGAATATATCACGTTTCACATAACATTTATCACCTCATCAGTAGGCAATCAACGAAGTTTGGCAAAATATCATTTCTGTTGAAGGTTAATATAAGTGCTTTTACAAATTAAAGTACCAAAACTTAATTTAATTAATTGATTAATTAATCAATTAATTAAGTTTTTTCTCTTTTCCTCATTAAGCTATTGGTCATCTCTCATGATTTTCTCTACTATCTACCGTAATGATGTCACCCCTTAAAAAAAAGTGAGGGGTCAATTTATTGATCAGAATTATAATTCAGTAGGAACAGTGAGGTTGAACATGTGCATTATATAAAAATCAACAAAACAAAATCCTAAGGCAGCTGTGGAATAGCCAACCTCCCAAGTATTTTGTAGCACATAAGTGTCCCAGAAACTTTCAATGAGAAGAACTAATTCTTTGAGTGTGACAGATCCTTTCTTGGCTCTTTGTGGGTTTATCTTAGATTACATCAGTTCTCAGAAAGTCAATGGCCAATGAATTCTCCCAACACCTTCAGCCAGAATGTTCTTAATTTGTTGTCTCATGATTCCGTAGAATGATGAGCAAGGACAATAGAAGAAAAGCAAGCAAGTCAGGCTTATGAAGAGGTAGGGAGAACACTCCCGCCTGCTAGCATTCTGTCCAAGCTCCACCACACAGTCACCTGACAACAGCCAGGAATGTTCCTCCCCACAGTTACCTGGCATCATAGAGATAGGCCTGGCCCACGATAAAGGGGCTGCTTGCCCCTCCTCCCTCTCTTACTCTAGCTTCCTGCTTGCTTCTCTCTTGCCCTCTTGGCCTCTTCTATTTCCCCTTCCCTTCCCCCACTCTCCATATGCTCATGGCTGTGGCTGACCTCTACTTCTCTACTCTCTCCCTCTCTCTGCCTTTCTCTGCCTCTGCTACACTTTTAACTCTGCTCCCCATGCTCTTTACTATACTGTCATGTGGCTGGTCCCTCAGGGGAATGGGATACCTTGGCATGGGCCCACCGAGGCAACCCCTTCCCCCCACACTTCACAACACACCCATAGAACTTATCTTATACCTCTTAATCTTTTTATAACACATCGCCACCACTCACATGCCACACCACCCCCTTGCCAAGGCAGTTAGGTGTCTCTAAAATGTCTGGCCTTTGGAGCAGCTCCTTTGTTGTAATTTAGAAATTTAAACACTCTTAGAGACGGTAGTGTTGCAAAGCCCACATTTTTATGATGGTGGGGCCAATTTGTTCTCCACAGAAGTAAGAGAAAAAGCAATGTCTAAGCTGTAAGCATTCTGTCTAAGCTCTGCCCTACAATTACCTGGCAGCAGTCAGGTATGTTCTGCCCACAGTTACGTAGCAATAGCCAGATATGCCTGAATCACTATAAAAGGAGATGCTTACCCCCTCTGCTCTCTCTCGCTCTTGCGCTTGCTCTTGCCTTCACGTTCCTGCTCTCTCCTCATTCATTTTCCCCTCCCGTCTCTCAATGTGCTCTGGCCAGCCTCACTTCTAAGACTCATATCAAGACATAGATTTTATGTTGGTCTTATGCTAAGTCAATACAGCGAACAACCTCTAATGTTCTTGTCCTCTTTGGATGGTTGAAGATGTCCTGGGCCATGCTTCTGACCTTTTCAATGTCAGCTATGAGACACTTCCAGTTATCTCAGAGCCCTTCTGGTCCAGTAACTGATGACTCCTAGTAGTAAATAAAGATACAACTAGAGTTGGGGATCTCTGTTGATGCCTCCTAGGTTTGCCAGATCTGGCATAATGGTGAGCAATGGGTACATCAGCATCTCCTGATGTTGGAGCAGAGAGGTAGCAGCTATCAACCAAACAGCTGCTCTTGTGCTTCGACATCACCATGATAGTTCAGTTCTGGCTATTGTAAGTACCTCACATTTCTTCAGGGAAACTGAAACTTTGGTTCAGTCACAAACATTGGGAGAAAGGACAAATATAACCACATGCAACCCAAGATAGACGCTTCTCCACCTTCAAAGCTCTAGATCTGTCTACAACAACTTTAGATGATGAACACAAACTGTCTCCAGCTCTTATTGTAGTTGTGCAGTTTGGTTATGGTAAAGTGCCTACGGCACCAAAGGAATCTGTCAAGCATGGACAAATAGTATAAAACACAGTCACCTTAGGGCCTCCTGTCTATACAACAGTAGGCTTCAAATAAAGACTCTATGCTTGTTTTTGCCATAGAAAGAACAGACTGAGATGATTACACAAAAGAGTAGAGGATCCTCATGGTCTCCAAGCTCAGGTACTTTCTTCCACATCAATTTAAGTGTCACTGAAGAGGTCTAGAATATGGCTGGGATCAAAAGGTCTGAAGACTGCAACTATGGAAGTCCTGTCAAATCCAGAGACAAAGAAGAGCTATACCTGATGAAGGGGAGGTATGGTGAGGAGCCAAGAGGCTAGAAGACAAAAGGCTGGAAAGACCTGAGACTGTGGACTAGCTGCAAACCTAAGGTGTTTTGAAGAGTTCCAAAAAAGTCACCAAGTCATGAAGATGGTGCTAACATCCAGTGCTTGGAAGAAAGGCTGAGGTCCTGACAATCAAGGGTCAGAGCAGTACACTTCTGGCCTTGAGAGTAGAGCCACCAGCCTCTGGCTGTAAAAGTCTGAAGGCTTTCTCTGTTCTCTGTTCTATGTTACCTGGTTCTTAAGACTTGGAGCTTGTAGCATTTGTGTTTGAAGCTCATCCTGTAAGCCAAGAGAACTCAAGGTTATGAAAAACAGACCTTTGGCCTTGAGAGCCCCAAACTGCAATCTGCTTCTCAAGGCTGATAAGTCTTGATAAGACTTATGATCAGGGTCATAAGTCTCTGAATTTTAAGGTCCAGCTCACCAGCCTCAGATACCCAGAGTCTCAAGAACAGTAGCTTTAATGGAGCAACTTCTTGTCAACTCATAATTCCATTTATGGTACAGAAGAGCTATCAGCCTACTGTCACAAAACCACCATTGGAAATGCCGACTGCGTTCGATGTTTTCCAAAAATTCAATTAGAATAATATCAAGTCAACACTTAAGGAAAGAACAGGGAAGTTTTATAGAATGGCTAATGCTTTCATGAAAAAGGGAGGGAAAGAGAGGATCTGAAAAGCTACAGGGAAATGGATTTATGAGAGAGGTGAGTCTGGAGGTTAGAATATTCTACTGACATCCATAGCTCTCAGCATATACACCCCAAGCTATCAAACATTTGGCTTGTTGGAATTTTGATAAGTGCTAGGAAAATTATCTAAGGTCAAAGGCTTATTTTGAAGTCATTTTGACCCTGCCTTTTTTTGGAACCCTCCCCTCATAGTTATCAATTTTTAGATGTTCCCATCACAGCGCTACATAAGAGTTTCTGCACATATTCTCAAACAACCAAACTACTTCCTTGACCTCACCCAGTCACTTTGTATTGCCACACAGTTGCACAAATTATTGGCTTTCAGAAATGCTATTTTATTCTCCTTTCTTTATTGAACACCTATTTACATCTTTATTTCATGCATTTCTCTGAATCCCACTCACATATACAAGTTTTTCTAGGAAGAAAAAAAAAAGAGCTAAATTTTCTTCCAATTAAAAAAAACTATGCATTAACAGCATAATCCCCCTCTAAATGAAGCTTTAGTAGGGACCATTCTTCTTGTAAAACTAGATACCAGAGCCCCCTTTTATTACATGCAGAACAAACATAACCAAGTCCAGAATACTCCTGTCAAAGGAGTCAGGACTTCTGATTACTCTATTATGAAAAGCAAATTTAGTATAAAGATCTTATAAATTTAGTGTAAAGATCTAGTATAAAGATATAAACACATATCCATCATTGTGAGTGTATTAAGCCATAATTTTAATGTAACTTTATCAAACCAATATGTGTATATAGACACCATTCTTTTTTCCTAGGATTGCTCATTATTTTTAAAAAGCAATCTATTTGCTATTATTTAGGTACAGAGTAGAGAACATAGATCTGGGAGCTGGGACACTTGCATCTCTCTGCAGTATGTCAGTGTGTATTATGATAGTATCGCTTAGTCAGTGTCTCCTCATACTGGGCATTCACTGGTGTTCGAAAATCAGGGCAGAAACTCAGGAGGAAATGAGAGGAGCTGTTCAGATGCTGCCCTCTTGTGGCCAAAGAAACTAGCACAGGCTCTGTGATAAAGGATAGAAAAGTAATTGTTAATTTTGAGGAAGTCTTTTATTCTCGGCTTATAAGCCTTTAAAGCTTAGTAACATTTCCTCAACATGGCTGTTTGGTAATGCTATTGTTGCAAAGCATACATAGAGAGTAAATGGCTTCACAAGTGGGTAATGAAATGCTTAGTGATTTAAACTGGGTTAGATTTTTCTTCTCATTATTTATTTTCTCATTCACTTTGGTTAGTGGTCCACAACCAATACCTGCAACTTCAAGGTAAAATTGTGATAGTCTTCTGTATTCTTTCATATGCATCCATACACTTCTGTCACTAAAATGGAATTATAGCACAGGTTTTATGACTTACCCTTTCAGCGTGTTTATTCACATGTGCTTTTAGTAAGTTACATTAAAGTAGTGACCAAAGCTAGGACTTACAGAATTATTTTTTCTCTCTCCCTTTTTTAAAATGTTATATTTATTTGTGGGTATGTGTCTTTGGGTACACATGTTCCTCCACATGTGTGTAGCAGTCAGAGCATGACAGGCTTCCACCATGTGTGTTCTGGGACAGAACTCAGGCAGTCAAGATGCCAGTGACTTTACTCACTTAAGCCCTCTCACCAGCCCTTGGAGTCCCGTTGTTTTTATGTAGATTTTCTCATTTTAATTTCCGTGCTGATTGGTAGATAATGATTTATTGATTGATAATTTATTTTTATATTGATTTATTTATTTACAACTTTGAGAGCAGAGCAACTTAAATATCTCTAGAGAAACTATTTAGTTTATAAAATGTGTTAACTAGTTAAGAAGAAATCTTGTCTGATGAATCTTATAAATTGTGATGGTTCATCTCGGTTGGCAACTTGACTACATCTGGAATTCACTAAAACTCAAGTTTCTGGGCACTCGTGTAATGAATTTTTTAAATCAGATTATGTGAAGCAGGAAAACCCACCCTAAATTTGGGTCACACCTTCTGGTGGCAGCCCATATAAAAGGATATGGAAGTCAGAAACTGCATTTTGCCTATGTTCCTCACCCTTGCTACCAAGTTCAGACAGCCTGTTCCTACAACAGATATTAAACACAACTTCTTCAGGATCCCAACATAGATTGAAAAACAGCACATAACCAGAAATCATCCCAGACTCTAGTACCAAATTCCACTGCTGAGATATCCGGACTCATGAAGTAAATAAATTCTTTTTTTTTTTAATTTTATTTTCTATATTCTATGTTTACATTCCAAAGGCTTTCCCCTTTCCAAGTTCCCACCCACCATAGTTCCCATAGTTCCTCTCCCCCCCCCATCTGTTCCCCAATAATTCCCCCTCCCCCCTCGGTTTCTTTACTAAACTGGAAGCAATCTTTACAGGCCCAGGGTCCTCTCCTTTCTTCTTCTTGGGAATCATTTGACTTGCTATTTGTGTCTTGAGTATTTAGGGCTTCTGGGCTCATTAATATCCACTTATCAGTGATTGCATTTCAGGTGCATTCTTTTGTGATTGGGTTAATTCACTCAGGATGATATTTTCCAGGTCTAACCATTTACCTACAAATTGCATGAATTCATTATTTTTAATTGCTGTGTAGTATTCCATTGTATAAATATACCACATTTTCTGTATCCATTCCTCCTTTGAGGGATATTTGGGCTCCTTCCAATTTCTGGCTATTATAAACAAGGCTGCTATAAACATAGTGGAGCATGTGTCCTTATTGCATGCAGGGGAATCCTCTGGGTATATGCCCAGGAGTGGTATGCCAGGGTCCTCTGGAAGTAACATGCCCAATTTTCTGAGGAACCGCCAAACTGATTTCCAGAGTGGTTTTACCATTTTGCAATCCCACCAACAGTGGAGGAGTGTTCCTCTTTCTCCACATCCTCGCCAGCACTTGTTGTCTCTTGAGTTTTTAATCTTAGCCATTCTGACTGGTGTGAGTTGGTATCTCAGGGTTGTTTTGATTTGCATTTCCCTGATGACTAATGATGTTGAACATCTCTTAAGGTGTTTCTCGGCCATCCGAATTTCTTCTGGTGAAAATTCTTTGTTTAGCTCTGTGCCCCATTTTTTGATAGGGTTATTTGGTTCTTTGCGGTCTAACTTCTTGAGTTCTTTGTATATATTGGATATTAGCCCTCTGTCGGATGTGGAGTTGGTGAAGATCTTTTCCCACTTTGTTGGTTGCCGTTTGGTCTTTCTGACAGTGTCCTTTGCTTTGCAGAAACTTTGTAATTTTATGAGGTCCCATTTGTCGATTCTTGATCTTAGAGCATAAGCTATTGGTGTTCTGTTCAGGAACTTTTCCCCTGTGCCCAAGTCCTCCAGGGTCTTCCCAAGTTTCTTTTCTAATAGTTTCAGTGTGTCTGGTTTTATGTGAAGGTCCTTGATCCACTTGGAGTTGATCTTAGTGCAAAGAGATAAGATTGGATCAATTCGCATCCTTCTGCATGTTGACTTCCAGTTGAACCAGCACCATTTGTTAAAAAGGCTATCTTTATTCCACCGGATGGTTGTGGCTCCTTTATCAAAGATCAAGTGACCATAAGTCTGTGGGTTAACCTCTGGGTCTTCAATCCTGTTCCATTGATCTGCTTGCCTGTTGCTATACCAATACCATGCAGTTTTTAACACAATTGCTCTGTAGTACTGCTTGAGGTCAGGGATATTGATTCCCCCAGAAGTCCTTTTATTATTGAGAATAGTTTTAGCTATCCTGGGTTTTTTGTTGCTCCAGATGAATTTGAGAATTGCTCTTTCTAGATCTATGAAGAATTGAGTTGGGATTTTGATGGGGATCGCATTGAATCTGTATATTGCTTTTGGCAAGATGGCCATTTTTACTATATTTATCCTGCCAATCCAGGAGCAAGAAATATTTTTCCATCTTCTGAGGTCTTCTTCGATTTCTTTCTTCAAGGACTTGAAGTTCCTGTTGTACAGATCTTTCGCTTGTTTGGTTAGAGTTACGCCAAGATACTTTATGTTGTTTGTGGCTATTGTGAAGGGTGTTATTTCCCTAATTTCTTTCTCTGCCTGCTTGTCCTTTGAGTACAAGAAGGCCACTGACTTGCTTGAGTTAATTTTATAACCTGCCACTTTGCTGAAGTTGTTTATCAGCTGTAGAAGTTCTCTGGTGGAGTTTTTTGGGTCGCTTAGGTAAACTATCATATCGTCTGCAAATAATGATAGTTTCACTTCTTCCTTTCCAATTTGTATCCCTTTGACTTCCTTATGTTGTCTAATTGCTCTTGCTAGAACTTCAAGTACTATATTGAAAAGATA
This sequence comes from Apodemus agrarius, assembly GCA_964023405.1. NCBI lineage: Eukaryota > Metazoa > Chordata > Mammalia > Rodentia > Muridae > Apodemus > Apodemus agrarius. Next base: position 4,686,649 of record OZ030027.1, on the reverse strand, counting down.
TGGAGAGAGAGGGCAGCCTTGTCTAGTCCCTGATTTTAGTGGGAATGCTTCAAGTTTCTCTCCATTTATTTTGATGTTGGCTACTGGTTTGCTGTAGATTGCTTTTACTATGTTTAGGTATGGGCCTTGAATTCCTGCTCTTTCCAAGACTTTTAGCATGAAAGGATGCTGAATTTTGTCGAATGCTTTTTCAGCATCCAATGAGATGACCATGTGGTTTTTTTCTTTCAGTTTGTTTTTGTAGTGGATTACATTGATGGATTTCCGTATATTGAACCATCCCTGCATCCCTGGGATGAAGCCTACTTGATCATGGTGGATGATCGTTTTGATGTGCTCTTGGATTCGGTTAGCAAGAATTTTATTTAGTATTTTTGCATCTATATTCATAAGAGAAATTGGCCTGTAGTTCTCTTTCTTTGTTGGATCTTTTTGTGGTTTAGGTATTAGCGTAATTGTGGCTTCGAAGAATGAGTTGGGCAGTGTCCCTTCTGTCTCTATTTTGTGGAATAGTTTGGAGAGTATTGGTGTTAAGTCTTCTTTGAAGGTCTGGTAGAATTCTGCACTAAAACCATCTGGTCCCGTACTTTTTTTGGTTGGGAGGCTTTCTATAACCCCTTCTATTTCTTTAGGGGTTATGGGACTATTTAGCTGATCTACTTGATGCTGATTTAATTTTGGTATTTGATATCTGTCTAGGAAATTGTCCATTTCCTCCAGGTTCTCCAGTTGTTTTGAGTATAGACCTTTGTAGTAGGATCTGATGATGTTTTGAATTTCCTCAGTTTCTGTTGTCATGTCTCCCTTTTCATTTCTTATTTTGTTAATTTGTATACTGTCTCTGTGTCCTTTGGTTAGTCTGGCTAAGGGTTTATCTACCTTGTTCATTTTCTCAAAGAACCAGCTCCTGGTCTTGTTGATTCTTTGTATGGTTCTCTTTGTTTCTACTTGATTGATTTCAGCCCTGAGTTTGATGATTTCTTGTCTTCTACTCCTCCTGGGTGAATTAACTTCTTTTTCTTCCAGGGCTTTAAGGTGTGCCATTAAGCTGCTAGTATATGCTCTCTCCAGTTTCTTTTTGGATGTACTTAGAGCTATGAGTTTTCCTCTTAGCACTGCTTTCATTGTGTCCCATAGATTTGGGTAGGTTGTACCTTCATTTTCATTGAATTCTAAAAAGTCTTTGATTTCTTTTTTTATTTCTTCCTTGACCAAGGTGTCATTGAGTAGAGTATTGTTCAGTTTCCATGTGTATGTGGGCTTTCTGTTGTTTTTGTTGTTATTGAAGACCACTCTTACTCCATGGTGATCTGATAGAAGGCATGAGATTAGCTCGATATTCTTGTATTTGTTGACATCTGTCTTGTGACCAATTATATGGTCCATTTTGGAGAAGGTCCCACGTGGAGCTGAGAAAAAGATATATTCTTTAGCTTTAGGATGAAATGTCCTATATATATCTGTTAAATCCAATTGGTCCAGAGTTTCAATTAGTTTCACTGTGTCCCTGTTTAGTTTCTGCTTTCCTGATCGGTCCATTAAGGAGAGTGGAGTGTTGAAGTCACCCACAATTATTGTGTTAGGTGTAATGTGTGCTTTAAGCTTTAGTAAGGTTTCTTTTACGAATGAGGCTGCCCTTGCATTTGGAGCATAGATGTTCAGTATTGAGAGCTCTTCTTGGTGGATTTTTCCTTTGGCCAGCAAGAAGTGACCTTCTGAGTCTCTTTTGATGATTTTAGGTTGGAAGTCAATTTTATCTGATATTAGAATGGCTACTCCAGCTTGTTTCCTGAGACCGTTTGCTTGTAAAATTGTCTTCCAGCCTTTTACTCTAAGGCAGTGTTTGTCTTTGACACTGAGATGTGTTTCCTGTATGCAGCAAAATGTAGGGTCCTGTTTCCGTATCCAGTCTGTTAATCTATGTCTTTTTATTGAGGAATTGAGTCCATTGATGTTAAGAGATATTAAGGAATAGTAATTATTTCCTCCAGACATTTTTGAAATTGTATTTATTTATTTTATTTATTTTTTATATTCGAGAGGTTACCTTCTTTTGGGTTTGATGAGAGGAGGTTTCTATCTTGCTTCTTCCCAGGTGTAGTTTCCGTCCTTGTCTTGGTGTTTTCCCCCTAATATCCTTTGTAGGGCTGGATTTGTGGAAAGATATCGTGCAAATTTGGTTTTGTCATGGAATACCTTGATGTCTCCATCTATGGTGATTGAGAGCTTTGCTGGGTAAAGTAGTTTTGGCTGAAGTTTGTGTTCTCTTAGAGTTTGCATGATATCTGCCCAGGATCTTCTAGCTTTCATGGTCTCAGGTGAGAAGTCTGGTGTTATTCTGATAGGTCTTCCTTTATAAGTTACTTGGCCTTTTTCTCTTGCTGCCTTTAATATTCTTTCTTTGTTTAGTACATTTGGAGTTTTGATTATTATGTGACGGGATGTATTTCTGTTCTGATCCAGTCTGTTTGGGGTTCTGTATGCTTCTTGTATATTCATGGGCATCTCTCTCTTTAGGTTGGGGAAGTTTTCTTCCATAATTTTGTAGAAGATATTTGCTGGCCCTTTAACTTGTACATCTTCATTCTCGTCTATACCTGTAATCCTTAGGTTTGGTCTTCTCATTGTGTCCTGGATTTCCTGGATGTTTTGGGTTACAGCCTTTTTGCATTTAGTATTTTCTTTGACTGTTGAATCAATGGTTCCTATGGTATCTTCGGCTTCTGATATTCTGTCTTCTATCTCTTGTATTCTATTGTTGATATTTGCATCTATGACTCCTGATTTCTTCCCAAGGTTTTCTATCTCCAATGTTGTCTCCCTCTGCGATTTCTTAGTTGTTTCTACTTCTGTTTTTAGTGCCTGGATGGATGTGCTCAGATCTTTCGCTTGCTTGATTGTGTTTTCATGTATTTCTTTGATAGATTTTTGTGTTTCCTCTTTCATAGCTTCTACTTGTTGGCCCACGTTCTTCTGTATTTCTTTAAGTGATTTTTGTCTTTCCTCCTTATTGTCTTCTTCTTTTTGATCCATCTTCTCCTGCATTTCTTGAAGTGATTTTTGTATTTGCCTTGTAAAGGCTTCTAACTTTTGATCCATTTTCTCTTCTATTTCTTTACGAGATTTTTCTATGTGTTCAGCTACCAGCATCCTGACCAGTGATTTTATATCCAAGTCTTGTTTTTCTGGGGTTTTGGGGTATCCAGGGCTTCCTGTTGTTGGCGAACTGGGTTCAGATGCTGTCATGTTGTCTTGATTTCTGTTAGTGACATTCCTTCGTTTACCTTTTGCCATCTGGTTATTTCTGGTGTTAGTTGACCTTGTTGTCACTGGCTGGTGTTTGAATCTCCTATGAGGCTGGGCTTACCTGTTGTTTCTCTACTGGTGGTTATGCGTGATTGCTGCTCAACGGGATCACGAGCTGGCTGCCACCCACTGACTTTGTGCACGGCCTGAGGTCTCCGGGAAGTGTGGGGGAGTGCAGCAGAGCCTCAGCAGGTGCTGCTGGGCCTGCCTAGTAGCGAGAGCCTAGCAGATCCCCCCACGTGGTAGCCCCTGATGGAATCTGTCTACCTGTTCCTTTCCAGCTGTGTTCTGGTTGCAGTATGGAGGCCTGCCGCTATCGCTGGTCCGGGCTCCTGGGGAGCTGGGTGGTGCCGGTTGCCTCGGTGCACGGCCTAAGCTCGCAGGGACGTGCTGCAGATCCTAGGCGCCTGGGCCCGCCTGTGGGCGAGAGCTTAGCAGCTCTCCCTGCTCTAGCCCCAGGCGGAGTCTCTATCTGCACCTTTCCAGCTGTGTCCTGGTTGCAATATGGAGGCCTGCCGCTATAGCTGGTCCTCACTCTTCTTAATAAACAAGAATTGTTGCTTATCCTGGTTCTGTGGGCAGGGTCTGAGCACCTGGCAAGCTGGCTAGGTCTGGCTGACCTGCTACCGGCTGGATGGGATGCTGCAGACAAGATGGCGCTGCCTGCAGGGGGTTTGGGGTCTGGCCTGCGAGCACAGAGCGCAGGCACGGCCGCTGTATTCCAAACCGCTAGGCTGTGCGCAGTTCCTGCCCCCGACCGGAGGTCTTAAACTCGGGCTGTCTCTGGTACCTGGTTCCGCTGGCAGGGTCTCAGCACCTGGCAGGCTGGCTACATATGGCTGACCTGCTACCGGCTGGATGGGATGCTGCAGACAAGATGGCGCTGCCTGCAGGGGGTTCGGGGGTCTGGCCTGCGAGCGCAGAGCTCAGGCACGGCCGCTGAACTCCAAACCGCTAGGCTGTGCGCAGTTCCTGCCCCAGACCTGAGTCCCCGGAGGTCTTAAACTCGCCGGCAGGGTCTCAGCACCTGACAGGTTGGCTAGGTATGGCTGATCCGCTACCGGCTGGATGGGATGCTGCAGACAAGATGGAAGTAAATAAATTCTTAGCCTCTTCAATTCAATGCATTCATTCTTAGACTACCTGGACCATATACTGTAAGTGTTGTGACCAGACTGCAAAAGCTCCAAAGAGAACACTAGGAACCACAACTCTGAAGCAAGCAAATGAGAGTCTTGATTCAAACTCAAGAGCTTGGGCCACAGACCTTCCTGATGCAACAGGATAGGAGAGCAGACCCCAGATCTATGGGAAAGGTATTTTTAAAGAGAAAAAAAATATGCAAGTGGGAGTGCCAAGCCTTGGTGTTACATGAGAGGGTAAAGGAATGTTGGTCTTCAAACTGATTGGTTTACAGCACCTTGCTAAACCACAAAGAAGGAACCTACATCAAAAAAAAGGAGCATATTGACCTAGGAATGACATGTTTTCTTAGCCCACTCTGTTGTTATCAACTAGCTGCAGCTGCTGCATCTATTTTGCAACTGCCAGAGACATTTCATGATTTTCTGAGACCTCAAGTGTGAGGACCATGCCTCTCTAAAGGCAAGTTAACATAGAATGGAGTCTTACGAACAAAATGAAACTCATTCTGCTATCCCAGTCCCTTTGAAAGTCAATGTAATAAATGCTATATACAGAGAAAGCACTAACTAATAGATAAATTATAAAGTTAAAAGTTGAACTGAGTCAATAACTGTACTTGCAATATGTGCCTAAGAATTTGATATAACCATGTGTATCATAAAAGTAAGCAAACAAACAAGCAAACAACAGCAACAAAAACTTTCCCAAATGAAAGGGAAGGCTTTAAAGCAATCAGTTTTAATAACTGGAATCTCAATATAACCAAAGTTAGTATATATCTTTGATTGATTCATAACATAAAATAATGACAACTTAAGTAAGATGTTGTCTTAGTTAAGGTTTTACTTCTGTGAGCAGATACAATGTCCAATGCAACCCTTATAAAGACAATATTTAATTGGATTAGGATACAGATTCAGAGTTTCACTCCATCATCATCATGACAGGAACATGGCAGGATCCAGGCAGTCATATTATAGGAGGAGCTGAGAGTTCTACATCTTCTTCTGAAGGCAAACAGGAAAAGACTGGCTTCCAGGCAGCTAGTATGAGGGACTTAAATCCCATGCCCAAAGTGACACACCTGCTCCAACAATGACACACCTACAAATACAGCCACTCCCTGGGCCACATATATACAAACCATCACAGATGTGGATTCATTTTCCTGTAGAGTGCAGTAGGGTTTTAGAGGGACCAAACTAATGTATATGAGTTTGTGTCAACCTGACAGGCAACATAAGCAAGGCTTCGTTTGAATTCTAGCACAAGTGGGAAAGAGCTGTAATACCGATTCTTTTCAGTCCCAAGATTGTGTCTGAAACTATCCAATCAACCAGTGTAGAATTCACCGAATTTGGATGCCATGTTGGTTTGAATGAGAATTGCTTCCACAGGCGAACATGTTTCAATGCTTGCTCCATGGTTGGTGAAACCGTGTGGGAAGATTTAGGAAGTAAAGCCTTGTTGGAGAAGTAAACTGACACCATTCCAAGTTCTTCCTCTCTCTCTCTCTCTCTCTCTCTCTCTCTCTCTCTCTCTCTCTCTCTCTCTCTCTCTCTCATTCATGGTGTTGACTCAACACCATGTATGCTCTCAGTTTCTGTTCCAGTGTCATGCCTGCTTGACTGCTGCCATGCTCTCCCCCATGAGGGTCCTGGACTAAGCCTCTGAAACTTTAAATAAGTCTCCAGTGAACTCTTCTATAACTTGCCCTGGAGTTGGTATTTCTTCAGAGCAATAGAAATTAAGACAGGAGGAATTGAGTTTGGGTTGCTAGTTCTAAAAATGAATGCAATGTGATGATATTAAGCAAGGAGCTAGCCATGTATGTCTTTGTTATTTTTCTTGTTGCTCTAATAAGATATTCTGACGAGAGAAATGGAAGGAAGGAAGGACAGAAGGAAGGAAGGAAGGAAGGAAGGAAGGAAGGAAGGAAGGAAGGAAGGAAGGAAAGGAGGGAGGGAGGGAGGAAGAATGGAAGGAAGGAAGGAAGGAAGGAAGGAAGGAAGGAAGGAAGGAAGGACAGAAGGAAGGAAGGGAGGGAGGGAGGAAGGGAGGAAGGAAGGACAGAAGGAAGGAAGGGAGGGAGGGAGGGAGGAAGGGAGGAAGGAAGGAAGGAAGGAAGGAAGGAAGGAAGGAGGGAGGGAGGGAGGACAGAAGGAAGGGAGGGAGGGAGGGAGGAAGGAAGGAAGGAAGGACAGAAGGAAGGAAGGGAGGGAGGGAGGGAGGAAGGAAGGAAGGAAGGAAGGAAGGAAGGAAGGAAGGAAGGAAGGAGAAGAAAGGAAGCAAGGGTCAAAAAAGGAAGGAAAGGAATAAGGGAAGGAGGGAAGAAAGGAGGAAGAAAGGAATGGTGGGTTTCTTATGCCTCACAAGACAAGGTTACAGTCCATTGTAGCAAGAAATTCATTGTGGCAGATGTGTGAGGAGACAGCTAGTCTGATAGCATCCACAATCAAGAAGAGAATAATTGACATATGTGTTCATTTCATTCTCTTCTATTTATTACAATCTAAGATCTCAGCCCAAGGAAAGATGTCACTCATAATAATTGCCTCTTCCTACCTCAACTAACCTAACCCAGACTATTTTACACATACTTTCTCAAGAATCTCATCTCCTAGGTGATTTTAGATCTCATCAAGTTGACAAGTGAGATTAACTGTCACATGGTAACTAAATTGCACGTGTTCCTCATAATGACTGAAACTTGGCATTTATGATAAAATCCACAGATGGGTGGACTGTGGAAGGGACTGGATGGGGAACAGTGTGAAGATAGGAATAAGAGGGATAAAGTGGGAGAACCCAAGGAGAGAGTACTTGAAGAGACTACTGGAATGAGTGATAGAATATCTCTAGGATACACAAGAAACCTAGAGCAATGGAAACTCCCAGAAAATTATTAGGATGATCCTAGCAACGGAGGATATGGAGACTTAACTGGCCATCTTCTGTAACCAAACAAGACTTCCAGTAGAGGTATTGGGACACCAACCACACAACAAACCTTTGACCTACAATTTTTCCTGTCTACAATATGTACAGTGGTAGATGGAGCAGGAATTGAGGCATTTGTCAAGCAGGAGGAGGGGAATTGGTTGGTTGATATTGTAGTTCATCCAATAGGGTTGCAAACCCCTTCAGTTCCTTCAGTCCTTTCTCTAACTCCTCCCTTGGGGACCCCATGCTCAGTCCAATGGTTGACTGTGAGCATCCACCTCTGTATTTGTCAGGCTCTGGTAGAGCCCCTCAGGAGACAGCTATATCAGGCTCCTATGAGCAAGCACTTGTTGGCATTCGCAATAGTGTCTGGGTTTGGTGTTTGAACATGGGATGGATCCCCAGGTGGGACAGTCTCTGCTCCACACTTCGTCTCCATATTTCCTCCTTTATTTTGTTCCCCCTTTCAAGAAAGACTGAAGCATCAACATTTTGGTCTTCCTTTTTCTTGAGCTTCAAGTGGTCCATGAATTGTATCTTGAGTATTCTGAGCTTTTTGGCTAATATCCAGTTATCAGTGAGGGCATACCGTGTGTATTCTTTTGTGACTGGGTTATCTCACTCAGGATGATACTTTCTAGTTTGATCTGTCAGGTGCCATAATGGAACAAGGTAATAACTAGCAGGTGATAGTCCTGAGATGGCCTGCTTCAGATTATTATATAATCTATGACATGTTCGCCCTTGTTATGCAAGGCTGTAAGGAATTCATTTTAGGAAAGATCCCTGTTATTAATATGCTTTTCCTGTTATTATTAAACATATATAATAATCAATAAGTAATAGCACTCCCCTTTGGAGCAGATCTCTGCAGATCCATGAAGATATGCTGTCTTATAGTGATGCTGTGTAGACAAATAGATGACTTAAGTTTTAATGATGATCCTATACGAATTCCTAAAATTATATCTGTGATTATTAAGCTCTTTTATGGAACTCTACTAGGTCCTTTTCTGATAGTCAAAACTACAATGAGAACTCTGCCAGTCTCCCAAGTGTCACCAGTTAATCGCTCTTAGATGGTAACTAGACTTTCTCCTACTCAGAGCACACTCCAAGAGATTGTAAAACGATTAACCAAAGGTCATAAAAAGGGAACTAACTCAAGAGACAGCAGGTGTTGGCGAGGATGTGAAGAGGAACACTCCTCCACTGCTGGTGGGATTGCAAGATGGTACAAACACTCTGGAAATCAGTCTGGAAGTTCCTCAGAAAATTGGGCATGACACTTCCAGAGGACCCTGTCATACCACTCCTGGGCATATACCCAGAGGATTCCCCTGCATGCAACAAAGACACATGCTCTACTATGTTCATAGCAGCCTTATTTATAATAGCCAGAAGTTGGAAAGAACCCAGATGTCCCTCAATGGAGGAATGGATACAGAAAATGCGGTATATTTATACAATGGAATACTACTCAGCAATTCAAAACAATGAATTAATGAAATTTGTAGGCAAATGGTTGGAACTGGAAAATATCATCCTAAGTGAGCTAACCCAATCAGTAAGAAAACACATGAAATACAATCACTGATATGTGGATATTAGCTCAGAAGCTCTGAATACTCAAGATACAATTAGCAAATCATATGATTCCCAAGAAGAAGGAAGGAGAGGGCCCTGGTACTGAAAAGACTTGATCCAGTACTGTAGGGGAGTACCAGAACAAAGAAATGGTGGTGGGGGGGTGATTGGGGAACAGGCAGAGGGAAGAGGACTTATGGGACATAGGGTGAGAGGGGAACTGGGAAAGGGAAAAGCGTTTGGAATATAAACAACGAATATAGAAAATTAAAAAAGCATCAAAAAAGGGAACTAAGTTTATTATAGGTGCTAGGAGAGCAGACAAAATATTGACTGGGTTTATCTATACAAAACATTACCAATAACTCAGTTATGGAATGAACCTGTGGACCTGAGGCAGGTGATGGATTTTTAGCCAGAGAACATTCTCTGTTGTAAACATGTAAACATTCTCTGTTGTAAACTTCTCATTCAATTTATGATTTGAGTTTTTGTGTGAACTTCTGATGATATATTCTGAAAGTTGTAAAAGTACTGAGGACAAAGAGATGAGAAAGAGAGAGACAATAATTTTTTTGTCTTTCCCCGAATAGGATCTTTCTACTTTTCCCCTTAAATTGCTTTCATAGAACTTTATACAACTTAATAATAAATGCTATAATCATTTTCTAAGCATCCGTTTTTCTTCCTATGACTTCCAACTAGCAGGCTGAAAGTTAGAGCCCCATGTTCTTGCTGGGATAGAACAAAGGCCACATTCTTTAATCACACCTCACACCTCTTATTGTTAAGGCTACAGGTGTCTTAATCACACCTCACACCTCTTACTGTTAAGGCTACAGGTGTCAAACTTCCATTCCAGCAGCTTTTTACCCTTGGAAAGAGCAAGAAACTTTTTAGGACTTTGGGAGTTATCATCTGCATTTCAGTACAGTTAGAGAACTAGATTGTCCTGGGACTCTAAGACTTTAAAGCCATCACTAGAGTACTATCTTGCAACCCCATCGATACCCTCTCCTGGCCAGGAGGCTTGAGGCATCCATCCATTTGCCTAAGAATTTCATGAATTCACTGTTTTTAATAGCTGAGTGGTACTCCATTGTGTAAATGTACCACATTTTCTGTATCCATTCCTCTGTAGAAGGACATCTGAGTTCCTTCCAGCTTCTGGCTATTATAAATATGGCTGTCCTCCCTCCCCCTGCTCACCAACCCACCCACGCCTGCTTCCCTGTCTTGGTATTCTCTTATACTGGCCCTGAGAAAGGGCCAAGGGCCTCTCCTCCCTTTGATGTCCAACAGGCCACCCTCTGCTACAAATGCAGCTGGAGCCATGGGTCCTTCCATGTGTACTCTTTGGTTGGTCGTTTAGTCCCTGGGAGCTCTGGGGGTACTGGTTGGTTCATATTGTTCCTCCTGTAGGTCTGAAAGCTCCTTCAGCTCCTTGGGTCCTACTCTAACTCCTCCATCGGGGACCTTGTGCTCAGTCCAATGGATAGCTGAGAGCACGCTCCTCTATATTTGTCAGGTACTGGCAGAGCCTGTCAGGAGACAGCTATAACAGGCTCCTTCTTGTCAGTTATCATACAGAGCTAGCACTTGCTTGGGTAGAATCACACCAAGATATTTTATATTATTTGTGACTATTGTGAAGGGTGTCTTCTCAACTTCTTTCTCAATATGTTTAACTTTTGAGTAGAGGAAGGCTACTGATTTGTTTGAGTTACTTTTATATCTGCCCAAGATCTTCTGGTGAGAAGTCTAGTGTAATTCTGGTAGGTCTGCCTGTATATGTTACTTGACCATTTTCCCTTAGTGCTTTTATTGTTTTCTTTGTTTTGTGCATTTGGTGTTTAGATTGTTGTGTGACCGAAGAAGTTTCTTTTCTGGCCCAGTCTATTTGGAGTTCTGTAGGCTTCTTGTATGTACATGGGCATCTCTTTCTTTAGGTTTGGGAAGTCTTCTTCTATAATTTTGTTGAAGATATTTACTTGCTCTTTAAGTTGGGAGTCTTTACTCTCCTTATTATCCTTAGGTTTGGTCTTCTCATTGTGGCCTGCATTTCCTGGATGTTTTGGGGTTAGGAGCCTTTTGCATTTTGCAGTTTTTTTGACTGTTGTGTCAATGCTTCCTATGGTACCATCTTCACTTGAGGTTCTCCCTTCTATTTCTTGTATTCTGTTGCTGATACTTGCATCTGTGACTCCTGTCCTTTTTCATAAGTTTTCCATCTCCAGGGCTGTCTCCCTTTGAGTTTTCTTTAATGATTCTACCTCCATTTTTAGATCCTGGGTGGTTTCATTCAATTCCTTCACCTGTTTGGTTGTGTTTTCTTGTAATTCTTTAAGGGATTTTTGTATTTCCTCTTTAAGGGCTTCTGCCTGTTTACCTGTGTTCTCCTGGAGTTATTTATGTCCTTCTTAATGTCCTCTATCGTCATCATGAGAAGTGATTTTAAATTTGAATCTTGCTTTTCTGGTGTGTTGGAGTGTCCTGGACTTGCTGTGGAGGAGGAACTGGGTTCTGATGATGACAAGTAGCCTTGTTTTCTGTTGCTTAGGTTCTTGTCCTTGTCTCTCACCATCTGGTTATCTCTGGTGTTAGTTGCTCTTACTGTCTCTGACTAGAGCTTGTCCCTCCTGTGGAACTGTGAGCCTATGATCTTAGGTGTGTCAGTACTCCTGGAAAACCAGTTCTCTTTGGGCAAGATTTGTGTACAGAGGGCTGTGGGATAGCCTTAACTCCAAGGCGCAGGTCCAAATATGTTTTCTAAAAACAAGCAAGACAGAAAAGATTCCACTTTGCAAAAATCAAAAGGCAGAGAAAGTTTTTGATATAAAATATATATTTTACTCCTGGGTGTAGTTGTGAATGCATTTAATCCCAGCATTGAGGGGCAGACTTGGCTGGATCTCTTTGAGTTCTAGGCCAGCTTGGTCTACTTAGAGCCAAGTGCAAATCCAGTTGTTACCCTTAATCCCAAAGACATTTCCCTAGACCAATAATAACTTGATAGCTTGGGGAAACCGAAGGCCTGAAAAAGAGCATTCTCAAGGAGCAATGATGCCTACAGGTATTGGAAACCAAGGCAGGAGTAAAACTTTGAGCTCAGAGGGTTTCTAAGAAACTGAGTTTCTCTTAATTTTCAGAGTGAAATCTCTCTAAGGAATGCCCCACCCCACCAAAAGAAGGGTAGGTGAGTCTTCAGGTCCTATGATAGCTGCCCTTGAAGGCTTTTCTTTTCCACAGGTTCCTAGCACATCTCCAACTAAATGACTGCAGAGCTTCAGAATGGCACCATGGGTAATTCCTGAAGATAAAAACGTGAAGTTTTCTCTCCAATACTAGAGCTTTGTCTTCTACTTTAATTCATATGCATGAAGTCTTTCCTAACTTAACAAGAATATTTGTCTAGTAAAATGTGTTGGTAAAAGGCTCCAAAACCAAAGAAGTTCTTGTAATCAACCCTATCTCAAGAACTACCTTTCATGTGGCCTGATGAGAAGACATGACATTAGGAGATCTCAGTTTAACGTGAGAGTCACCGCTTACTGTAACACACATACACACACACATATACACATATGACGTTATATGTATATGTATATAACTTCAAAGCTATAGCAGCTATAGAATTCTGGTATATAAAATTATATCACTACTTCTCCTTTACCAAGAGCATAAGACGGGCACATTCTGAGAAAAAGAACTAGGCTACAGCATTTACCAGACCATAGGGGTGTGTGTGTGTGTGTGTGTGTGTGTGTGTGTGTGTGAATGTAATCCTGTTTCCCTTCATTATTGCTTATGAATAAAAACTAGTATAGCTTGACCTACTGAGTCAACGGCACTTTCTTTCTCTCACTCTCGGCTCCATCCCTAAACCTGACTAGAGGCAATTTGTAACCTTAATTACTATAGAGACACCAGTATTTTATTTTATTTTATTGACATATTTTGTTTTAATTTTGCAATTTTGCTGTTTTATTTTTTTATGAAAGAGAAAGAATGTAAAATTGGGTAGATTGAGGAGGTGCGAGGAGTTAGAGAACTGGAAATGTGATAAAAATATACTGCATGAAAATTAATTTTAAAAAGAAAAGAAGAAAAGAGACCCCTGTCTAGAAAAAAACAAAAAAAGAAAATAAAAAAGCAATCAATTTGCTTCTATGTAGATGAAAATACAGCTCTCCCCTTATTAACTCTCTAAACTATGCTGGATGATGAAGCTGATGGCTTCTAAAACAATCTGAACTTTTTCTTCCTAACTATGTGATTCTAAACCTCTTATTTGGGAGATTAATACTTGTTGCTTAGTATAAAATAACATTTATCTGCCTTGACTTTAAATTACTCTGAGGCCAGAAGCCATAGGCCTCAGGCAATTAACAGCAGAGGATTAAGTAAACAGGTCCTTTGTTCTTTTCTCTGAAGGTTCTCCCTGGCCTTAGGCCTTAAAGCAAAGAGTTTATTTAACTACTTGTCAGCAAGAGAAAGTCACTCACAGGAAAAAACACTGTGAAAAGAGATTCTAGCTACCTGTCAACTCCTGTTGTATTTCTCAGTCCTTACTATATTTTCTCAAAATACATGATCACTTGGTATTAGGCATCTTTTTTCAAGAGTTCACGCAAGTTCAAACATAAATTCAAATCATATATGTAAACAGAGTTGTCCACAAGTATTTCCATTAAGACTAGTTATGTAACTACACTTACATTATGTTACTACTTCCACGGGTTCATTATAAGGTTTTTTTTTTAAATAGATATTTTCTTTATTTACATTTCAAATGTTATCTATCCCCTTTCCTGGTTTGCCCTCTAAAAAGCCCCTATCACATCCCTCCTCCCTCTGCTCACCAACCCAGCCATGCCTGCTTCCTTCTCCTGGCTTTCCCCTATACTGGGCATTGAGCCTTCTCAGGACCAAGGGCCTCTCCTCCCTTTGATGTCCAACAAGGCCATTCTCTGCTACATATGCTGCTGGAGCCATGTGCACTCTTTGATTGGAGGGTTTAGTCCCTGGGAGATCTGGGGCTACTGTTTGGTTCAAATAATTGTTCCTCCTATGGGGCTGCAAGCTCCTTCAGCTCCTTTAGTCCTTTCTCTAGCTCCTCCATTGGGGACCTTGTGCTCAGTCCAAAGTTTGGCTGAGAGCATCCACCTCTGTATTTGTCAGGTACTTGCAGAGCCTCTCAGGAGACAGCTACTCAGAACTGAAACCATCCAGTGGAAAAAAGATAATCTTTTCAACAAATGGTGCTGATTCAACTGGCAGTCAGCACGCAGAAGAATGCAAATCAAACCATTCTTATCTACTTGTACAAAGCTCAAGTCCAAGTAGATCAAAGACCTCAACATAAAACAAGATACACTGAAACTAATAGAAAAGAAATTTGGGAAGAGCCTTGAGCACATGGGCATAGCGGAAAATTTCCTGATCTTTTCCCAATCTGTTGGATGCCATTTTGTCCTATTGACAGCGTCCTTTGCATTACAGAAGCTTTGCAATTTTATGAGGTCCCATTTGTCAATTCTTGATCTTAGAGCATAAGTTATTGGTGTTCTATTCAGGAAATTTTCCCCTGTGCCCATGTGCTCCAGGTTCTTCCCCACTTTCTCCACTATTAGGTTCAGTGTATCTGGTTTTATGAGATCCACTTGGACTTGAACTTTGTAAAGGAGATAAGAATGAACCAATTTGCATTATTTTACATGTTGACTGCCAGTTGACCAAGCACCATTTGTTGAAAATGCTATTTTTTGCCACTGGATGGTTTTAGCTCCTTTATCAAAGATCTAGTGACCGTAGGTGTGAGGGGTCATTTCTGGGTCTTTAATTCTATTCCATTGATCTACCTGCCTGTACGAATACCATACAGTTTTTATCACTGTTACTCTGTAGAATAGCTTGAAGTCAGGGATGGTGATTCCATCAGAAGTGCTTCCACTATATAAACAAACCCAAAGACAAAAAATCACATGATCATTTCATTAAATGCTGAGAAAGCATTTGACAAAATCCAACAACTGTTCATGATAAAAGTCTTGGAAAGATCAGAATTTCAAGGCCCATATCTAAACACAGTAAAAGCAATACATAGCAAACCAGTAGCCAACATCAAACTAAATGGAGAGAAAGTAATCCCACTGAAATCAGGGACTAGACAAGGCTGTCCACTCTCTCCCTACCTATTCAATATAGTACTCAAAGTCCTAGCCAGAGCAATTAGACAACAAATGGAGGTCAAAGGGGTACAAATTGGAAAGGAAGAAGAGAAAGTATCACTATTTGCAGATGATATGATAGTATACTTAGGTGACCCCAAAAATTCCACCAAAGAACTCCTAAACCTGGTAAACAACTTCAGCAAAGTGGCTGGATATAAAATTAGCTCAAACTAATCAGTAGCCTTCCTATACTCAAAGGATAAAGAGGCTGAGAAAGAAATTAGGGAAACGACACCCTTCACAATAGCCACAAATAATACAAAATACCTTGGTGTGACTCTAACCAAGCAAGTGAAAGATCTGTATGACAAGAACTTCAAGTCTCTAAAGAAAGAAATTGAAGAAGATCTCAAAAGATGGAAAGATCTTCCATACACATGTGTTGGCAGGGTTAATATAGTAAAACTGGTCATCTTGCCTAAAGGAATCTACAGATTCAATGCAATCCCCATCAAAATTCCAAATCAATTCTTCATAGAGTTAGAAAGAGCAATTTCCAAATTTATCTGGAATAACAAAAAACTCAGGATAGTGAAAACTATTCTCAACAAGTTTTCTTCCCTTCAGGTGTTCTTTCAGATCCAAGGTCACAGCTGCACAGAAGTAACTTTGCCAACTAACAAGATGCATGTAAGCAAATGTTATGCTGTAAGTTGCTTCAAAATCAAAGCATCAGACACCTATGATTCAGTTCAATGAAGAGAAGACAGTCATGTCGAAATATGATTGGAATGAAAGACATGTGGTCTAAAAGTGGTGATGAGCAGTAGAAGAATTCTTGAGGTCTCTTTACACATGTTTTTATTGTGATCACTGTGAGGCTTTCATTTCGTCCATGCACAGTGCAAAGATTCCTCTGACTTCCTTTTGGGTGAAATGTGTCAGATGATTCCCTCTTGGCCAGCTCTCAGAGAGTCTCTTGATATTCAGAATCGGTATTCATTTGCACTTTGTACAGCTGTCAAGGTGCCATATTTGAAGCATCATGTTGCAACCCCAGATAGTACTGTTCATGGAACAGTACCCCCTTGTATTTTGCCTTGGATTATAGTTGTATTAAATTCCTGTATAGCCAGGGGTAGTGTTCATGTGCTCATATTCAGCTCTGTCTGAAGTAGCATATTTCAGTCTAACACAATATATAAAGTACTCTGTCATCTTTACCAACACATGCACAATGAGGTGTGCAGACAGCATTATTTAAAGGTCATGATAAAATAAGTCTCACTGACGACCTCACCTTCATTGTAGTCTTATTTTGAGTGTCTTCAGTCCCCTGATTATCAGGAATTCCTATGAGCCACACTGCCTCTATTTCTTTTAGTATTTGGGGCACTTCTCTAAAGGAGTTCTACATGTGAAACTCATTTTGAAAAGTAATATATATTATATATGTATATATAACATATATATAGTCTATGTTTTTTTAATTTAATGTTTTAACTGTCTTTTATTGCCATATGTAAATTGACTGCAAAGCAGCAGTGTCTGTTGAGTGCAATCTAATGTACTACAATTTCTTGGGAACACAATTTACATTTCAAATCATGTTTAATGCTTTTGTACACGTCACAAGTCTCTTGTATTAAAGTTTTTTGTTTGTTTGTTTATAGAATTTTTTTATTGGATATATTCTATATTTACATTTCATTTCCCTTTTTTTGTTTCCCCACCCTCCTAAGGTCCCACATGCCCTTTTCCCTCCCCCTGCTCCCTCATCCATCCCTTTCCACTTCCCTGTTTTGGTATTCCCCTACACTGATACTTTGATCCTTTCCAGCACTAGTGTCCATTCCTTTCTTCTTGTCAGACATGTGAAACTCATTTTGAAAAGTAATATATATTATATATGTATATATAACATATATATATAGTCTATGTTTTAATATACTGTTTTTGACCTGTTAAATAATTTGGTAATGTTAATAGAGTAAATGAGTGTCAAGGATTGAAAAATACCAATTAAAATCAAAGCTTTCTGAGGAGACCCCCGCGCGCAAACAGCGGGCACACTGGACGCAGTGAGCGGCTAGAATCAGGTGCGTGGCCAGAGTTATAGCTTAGCTTAGCTCTGCAGGAGATCCGGGCACAGAAAGCTCAGCTGCGGGTGCAGACTACCGGCCGGGACCAGCTCTCTGAGCAGACTAGCAGCGAGGGGCCACCTGGCCGCCTCGGGGCACAGCTCGGAACTCTAGCAGCTGGAGTCAGGGGCCTGGACTCAGAGCGAGCATAGTCCAGCACAGACAAGCTGCCAGAAGGGATCTGTCTCCTGGGGACAGGCGTGCTGTGCTTTCAGCAGGGCACCATCTACAATAAGGCCACCTTACGCCAGAGATAAAGAGATGGCAAAAGGCAAACGTAGGAACATTATTAACAGAAATCAAGGCAATATGGCACCATCTGAACCCAATTCGCCAACCACAGCAAGTCCAGGATACCCCAGCACACCAGAAAAACAAGAGTTAGATATAAAAGCACAGGTCATGATGCTCCTAGAGGAACACAAAAAAGACATAAACAAATCTCTTAAAGAAATGCAGGGGAACATCAATAGGGTAGAAGCTCTTACAATCCAAACACAAAAAACACTTAAAGAACTCCAGGAGAATATGGGCCATCAGACAGAAACCAATAAAGAGGAAATGAGAAAATCAGTTAAAGAAATGCAGGAGAACTTGAAACAACAGGCAGAAGTCATGAAAGAGGGAGCACAAAAGTATATTAAAGAATTACATGAAAACACAAACAAACAAATGATGGAACTGAGCAAAACCATCCAAGATCTGAACACAGAGGTAGAAACAACTAAGAAATAACAAAAGGAGGCAACCTTGGAGATAGAAAACCTTGGGAAGAAATCAGGGGTCGTAGATGCAAACATAAACAACAGAATACAAGAGATAGAAATAAGAATCTCTGATGCTGAAGATAACATAGTAACCATTGACTCCACAGTCAAAGAAAACGCAAAATCCAAAAGGCTTGTAACCCAAAACATCCAGGAAATCCAGGACACAATGAGAAGACCAAACCTAAGGATTATAGGGATAGATGAGAGTGAAGATCTACAACTTAAAGGGCCAGCAAATATCTTTAACAAAATTATGGAAGAAAACGTTCCTAACTTAAAGAGAGAGATGCCCATGAATATACAAGAAGCCTACAGAACTCCAAACAGACTGGACCAGAACAGAAACACCTCCCGTCACATAATAATCAAAACCCCAAATGTACTAAACAAAGAAAGAATATTAAAGGCAGTAAGAGAAAAGGGCCAAGTAACATATAAAGGAAGACCTATCAGAATCACACCAGACTTCTCTCCAGAAACCATGAAAGCTAGAAGATCCTGGGCAGACCTCATGCAGACCCTAAGAGAAAACAAATGTCAGCCAAGACTACTATACCCAGCAAAACTCTCAATCAACATAGATGGAGAAATCAAAATATTCCATGACAGGACCAAATTTACACAATATCTTTCCACTAACCCAGATCTACAAAGGATAATAGGAGGAAAACTCCAACACAAGGAAGGAAATGGCACCCAAGAAAAAGCAAGACAGTAAGCTTCTTCCATCAAACTCAAAGGAAGATAACTACTCAAAAACAAAAATAACATCAAAAATGTCAGGAAGTAATAATCTCTATTCCTTAATATCTCTTAACATCAATGGACTCAACTCCCCAATAAAAAGACATAGACTAACAGACTGGATACGGAAACAGGACCCTACATTTTGCTGCTTACAGGAAACACACCTCAGAGTCAAAGACAAACACTACCTTAGAGTAAAAGGATGGAAGACAATTTTGCAAGCAAATGGTCACAGGAAGCAAGCTGGAGTAGCCATTTTAATATCAGATAAAATTGACTTTCAACCCAAAGTCATCAAAAGAGACACAGAAGGTCACTTCCTGCTAGTCAAAAGAAGAATCCACCAAGAGGAACTCACAATTCTAAACATCTACGCTCCAAATGTAAGGGCACCCTCATTTGTAAAAGAAACCTTACTAAAGCTCAAAGCACACATTGCACCTAACACAATGATTGTGGGGGAACTCAATACTCCACTATCTACAGTGGACCAGCCAGGAAAACAGAAACTAAACAGAGACACAGAGAAACTCATTGAAACTTTGGAGCAATTGGATTTAACAGATATATATAGAACATTTCACCCTAAAGCAAAAGACTATACCTTTTTCTCAGCCCCTCATGGTACCTTCTCCAAAATCGACCATATAATTGGACACAAGACAGATCTCAACAAATATAAAAAGATCGAACTAATCCCATGCCTCTTATCAGATCACCATGGAGTAAGAGTGTTCTTCAATAGCAACAAAAACAACAGAAAATCCCCATACGCTTGGAGGCTGAACAATATTCTACTCAATGATACCTTAGTCCAGGAAGAAACAAAGAAAGAAATCAAAGAATTCTTAGAACTTAATGAAAATGAAGGCACAACATACCCAAATCTATGGGCCACAATGAAAGCAGTGCTTAGAGGAAAACTCATAGCCCTGAGTGTCTCCAAAAAGAAACAGGAGAGAGCATATACTAGCAACTTAATGGCGCACTTGAAAGCTCTGGAACAAAAAGAAGCAATTTCACCCAGGAGGAGTAGAAGACAGGAAATCATCAAACTCAGGGCTGAAATCAATCAAGTTGAAACAAAGAGAACCATACAAAGAATCAACAAAACCAGGAGCTGGTTCTTTGAGAAGATCAACAAGATAGATAAACCCCTAGCCAGACTTACTAAAGGGCACAGAGACAGTATTCAAATTAACAAAATTAGAAATGAAAAGGGAGATATAACAACAGAAACTGAGGAAATTCAAAAAATCATCAGATCCTACTACAAAAACCTATATTCAACACAACTGGAGAATCTGGAGGAAATGGACAATTTCCTAGACAGTTACCAAATACCAAAATTAAACCAGGATCAAATAGATCGTCTAAACAGACCCATAACCCCCAAAGAAATAGAAGGGGTCATAGACAGTCTTCCAACCAAAAAGAGCACAGGACCAGACGGTTTTAGTGCAGAATTCTATCAGACCTTCAAAGAAGTCCTGATAACGATACTCTTCAAATTATTCCACAAAATAGAAACAGAAGGAACACTACCCAACTCATTCTATGAAGCCACAATTACCCTGATACCAAAACCACACAAAGATCCAACTAAGAAAGAGAACTACAGGCCAATTTCTCTTATGAATATCGATGCAAAAATACTAAACAAAATACTTGCCAACCGAATCCAAGAACACATCAAAACGATCATTCACCATGATCAAGTTGGCTTCATCCCAGGGATGCAGGGATGGTTCAATATACGGAAATCCATCAACGTAATCCACTACATAAACAAACTCAAAGAAAAAAACCACATGGTCATCTCATTGGATGCTGAAAAAGCATTTGACAAAATTCAGCATCCTTTCATGCTAAAGGTCCTAGAAAGAACAGGAATTCAAGGCCCATATCTAAACATAGTAAAAGCAATATACAGCAGACCAGTAGCCAACATCAAGGTAAATGGAGAAAAACTCGAAGCAATCCCTCTAAAATCAGGGACTAGACAAGGCTGTCCCCTCTCGCCATATCTCTTCAATATAGTACTTGAGGTACTATCTAGAGCAATTCGACAACAGAGGGAAGTCAAAGGGATACAAATTGGAAAGGAAGAAGTCAAACTATCACTATTTGCAGATGATATGATAGTTTACTTAAGTGACCCAAAAACCTCCACCAGAGAACTCCTGCAACTGATAAACAACTTCAGCAAAGTGGCTGGCTATAAAATCAACTCAAGTAAATCAGTAGCCTTCCTATACGCGAAGGATAAGCAGGCCGAGAAAGAAATTAGGGAAATGACACCCTTCACAATAGCCACAAATGATATAAAGTATCTTGGAGTGACGCTAACCAAACATGTGAAAGATTTATACGACAAAAACTTCAGGTCTCTGAAGAGGGAAATTGAAGAAGACATCAGAAAATGGGAAAATCTTCCATGCTCGTGGGTTGGCAGGACTAATATAGTCAAAATGGCAATCTTGCCCAAAGCAATATACAGATTCAATGCAATCCCCATCAAAATCCCAACTCAGTTCTTCATAGAGCTAGAAAGAGCAATTCTCAAATTCATCTGGAATAACAAAAAACCCAGGATAGCTAAAACTATCATCAACAGCAAAAGAACTTCTGGGGGAATCAATATCCCGGACCTCAAGCAATATTACAGAGCAGTGGTATTAAAAACTGCATGGTATTGGTTCAGTGACAGGGAAGCGGATCAATGGAATAGGATCGAAGACCCAGAATTGAACCCACACATCTATGGCCAATTGATCTTCGACAAAGGAGCTGAAAACATCCAGTGGAAAAAAGATAGCCTTTTCAACAGATGGTGCTGGCTCAACTGGAAGTCAACATGCAGAAGAATGAGAATTGATCCACTCTTATCTCCTTGCACTAAACTCAACTCCAAGTGGATCAAGGATCTCCACATAAAACCAGACACACTAAAACTAATAGAAAAGAAACTGGGGAAGACCCTTGAAGATATCGGCTCAGGGGAAAAATTCCTGAACAGAACACCAATTGCTTATACTCTAAGAACAAGAATAGACAAATGGGACCTCATAAAACTACAAAGTTTCTGTAAGGCAAAAGACACTATCAAAAGGATAAATCGGCAACCAACAAATTGGGAAAAAATCTTTACCAACCCCACATCCGACAGAGGGCTAATCTCCAAGGTATACAAAGAACTCAAGAGGTTAGACCCCAGAAAACCAAATAACCCTATCCAAAAATGGGGTACAGAGCTAAACAGAGACTTTTCACCTGAAGAAATTCGGATGGCTGAGAAACACCTTAAAAAATGTTCAACATCACTAGTCATTAGGGAAATGCAAATTAAAACAACCCTGAGATTTCACCTCACACCAGTCAGAATGGCTAAGATTAAAAACTCAGAAGACATCAGGTGTTGGCGAGGATGTGGAGAAAGAGGAACACTCCTCCACTGCTGGTGGGAATGCAAGCTGGTACAACCACTCTGGAAATCAGTATGGCGGTTCCTCAGAAAACTGGTCGTGATACTTCCGGAGGACCCAGCCATACCACTCCTGGGAATATACCCAGAAGATTCACCAGCATGCAATAAGGATACATGCTCCACTATGTTCATAGCAGCCTTATATATAATAGCCAGAAGCTGGAAAGAACTCAGATGTCCCTCAACAGAGGAATGGATACAAAAAATGTGGTATATATACAGAATGGAGTACTATTCAGCCATTAGAAACAATGAATTCATGAAATTCTTAGAGAAATGGATGGAGCTGGAGAATGTCATACTAAGTGAGGTGACCCAGTCTCAAAAGAATACCCATGGTATACAGTCACTGATAAGTGGATATTAGCCTAGAAGCTTGGAACACCAAAGACACAAATCACATATCAAGTGATGTCTCACAAGAAGAAAGGAGTGGACACTGGTGCTAGAATGGACCAAAACATCATTGTGGGAGAGTACAAGAACAGTAAAGTGGGAGGGGTGGATGCGGGAGCAGGGGGAGGGAAAAGGACATGTGGGACCTTTGGGGGTGGGGAACCAGAAAAAGGGAAATGAATTGTAAATAGAATATATACAATAAAAAAATCAAAAAAAATCAAAGCTTTCTATTATGAAACACAAAAATAGTATCTAAATTTTATGCTAATTCTCTCAAGTGTGTGTTCTTATATTTCTCTAAGTCACACTTTTTTCATCTTCTCAATCAGTGCTATCTTATGATTTGTCGTGCGTGTGTGTGTGTGTGTGTGTGTGTGTGTGTGTGCGCGCGCTTCACCAGGCCAATAGTACGGGCATGGATTTGGTGCTATGCAATAGAGGATGGGGAACTGCTCACCTTAGCAGCCCTATCAAATATAACTCCTCCCCTAGGTTGAAAGGAGCCCCATAATAAGCTCTTCCAATTCTCTGACAATGTTTATGTTTTTCTTGTGAAGTTCCTTCAGAGATAACCACAATTGTGGGTTTGTGAGCACCACAGTCACAATACTGGCCATCAGACTACATTTCATAGCCCTCTCCTTATTATCTGGCTCTTATATTAGCTCCAGCTTCTCTTCCATGATGTTCCCTTCCTTGGTAGAGGTGATATTGTTGTCCTGTTTAAAGTTCAGCATTTGGTTACTATTTGTTCTCAAAAATTTGACCAAGGGTGAGTGTCTGCATTAACTGATACTCATTGCAAAAGAAGCTATTTTGATCAAGTTTGAAAACAAAATTAGTCTTGGGCATCAGTATAACTAATTATGAGGCAGTTTGACAATATGTCCACTTAACAAAACAAAAAATTGAAGACTAACCCTTAGTACTTTTGGTCTTCCTAGACCTTTATGCAGATCCACAGTATTCAAAATGAATTCTTTCCTATAGAAGTAGCCTCAGATCCAATCAGAAATTATTTGGTTGCCCCATTACATAATCATGCCTAAATACCTCTTGTCCCAAAACTGTGTTGTAGCAATATAAAGTTTAAAGCTGGAACCTACTGGCACTTACTTTTCTCCTTATCTCATTCTCACATCTCTATAATGACTCTAAGTTGGTCATGACTTCTCTTTTTTTAATTTGAGAATTTCATATTTGAGTTCATTGTTATGTCATTTCTACCCCTCCTATTCCTACTAACTCATCGATATTCTCACTCCATCTAGAATTCCTTAGTTATTCTATATAATTATTGTTTTATATATGCAAGTGTGTGTGTGAATTCAGTTATTGTTGACTTTGTGTGTTTGTGGCTGTCCACCTAGGATAGATTCTCATTCCTAAAGAAGACTATTTCTTTCTCCTTAAACAACCATCAGCTGCCTATAGCTCCTCATCTATATCTCACAAGGCCTTGTGAGATATCCCTCCATCTATGTTGGCATGTTGACTGGTGCAGTTTTTCCAGGTCAGGCACAGGCAACCATATCTTGAGCGTTCATGTCATGCTTCTGTGCTGGTATTCAAATATTTTATTGAGAAGTTTTGTGCCAGGAATACTGATTTGGAGTTTTCTTTCTTGTGACTATTCCTTGCCTAGTTTTGGTAGTAGGGCTTCTCAGAAGAGATTGTTTATCCATCTCAGGATCCTTCTCAGAAGAGATTGTTTATCCAGTTTCAGAAGAGACTCATTTCTCCATGAGGTGTAAAGTGGGAACCAAACCCCAAAAGTTGTCCTCTGGCCTTAACATGTGACCTTTGCATATTTTATTATTTTTTATTCAAACAAAACTGAAAATGGACTTTATGAACATTGATGGGATACAATAATTAAAAGAAATCTGCAGTTTAATGCTCGTCTTAGAGAAGTAATTAGAAAATACCTAAAATTAACAGATTTTGATACTCTAGAAGCTAAACAAATGAGCAAAATATTTAAGAATGTCTTTCATCTCTAATGATGTCTGTCTTAGTTTGCTTTCTATCGCTGTGATAAACACCATCACCAAAAACACAACTTGAGAAGGAAAGGGTTTATTTTATCTTACAACTCCCAGGTCACAATCCCTCATTTATGGAAGTCAGGATAGGACTTCCTATCCAAGGAACAGGAACTCCTGTTCACAGATTAAATGGGGTAGAGGTATGCCCATGAGGGCAATAGTGGCACAGCGTTATCATAGTAACCTAACACTCCACAAAATGAGTACACTTGGTAAAGTTAACTGTGACAAAAACCTGCAGCTGGTTAGGGCATATGCCCTAAAGAAGAATTGAACACTATTATTCTCCTAAAGGCACATAATAATAAGCTTGTTCCTAAAACTGATGTACCCATACATGAATGATTCTTTCAATCCTCACTAGAGAATTTTTTTTCAGTCAATGGGGATTAATATAGAGACCTACAACTAGTCAACATGCAGAAAATAAACGACAGCAGAGTGCCCGGCTCCACCTCCAAGGCTGAGGCATCATCGTGGGACGGGGCAGAAAGAACGTAAGAGCAAACTGCAGGACTTGTCTGCTGCACATATTATTCTCTGGATCTGGCAGGGCTATTGCATGCGTGAACTCACAGAAGCTGTGGCATCATACACATGACCTGTTCAAGATCAAACTATGCAAGAACCCATCATGGACAAAGGAGGGAATCAGGAAACCCCATCCCATGTGAGCAGGTATGGGCAAGTGTTCCCTGCTGGGGGTTGAGGAGGGAAGATTCAGTTTTCTTACAGAAATCAGCCCCTGGGAAGCTACACTCACTCCAGTAAATGCATCCATGCACATATAGTAATCTACATCCACGCACATACAAGAGGCACTAAGTGGGCTCCATGGATTTTTACAAGAATACATGAATATGAGAGACGAGGGTGGTAGGTGGAGGAAGGGGAGGACCAAGAATGGGAGGAGATGTGATTACAACACGTGTATGAAATTCTCGAAGTAGGAGTTGCAATTTTATCTTTGAACCACTAGGTGGGGGTAAGTTACACAAACAAAAAACAATGTTTAGATAAGCGACTTATTACTTTCCTATCAATCTTGAATTAACAGGCCTGTCTCATTTCCTCTCCAAACCAGGACAACAAGTATAAACAACAACAACAACAAAATAGTGTTGAAATGAGCTAGAAATTCAGATTTTAGAACCACAACATTATAGAGCCATATAAACCATACATTTTAAAACACTCATTGTACTAAACTGAGATTCAATCCGGAGACAGTGATTTGTTCAAAATAAAGTATTGGGTCAAAATTAGAACGGGACTCAGGATGTAGATATTATAACTCTTCTAACACTTTCGTTTGCATGATTGGTGCTTGTGTCAGTGGGCCAGTCAGGAAAGCAAGCCACAGGTTGTGGCCAGATATTAGAACTTGCAGAGTACAAGCAAGCCTTACCCTTCAGGAAACAGATGCAATACTAATGCCCCCCACCCACTCCCAGAAGGAGGTCCACAGCTGTATTCCTGAAGTGAAATTTCCATCAGTCTAGGAAGTTACCAATAGGCTATACCTATGGTAATCCAGCCATTGTCCTTGAAGAATAAGTATTCTGTTACATAGAGAAAAATCACGACTTGCTAAATTACTGCAGTTTGACAGTTCACAGCTGTTGAAGGTGGGAGATGATGTTTGCAGCCTATTAAAATGTCATAATTCCTTAGTAATATAACTGCTTTAGTAAATGGAGTTGTAGAGGAACAACAAAAGTGTCTAAGATCTTTGTATAGAGAAGTAGCAAGCCAGTGTCCCTATATTGGAAATACTTTGGTAATATCACAGTTTTAACAGTCTCAATAATACATTAATGTGAAAATGACATAGAGAAAATATTAGACAACTTTTGTAGTTACTTGAATGACAATACCTCCCATAGGCCCAGATATTTGAATTCTTGACCCTTAGTGGGGAGGCTTAGAAAGGGTACACTTGCTGGAGGAAATATGTCCCCAGAGTTGAGTTCTGAGAGTAAAAAGCCTTACCCTCTTCCTGTTCGCTAGCTCTGTCTTGTGTTTGCAGAGAAGTGTATGAGTTCTCGATATTTTTCCATGCCTGTTGCTTTCTGCTACGCTTTCCTGCTACTGTGAACTCCTATTCTTCTAGAAACACAGCCCAAATAAATTCTTCTTTCTATGAGTTGCCTTGCACATGGGGTTTTGTCATAGCGACAGATCAGTTACTTTTGCCTTAAAAGGCTAACAACTGTGTCATAGAAATCAAGGACTACTGAGCAACATAGAGAAAATGTGGAAAAGATTCAAACAAGGCATGAGATGATCGTAAACTAGGTTAGGGTGAGGGACCAAAATGCTAACTGTGGGAATTATTGAAGGAGTAAAATGAATATAAAATGTTTTTGAAGAAACACCCAAGAATAAAGATAGGGATGCACTGGAGTAGACTAGAGTGTTCAAATTCATTTAAAATTTTGAACCAGAGCAAAGATTTTACAAATAAAAATGTCTCCTTTTATATGAGAAATGTATTTCACTTTACAAAAGTTATGAAAAATTGGAATTTTTTTATCATACAAAGGGAACTAACCTCGCATACAAACTGAAAGTTCATGCATAAAGGAACTAGGGAGATGCTGCAGTTGGTGAAATCCTTTTTATGCAACCATTAGGCTTGAGTTGGGATCTCCAGCACCCATGTAAAAAGACCAGGCACAGCAGCATTCATATATAGTCTAAGCGCTGGGGAGGCAGAGAGGCGGGATTCCCCGGGAGCTCCCTGCTCAGCCAAGAATCAAGTTCAGAATATGAAGAATAGCAAGGAAGACACGGGATGCTCCCCTCTCTCCCACACATCCGTGCACATGCAAGCATGATCACATACATGCATCACATAGGCATGCCTATGCACACACGCACATTCATTTATAAACTTCTTGGAAGAAGAATTATCTCCCCCTGTGTTTTATTTTCCTATCAATCTCATGGAATAGTATAGGAAAGTGGCCTGACCAAAATGTGATTTAAGCAAACAGTATCTTTGACTATGATAGACACAGAAAAACTATGGATAGAAACTATGGACTAGAATAGTAAGTCTTTGGAAATAAGAGACATTCATATCCACAAAGCTATTGCCACCTCACTGGAAAAGCGTTGTTAGGCAAAGAACAAGAGTATCATCTTATTTACTATTTGGTGTGACTTAGAAGTAAATTATTTTTCTTTAGGACTGCTCCTTATCAACATAAAAGAAGGCAAATTAGTCAAAATTATTTCAATAGCACATATTCAATATTTGTACTTAGTCTTCACTCCTTTTGGAAGGTGACAGCATATTGATATGTATAATATTACTTTACAAATACTGTTCTTATAAAATGCTAATTATGTTTAGTAGGGTGACAGTTTAAGTATTTAATGTGGGAGCTATCTTTTCCCCCACTATGGTGTTAACATTTTCAGCACATTTGATTTGTCTTTTATTTATTTTATTAATCATTTTGTTTACATTTCAAATCACCCTTCCCAGTTACCCATCTACTGACTGCCCTTCCCCCCCTTGCCTCTGTGAAAGTGCTCCTCCACCCATTGAACCACTCCTGCCTCACGCTCTAGCATCCCCTTACACTGGGTGATCAAGCTTTCCTCCCCTCCCACTGATGCCAGATACAGCCATCCTCTGCTACATATGTGAGTCCTGGCTCCCTCCATGTATACTCTCTGGTTGGTGGTTTACTCCCTGGGAGTTCTGGGTGGCCCAGTTAGTCAATACTGTTCTTCTTATGGAGGTTGCAATCCCCTTCAGCTACTTTAGTTCTTCCTCTAACCCTTCCATTGGGGTCCCCAGGCTTCAATCAATGGTTGGCTGTGAGTATCTGCATCTGTATTGAGAGGTGCTGGTAGAACCTTTCAAGGAACAGCCATATCAAGCTCCTGTCAGCAAGCACTTCTTGGCATCAGCAATAGTGTGGGGGTTTATGGTCTGCAAATAGAATTGATCCGCTAGGTGGGGCGGCCTCTGGATGGCCTTTCCTTCAGTCTCTGTTCAAATTTTTGTCCTCGTCTTTCCTTTGAACAGGAACATTTCTTGACTTAACATTTTGAGATGCGTGTGACCTCATCCCACAACTGGAGTCTGTGCCTATCTATTGGAGGTGGTCTCTAGAGATTGTATCTCCCCTTTGTTGGGTATTTCTGCTAAAGTCATAGACACTGGCTCCTGGGAGCCTCTTACTTCCCTGGAGTCTGGGACTTTCTAGTTGCTACCCCAGTTCCCCATTCCCCTCTGCAACATGTTTCTATTCAATTTCCTGAACCTCTGTACTTCTCTCCTGTCCTTTCCAATACAGGATACCCCATTTTCCCTCCACCTCCTCTCTCCCTCCAAGTTCCCTCCCTCCCTCTAGCTCCTGTAATTATTTTGTTCCCCATTCTATGTAGAACTGAAGTACCTACACTTTAGTTTTCCTTCTTCTTAAGCTGCACATGGTTTGTGGGTTGTATCCTAAGTATTCTGATCTTTTGGGGTAAAATCAACTTATCAGTGAGTGCATACTCTTTGTGTTCTTTTGTGACTAAGTTACCACACTCAGGATATTTTCTAGTTCCATCCATTTATTCAAGAATTTCATGAAGCCATTGTTTTTAATTGCTAAGTAGTTCTCCATTATGTAAATGTACCACATCTTCTGTATCCATTCTTCTATTAAGGGACATCTGGGCTGTTTCCAACTTCTAGCTATTATAAATAAGGCTGCTATAAACATAGTAGAGCATGTGTCTTTTTATATGTTGGAGCATCTTTTGGGTATATGCCCCGTAGAGGTATAGCTCGATCTTCAGATAGAACTATTGCTAATTTTCTCAGGAACTGCCAGATTGCTTACTAAAGTGATTTTAAGAGCTCGCTGCCCCACCAGCAATGGAGGAGTGTTCCTCTTTCTCCACATCCCCACAGCATCTGTTGTCACCTGGGTTTTTGAATGTAGCCATTCTGATTGGTGTGAATCTCAGAGTCATTTTAATTTGCAATTCCTTGATGACTAAGGATGTTGAACATTTCTTTAAGTGCTTCTCAGCCATTTGAGATCCCTCCGTTGAGAAGTCTTTGGTTCTGTACCCCATTTTTAACAGAGTTATTTGATTTTTCTGGAGTCTAACTTCTTGAGTTCTTTGTATATATTGGATATTAGTCCTTTATCAGAGGTAGGGTTGGTAAAGATCTTTTCCCAATCTGTGGGTTGCCATTTTGTCTTATTGACAATGTCCCTTTTGCCTTACAGAAACTTTTCAATTTTATGAGGACCCATTTGTCAATTGTTGATCTTAGAGCATGAACCATTGGTGTTCTGTTCAGGAAATTTTCATCTGTGCCAATGTGTTTAAGGCTCTTTTCCACTTTGCCTTCTATTAGATTCAGTGTATCTGGCTTTATGTGGAAGTCCTTGATTCACTTGGACTGGAGCTTTGTACAAAGAGAAAAGAATGGATCAATTTGCATTCGTCTACATCCTATTAGAATTAGAATCTTCAATTCTAATTCATCAATCTACATGCCTGTCTCTGCACCAATACCAGGCATTTTTTTTTGATTTTTCGAGACAGGGTTTCTCTGTGTAGCCCTGGCTGTCCTGGAACTCACTAGGAATTTTTTATCACAGCTTGAGGTCAAGGAAGTTCTCCTATTGTTGAGACTAGTTTTCACTATCCTAGGTTTTTGTTATTCCAGATGAGTTTGAGAGTGACTCTGTCTGTAAAGAATTGAGTTGGAATTTTGATGAGGATTGCACAGAATCTAGATTGCTTTTGGTAAAATGACCTTTTTACTGCGTGAATCCTGCCAATCCCTGTGCATAGGAAATCTTTACATCTTCTGAGGCCTTCTTGAATTTCTTTCTTAAGGGACTTGAAGTTTTTGTCATCCAATCTTTTACCTGCTTGGTTAGAGTCACACCAAGATATTTTATATTATTTGTGACTATTGTGAAGGGTGTCGTTTCTCTTATTTTTTTCTCAGTGCATTTATCCTCGGAGTAGAGGAAGTCTGCTGATTTGTTTGAGTTAATCTTATATCCAGCCACTTTGCTGAAGATGTTTATCAGCTGCATGATTTCTTAGGTAGATTTTTGGGGGGTCATTTATGTATAATATTATATAATCTGCAAATAGTGATATCTTGAATTCCTCCTTTTCCAATTTTTATCCCTTTGATTTCCTTTTGTTCCCTAATTACTCTGTCTAGAACTTTGAAAACTATATTGAATAGATAGGGGGAGAGAGGGAAGCCTTGTCTTGTCCCTGATTTTAGTGGGATTACTTCAAGTTTCTCTCCATTTAGTTTGATATTGGCTATTGGTTTGGTGTATATTGCTTTTATTATGATTAGAGATGGACCTTTAATTCCTGATCCCTCCTATACTTTTAACACGAAGGGGTATTGTATTTTGTCAAAGGTTTTTTCAGTGTCTAATAAGATGATCATGTGAGGTTTTTTTTTCCTTTGAGTTTGTTTATATAGTGGATTATGTTGACAGATTTCCATACATTGAACTATCCCTGCATCCCTGAGATAAACCATACTTGATCAGGGTGAATGACTGCTTTCATGTGTTCTTGGATTTGCTTTGTGAGAATTTTGAGTATTTTGCTCTCATGAGGGAAATTGGTCTGAAGTTCTCTTTCTTTGTTGGGTCTCTGTGTAGTTTAGTTATCAGTGTAACTGTGGCTTCATAGAATGTATTTAGTAGTGTTCCCTCTGTTTCTATTTTATGGAATAGTTTGAGAAGTATTGGTATTAGGTATTCTTTGAAGGTCTGATAGAATTCTGCACTAAAACTATCTGGTCCTGGGCATTTGGGGGGGGCGTGTTGGTAGACTTTTAATGACTAATTTCTATTTCTTTAGGGGTTATGGGACTGTTTAGATGGTTTATCTGATGCTGGTTTAACTTTGGTACCTGATATCGGTCTAGATTTGATCTAGATTTTCTAGTTTTGTTGCGTATAGGCTTTTGTAGTAGGATCTGTCTGATGATGCTTTTTAATTTCTTCAGCTTCTGTTATTATGTCTTCCCTTTCATTTCTGATTTTGTTAATTTGGATACTGTCTCTGTGCCTTCTGGATAGTCTAGTTAAGGGATCTATCTTGTTAATTTTCTCAAAGAACCAGTTTCTGGTTTTGTTGTTTCTTTGTATAGTTCTATTTGTATCTACTTGGTTGATTTCAGCCCTGAGTTTGATTATTCCTGTCATCTACTCCTCCTGGGTGCATTCCAAGCAAGCTTAGCTTTATCTCAAAAATCATCATCAAAGGGACACTAAAGAAAACACTAATAACACCCATAGAAAGGTTCTGCTGCTGGTATGAGTGATTTTCTAAAAGAAACAATGCTGGATTATGTCTGTTGTGTGAATGAGAGGCATTATATGATCTAACTCTGTAGTTTTATGTTCTGCATTCTTTTCCTGGGGCGTTCTATGGGGCCAGCCATACATCTCTCTTCAAATCTCCTGGCTCAATGATGAGGCTGACTCAATCTAATGGCTTTGCCAAAGTCCAAGGGGGAGTGAAGGCAAGCAGTTTCCTGTCACACCTGCTGTTCAGGCTGCTGGGCTCAGGGCCAGCACAGGAGCTGCAGGCTCTAGGAATGGCTCTCTTTCAGCCACACCTGGCTGCTCTGAGAGCCCTAAATTAGGCAAACCATTCAAACCTCAGCACACACCTCTCAGCAACAGAGAAATGTAAACATATCAAGCTGGGGCTACAATTGTCCAGGCCTGAGGCAAGCTTAGTCTTTTTCACCTGCACTATTTTATCAATTGTGCCTTCTGTGAACAAATTTTCATAGTTTAAATTCTCCCCTAAACTCACTAATATAGCATTTGGCGTTTGATCAGTTTACCCCCTGAGGAACTCTGCTATGTGACAAATCTTGTCACATTTGGTTTTGATTGACATAAGCATACTCCATTACCTTTTCTTTATCTCCTTTAGAATACTCTAGTATGCCTTTATACTTTACAAACTGGATCTATGTGACAACCATAATGTATATGCTGGTCCAAGTAATTAGATCCCTGAGAGCAGTGGTTCTCAACCTGTGGGTCATGATTCCTTTTGGGTAGCGTGTCAAATATCCTGAATGTCAGATTTTTTTTACATTACAATTCATAATAGTAGCAAAATTGCAGTTATGAAGTAGCAACAAAATAATTTTACAGTTGTAGGGGTCAGTACAACATCCACAGTATTAAAGGGTCACAGCATTAGGAAGGTTGACAACCACTGGCTGGGAGACATTTTTACCTTTTAAACACCAAGACTTACCAAAGGATTCAGCAAAGCCATTTTTGTTTCATACTAATCTCCAAGTCCCTGCAGAGTGAACATTTTTCTTAACTCTGATGAGCACAGCTCAAATTTATCCTTTCTGTGCCTGTATTCCATATTGTCACAAGCCAAGCTGAAAATACTCAACAGTCCTTCTCAATTCAAGCAGGTCAGAGGCGATATATGTGCCTGACACCCCTAAATTCTTGTGCTCCACCATTATGAAGACCCCCTGTCTTCATACTGAATAATGTTTTCATTTCCTCTGCATTAAAAATTTGACTTTTTGTCACATTTGATTTATATCTTCTTTTTTTTTTATGATCCAGTTCTCACAGGTTCCAAGTTTGGTGTGTGGGGAGGTTAACACAGCTATATCTTATATTTGATTTTCTTCTTAGACTCTTGGTCCAAAGAAATAACAAATCAGCACTTCTATTTTATGCTCTTCTTTATAGAATCTACCTGCCAAATCAGAGGCTAATGTGGAGGATGCTAGCCACATACCCTTTCCTTTGTGATTTCTCCCTCGATAAGGAACTTCACACTGAGCACCCATGTTGACCTCAGTTGCATGTCTGTAATAGGGACCATGCAACAACTGCCACATATTCCCATTAGGGCTATTCTTGGGGACGTCAATGCATTCTACTCCTTTAAATGTTTCAAGGTGGCCACATACTAACATGAAAGACTCTTCTCAGCAAGAATCAATCCATAATAATTCACACAGAAGAATACAGTCACCCCAGAATGCACCCAAGTTTGCTCCACTTTCTGATGGCTCTGATTTGGTTACGAATGCCTTCCTAACAACATGTTCATGCAACTGTTACTATAGCAACGAGACATGTCATCACATACGACATGGAAGAAGACAACTGTGTCATATGCATGTGGATTCTCCACTCTCAGACAGTTTGACCTCACTCAAATAACTTGCTACTCAAATTAAGGACCATAAAATCATTCATTCTAAAGTCATGTTTGCTTCTGCAATGTTCCAAGTTGGGCACCAATTTGTTGAGTTGACTTCTCCTAGGGAAAATTTCCACAAGCATCTGTTCATCACAATTGATTACAGACCACAGTAGAATGCCATACAAGTCTAATTTGGGAAAGAAATTAATTTATTGGGCTTGCTTACAGAGCACAGTGGGAGGTTACCTACAGAAGCAAAGGACCCCGAACATCTACATCACCACAAAGTCTCCCCCGTCATGAATAATGACCTCGTAGAAGCTTCATGATACATCCCCACTTTCTATTAACCATTTCTCTCTTACATACTTAATAACATACACAAATCACTTGCATTTAGGAGATATGATTAAGACAGATGGATTTCCACATTAGGGTCTCATTCTCACTTTTCCCACATCTCCTAGTGAATGCCTGTAGCTCTGTTGCTATTAATTTATAACTAACTATGACTGTATTCTTCCTTTCTAGTTGCCATGGCTTCTGGGTCAAGTTAACATATACTGCAAGATGGCATTACAGCATGAACATGAGCAAAAATATATTACTACACAACTGGCATAGTAAATCCTTCCTCAATAAAGGGAAAAAATATGACTACATTGTGTTAAAGTGTCTGTTTGACATATGAACTCAGAGTAAACTCTCTGGCTAAGGCCAGGTGGTGCCATGTAACTGATCCTAACTCAGAAGCTTCTAGTGCTGCCATCTACAATGAACAAGTTCATTGTCGCTACACTGACCTAATCCTGACACCCAACAAGGCTTTACTTCATTCTGAGGCTCACCGGTTAGATTCCCATAGCAATAAAAGTCACTTACAACATGATTTTCGGGAAACTTTGACATCCGATTCATTTAATATTGTACCAAAGAGAAAAAGAATGTATTTCTGAAAACGTTATATTAAAATATAAGCTATTTTAGAAATAGCATATATTTCTTCTTTTTTTTAAAAAAAAAAAAAACTAAACTAGCGAAACTTGTTTTTTTGAAAATTTTATTTCCAGGTCTCCTTCTCTGGCTCCAACTCCTTCCATGTCCCCATCAAATTTCCTCTCAATTCATGATAGCTTCTTGTTTAATTAGTGTTACACACACACAAATAAACACACACACACACACACACACACACACACACATGATCACACAGAAGCATACCTACACACTCATACAGGTATCTGCAAACACAAATTGCAGAGTCCATGCAGTGTTGTTTGGCTGTATTTGTGATCAGATAACATATCTAATTAGGAGATTAGATAACCCATCACAGGTCTCTTCCCTGAAGACAACTGTCAATCTCTCTGAGGCTATTAATGCCCTATATCTGTTCATCTAGAATGGGGCCTTATGAACCTTCCATTCACAGTCATGTCAGTCTGTATTTCCTTTGCGTATCTCCTATCTAAGCAACCACGTATGTGAATTTCACAGGTTCAGCTTCTCTGTCATATATAGAAGACACCATGTCAGAGCAACTCTTCTGGCCCTGGGGCTCTTTGACTGTTCCCTCTCCTCTTTAATGGTTTTTCCTGAGTCTTTCTTGTAGGAGTTGCATTTTTGATGTATCCATAGGAGTTGGGCCCACCGTTGTCAGCCGTTCTCCGCATTATGATCAGTTTGGGGATTCCATATTATCTCAGTCTGATGCAAAAAGAAGCTTCTTTAATGAGGGGTTGAAAAAATGTACCCATTTATTAGTGGGTACAGGGGTAAGCTCTTAGAATGCAGATAACTTATACTGGTTTAGGAAGGCAATCACAGTAGGCTCTTTTCTGGGCCCACAGCCTCACTCCCTCACATAAAATAGGCAAAATGTTTGTACTAGAAATCGAAAAACAAAATTTATGGTGTTGTTTATCTCTCCCAGAATATTATGTAGCACATTTGAGAATATAACACTCGAAGTCAAGCATACAAAGTGTTCCAGATGGATAACTCCTTAGTCACAGAGAGAGGTAGATATAGATATGGAGATACTCTAGGGCCATAACCAAGAACAAGCCAGTACTATCTGCAAGAAGCTTCTAGGATAAGCTGAGAGACCAAGGTGTGACACATAAATTCTATGGTTGGGATAGAAAAGCTTTTAAAATATATTAAATTAAAGAATGAAAACGAGAAACTATAGATTTAAAGTGGAAAGAGGTCATTGTCAACCAGACAGAAATAAACAAACGGGCCAAGGACACTGTTCTCTTGGAACCAGCTTGAGTCCCAGCGCTCTACGATGCTCTTTCTAAGTGTGTACCTCTCTGGAAACTTCCATCGTCACCAGCGGATGAGCGGCACTCACTGCTCTTCTCTTTATGTTTGCTCAGAAGTGTGAGTCAGTTTCTCTCGATAATACAAGTTGATAGCCAGTAGTTAGATGATCTTATTTAAATTCCTTTAAGCTTCTGAGTCAATGTTTTTTTTAAAAGGTACAAAGTATTCTTTCATATTTGAGGCTGCCTTACACTGCTGGTAAATGCTCCTAAGGAACAGCAAGTGGAAGGGTCTTTCTGAAAGTTCACAAAATGTTCTCCCTTTGGAAGGTATATCTTTTACAACCCAACAAAGGAACCCATTAAGTGTTCAAGAGAATTGACTAAGGTGCTCATTTTAGTTGTGGGACAAAAGGCAGGCAGTATAGCCACTGCTACTCGCTGTGTACAGAGAAACTGGCCATGGAATAAACACTGCAGAGACATGCCATAGTATTTTAATTTCTTCACATATAGAGCACTGCCAATGCCTGACCGCTCTATCACTTGATATTTGGTCAGAATCTGATGTGTTACTCCCTTCTTAGTAATTGTGTTCCTAAATCGTGTGAATCAGATTTTAGGACTTTGTCCCATCATACAGCAAACAGATATAAAACCTTGCAATCATTAATCCTTCCCCTGCCATGACAAATGAAAACAACAATGACAGATTTCACCTAAAATGTCCAACACAGTAGTGTACTGCTGGCTAGGGTGGCTTTTGCGTGTTTGTTTGTTTTATTTTGTTCTTCCCTCTTAACATATCAGAGGGTGCATGTGCATGCACACACATATATTTCAAACAAGATCTGCCTTAGTGTTTTGCTCTTCGGCATTCAAGTACATTCACAGTATAAGGGGTTTTTCCTTGAAAATATACTGAAGTTGATGGCATGCAATGGTGATGTTTCACTTTGCTTCACAGACTCTTCTGTCATTTAAATGTCGAGGTCATCATGATAGCGTAAACTGACCTGGCATTTCCTTATACTTTATCATGCAAAAGGAAAACAAAAAACAAAAAACAAAACAAACCACAGCAAAACAAAGGAATCATCCAACTGAAGGAAATTAGTTTGCACATACACCACCTCACTCCTCAGAAAATATGAGAAATAGTAAGGTCGGTAAGTGAGTACAGTTAAAATAACAAATACACACTGTCGATATAATTAAGTCGAAGGAAAGAGAGGTTGGTTTGGTTTCCTAGCTCTGGTGATGTCAGTCCATGGTCACGTGACCCTTCTGCTGCACATTACATCCAGCGTGGTAGCATATGGCATTTGCAGACTGCTCACCTTATGGAAAGCACAGACTGAGAGAGGAACCCCACTGCTAAGCAGGCTCTTCAAAGACATGTCCCTGTGACCAACTCACTACACTAGGCCCTGCCCCTAAAAACTCTACTGTCCGAAAGCCAAGATCCTGGTATCAGACTTTCAACTTTTAGGCTTTAGCGATTCAAGATTCAAACTATAGCAAGAAAATACAATTTACAAGTGTATTCAGATATGTGGAAGTGTTAGAAATCTACCAATAGTGGGATACAGTAGCCCATATTAGAAATCCCAACTATTGAAAAGGCGAGGCAAAAGAATTACAAATTCAGGCCCGGCCTGGGAAACATAGTGAGACATTGTCTCAAAATAAATACAAATAAGAATAAAGGGCTGGTGCTAGGATAACCCAGTGATGAGATACTTACTCAACTCAAGGCCCTGACTTTAATCTTCAGTTCAATCCAGAAAAAAAAAGGTATCCAATTATAGCTTCAATAATTTGCCGTTAAAAAATAGAAAATAAAATTTAAAATATATACTGTGTCCACTTGAAAAAAAAAAAGTGTACCAATGGCCAAAGAAATATGTAACCCTGTAATAACCTCTCATTTCAAGTTAAAAGAATATGTAATTTAAAACTGAAACATCATTTAGAAATATTTTAAGGGGGCAAAATCAGTAATGTTCTTATAAAAAATAACATACTAGGAAGAGATTAATTTCTCTGCATAAATGTAAAATTCTGATAATCATAAAAACACTTTGTGAGCTAACTTTAAGAGTTAGCCTGAAAATGGAAGTAAATAGACAAAAAATGTAAATAAGTAAGGGAAGATGGGCCCTACTAGATATGGTAGGACCATATGGTGCATAATGCATGTAATTGGGTCATTGTAATTGGCAGTTGAAGAAGCATGGGGATAGATCGCTGCAAAGAATGGACAGTGCAGACAACTGCCTTATTCATATTAATGCTGAAATTTATAGTATTAGTAAATTCATAGAATAGTGCAGAGAACATATTGTGGAGCTCAGTTCCTGGCTACCAATCTGATCCCAATACTGACTGGATGCATCGCCTTGGGAACGTATTCTCATTTAGCCTAAATTTCTACATGTGTGAAATGAGAATAATAAAATTAACAACTTATGAATCTAATAAAATTACTAATATTTCATTTAGATGACCTTTCAAAGCTAGACACAAAGCCAACAGCTACAAATATGATGTAGAAAAAAATTGTTTCTGCTCATGAATTTGAGTTGTATCTACGCATTATTTAATACACATAATACTATATGAATTAATCCATATAGCAGAAAAAATGTATGACTAGAACATAGAAAGATATATCGTCTAAAATACAACAAATTGCTAAGGCTCCATATGGAAGACTGAGTCTAGCAGAAAAACACAGGAGGCAGTGAAGCATCATCAGAGGAGACAGCCCCAGCATCCCATCGGCGGCACAAGCACAGAAGCACTCGGGGGTGGAAAACGGAGGAATGGCAAGTTCAAGACCAGCCTGGGCTGCTTGAGACTCTGCATCCAACAAGGAGAAACAGAAAGAAAAGCGAACTGGAGGAGAGGGGAGGAGAGGAGAGGAGGAGTTAGGAGAGGACAGACAGGACAGGGCAGGAGGTGCTGGTTCACTTTTGAAATCCCAGCACTCAGGTTGTGGAAACAGGAGGATGATGCGTTTGAAGATAGCCTATACTACAAGACAGGTTATAAGAACTCGTCTAAATAAATACTTAAATAAATGAACTAGGAAATCAACAGAGTACTTGCCTACTATGTCCACCATCATAATATGTCAGCATCACAAACAAAACAATAAATGAAAGATGCCAAGTATCACTAACAACAGGGGAAATGTGTATGTATCAGATATAGTTACATAGCTATTAAATCTAATAAGCTAAGAAAAAGAAAAGAAAACCAAAACACGTTCTTAGATGAACTATTAGGAAAATGAATTAAGGATGGCATGGCTGAAAGCCGAAGGCTACTGACTGGCCAAGATCACACCGGGGGGTCCCAGAATTCAGATGTGGAGGCCGAAGAGTGCAACCTGAGGTATATAGAAACACCTAATCTACATAAGACTTTCAGCTCCCCAAGCTCAAATTTTACCTCCTGGATGCTCCGGAAGGCACCGAAACCGCTGAGATGGGGTGATTTGACTCTTTCACCGACCGACATCCTGGATTTCTTCTCTAGTGCCCTCATTGCTTTGAGCAGTCAGTCAAGCAGCTAGCCAGACTGCACTCCTGCCACTTCCAGATATTCTGAGCAGCCCAAGAAAGCCTTAAGGAAGCCCCGCGACAACAACTGCTTGCTGTTGACACTCAATGAGCTCTGGAAAGCACAGCACCAGCTGCTGTTCTGTTCCTTCCAGTCCCTTGAACTAAATTCGGTCTTCACAAGTCCCGGTGAAATGTACATGACTCTGTTTTAGTCCCTTCTCTACTGCTCTAGCAAAACACCTTGACCACGCCAACTTATAAAAGCAAGCGTTTCCTCATCTCAATTCCTTGGGCTTGGGTGTCTGGCTATGGCTATTTTATAAATTACAAATAGGTTGTCATTTTAAGGAATAAAGAAGAAATTGTCATAAGTTTGAACAGTGAATTGGGGTGATGAATTATATTTTTAATGGGTGGGAAAGGATTGGAAAGTTGGAAAAACTGGTTAGATTTAAGAAAGCTAGCTTTAGCATCTGTTATCTAGTCTTTGTAAGCTTAGAAGGCTCAGGACTTGGCTGAAGCTCTGACCGGATCCTTCTGGAATGCTGGATGAACCGAGTCCATTGGGAATCAACAGCTATTTCTGTAACTGTTCTGGAGGCAGGGGGCTGGAAGAGCAGGTCAGTTCAGTGTCCCTGTGGACGAATCTTGTCAGAATTGCACATTCTGTAATACATTAAGCTTGTTAGTTCGGAGAAGAAGACAGTGAGTCTAGAGCAGAGATTTCTCTAGGCCAGGCAAAATGTCTGACTTAGAGGAAATCTTGCTAATTTTATGGAAAATCTTGCTGACGTAGGCAAGATCTCTAGCTTAGACAGAGATGGCTTTAAATGTTTTTGCTTATAACCCAAGGGTGCCAGCTATGTAAGCTAGTGAGACTCATTTTCACTATGTAATTGTCAGAACCTGATGCTCCAAGTAAGGGGCCCTAAAACAGGACTCCTCATTGAGAAAATATAGATTTTTCTATAATATATTTAAAAAAAAGCAAGCGTTTCACTTGGTCCGTAGGTTTTCAGAGGGTTAGATAGAATCTGTGAAAATGAGGCAGAGGAACCGCAGCAGGAACAGCTGTGAGCTCACATTTCTTTTTTTTTTTTTTCTTTTTTTTTTTTTTATTTTTTTTTCTTTAAATTTTTATTTTCTATATTCTGTGTTTACATTCCAATGGCTTTCCCCTTTCCCAGTTCCCCCCCACCATACGTCCCATAATTCCCCTCCCCCTCAACTATTCCCCAATCATCCCCCCCACACACACACACACGATTTCTCTGTTCTGGGTCTACAAAACTGGAGGAAGCAGAGAAAGACTGCAAATGGTACAAGTCTTTTGAAAACCTAAAGCTGCCCACCGGTGGCAAAACCCCTCCAACAAGACCACACATCTTAAGCCACCAGCCAGTGCCCGAGTACTCAACCATAGGGGCCTATGGGGGGACATTCTTTTTTTTTTTTTTTTTTTTTTTTTTGAGACAGGGTTTCTCTGTATAGTCCCGGCTGTCCTGGAACTCACTCTGTAGACCAGGCTGGCCTCGAACTCAGAAATTCGCCTGCCTCTGCCTCCCAGAGTGCTGGGATTACAGGCGTGCGCCACCATGCCCTGCTTGGGGGGACATTCTTTTATTCAAACAACCACATATTTGCAGTCATTTCTATCCAGAAGAGAAGTTGCCCCAGCAAATGGACTCACAGGACCAGTACAGGATGGACAATGTCATGATTAGCATGAATGCTATCCCTCAATATATGAATATCTGTTCTGATACAAACATCATTTTGCTGGCTATGTAAGCAAGCCATTCAAGCTCATTTTGTGGGCCTGTGCTTCTAGTGCTGTCCTGT
This sequence comes from Apodemus agrarius, assembly GCA_964023405.1. NCBI lineage: Eukaryota > Metazoa > Chordata > Mammalia > Rodentia > Muridae > Apodemus > Apodemus agrarius. The sequence continues at coordinate 4,645,002 of OZ030027.1, read as the reverse complement.
AACCTTAGAACAAAGCGTTTCTAGTCCCTGAGACTTGCAGGAGATCAGGAGCTATGGAGGTAACAGCTGCTGTGAAGAGCTGTCTGATGCTGGCTGCTATCAGAAGCCAAGGGTTAACCAGGCCTGAAGGTGCAGGTTTGTAATCCTAACATGTGAGAAGATTTGGTAGAATAATCACATGTCCAAGGTCAGCCTGGGCTAAAACGTTAGACTGTATTAAAGTCGGAGAGCATAGTTTATTTAAAAAAAAAAAAAGTGTTGTACCTTCATGTATCAGTTCTGGAAGACAATCTGCCTGCCTATCCATGACACCTACCCCACCAGAGCAGACAGACTTCAGCCAGCTGACGGTGATATTGCTACCAAAAGAAGTTAAACTTTAATTGTTGAATCTGACATTTACCATTTCTACCACGATATAACTCTAAAAACCTAGGCATGGAATATGTTGCTATACAGTCAACCATACTCTGAAAAAAATCAGCTGCTGCAATCAAAATCACTAAGGTCTAGGATGAAAGTTTTAGCTGCTTTATAGTTTTTTTTTCCTTTCTCCCCACCCATCTTCCTACTCCTGCACCATGTATACAAAAGTTGGAAAAAAACCAAAATCATGTGTTCAGGTAGTCCTAGCTCTCTCCCCCAGTGACAGGTGGGACACTAGCCCAGTGTGCGATATGTATTCCCGGGGCTTTTAACGGTTGCATCAACTCAGCTTCTCTGAATGTAAATCAATACCCCCTAGTCCATTTCAGAACTGAGTTATGTTGCTTGAGAACACCGAGCTGTCTGCTTCGTATCATGGTGTAAGCCTTGTGAGTAGTGTGGATTCTGGTGTCCGCTGGATTTCTCACGAGGTCTGATCATTCCAAGTTACCATAGCCTGCTCCAACTCAGTTGAGTTTTTAAAGTGCCATGAAAGCAGATCATACGTGGTTGTCTTTTACCTGGTAAGTTCAGTTCAGTTTTCTACTGTGCATTGTAAAGACTTCCATGGTATCAACCATGGCTTAAGGCCCATTTGACCCTGTGATGAGAAATGAAGATATGTTTTTGCTGTGCATTGTTGGAACATGTCAGCAACACTTGGCCTTTCTTTTGGTTTCAGACTTAATTTTTCTTTGGAAGACCATCAAGCCTCCATCTTATTGTCATTGACTGATGACGTTTTTCTTACCAGGGAGCTTGAGTGGAACCATGCCACAGATCTAGGAGTGACATTTATGCAGAGGCGCAACCTGAACAAGGGTGGATGTATGACTTAATGTTGAGCAACAAACAATGGAATTTCACAGGAGCTACTAGGAAATGGAGCACATTATCTGCCAAAAGTGTATAACTCTGGTTACGAAGCAGTTCCTTATAAGCATGAAACTTCCTGAGTTAGAAGCGAACACAAAAGAAAATATACATTTAGAAGAAAAACAGTAATCGGGGGATCAGTGTTGAGAACTCAGCCTCATTCAAACCACTTATACCTGAAGTCAGTTCTAACCTTAAAACACCTCACTGCTGCATTAACCACGAGTCTAAATTTTGTCACACTTTCCTATGCATATTTAATTTCTATGCGTATGTCCTAAGTGATGTATTGTTTAGTTTTCCTCATGGAAATCCTTACATATTTAAAAGCTTTGGCCATTTGTTTGGGGATTTATTCATTTTTGTTTAGCACTTATATCACATTATTTATAGATATTAATTTATTTCCACGGCATTATTGTAATACATTTGGTGAACTTATTAATATTTTATTACTCATTTAACTTTGATGGTTTTTAGATTACAAGCATATATCAGGATAAATATAAAAGAAACCCTCATGGTTAAAGAGGGTACTAGATGGAGAAAGTGGTACTTTCAATATTTCTGCATAAAACTACCGTTTATTAAAGTGACTGCATTGCTTTGCAGGGCTGCCAGTTACATAAAACATCTTGCGACACTTTCAAGTTGGCATTACATTTTATCATACCCTTTCAATCATTTTTAAGTACAGTACAAGTGACGGGGAGATTTATTCCCCTACTCTTTTACCAGTTTTAAAGTTTTATTTCCACATTAAGTCAAAGTCTAGTGTTAAATAAATTCTAAAACTGGAGTTGTTTTAAGACAAGACCTAACTTTGTAGTTCAGAATTACCTGTTCTCCCAATGATGTCCAGGCTTGTCTTGACCTCATGGAAATCCTACTGCCTCAACCGTACAAGCGCTGGTATTATAGATGTGCACCATTACCCAATTTATGATGTTATACCATAAAACATAGTTTTCATTTTTATAAATTTAATCATTGACCACTGAACAATTTATTTTTTATAACTTTTAACATTTAGTATATATATATATATGTATATATATATATATACACACACACACACACACATGTATATATATATACATTTAGTATATATATATACATGTATATATATACATGTGTGTGTATATATATACATTTAGTATATATATATATATATATATATATATATACATGTGCATATATGTGTGTGTGTGTGTGTGTGTGTGTGTGTGTGTGTGTGCATTTGAGTACATGCATTGAGTATCATGCACTGAAAGGTCCCAGTGAAATATAAAGTATTGTGATGTCATCTCCCTGGGTCTCTTGTGTTTATTTTAAAGCATACTAATTATTCATGAATGCCAAAAGCTACAAGAGAATATAGAGAAGGTGAGAGAAGGGTCATTAAGACACATGTACAGAAAATCAAGGAAGTGAATTGATAATCTACTAATAGCAGAAGAAAAGATAATGGTGATCATAATTATAGATAGCATTTATGTGATAAATATTAGACTCGTTGAACCCCTCCTACTAACATGAAGTTAGGATTGAAAATGAGACTGGGTTGGAAATAGCAATTTGTCCATAGTTTAATTCCAATAAAAGGCTAGACAGAGTGCTGAGCTACCAAAATTGAATGTATACAGTCATTAACAGAAATAAATCAGTATTTGGTTATGTAAGACCCAACTGCAAGAACAAACAAGAGCAAAATCATGAATAATTAAGGTATTCATGCTATGTAGCACTTTGTTGTCTCAATTCAATACATGCATTAAACTAAAATATGAAGTCATCATGCTAAGTTGCAACATGGTGCTGCATGCCTGTGATCATCCAGAATTTTGGAGCCTTACCAGTCCTTCTTGGCAAATAAATTTACGACAAAACAAATCAGTAATGACAAAAATGGGACATCTATCTAAGTTTGTGGCACAGCTCCTAATCCCAGGTCTTGGAGGTAGAGGTGGGTGGCAGCAGGATCTCAAAGCCATTCTCTATTATATAACATTTGAGGCCAGCGGTAGCTACACAAGACCCTGTCTCGCAAAGAAAGCAACAACAAGGATGTGTGTGTACATTTAATCAGAGAGAAAACAGGATGGCCTTTACTGAGATGTCTAGAATCATGCTGAATTCGATGTAATATGATCTGACTAGCCTACTTAGAAGTAGAAAGATGAATCACAGTGTCTGCAGCCCAAGGACACTGTGATTTGTTATTATGTAAAGTATTGTCCACAGAACAAATCTGGTGTGTGACTGCATACACATGCTAGTAAAGGTCGGGACAATGACACATTTCCCAGCTAAAGTACACTTGAAATAAAGAGACCAGACTGAATCCCACAATAACAGTCCTTTTCTGGTAGGATCCTTCTGAGGGATTTGCATATGCTAATAAACAGCATGAATAATTTGCATATGTTAATCAGCTTTATCATATGCCACTCTTAAGATATTTACCATCTAGATGGATGGCCATAAAACACATCAAGATTCAGTGTGGGCCTCCATCAGCATAGCATTAATTTTATAGAAATTTAGGAATGGGAAGAGTTAGCTAAAGAAACATGGTAGTGTTAACAGTAAAAACTAACAGCTAATATTTCTTTGTAGCCCACAGTACAGTATGCACTGCATTCGATCTTGTGTTTTATAAAAGATAAGGAGAGAGAAGGAATATGTTTTAGTGGATATGTAGTCAGTTGTGGGGAAAAGGGGGTGTCTCAGCTGGCCCATGCTGAGGCATCCCTTCTCCCAGAGGAACTAGCCACATGACAGTATAGTATAGAGTTTATTCAGAGGACAGAGAGGAGAGAGAGAGAGAGAGAGAGAGAGAGAGAGAGAGAGAGAGAGAGAGAGAGAGAGAGGAGAGAGAGAGAACACTGGGAACAAGAAGGCAACAGAGCAAAAGAGAGCGAGCAGCCCCTTTCAGAGTGAGTCACACACCCCCTGGCTGTTACCATGCAATTGTGGGGCGGAGTTTAGACAAAGTTCTAACAGTCACCACTTATCAACAGTTATCAACACCATGTTCCGTACTGTAAATAAGAACTTCATTTCACAAAATTACAGCAGGAAAAAGCTGTATGCTTGCCAGGCAAATAATATGAGGACCTGGATTCAAACAGCAAACTCACATAAAAACTTCCGGGGAAGGGAAATGAGACTCCCTTGTGCTAACTGGCCAGCTAATCGCGCTATATTGACATTCTTCGGGTTTCGCAAGAGGCCGTCTTTCAAAATAAATAAATAAGTAAATAAACAAACAAACAAATAAATAAAATGGAGAGAATTTGACCAAACATTATTCTCTCCTTCACCATACACATGCACCCAACACACACACACACACACACACACACACACACACACACACACACGTGCACGGGGCTCCCGACGCTTGGGGAGGCAGGACACAGGGAGTTTTACTGCGCTTATGCCACTCAGTTGCTGGGCAAGTGCTGGGCTATAAGGAAGTTCCCTGGACACTGCTCAGGGGTGGTAAAGTGCATTCTGAGGTGCAGAACAGCTGGAGCTGGCTTGGGGGGGGGGTCCAACAGCCTGCAATGCAGCTGGGGCTGTGTGGTTCCTAGGCTCTCCGACAGACACCCAAGTACCACTGGGAACTCATGGCTCCAGCCGTATATGTAGCAGAGGATGGCCTTGTCAGGCACCAATGGGAGAAGAGGCCCTTGGTCCTGTGAAGGCTTGATACCCCAGTGTAGGGGAATGGGAGGACAGGCAGCAGGAGTGGGTGGGTGGGTAGGGGCACACCCTCAAATAATCAGGAGGAGGGGGGTATGGTATAGAGAGTTTCTTGGGGAGGCGGATTCTGGAAAGGGGATAACATTAAAAATGTAAATAAAGAAAATGTTCAGTAAAAATGTAAAATAAAAATATAAATGAATAAAAATATAAATGAATAAAAATAAAATAAAATAAAATAAAATAAAATAAAATAAAATAAAATAAAATAAAATAAAATAAAATAAAATAAAATAAAATATCACATACAGCATTAAGAGCTATGCTCACACTCAGAACCGGTTCCCTGATCACCTTGTGGCCTGTAAATATTAAGAGTTCCTTTGCCTTAAAAAGTTGTTCTCTCTTCAGCCTGTACACTTAGCTAATGTACTCATAAACACATATCCGGGTGTAGATATTGAGACAGAAGGAACTCTGTAAGCTGGATACCAGCCTTTTATTCTCATTTACTAAGAAGGTCTTTTAAGTAAAGATCAGCTCACCAAAGTAGGTTTTACTTAATCAAAAGTCAACAAAATAATAGATAACATCTGTCTCTTGCCTTTCTTGAAAATCTCACACTGAATCGCTGGGTGTACACAGCTACCATTGTTCTCTTCTTCTCTCTTCTCCTTCTTCTTCTTCTTCTTCTTCTTCTTCTTCTTCTTCCTCCTCCTCCTCCTCCTCCTCCTCCTCCTCCTCCTCCTCCTCCATTTACTTCTTCTTTTTCCACACTCATATCTGTTACAGTATACTTACTTGGTTATACTGTGAACCTGAAGATCGTGTTATTTACTGAAAAAAAAAAAAAAAACTTGTGGTGAGGCTTACCCCTAGCACATACTTTTTATCTAAGAGCTTTCTGTTTACTTCAAAAAGGTACTTGTGTGGCTTAGCCCTTACACACACCTTTAATCCAAGAGCAAATTAAACTCAACCCTACTCAAGAGACCAGAGCAAGCAACCAGCTGACAGGGAGTGAAGATAAGTAAACAGAAAGGGGGTATTAAGCTGGAAGGTATCTAAGACAGTGTGAAGGAGAAAGAGCTTCCTTCTGCAATGCGTGTAGAGTAGGAAGGTCAACTGGGTGCTTTCTCTTCCTCTCTGAGAGAATAGGCTTTCACCACATTGTCTGCCTCCTGCATCTTCCTTGGGAAAATTGAGCTGCTAGGATTTTTGTTTTCTACAACAACACATATGACTATTAAAATCATTTTATTAATAAACTCCAACTTTATATCATTAAGGGAAGAAAATAAATCTTAGTAGGACAGGGAGCATTACTGCAACTGTTAGGAAGTACTTTTTGGTGCAGATAGGGATGATACATTTTTTGTAGTGACTTAAGAAAAGTATTTAATAAAAACGGGAAAAGGAAGTATTAAGCATGTCGTTTTATTGTTCTTTCTTGGTGTGTGTGTGTGTGTGTGTGTGTGTGTGTGTGTGAGTGTGTGTGTGTGTGTTATGTTTTTAATGACAAAGTCTGATATTGCCATCCACAATTGACTAGAAATCACTATAGAGCCAAAGCTGGCTGTGAAATCATAGCAACCCTTCTTCCTCAGCTGGAAATACAGGTGTGGACTCCCATAGCTTGAGCGTCTATAACTTACAAGAAGAAGTATTTGTAACTGTATATATTCTACGGACAAGTGGATACTAAACCAAAGGAAAATGACATAGGCATGCAAAAAGCAATGTTTAGTGAAAAAATATAAAAAATGGTGCCTTCATTAAGTTGGAAGTAAATAAACAGCATTAAGTTCTTTTTCTAGAGTAAATGTAGAATTGTAGAACAGAGAAAATTTTCACATAAAATTAAATAGCTTTGCCCACAAACTTTGATATTTTATAAATAGGTAGACAGATGGAGCTGAGCTATGAGGAGAAATCAGCCTTAGACATGCAGATATTTGAATTATAATAATTTCAAGACAGGTGGTGGAGACAAATAAGAAGCATGCTTGATAATTAAAGGACTAAGTTTGAGTTCTGATTGTGAAGTTGAAAAAGTCGCGTAACTTCTCTGGAATAGGGATATACTGTCTTATACCAAAGGAAAGGAAGATTTTCTTTTGGGTGATTTGAGTTGAAAAAAAAAAATGAAAACCTAGTCAGCATTAAAATGCGGGGCTTCACTAAAGCCACAAAAATTGAAGATTCACATTTTAGCTATGTATTTAAGGATTTCAAAGTTGAAAGTTTTGGGTTTTTTCATGGACTGAAGGTCCATTATTTTGCTGTGTTATAGAAAAGATGATTCAGGATACAGAAAATGTGGTGCATTTACACAATGGAGTACTACTCAGCTCTTTAAAACAATGAGTTCATGAGATTCTTAGATGGATGGATGGAATTAGAAAATATTATGAGTGAGGTAACCCAGTCACAAAAGAACACACATGGTATGCACTCACTGATGAGTGGCTATTATTCCAAAGGCTCAGAATACACAAGATAACAATTCACAGACCACGTAAAGCTCAAGAAGAAGGAAGACCAAAGTGTGGATGCTTCAGTCCTTTTTTGAAGCGGGGGGAGGGGAGAGGGAATACTCACAGGAAAAATGGAGACAAAGTGTGGAGCAGAGACTGAAGGAAAGGCCACCCAGAGACTGCCCCACCTGGAGATCTATCCTATAAACAGTTACCAAACCCAGACACTATTGTGGATGCCAAGAAGTGCTTGCTGACAGGAGCCTGATATAGCTGTCACCTGAGAGGCTCTGCCAGAGCCTGACAAATACAGATGGGAATGCTCACAGCCAACCCTTGGACAGAACATGAGGTCCCCCAATGGAGAAGTTAGAGAAAGGACTGAAGGAGCTGAAGGGGTTTGCAACCCATAAGAAGAACAGCAATACCAACAAACCAGATCCCCCCCCCCCGAGCTCCCAGGAACTAAATCACCAAGCAAAGAGTACACATGGAGGGACCCATGGCTCCAGCTGCATATGTAGCATAGGATGGCCTCCTCAGACATCAATGGAAGGAGAGGTCCTTGGTCCTGTGTAGGCTCAATGCCCCAATGTAGAGGAATGCCAGGGTGGGGAGGTGGGAGTGTTAGGTGGGTGGAGGGGCACACTTACAGAAGCAGGGAGGAGGATGAGATAGGGTCTTTTTGGAGGGGAAACTAGGCAAAGGAATAATATTTGAAATGTAAATTAATAAAATATTCAATTAAAAAGAAAAGATGATTCATTATTACAAGTAAACAATAAAAGGTCAGTTGGTAAGCCTGCTTTTGAAACAGCAAAAATAATGCCAAAGCCTTGCTGGACTATGAAGAAATCGGCATACTCATCTTTGGTGTTTGCTTAACTGAATGTACATATTTGCAAATTCTCATTTTATGTCTATATATGCCTATATATGTGAATATGTATATATTTATGCCATTTGTGTGCAATGCTACCAAAAGAGCCTGTCTTGTCGCCTGAAACTGGTTTGACAGCCAGTTGTGCATTGTTTTCTGAGAGCTGCAGCCGAATTTAAGAACCCCAAATCTCCCCAGTCCCGTGAAGAAGTGAAATTTTTAACCAGTAAATAATGGGAAAACCAAAACACAACTCTAATTAAAACCTTTAGTTGTAAAGACATGTCAGTATTATTCATCCCATATTGCCATGGCTTACAGCACTGAGACTTTACAATCCTAAAGTAGAACACTATCCTCTTAGGCACATAAACTATGATGCAAGCATTGTTGATTTTATTAGATGTTCACAGAATAAAAGCTACTGTTTGCATGGAAATAAACACTGAAATGGATGTGTCTAAGCAAGTTCTCAGGCACGCAGAACTCTGTTTTGTGTTTCTAGATTACTTTTGTAAGACTGCTTTATTTATAAAGATTAGCCTAAGAGATATTTTATTCATTTTATTAATTTTCATTGAATGGGTTTCAATGTATTTTCATTGATATGAATCTTAATTTTTTAAAAAAAAATTTTTTTAATTGAGGAAGTTGAGCATGGTCCTCCACAACTTCAGTTCCTGTATTCAGGAAGCAGGTGCTTTTGAGGCCACCCATGCTGAGCTCCAAGTTATCTAGTGCTGCATACTGAGACCTGCCTCAAAAGGAAAAAATCGTGTGCACACAAGGGCGTGCACATACACACGCACACACACACACACACACACACACACACACACAGAGTACTGCAACTTATATTGTGGTACATAATGAGGAACTGTTCAACACAAACTCAAAATAACTTGTGACATTGTGGCTTCATTTTGTTATTCTAATCAATGATGCGAGTCCTATCATAGAGAACATAGGATTCAGTTTATAGCTTTCCACATATTCAAGAATAAGAACAATATCTCGGTTACCTCGACTGTTGCCAATATGTTTGAGTCTTCTCAGCATAGAGATGGTTTCTCTACTTTCTTTGTCTCGCCAGCACCTTGGACAGTGCTGGCCACAAACCACACCATAGCTACAGTTTGACAGCCTAAATTATTTCCTTGTGATACTTGAGGTATACATTACCTGGGTTTAAATGTGCTTTCATTTCACTGCTTCAGTGCAAATTACTCCAAATGGTCATTTCACTTTTAAGACAGGATTTAGTTAAAAACGAAGTTTCTTGCTCTAAAATTAATGCTAGGCTAGACACACTGTTGCAGAATATCTAAGTCTTTGCCCCCACAAAACCACCACAATGAAGTAAAAAAAAAAAAGTTTAATGTCTCAAAAATGCCCTTTAAAGACAGATTTATATATTTTGACCTGCAAACTTACAAGGAGATTTCTATGGGTTGAAGGCGGTCTCTTCGAGTCTACTCTCTGAAATAAAATTGGAAGGAAAAAGAAGAAATTTCCCCTGGAACATTAAGAGTATTATTACGGTGAATCAATATGGATAAGTGTAAACTGGGGGCGCATTTTTCTTAATTCACTGTCAGATGATTATTTATTGATACATTCGTTCTGACTATTATTACGTGCACAACAGTAAAAAAAAAAAAAAATGTGGACCCCCTCCGAAATTACCAGTTTGTTTTCACTGAAAAAAAAATTGAGTTTCCATGAGGAGAGGGAGGTACATGGTTCCCAGTATTACTTAAATGTCAGCAAACATCCCTGGAAGCGCCTATTTATTCAGTTTGCCCTAAATTAGTCGTTTCTTCTTATCGTCTCAAGAACCCTTTGTTTGTGGGATGGCGGGTCTGAAGAGCTTTGTCTATTCGCGGAAATGCCATCCCAGGACTCCGCCCGAGCTGGGGGTGGGGAAGGAGCCGCGCGTGGAGAGATCGACTGAGCATTAAAGTGAGTGAACAAAGAGAAGTCCCGGAAGCGCGCGCCAGCGCTGCTCAGAGCTGCGTCTCGAGACTCCGCTGGGTCTGCCTGAGGGTGCAGGCTGCCCCAACCAGCCTCACAAGGAAAAGAGCTCAAGTAAATAATTGATGGAGATTGATCCGACCTGAGACAGAGCTTTGCAGGAAGCCAATGCATCCGATTTTAAGCGGTCTTGGAGTCTTCTGCCAAGTACAGGAAATGGAAACGGAGAGAGGAATCTGATGAGCCAGGCTGCTAATTCTGCATCTCGGGCGTGGCTCTGACCTTTTTGTCTTTTTGTCTCCCACCCGCTGCTATCCCGGTTCCCCATCCTTCTCTTTCCTCTTTAAGCAACTACTCCAGTTACTTCTCTCCTGTCCTCCCTTCAATCCCGCCCTCTTTCCAGCCCAGTCCAGTGAGGTCAGCTCATGAATACCGCTGCACTTCCTGGGGAGAGTCTGGCACTGCTTGGCACCCCGGGGATTGCCTGCTGCATTTGCAGCCCAACCAGCCAAGCACCAACGGCTGGGAATCATCTCCCAGAGCTCTGAGTCTTTGTGGTTATCGCCTTTGTTCGGAGAAACCGAGTGGGTGTGGATCCAGTGCCAGCAAGCTTGCCCAGCGAGAAATTCGCCTATAACACCACGAAGTTGAACTTTGTCTGAAAGGTAGAAAAATAAACTCGGAGGTCTCCGGAAGACCAGGAAGAAGGCAGTGCTGTTGGTTTGCATCAACTTCCTGGAAGCCAAAGCCACTACAGAGAAGTGAGATCTTCTGGATTGCTAATGAGATGGCGATGAGAAACGGGGTGGGTCCTGGTACAGATAGGATTTGAGATGAAAAGGAGTGGTTTGGTCCTTGCTCTAATTGCTTGGGTGGAGATTTCCACCGGCGAAAGCCTTGAGATACAGTGCCTTGTTACTTTGTCAGGGAACAAGTGACAGACACTAGGTTCCTTAGATTGTGGAGTTAATTAATGGAACCCAAGCCTTCTGTGAAGTTATAGTCTGGGCGGGTCAGGCTTCAGCTCATGGCTTTTCTGAGTTCCCGCGTGGTTCTACTGAGTTAAATATAACTTTGTGTTGTCAGTATAATTAAGTTGGCTGGCCCGCATTCCTCTGACCCATCAGAAAGTAGGCCAGACTTTTTAGCAGAGGGTAACTGTTTTTCCTTCTGAAGTAGTCTTTGTTTATCTTTGTATTACAAAGGGAGTTGAAAAAGAGATTGCAGAGAGAGAAAGAAAGGTGGAGAAGGAGTTTTGGGTATACCTTTCTTCTATGAAAGGACAAATGATTACATCCTCAATGAAGATACTTACAACAGACAATGAGAGTAATAATAGGAAGTCATGTCTCCTAAAAGCTGTGTGTGTGTGTGTGTGTGTGTGTGTGTGTAAAAGAGAACATTTGTTTAGTCTTGACCTTCCTGTGCTTTACCTGTAAACAAGGTTCTCTTGGAAAGGGGCCAAATGAACTAGTTGTCTGAACCACTGTTCTCTAGTTTAAAGTGGTATGTTCATACTGGAAAGCGAACACAATGTCTCTTACCACCATAAAGGCAGACACACAGCCTTTTGGTTTCATAGTGTTCCATTGTTCTGTTTCAGAATTTGGCTCCATAGGAATGCGTGAGCATTCTAACCTTTCTAAATTTTTTATTTTATGCACATGGGTGTTTTGCCTGCGTGCATATTGGAGTACCACATATGGGCCTGGTGCCCAGGGAAGACAGAAGAGTGTGTCAGGTCCCCTGGAACTGAAGTTACAGAGAGCTGTTTGATGCCACGTGAGAGATTGAAGCAGACCCTGTGTCCTCTAGAAGAGCATCCAATGCTATTAACTATTCTGCCATTTCTCTAGGCTCATGAGTGGGCATTTTAAAGCTTCCAGTCAATCTACTATACATTATCTAAAGAGATGGTTCAGAACAAAACTGTTTTCTATGTTGGACTTGCAACTCAGCCCTCTAAATGCAGAACAAGAAGAATCGAGTGCAAATCCATCACTAAAAACTTCTCAGCCTGTAGATAAAGCTCTTCATCAAAATTTTCAACAAGTATTTTTAAGCTACTAAAATAATCTCTTTGGGGTCGTCAATGACTGAATCTTATAACTAATTCTTAATATCAGCTTTTTCTTGAGCCTGGGATTGAATTATACTCATTCTTTACTTGTTTGTGTGTGTTCCATTCTAAAGGAAGTTGGCTAAAATTTTCTAAAGACATTAAGGGCTGGGGATGAATGGGAAAAAGTATCATTTTTTCATGGTAAATTGTTTCCACGATCTTACATCATAACCTTGCTTCTTTAATTGACAACTGGGAGTACTAATTAAATAAAACTCGGCCCCCAACACACACACACACACACACACACACACACACACTAAACTCGGTTTAAAATACAGATTTGATGTCGAAGGAAGTCGTTAAACAACTATAATATCTAAAAACTTCCTTTACCCTTGGAAGCCTCTTCCACATTTTATCTCATCTCCCCCCATTTCCTTCACCTGTCATTTCTTTCTGAACCTGTGTCTCACCCTTCCCTGGTAGAGGTTACCTAGGGAGTGCAAGTTTCAGCTGCCTTCAGATCCCTTTGACTGAGGTGGAGTAAGATGGGGACAGCGCCACTTTGGGCAAAGTTAGAACTTACAGCTCTGAATATTTTACCTAGTCAAAAGCTCCCATCAAACGTTTGGTTTCTGAATCTGATCATTCTCTCTAGCTTCTATTGTACTGCAACAGCGTAAACATACTGTATATTTTTCTTTCTTTTATTTCCATCCCAGCTTGCACAGGAAGGTTGGTGGCAGAAAGGAGAGAAGATGATCTAGAGATGGACGCTTCCAAGTGGCATCCAGTAGGTTCTTTCTAAATTGCCATGAGTCAGCCACCGTCCGGGGGCGCTGCCCCAGCAGCAACCTCAGCTTCTGCCGCCGCAGCAGCCACCGAGGCTCGCATGCACCCGGAGGGCAGCAGCAGAAAGCAGCAGCGAGCTCAATCACCCGCTAGGCCTAGGGATAATTCTCTTCGACAGACCGCCGGCGCCACGCGGTCCCCGCTTGGGGTCGGCCCTAAACTCAATTCTGTTCGGCAGCAGCAGCTGGTGCAGCAGCAACAGCAGGGTAACAAGATAACCGGTCGGGGCACCTCCGGGACGGGCTCTAGAGGATTCGGAGGCGGGGCGGAAAAGGCGTCTCCCTCGGTACCCAAAGGGGCTGCTCCCGGAGCTGTCCAGCCCGCGCCTGGTGCTGAAGGGTCCCCCGCGGCGAGCCTGGCCGCTGGGAGCTGCAGGAGGTCCGGACAGCCGGAGGAGCCGCCCCGGGAGATAGAATCGGGGCCCTCGAAAGTCGGGGAACCCCCTCTGCTCGGGGGAATAGGAGGGGGCGGGGAAGGAGGAGGAGCCGGTGGTGGCCCGGGGGACCGGGAGGGGGGCGCTCCGCAGCCGCCGCCGCCGCCCAGGGGTTGGCGTGGAAAAGGCGTCCGCGCAGCGCAGAGGGGTGGCAGCGGCGGGGAGGGAGTCGCCCCTTCGCCACCCACCGCGGCTACGAGCAGAACCCCGGGCCCAGGGAGCAGAAACTCTGGGAGCGGCAGCGCAGGGAGCGGCGGCGGTGGTGGAGGGAGCTACTGGAAGGAGGGATGTCTGCAGTCTGAGCTCATCCAGTTTCATCTCAAGAAGGAGCGGGCGGCGGCGGCGGCGGCCGCAGCTCAGATGCACACTAAAAACGGCGGCGGCGGTAGCCGCGGCTCCCCGGTCTCCGGCGCTCCTGCCATCTGTGAGCCCCTTGGGGTCCCCTCCTCCTCCCCAATGGCGGCTGCAGCCGAGGGCCCCCAGCAGAGCGCAGAGGGCAGCGGCAGCGGCGGGGCCATGCAGGCGGCTGCTCCCCCTTCGTCCCAGCCGCATTCGCAGCAGCTCCAAGAGCAAGAAGATATGCAGGAGGAGATGGAGAAGCTACGGGAAGAGAACGAGACTCTCAAGGTGAGAAAGAGAGGGGGTGGGACCCGCATGGGGGAGGGGAAGTGTGGGGCCTCCGATGATTAGGGCGTTTCCCGGCAGGTTTGGAAGACTGCTAACCTTTCAGGACCACGGGAAGGGAGGGAAACTAGGAAGATGGGGGGGAGGGGGTGGCGGGGGTGGACCATGGCCTGCTCCTAATTATAATCGGAACTGATACCAATATCATTGTGTTTAAAACCAAATCTAGGCCTTCGTTTATCCAATTATCATGATTTGTCCCACTTTCTCACTGGCAGAGAGAGCTAAAGTAATAGAAAGAAAGGCAGGCCTAAACTAGGCCTGGTTTGTAGGTTTTTGCTTTCAGCTTCCTGCCACTCCTGTGTTGTGCAGAGGGAGGCAATAAAACTAGGAATTGGGAGTAGGGATGGGATGTACGTGGTGCGAATCTGAGGGGACTAGTGGCAAGACTGGTTGGGACCCATGACCTGTCACCTTCTCAGAACGAGATCGATGAGTTGAGGACCGAGATGGACGAGATGAGGGATACTTTCTTCGAGGAGGATGCCTGTCAGCTGCAGGAAATGCGCCACGAGTTGGAGAGAGCCAACAAAAACTGCCGGATTCTGCAGTACCGCCTCCGCAAAGCCGAGCGCAAAAGGCTCCGCTACGCGCAGACTGGGGAGATTGATGGCGAGCTGTTGCGCAGCCTGGAGCAGGATCTCAAGGTCTGCCGCGGGGGTGGGGGCAGGGTGGGGCGGGGGAGCGCGAGGGCGAGGGCCAGGGCGAGGTAGGGTCTATGGGTGGAGACTTCGGAGGGCTCTTGGCATTGAAAGGGCCTTCACTGCAGGATGGCAAAGGGCTTTGGTTTCCAAGCGTTCACCACAAAATATCAGCATCTGGGAATGGAAGGAAATATTCAGTTTAGTGGGAAGACGGTTTCCTGGAAGAAACTATCCTAAGTAATAAGAGGGCGCCTCCCTCCTGGGCTGTAAAGCAGGCTCCACAGTACCTGGACTCCAGCGGTCCGGCTTCCGGTGATGCACTTCCTGTGAAGGCCAAATCAGGCATTCGAGAGTAGTGATGTGGATTACTGTGTGGCACTGACATCCAGAATAGGAACAACAATGAGGAAATAGTTAGGGTCTCTTTTCTCAGTTTTTCTCCAGGACTCTTTCCCATCAGCACTCATCGCTTCTATAACTCCCCGAAATGCAGCCTGTCTAACCAGCAAGCCATTTGAAGGAGGAGAGCAAATCAGAGGAAAACGCCCTGTCTTGAAATGAAGTTGCCCATTCAGAATGTGTCCCAGAGCACGGACAGCTCAGAGCCCGCAAGAGACTCCTTCATGGAGTGCTCTGTCTTCATTTTGAAAACAGGCAGATTCACTCCCAAAGCAAACTGGGCATTCAACACTTCACCATTGATAACTAAATATACTTTGACGGCATTAACTTAATTGATATGCAAGTAGAGTTAATTACCCTAGACATGTTTCAAAGAATACTCTTGGCAAACATAAAAGTCTTTACTCCAGTCTTTTGGTTTGCTTTGAAATATACCATGATTCATCAGAAGATGTAGCATTGTTACATATAATATTGATTGATTTTTAGGAAAAATTGAGGTACAGACTATAAATAAGTGCACAAATTGTACTTTTTGTTTAAACAAACAAACAAAAAAAAGAGCAATGTGTATTGGTATTTTGCCCGTATGTATGTCTGTGCCCCACATTAGTGTCTGGTACCCTTGGAAGTCAGAAAAGGCCATAGCATCTAGAAATTGAACAAGGAGCCCTCTAGAAAAGCATTTAGTGCTCTTAACCACTTGGGTATCTCTCCAAGCCCAACCAACAGCACTGTTTACATAGGTTCTGTGCATACACCCGGCTCTGTAACAAGCCCAGCAATAGCCAAGTTCCCTTCATCCAACCTACACCAGGACTGGCTGTGTCCTGAGCCTCTAACACTAGATGCTCAGCATTCCTTCAAAGTCCTACAATTTTCAGGATAATTTCAAAAGTTGGCGTGAAAATGCATACTAGTGAAACAAAAAGAAATCTCAAAAACTAGAATGTTCCTTAACTCGAGTACTTCGAACTAGCTAGAATGATAAGGCAAAGAGCCCGACCACCCAGAAGTTAAAACTGTTTTTCTCCATGTCTCAGTGGCAGCCGTAATGGCAGCATGTAGCTCATGGAGTCACTGTAAGACTAAAGCAGATATCGTAGATCTGTCTACAACTGAGCATGAAATAAAACACATGTCACTCTGAGGTAGTGAAGTTAAGGGACGAAGTCAACCCAGACTGTTATTCGTACAGCCTTGAACGTCTTCTTTAATATTCCTCACTCTACAAAGCAGGTATAGCAGTAGTATGTATTGCACGTGAGTGCTGTGAGGATTAATTGATTGCTATAGGTGAATGGCTTAGAGATGAGGTATTGGGAACACTGTCACATAGGAAGCACTCTGGAAATACTGGCTCTTTATGCCTTCAATAGGAATAAATTATACCTTTTCTTTACAAACATATTGTGTTAGGTTGCAAAGGATGTATCCGTGAGACTTCACCACGAATTGGAAAATGTGGAAGAAAAAAGGACGACAACAGAAGACGAAAATGAGAAACTGAGGCAGCAGCTTATAGAAGTTGAAATCGCAAAGCAAGCCTTACAGAACGAACTGGAAAAAATGAAGGAGGTTAGTCTCTGGTTACTTCGTGGTTAACTTTGTTAGTTCCCCCTTTAGAACAGAATCTCAAGGATGAACATCACTGATAAAGTTGTTCTTTCCTGGTTACAACTTGTCATCCCACTCAATACAGTGAAGTACAGAAGATTTCATTCTAACAAGTGACAAGTAAAGAAAATGCTCTAACCTGAATTTTCTGAATTTTCGTTTAACTTTCTGTGTCCTACAAACAGCTACAAGCGCTTGTGTTGTTGGAATGTGTGAATCAAATATATTAAATATCACACACACACACTATATATATATATATATATATATATATATATATATATCACGTTCAATATCACACACACACACTATACACACACACACATATATATATGTGTATATATATATATATATATATATATATAAAGTTAAGGATTAAGTCATGATTTTGTTAGCTGAAGGGAACAGTTTTGTGAGATTATTCTGTGTTCCTAGAACAATAAAATTCTGGGATGGACAGGGCTGTAAAGGCCTTTCAGTCTATTCCAACCATTACTTGGGTTTGTCTGCAACATAGTTTCCCAGATTATTTAGTGCTTAGAATACGATCCTGAAACTCTTCCATCCCAACCAATTCAGTCCCATCAGAGTTCTGGTGAAAGGGTTTCTTTGTTTCCAGTTGAGACCTACATAATTTCACCTCAAAGTGACTCATCTTGGTTCTGTCTTTTAGGGCAGGGGTTTTAATGCTCTCTTTTTTTCATGTTGGGACTGTGAATGTCCCTGCCTTATTTACCGTCCATCTTCTGAAAGAATAATGATACGGAAATAAACAGAGAAGAAAAAAAAAACAAAAATAAATCTATCAATAAGTAGAGTCATGATGAACACATTCACTGAACTAAAAGTATTTTTATACTACTTGAGTTATTGGTAATGTGTAAATATTATGAGTGAAGATCAGCAAAAGCGAAAATGGACTACTTGGATATATAGAATTCCAGAGAAAACCTTAGTCTTTGAATGTACTGAATATTGAACCCCTCATGCATATCTGCAATTCACAATAAAAATATCAGTGGTGTATCTATAAGTGTAGGAACTCTGAAATATTATGTTAGTGGAGAAAACTGTTCATTGTGTTCACTTATGTTACCTTAACTTTAAACACCTTTTCATTTTTTTAAAAAAAAAATTTCATTCTTTAACTAATTTTTTGAGATAGGATCACTTTGTGTGGGTCTGAAGCTTTCTACATAGTCTAGGTTGGCCTCAGGCTTCAGCCTCTGCTTCCCAAGGTCTGAGTTTGCAGGTGTGTGTCACCTACACTTGACCTAAATGTCTTTTTAACATGGCAGTATCAGGAAAGTGCTATTTTTGATATATGCGTCTTGGCCATTAATTTAGAATGCCTCTGTGATACCGTAAAAAGGTACAGAGATTGAGAATCACACAACATGCTTTCATCAGTAACTAATGGGGTGGCCTTGAAAGGCTTCTAACTTCTACTTTTCTCTACTTATTCCGAACTGTAAAGATCATTTCAAGTCTCTCCTCCTCTGATGTATTTTATCCTGCATTCCAGAGCCCTGCCCTTTAGAGAACAGCACACATCTTTTTTCTCCCCTGAAGTTATAAAGTCAAACATGAAATTAGTGTATGCATAAGTATGTGTTGTCTTAAGCAATAATGCACAGGTAGAGAATTTCAAAGTTTTACTGTGTTTCTGGGGAAGGAGGAAATAAAGTAGGTTTAACTTTCAAGGACTGCATTCATAAATTACCAGGAATTTTACTTTCTCGCTATCCTGGAGGCCAAAGGTGCAAGGGCAAGCAGGATTGATGCCTTCTGAGGGCCAGGAGGGAAGGGTCTGGCCTGAGCCTCCCTCCTTAGCCTGTTGATAGTCAACTTTACGTCCCATGTCAGGCTCCCTACAGCTACCAAGAAGGTAGCTAACAGGGTCTGTGTGCGTGCCCCACCTCACTCACTAGACTGCTCTCTCTCTCTCTCTCTCTCTCTCTCTCTCTCTCTCTCCTCTCTCTCTCTCCTCTCTCTCTCTCCTCTCTCTCCCCCCTCTGTGTGTGTGTGTGTGTGTGTGTATGTGTGTGTATGTGTGTGTGTGTGTGTGTATGTGTGTGTATACATTGTATAGATATTTGTGGAAGTCAGAGCTCAACCTTAGATGGACTTTCTCATTTCTTAGACTCTGTCCACCTTGCTATTGAGACAGGCTTTCTCACTGCCCTCTATGACTCAAGGACTAGGCTAGGCTGGCTGGCCAGGAAGCTCCAGAGATCTATATCACTCTTTCTCCTCAGGGCAAGGTTTGCAGACATGCACCACCACACTCAGGCTTACCACGTGATGCTAAGGATATAACTCAGGTACTCGGGTTTGCAAGGCAGTCACCTTAGTGTCTAACATATTTCTCCAACACCCAGTACTTTGTATTTAAAATCATATTAAAGTATATGCTTCTTTACATTCAATTGATTACCTTCATAAAAACGTTATTTACAAATAACTTTCTCGAACCTAGCAAACCTAACTCTAACCTCGAACCCTACCCTAATCCTAACCCTAACCCTAACCCTAACCCTAACCCTAACCCTAACCCTAACCCTAACCCTAACCCTAACCCTAACCCTAACCCTACCCTAATCCTAACCCTAACCCTAACCCTAACCCTAACCCTAACCCTAACCCTAACCCTAACCCTAACCCTAACCCTAACCCTAACCCTAACCCTAACCCTAACCCTAACCCTAACTGGGGATTAAGATTTTAATATGCATTTGGAGAAGAAGGTAAAGAAAGATCACATGATTGCTTAGTGTGGGCAAGTGAGAGTCCAGTGTCATTCTCATGAGGCTTCTTCCTGTTTATGTATGATTTTTTTTCCTTTGGGAGGGAGCACTTCCTGGTCTCCGTCTACACCTTCAAAAACATTCAAGTAAAAGCACACCTTCCTTTATTGCCAGAGATAAAAGAGAAATATCTTGCAATTTGGTGTCATGTGACTATTTCTCAAGTGGATATTCTGAAACTTGTGTTTAAGCATGGCTTCACTCCGGGAACCTGGTGGAGGTGCAGGCAAAGGACTGTAATAGCGGAGCAGGATTGCAACCCCATTAGAAGAACAACATTGGTTGGCCTGACTACCCACCTCTCCCAAAGTCTGGACCACCAACCAGCAACTTAATTTAAAACTCAGAAAGATCTTATTCAAATAAGGTACTTGGAATAATAACTTTTTTTGTCATCTAAGAGAACAATGTTAAAACTGAGCCCCAGGCTGGGAAGGTGTCTTAGGAGAAAAAGGCACTTGCCTCCAAGCCTGACACAATCTGAATTTGAGTTCCAGAACCCACATCTTAAAAGGAGAGGACCAGCTCCCTAAAATTGACCCCTGAGTTCCACATGTGGGTTATGACATCCACCCTAAATAAATAAATGAATAAAAAGATAGATACGTGAAGCCATAATGAGAGTAAACAATTATAAAATGGAGCTGTTAAACACCAGCTTTCTTTTTTTTGTAAAGTGAAGATATTTAAATCCTTACTGAAAACTAACCATGTGAACTACAAGCCTTTTGTGTCACTCTGCCCACAGAGAAAATCAAAACTGTGTCAAATTCGGGTGAAAAGACACTACTAATAGAGTAAAATCAGGAAATGTTGAATAGAAGCAGTATTCTAACCCTAAGATTTTAGCTGCTTGTGTAGATCTGTATAAATTCTGAACAGTGCTCCTAAGAGTAATAGAGCATCTGCTAGAATTTGGAACCGTTTACTAAAGCTTTAACTAGCTTCGGGGGTATTGACCAATGGCGCTCAGAGCTTGTGGTTGCTCTGCAGAGTCCTGTGCACCTGTGCATCTGCTCGTTGTCTCCCTCTGAGAGGTTGGAGTGGACACTTGGGATTAAGAATTGAGTAGAAGCACGGTGAGGGTAATTGGTTTAGGCTCTGGCCATTTGTTCCTTATATTGAAACAGCTGATATTCTGCCAACCGTAAGCAAGAGGGACCTCTTAAAATTCTGCCTTCGAACCTTAATAGCATTCTCATCCCCATTATGAAGCATCGATTTGCCCATAGCAGTATGTCTTCTTCCTGGAGTAAAATGCTTTTACCTTTCTATAACCCAGAGAAAGTGGCAGGCCGGCGTTCAGCATTATAAAGGATCACAGCAATACAGAGGTCTCTGGAAGTTACTGCGCACAAACAGGGAGCTCTGTCACGAGAGGTTGGTGCACACATAAGATCGAGTCAGGGTTTTTAGGAGACTCCGTACATGTTCTCAGAGTTGGATGAGCCCCTGTGAAACCAGTTGCTTCCCTTCATGGAGTTTTCCTGCTGCTCTTAGAGGTAGCATCATTTTGGGTGCTTCAAAGATTCTTAAAGTCATCACGAGAGAGGAGAACTTCCTAAGTCGTTCTTAATGGCCATGGTTTGAATAACAGTTCATGATAGAAACT
The DNA here is from genome assembly GCA_964023405.1 of Apodemus agrarius. Taxonomy (NCBI): domain Eukaryota; kingdom Metazoa; phylum Chordata; class Mammalia; order Rodentia; family Muridae; genus Apodemus; species Apodemus agrarius. The sequence goes on along the minus strand of OZ030027.1, from coordinate 4,623,542 downwards.
GGAAGAAAAGTCATTTAAAGAAGAACAAAAGAAATGAACGAACGGGGCGCAGTGTTTGCTGCGTCTTTACATTTCAGAACCGCTACTATCTTTGTTGTCTCTTCTCTCGGTCTTACGTAAGAGGCTTAGAGAAAATAATTTTCTTAACATATTCCAGTTTGGGCTCTAGAAGACTCTTAACTGCCCAGCTGCAAGAGCATCATCTGCCTTGAGGGCTTTTGTTTTCCGTGTGCTTGGTTTATGTATCCTATCTATTGTAATGAGCGTTCACCCTGGCACACAGAAATAATTAGCACTATACATTTTAGCAGAAGCACCATTGCTCTTTCAATACAGTGATTGATCAGAGCCATTTATCTGATGATTTTAACACACGGGGGCGTTATACTAGATGAGGTTATGCCCTATATGTTTACAATTTTGCATGCATCTTATATAAAATTAGGTTCTGCTGTTAACTATAACTGGTAGGTCATGTTTACCTAAGTTATAAGATGCAGAAAGCAATTCTAACTGACGAATCACTGACAGGATAGCTCATGATGCAGTTTTAATGGGGAATTCATCGACATGTGATTTTTCTCTTCCTCCTTGTCCTGGTGGCTTGTTAAAATGAGGAAACCGTGGGGCTGCTGGAAGGGCTCACTGGTTAGGAGCACCTGCTGCGTTTGCGGAGGGTTTGGGTTTAGTTCCCAGCACCCACATAATGTCTCACAATCACCTGTAACTCCAGTTGCAAGGATTTCAATGTACCTCTGACCAAGGAGGTCTTCTGCGCATGTTGCACATACACACGTATACTCACATATACATACATATACGCATACACATAAAATAAATACCTTTCATACTTAACGTTGTTGAAGTGACCATTATTTTTAAACACGTGCGTTCCTTTTCTAATCACAGTGAATACGTTGTTGAACATAGAAGACTGTGTGGGGAGGGGGTATGTGGGAAGCACTGGGAAGCCTGTCTTCCACAAAGCTACTCTTTGCTGTCAATGCGGTATTTTTTTTTAACTTTGTTTTGTCCTCTTACGCGTATGCACATGCTCAAGTCATAGCACCGAGCAGAGATCAGAGGACAACTCATGGGCATGGATTTTCTTTCTACCATGTGGGGCCCAGGGATTGAACTTTGGTCATCAGGTTTGGCAGTCGGTGCCTTTACTGCTGAGTCATGTCCTACACTTGTGAGCAAGTTCTCAAAACTCTGTTTGTTGAGGAATTATAAACTTTACTGGATCTTTTAAATGAAATCACCTATGTCGTAGCGTATACAAGCTTGGACGAAATTTCCAAACTTGGTCTCAGTCGAGTGAGTCTTTTCCTAGTTGTCAACCAGAGGCAATGTTTGTTCTTAGATAAGAAATTGGTATAGTATTTTATGAATATACTGAATATTTCAGTTATATTTTGTATTTATATATAAATTTGTGTATAAAAATTATGACTATTTACAGAAAAATACAGGTCAGCACTAACCCCACATCTCTAAGCATACGCACACAGTTGATCAATTTCCAGCTCCTTTTTTGGTTGAAATTTTAATCGTATCTATGGGAAACACTAAAGCTCTGTGTAAGCACAAAGTTTATGGACTAATGACAATGACTTAGTGGCAAAGCAGTTACCCCTCAGGCACAAGATCCGATGTCACAGAAAGGGAAGGAATAGGAAGGGAGGAAAGGGAGGGAGAAGAGACAGAGAGGAGAAGGGATGGGAGGGGAGGGCAAAGGAGGGGAGGGGAGGGAAAAAGAGGGGAGGGGAAGGAATTTCACCTGATTCAGCACACTCTTTGTGAACACTCCACCAGTTTCTATCTAAAATTCCTATCGACCTGAGTGTTTAAAGACATAATAGGTGAGCTTGAGAGATGGCTCAGTGCTTAAGAGCACAGACTGCTCTTCCAGAGGTCCCGAGTTCAATTCCCAGCATTCACATGGTAGTTCTCAACCATATATAATGGAATCCAATGCCCTCTTTTGGAATGTCTGAAGACATACTCACAATAAATAAATAAATAAATAAATAAATAAATAAATAAATAAATTTTTAAAACATTCGAGTTCAGAATCAAAAAGGCTAGAGTTTGGGGAGGGGGAACCATAACGGACATCATCATGCAATAGCTGTGTTTGAAGATATGCTGAATTTGCTAATAAGATGTATTTATGAGCTCCGAGTCTCTGGTTCAGGCCAGTTTGATACATTCTAAGAGCCCCGAGCTGCACTTTGAATGACTAACCCCTGAGAGGGCAAGCCAGCCGTTTGGCTGTGGAAAAATCTCATGACAATAACTAATATGGTTGTAGTTGAAGGTTGTTTACAGCTCTGACTTCTGCATCCAGGTTGTTTTCTTATAGGTGAATTATAAGCATCATGAAAAAGCTTGAAACAAAGGTTTAAAAACAAAAGGTCAGAGAGGATGAAAGTAAACTTCACCCAAGGGCTGTGCATGGTGTGAGATGGCTCTGAGTTTAGCAGCAATACAAAAAGGAGACAAGTTGAAAGGACTTCTTTTCCAACCATGGCCAGATTTGGAAGCAACATTTAGGTGCTAAGAACTGTTGATTGTTTTACATAGACTTGATTACAGCCAGTATGGATGGATGGGCTTTCTAAACAATGATCGCTTGTAGGCTACATGATCCTTAAATTAGGAAATAAAAGTTTTCAGGAAATAAAATCAGGTCTCTTCTCATGACTCACTCACTTGAGTATGATTAATTAGAAAAATGCATATGTTTTGGACTCTGGAAACCACATTTCTAATGGCAAATACCTGAACTTTGTAGAGCTAGATCTCTTTATTTGTAAGCACATAAGTTAAACTGAGTATTCTCAAAAGTCCTTATAAATGCCCCTTTATAAAGAGGACATTTTATATTTTGTCAGCTATACAGCTATATTCTCCTGGGAAGTACTACGATCACTAGCAAAGCAGAATTTGTTTCTGAGTTAGTTACTTTGCTGCGACAAAGCATCCAACAGAAAATCACTTAAGGGAGGAGTTGTGGACTTCTGGCCTATGCTTCCAGTGGATGCAATCTGAGATGGGAGGTCAGATTGGCGGGTCACTGCGCATCTATAATCAGGAAAAAAAGAGCGTAATGGCTGCTGGTGCTCATCTTAACTTTCTCCTTTTTATCCAGCTCAGGACCATAGTTAAGGGGTGGCTTCTCATGCCAACCCTAACCCAACATAATCTAGATAATTCTAGATTATCTATTATCAGGTGTGTACAGGGCTCACCTTCTTGGTAATTCTACCAAGCTGGAAATTCTTTCCAGTTTCTCACCACTCTAATTTTGCTAATTATGTATGTATGGCAAACATACACCTTATATAAAATGAGCCTCCATTAAGAATCTCAGTCATTATCTATTGAATTCCAAGCCTATAACTGAGACCTACATAGTATAGGTGGCGCCTTTAGACTTTGGGGCAATATTATGGTCTGGATATATGTCCCCAACAGGCTCATGACTGAATGCTTCATCCATGATTGACAGTGCTATCTGAGGGAATCTGGAAATGTCAGAGAGCTTAAGCCTAGCAGGAGAAATTAGGTAAGGGGGGGGGATTATTTTTCAAAGTGATCACGTGCTACTCTTAGTGTGTCTCTTGGGCCACACACTTCCACTCCCATGGTGTTTCCCAAACATACTTAGCAAAGCATCCATGAGTTGAGCACTCTCACATTATAAGCTCCAAAAACATCTTCCCTCTCTGGACCTGTTTCTATAGGATATTTTGTCACAGAAAATAACGGGGAGTAATTAACAGTAATGTTCTCTACTGCATCCATTTACCATGGTCAGTCTTGGCACCAGAAAAATGCTTTTAGAATGGTCAGAATGTAGCATATTATATATCTTTAATCCTTTTGGATATATACAAAAATTCATACAATTTTGACTTTAATTTAACAAGCATGAACTATTATATATGCATGTACATAAAATATATATTTATAAGAACTATCAAATATTGTCATCACGGAGCTAGTCTGTGCACTCAAGTTAATTATTTTATGGGATAAAATAATTATGGGAATGATAGTTTTTCAAGACAGGGTTTCTCTGTGTAGCCCTGACTGTCCTGGAACTCATCCTGTAGACCAGGCTGGCCTCCAACTCAGAAATCCACCTGCCTCTGCCTCCCAAGTACTGGGATTAAAGGCATGCGCCACTACTGCCTGTCTGGGAATGATAATTTTTAATGGCTGGTGCCTTGGCAGCTAATTATTATACCAAATTATTTGATGTTCATGATCTCAGAAAATTTTCATAAGAACTTCCAGTTTGAGTTCTCTGAGATCAAGGTCCAGACCTGTTTTTTTTTTTTCCTTATAGATTTCTCAACATCCAGTTTGATGTCAGGATATCAACAATATAACCATCTTTGTTTGTAATAATGATAACTTGTATTTCATAGTTGTTATTTCTTTTTGTTATTGTTGTTTTGGTTCTGTTGTTCTGAGACCATGTTTTATATACCCTAGGCTGCCTTTAAACTCACTATGTAGCTGAGGATGTCCTTGAATCCTCCTTGAATGAGGATGCCCTTCTGATCCTCCTACAAACATGTACTAATCAGCCTCCTTATACCTAATTTTAATATATATTTTCTACATGTTGTATTATAAATTCCCTCAGACTTGGTTGAGTTTATTTTCATTATTTCCGCAGCAATCAGAGAAGAGCCTGGCCCAAACTTGAACAATAAGTAATTATGAATAACAAAAATTATACAACTATAATTAGGAGAGATATTTGGTTTTGGATTAAAAACACAAAAGAGAAAAAAAAACAAACAAGCAAACAAAATAGCATCAGATGGTGAATCAAAACACAACTGTTTCTATGGCGCCTAATACAATACAAACAGGATGAGAGGGAGCTGATGTATAAAAGCAGCCTCACCTGCCTGGCTCTCCTGCCCCACTGCTCTTTGCATGCAGAAGAGCAGAGTAAAGCGCTGCTCATGCAATGTGCTAGAGCTCAAAGTTTGCTAGGTTGGTCTTGAGTGTTATTGACTCCATGGCTAAAGCCTTAGTTATTAAAGTGACACACGGATACCATATTCGTAAAACCTGGGGCTAAAGAGGATAGGCTTGACGCCATAGGAACATCTTGTTATATATAGAAATCAGAATTCACTTGGTTCTTTGGTCCCTTAAAAATCCATGCTGCTTTGGAACAGATAATACACAATTTCATTGCGTATTGGGAAATGTTTTCTAAATCAAATTCCTATTGTTTTAATGATTTTTATATTTGACTGCATTTTAAGAGATAAACAATTATTTGATGTTTTTAAGACATGTACAATTATTTATTTGATGTTTTTAAGAGATATACAATTATTTATTTGACCTTCTAAAATATAATTTCTTTTCTTTTCTTTTTTCTTTTTTTTTTTTTTTACATTCTATGGTCATTTAAAGTGATCTTTATAACAGACAGTAAATGACATTTTAAGATGACATTTGAAGATGCCATTAAGCTTCCCTCCTGACATTTTCCACTTTATACTTACATATTTCAGTTAATAGGGCCATTTATATTCAGCACAATTCAACTTAGAAGCACTGAAAATAAGAAATTCAAATTATCCTGCATTCATCTGCTGCCTGGCTCAGTTGTATCCAGTGGTCCAACCAGTTAATCATAAAGGCCAACGCCTCATAAAATCATCTCTGTTATGTTTTTTCTTCACAGTTTCCTGTAATCCCATTGGCCAAGAACCTTATGTTGTAGCATAAATAATTAGACAGCCCATTTGCATTGCATTGCATTGCTAAATATTGACAGTTTGTGTGAAGGTATACCCTTTGCCTCCTTGCAAATGGAGGAAATAATTCAGACCATTATCCATTTATTTAAACTTAGGAAAACCTCACATGGAAGGTATTCTCATCCAAAGATATCTATAGCTGTTAGAGGTCCAGTTAAGTGTAAATGAAAATAATTTTATTTTATAAGGACTCTACTGGTAGTTATTCTATTTTTAATTCTACTGCTATTAACTCTAACAATTTTGGTTTCTTGTAACATACATGTATGTAATTTTTAGCTTTCTTAATTACTGAACTCAAAAATGAAGTGAGGAATTTAAAAGTCAGTTCATTCAGACCCTGAGATCATAGGCTAGACTTCTTTAATACAAAGAGAAGACTAAACTAAGCTAGCTAGCGCTAAGTTCTTCACTGTTAGAGTACATGGCTTCAGTTTCAAGCTGTCTTTGCATTCATAGGCCATTATATTGCCATCTAAAAATCCTATGTTTGTACTTAATGACTTTCAACCACAATCTCTGTACAACTGAACTGTAAACAATAATCTTGCATTTGTTTTCCAGAAAAACTAAGGGACATTATCTCTTCTGGGACACTGACTTTTAAAAGTTGCCATTGGTAAACATCGAGCAGGATTGGTATACTGAAATTATTGAACTAAAAATAATGGTTCCTTTATTACTGATTCTATTTTGTTTTAGCTCTGGGGTTGTGTTTACCATGAGCAAATATGAGTTTATTGATAGATGCAGGGTTAGGAGAATCAAGCAGGGCTTGGCAGGCATTTGAAGAAGACCAACACATGAACACCATTGTAACTCTGATAGATAGATGATTGATTGATAGATATAGATGGATGAAAGGATGGATGGATGGATGGATGGATGGATGGATGGATGGATGGATGGATCGATCGATAGGTGGGTAGGTGGATAGGTGGATGGATGGATAGGTGGGTGGGTGGGTGGGTGGATAGGTAGGTAGGTGGATGGATAGATGGATGGATGGATGGATGGATGGATGGATGGATGGATGGATGGATAGGTGGGTGGGTGGGTGGATGGATGGATGGATGGATGGATGGATAGGTGGGTGGGTGGATGGATGGATGGATGGATGGATGGATGGATGGATGGATGATGGATGATGGATGGATGGATGGATGAATGGACAGATGATAGGTTGAGCAATCTGTGGAAACATCATTACAGATGTAGTGGCAGCTGACCTATGGAGTGTCTACCTGCTAGTATCTGTTGACTGATTAAAGGGGACTTGGCTACTACTTTTTATGTAGTATTGAAAGACTGAAGACATGAGAGATACCCTGTGCCACATCACCTCCTATCTTCTTACCTCAGCATTTCTGATATTGCTTTTCTTGGCTGAATCCAAGTTTGAGTGACTGAGAATGGGTACCCTTTATGGCCTCCAGTGAACTGTGCTTAGATTATCTTCCTGTAGCACAGAACAGTGCAGAGAAAGGGCAAGACATATCTTGGTAACTACAGAGAGAATAACAAGGTCAGAGATTAATGTCTGGGCACATCTGCATAATCATCTTTACTTAGACATACTTACATATGTCTAAACTATGCAAGCTCTAAATCAGAAAGCATTTGTTCATTTCAATAAAAGCCTTGTGTTAATACAGGCTTGGTCTATTTTTTCTTCTTAGGATTTACTTCAGTAACTCTGGACAGCTAACCTCTCATCATTTTGCTTTTCATCCTTCTCTGTATCCCTAGAAAATTTCTCAGAATCTCAGAATCATTGTATCAGTTATTTGCCACGTCAGCATGTCTGCTTTATAAAGCATCCAGATGCCGTGTGTTGAATTTTAGTGTCTGAATTATCTTATTCCCAGAAGTCACCTAGCCATACCCTAGTCTTACCAGTTCAGACCCTCTTCTAGATTTTAGTCCACAGAGACTCTGTGCTATTTGTAAAAGTACAGTGTTGGCTAGAACTGCCTTCTTTTTCTCAGAGTAAGTAGATTTCAGAAATCTATTTGGCTTCAGATTGTTTGATTGCTTTTTCTTTTCCTCTTGCTAATTTTTTTTTTAAAAAAATCAACCTGATAAATTTATTTGGTGCTTGAGGTATACTTTAAAGCCATAAATTTTCAAGCCATTCCATTTCTTAGGTCTACAATTTAGTGTCTTTTAGTACATAGGGGTTCAACCATACCCAATCTTAGAATATTCAAACCTTTCCATAAATATCCCACAAGGAAATTTTGTGTTCATATTTTGCCCTCAGCCCCTCGTCCCTAGCCTCAATCAACTATGGAGACACCTACCACTTTCCAAACACCCTGCTGTTCTTCATGTCTCATATGATTATAATCATACAATGGGTGACCGCATATGGCTTCTTTTACAGACTTAAATTTGTTATGTGGTTCATCCGAGTGATACCTTAGAATACCCTCTTTCTTTTCAAATTACTACCTATGTGTCTACACTTTTGTCTATTCATTTATTAGAAAGTAAATGTTGCAAATACTTTTTTTTTTCTTTTTTGGATCCGCTGGACTGTACGCGATTAGGTAACCCAGGCTGTCCTTAGACTCAGGGCAGTCCTATTGTCTCGGCCTCCAGTGAGTGGCAACACACCTGAAGAGCTATGCATGTTTCCCATTGTATGATTAATGTTGCTGAGGACAACAAATCTTTGTGTAAATGTCCGTTTCCATATTTTTAAATGGAAATCCTATGTCACACAGTGAATTTATTTCTAACTTTTAAGACTCTAACAGTGGTGGCACACACCTTTCATCTCAGCACTTGGGAGGCAGAGGCAGGTGGATTTCTGAGTTCTAGGCCAGCCTGGTCTACAGAGTGAGTTCCAGGACAGTCAGGGAGACACAGAGAAACCCTGTCTCGAAAACAAACAAACAAAACAACAAAAAAACAAAAACCAAGACTCTAACAGCTGCTTTCCAGAGCATCTGAATGACTGCCCTTCTCAGCATCTACATCATACCCACTACTGATTGCCTATTGAATTCTTGTTGTAGCTACATTACTAATTTTAAACAAAATACCATTGTGGTTTAAATTTGTATTTCCTAACTATGTTGTGTGTCATTTTATATGTATATTGTCCATTTGCTTGCTTTTGCAGTCTCTATCATCTACCTACTTATTTATGTCTATTTTCAGTTGCGTTTTCTACATATTTTTGAAGTCTTATTTAGGCTTCTTTTGCCTTTTACATACCAGATTTTTATCCTATAAATGATTTGAAGTTTTCTTCTATTTTAGGTGTTTTTATATCTGTTGTTACTATGTATGTGTCTGTCAGGGTTGGGGATAGGTATATGTACCTCTCTGACATCATGGGAGCCAGCAGAGGCCACAGGCATCAGTTCTCCCTGAAGCTCACTGGACTTTGAGCTGTACGACATGGGCTGGGAACAGAGCTTGAGTGCCCTGCAAGAGCAACATGCATTCTCAGCCACAGAGCCATAGGTCTTCAGCAGCCTCTGTGTTATTTTTTATATAATTTTTTATTTTTTTAATTGCTATACAAAGTTTGTTCTTGCAAGGCATTTTATCGTACTCTGATTAATATGCTTAACATAATTATCAAGTCAATGTCGTTAGCATGCATAGCTAATTTATAGCTCCTCAGAAATGATCAGTTCTCCGTGTTGGGAAACTTGAAACTCTTTGAGTTACTTTGAAACATATAACAGAGGTTTATAGACTATTAGGTACACGACCATACCATAACTAATTAGAACTGATTTCCCTGCCTATTCTAGTTATTCAATGCTGGTTTCCCCTCTGCCCTTTCTAACCCTCAGTGGTCGTAGTTCTACTCTATATTTCTATATGATCAGAAGGTTGAGCTTCCAAAATAAGACAGACTGTGGTGCTTATCTTTTTGTGCCTAATTTTACTTTACACAATACTTTCCAAGTTTGTTTCCATAGATGACAAAATTTCATCCTTTTGTGGGTAGATATTATTCCACCTTGTGTGTTAGTGGATATGAATATTTAAGTCGACTCAATATATACAAATTGCTGATGGGATTAGGAGTGAGGGCTCTTCCACGAGAGATGACATCTTGGGCTTTCTTATCTAAAGAATGGTTTGATCCATTAGTGGATTCAAAGTTTGAATGTACTATTGGTATCTGGTAGAACTGAAGAAGGATGAGCCTGACTGAAGGAAGGAAGTCTTTGAGGGTCTGTCCCTGTGGCATATTTGTGTCTTCCCAGTCTTCTACTTCCTGTCTGTCTTGATATGAGATAACCCTATGCCTTCCCTGCAAGACAGAATGAAACTTCTGGGCCTGGGAACTAAAATTCTTCTTCCCTTAATTTGCCTTTGTCAGGTGATACAAAGGTAATTAACAGAGTGGGTACATCACATGCTTTAATTCATCTATGGACATCTTATTGATTCCATATCTGGATTATCTTGGATAGCTCTGCAAAGAACACGATGATCAGCTATCTCTTTAATGGGATAGATTGCTTCCTTTAGATCTTCATTTTTCAGTCCTACGGTAGTTTTAGTTTGAAGAACTTCCCTACTGTTTTCCACAGTGGCTATACTAATTGGAGTTCCTAAAAGCAGTATGTAAGAGTTTTCCTTTTTTTGTCATCATAAGGATAGATTTTCAAGTACTCATGTTATATCCATTCCTTAGCATCCTCACATTTTGGAATAGCACCTTCAGGCATATTTGCTACAATATTCTTAAACAAGTACACTCACATTACAATCACCACATTTGTGACTGGAGTTGGTTGAGACACCATGTATTGGAGACTGGAGTTTTCATTTATTTATTTATTTTTAGTAGATATTTGCTTTATTTACATTTCAAATGGTACCCCCTTCCCTTGTTACTCCTCCAAAAATCTCCTACCCCACCCCCTCCTCTGCATCCCCCCACCAATCTCCTGACTTGTATTCCCCTATTCTGGGGAATCAAGCCTTCACAGGACCAATAGCCTGCCCTCTCATAGATGTCTGAAATGGTCATCTTCTGCTACATATGTAGCTGGAGCTATGGGTCCCTCCATGTGAACTCTTTGGTTGGTGGTTCAGCCCCTGGGAGCTCTGGGGGTACTGGTTGATGCGTATTATTGCTCCTTTTGCATGGATGCAAACCTCTTCAGCTCCTTGGGTCCTGTCTCTATCTACTCCATTGCTATGCTCAATCTATTGGTTGGCTGTGAGCCATGGGTATTTTGATCCACCTTCCAATGAGGATCAAAGTATCAACACTTTGGACTTTCTTCTTCTTGAGCTTCATGTGGTCTGTGAGTTGGATCTTGGGTATTCCGAGCCTTTGGGTTAATATTTACGTATCAGCGAGTGCATACCATGTGTGCTCTTTTATGATTGGGTTACCTCACTCAGGATGATATTTTCTAGATCCATCCATTTGCCTAAGAATTTCATGAACTCATTGTTTTTAATAGCTGAGTAGTACTCCATTGTGTAAATGAATGGATAGTTTGGTTCTTCTTAGAAGGGGGAATAAGATACCCATGGAAGGAGATGTAGAGACAAAGTGTGGAGCAGAAAATGAAGGAAAGACCATCCAGAGACTGCCCCACCTGCGCTTCCATCCCATATACAGTCACCAAACCCAGACACTATTGTAGATGCCAACAAGTGCTTGCTAACAGGAGCCTGATATAGCTGTCTCCTGAGAGGCTCTGCCAGTACCTGAAAAATAGAGAGGTGGGTACTCTCAGCCATCCATTGGACTAAGTACAAAGTCCCCAATAGAGGAGCTAGAGAAAGGACCCAAGGAGCTGAAGGAGATTTCAGCCCCATAGGAGGAACAACAATATGAACCAACCAGTACTCCCAGAGCTCCCAGGACTAAACTACCAACCAAAGAGTACACATGGAGGGACTTATGGCTCCAGCTACATATGTAGCAGAGGATGGCCTCGTTGGATATCAAAGGGAGGAGACTACCTTGGTCCTGAGAAGGCTTGATGCCCCAGTATAGGGGAAAACCAGGACAGGGAAGTGGGAGTGGGTAGATTAATGAGCAGGGGGAGGTGGGGGAAGAGATGGAATGGGGTGTTTTTGGAGGAGAAACCAGGAAAGGGGATAACATTTGAGATGTAAATAAAGAAAATATCCAACAAAAAAGAAATGTCAATTAATTAATTCATTCATTAATAAAAGCAAAATGAAAAAGAACCACCAAAACCCACTGAACTCATTGGGTGTTGCTCTGTTCTGCAACATGGTTGATACACATAGTGACATTCCACTGGAGAAAATTGTCTTTCCATTTGCCATCTAGTATCAATTGCAGACAGTTTTGTGGCTAGGGGTTGGAGCCCCATGTCCACTTCCCCCTCTCAATGTTGGGACCCCATCTGGCTTGAACCTCTGCAAATCTTGGGCATGTTGCTATAGTAGTCTCTGTGAGTTCATATATGCACCAATACTGTTGTGTCTGGAAGATGGTATTTCTTTGGAATAATCCATCACCTCTGGCTCTTAAAATATTCCTTGTCCCTCTTTTCATACATCAGTGGACACTGAGGGAAGGGATTTGACGCACACGACTAATTTAAGACTGAATGATCCAAATGTTCCCACTCCCTGTAAACTCTCCAGGGGTTGACAGATTTTAATTTGAAAATTAGATCTGAGAAGGGGTCACTATAAAGATGTGCACATAATCCCTCCCTGAAGATGAAGAATGAAAAATAAGTTCAAATAGAAGAAACATTTTAAAGCTGTGGGATATTAGTCAAGCCCAGTAATAAGTGTGAATGTTGGATTTGTTTCTTTCACTCTTAACTCAGATCACGCCTTTGGTGCTAATTAAAACACTTTTATTAAAAGATGCATTTTCTGTTTAGAACTAGAAGGTGAGATTTTTTTTTCAAATGATTTAAAACTTTCCTTAAAAAGTATTTTTTGGAGTCAAATATTGGTAAATGTCCTAGAGAAATATATTAATGAGAATGTTTTAAAAGGTAGGTGTGTTGGTGTTTCATGCCTCTATGGCCAGCACTCAGGAGGATTAAAAGAGGATCACATGAATCTGAAACTAGCTTTCATGGATCACAGAGTGACCCTATCCGAATTCCTAGGATTAATGTATTATTGAATCAAGATCTGCTAAGGGCTGTCTGTGAGTTTGTGAAACTGGGAGATTTGGTGAGGAATGCACTGGCCTAACCACCCTGGCTTCTGCTGCTCTTATTCACAGTCTCCTTTAAACAGAGATCATGCCTTGGTATACAGCTTGGGAACTTAGCCCAGCCTTATAGTGTGAGAACAGACTCTATGGACTGCAGAGGGGGAGGCTTGCTCTCCTAGACTTTCTCATGTCAGTGAAGACAAGGCTGACATTAGAAACAGGAGGCCCTTTTGTGTGCCCTTCTAAGGCCTTGTTCTTTGGTTTCTGTTGTTTTGTTTTGTTTAGAGATAAGGTCTCCTGCAGCCTTAGCTAGTCTCAAATTTGCTATTAAGCTAAGCCAGCAACCTTTAATTCCTGATCCTCCTGCCTGCTTCCTAAATGCTAGAGAAAAATCTGCCGCCAAGCCCAAATTCCAAGATGTAACTGAGACAGGTTCCTGCTTCTCTCAGAGTCCCTCCAGCCTTTGGTGATGGATATCTAGACTGCCCTCCAGCGTTTACATGACAGGAACTTCAAATTATGGGGGGCCAATGTGAACATCACTTTTGTTGTGTAGGTGATGGAGGATACACTACATCTATGTAATATGTGTAAGGGGGCTCACATGCCTGCGCAGCCATACTCTGAAAGCACAGAGATGTGCTCATAAAGCTAGTTGCTAGACTGTACTTCTGCTCCTGTGCATCACAGTATGTAGTTATTCAGAGCAAGAGCCCTGAAACTGGCTATGTGAATGCTGGTTTGACATCTGCCAGCTGGGTAGTTGACCAAGCTCAGATGTCATGATACTGGGACTGTGATGTCAAACGCAGAGCAGCAGACAGACTCGAAGAGAAGGTATACATAAAATGGGGACAAGGACATAGCCGTATTCATTGCTCTGTAAAAACCACCGGCATTAATATATTTAGTTCACTGATTTAATCACCGGGCAAATAGATCTCACTTTATATTAGGATACACATAATATATCTTTGGGTGGCATCTATTGGGGGTTTACTTGTAACCCCAGCACTCAGAAACTTTGAGGTGCAGGAGGATTGAGGGTAGTCAGCAGCAGGGTGGAGAACATAGTGAGTACTAATCCATAGCGAGTACTAAGCCATAGTGAGTACTATATAGCAAACTCTTGTTAAAATAACCAAAACGAGCTGGGTGGTGGTGGCACACGCCTTTGATCCCAGCACTTAGGAGGCAGAGGCAGGTGGATTTCTGAGTTCGAGGCCAGCCTGGTCTACAGAGTGAGTCCCAGGACAGGCAGGGCTACACAGAGAAACCCTGTCTCAAAAAAAAAAAAAAAATAACCAAAACGGGTCAGAGGCAAGTAGAAGTAGACCCAATTTCAATTGGAAGAACAATTTTTAAGCACTCTGAGAACACAATCCATTTTATATAATTCCCATGCACACATAATTATTGGCAACACTCTACTTCTGGGCTTCCATGTGGGAGAAGGCATAGCAGCCTCTTTCAGACAAGTTATATCTGAGAATGCAAAGAAAACGTGAGCAAGAAATACTTCCCACAAACATCCCTGCAGAACTGTCTAAAGTGTCCATGTTGCCCTCAGAGGAAGCGTGAGATGCTGTTGTCACTGACCGAACTAATTCCTCCCTTATACACACACATACATTCTTACACATACACACACACACATACTTATACATACACCTCACAAATACACATACATAACACATGTATAAACATCCAAATATAAATACATACACACACATGCATACACATATATACATATACACATGCACGCACATGTATATACACATACACACACAGGCACACAATGTACACACCCATACACATTCATCTACATACATACACACAGACAGACACATACACATACATGCATACAGACATAAAGACACACACAGAAACTTCTAGATGGAGTGCATGAAGGTTGAGCAGAATAGCAATAGCAGAAATGGAGAGATGTCATTACTGTAACTTTCTCTATGCTTATCAGTCTCCTACCTTTGTTTTGTAGACATCAGAAAGTTAATGAAATCATACTGGAACATGGCTAGATGATAAATATTTATTGAAAAATGAATGTGATACTTAAATTTACTCTAATCCCACAATCTTCTTAAAAGCAACACATCTTTATTTCAAGGCGAGGGATTTTGCACAGAGCTTCATTTAGCACCATATTTGAATGATATTTAAATGAGAGTAAAACACAAGGTGCCTCCCAGGAAAGAATGCCCTAGTTTCAGCATTTCTCCTGGACTAATTCATCAGTCTTCATTTAACATTGGCTATGGGACAGTGTTAACTTTCTTAGCTCTGAAAGCAAATCTATATCTTCGTTTTCTTCTCTCCCCTGTCTTCAGGTTCCCTGCCTCCATTGTTTCTCCTCTGAAGTTCATGTGTCTCTAGATATACTCACCTCTCTCTACATCTTTCTTTCTGCTGATCATGTAGTTTAATTTTCCAAAATCCCTCAACAGTCCAGCGTCCTGGGTAACTTTGCTGCAATTATTACATTCTGGAACAACAGCATTTTCCATTGTCCTGTGTCTTTCACGTGTCACTCAGTTGTTGTCTTTAGAAAACTCTGTTTGGTGCTTTAAATAATTTTGTCTCATTTTGAATCAATACAGACCACTTTCGAAGATAAAGTATTTTTAATAACATTTGTCTACAGTGTTCTTGGTGCTGACTAAGGCAACTTAGGGGAGAACGGGTTTTATTTTGTTCATGGTTCCCAGTTTTAGTTCATCTGTCACTGTGAGGAAGTCAAGATAATAGGAACTTGAAGCAGCTGGAAGAGACCATAGACAAGAACAGGAAGAGAATGAATGAATGAATGAATGAATGCAGGCTTGTGGTTGGGGACCTTCTCTCCACTCATTCAGCTCAAGATTTGCTGCCAAGAGAATGGTGCCAGACAGGCTGGGTAAGTTTCCCCAGCTCAGTTAATATAATCAATCACAGGCATTCCCCCAGGCCAGTCTAATTTAGACAATCCATCCCTGATATTCCCGTTCCCAGGTGATTCTACAGTTTCCAGTTGGCAATTAAAACTGAACATCTCATTACATATGTGAAATGCATGAGACACAAAGAACAAACAATACTTTCAGAACTAGAGCACGCTTTCCCCACTGACTCTTGTACAATCTGCCTGTCATCTTGAAGCCATTTGGGCTGCCATCTGTGTGCCTTTGTATTTCTGAACTGTGATGGTCTAATAACACCTTTTTCCTTTAAAAGCTGCTGCTGCTTCTAATTAATTTGACACCATTGAGGTAGAATCCAGACCTTGTTCCATGTCTTTACAGATCTGACTTGGGTCACCAGGTATCTAGGGTCCTGCATCTCCTTTTCCCTCACGCCCACACTGAATTTATGTTTCTCAGGAATATATCTTATTTTTACATAAACACTTTACAATTTCTTCTCCTTTCTTTCCACCTACCACGGCCTGGCTACTTACATATCATATTCAATATGTGGCATTACTTCATTTTAAAAATCATGCCTGGATTTCCCCACTAGGTCAAGCCACAAACTGGGTTAATCCTTTCTCCTGTGTGATCTAATTGGAAACAATTAGTAGTCACAGACTTGGATCAGAATATGATTCCTCTATTTACCAAGTTATCTTTTTACATATATTTATTGAGGTAGGGTGGTAGTTGCATGTAGGGATATGCATAGAGGTTTTATCATTATGATGTCACTTATCATTTATGATAACGTGCAGGAACCAGATCTTTCCTTCTACCATGAGAGTCCTGGAATCCAATTAAGCTAGCTAGTTTAGGCAATTTTACTGGCAAGCAAGTACTAACTTGAGACCAAGGTAGACTTAACATCAGAATCAACGGCTGAGGCTACGTGTACCGCCTCCCTCTGGAATCCTGTTACCCAGGAAGACGAAGTAAGGGGTTGCTAGTTTTGACTACCTCAGACTACAGAGTTGAAACCATCAAAAGAAAAAAAAAGTCACAAAAAAAGTATGAGAATCTCAGATTTTTACTGTACAAGATTCTCCTGTTCACGGCATCTTCATATATCAGTTCAGAGGACATTAGAGGCATAAAATTACTAGTGTCCTCCCTCTTAATACATTTAGAATGTGGGTGCAGACTCTGAGATACTGCACTGGGAAAGAATCCATGCCCCTGTCAAATGATACATGAGGAGTAAATCATCTGTTCTGTAGCTAAAGACAAGGTTTCTTGGGCCTGGCCTACACAGTAGGAGCACCTCAGGCCCACAGGCAGAAGGAGCAGACTTCTGGCATGTATGCTTTCCATATATCCATATTCTATAATGAGGCTAACATACAACTTACTCTGGTGGGATTGGACAGCCAAGGAAAGAACTTGGGCCTAGGGGAATCTTGCTGTGCCAGCATATGTCAAGTAACCCAGTTTTCTCTAACTCTCAACTCTTCATAACCATTTTGTAAAAATATATACCTTATTTTGAATCTTACTTTCCAAACTTTCAGTTTACTTTAAATTTGTTTTGAGTTCCTTGCTTTAGGGTTAATTTTAACAACATGTATAAGAAAACGACACACTGAAAGATATAAATTGGTCTCTCCCTCTAATATTATCTCTAAAAATAAATTACATTTGTATTTAGCGTGACTGCAAACATAGTTCTGAGGCAAATTAAAGAATATGATTGCTTACAGGTGACTGATCATTAACTTGTGTACCTTAATTATCTTTGATAATTTATAATAAGTTGATAGCTTTTATGAAACTAGAATTTCATAATTTTATCCCTGTTAAGTTTGAGCCTTAAAAATCATATTCTTAAAACTACATTCTTAAAATGAAAGATCCTTTAGTATCAAAATAAAATTTAAATCACAAATACAGTGCACAGAAAGACTGGGAACCTTATTTTCTTGATCCTTTTATAGTGCACTTTTACAAAACATAACTTTTTATATGACTCGGTTTCTCTAAATAGTTACAGAAACTTAAGTGATTAGACAACACTTGTAAAAAACAAGTTTCTATTAGCCCAACTGGACCATTATAATCCTAGGAACTCAGCTATGGTGTCCTTAAGGCCTATTTTCTATAAATCTTGTTCACACTTCTGTCTCCATCACTTGCATGGCAAAACTCAATATGTTAAGAAAATTCATACATATCCAAAATAACTTGGAGGCCTCTTATCACCTTAATCCAGGGAAAATATTATAAAACAAACAATCCAAAGGCCAGGTGCTGCCTTCTTAGTCTAATGAAAAGGAGATATGATGGTAACCAAGGGTACCACCATGATTGGTTTATGTCACAGGGTCCAATGAACCAAGACAATGGTGAAGTCACATCGCATGCTTTCTTTGAAACCTTAGTAAAGAGAGTGGCCAAGTCTCGTGGCTGCTTTCATCTTGATGAGGTCACCAGCTAATATGACTGCCAATCAAATGGTTGCATCCATCTTGCTGAGGTCATTAGTCAAGATGGCAGCAAGCCACATGCTTATTCTTTATTCAGGTAAGCCTAACTCATTGAGCAGGTTATCCTATCAAGCACATCTGTTTTGTTTGTTTGTTTGTTTGTTTGTTTGCTTGCTTGCTTGCCTTTGCTATAGAAAACATCTACTTTTCCTAAACAAGAGTAGAATCCATATTTACATATGAAACTGGCCCAAGACACCCCAAGACAAAGTTCTCAGCACAAAGGAGCTTTATTTGCCCCGGAGGGACAGAAGGCAGGGAATAAGAAACAAAGACAGGAGATAGAGAACCAGGAAGAAGGGGAAGGGGAAAGAGAGCAGGGAGGGGTATTTGCCCTAGACTGCCTCGGGATAGAGAAAAGACAGGTGCGGCTCATAGGGAAAAGGCAGTTTATAACCGGGAAAAGGTTACCTCCATGTTTAAACACCATGAGGTGTTTATCTTTGATTAGGCATGTGAATTAGTTTAGCCAAAGGGGGCTTTTGATTTCTGGACTTCAGTACTTTGGTAGCTAGATCTTGGTGGTCAGCCTCAAGAGGAGGAAGTGGCCACATAAGGAAGTGGACGTTGGTGGAATACACTCTAATGGTTTATCAAGATACAGGGGATGGAGAAGAAGGGTAAAAGGTGAAACCTGTTGATGACATGTTTGCCATGCTGGGGCCTGCTAGACCTCTTCAACATATATGGTATACGGTAGCAAGTTAAGATTACTTACAGATGGACTTATGTCTATTAATCCCTTTTTGTGACAGATTTTAAGTTAACTTTTTTTCCTGCTTTACAGCCTTTTAAACTATGCTCCCAATGGTTTAACAGATCCTGAGATAAAGAAAGTTCTCATTTCAACAAAATCTTCAAAGATAGCCACAACCTTGAAAATTTTAGTAAACAAAACCAATCCTAGTTAGGGTTCCAATTGCTGTGAAGGGGCTCCATGAACATGACAACTCTTAAGAAGGAAAACACTTAATGGGGGCTGACTTACAATTTCAGAAGTTTAGTCCATTATTGTGGTGGGAAGAAACATTAGTATGGCAGCATGCAGGCAGACATTGTGCAGGAGAAGGAACTGAGAGTTCTATGTCTACAGTGAGCCATTAAGCCTGGCTTGATCTTCCAAG
Source organism: Apodemus agrarius (assembly GCA_964023405.1). Taxonomy (NCBI): domain Eukaryota; kingdom Metazoa; phylum Chordata; class Mammalia; order Rodentia; family Muridae; genus Apodemus; species Apodemus agrarius. Next base: position 4,604,018 of record OZ030027.1, on the reverse strand, counting down.
ACTTCAACAAGGCTACACCTCCTAGTATTTCCGTTCCCTGTGGGCCTACGGGGCAAAGGGGTGTCATTTTTATTCAAACCACCACAATCAAAAGTGGGCTTGTATGCAGAGCACTAAAAGGTATAGTTAGGCTTTGAAGGGGGCAGAAATAAAGGCAGGCCTGTAAGGGTCCATTACTCACTGAAGAATAATACCCCAGACTCAAATACTCTGCAAAAAGCATAGTATTTTTTATTCTATATCTTTTTTTTTATTCTGCAGAAGTGTGGCATGCTGGGGGTCTACCATCTACCAAGATGGAGGCACTCCAGTGAGCTCACAGGCCCTATTTAAAGCACATTAGAGGAATTCTGGGGAGGGGTAGGAGACTATCTTAATCTGTTGGCTCTATCTCTACGGACATTCCAGAACCATTGCTGGAAACTGTTGCTGGGGAAGCCTGGAAACTGTCGCTGAGGGAGTCTGGAAACTGTTCGTGACCCATTGTTCTTGCCTCCATCTTCTGAAGGCAGGGCAGTTTCTGACTGGTGACCTGATGCCTAGGTTTTTTTTGGGGGGGGGGTGGATAGCTGATTTGCCTAGACTTGATTAGACTTGCCTAGACTTGCCTGGGCTTGCTCAGTTCTTAGAAACAGAGATTTAGACCTTGTCTCCTGAACTGTCAATATGAGGCCTATCATGAAGTCAGCCTAGCCTGTCTTGGGCCAAAGGCATAAGGCAAAAGGATCCTATCTTGTCTCATGAGAACTGTAATAATACAAATTCAGAGGACTAGCAGAGGGAGTAGCAATTTCCTCCTGTGGTCCCTCTCTTCTGGAATTGAGCAGGAAAACTTTTAGCAGGAAACTCTTATTCTATAGCCAACTTAGTTTACCCTAAGAATTACATTTGAATAGCATCATGTACCACCACCCATTGACCTCTATGGCTTGAATTTTATCCTGAATAAAAGCAGTTACAGTCCTAAATTTCCCTCCCAAGGAAAGCCGAAAGAGATACCTTCACTTACTACTGGATAGCATGAGAAATTTTCATATGTAGGATTTAATTACAGTTCTTTGTTTTCACACAAAGCTTCTTGTGTTGAGAAGTTATTTCTGCTTTCATTGTCTCTCTATTACTGTTCTTCTCTTGGGCTTTGGAACTTCAGAATTTTTTTATTGGCTCATTTGTTTAGCAAATACTTCCCTTCCTCTGCCAAGTGGTAAGCGGTTTTTGTCATGGAGGTGATGCTGCAATAAGAAAGAAATTCGTGCTTTCAAAAGCCCAAACATTGCATTTTCTACCATGTAATTATTGGCTTCCTTTCTCCTTTGTCTAATTTAAGCCTCTGCTGGTATATGTCGTATCTAATTGGACTTTGATTCTGAAGTTCGATATCTAATGCTGTGTAGTAGCCAGTCACTTGTAGATAATTAGTATTTACAAAATTCACTCTTATTACGTTTGGGAAAGAAATAGAGGTGATAAAGTGCTTGTCCATGATGCAAGCTCTAGTTAGTATTCTGTGAATTACTGTTTCAACTAGCCAATCAAATATGGGGAACTTTACGTCGTGATCCAAGCTTCCTGGAGGCTCCCAGGCCACACATTCCATGAGATGGAGAACTCCCATCTGACTTCTTCCTTCCCACTTCCCACTGCATGCCATGGGTATCTATTTGAAGGGGTATGTTGTAACAGGACAAAAATAGGTAAATTCTACATGGGTCCACTGGAAGTGTCTTGGAGAGTTGTGGCAACCTAACCAACCAAGGAATAATTAACTTAATCTCCTCTTTTCTTTTGCTTATCGATGAAGAATGCTAGCAGGGCATTCGCCTGCTTGTGAACTCTATAGCGAGTTGAGTCACTGATCTGTATTTTGCCTGAGTTGTTTTTCTGAATTTCAAAGTACATGGCTAATTGTCAGGGAGAGTTTACTGTGATTTATATCTCTTGTTTGCAGTGAAATTGTATCTGACTGTGTCTTGGGAATTTTTTACTTCTTTTTGTGATTGATTTATTTGTCTTGGTTTTATATGAGGTTAGGGCATTTAAAAACAGATAGTGTTAAAAACTATCATTCACCAAACTCATCATGCTCTTGCTTTGTTTCAGTTATCCTTAAAAAGAAGAGGAAGTAAAGATTTGCCAAAATCCGAAAAAAAGGCTCAGCAGACACCCACAGAGGTATGTCAAAATAAACATTTAAAGCACACATGGAATTCGTCCAAATGTAGCTTGTTCACAAGCTACATTTATAAATAGACATCATGGCAAATAGTCGTATGTGAAGCACATCAATCATGCATCTCAATTATGTAGCTGTAGACTAGGTTGGTAAAATATGTTCAGAATAGTTCATAATAAACTAGCATGCCTATCTTGGGCTGTTTCATGATGAGTCCATAGAAACCCCTAGTGCTTTCTGTGAGTGCTAATCTCATTCTCTCATAATTAATGAAGTCAGTGGAATGACTGTTTCTACAGCATCTTCAGAATAAAGAAAAGGATGGTGTAGGAAGCGGTAACAGGTGAGAGAGCCTGCAGCTGATGACACCATTCTTGGTACCAGTGACTGGGGAAACAAAAGGAAGGAAAGAAAGCACTAAAACTAAGCTTAAAAAATAAACCTAATGTGGGCTCAGGAACATTGAAAGAGGGGATAATGGATAAATTAGTTTTGTTGTAGTCTAGGGCTCTCAATCAGATTCATACTCTCCTTCAGTTAAACAATTAAAGGGCAGAAAAAAAACTTTCTTTTTTTTTTCTTTTTCTTTTTTTTACAATAACTGTGAGTGCTGTTTTTATGACCAGTTTTAAGTTCAGCCTGTAAGTAGGATATAAGATAAGACATAGAAAGCACATTGGCATGAAGAATTCTGAAACTCTCAGAATTGTGTAAGGTAAGCACCGTTTGTATCTTTAGAAGACTTAGCCTCTAATAATAAATGAATCCCTATGTCCACCTCCTCTCAGTACATCTCCTTCAAAATGACTTTGTCACATAAAGGATATTTCCAGGTCTTAAATATGTTTTTATTCCTTTGGGTAGGCGAATAGATGTGCATACAAATCAAACATGCCTCTATCCTTGGATTGCTTGACACAGCAAAGTGCAGAATTGTTCTGTTCCATTTCGTGGTTTGTATCAAACCAACTGTTGTGCTAATTAGATTAAAGCCATGATGATATGTCAATATAAGAAAGGTTTTCCTGTAATAGAAAATGAAGTTCTCTATCATATAGGTGATGCTACCCAGCTACCCAGGCTCATCTAATTGCACTTTCCAATAGAACGTAGCCTGTGCAAAGGCACATTTGATTCTCACTAGATTGACACGCTTTCTGATTGTTGCTTTTCATGACCTGCCAAACCTTTTGAGCGTCTCCCATCCTTGTGCCCCTCTTTTCTTCTCATGTTTGGTTGCCTCCATAACTGTTACAATAACTTCAGCCATCGTAATAAGGCATTGTGTTCTTACATTCTTCAATCAAAGAGAAGCTTTTTATAATTCTAGGAACATAATTGTTCGTGATTGCAGCCCTGAACTATCACATGCCTATTGCTAGACTGTTAATACAGTCGCCATCCAATGCTGCCTCACAAAGACAGCATTATAAACACCTAAGGCCATATTCTTCACTCAGAATTTGTTCATCTTTGTTCTTTCTGTCCCTGAAATCATCAGTAGAATCTACCGAGACCCTATAGTTCAGAACTTCAGGCTGTTTTTGCATCTTTGAGCGCTGTGGTCTTAAACATTACAAGGTGCCCTTGATCGTGAGAGTTTCCTACATGGCTACTTCTGTCTTCTCCTGTGGAATGGACTCTCCCATGGATGCTTGTGATGGATCCTTTTAGCCTCCACTCTCTCTACTACGAAATTTGTTTCACCTCAGCTCTCCGTGCACCTCCCCATGCTCAAGCGAGGCTTCTCAAGAAGAATAAAGGAGTGGTGCCTCGTAGGTCTTCAACTTCATCTCACTGCCCTAGATGCTCGTTTGTGCTTTTGTTCTAGAAGGAGCTCGAATACCGTCACTTTTGCAATCTGGCTGGTTGCAGACTCTACTCAGCCATGTGCTAACTGTATTCCGTCATGATAAATCTTTCCTCTGTAAAGGGCCAAAGCTCCAGCCGCTCTGATGAAGTGGGGCTACAAAGAGAGAAGGATTGGGGTGTTCAGATCTCCACCACTAGCAGCTCTCCAGCCCTTTCTTCTCTCAAGGCAGGAGACTTGTAGCTTTTCATCATTGCTTTCTGAACCTCTAGCGGTGTCCCGTCCTGCGTATTGCTTTATCAGAATGCCCTCAAAGGGATGCTTACTTTAATCTTAGAAAGATTAGGGGTGTTGTTTGTTGGTAGAATGCTTGTAGAGCATTGACAGCATTGTCTGTCTGTCTGTCTATCGTCTATATCTGCCTATCAACCAATCTATCCATTCATCTAAATAGGGAACCCCAAATGAACTTTGAACAATAGTCTTTGGAATAAATATTCTTGGACATTGCATTAGTAACTTTTCTATTTCTGTGAGAAAAATCCCACAATAGGGGCAACTTGTAAAAGAAAGCGTTTAACCAAGCTTTCAGCTTTAGGAGGTCGGAAGTCACCATGGCAGTACCGTGCCATGGGATCGGGAAGAGCTGCAAGCTCCTGACTCAGTCTACGAACGGAAGGCAGAGAGGGCATCTTGGCAATACCCGGAGTCCTTTGAAACTTCAAGGCTGGTTCCCAGTGACACACCCCTTCTAACAAGGCAGCGTCTTTTAATCCTTCCCAGATAGCTCTATCCCTGGGGTTCAAGTGTGCAGACTTCTTCAAACCACCACAAATATAATCTGAACTTATGAGAGATTTTTTAAAGAGATTTCAGTGTCTTTTTTAATGTGTGTCAAATTAATTGAAGTAAGAAAGTAAGAACTGTTTTTTGTTGTTGTTGTTGTTGTTGTTGTTGTTGTTGTTGTTTTGAGACAGGGTTTCTCTGTGTAGCCCTGGCTGTCCTGGAACTCACTCTGTAGACCAGGCTGGCCTCGAACTCAGAAATCCGCCTGCCTCTGCCTCCCAAGTGCTGGGATTAAAGGCGTGCGCCACCACCACCGCCTGGCAGAAGTAAGAACTTTTGAGAGGACCCTCACCAGGTCTACTTTCCTTTTTTTTTTCCAGCAGGCAGAGCCAACCCTATCCATCTTAGCAGATGGCAGCACTTCCTATTTCAAAAGCCAGGCAAATAGACTTCCTGCCAGCCTCACCTTTCAGGGATCTTTCTTCCCTTCTTAAAGGGCTGTGAAGCAATTCTCCTTCAGTAGCAATGGAGGGATGATTGCTTCCTAACAATGCTCAGGAGCCCGTAGTTTCGGAGAGGAAAGTCTTATATATCACGTTTCTTCTCTTCCACCGTGTCCCTTGGACATCTCACTCAACACCTACAACCCATGCAGTCTGAGACCTCCGTTCTATTAAATCAAATCACTTTTGTAAAGCGCTAAAGAATGCCTGCTTCCCACTCGAGCCCAATAAAATGCAGGGGTGAGTACAAGCACCTATATGTCCCTCAGAGCAAACACATTTATACTTGGGGCACATTCAGAATAAAAACAACACTGGTAAGAAGTCCATGAAATGGTGGTTGTTAGCGCATACAAAGATCCCCGAAGAGTGGTGGTTAGACTTTCTTACCTTTCCTATTCTCTTTTCTTTTGGTTTCCAGAACACCCTACCTTAATTTTTTTAAAAAAAAATTATTTAGTCATTTATTTTATGCATGAGTATACTGTAGCTGGTATGCAGACACACCAGCAGAGGGAGTTGGATCCCATTACAGATGGTTGTGAGCCGCCCCCATGTGGTTGGGAGTTTGCTGGGGATTGAATTTAGAACTTCTGGAAGAGCAAGCAATCCAAGCTTCTCACTGCTGAGCCATCTCTCCAGTTCCCCTACCTTAATGTTCAATTGGGCAAAGACTGTAAGTGATGCGGAGAAAACACAGATCTACGTGATACGTAATTACAGAGAAAATAAATTAGTTTTGCAGCGGATATCCTTTCTAGGTTGTTTTCTCTATCTGCATATAAATGATCTCCTCTCCTTTCCCCCTTTTCCCCTAATGAGGACGACAATGAGGATCTCAAGTGCCAGCTACAGTTCGTTAAGGAAGAAGCTGCCCTGATGAGAAAGAAAATGGCCAAGATTGATAAAGAAAAGGACAGATTCGAGCACGAACTCCAGAAGTACAGATCCTTCTATGGGGATCTAGACAGTCCTCTACCCAAAGGAGAAGCAGGGGGACCTCCCAGCACCAGGGAGGCCGAGCTCAAGCTGCGGCTGCGGCTGGTGGAGGAAGAGGCCAACATCCTGGGCAGGAAAATCGTGGAACTGGAGGTGGAGAACAGAGGCCTGAAGGCGGAACTGGACGACCTGCGGGGCGAAGACTTCAACGGCTCTTCCAACCCCCTCATGAGGGAGCAGAGCGAGTCCTTGTCTGAGCTGCGGCAGCACCTGCAGCTGGTGGAAGACGAGACGGAGCTGCTGCGGAGGAACGTGGCTGACCTCGAGGAGCAGAACAAACGCATCACTGCGGAGCTCAACAAGTACAAGTACAAGTCCAGCGGCCACGACAGCTCGCGGCACCACGACAGCGCCAAGACCGAGGCCCTGCAGGAGGAGCTGAAGGCAGCGCGCCTGCAGATCAACGAGCTGAGCGGCAAGGTCATGCAGCTACAGTATGAGAACCGCGTGCTCATGTCCAACATGCAGCGCTACGACCTGGCCTCACACCTGGGTATCCGTGGCAGCCCTCGCGACAGCGACGCTGAGAGTGATGCAGGCAAGAAGGAGAGCGACGATGACTCCAGGCCTCCCCATCGCAAGCGCGAAGGGCCAATCGGGGGCGAGAGCGATTCAGAGGAGGTGCGGAACATCCGCTCCCTCACGCCCACCCGCTCCTTCTACCCGACACCCGGGCCCTGGCCCAAAAGCTTTTCAGATCGGCAGCAGATGAAGGACATCCGCTCGGAGGCCGAGCGCCTGGGCAAGACCATCGATCGGCTCATCGCAGACACGAGCACCATCATCACCGAGGCACGCATCTACGTGGCTAATGGGGACCTGTTCGGACTGATGGACGAGGAGGACGACGGCAGTCGCATCCGGGAGCACGAGCTGCTCTACCGCATCAACGCGCAGATGAAGGCCTTCCGCAAGGAACTGCAGACCTTCATCGACCGCCTGGAGGTGCCCAAGTCTGCCGATGACCACGGAGCCGAGGAGCCCATATCCGTGAGTCAGGTACAGTTCTGCCTTTTGCGAGCCATGGCAATGGCGAGGCTGGCCCGCGGAGCTGCTGTCTCTGGTGGGGCATCTCCAACCCCAATTTCCTCCTCCCACTTTAGGGAATTTCCGTCTCAAGGCCTTGCTGGTCTCTGGGCACCTGTATTGTCACACCATGTTCATCTAGGCAAAGGTTCTCGAAACACCACGACTGATCGTTAACACTTACTCCTTTTAGTTCTTTTTGAAGGGGAAATATAACACGGACACAATCGGATTTCGCATAATGACTGATGGATTTTTAATGCACATTATCATTCTAAAAGGTCAATATTTTCAGCATTTCCCTAAAAGGTTGGCCAGCATAAAGGTTCTGAATAGGAACCTTCAGGTGTTTATCTGAGGTTTGTGAGAAGGTCCGAATTGAGTTTAAGATCATAAAAAGTACAAAATAAGTCAGGGTAGTGGTGCACACTTTTAATCCCAGCACTTAAGTAAAAGCAGGTAGGTCGCTGTGGTTACAGATCGCTAGGGCTACATAGTGAAACCCTGTCTAAAAAATAATTTTTTTTTATTAAATGAGATTGATAACAAGATTGATAAGTGTACAAAATGGGAGTAAAAAGATATGTTCTCGTGCTCAGAGCCCTGTGGATAAGACACATACAAGCTACCCCGTTACCTAAGTTGAGGTAACACGGTGATTATTGGAGATCCGGTAGTGAAAAGTCTGTAGCACAGCTTTAAGGCAATACTAATTGAAAGAAGTAATAATGAGTATTCCAGCACAGGGGAAAGCAGCATTTCCCTCCTGACTTGTAGAGGCACAGCGGATGAATTGGACTCAGCAGCTTTGGCCAGGTATGGTGGCCACTGAAAGATCAATGCCTTTGTCCAAGTTAACCACATAAAAGATCGTTATGGACCAAAACCAGGCACTACCGTCCCTTGCAGCAGCCCGATGCCCTGTATCCATCGGAGAACCCACCGAAGTACAACAGCATGCATGGCTTTGAACATACTCGAGCCCGCCCCACTCCGGAGTTTAAAACCCGGTTTATGTGCAGCAGCATGACATTAGGGGAAATTGCCTGCTGACCACGGCTAGAAAACTTGCGCAGCCCTGTCGCTTATCTTGCATGTTGCTGTGCTTTGCTGGGGCCGGGGAGGGCGATTATGATGGAAACCGTTGGGTTTCACCGTGTTCAATCTTATCCTTTTCTACTTAGTATGTTCTGGTACTGGTTTTTTGGTTTTCGGTTTGCAGGTTTTTGAACAGCAAGCATGTGTTTTCAGCTAGACTCTCGGGTGGGTGTGCAGAGTGAGAGAAAGCGCTGTTTATATCAAAGCACTTGAAGAATTTGCCAATGTAGGCTGGGGATGGCTTTATTTAAGGTTGAGTCAGAGTTTGGATGCATCAGGAAGGTGGTGTACAGTGGTTATTAACTAGCTTTTCTCTCTGTCTCCACATTTGCCTCCCCAGATGTTCCAGCCTATCATTCTGCTTATTCTCATCCTTGTCTTATTCTCGTCCTTGTCTTACACAACAATATTTAAACTTGTCTTCCTTTTTACACTGTTTTTTGTACTGTAAAATTTCCATCATTTGCTGTTCATTGTAGCGTTTTCAGTTGTTTTTATTTTGTCCACCCTTCAAGACAAAACATAAAAGAAGTGTCATTTCTGTAGTAACTGATGCTGTAAAAAAAAACACTGAAGACTGCATATCTCTGTAAAAAGACACAACTCATCTTATACTGTCCAATTCACTAGGAAACCCCAACGACCAAAGTGTTTCAGGTAAGGAAAAGTGAGTTATCAGACTTTTGTGTAACTTATATTTTAATGCCTTTCTTTTATACCTTTCTTTGTTTTGCATTCTTGATTCATAGTTGACAGGTTGACTGTAAAAAAAAAAAAACTGGACTAAGTCTCATAGTTATTCTGTAGGAATTGAGTATTATTTTACACCTGGAAATTTTCCGTTGGTTGCATTTTCAAAATTCATGTAGAGGCATTAAGTATAAGTCAAGGTAGAGGATTTATAAGTTATCTCTGATATAATTTATGTAGGTGTATAAGTATGCTGTTACTCATGTTAGACCAAAAGGAAGACATCAGTGTCTAATAAATATCTGTTGAAAATATGAAATGACGAAATGTCGCTCTCTTGGAAAGTAAATAATGTTCTGACGCTGACATGCTCTGCTGTCATGGAAGCCTGAGCCCAAATGACCTTCTCGTTTAACAAGAAAATAAATAGTCCCTTCCTATTGAATTTTTCCAACTTTCCACTAAACCAGCTATCTGCACTTCTGTATCACATATGACGCTGTGTATCGCTGGCTGACCACGTGGCTTAGAGTCCCTCGTTTACTATATAAACTACCACAGAGAACTCCCTTCTCTGCAGAAAACATGCTAGTAACAGCGTGAAGGAAAGCTTGAGAAGGGAAATAACTACAGGGTCCAGAATGTCCTCGAGTTACAATGCATACCCGAAGTGTCATCCCAGTGGGGGCCACTCTGCAGGCCTAAAGTTACTTTGGTGACCCCTCGCATCCCCGTTTTCTTGTGTATATCTGAAGTCACCTGGTTGGACTGTGTACTCAAGGTTCTCTCTTGCCTATCTTGTTGGTAACTTACCCACTGGAATCCCAAAGTACATGAGAATTCCAGCACTGGACTGAGGTGCATTTATCCCAATGGAAGGTAAGACAAGAGGATTGTGAATTTGAGGTCAGCCTAAGCTATCTAGCCAGACCTCAAGAAAAAAGAATAAGAAAAATCATATTCTTCTCAGTTCAAGCATTAGTCCGTAGATATGAAAACCTGTGATAAAATGAAGAATCTTGGCAGCAGGGAACAGACCCTGTGGGAAAGTTCCCCAGCTAAATAATGTACAGGTAGGCCTTTGGAATCCCAGGAACTTAGTCTGCAGGAAAGTGTTTTACTTCATCTCCCCCAGCTCCACTTTTTCTCTAAATATTAAATTTGGGAAAATGGCTCAGTAGGTAAGAGAACTTGCGATGCAAGCATAAGGATTGGAATTTGAGAATATCCAGACTCCATACAAAGAGCTGTGCTTGGCTGTGTACTGGGGGTGGGCATGCTTTAACAAGGCCAGAAGGAGGAGCATAATAGAGGAGAACATTCAAGATCTTCCTCTGGCCTACACAAGTGCTTGTATGCATGCACTACACACACACACATACTACATGCATAAACACTACCTACTACATACACACCACATATATATGCCACATATTACACACACATATACAAACATGCCACATACTACATACACACACATGCCACCTACTATACACACACCATATAACACACATACAAAATAACGCACACCACATATATGCACTATACATACATATACAGGACATCCCCTTCTGGCTTTCATAAATGCATGTACCTACATTTTCACATGCCTGCATGCAGTTCCTGCATATATGCACATACACAGCATATACAACATCCTTCCCTGTCCTTCACTAGACACACATACTATATATATATATATATATATATATATATATATATATGTCTGTCTATGCTCACATACATATAGTACCTGTATATACACATATAACACACATACCACTTAACACCACAACTCATTACACATACAAATCACAACACATAGTACACACAACACATACACTACACATCCATACACACAACATCCCCTTCTGACACTCATATGAATGCAGTACACACACACACACACACACACACACACACAACTTAAATTTACAAAGTTTCACAGCAGTTGAAAGGTTTCATTTAACTGCTCTTACTGTCCATTATCTTTTCTTTGCTTGGGTTTTTTTTTACTTTGTTTATGTAATTATAATTATTTTGGGGGGGCAGTGTTACAAAGTATTGTCTAATGAAGAGTTAACATCTTGGAATCAATCAATAAATAGATTTTGTTTGACTGGATGTTTTCTCTTTGCTTTATCAGTGTTAGTAATAGAACCCAGGATTTTGTGTATGGCAGGCGGATGCTCTCTACCTTAGAACTATATGTCCAGCCCCATTTGACACTTAATCTTGAAATTCAAAAAGCTAAGGATTAGGTAGGCTTTCAGATGGAAAGAAGAAAGAAGGGAGAAAAGTTCTGTACTTGATCAAATCGGTGGCACAAGCCTATAGTCAAGACAGATGGGCGTCTGAAGCAGAAAACCACAGGAACACTGAAGCTAGCTTTGGTTACACTTAGAGACTGACTCAAAACCAACCAGTCATATAACAGCAACAATGACAACAGTGACAAACACACACACACACACACACACACACACACACACTCACTTTAAAAATTCAAACCTGTCTGCTATATTTTCAATGATTTCCTCTTCCTTCCTTCCTTCCTTCCTTCCTTCCTTCCTTCCTGTCTTTCTTTCTTTCTTTCTTTCTTTCTTTCTTTCTTTCTTTCTTTCTTTCTTCTTTCTTTCTTTTCATGTGGAGGTTCTTGATCCTCTTGTACTTCAGCTTTGTACAGGGAGATAAGAATGGATCAAATTGCATTCTTCTACCTGTTGACCACCAGTGGAACCAACATTATTTGTTGAAAATTCTGTCTTTTTTTCCACTGGAAAGGAGCCACTGTTTTAACTCCTTTGTCAAAGATCAAGTGACCGTAGGTGTGAGAGTTCATTTCTGGGTCTTCAATTCTATTCCATTGATCTAGCTGCCTGTCACTGTACCAATATCATTGCAGTTTTTATCACTATTCCTCTGTCGTACAGCTTGAGGTCAGGATGTTGATTCCCCCAGAAGTTATTTTATTGTTGAGAAAAGTTTTAGCTATCCTGGGTTTTTTGTTATTCCAGATGAATTTGGGAATTGCTCTTTCTAACTGTATGAAGAATTGAGTTGGGATTTTGATGGGGATTGCATTGAATCTGTAGATTGCTTTAGGCAAGATGGACATTTTTACTGTATTAATCCTGCCAATCCATGAGCATGGGAGATCTTTCCATCTTCTGAGGTCTTCTTCACTTTCTTTCTTCAGACTTGAAGTTCTTGTCATACAGATCTTTCACTTGTTCCTTAGAGTCAGACCAAGATATTTTATATTGTTTGTGGCCATTGTGAAGAATGTCATTTCCCTAATTTCTTTCTCAACCCATTTATCCTTTGAGTATAAGAAGGCTACTGATTTGAGTTAATTTTTATATCCAGCCAATTTGGTGAAGTTGTTTATCAGCTGTAAGAGTTCTCTGGTGGAATTTTTGGAGTCACTTTCCTATCATATCATCTGCAAATAGTGATATTTTGATTTCTTCCTTTCCAATCTGTATCCCTTTGACCTCCTTTTATTGTCTAGTTGATCTAGCTAGAACTTCAAATACTACACTGAATAGATAGGAGAGAGTGGGCAGCCTTTTTAGTCCCTGATTTTAGTGGGATTGTTTCAAGTTTCTCTCCATTTAGTTTGATGTTGACTATTGGTTTGCTGTATATTGCTTTTGCTATGTTTAGGTTTAATTCCTGGTCTTTCCAAGACTTTTAACATGAAGGGATGTTGGATTTTGTCAAATGCTTTTTTAGCATCTAATGAAGTGAACATGTGGTTTGTTTCTTTAAATTTGTTTATGTAGTGGATTACATTGATGGATTTCAGTATACTGAACCATCCCTGCATTCTTGGGATGAAGTCTACTTGATTATGGTGAATGGTCATTTAATGTGTGCTTGGATTCAGTTGGCAAGAATTTTATTGAGTATTTTTGATATTCATAAGGAAAATTGGTCTGAAATTCTATTTTTTTGTTGGATCTTTCTGTGGTTTTGCAATCAGCGTAACTGTGGCTTCATAGAACAAATTGGGTAGTATTCCTTCTATTTCTATTTAGCTCTAGAGCTTTCAGGTGTGCCGTTAAGCTGCTAGTGTATACTCTCTTCAGTTTCCTTTGGGAGGCACTCAGAGCAATGAGTTTTCCTCTTAGCACTACTATCATTGTGTCCCATACGTTTGGGTATGTTATGCCTTCATTTTCATTAATTTCTAAATTGTCATTAATTTATTTTTTTATTTCGTCCTTGACGAAGTTATCATTGAGTAGATATATGGGCTTTCTGTTGTTTTTGTTGTTATTGAAGACCAGCCTAAATCTGTGGTGATCTGATAGGATGCATGGAGTTATTTCAGTCTTCTTGTATCTGTTGAGGCCTGTTTTGTGACCAATTATATGGTCAGTTTTGGAGAAGGCACCATGAGGTGCTAATATGAAGGTATATTATTTTGTTTTAGGATAAAATGTCCTATAGATATCTGTTAAATCCATTTGGTCCATAACTTGTGTTAGTTTCACTGTGTCTCTTTTTGGTTTATGTTTCCACGATCTGTCCATTAATGAGATTGGGGTGTTGACATCTCCCACTATTATTGTGTGAGGTGCAATGTGTGCTTTGAGCTTTAGTAAAGTTTGTTTTATGAATGTAGGTGCCCTTGCATTTGAGCATAGATGTTCAGAATTGAAAGTTATTGGTAGATTTTTCCTTTGATGAGTTTGAAGTGTCCTTCCTTATATTTTTGATAACTTTTGGTTTAAAGTTGATTTTTTTTCCCTTGGGACCATTTGCTTGGAAAACTGTTTTCTAGCCCTTTACTCTGAGGTTTGACACTGAGGTGCGTTTCCTGTATGCAGCAAAATGCTGGGTCCTGTTTACATATCCAGTCTGTTAGTCTGTGTCTTTTTATTGGGGAATTGAGTCCATTGATGTTAAGAGATATTAAGGAAAAGTGATTGTTGCTCCCTGTTATTTTTATGTTATTTTTATATTTGTGCAGATACCTTCTTTTTCTTTTGTTGAAAGAAGATTACTTTTTTGTTTTTGCTATGGTGTAATTTTCCTCCTTGTGTTGGTGTTTTTCATCTATTATCCTTTGTAGGGCTGGGTTTATAGAAAGATATTGTATCAATTTGGTTTGTCCTGGAGTATCTTGGTTTCTCCATCTATGGTAATTGAGAGTTTGCCTGGGTATAGTATTCTGGGCTGTCTTGTGTGTTCTCTTAGGATCTGTATCTTAGGATCTTCTAGCTTTCATAGTCTCTGGTGAGAAGTCTGGTATAATTCTGATAGGTCTGCATTTATATGTTACTTAACCTTTTTCTCTTAATGCTTTTAATATTCTTTCTTTGTTTTTGTGCATTTGGTGTTTTGACTATTATGTGACAGGAATTATTTCTTTCCTGGTCCGATCTATTTGGAATTATTTAGCTCCTTGTATGTTTGTGAGCATGTCTTTCTTTAGTGGAGTGTTCTTCTATAATTTTGTTGCAAATATTTCCGGGCTCTTTAAGTTGGGAATCTTCACTTTCTTATATATCTGTTATCCTTAGGTTTGGTCTTCTCATTGTGTCCTGGATTTCTTGGATGTTTTGGGTTAGGAGCTTTTTACATATTGTATTTTCTTTGACTGTTATGTCAATGTTTTCTATGGTATCTTCTGCACCTGAGATTCTCTCTTCTCTCTCTTGTATTTTGTTGTTGATGCATCAATGACTCTGGATCTCTTTCCTAGGTTTTCGCTTTCCTGGATTGTCTCCCTTTGTGATTCCTTTATTGTTCCTATTACCATTTTTAGATCCTTGATGTTTTTGTTCAATTCCTTCACCTGTTTTGTTGTGTTTTCCTGTAATTCTTTAAGTGATTTTTGTGTTTCCTCTTTAAGGGCATCTACCTGTTTACCTATATTCAACCTGTATTTCTTTAAGGGAGTTACTTATGTCCTTCTTAAAGTCCTCTATCATCATCATGAGATGTGATTTTAAATCAGAGTCTTGCTTTTCTCGTGTGTTGGGTTATCCAGGGCTTGCTATGGTGGGAGAACTGGGTAGTGCTGATGCCAAGTAGCCTTGGTTTCTGTTGCCTATATTTTTGACCTTGCCTCTTGCCATCTGGTTATCTCTGGTGTAAGCTGGTCTTGCTGTCTCTGTATGTGGCTTGTGCCTCCTAGAAGCCTGTGTGTCAGTACTTGTTGGAGACCAGTTCTCTCTGGGAGAAATTTGGATATGGAGAGCTGTGGCACAGGATCAGCTCAGTGTACAGTCATAAACCAGAAGGATCCTGTCCCAGGCTGTTCCTTGGTTCCTGTGGATACTCTTCCAAGTTATAAACTTAATGGAACTGAACATAAATGTTTAAGGGTTGAAACTGACAATTTCTTGAAATATCTATGGCAATTGGAGTGAGAGAAACTCCCCCAGCCAAGCAGTGATTACCCGTGGACCTTCTGGGAATATACGGGAGTGTTTTACAATGTACAATTACTGAGAAGTTGTCTACTGTGCTGTTGCCATTTTTTAAAAATGGGGCCTAAGAGAAGGCTTTAAGTACTCAGTGCTCTTGCAGAGAACCTGGGTCCTGTTCTCATTGGCTTCTCATAACTGTTTATCTATAACTCCAGTTACATAATTGGGGGACCCAATTCCCAATTCTGGACTCTGAATGCACTATGGGCATGTGATGCCTATATAGTCATGCAGGCAAACATTCAAATACACATAAAAATAAAATTTTAAATTTCAGGAAGGAAGAAAAACTATCCCCCACTAATTCAGTTTCTCAAAACTAACAAAATCAAAGAAGACAAAAGGAACACTTATACCATGGGAAAAAGAACCAGGATGGAAAAATGCAAAGCAGGCACAATTCAGATACATAGAGGTGTACAATAAATCGAACCCTCATAATGATCCCCTACACTGTAGCGACAAATCTATAAGCTTTCTTAAATGCACTGGAAATGTCTGCTGTGGTAAGGAAAGGACCATAACATTAGCCAAATAGCATTATCTTTAGATCTTATTTGGTAGTCACGCTTATACTGATCACAGCAGCACCGATACAAACTCCTGTGGCTGAAATTTAATACAAGAATTTTATGTGGCTCTTACGTCCCAGCCATGCCTTCCATAGATAAAACTGCCTTAAGATAATGGGAAAGATACAGGTTGGATGGGTACTACACTCTGGGATCCTTGGATTCACTCCGACCATATGTCTGATCTTAAGGAGGCAAATTTACTCTCCCGGTGAATTCTGGGAAAGGCATCTCTAACTCTGGTCTGTCGACTGTCCAGCCAGATTTTTTCATGTGTGTGTACACACGCACACACATGCGCACACAGTCAACCTGCTGTGACGTGTAATAAGTTCACTAGGGTCAGGTGGTCAGAGGTCCCTGTGTCATGGAGAACATGGCTGGTAGGCTACTGAAAGGAGGGTGCTTTCCACAAACTACCAGTGAGGTGACATTCTGATCTTCTTTTAATTTTAGGTTCCTCTGTTGGGGCCTACACTTAGAGTTGGGAAGAAAAGTTAAGAAAGATGGAGCCCAAGACTTGTGAGGGTTTCCCGCATGCCCT
Organism: Apodemus agrarius; assembly: GCA_964023405.1. NCBI lineage: Eukaryota > Metazoa > Chordata > Mammalia > Rodentia > Muridae > Apodemus > Apodemus agrarius. The sequence goes on along the minus strand of OZ030027.1, from coordinate 4,587,371 downwards.
TCCCCTGAGCACCTCTCTCTGCTCCCCAATCCCTCACACTTCCTTGTCTGTCTCTCGGACCTCAGTGCAGCGATATTTTTGTTATTTTGTTCAGTAAGCAGTTATTTCATTTTTTCGCTGGTTTTAAGTGATCAGCCTCACAAAAATCTCCCAGTTGTTGAGACAAGGAATCTTCTATTCTCACTTTAAAAGCTATGTTAATCAATTGGCATGCAGGGGATAATTTTTTTAAGCAAAAATTATTATAGACAATTCCCTTCTATGAGACTTTCTTGGGCATAGAAACAAAAGTCTTGGTTAATTTAGCCTACGTTTAATAGGAATCTGCTTGGTTATTTTTAAATAAAAGTGACTGAAATTCATTAAGCAAAGAAATTTTGGTCCAAACCAAGAATGTACGGTTTATGTGGTAGACTGGGATGTGGCTATTTAATTGTTTACCACTAAAGTTTGGAATGTAAGTCTTCATTCCAACGCTCTATGCAGTGTCTTAGCTACATTTTCCCAGAGTCAGTCTCCCTGGTAGAATAAGGCTTTAACTAATTATAGGGGATGAACAGGAAGTGGTAGAGGGTAGTATTAAAATGTGAGGAAAATTAACTGTTTATTAAAATAATGGAATTTGGTACAATTCAAAAACATTATGCATAAAAACATATCTGTTCAAGCCGTCTTCACAAGCAAGAAAGATAGAGGGAGATAAGCAGTTTTGAGTCTGTAAACTAGTTTGGAGTAGGTGCGATGGTTTTGTATATAGTTTGAGGACTGTGTACCCCAGTACTCTCATGACGCTTGAAAGATTTCAGAGAGAAACACAGCAAGGACACTTCACATTCCAAATACACCTCCACGAATGCAGTAGCATTCACGGGCCTCCACATAGCGCTTTTGTGTCAGCAGTTAGGAGGGTGAAGAGGTGCAGGTGCCTGTTTTTCATGATGGCCATTCTGAAAATTTGTGGATCCATAGACTTAAAGGGTTTCTGCTATGAAACCTAATACATTTCCAACAGTACCTTCTCTGCTTGAGCATAGATAGATAGATAGATAGATAGATAGATAGATAGATAGATAGATAGATACGGAGGGATCCCTACATGATTTTTTGTATATTAACTCCAAAACTGAGTTCTGTGTGATTTTTCTTTTTCATGACTATCTATAGTTTTGTTTTGTTTTGTTTTGTTTTTGAAAAACATCTCTGACATTTCATTTATACTATTAACTCTTGAACAGAAAACAAACACCTTTAAAATAGATCAGTTATATAGAATTTCCAAGGTAGACTTTTTACATGACAAAGTACTGAAACTAATTTATTCTGGAGTTTAGGTGAGCCCTAGGAATCTAAACACCTTCATTTGGAGGTGTATCATCTTCTGGGGTTAGGACTACCACCTGGAGGGCAGCCCCATTGTTCTCACAGGCTTGGACTCTGACTGGGTGAAGAGGCCACAGTGACGCAGGCACAGGACAGAGTTGGAAGGAGTTGAGTACCTTCTAGTCTTGCCTCACAGTATTGCTGTGAGAACATGCTACCAGAGAGAAACTAACATTTCTGATCGTCCCCTGACTCTAGAAGGGATGCAATTGGTTCCAAAGTAGGTCCGTTTCTCTACTATGTTTTTATCTTACTCGGAATTTGGACTAGAATTTAAAATAAATTTTGATAGTTCAGAAGTGTTTCTTTGGACTATTTCTTACCTCCGGAAGTGCCTACGTATAAGCCCCATGATGGATCTGCTTGTTTGAAATTGCTGAGGATTTTAGAAAGTAGGGAGATTCAAATGATCACAGTGGGTTCCAAATAGCTGCTGTTAGAAAAAGCAAAGCTTTAGGGACATGATTGTGCAAACTGTTCCAAAAGCATGAAGAACCATGCCATACTATAAAGTTAAGTCACAGACAGGTTGACAGGTATACAAAGTACCTACTGACTTCAGCAGATACTAAACTTTGGCTTCTATATCACTACTATTGTAGCAGACAACTTTTGGAAACATAATGCTATTGCCTATTCGATAGTCGCTTTTTTAGAACACTATAGATTATTTCCTGCTCTTCCAAATCACTCCCTAAAAGGCCAGTCTGAGCCTCAGAACTTACTAGCAAAGAGAAGTGACTCAGGTTTGCCATCTAGTGGCGAACACTAAATAGACACCCTTCGCACAATGCCCTTGTTATGTTTGATTCTTGGGTCATCAACAAGTGATGAATCTGTATATAATAGAATTAGATGCTAAATACCAATTTGAAAAGCTTAAAGGGATGTCTTTTTTTAAATTTTAAATAACATACATTTCTCAAATACATTGTTATTTTTACTCAGAATTTGGACTAGTATTTAAAATAAAATTCGGCAGTTCAAGAGTGTTTCTTTGGACCGTTTCTTACATCTGCGATCTGCGTGAGTTAAATGTCTGTTGTCATGCCACAAGACCTCAGAACAGAAGAAGCAAGCATCCCATGATTCTCCAAACATCCAACACTGGAAAGACAGTGCACTAGCCGGAATGTAATAGTCTAAGGATGTAACTTCTAAGGAAAAATGTCCTTAGTGTACCCATCCCAAATCAGAACCTCATATGCATCAAAGTCATACTTATTCTCTTAACCAACACTTAGAGCTCTGCTCTTCTAGTATGCAGAGAACATAAGACCGTGATAGATGGGGTTGGGGGTTGTGGGGGTGGGGGCAGTACACACTGGATGAACTGATTGAAAAAGTTCAAAGTGCCGGAACAGCCTAGTTGTCTCGAGCAGTTCAACTCTGAGCAGTGTGAGCTCTGGCTGGTTGTAACCCTGACCTGAATCCCTCCGTGGAATGCGGTACTGAGTTCAAGAAAAGGGAGTTGAAGAGTTGTGCTGCCGGCCCCATTTCTTGGACTCCTCAGAGCAGTTTTCGGAATTCATGAATTTGTCTTATTCTTCAAATCCCCCGAGTATGACCTGGGATATTGTTGCTGCTCATCAATGCTTTATGAGTGAAATATTAACCGAAATACCTCAGATCTGTCTTCCTTTAAAAAAAAAATGGAGATACTTATTGAAGAGCTCAGCTGAACAGGGACGTCACATACCTTAAAGAAACTATACAAGGCAGACCTTGTTCTGGAAGGAAGGTGGGTGGTGGTCATCCCACATGCCTTTAATCCCAGCACTTGGGAGGCGGGTTCAGGGCCAGCCTGGTCTATATAGTGAGTTCCAGGATGGCCAGGGCTACACAACGAAACTCTGTCTTAAAAAGCAAAACAAAACAAACAGCAACATCAAAAAGTGGTCAGTGGAAGGAATGACTGTCTGAAATACACTGCTTACAGTACGGCCTCCAACTTTAGCCTGCAAAGGATGAGCTCTCTTTTCTCCTCCAACTTTATTCTGTGATCTCAGTCATTTCCATGTCTTTTTTTTTTCCAAGACAAGGTTTCTCTGTGTAGCTTTGGCTGTCCTGGAACTCACTTTGTAGACCAGGCTGGCGTCAAACTCAAGAGATCCACCTGCCTCTGCCTCCCAAGTGCTGGGATTACAGGCGTGCGCCACCACTGCCCGGCCCATGTCATTTTTATAGAAAACGGAAATGCACTGTGAATATTATTGAACTGTAAAGAAGGAAGAGAAACTGCAAGCGTGAATTCGGATATTCCCAGTCTCACAGCAGCCAGAGTTATTTATCTTGAAGAGCCGAGGTCAGAGCGCAGCCTGGATACGTCAGCCCTCACTTACGCCGCATACGTTGGCACAGGGCGCCCAGTCTCTGCTGCCATGCTGTGCGTCACCAGCCTCAGGACAGCTCTAACCAGGCCTCTATCTTTCCATGAAAGTGCTAGGGTCACAGATACACACCACCTCATTCAGCTTTGAACACTGCTTTCAGGGATTGAAGCAGGTCTATCAAGCTTATGCGACTAACACTTTTACCCACTGAGCTCTAAGACTCTTTATCTGATTAGCAAAATAAGCTCTCAGCTATACGGGGCTTCCGTGGCATGCTCGGCAGGTAGACGATGGTCTCCTTTGATTCAACACACGCAGAATTGGACAAAGCCAGAAGCCAGCGTTCTTCTCCAGTCACAGGCAACATCCTTATCCACGATCTTGATTCCTCTCTCTTCACTTGGTTGGAATTTTAAATTCCGCAGCGCCGCTGCACTGGGGCTGAGAGGACTGGGATTCTATTCTTGGCTTCATTAGTGACCTTGAGCAGATGATCTCATGACAGGATCTCCCCCTTCACTGTAAACTGAGAAGGTTAACCAGATGACCTCAGAGGCTCTTTTGGGTTCTAAATTCGGTGACTCTGGGAACACCTGCTCATGCCATTTATGTGTTCGGTATCTTTCTTCTACTTTTCCGAAATTTTCTGGCTCGTGGCTGGTGTTATCATTAGTACAAATGTTTTTAAACCCTTTTTATAATTTGCTGCATTATTTCTTATTAGTAGCTGGTCTTTCTCTACAAACTCTTATTAAGTATTGTGTATGTTCTGTTTCACTTTGAAATTGGATTAGCAGGCATGCAATTGTGAGTGTGTAAATCTTTCTAAAATGGAGAACAGTAATTTGGGTGTGTTTGTTATTTTGAGATGAATTCACATGGCTTACAAATCATCTGCATTACACAATAAATGGCATGTTTTCTGTAAAATCATTTTTATTTTAACACTTTAAAAGGTCAAATCACTTAAGAAGTAAAAATATCACCGTAACTGTGGGACTACATACACCATCATTAGTTTTTTTATTTTTTTCCAGTTCATGTATCTTGCACACATAACGATAGCCACTCTTGTTAAAATGAATTGTTTGGAAGCTCTTGAAAGCAGTTTTGAACAGTTGTATTCATATCCTATCAGTTTGTTGATGTGCCTATGCTAGAGACAGAGAAAGAGAGAGACAGAGACCAAGAGAATGTGTGTGCATGTATCTGTCTCTGTCTGTCTGTCTGCCTGTCTTTCTATCTGTATGTATGTGTGCATGTATGTATGTATGTATGTATGTATGTATTTTAAAATGTCATGTCAATATATGTATGTATATTTACAAAATTTTTCAGCAGAAAGGACTAGAAGATATTCACATTAGTGTTAAATTTGAAGTGACTCATTGCTAAAAATCTACATACAATACAAGAAGCTAATGAAAAGGAAATATAGTTCTTTTTTATTAGTACAGGGAACTGGATATTGAAATAGCCCCAGGGAAGCCCAGAGTCCATAGTACAACATAACTTCTGACAGTCAGTCAAATGCTGCTTGACATTCTGATAGAATTTCGGAAAGAACCTTTTTTCTTTCTTCTCTTTTGGTTCTTGTTTATGGGTTTATGTCCGTTTGTTTGGAGAGCAGGATCTCCTGGAGCCTAGGCTGGCATTGAACTTCCTCAGTTTCTGAGATTAGCCTTAAACTGCTGATCCTCCTGCCTTTATCTCTCAGGTTCTGGGACCCCAGGCTTATGCCAACATGTCCATTTTGAGCTACAGGGAACTCATAGAGACTCAATGATCTGGAATGAAGAGTCCACAGGCACATTATTTGATAACTCCGCTGATGGTTCTGAGCAAAGTTTCTCCTTCACCCCCCTGTTTGCGTCAGCACCAAGGCAAGCAGGAGGAACCAACCGTAACTGTCTGTCACTCCGTGTATCTGTTTGCCTTACAGCCTTATGAAGTAAATATATCTGTTTAAGGAAGAGACAGAGGCCGCAGGCTCACACAGTTAAATGGGGGCAGAAATATTGATCCCTAGGTCCCGGTGACAAAATTTCAGGGTCCCTAGACTAGTTCCAAGTCTTGCTCCTCTTCTTAGAAGCCTTTCTGTAGGCTTTGCCAAGAAGCTTTAGCTCTCTAAGCCATGGATATAAGTAAGAGCAGGTTAATAAAACTGCAGAGACAGTTGCTAAGGTGGACTTTGCATCCTTAGCACAGAGCTTTGCCTAAAGCTACACACAATGAAACACTAGTGTTACTATGGTAACTGTGATGATTGTTGCTGCCGTTGCAATCATGAAGCGTAGCTTCATAACATAGTTCATAACATAATTCATAACATAGGGAAGCATTTCTTTTATTTACTCCGCACGTATAAAGACGCTGAACTTGGTGGCTTACGACCATAATTCCAGGGCTTGGAAGGTTGAAGGAAGATTGTACTGAATTGAGACCAGTCATGACTGAGATGCAATCGTGAGTTCTAGGCTAGCCTGTTCTGCTAAGTAAGAAGTTATATGTTAATTAATTAGTCAGTTGATTAAATTAAATAAGTGTATGGCTACCCTGACCAGTTTACCATTATTAAGCAATTTAGTTACATATGAGATAGTGCTTGGAGGTGGGAAAAAAAACTAGCACAAAATTCTGGCATGCTTCAAATAACGTTGTAATATTATACAGGTGAAAAACTCCAACTTGAAGGTAAGAGCTTATTACTTAAAATTCAGTGTAACTGATTTGCTATATTAGCCCTAGAGACTTTACTGACTAAAGGAAACCATCAGATGCCTGGATACATAAGATCAGATACATTCTCTGTCTGTCTGTCTGTCTGTCTGTCCATCTCTTTCTCTCTCTCCTCTCTCCTCTCTCTCTCTCTCTCTCTCTCTCTCTCTCTCTCTCTCTCTCTCTCTCTCTGTGTGTCTGTATGTCTCTCCCTCCCTCCCTCCCTCTCTCTTTCTCTCTCTCCTCTCTCCTCTCTCTCTCTGTGTCTGTATGTCTCTCCCTCCCTCTCTCTCTCTTTCTGTCTCTCTCTGTCTCTCTCTCTGTCTCTCTCTCTCTCTTTCTCTCTCTCTCTCTCTCTCTCTCTCTCTCTCTCACACACACACACACACACACACACAGCTCTTTCTATTTTACATAAAGGCAGGCATTCAATATGTTCCAACACACATTTTGAATCATGCTTGCTGGTTTGCGTGTATATATCATTTTTTCTCTCATACTACTTGATACTTTTCCACTCCATCCCTGGTCAGACTTACAAAGGCACTGAAACTGCATCTCACTGAGGGGAGGGAGAGAAAAGAGAAGAGATGGAGGAAGACGAGATAGTTCTTGCTCCTAAAAAAAAAAAGTCTACTTTCCAAATAAAAGAAACCTAAATATGGCCATTATCGTCATGTGCGGCTAACAAGCAGATCTCTCTTGGAAAGTTTAAAAAATGCTGGGCTCTATTATAAAAGTTAAATATGTCCTGGACCTGGAGTTGTTTACCCCGAGGGAGAACTGCTCTAAAATTACAGCGCTCTGGTTGGGAGCAGTGGCCTTAGGGCCGCCTCCAAATCCCTGACGTCACAGTAGCCCAGCTGCTGGTGTGACACTGAGCTGAGTAGCCCTTTGAGGTGCGATTTGCAAAGGGGTTTGTCCAGACTGCGCTGTGGAAGATGGATGGACTTAAAAGGATCCCTGAGACTGTTCTTTAAGACTACCAGCTCTCTGCCCCACCTCTTCCATTGCTAGACTGGCCACACAGAGCCCGATCCCCAAAGTGCAAGAAGGTATGTTTCTTCCTGGCAAACTTGAAAGAGCAAACTGCTTAGGGCGGGATACAGGGACTGCTTCTGCATCTTAGATTAAAGATGAGATTTAAGTGAGTGTGTTTTCAGCATCTCCTGTGCTGACTGTGCTTGTGTCTGGGCCTCAGAACAGTGGGCAGGGAACATAAGGGACTCAGCTGCCTTGGAGAAGAGGCTGTTCTGCTACCGAGGGTGGATTTCTAAAGAGCAACATCCTCACCCTGAGACTGTTTCACCCTCATTCTCAGCAGTTCAGAAAAACTTTGCTCAGTGTAAGTTTCTATTAACTATTTATTAGAATGCAATCTGTGGTGGGATGAAGTTATTTTAATATCTGTGATATAAAACTTACAACCTGCGAGTTCGCTATTATTTGAAATTTGTAATTTTTTAAAAAAAATGTAGTTTTTTTCAAGACTACTGTTATATTCCAGGAGGAGTATTTTTCTATAATGTGAGCTCAGAGACACTGGTGTCTTCGAGAAATTACAGAAGCACCTTTGTTCAAGGCTATTATTTAGATCTTTGCTTCCCGCAAGCCAAAAGTTGTCTTTAATAAAAGCTTGTATCTTATTAGTTAGGGGAACTAAAACTGAAGTATCTGTAGCTTAAATTGCGACTATGAGTAGATAGTTGGAATCCAAGAATAAGGATGTAGATCCAATGAGAAAACAAGATTGACTTCTTTGGAAACCTTTGTGCTGCATTTCTTTGACCTTGCTAGAAAACAAGGAGTTGTGAACAGCAGTGATTTTTTTTTCTTTTTAATCTTCTAATAAAACCAAATGGGAGGTCTCTGGATAAATGCATTTGCTGATGAACAGCACACAAGGAATAAGATTCCTTAATTGCTTAAAACGGTTCCAGTGGTGCATAACAACCTGGAAAGTAAGGGAGAGAATTTTGAAGTCAGGTGACACAGTACGGTATAGGTATAGGCACGGAACTTCCCAATCCCACAAAATTCATCAGGAGCAACTTACTGTCAGGCCAAATGATTTCTTCTAGGGATTTTGATGTTGGCAGTATTTGCTGTCTCTGACATTCCATCTGGAGTCTGCATCCTCTATGTGTGTAAAGGACTTGAAATATAAGAAATGTAATATGCACAGAAGAGAGAGAGAGAGAGAGAGAGAGAGAGAGAGAGAGAGAGAGAGAAATAATGGGCACAAATTCAGAGCAGAATTTGCCTAAAAGCAGTAAGATCCGCCCTCTTGACATGTCTTAGTTGGCTTGGCTAAAATCCAGTTTCAGCAGGCGAGATGGAGTTTGAAAGGGTCACGGTGATGTAGAAAGCACTGAGCATGCCTCGGATAAAGACATGTGACCATGGCCAAAATGAGGTAGGTCTAGGAACCGAAACTGCACCAGTAATCCTCTGCTCAACGTCATTACATTTATATTTTTGCTTCCCTAATCCAAAAGTCGTTTATAGTCAAAGTTTGTATTTTATCATGTATACTTCATGAGACACCCCCTCTGCTGTTCTTATATTTGCTCCCTGGCAGGATTGAACCATCAGCTAAACCGTTTTGTTTCCTATTACAGCATGTGCACAACCACTCTCAACCCTTTACAATCTTGGCATCTGGCTTTGGGGAGAAGTAGATTAAAGGGAATTATGGAATGCTAGCGTAGTGTTGCTAGGGGTGGGGCATTTGTATGACTAACGAATGTGGCTACCTCTCTACAGTTCCTCTAATAAACTATTCTGAATGAGATTTGGGAATGCCGAAATGAAACAGCGGGAGCTATGGGGAAGGGGATGTCAAGTGGAGAAATCCTTTCTTCTCTCCCACAGAGATGCCAGAATCTGTGGGAGGGAAAGACCGACCACTAAGAACAAGGAGAGCTTTGATGCTGGCTTCAGTGGAGAGCCCTAAAACCAGGCTTTTGAATGGCTGATCCACTTGGCCTTGACACTTCCCGCCACAGAACATTCTGTCCTCACGAAATTGATCATGTAGCCTGACATTCTAAAGACTCAACTTAGAACAATAACAAAAAGCAGTTTTAAATATTTATCCAGCTTTTTACAAGGGACAAATTGTTTTGCACTATACTTAACTTGTCCTGTGTCTTTAAGAAAATTGAAAAACACCAAGGCAAGGCAGTCAAAGGGAACATAAGAGTTAACCCATTGAGATTTGCTTCCACTGAGGTAAAGTTTGAAATAATTAGTTTTACTTTAGAAAAAAAGAAAGTGGTTTACACGGACATGACTGAAGGGAAGGATGAGGGGAAGTGAGAGAAATCAGCACTCAGCAAGAACTTGTGCTTCTTGTGTTTAGATTCCTGTTATGTGTTCTCTCTTTTACTACTTAGTCTTCAGAATGCTTGATGCCCCCCCACACCACTTTGATAATAGAGAGTGATGTGACTGTGTTACAGTGTATATTGATGTCTGTATTGATGACAAGGCTGAGATCCTAGCAGAGCTACGAAAATGCCCTTCCAAACGTATTCCCAGAGAAACGGCTGTAAATAAACTTTCAGAAAGCATTCTTTCTTGTATGTAATGGCCATGGTTGGTTTTCAGTCATAGCCATTACCGCTTAGGAACTTGGTTTTCCTCTGGCTCTGGAAAGTGGGAGCTGTGTAGATCCGCCATTCAACAGTGATGAGTTTGACTCTGCAGATAATAAGCTCTGGATTCAGGCTTGTTTCCTGGGCTAACATATTTCTGTTATTAGTGACAACACCGATCTAGGGTATTTACAGATGATCTTGTTGTAGATAAAAATAGGAAGGCTTGACCACTTTAAACTCTGAGGTGTGCATGGTTCGAGAGGAGTTAGAAATGGAAACAAAACAAAAACAAAAATCCTTGCACCCATCTGTTACTTTGACTGTAGTAAATCCTTGTGAGGATGATTTTTGAGCAATTACACTATTTAAACGCAGTTGGGCCAAAGCATTGGCTGTTGTTAAGCCTCTTTTCTAAATATCCTGTAATTACTCCACCCCCCCTTTTTTTTGTTTACAATGTCTTTGGTTAAATTTGTAGTTGATTCATGATGTCTCAAAGGTTTCCCGCTTTTGCTAAGAAGTCCCAGAGGCAATTCTTTGTAGCCCGTGAGTTACTTTCAGCTCACAGTTCATTATAGATAGTTTTAAAGCTGTCTCCCATTCTCAACACAAACACAGTCTGTGTTTCCTGGGAGTAGTCTTTGCATAGACCTACAGTATCACTAGATAATATTCTCAAGTTTATGTAAAGCAAAACAAAACTCCAAATTCGGTAAACTCTGTACTCTCTTCATTTCGTTAGATTTTCATGCTCTGGCTTATAAATGGAGTGAGCAGCAAAGAAAAAACAAACAAACAAAGGAAACCAAAGACCAAAGATCAAACAAACAAAAACTAACGAGGAAGCAAATGAAAACGAGGTTAGAAACAGAGAGTTGAATGAATGACAAAAGGTCACAGGAAGCATGTTTGTAACTCACTGGAAGTTGTTTGCTTTTCTTAATTAATAATGATACTGTGAGTGACAAGGAAATATGCAAAAGCTGTCAGAGTGCCACTGATAAATGCTTTCTGGGGAACTGTAGGTACTAACATTAGTGAGGGTGTTTGTTTGTTTGCTTGTTTTATAAAAAGAAATGGAGCCTTCTTTTATAAAAAAAATCGTGCATAAGTAACAAGAAGGTTGTAGCATTGTGACCATATATTAATTAGTAATTATCCTAATTGATTAGCGAATGGTTAATTGATTAGTAACTAATTAGTAAGCTGAGTAGTCAGGGCTTAGGTGTTTCGTTTTATTCTCTTTTGAGGGTGTGTGTGTTTATAGGGGGTGGGGAAGATCAGCCCAGGGCCTAGGTACTTTAAACACAAGCTTCTGCTAAATTACATATAACACTTTCTTTTCGGCGTAATTATTTTAAATGAAATCATTCATTTGTAAATATGTTTGTGTATTCAGCAAGAAGACACATGATTTTATTAGTAAAACTTTCTTCAAACGAAGTAAAAATTTTAAAGGCCAAATTATAAGTTTTTTAATTTCTCTCAAATGACTGTGCATTTATTATACTGTCTAAAGTTTATAGTAACTCTATGAACATTGTCACTTTAATATAAATAACATACTAAAACCTATAAGAGAATTATATATCTGGTCTTTTAAAGTTTATTTTTAACTGTGTGAATATGTGTATGTGTGTGGTGGGGGGTATGTGCATGTGTGAGAGTGGGTGCCCACAGACTTCAGAAAAAGCTTTTGGATGCCTTGAAGCTGGAGTCACAGATGGTTGTAAGTCACCCATTACGGGGGCTGAGATCCAGACGTGGGTCCTCCATAAGAACCTTGTGCAATCTTAATGTCTGATCCATCTCTCTGACCCCCATATCTGGTATTTTAAATTGTCTCTTCAAACCTTAAATACTCATATGCTGAATACTAGAAATCAAATTACTTTGGTCGTTACTTCATGTAAACTAAGAAAGCAGCTTCCTATGGATATTGTTCCATAACTATTTCCTATAGTTATATTCTAGACTGAAATAGTTCAAGTGAAAGAGAAGAGGTCATGAATAAGTTTGTACACATGTTAAGATTTTCACGAGCTGGGCATTGGTGGCGCACGCCTTTAATCCCAGCACTTGGGAGGCAGAGGCAGGCAGATTTCTGAGTTCGAGGCCAGCCTGGTCTACAGAGTGAGTTCCAGGACAGCCGGGGCTATACAGAGAAACCCTGTCTCGAAAAACCAAAAAAAGATTTTCACGGGACAATAATGATACTTTCGATTTTATTTGAGGAAGTAAAATAATAACGTCTTCAAATGTAAGATTAGGCTAGTTTCTTGCTGAGACATGAGCCTCTTGAGGTGACTCCCTGCTTTGGGTCTTGGTACATTTCTTCCCACTTGACATGGCTTTGCTCTCTGACTGCAGAACTCAGTCATTCTGAATTTAAGATTGTGAGCATATGTAATTAACTTGTACTGCCACATAAAGAGTTAATTCCATTTTAACAGAAATCAGCACACCTAGGTGAATGCAACCATACAATTGTATTTCATACTCAAGCTCATGAATATTCATGAAGAAAGTCTCTTTTTTAGATTACACAGTTAGGTAAGGAGACATTTATATCATGCATGGGCACTTAGCCAGCTTGTTCACTATAATTTTCCTGTTAATCTCAAAAGAGAAGAAAGAAGAAAAGGTCTTAGGACAACACCACTTTATTAACTGTGTTTAAAAAAAAAAAAAACCTCCTTTATAATCCAATTTTTGTTATCTTTTCCCTTCTTTCTGTTTAGTTTTCTATAGCTTAATTATGTCGTTGACTTTTGACAAAAAAAAAATGGTATGCTGACAGAAAGCACACAAGCTTGGGACTCTGTCTTGTTATGTTTATCTCAGGCTTTATTTTAAAGGCAAGTGAGATCACTTCAAACCAAACAGTTTAACACTTCCAAGAACCAGCTGAGAGAAGGCGGAGATGAGCAGTAACCCCTTGGCTGGCGCTCGCACAGTTGCCGCGGACCTCCATGAGCAGTGGGAGCACACAGAGGCCAACCGGAACAGGGAAAAGATGGAGTTACTGGACCAGTTTGACCACGAAAGGAAAGAATGGGAGAGTCAGTGGAAGATCATGCAAAAGAAGATTGAAGAGGTAAGGCTCGATTTATTTTAAACGTCCTGTAATGTCCAAGCTTGAAATGAAAATTTATTTTATAGTCTTGCATGAAAATGAAGATTTCGTAATGTTACTCTACCATGAATCAATTTCTTATTCTCTGAATTCAGAGGCATGGTACCGAAAATAATGTCTATATTCTGTATAACTGTTCAGATACTGGAACCGAGGAGGAAAACACAGGAAATTGTTTATGGGACATATAGTATTTAGATGATTAACTGGGTACTAGAATAAAGATCGTTCCTGAGATGGTATCTGAGTAATGTATACCAAAGGATGTGAAGTCACCAAGCAACATCAAAACGTGTGCTATATGACAAACGGAAAAGTAGCGGTGGCCGTCCTCTTTATTCTGGGAAGGGGTCCTCACATGTTAGCGCGCTCACTAGGAAACGGGATTTTTAGAAGACACGTCATGGCTCTGATATAGTCAGTGATTAAGCATCTCCTAGTCGTCCCATGCCTTTGCTCTGAAATATTTCTTCCTGCATGTGTTTCTCGGTAGGTGTGCATTCAAGATTTCGCCAACTGAAGGTTAACTTATATTTATTTTGCTCTGTTTTGTTTAGTACACAGTATTAAATTTTATGGCTGATTTAACAGATGGCTGGGACTTTTTTAAAAAAAAACATATAAGCAAACTAAGCATTTTGTATGTTTGCAATGCAAACATACTTTTTTCTGACTGACAACAAATAGTTATAGGTTGGGAATAAGATACGGAGTGAAAAGGTGATATGTCAGCACAGAAAAAAGAGGGAAGGAGATGTTACATCCTGCCTCTAGAATAAGTTGAGACACCTATGATTAAGGATTCCCTTGTGACCCTCTACAATTTGGAAAATGTTTTCTACTTGCTTCCTTCCCTCTCCTCTTACCCACGGACTTCCTACCTGCAATTAAGACAACATAGTTGAGAGTATGCATACTGCCCGTAGAGAATACCTCAATCCCAGAAGGGTGTCTTCTTCTGGTCCTATACATAATGGTCTACAGTGGGTAGTGGTTGGATAAAATGCTGATAAAACAGAGGAAATAGTTTCACAGGCTAAAGAAAGTAATAGACACTTGTCCTGAAAACTGAAAAAGAAAACAAAAACACAATCATGTGATTATGAAAGCATAGTGGAGTATTTTTGTTTAATAAATATATTGTCTAACAAAGTATCATTTTCATTTAAAATTAATTGGTTCTAGTTTTTAATTTTTTTTTCAGGATATTGAGCCATGTGTTATAGAAGTGTGGATTCCTACGTATGCACCTGTAAAATCAATGATGTTAAGTCATGATAACTCCTAGTGAGAGCATCCAATATTGGGCATGGAGACGCTGTGCCTCTCTGCTGAGCCCATGTCCCCACGAATGGCAGGCAATTGCTATTGAAAATACAGGATGTGCTTACTCAGACCATCTGAAATTTGGAAGAATCTACACATTAACTAGGATTACGAATACATTGGATTGATATAATCTTGAGAGTTTTGTGTTCACTTTGCAATCTTTTCTCTTTGAGCCTTTTATGCTTGTGACCTTTGCTAGAATGGTCATTTAGCGATTGACAAGGGCTGAGTATCAGACAAATCTCCTGTACCAAGTAGTTCTCCACTCACTACTTTATTCTAGGGTTGTTTTCCATTTTTGAATCAAATATCCACGAGAAGTTATAACGGCATAGAATTACATTATAAGGAAAAGTGTGCCATAGCAAAAATTGAAGGCTGAGATGAGTACAGTCTAGGACCTAATATAGTTTTCAGATGCAGAATGAAAAGCCATGTGTCATGAATAGTACAATTTCCCCTCGGTTTATAAATATAGCCATTTCCTATTTCTATTTATTCAAGAATCCTGTGTGTTCTCTCTGTCTCTGTCTCTGTCTCTGTCTCTGTCTCTGTCTCTGTCTCTCTCTCTCTCTCTCTGTCTGTCTTTCAAGACAGAGTTTTTTTATGTAACAGACATAGCTATCCTGTGACTTGCTTTGTAGACCAGGCTGACCTTGAACTCACAGAGATCTATCTGCCTCTGATTCCCAACTGCTGGAATTGATGATCACCTATTGGTTGGATATAGGAGCATATCCAACCTATTCTGGAATTTGTAGAAGAGGACACTACCACCAATAATATCCTTAAATTTAACATAGCACTTTTGGGGATGTTCCTGATATCACTCATGGTGAACAGTAGTTCAGTACAGATAATTTATAGGCATAATTTTGTAAGCATCTAAACAATCAATTTACTGCCGTAATTTAGTGACTTCCTTACATTAGTCAATGAGATGAGTGATTAAGATTTTTATCAATATTAGGGAGCTAAAAGCACCATGTATTCTTAATGTATTAAGTATGTATGGTGCTTCGATGAACTAAAGTTATGCATGAATATTGAGTAAGTATATTATTATTATAGATATTTATTGTGTTTGTGAAATACAGATACATTTTTTCAAGTAATTTGGCTGTCTGCTTGGAAATAATGATGAGTTTGTCCAAGATGTAAGCTGTGGGGGAATGTGACTTCCTTCTTCACTTTATGGGTGAGGAAACAGTAACTTCTGATTTGCATAAGGCCTCCATAAGAAATAGTTTGGAATTGTCTTTAATAAGGGAGTAAATGGTCCAAGCTTTAGAGCTTTGTTTTTATCATGTAGAACATTCATGAAATTGTTTTAATCAGAATAAAGAATTTTTAAAAAATGATCTGTATCATTGTGGTATTAAAAATATCACTATAATTTCTATACCTTAATAATGCAGTTGACCCATGAGGGGATGATTAGGTAGAGGGGAGAATATGTTGGTTTACTATAAGATGTAGTCAGCTATTTAGACAGTTAATGTTGCTATATAAGCAACATTATAATGCAGTTGACCCATGAGGGGATGATTAGGTAGAGGGGAGAATATGTTGGTTTACTATAAGATGTAGTCAGCTATTTAGACAGTTAATGTTGCTATATAAGAGTGTATCATTAAAACATATGACTTTACTAATGTTAAACTCTTGTTATATCCAAAAACAAAACAAAACAAAAAACAAAAAACAAAAACAAAAAAACACGTAGAGAGACGAGTCAGCAATTGATTCGGCACAGTGTAATTTTGTGAATGTACTTTTGCATTCTGTATAGTTCCAGACTTATTTTATTTTTCAATGAGTTGATTTCTCATCAGAAAAACAGAATGTAATGTCCATGTATTGCCTTACTAAAATTAGTCTTTATAGTTTATGGTTCCCCAAAACTTTTCTGGCTTATTCCTATTTTAGAGACATGGCCTGTATGCACAAGCATTAACACCAATGATAGTATATTGTAATATTGCAAAGAGAACTCCAATGATTTGCTTAGTATTAAGAATATTAATCAAAGCTAGGTGTACTGGCACACAGCTTTATTTCCAGTTCTCAGTGGCAGGTAGATCTTTAGGAGTTTGAAGCCACTCCGGACTTCAGAGTTTGTTCTATGCTACCCAGGGCTACAAAGTGAGAATGCCTTTAAAAGAACAATACACTGGTCAAGTAAATTAGGGAAAATACGTTTTTAATCTTTACAGCTCTGCCAGGAAGTAAAGCTGCGGAGGAAAATGGGCATGAATGAACATTCTAAGGTCATTGATCTCCGCCACGATCAAGATAAAATGGAATCGCTTCCAAATCACCTCAACTCGGTACAATGTGAATTCAGAGTGCTGAATCACCCAGATGATCCAGAAAAGGAAAAGAAAACAGAAAGGAATTTCCTCGGGGAAGAAAGTCAAGTATCTCCAGAACAAAATATACACAGAGAAACCAAAGAGGGGTTTTGGAATCCTTTGGCCACAGACAGGAGGACGTGTGAGACCTGGGTTGGTGAGAAGACTTCTAAGGAGAGTAAAGATTGTTCTGTTGCCCTTAACACAGTAAGTAAGATGGGGACAGCCAAGAACTATTTCTAAAGAAACATTTACCCTTCAGTATGCTAACAGCAGCTCTCTTTTATGTACTTTGGTATGAAGGCTCTTGAAGAACTTGCAAAAGTTAGTGAAGAATTGTGCACCTTTCAAGAGGAAATCCGAAATCGTTCTAACTACAGAAGGTGGGCTGACACATGTGATCTCTGTAGACCAGAGAATAGAAAAGAATTCTGTTTATAGTCTATGAATCTACAGTGACTCATCATGTATATCTTAGCTCATGATCCTTAAAAGTAATCTTCCAGTATGTTTTATAACTTATGTATTAGGAATACGGTACTGTATTCTTTAGTTATAGTAGACGGTCTGTACAGAATGACTATATATCCTCTACTGAAGTTCTTTCTGCATGAGTATTTTTTGACCAGATCAAGAACATAAAGATAGGCAAACCCAGTTAAATTGGCTTTTGAACTGTGACAGCTTTAACAGTGTGGTTTGAACACTGTAAGATGCTCTATTTAAACATTTTATGGCTGGGTCATTTATTTCTCAACAGTGATGCATATAGGATAAAAGCAGATGCACACTTCAAAATAACACATTATATGTCTACACGGTACAAACTCTTGTTTTAGGTCAGAATCACGATGCAAGTTTAAGACTAAATTCTAGCTAAGTTGAAAAAAACCAGCAATTGGGAATTATGTGTATAGTAAATATGGATTATGCTTTATCAATATCTAGAATATCTGTGGGATGGAAGTTGAGAGAAGATCAAATTCTTTTTTTTGTTTGAAATTCTTCCAAAAAAAAAAAGCCAAGATGATTGAAACATGGATGGGTCACAGTCATCCCTGTGGCCTCCAGAAAGCACTTCAGAGCCTCATCATGTGGTTTAAAGAGATTGTTCTAAGATTTGCCACACTCTAGTATTTCTGTGTCATTCATTATCACTTTCACTCAGTGGGCACACTTCATCAGAGCTCATTTCTTTCATTAACAAAATATAATCTTATTTCCCTTTCACGTTCAAATGACACATTGCATTTGGAGTTACCTAGCGTTCATGATACTTCATTGAGAACATCATTCTCAATGTTATTTAAAACCCAAGGAGAAAAGTGACATCTAAAGGGGAATTAAAAGTAGGGAATAGAAATTGCATAGGAAAAGAGGAAGAAAAGCTATGACAGCAGAAAGACTAGAAATGGGAATGTCAAGAGCAGAAGCTCGCTGGCGGTGGTGGCACATGCCTTTAATCCCAGCACTCGGGAGGCAGAGGCAGGCGGATTTCTGAGTTCGAGGCCAGACTGGTCTAAAGAGTGAGTTCCAGGACAGCCAGGACTACACAGAGAAACCCTGTCTCAAAAAAAAAAAAAAAAAAAAAAAAAAAAGAGCAGAAGCTCAAGAGATTACACTGTCTTGTTTGAGTCTAGAATAAGTTTCAGATTATAGAGAAATGCAGGATGATGCTGAATAAAATTTGGGTTAGATCCATGAATGTAACACTGACAAGTTTATCCTACAATAAAGAGGACTTGCAGTAAGTAGATTTAGAATATATATGTTTGTGTGAATGTGTGCGTGTCTCTGTGTGTGTGTGTGTGTATAGCATATATAATCACATTACTTATCATATTATTTATATATAAAATTACTTATATATCACATTATATATGTATATACATACTATCCATAAATGTATGTTTATGGATATATAAACATTTGATCAAATTATGACTTTTTTCTATAGTAGTAATGCATTTTTAAGATTTATGGCTTTTCAAAGCTCATTTTGAAAAGAAAATTGTCACTAATACACCTTGACTTATAATGTTTAGGATGAAATCAGATTCCATTCTCCAGGAAATGCCAAATGTAATCCATGTGCTTCCTGAGGACCACTTGATCAGCAATGGCCAGGGCATTCTTCCAACCAATGTGGAGACAGAAATGAAGAAAGAGAATCTGAGCTGTGCCAGTGGACTCCAAAACGATTCCAGGAACAACTGTGGAACTGATACGACTGGTTTACAAAGAAGGAACGCTCCACCAGCTCCCCCTCCAAGAAGCACCTCTCGAAATCTCCCCAGCTCCTATTCTGAACATGCCCAAGAAAGACTGAAAGAAAGTTTATACCACTTGTGGGTGGCCCATGAGAGTCAAGACAAAACAAATCGTGACCCTCTTTTCCTCTTGAGGCAGTCCCCACTGTTTCCACAAGATGGCAAGAGTTTGAAAGATAGTACCATGTTTTCTTCCTCTTGGACACCAGAAGTCAAAATAGACAGAAAGACTCCAGGTAACAAAGACATTGGGCTTAATTTGTGGTCATGTGACACTGTATTAGGTACAAAAGAGACCCCTTCCAGGCCATTTCAAAAAACCAGTTTTACCTCCAGTGGAGCAGTATTTGAAAAGGTGTTCCCAGATAACCCTACGAAATTGCATTTTGATCGTCATGTGAAAAATGACTTTCATCCCTCAGTGACACAGAGGGTCCCAGTTAGAAGTTACAACTGCAATCTGGAACCAACTCCAAGGAATGAAAAACTGGCTGCAAAGATCGATGAGTTTAACAGAACTGTGTTTAGAACAGACAGAAGTTGTCAAGCCGTTCAGCAAAGCGAAATCTATACAAAATCACCTGATAATCTTAATACCTCTGCTATCTCCACTGCTCACAGTGCTGACATATCAGAAAGTGACAGAGGGACCAGTGTTCCAAAAGCTAGTGAAGACGTGCCTGTTCCCATGGAAAATGTGTTCAGTGATCCCCCCAACATATACTCAGCAGGCCTGGCCAGACAGATGCAGACACGTGAGAGTCCCAGCAGCTATCAGCTCATGCTCCACGAGCAGGATTGGAGATCAAACAATCTTTCGAGCAGGCCAAGGTCAGCTGATTCCAGATCAAATTACGGTGTTGTGGAAAAGCTGCTGAAATGCTATGAGACGGAGGCAAGGTCTGCACTGCAAAACTCAAAATGCTTCAGGGATAACTGGACCAAATGTGGTTCTGATGTAAGTGGTTGCATCATATTGAGTCAGTGTTTAGAACGCATCCAATGGAACATTTGCTGCATATGAAAAATCAGCAAATGGGTCAAGGTGTAGATTCAAATAAGATTGCAAGTTGAGAAAACAAGGACTTCATCCATCTTTAGCAACATCTCTGAAATCAGTTCAGTTGCTTGATCATGTAGGTAGGATGCAGATATATCTTGGTATCTTCCTAATGTCTTGGCCCTCTGTGAAGAAACAACTTAATGAGTTAAGGATATGGTTTTTAAAACTTGAACTAGTACATTACTTCTTTAAGATAAATAATATTAGGGACAGTTGGGGTGACCTCTGCTTTTAATTTCAACACTCAGTAGGCAGAAGTAGGTGGATCTCTCTGAGACTGGCGTGGTTTCTCAAATGGTTCCAGACTATCTGGGACTATGCAGTGAGACCAAGTACTTCAACAATAATAGATAGATGATAGATAGATAGATAGATAGATAGATAGATAGAAGATTAATATAAGATGCTTTCAAGAACCTGGGGAAGGTTATTTGTTTCCTTTCTTTAAAAAAGCAGAATACAAAAGAAATACATATTCGTTGATTTACAGTTTTACTCTAAAGGTTTATTATTACTATACATACATAATAACTTTGAACTTTCTCAATTATGCCTGGTTCATACTTTCCCACCTATGACCCATTTCTTCATAGGGTTAGTCATATGAATGTATGGGTAAAACAATAATTTAGAGCAATGTCTGGTAGAACTCTTACATTTGTGCCGCTAAAAGACTGTCTACAAAATGATAGATAGTCTTAGGTAGTCTTTACATAGAAATTAATAGAGATGGGCACTTGAATAAGCCTTCATCGTCCTGTTTTTATCCACTTAAAAGTGATAGTCTTCATTAATTGTAAAGTGAAAGGTCAAGCAAGTTGTTATTTACTATGAAGACTCATACAAAATGCCACTTACTATATGTAACTTACAATGACGTATAAGATACTGTATGGTATGCTATTGTCTTTAGCAAGCATTTCAAATAATTCCCAGGCTTTTCCACTTCACGTCATTTTAGCTGAAACTATACATCTATAGGAGTTGTGAGTGGAGACAAACAAAAACCAACAAATTTCTCCTGAACTAGGAATGAACGCTGAGTGTTTCCTCCTTTTCACTGATTAGAGATTTGTGAGGCATTATTTTGCTCTTGACCCTTAGAAACAGATTGTATTGCTTTGTTTCATTAAAAAAAAAACAAACAGTGAATTAAATTTAAGTCTCCAAAGGAACAGTAAAAACATTGAGGTTATTTCTTGTCTGTCAGTGAGATGATAGCATCTGAGTCTGTCCTTGCTGCCTGTCTTAGGTGTAATAATATTAGCTTTATTAGGAAGACCAATTGGAGGTGCTGGAGAGATGGCTGAAGAGATAACAGCACTTGCTGTTCTTCCAGAAGACCTGAGTTCAAGTCCCAGTCACCACATGGTATTTCACATGTGTCTGTAACTCTAGTTCCAGGAATCCACTGCAACTAGAAATCTAACCTCCATATATACCAGTCACATACATGGTGCACATATATACATATACAGGCAAACTATCCATCTATAGAAAATAAAAATAAATAAATCTAAAAAAAAAATTTCTTGAAAGAAGGCCTGTTGAAACTACAAGTATAAAATCGCATGAGCACTTTTATTATTGTTACAATGATAATGATGATGATGATGATGATGATGATGATGATGATGATGATGATGATCAAAAGAATATTTCCTGGATAAACGTAGTATATATTAAGAGATGACCATATGTATTTGTGTTTTAGGAGTCCATAGCAGTGAAAGCCTCCGATGGAAAAGGATTTTCCCGACCTGCTAGACCAGCAAATCGCCGGCTCCCATCCAGATGGGCCTCCAGATCACCGTCTGCTCCCCCGGCCTTGCGGAGGACTGCTGGCAGCTATAAAGTCTCTCTGCAAACAGAAGCCTAGATGCTCTAGATCTCTAGCCTGGATTGCTGGATTACAAAAGTTCTCATACCTTTTGCCAAACTGAATATTCAGGATGTTTACAAACGGTCCTTTTCTCTTCTAAGACCACTGGGACAAGTGATCTAAATCCTAACTTTCCATCATCAGTCTTCAGTGTTTTTGATCTATGGGATAATTATCTCCTGTACTTTTAATTTCTCACATTAGATTTCTTTATTGTCATACTCATTGACTTTCCAATATGATTTAAGTTGACACAGTGTACAATATTGTGTATTCTAACTTTCCTCGCAAATGCAAAAAAAAAAAAAAAAAAAGGTTCTGTGCATGGCAATGTGTTTGTGGGTGCATGTGTTGTCATAGGAAGTATTCTGGTATGTGTTTAGGTAAAAATTTATGTGCTAGTGTTGACTTTGAAATTATAACATGTAGACCTATGTATTCTTTGTGTTTATTTTAAAGTTTTGAAAATATACAATCCTATATATATATTTTACATACCTTTTAATAGGTACTCACCTAAGGCATTTGACGTTCATGTATCCTTTAATGACTTCCTTGGCCACCAACTATATCGAAAAATAAGAGCTATACACAAACCTAACATTATCAATTTTCCAGAAATCAATCTTAAATAGCATTTTAACCCATATGAAGATAACTGATACTATTGATTTTTTATTAAATGAAAATGTCACAGGTTTAGTATACCAGCCTTCTAGAGCAAGAACAGGATATTCACACATGCTTTTATATATCATCTGATAGTCTGACGTGGCTTTAACTATATACTTGTCTCTCAGAACTAGAATCATTAGACTGCCTTAATAATGACAGGACAAAGTAATGAATTTATTTTGTCATTCTTAGTAACAAACATTCTTTAAATGATATAAAGAAAGGCATCAACTCGTGCTGAATTTTTCTTTTTGTTAAAGTTGTCCCGAGTTTTCAGTTGTCTGTTTTATCTGGAATTCCTCTGTAGAGGTAAGTTGCTTGGTTTTTTTTTTTTTTTGTTTTGTATTTTTTGTTTTTGTTTGTTTGTTTGTTTTCTTCCTTTTTTTCTAACCAGTTCCCCAAAATTAGTAGATAAAAGTACTTTTTTATGTACAGCAAGAATGAACAGGAACAATTTTTTTTGTTGACAACTCAATTATATTGTATTTCTTATACCGTGTAAAAAGACCTTAAATTAAACTGGGCATTGATAGAGACTTAAATCAAGGGTATATCTGCTTACACCTGATGTATGAAATCTATACTGAGAAGTGGCCTAGATGAAGCAGAAGAGTTAAGGTACTTAGAATTTTACATGGATGATCTTAGAAACAACTTTGCTGTACATTGTTCCCATATAAAAGCAATTATTTTACATGTCTCCTTAAATATTAATTCTACTTCACCCAAAAATGTTGAGAAATTCTCTTAGCCAAACAAAATCAGTAGGCTTTCTGCTTATAATATCCTAGCCACTGAAGGGATTCCACCATATTATACCATTCCCTGAAGTAGAGAAAATAACTTTTAAATCACAGGTTGCCTT
Organism: Apodemus agrarius; assembly: GCA_964023405.1. Taxonomy (NCBI): domain Eukaryota; kingdom Metazoa; phylum Chordata; class Mammalia; order Rodentia; family Muridae; genus Apodemus; species Apodemus agrarius. The sequence goes on along the minus strand of OZ030027.1, from coordinate 4,563,764 downwards.
AAAAGGCTGGAGACAGTGATGGTGAGATTCATGGTTTACAGAAAGAAGACTTTTAGGGCTTAAGTGGTATTAGGTGTCTAGAATGTGAGTTTGGTGCATATCACGGAGGTTAGACCCACTTTTCTCAACCTTGCATACTTCAGGGATCTTTTCTACCACAGGAGATTAGCCTAGATACCAGATGCTAGTTATAGTATACTTTTCCACTAGAGGAGAGAAAACACTGGAGAAGTGGTTCCTTGGGGCATGAAATAATAACCTCAAACTATTGGTGTTGTCACATCTGTTCCTCAGTGTCCCTGAATCCCAGGCAGTCTGGGAATGATCTGTAAGCCCTGTCTATATGTTCAAATCTGAATGTTGAGGTCTTTAAAAATAGGAAATCCTGATCTCATCCCCAAAATAATAAAGAAAGATTTCCAGCAGTGGGAACCTGAGATTCTTAGAGTCTTTAATAAAACAGAACAATGTAATATATTGGATGAGCACACTGACTTGGAGGCAGGGGCACTGAGTAGAACCTGAGTGGATTAGGACTTGGGTAGTGTCTTTGATCACTTAATACTTTCTTTTGTTATCATCAAACAATTGCCTTGCAAGGCTTCAGAAGCTTAAGCTGCCTTTTCTATTATCATTTGAATAGACCAATGGGAAAATTTTAATACCATATATTAATATGAATCATAGACTATTAGAACTGAGAAAAATTAGCTTTTCTTCTGGCTCCTTGATTAGAAAACTGAAGAAACTAAAACAAATTGATTAGTCTATATTCCCTTTTAAAATAGTTTGTAAATTTTATGGGAAAGCTTACTGGGGAAGTGGAAGTTGTCATTGAAAATATTTTGTGAATTGTTAGGATTTTTAACTGGTTCTTTTTCTACGCTTGGGAGACATTTTCTTCCCCGAAACCTTCATTATGCCATCATCCTTGGGTTTAAGGTCTTTTAATCATTTACAGGAATATTTCATTAGGAATATCTATTTAGAAATGTTTTCCCAAGCAGATTTTGGAAAAAAAAAGTCATTTTTTCACAGGGGATTATTGAAATTTTTAGCTGATCTCAGAACCAGAGTATTTGAATCTCTCTCTCTCTCTTTCTCTCTCTCTCTCTCTCTCTCTCCCTCCCTCCTTCCCTCCTTCCCTTCCTCCCTCCCTTCCTCCCTACATCTACCTTCTCCCTCCCTCTGTGTTTGCACTTTTATGTACATTATCAATATTTGCCTTATATCCCCAAACCAAATATATAAGTGATAATTTGTATTATTCAGCACTTCAAACATGACCCATGTCTTTTACTTGTCCTTATAGCAAATGAAGAGAAGGTTTCATTATGCTGACCTTTCCCCAAAACATGATTTACTTCTATGTAAAGGACTTAACAAGGCCACCATAAAGTCTTAAAACATCCAGCCCCCCAAAAGAGTATCAAGTTCCATTAAAAACATCTTTAAACTTTTGGATGAAAAATAATTATTTGATATTGAAGTCTTCAGCCATTGGAAGCTATTAAATAAAATAAGTTTGGAAACATTTACTGTTGTAGACACGATAATGTTTTTATTTTCTTCCTTCTGATACTGAATGCCAGTTGGGCCGTGAGTCCAAACTTAAATGGATCTGTTTAATTCAGCTGCTCCCAGAATAACCTCAGACTTTACGACAAACCTGTTGATAGCCACGTACAACCCCTTATAGCGTTGTGTGCACATCCACTGTTTCCATCTAAATGGCATTAAATCTCTGAAATTAGAACGTACATGATGAAATCAAATTGCTTTTAGGTAGATAACACTTTTTTTGTATGGTATTCTATTGTTTTAAATTTTATATGTTTTCTGAAGTAGAATTTATAACCTAATTCACAGAGAAACTGTGCTTTTTAAAAAGGGGAGGGGCATCCTGAGGCAAACAAAAGAAATAAATTGGAAAGTCATCCTTTGGAAAACTTCAGAGGGATGCCTGCTCCTGAATCGGTTTACTTGCCATAGAAATTTATTTTTAAATAAATTTCACCACCAAGCTGTATGTGTTTAACAACTTCATGATGTTGTTACCAACACTCACATTAGTGTTAACACTCATATTAGTAAAATAAATCATAAGACTTAAAATGGAGCCCATTTTGGGTAGTCTTATGAATCTAATAGACTACACTGGAGGAACCTGTCAAGATGGTGAAGAGTCCAGGTTTGGAAGCATCTTCAAAGTCACTATCTTAGAGGAAGAGAGCAGATGGATGGATATAGACTAAGAGGGGATTTGTTAGGTTATCCGACAGGCTGCATTCTGTGTAGTTCTACAATGGCTGGCTGCGTGCTGGAGAGTCTACGAACCTGGTCACTGCTCAGCCCATGAGGCTGGACTCCTCTGCAGTAAAAATCTGGTACAGAAGGAGGATCCTTGAAAGCCGCTGGTCTTCGGTTCACACTGGAAGACTGAAGACACCGAGTGAGGATGTAAGACAAGGATATCAGGAGAGATGAGATGGCATCAGGAAGCACACTCACAGTGGGAGCACAGTGGCAATAGCTTTTCCCTTGAGCTTCTTCAGAACTGAGGTACAATTAGAAGGTGCTACCCACTTGGAGGAAGTGTCTCTCCTTTCATGTAAAAAGGGAAATGCCCCCCTTTTAGGAAGCACCTCCACAGACTTTCCCAAAGGCATGTTTCTTTTTCTTTTTCTTTTTCTTTTTATTGAATATCATCTTCATTTACATTGCCATGGTAAAACCTTTCCCAATTTCCTCCCTCCCCAAAGACCCCCAACCCCTCCTCCCTCCCCCTGCCTCCACATATATGCCCCTCCACCTGACACACTCTCACCTCCCCACCTTGTTTTCCCTTTGTTGGGGCCTCTGTTGAGCCTATACCTGGTCAAGGACCATTACTCCCACTGATGCCCAACAAGGCCTTCCTCTGCCACATTTTTGGCTGGAACCATGTGTGCCCTCTGGTTGATGGTTCAGTCCCTGGGAGTCTTGGGGCGTCTGGGTGGCCGAAATCATTGTTCTTCCCATGGGGCTATAAACTCCTTCAGCAATTCTGGACCTCCCTCCAGCTCCTCCATTGGGGACCCCATGTCCAGTCCAATAGTTGGTTTCTAGCATCTGCAGGGGAATGTTTCTTAGTTGCCCCCAGATGTCATCATGTCGACAACCAGTATCAACCATCACAATCCCTGACAACATCTTTCAGTAGTGTGAAATTTCTGATGGTACCCACAGCCCAGGAATGGAAAGAAGCCAAGCCTCATTCTGGCTATCCACAATCTGTTCCCCTATAAAAATCGTCCCATGTGTGACTTAAAGTTTGCCGAACACTTTCTTGGCCTATGATTTGTTTCCTTATTATAGAAAATTTCAGGACAGACTTTGCAATTTCTAATGACAAATGGGGAATTAAATAGAGTAACAGCTGGCGTCAGTATCTCTTAAGATGGTGTCTAGAAAGAGGAAGGGCTCCTGAGAAAGCCTCCTCAATCCCTTCGTCCCATTAAAAAAAAGTGAGAGGGAACGAGAAAGAAGAGGGTAGACAGTGCCCCATCACTGAGTCTTTGATTTTGCCTTGTAGTGACCTGGGTATGATGCTCACCGCCAAGCTGTGTGTGTTTAACAACTTCACGGTGTTGTAACCATCACTCACATTAACAACCTGATTGCCATGATTACCCTCTGGCTTCATATGTCTTTCTGGATGGGAAGTATAAGACAGTACAGTAAGTGAGCACAGTCAGTCTCTATCCAGTGTGAACTGAATCCTGGCCTTTCTCTACCTTCAAAATAATCAGGGAAGTTTCACCCTCCGTAACAACAAACTGTAGGGTAAATGGGGACCTGCACCCCCTAGCACTCTTAACCCTTCCCTCCCATTGTAATAAGACACCTACAAATGGATAACTTGAGGAACAGAACTGTAGTTTTTTACAATTCTGTCAGCTGTTGCTAACAAACTGAGGGTCTGGTAATTGTGTTCCTTACGTCTAAGGCAGGATCTTGTTGCTCTGCCTCACTTAACATGTGAGTGGTGTCCTTCCAGATCAGAATACCAAATAAATAAATAAATAAATAAATAAATAAAGCTAAGGTTTCTTTCTTTAACAAGGCCTCAAATTTGTTTATTCTTGAGAAGGTCTCATGATATTATAAATGAAAATGCCCAACTTTTAACAATGTTTTAAGCAATGAGATTAAGTTTTAATGTGAACTCTGGAGGGGCACATTCAGACCGTAGCAATCAATTAGTTGCCATCAATTTAAATCTCACTTAAGTTTGTTCCCTGAGGATCATTTAGTTTTTAAGCCTGTTTTCCAGTTTGGGCTTGAAACCAGAACTACATACTCAGAGCCTCAATGCTCAGGAGTGAGATAGGTCACAGATTTTTTGTGTTTTATTTTTGTTTGTTTGTTTTTGTTTGTTTGTTTTAAAAGAAAACAGTTCTGGTTTCTTCTTTGTCAGGGTCCCAGTAGAACTGAGGAGTCCCAGGAAAAGAACCTGGCAGGTGCAAGATCTGTAACCTGGAAAGCAGCAGTAGGAAGTGAGGCCTGGTTTGTAGGCAACTAGGACAATAATCATACATTGCTTAAATAAAGTGTAAGGCAGTACACCTTGGATTTTAATGTGGGACAGCTTTAGGACCTGGAAATGGCAGGATGCGATTGGAAAACTTCACTGGGAAGCACTACAAAGAACAAGAAGGAATGAGGTGGTCCTGTCCTTTCTGTCTCCTTTTACTGTTATTTTCTTTTTATTTCATCCCTGGAACATAAATATTTCCTGAGAATACAATAAATGAAGTAGTCCATCCATGACTTCATAGAATATATATTAGAAAAATTAGATAACTCAGAGACGACAAATTTCCATCTGATACATATAAAGAGACCAACTGTTTTAATAAGAACAGAGTTCAGTCTGGAGGACAAACAAAGGCAGCGAGGTGATGTGTGGAGACGGTGTAGCGTCAATCATTCTGATAGTCGCCGTCTGACAGGAAGGGGACTGGACTTCCAGGAACCTACATAATGGGGTGTGAAGAGCAAGAATGTGTGTCATTCATCCACGGGTGTCTAGTGGGAAGGACAAGAGGCTAGAAGCAGACATTTTCTGGCACTAAGATGAATCCATGAAGAGTCAGGAAGCTCCCAAGGCAGATCAGGAATCACTGGTGCCATCTATGTCCGAGTGACTTATTCCTAGTTTATCTCGGAGGCCTCTGGCTCTTCTCACTACACACTACTGTAGGTGGCACCATTCCCAAGGTTGTGCCCCAGGACTATACGAAGAGAGAGTTAGGGGCTGGAGAGATGACTTATCAGACAAGAGAGTTTACTGCTCTTCTAGAAGACCTGAGTTTACTTCCTAGCATGCACCTTAAGCAGCTCTCAACTATCTGTAGTTCCAGCACCAGGAAATTAAAGACTGCCTTCTCAGTTCTGCACCCTCAATTACTTGCACATACCCACACAGAGACATTCATATATACATAAATTAAAAATAATAGATGTAATAATAAAAAAGACAATGTGACCAGTTACCTTGATGTCCATTCCCTGTGACTTTTCTGCTCTGATGAACTGTTAACTTCAAACTGAGTCAAAATAAACCATTCTTGCCTTGAGTTTACTTCTGTTCAAGAGTTTTATCACAGCAGTGGGAAAAACAACTAAGACGCCCTAGTATCTTGCACAGGACAAACTCTTTGGCACTGAAATGTTAATATTCTTTTGTACATCAATCACAGATGTATCAAAATCTCACAGCAACCACAAATAAAAAATGTTGTGCATTCTTAAATTACATGAATTTAATAAAAAAAACATTTGCCAACAGAACAAAAAGTTCATTAAGTTGGCACATGCCAGCACACCTTAAAATATGTCAGCACGGATTGATGATAGGCGTATAGACATTCAGAAAAGAAACCAAAGAAAACCAAGCATGGCTCACTTCGGCGGGTTCTGCACATCACATCTATGGCTGAGATGTAGGATTAGTTACTGTTCTAGCTGCAGAGACGGAACCCAGGATAGAAGCAACTTAAGAGAAAGGAAGGCTCTCGGTTCTCATTTTAGTCCATCATGGTAGAAAAGCCACGGCATAGTCTATGGTAGCAGAGAATCCCAGTGTAGACTCCTTATAAGGCAAATCATCTGGTACATAGATATGGTTTGAGAGGATTTAATCCATTTCAACTAAGTTGTTTTATTTTATATGTAGTTTCTTTCATGTGGCCATTAAAATGACTGAAGAATCTATAAATGTTTGCCATTATTATTATTATTATTATTATTATTATTATTACTGCTAGCTGCCTGCTCCCTCTTACTTTCTGAATCCTGCTTTTCTTCCCCTTTTTTCCTCTCCCTCTATCTATGTCTTTTTGCTGTGCTGGAGATGGTACCCACAGCCTTACTCATGCTGGGCAAGTGTTCTACCACTGAACTGTATCCCTGATCTCTCTTTCTCTCTCTTCTAATGTTATCATTCCTATTCCAAGTTTGTCAATTTTACTTATCTCTTCAATAAATACACTTTTGTCTTCATACAGTTTCTTTTTTTCTCTCTTTATTTTCTATATTCTTTGTTTACATTCCAAAGCCTTTTCCCTTTCCCAGTTCCCCCCTCACCATATGTCCCATAAGTCCTCTTCCCTCCACCCATTCCCCAATCACCCGCCCCCTTTCTCTGTTTTGGTACTCTCCTACAAATCTGGATCCAGTCTTTTCAGGACCAGGGTCCTTTCCTTCCTTCTTCTTGGGAATCTTTTGATTTGCTAATTGTGCCTTGAGTATTCAGAGCTTTGGGGCTCATTAATATCCACTTATCAGTGATTGCATTTCATGTGTATTCTTTTGTGATTGGGTTAACTCAGGATGATATTTTCCAGATCCAACCATTTGCCTACAAATTGCATGAATTCATTATTTTTAATTGCTGAGTAGTATTCCATTGTATAAATATACCACATTTTCTGTATCCATTCCTCCTTTGAGGAACATCTGGGCTCCTCCCAACTTCTGGCTATTATAAATAAGGCTGCTATGAACATAGTGGAGCATGTGTCTTTATTGTATGCAGGGGATTCCACTGGGTATATGCCCAGGAGTGGTATGACAGGGTCCTCTGGAAGTGTCACGCCCAATTTTCTGAGGAACCGCCAGACTGATTTTGAAAGAACTGTATAACAGGAACTTCATACAGTTTCTGTTCTCATTTTCACTTATACCTGCTCTGATCTACATTATTGTCTCCTTTGTTTTGTGTCTCTTTCTGTAATTTTTCCTAGTTCCTTCAGTAAGCATTGAGATAACTAATTTGATAATTCTGTCCCGTCTTAATGAATGCGTTTAAAATTTAAATGCAGTTTATAGCACTGCTTTCATGGCCTTGCATAAATTTCTATTTGTTGTTTTCTACTTAAGTCAGTTCTACTTAGTTTTTTTATTAAATTATTCTATTTATTTCTATTCCAAATGCTGTCCGTCTTCCAGGTCCTCCCACCCTTTGCCTCTGAGAGAATTTGCTCTCTATCCCTCTCATGCATCCACAGCCCCCAAACGGTATCCCCCTTTCTTGTGGCATCAAGTCTCTATAGGATATGATACTACTAACTGTAAGATTCCCATATTTAGTTACAAAAGAGTATTTCATTTACTCACACTTGAATGATTTTTACCATGAAATAGAGTTGGATTTTTCCAGATCCATTTATGTATCTATTCAGATAATAAAACAACCTTCCCATAATTTTGCATACATATCCAGGTTATGAAACCATTTTTATAATTTCTGACTTTAGTTTTCTAACATTTTTGTTGACAATTTTGGATATAGATTCACAGAGTGGATATGGAACTCATTTGTTTTTCTAATGTGTTTGCTTGGAGGAACATAACATTTGTTGCATAGATGAGAAAAAATTTCCTCTTCATATTTGTTCAAGGATTTATAATGGCTTATTATGAAGTTTTAAAAATTTTTAGTAGAATTTGTTAGTACAATAACAGGCCAATTTTTATATTTTTAATTTTTTTCTATATCTGTGTATATAACAGATGTATATGTATATATAGTTTTGGAAGGTTCTTTTTACTCTGTCAAAAACTTAAGTTCTCCTTAAAGTGTGTGAGTTTCGGTGGCTTTTTAACAATATTAGTCAGAAGAACACAGATAATACTAGGAAGTTAAGCTCAGAACAGGAGCTCATGGAAGATGTTGGACTGTCTCCGAGGACAGAATGGTGGTGGAGATGGGGGAGTGACAAAGATTGGTGTGGGTGTGAAAAACACAGGAGGCTACTACACCTGCTTTGGGAGAGATGCCTGCCACTTCACTGTGATCTGATGCAGAACAGGAAGCTTTGTTCTATCTGGAGCACCTTTCACTAAAGAAGGTTGTGAGACACTTGTACACCTTGTAGATGCTTGAAACAGAACCTGTGTCCTTTATAAGAATATGTTTATAATTAAGTATTATACTTGAATACTCTTGATCAGCCTTTTTGTATTATTCTTAAAGAATATGGAACTAGCAGCTTTCCTGGGAGTGTTTTCTCTCTGCATGATTGACAGGTTCATTTATATGAACTCTTAAGCATGAGCAATTCTATCAGCAAGCCTTTGCAAGGTGACAGTGTAACCTTTTGTGTATTTTGAAAAGTGATAACTCTACCCAGGGACAGGGATATGATTCATATTCTATTCTTCTGATAGGTTATCAATGTTTTACATTATTAATTTCTGTTTTTTAAAGTTGTTTATTATGAGGGAAGGGATGGTTCTCATTGGCTTTCAGATCCAGTATGATCTGACTTACCTGTAATATAACATAGCTATCAAAGGGATGGAACTGGAAAAAAGAACATTTCCAGGCCTTCAATAGGTAGAAATATCTGCCATCACAAAACTCTTGATTCTTCTCTTTAAATCTAAGAATCTCCAACACTCCCATTTTTGTCAACTACACTCAAGGAAAACTGTCTCTGTACCAGAGAATGGAGACAGTGGAGGTAACCTTGGGCTGAGGCCCCTTTCTTTCAGAAAACATGAGTGTCTTGGTTACTTTTCTATTGCCACAACAAAACACCATGGCCAAAGCAACCTATAAATAAAGCATTTAATTTAGGGCTTAGAGTTCTACAAGGTCAGGGTCTGTGACCGTCACAGCAGGGAATAGAGCAGCAGCCAGGCAGACATGGTGCTGGAGCAGTGACTGAGAGCCTACCATCTCTTGCACAATTATGAGGCAGAGACAGAGAAACACTGGGGATGGCATGAATTGTTGAAAGCACAAAGCTCACACACATTGTCCCATCTCCTCCAAAACCCAAACCTCCTACTCTTTCTCAAACAGCTCCATCAACTGGGACCAAGTATTCAGATATACAAAGCTATGGAGGCTCTACTGAGTAGTTTTATGTCAACATGGCACACATTAGTCATTTGAGATGAGGAAACCTTAACTGAGAAATGCCTTCATTAGATTGGGCCGTGGGCAAGCTTTTAGGGCATTTTCTTCATTAATAATAGATGGTGGGAGGGCCCAGTCCACAGGTGGTGCTATTCCTGGACTAGTGGTCCTGGGTTCTATAAGAAAGCAAACTAAGCAAGCTATGGAAAGCAACCAGTAAGCAGCACCTCTCCATGATGTCTACATCAACTCCCGACTCCACCTTCCTGCATTGAGTTCCTGTCCTGATTTCCTTTAATGATGAACAGTGATGTGGAAGTATAAGATGAAACACTTCATTCCCTAATTTTCTTTGGCATTGATGTTTCACCATAACAATAGTAAACAAAACTGAAACAGAGGCCATTCTCATTGAAATCATATTTGGTTAACTTGTCTTAGAACTAAATTAACATTGCTTTGAGCATTTTCCTCATAGCCTTTTATAAGTTATGACCACTGGGAAGAGACATCTGTGGATGGGGTGGGAGATAAGGTGCAAACATCTTTATTCCTACACACTTTACCCCATACTTCCCACTATGGACACATCTATTTTTCTTCATAAACTTCTGATTTTCTAATTTCTTGAAAACACTGTGAAACTGAGAAGATGAATTCACATAGCTTGAAGGCCAAAAACATTTTCCATTTCTCTTCTTTTCTGGAAATTGTCTTATCTTGGAAAATTCTGTTTGGAGAATGACTTCTAATAATCATTCCACTTTTGACTCCCAAGTAACTGTTTCAAACAGTAAAATATGTGTTGTTTCTATAAGGATCTGTTTTAGTTAGTGTTTCCACTACTGTGAAGAGACACTATGACCAAGGCAACTTTTAAAAGTAACAACTTTTGATTGGCGCTGTCTTACAGATTGAGATTCAGCCCCATTATCATGGAGGCTGGAACATGGCAGCTTCCAGGCAGGCATGGTACAGGAGGAGCTGAGAGTTCTACATCTTGTTCCAAAGGCAAACAGGAGAAGATTGTCTCAAGGGCAGCTAAAGAGGAGGGTCTCGAAGCCCACCCCAACAGTGACATACTTCCTCCAACAAGGCCACACCTCTTAGTTGTGTCACTCACTGGGCCAATCTTATTCAAACCACCACAGCATCCAAAGCTCTCATGAGAGTATCAGCAGATAAAAGAAAGAAATCCCATTGTGACACACAGTTACCTTCTGCTACCTGTGGATCAAGATGTAGGATTCTCACTTCCTTCTTCAGCACCATGTTGGCCTGTAAACTACCATGCTTCCCACCATAATGATAATGGACTCAACCTCTAAACCTGCGAGTCATCCCCAAGTAACTGTTGCCCTTTATAAGAAGTTCTGTGGTCATGATGTCTCTTCACCACAATAAAACCCTAATTAACACACTTATGTAAACAATGAACTATGATCTGTCTTGTAGGGTTTCTTTCCTTGTTTGTTGTCTTCCTATATATTAGACAATCTATGAGCCAAATTGCATCTGAACACCAGAATATACTTCTTTGCTTTTCAAACAAGAAATAAGTCAAGTATCAGTTACATTCCTGCAAACCCAGCATAAAGGAGATTGAGGCAATAAGATCATCAGTTTGGTCCTATTTTTGGAAACAGTGAAGCCCTTGAAGAAAACAAACAAAATCACTTCATTTAGAAAGTGTCACAGGCAGATTGTGAATGGGTCATCCTCAGTATAGAAAGATTTCATATCTTAGTCATCCTCAGTTCACATGTGGCTGAGAGATGATGGCACCAACTGGAACTGATCTATCTAACCCTCCATGACCTTGGTGCCCACATCACTAGCGTCTACACAGAGCAGACAGCTGGGAGATTAGTGCTTCCTGCCAAAACTTGACAACAACAGGAAAGTGTGGGAACAAGAGTTTATCATTGTAGGTGTGGGTTACACTGTTCATCTCTCCTCCTAGTTTTACAAAGGAGAATGAAGCTTGCTCTTGAAAAGAAATGAACACTGCTTGAGGTCCAGGATACTGATTACCCCAGAAGTTCTTTTACTTTATATTGTTTGTGGCTATTGTGAAGCGTGTCATTTCCCTAATTTCTTTCTCAGTCTGCTTATCCTTTGAGTATAGGAAGGCTACTGATTTGCTTGAGTTGATTTCATAACCAGCTACTTTGCTGAAATTGTTTATCAGCTGTAGGAGTTCTCTGGTGGAGTGTTTTGGGTCACTTAAGCATACTATCATATTATCTGCAAATAGTGATAGTTTGACTTCTTCCTTTCCAATTTGGATTCCTTTGACCTCCTTATGATGTCTAATTGCTCTAGCTAGAACCTCAAGTACTATATTGAAAAGATATGGAGAGAGGGGGCAGCCTTGTCTAGTCCCTGATTTTAGTGTGATTGCTTCAACTTTCTCTCCACTTAGTTTGATGTTGGCTACCAGTTTGTTGTATATTGCTTTTACTATGTTTAGGTATGGGCCTTGAATTCCTGTTCTTTCCAAGACTTTTAGCTTGAAAGGATGCTGAATTTTGTCAAATGCATTTTCAGCATCTAATGAGATGACCATGTGTTTTTTTTTTCTTTCAGTTTGTTTATGTAGTAGATTGCACTGATGGATTTCCCTATATTGAACCATCCCTGAAATGAAGTCTACTTGATCATGGTGAATGATTGTTTTGATGTGTTCTTAGATTCTGGTTGGAAAGAATTTTACTGAGTAATTTTGCATCGATATTCATAAGGAAAATTGGCCTGAAGTTCACTTTCTTTGTTGGATCTTTGTGTGGTTTTGGTATCAGCATAATTGTGGCTTCGTAGAACGAATTGGGTAGTGTTCCTTCTGTTTCTATTTTGTGGAATAGTTTGAAGAGTATTGATGTTAGGTCTTCTTTGAAGGTCTGATAGAATTCTGCACTAAAATCATCTGGTCCTGGGTTTTTGTTTTTAGTTTTTAGTTTTAGTTTTGTTTTTATTTTTGCTTTTGTTTGTTTGGAAGACTTTCTATGATCCATTCTATTTCTTTAGGGGTTATGAGACTGTTTAGTTGATCTATTTGATCTTGATTTAATTTTGGTATTTGGTATCTGTCTAGGAAATTGTCTATTTCCTCCAGATTTTCCAGTTGTGTTGAGTATAGGCTTTGTAGTAGGATCTGATGATTTTTTTTGAATTTCCTCAGTTTCTGTTGTTATATCTCCCTTTGTTACAGAGCAATAGTGTTAAAAAGCATATGGTATTGGTACAGTGACAGGCAGGTAGATCAATGGAATAGGATTGAAGACCCAAAAATGAACCCACACACCTATGGTCACTTGATCTTCGACAAAGGAGCTGAAACCATCCAGTGGGAAAAAGACAGCATTTTCAACAAATGCTGCTGGTTCAACTGGAGGTCAGTATGCAGAAGATTGCAAATTGATTCATTCTTATCTCCTTGTACTAAGCTCAACTCCAAGTGGATCAAGGACCTCCATATAAAACCAGACACACTAAAACTAGTACAAAAGAAACTGGGAAAGACCCTTGAGGACATGGGCACAGGGGGAAAGTTCCTGAACAGAACACTAATAGCTCATGCTCTAAGATCAAGAATTGACAAATGGGACCTCATAAAATTACAAAGTTTCTGTAAGGCAAAGAACACCGTTAAAAGGACAAAATGGCAATCAACAAATTGGGAAAAGATCTTCACCAACCCTCCATCCGACAGAGGGCTAATATCCAATATATACAAAGAACTCAAGAAGTTAGACCCCAAAGAACCAAATAACCATATCAAAAAATGGGCTACAGAGCTAAACAAAGAACTTCGGATGGCTGAGAAGCACCATAAGAAATGTTCAACATCATTAGTCATTAGGGAAATGCAAATCAAAACAACCCTGAGATTTCACCTCACACCAGTCAGAATGGCTAAGATTAAAAATTCAGGAGACGGCAGATGTTCGAGAAGATGTGGAGAAAGAGGAACACTCCTCCACTACTGGTGGGAATGCAAGTTGTTACAACCACTCTGGAAATCAGTCTGGTGGTTCCTCAGAAAACTGGGCATGACATTTCCAGAGGACACTGCTATACCACTCCTGGGCATATACCCAGAGGATTCCCCAACATGCAATAAGTACAAATGCTCTACTATGTTCATAGTAGCCTTATTTATAATAGCCAGAAGCTGGAAAGAACCCAGATATCCCTCAGTGGAGGAATGGATACAGAAAATGTGGTATATTTACACAATGGAATACTATTCAGCAATTAAAAACAATGAATTCATGAAATTCTTAGGCAAATGGTTGGAACTGGAAAATATCATCCTAAGTGAGGTAACTCATTCACAAAAGAACACACATGGAATACAGTCACTGATAAGTAGATATTAGCCCAGAATCTCTGAATACCCAAGACACAGCTCACATATCAAATAATTCCCAAGAAGAAGGAAGAAGAGGGTCCTGGACCTGGAAAGGCTTGATGCAGCATTGTAGGAGATTACCAGGACAGAGAAGTGGGAGGGGGTTGATTGGGGAATGGGCTGAGTGAAGAGGGCTTATGGGACTTATGGGCATGGGGGAACCAGGAAAGGGAAAATCATTTGGAATATAAACAAAGAATATAGAAAATTAAAAAAAGAGAAAATAAAGAAAAAAAGAAAAGAAATGAACAGCTATCATAATGATAAAACTAGATTTTTGCTGTTTTACCTTTTCAAAAACCAACCAACCAAAACAAAACAAAACATAACACACACTCTTGAGAATAAAATGAAAATCCCAAACCCACAATCCAGGCCTACTTCCTCTCTGTTTTACATACTTTATTTTTGCCTCAAAAAAAAACTGGAGTAACTGAACTGCTATTTCCTGTTTCTTGCTCATGTTGTTAATATGGATTTCCTAACACCCACTTCCCTGGGTCTACATCAGACCTGAATGAAATATTACAATAAAGTGACAGAACAAAACTTCAGCATGAGAAGCCTCAGGACACCAATTGCCCAATATGCTAATATCACTAAATTTCCTCATCCTGTCTTTGAATAAAGTTATGTATCATAGAGCTGTACATTGAACTGAGAATACCTGTGAAGTTCCTTTCAGACAACAGTAGCACAGTATTTATGGCACTGGAAGGGAACTGTTGGACAGGGTTCACAGAGCATGCCTAAAATCCTAGCAGTTTGAAAGCTGAGGCAGAAGGATTATTTAATGCTTACTTGGACTAAACAGTGAGTTCAAGGCTGGGCTAAGTGACATAATGAGAACTCGACTCATTTTAAAAAATGGATTGTTGTACAAAGGCATAGTGTTTGCTTAACATGTTGCCTAGCTTCCATCCCCAGTATTACATTAATAAAAACTCAAGGAAAATCATAGAAGGACTGAAGAAAAGTATTCAAAATAAGAAAATCCACCTCTTGATGCTGACATAGGTAGAAGGACTGTATGATCTTAAGAATTGTTGCCTTCTGATACTTCCAGAGGACCCGGTCATACTACTCCTGGGCATATACCCAGAGGATTCCCCTGCATACAATAAAGACACATGCTCCACTATGTTCATAGCAGCCTTATTTATAACAGCCAGAAGTTGGAAGGAGCCCAGATGTCCCTCAAAGGAGGAATGAATACAGAAAATGTGGTATATTTATACAATGGAATACTACTCAGCAATTAAAAATAATGAATTCATGCAATTTGTAGGCAAGTGGTTGGATCTGGAAAATATCATCCTAACTGAGTTAACCCAATCACAAAAGAAGACACATGAAATGCAATCACTGATAAGTGGATATTAATGAGCCTAGAAGCTCTGAATACTCAAGGCATATTTAGCAAATGAAAAGATTCTCAAGAAGAAGGAAGGAGAGGACCTTGGTCGTGAAAAGACTGGATCCAATTTTTTTAGGAGAGTACCAGAACAGAAAAAAGGCAGGGGGGACAAGGGGGGAGGGGGAGGTGATGGGGGAATAGGTAGGAGGCGGCTTGGGTGGGGAAGAGGACTTATGGGACATAGGGGGAAGGGGAACTGGGAAAGGGGAAAGCCTTCGGAATGTAAACAAAGAATATAGAAAATAGAAAAAGAAAACAAAATTGTTGCCTTCTATACCCAGAGGATTCCCCTGCATACAGTAAAGACACATGCTCCACTATGTTCATAGCAGCCTTATTTATAACAGCCAGAATTCGGAAGGAGCCCAGATGTCCCTCAAAGGAGGAATGGATACAGAAAATGTGGTATATTTATACAATGGAATACTACTCAGTAATTAAAAATAATGAATTCATGCAATTTGTAGGCAAATGGTTAGATCTGGAAAACATCATCCTAAGCGAGTTAACCCAATCACAAAAGAATACACATGAAATGCAATCACTGATAAGTGGATATTAATGAGCCCAGAAGCTCTGAATACTCCAGGTACAATTAGCAAGTCAAATGATTCCCAAGAAGGAGGAAGGAGAGGACCCTGGTCCTGAAAAGATTGGATCCAGTTTTGTAGGAGAGTACCAGAACAGAGAAATGGTGGAGGGAGTGATTGGGGAATAGGTGTGGGGTGGGGAGAGGACTTATGGGACATATGGTGATGGGGGAACTGGGAAAGGGGAAAGCCTTTGGAATGTAAACAAAGAATATAGAATAAGTAATAATAATAAAGAAAGCAGAAAATGAAAAAAAAAGAATTGTTGCCTTCAAATACATCTTGGTTATAGGATATAGAGAAAGTAAACAGGCCATTTTTCCATCTATAGGACTTAGTGCAAGCAGAAACATTGAGGCAAATATTCCCAATACATTATAAACAACATAGCAATACATTTATAAAATATATATGTAAAGCTGTAGTTTGCATGAATGAAAAACACTGACTGTCTAAATTTAATTTCACTTGCATATCTGGATTTTCAATTCATAGGTAGCTAATATGCTGGTAAAATCATAAATAAACAAAATTAGTAAATTATAATAAATTTCAGAATATTTATTTTCCATATTACCTTTCGTGTCTTTCCTGAAGTGCTGTAACAGAGCTCACTATAAAAAAGTAAAAACAAGGAAGGCAAAATATCTCACAATCACAATATGTAATCACAATCTTGATTACATAATGATTGAATAACATCAGAAACAAAACGGGAGGCAACAGACTCTGGAAATTAGGTTATAATAAAAAAATACTCTTCAAAATTGAACAATTAAAAAGAAATGGATATTTTTCTCAATAGATACTAATCTGTGCCTTCCCCTCCCAGCCCTTGAGTGGGAATTCCAGACCTGTGTTACCCATAATCCCCTGCACCTAGGGTGGAGCATGAGGACCGAGGCAAAGTCCCTCCAGATCTACAAATTTCTGAATTAAGCAGGTGACCTTCCCAGCCGCCTGAGCAGTGGAGCCAACACCCACTGAGCAGTCAGACCAGTTCTCCTGAACAGACCTTGGAATTTGGGGGAGGGGTCTCACCCGAAACTTTAAATTCTGAGTCCTCCATTAAACCTTGGCACCTTGATCAGTAACTGTTGTCTTTGTGGCTCCCTTCCCATACATCCCCAGCTTCCCTTCCAGGTAACCCATTCGATGTAACTTCGGGCAGTTACACTTATCAAAGTTAAATCCTGATCAGATAAAGAATTTAAATAGACTTATGATCCTTAAAGAAATAGAAGCAGTCATTAAAAGTCTTCTACCCCAAACAGCACAGGGTTACATGCTTTTAGCTCAGCATTCTACCAGACGTTCAAAGAGTTAATTCCAATATTCCTCAAATAATTCCACAAAATACAGGGAACCTTGCCAAACTCATTTTACAAGGCTACAATCATCCCCATCCAAAATCACACGTTTCAACGAAGAAAGAGAACTACAGAATAAATTCTCTTATGAACATAGATGCAAAAAATACTTAATAGAATACTAGCAAACTGATCCCAGAACACATTGAAAAGGTCATCTTCCATGACCACATAAGCTTCATGCCAGAGATACAAGAATGGGTCAACATTCAAAATCAGTCTCTTAATCCACCATATAAACAAACTGAAAGAAAAGAGAAAAACACCATATTATTATCTAACTAGGTGCAGGAAAAAGCCTTTAACAAAATCCTACACACCTTCCAGGTAAAAGTCTTGAAAAGAGTAATGATACAAGGAACCTATATAATCATAATTAAGGCAATTTACAGCAAGCCTATAGCCAACATCAAATTAAATGGAGACAATCTCAAAGCAATTCCACAAAAATCAAGAAGACAAGGATGTCAGTTCTTTCCATATCTATTCAATATAGTAATGGGAGTACTAGCTAGAACTGTAAGACAACTGAGGGAGATTAATCAGGTACAAATTGAAAAGGAAGAAGTCAATATATACTGTTCACAGTTGATAAGAAAATATATATACATAAGAGACCCTGGAAATTCTACTAGGGAAATCCTTCAAGTGATACTCACCTTCAGAAAAATAGTTGGATTAACTAAAAAATAAAAAATAAAAAAAGTCAATAGCCTGCCTATAAACAAATGACAGACAAAAAGAAATCAGGGAAACAACACATTTCACAACAGACATGAATAGTATAAAATCTTGTTGTAACTCTAAGCAAGCAGATGAAAGACTTGTATGATAAAAATTTCAAGTCTCTGAAAAATTAAACTAAGGAAGATATCAGAAAATGCAAAGATCTTCCATGATCGTGGATTGGTGATATAAACACAGTAAAAATAGCCATCCTACCAAAAACAATCTACAGATTCAACATAATCCCCATCAAAATTTCAACAAAATTCTTTACAGACCTGAAAGGACAATAATTTCACATGGAAAAATAAAAATCCAGGATAGCTGAAACAATCCTATATGATAAAAGAACTTCCAGGAGTATCACCATCCCTAATTTCATGATTTACTACAGAGCAATAGTAATAATTAAAAAAAAGCCATGTGGTATTGGCATGAAAACAGACATATCGATCAATGGAATCAAATCAAGAACCCAGAAGCAAATCCACACACTTATGTATACATGTTTGTTTGTTTGTTTGTTTTTAATAAAAAGAAGCCAGAAATATACACTGGAAAAAAAAAAGAAACCGTCTTCTGCAAATGGTGCTGGTCTAACTAGATGTGTGTATGTAGAAGAATAAAAACATCCATATTTATCACCCTACGCAAAAGTCAAGTCCAAGTGAATTCAAGTCCAACCTTAACATAAAACCTGTGTACATTATTTTAAAAGCTTTGTTTTAACTTCCCTATCAGGGCTGCTGTGCACATTAGAGAAAGAATTCTACACCTCTGCAGAGCAGTGATTTCTCTGGGAAGCAACCAGGAAACTGAACTATAGCCCCACTATTGCCTTATATTATGGTTGTCTGAATCATCTAAGCCCTGTAAATCTATGGGGTATGACATCTAATTTTCTCAACCCACACTTTACAGCTATTGTGAACCTTTTCCTGGGGAGAGATGAAGAAATTTGTATTTGCCCAAGATAAAGCATGAATGACAGATTAAAGAACCTATTCAACACCGCTCTAGCTGAGTGAACCAATGAGCTTATGAGGGGTTATTAACAGGAATATGGGCAGAAGCTGGTTACAGGAGCATTGGTGGTTTAAAGGCAACCCTAATCACGGAAGAGCCACTCAAATTACTCAAATGATCACTGAAAGGTTACATCCCTGGAGCTCCCTGCATGGCTTTCAGGCTGTTCGGCTTGACCAGTCAGGTATACATGGTGGGTCAGTCTGCCAGGCAATTCAGCTACCATCCAATTTAAGAGCAAAAAAGCTTAGGGAGGGAAGGAGCCATGTTTTTCTTCCAATGGAGAAGTATCGGTGGACGACAGCTGTTTTTTGTTTTTTTTTTTTTTTTTTTTTTTTTACTGGTAGTCTGAAAAAGCAGCATCTGTCTAGGGCTCTAACCATCCAGAAGACAAAAGAGGAAGAGGTTGAACTCTATGATGAAAAGTTTCTTATTGATAACCCTCAGTTGGTGACGTTTATTGTCAACTCACACAGACATAAACTGTCTCTACAGTGAGCCCGCATTAGACAGCATGTTACCTAAAAATAATCCTTCAAAAACATTCATTGGAACAAGAAGGTATATCAATACACACAGTGCCTTTATACTTTTGAGTCATCTGACATATAATAGGTGTCCTAAGAAAGTGTAGGTAAATAATATATTAAGTTCATAATCACATAGATTATTATTTAATTGTTTAATTATATAAAGTTAGGAAGATGTATGGCATGGCGAGGGTGTATGACAAGAAATGTTGGCTACTTTGGAGTGTAAGGAAAAGTTCTCCTGAGAAAATATTAGTTGAAAGGCAGAAGATGTGCAGGAGTGAGATAAGTACATTAGTGGAGAAATAATCCATCTGGTAAGATATTGCCCTGTAGCTTGATAAACTAAGAACTAAAAGTGGGCCTTGAGGTGTGACTTGAGGTGATCAAAGCAATAGGCAGTATAAGACAGGGTTAATGGGAATGAGCACTGCAGGATTCGGTCAGCCCAAAGTCTGAGTTCATTATTTACTATCTTGCTGAAGTCAGGATCTAATTTATTTTATTCCTCAAACTGTTCACATTTGTCTATCACTGTGAATGCAATAAAATTAGTGGCGATCAATGAATATACACTATTTCACTATGAGAAGAAGAAAGCTCATACTGGGTTATATGATGACAACAAGATTAGGTAAAGAGGAGTAATATTTGATATGCAAAATTACCTAGCCATCCATGACGAAAGCAAAATTTTACTGTTGACAACTGAAATATGCAAAGAATGTGTTTCTCCAAAGCTAACATCTGTACTATGAGCAGTGGCACTTACGCAGACATAGACTTTCCAGTTCTTCCTGTCATGTCAGTGATACTAGTTAAACATTTTCCATCTATACCCTTGTCAACATGCCCTAGAAGCTGAAAAATTCTGATCCAGCAAAATAATCATTGATTTACAATTTTTATTACACATTTTATTTAGTTTTAGTACATATTAAAACAAACATGTAAGCTATTAAAAATTTCAATTCCTTTCAACTGCACATTATAAATACACAAGAATTCTAAAGTAAGTTGGCAAGTTATGCCTTAAAGATTAAAAAACAAGAATGAAAACAAAACAAACAAAAACCCCAGGAGAAGCTTTCAAATGGGTCCGTTTACCATAATGGAAAATTAGATTGACTCATTTCAATTTCTTCCTTCAGCTTGGTGTCTGTTGGTGTCGTAAGGGAGCTGAGACAAACCTTTTCAATAGCAAAGCAAATGCCCAGGTACTGTGCAGAAATGAAAGAAACAGTGAACGCCATGCACACAGAACCAGATTTTAAAAGTCACAGAATAAGATCTGAAAGCTAATCTGCATTGTATGAATAGAAGCAACTTTAGGAGATAGAATTTAAAAAGAAATTTACCAAACGTGAATGCTACAAACAAGTATTGTCATTTTTGGATGGAGATTCTCTAGTTGAGAGAGACACATCAAGAGACAGAGGCAGGCAGGCAGGCAGGCAGGCAGACTGACAGACAGACAGACAGACAGACAGACAGACATTACATCAAACTTACCAGTAGCTCAAATTGATGGCCACAGAAGGCCTAACATCCTTGTTCAGAAGGTGAAACAGGCCACCAGAGTCCCACAGGACTATTTCCTTAGAAACAGCACCGTTTTTGTGACGAGTTCACCATGAGTTAGCTTTGGGCTTGCCACAGTTCTCTATGGTGTAGATCACCTCTTTCCATCTTTCTACTCCTTTTCCACTACATTGGATTATATACCTGGAAATTGCCTGGCTTCATTCTGTGTAGCATTCCATGGGTCTCACCCAGGTTTCAGACTACCTAAAGTTTCTCCTGACATGAAAAATACATCTAATTTTGGTTGAGGGGAGAGCCTATAATTCTCGTATATCCCCTACATCATGTTTTTAATCCAAATGCAAATGAACTCTGAGGAACCTGGTTAACTAGCTAAAGCTAGTAGACTACACACAAAGACCTTAAAGGGGGTAGTCAGCATGCTGAGACCTCAAGATAATGCATAAGTGGTAGAGTTAAGAAAAATCCTAAAATTTTCGTTAGCCAAAGACTTTTGAGTATCAAAATCTGAGCCTACCTCTGGAGAAGACAGGTAGGGGTTTGTAGTGTGTCCCATGTGAGGAATGTAGTAACATGATTGGTATGTCTACTATTTGTATCCAGGAAGTTACCACAAGTGAGCCATTTGAGCTAATACAAATGTTTTACTAAGTCCAGGATCATATTTAATGTGAGCTCAAGCATCCAGATATGAAGAGAACTTGAAAGTGAAGACAAACCTGTAAACCCAGTATTCCAGTCCAGCTAGGCCTTGCCAGAGCAAATTCTAGATCAACCTGGAGCAGGGTGAAGCCTTGTTTAAAAAGGAATGATGATGATGATGATGATGATGATGATGATGATGATGATGGTGGTGGTGGTGGTGGTGGTGGTGGTGGTGGTGGTGGTGGTGGCGGCGGCGGCAGTGATTGTGATGATGATGATGATGATGATGGTGGTGGTGGTGGTAGTGGTGATGATGATGATGGTGGTGGTGGTGGTGGTGGTGGTGGTGGCAGTGGTGGTGATGGTGATGATGATGATGATGATGATAAGGCTAACCCTTATTTATCTACACTGTCCACCCTTGATATTTCATAGATATGGCCCCAGGCTCTGCCAAAGGTGAACACTCATGGGTAACTACATTATATCTAAAATCAAGAACACGAGTGGGTTGTTTGAGATCTAGGATATATCTTACAATCTTGCTGTGAAATTTTTATCTCCTTGGCTTACAACTGCTGCACCATAGCTCTTACTCTTACCAGTTATTCTGTAAACAAGGGTTTCTTGCCCATCTTGTTTTTTTTTAATTTTATTTTTTACTTACTCACTTTACATCCTGCTCACTGCCTCCTTCCAGGTCACCTCCGGCCACAATCCTTACCACATTCCCCTCCCCTTCTCCTGTGAAACACTGGAGTCCACCTGCGTAGCCCCCCCACCATGACACATCAAAGCTCTGCAGGGCTAAGCCCTTCCTGTCCCACTGAGGAAGACAAGGCAGCCCAGCCATATCCCACATACAGGCAACAGCTTCTGGGATAGCCTCAGCTCAAGTTCTCAGGGGCACACACGGAGACCACGCTGTCAGATGACTTCAGGATTTGTCAAGTTGACAAAGCGATCTAACTAGGATAGGTAGTACGTTACGATTAGCTAACAATAAAAGAGCTCCTGTCCCTGCTTAACTTCACAGACTGGTCCACTAATAATGTCCAGTCAGTATAAGAGCAGGGTTCTTCCCCTTCTCCTATCTTGAGTGCTGGGAATCACACACAGGGCTTCAAGCACACTAGGTTAGTGGGTCTAACTCCAGATCACTGTGTAACCCTGTATCAGTGGTACCCTTAAGTTTTAAATATTAATATAATAAAATTACATGTATTTGTGATCTAGAGATTCAAGGGTCATCCATGGTGCTATTCTGGACTTAGGTAACATCATCTTTGCATTCTGTAAGCACTGAACCTAGTGCTGTGTGTTTAAAGGTTAGCAGTGAATTTTGGCCATTGTCTGTATGATAAAAGTCACAATATAGAGGAAAGGAAAAGGACCTTATCAAAAGGACATATCCCAGCAGTTTTAGATGTCATTTCCTTTTAAGTTCTAGGGGTTCACATATATTTACATATGACAATGAACATACATATAATATCTTACTTATTATATCTTACATGTAATATATAATTATATATTTATTATTATTTTATATTAATATATTATAATTATATTTTATAATTCATGTAACATACTATGTGTTATGCATTATATATTACATTTAATATATTTTATATTACATATCATATTATACAAATATAAATATATTGCATATATTTATAATATATGTATATAAATATTAATATAAACATTCATATAAATATAGATATTTATAATTATGCATAATATATTTTATCTATAAATTATATATATTATGTAAGGCATATTATTATATATACTATATAGAATGTTGTATATAATGTGTAAATTGCATATGTAATTTGTACATCTTAACCCATATAATATATATTATGTCTAATATATAATATGCATTATATAAACATAATATTATATTTACTTATACATACAATAATATATTTGTTATATATACATGATATAATTTATATAAACATAATATATCACATATGTAGCACACACATAGTATATTGTATTATATTATGTATTATTATATATGTTATATATATTAGTATTAAATATTTTATATGAATTATATGTATATAGTTTTATATGTAATACTATATATTCATTATATTGTATATTGTATATATTATATTGTAGGTAATATATAATACTACCTATTATATATTATTTAACATAATGTAATATAATATAAATATTTTATATACTAAACATTATATATCACATATAATTTATTAGGTGATATGTAAAATGTATATAATATGATATAAAATATAATGTGTATAATATTATTTATGATGATGATGATGGATGCTAGAAATCTAGAAATGTAGGTTATTACATATCATTCTGAGAAAATGGATAAATGTTGAAAATTAAATAGGACCCTTTAAATTTTTTAACAAATTGGCTTTACTTAATTGATTTAGATAATTTGATATACTTTAAAGCTTTTACTTGAAACAGAAAGGACTGCTATAACTCTATTACATGTACTTTTTGCATATATCTCTATGTATCATTATAAATATCTGTATTTCTACATTTAATTATTTAATATTTTCCATGAATTATATAAACAAAATTTTAGGAATGGGAAGCAATCTAATGCCATCAATAATGTACTTTGTAATTACAATGTAGACTATAAACATTCTAGAAGAATTTCTTCATTAATAAATTGCATCATTCAATATCTGACAAATTTCACCTTTTGTTCAGTTTCTGATAGAGTACACTGTTGACGTAAAGATGACAAAACTCCATTATCTTTAATGATTATCTCCAAGATACACATCTCTTCTCCACTGGCACTCTGACTGGAACAGAACTGCAACTTGCTTATAAAGCATGAGAAAAGAAAGTATCGTGGCTTTCTCCTACCCTCTCCAATCAAAGCCTGAACACACTCTTGGTTCACAGCTATATATGGCTGTCCAGGCTTCCTGGGTCTGGGCACTGGCTGCCTGCTTCTCTGCAGCTGTAGCAGAGATTTCTAATACCTCCTCTCTGTATCCTCCTTTATGGGAAGACAGCCCTGAGCAGTTGAGTGACTACAGGCTGGAAGATGGGAAACACATAATTGACCCTTGGGTATTCACTGACCGAATGGGGATGTACAGGATCTTATTGAACAAGACATCCACACATTTTGCAAGATATGGTCCAGAAAACGAACACAATCCTTTGTGGGGATTGCCTATGATGCTTGGCTGGCAGTATCAAACAGGTAAGAAAGATACTTATTCTTCTATATATTAACATAATCCTGATGTATTAGGAAAACAGGATTCTCTCTGCCTTACAATGCTGTCTAGATTTATGTCAATTTGACATAAATGGTGGTATCATGAGAGCAGGGAACATCGGTTGAAAAAAAGCTTTCATAAGATCAAACAGTCTGCAAGACTATAGGTCATTTTTCTTAATTAGCAATTGATGTGAGCAGGCACAGCTTACACAGGGATGTGCCATTCCTGTGCTGGTGGTCCTGGATTCTATAAGAAAGCAGGCTGAATACGCAATGAGGAACAAGCTAGCACTCTTCTAAGAACTCTGCACCAGCTCCTGCCTCCAGGTTCTAGTCTGGTTTGAGTTCCTACCTTTGCACATCTTAATGGACTGTGATCAGTGTAACCAAACTAAACCTATTCTCTCCAAGTTGCTTATAGTTGGGGTGTTTTATCAACCCATTCTAAGATACACACATATGTTCTTTGAAAACTGCTTCTTTTTGTTTTCTTTTCAATCTCCTCATAATCTTCTTTATATTTGTATTTGTCCTGAACTACAAATTCTTCCCCTGTGGGGTGATCGTTTCTACCAGACACTTGAGTGATACATAGGCATGAAGACCAACCATGAAGACACATCCTTTCTTTGAGTATTTTCAAAATAGTTACTACACCACTGCTAACTACATATTCCTTCCTGTCCCATGAACAGACCAGGGGTATTTTTATTAGAATCAGGAGGTGATTATATTGACATTGATGACAGTCCTAATTAAAATCACCTGAACGTAAGCATGAAATTACACATGAGTAGTTCTTTGTTAATGGTTATCTATGCCAAGGTTTGTTTCTTCTTGGAAACCCAGCTCTTTCCAGCGAATATACATGGAAGATGTTTAGGGGCAAC
The DNA here is from genome assembly GCA_964023405.1 of Apodemus agrarius. NCBI lineage: Eukaryota > Metazoa > Chordata > Mammalia > Rodentia > Muridae > Apodemus > Apodemus agrarius. The sequence continues at coordinate 4,537,952 of OZ030027.1, read as the reverse complement.
ACATTAGTTTGGGAAAAGATAGTTCCTTCCGGCTAACAGAGGTGCTGGAGAAGATTGTCACCTGGTGTCCAACCTACTCTGCTTATTCATTGCTCAGCAAGTAAGAAAATGGAGGGGGAGGGGAGGAGAAAGGATATTGGTGTCAGGTTTGTAGAAAAAGGGAGACCATTTTCTCATGTCCTGAGGTTTATTAGCTAGTCCACATGTAAAAGCACATCGGATTACATCTATTATTTTAGATAGTAGTCTCACTTGTAGTGAGTACTGTTATCTCCACTTTTAAAGAGAGTAAAAAAAATGAGGCAACGTGATAATGTAACTTAGAAAATGTAATGCAAAAATGATGGTAAGTGAAACAAGTAATTTGGGAAATGGTATAGGTATAACTTAAATGTATGTTTATAATAATTTTGAATGTGCATGATAAACAAATACACCCGTGCCTTCTCTGTCTGCTAGGTAGATTAGCTGCTCCCACTGGAATGACAGACTTTGACAGTGAACCTGAAGACAGTCTGGGTGTCTCTGTGGACAGTTGGTGGGCTGGTAGGTTCCTTTCAACAGTGAAATTTTGCCTTTACCTAAAAGAATACTTAACCATTTAAATATTTTAGAGGAAGAGACAAAACAAAAACAGCACTGCTCCTTTTTCAAGATGAATCCACTTCTAGATGACAAGTGGCATAGTTGACCAGTCAAATTGAATATAATAATTTTAAGGATATAGTCAGGCTTTTCCCAGAAGAACTGAATCAAGGAACTACAAAGGTCATGGCGTCTAGGGACCAGCACTGTTGGTTGGAACATAGAATCTTTGAAATCTGATATTGAAATGACACTGATTTCCTTATTGGCTCAGAACAAAGGTTCTGAATACTGAAACTCACAAACATGCCAGACTAATATTATACTTTGTTTGGCCAATCTATAACTAAGGCTTTAGCTATTTATTCAATACTAAAACAATTTGAATATATTTTCTCATTCATTCTATGTTTTGGTTTGAAATTATTTAACATAGAAATTTATTAGAATAATTTGCCAATAGTTATCTATGACACTGTTAAATTTTACTTCTTGGGAATGACATAAATATTATGAACCACAGGATATTTTCTCTCACACTAACTTGAGGCATTCTTTTCAAAACACACAAACAGACTTGTCAATAGCTCTTGAGTTACAATTTAGTCTGATTAGCTTAGTGATTTGTAGTGTTAAGAATCAGTATAAGCCAATTACCTATCAAAATTAAAATGCTTAAATTGCTCCTCTATAACTGGGAAGTTTGAAGCTCTAAGAAGACTATTAGATTTCCAGTCAAAAGTTCTTGCTTTAGTAAAACAGGATAAAAGTACCCAATGACATCATGTATAAAAATTAGACCAAGTTGCAAAACATAAAATATTCATTTTCCAAATTTTATCTGTCTGTCTATCTATCTATCTATCTATCTATCTATCTATCTATCAATCATTTTAAACTCCAGATCTTATTCCTCTCCCAGTTCAACCTCTGACTGTTTGACATCCCATATTTCCTCCCCGCCCCTCTGTTTCCCCGAGGATGTCCCTACTCTACACTGCCCACCCCACCAGACCTCTAAACTCCCTGGAGCCTCCAGTCTCTTGAGGGTTAGGTGCATCTTCTCTGACTAGACCCAGACCTGGCAGTCCTCTGCTGTATATGTATCGGGGGCCTCATATCAGCTGGTGTATGCTGCCTGGTTGATGTTCCAGTATCTGAGAGATCTCAGGGGTCCAGATTAATTGAGACTGCTGGTCCTCCTACAGAGTTGCCCTGCTCCTCAGATTCTTCCAGTTTTCCCCTAATTCAACCACAGGAGTCAGCAGCTTTTGTTTAATGGTTGGGTGCAAATATTGCATCTGACTCTTTCAGCTGCTTGTTGGGTCTTTCAGAGGGCAGTCATGTTAGGTCCCTTTTTGTGAGTGCTCCATAGCCTCAGTAATAGAGTCAAGTCTTGGGGCCTCCCCTTGAGCTGGATGCCACTTTGGGCCTGAAGCTGGACCTTCTTTTCCTCTGGCTTCTCTCCATTTCCATAAGTCCAGTTCTTTTAGACAGGAAAAATTGCGGGAGGAACCATGGAGGAAAAGGGGATGGCGGCGGGGGTGGTGGTGGTGGTAGTAGTGGCATGATCTGGTATGGGGGAAAGGGCTGAAGCCCCGAGGGTCTGCAGAAATAATGGAAACAGGCAACCTCAGGAGGTAGGAGGTTAGGGGTACCCTCTGGGATGTTCCAGAGACCTGGGATGTTAGAGAGTTTTAGGACTCAAAGGGAGGGACCTTAGATGAAATGCCCTATATTGGAGAGAGGAAACTTGTAGAGCTCACCTCCAGCAGAAGTGACGGATGGGATTGCCATCCCATTTTCCAACTTTATAATTGTGCTTGATTACTATAGAAAAATTAATACCAACAGTACAATTTCACTGAGAACTTCTCTATCATCCTGTGAACAATTGATAGTTTTTCTTTTCTTACATATTTAATGATTTGAAATAAGATTGTTATGCAATCCATTAAAATAACCTTTTTAAAAAATATGGTAATATGACACTTTAATATTTCTATATATACTCAAGATTATAGGACTATTAAATTATAAAGCTAATATTCCTCAATAAATTACAGATGTAAATGTTTTAAATTTTTTATTGGTTATATTTATTTATTTATTTACTCACTTAAAATGTGACCCCCTTCCCCTTTTTTTCCCTCTGCAAACAATTTAACACATCCTCCCTCTCCCCTGCTTTCTATGAGGGTATTCCTCAACCCAGCTAACTACTCCCACCTCACCACCTATGCTGGGGCATGGAGCCTTCACAAGATCAAGGGCCTCCCCTCCCATTGATGACAAATAAAACCATCTTCTGCTACATATGCACCTACATACGGAAGCATGGGTCCCTCCATGTATATTCTTTGGTTGGTGGTTTAGTCCCTAGGAGCTCTGGCGAGCATTGGGTGATAGTGTTGCTCTTCCTATGGAGTTACTGAAGGAGCCCTTCAGCTCCTTCAGTCCTACTCCAAACTCCTCTTAACATAGGGGTTCCTGTGTTCAATCCCATGGTTGGCTGCAGGCATCTGCTTCTGTATTGGTAAGACTCTGGCAGAGACTTTCAGGAGATAGCTATATCAGGCTCCGGTCAGGAAGCACTTTTTGGCATCAGCAATAGTGACTGGGTTTGGTGGCTGGATACGGGATGGATTCCCTGGTGGGACAGTCCCTAGGTGGCCTTTCCTTCAGTCTCTACTCTACACTTTGTCACTGTATTTCCTTTAGAAAGGAGCAATTCTGGGTTAATATTTTTGAGATGGATGGGTGGCCCACCCTTTCAACCTGAGGACATGCAACACCTCTGGATATGGTCTCTATAGGTTCTCTCTCTATCCTTCCTTGGGTATTTCAGCTAACGTTTTCCCCCTTGGGTCCTTGGATGTCTCTTGCTTTCCTGACATCTTGGACTTTCCAGTGGCTACACCCAGTTTTCCATCCCCCATATTACACACCTTTGTACGATTTCCTGACCCTCTGTACATCACCCCTGTCTCCTCAACACATGCTCTTATCTCCTTTTTTTCGCTCCCCTTCATCTATTCCTCCCAAGTTCCTCCCACCCTCTACATCCTGTGATTATTTTGCTCCCACTTCTAAGAAGGTCTGAAGCATCCATATGATGGTCTCCTTTATATGGTCTTTTCATGGGAGATCTTTTCTTCTTCTGAGACCTTCTTTGATTTCTTTCTTCAGAGATGTGAAGTTCTTTTTTGTATAGATCATTCACTTGCTTGGTTAGAGTCACACCAAATTTTATATTATTTGTGACTATTGTGAAGGGTACCATTTCTCTAATTTATTTCTCAACCAATTATCCTTTAAGTAGAGGAAGGCTACTGATTTGTTTGAGTTAATTGTACATCAGGCCATGTTACTGAAGTTATTTATCAGCTTAAGGAGTTCTCTGGCCAATTTTGTGGGATCATTTAAATATACTATCATATAGTCTACAAATAGTGATATTTTGACTTCTTCCTTTCCAATCTGTAACCCATATTACTTCATTTTGTTGTCTAATTGCTCTGGCCTGAATTTTAAGTACTATATTGAATAGATAGTGAGAAAGTGGACAGCATTGTCTAGTCCCTGATTTCAGTGAGATTGCTTCAAATTTCTCTCCATTTAGTTTGAAGTTGGCTACTGGTTTGCTGTATATTGCTTGTACTATGATTAGGTATGGGCCTTGAATTTCTAATCTTTCCAAGACTTTTAACATGAAGGGGTGTAGAATTTTCTCAAATGATTTTTCATCTAATGAGATTATCATGTGTAGTTTTTTTTCAATTTTGAGTTTGTTCATATAGTGGATTACATTGATAAATTTCTGTATATCGAACCATCCCTGAATCTCTGGAATGAAGCCTACTCATAATGCTGAATGATTGTTTTGATGTGTTCTTGGATTCGGTTTTTTATTGATCATTTTTATCAATATTCATAAGGGAAATTGCTCTGAAGTTCTCTTTCCTTGTTGCGTCTTTCTGTGGTTCTATTATCAACAAAACTGGCTTCATAGAATTGTTTGAAGAGTATTCACCTGAGGTTTTCTTTGAAGGTCTGGAAGAATTCAGCACTAAAATCATTTGTTCTTGGGCTGTTCTTGGTTGAGAGACTTTTAATGACTGCTTCTATTTCTTTAGGGATTATGGGAATGTTTGGATGGCTTATATGAGCCTGATTTAACTTTGGTATCTGTTATCTGTCTAGAAAATCATCCATTTCATGTAGATTTTCCAGTTTCCTTGATTATAGTGTTTTGTAGTAGGATCTGATAATTTTTTAAAATTTCTTTGGTGTCTGTTGTTATGTCTTCCTTTTCATCTCTGATTTTGTTCATTTTGATTTTATCTCTGTGACCTTTGGTTAGTCTTGCTAGAATTTATATATTTTGTTGATTTTCTCAAAGAACCAGCTCCTGGTTTTGTTGATTTCGGTGTATAGTTCTCTTTGTTTTTACTTGGTTGATTTTAGCCCTGAGCTTACTTCCTGCCATCTACTCCTCTTGAGTGTATTTGCTTCTTTTTGTTCTAGAGCGTTCAGATATGCTACTAAGCTGATAGTGTATGCCCTCTCTAATTTCTTTATGGAGGGACTCAGAGTTATGAGTTTTCCTCTTAGCACTGCTTTCATTGTGTCCCATAAGTTTGGGTATGTTTTGCCTTCATTTTCATTAAGTTCTATAAAGTATTTAATTTCTTTCTTCCCTGAGAAAATTATCATTGAGTAGAGAGCTGTTCATCTTCCATGATATCTTAGTCAGGGTTTCTATTCCTGCACAAACATCATGACCAAGAAGCAAGTTGGGGAGGAAAGGGTTTATTGAGTTTACACTTCCAAACAGCTGTTCATTACCAAAGGAAGTCAGGACTGGAACTCAAGCAGGTCAGGAAGCAGGAGCTGATGCAGAGGCCATGGAGGGATGTTTCTGACTGGCTTGCTTCCCCTAGCTTGCTCAGCTGCTCTCTTATAGAACCCAAGAATACTAGCCCAGAGATGGTACCACCCATAATCACTAATTGAGAAAATGTACCACAGCTGGATCTCATGGAGGCACTTCCCCAACTGAGTTTTCCTATGATAACTCCAGCCTGTGTCAAGTTGACACACAAAACTAGCCAGTACATATGCGTATGTGGGATTTCTCTTGTTTTTGTTGTTATTAAAGAACAGCCTTAGTCTGTGATGATCTAATAGGTTGCATGATTATTTCAATCTTCTTGCTTCTGCTGAGGCTTGCTTTGTGACCAATTGCTATAAGGTACCATGAGGTACTGAGAAGAAAGTATATTCTTTTCTTTTAGGAGAAAATGTTCTATAGATATCTGTTAAATCCATTTGGTCCATAACTTCTGTTAGTTTCAATGTGTCTCTGTTTAATTTGTGTTTCCATGATCTGTCTGTTGATGAGAGTGGGGTGTTGAAGTCTCCCACTATTATTGTGTGAGGTGCAATGTGTACTTTGAGCTTCAATAAGGTTCTTTTTTTGAATGTGGGTGCCCTTGCATTTGGAGCATATATGTTGAAAATTAAGAGTTTATCTTGGTAAATTTTTCCTTTCATGAATATGGAGTGTCCTTCCTCATCTTTTTTGATAACTTTTGGTTGAAAGATGGTTTTATTTGATATTAGAATAGCCATTCAGGTTTGTTTCTTTGGACCATTTGCTTGGATTTTTTTCCAGCATTTAATCTGAGGTAGTGTATGTCTTTGTGACTGAGGTACATTTCCTGTATGCAGCAAAATGCTGGGTCCTGTTTACATGGCCATTCTTTTAGTCTATGTCATATTATTGGGAAATTGAGTCCATTGATATTAAGAGATATTAAGGACCAGTGATTAATGCTTCCTATTATTTTTGTTGTTAGAAGCGGAATTTTGTATGTGTCACTATCTTCTTTTGGGGTTGTTGAAAGAAGATTACTTTCTTGTTTTTCTAGGGTGTAGTTTTCCTTCTGAAGAATAATAGATGGAAATAGACCTTTCTTTTTGTTTGTCTCTCTTTTTTTTTAATTTTCTATATTCTTTGTTTACATTCCGAAGGCTTTCCCCTTTCCCAGTTCCCCCCTCACCATATGTTCCATATGTCCTCTTTCCCCCTCCCCACCATCCCGCCTATTCCCCAATCACCACCCCACCAGTTCTCTGTTCTGCTCTGGTACTCTCCTACAAAACTGGATCCAGTCCTTTCAGGACCAGGGTCCTCTCCTTCCTTCTTCTTGGAAATCTTTTGATTTGCTAATTGTGTCTTGAGTATTCAGAGCCTCTGGGCTCCTTAATATCCACTTATCAGTGATTGCATTTCATGTGTATTCTCTTGTGATTGGGTTAACTCACTTAGGATGATATTTTCCAGATCCAAGCATTTGCCTACAAATTGCATGAATTCATTATTTTTAATTGCTGAGTAGTATTCTATTGTATAAATATACCACATTTTCTGTATCCATTCTTCCTTTGAGGGACATCTGGGCTCCTTCCAGCTTCTGGCTATTATAAATAAGGCTGCTATGAACATAGTGGAGTATGTGTCTTTATTGTCTGCAGGGAAATCCTCTGGGTATATGCCTAGGAGTGGTATGACAGGGTCCTCTGAAAGTGGCATGTCCAATTTTCTGAGGAACTGCCAGACTGATTTCCAGAGTGGTTGTACCATCTTGCAATCCCACCAACAGTGGAGGAGTGTTCCTCTTTCTCAGGGTTGTTTTGATTTGCATTTCCCTGATGAATAATGATGTTGAACATCTCTTAAGGTGTTTCTCAGCCATCTGAATTTCTTCTGATGAAAATTCTTTGTTTAGCTCTGTACCCCATTTTTGATAGGGTTATTTGGTTCTTTGGAGTCTAACTTCTTGAGTTCTTTGTATATATTGGATATTAGCCCCCTGTTGGATATAGGGTTGGTGAAGATCTTTTCCCAATTTGTTGATGGCTGTTTTGTCCTTCTGACAGTGTCCTTTGCTTTACAGAAACTTTGTAATTTTATGAGGTCCCATTTGTCAATTCTTGATCTTAGAGCATAAGCTATTGATGTTCTGTTCAGAAACTTTCCCCCAGTGCCCATGTCCTCCAGGGTCTTCCCCAGTTTCTTTTCTATTAGGTTCAGTGTATCTGGTTTGATGTGGAGGTCCTTGATCCACTTGGAGTTGATATTAGTACAAGGAAATAAGAGTGGGTCAATTTGAATTCTTCTGCATGTTGACCTCCAGTTGAACCAGCACCATTTGTTGAAAAGGCTATCTTTTTTCCACTGGATGGTTGTAGCTCCTTTATCAAAGATCAAGTGACCAGAAGTCTGTGGGTTCATTTCTGGGTCTTCAATTCTATTCCACTGATCTACTTGCCTGTTGCTGTACCAACACCATGCAGTTTTTAACACAATTGCTCTGTAGTACTGCTTGAGGTCAGGAATATTGATTCCCCCAGAAGTCCTTTTATTGTTGAGAATAGTTTTAGCTATCCTGAGTTTTTTGTTATTCCAGATGAATTTGAGAATTGCTCTTTCTAGATCTATGAAGAATTGATTTGGGATTTTGATGGGGATTGCATTGAATCTGTAGATTGCTTTTGGCAAGATGGCAATTTTTACTATATTGATCCTCCCAATCCAAGAGCATGAAATATTTTTCCAGGAAATAGACCTTTCCATCTATTATCCTTTGTAGGGCTGAATTTGTGGAAAGATATTGTTTAAATTTGGTTTTGTCATGGAATTTCTTATTTACTCCATCTATAGTAATTGAGAGTTTTGCTGGCTAAAGTAGCCTGGACTGGCATTTTTGTTCTTTTAGGGTCTGAATGACATCTGTCCAGGATCTTCTGGCTTTTAGAGTCTGTTGAGAAGTGTGGTGTAACTCTGATAGATCTGCCTTCATATGTTACTTGACTGTTTTCCCTTACTGCTTTTAATATTCTTTTTTGTGCATTTGTTGTTTTGATTATTATGTGACAGGAAGAATTTCTTTTCTGGTTAAATCTATTTGGGGTTCTGTAGGCTTCTTGTATGTTTATGGTCATCTCTTTCTTTAGATTAGGGAAGTTTTCTTCTATAATTTGGTTGAAGATGGTTACTGGCTCTTTGACTTGGGAATCTTTGCTCTCTTCTATACCTATTATCCTTAGGTTTGGTCCTTTTATTGTATCCTGGATTTCCTGCATGTTTTGGGTTAGAAGCTTTTTTACATTTTGCATTTTCTTTTTCTGTTGTGTCAATGTTTTCTATGGTATCTTCTATACCTGAGATTCTCTCTCCTATCTCTTGCATTCTGTTGGTGATTCTTGCATCTGTGATTCCTGATCTCTTTCCTAGGTTTTCTATCTCCAAGGTTGTATCCCTTTGTGATTTCTTTATTGTTTCTATTTCCATTTTTAGATTCTTGATGGTTTCATTCAATTCTTTCCCCTGTTTAATTATGTTTTCCTTATTTCGTTAAGAGACTTATGTGTTTCCTCTTTAAGAACTTCTACCTGTTTACCTGTGTTCTCCTGTATTTCTTTAAGGAAGTTATTTATGTCCTTCTTAAAGTCCTCTATCATGATCAGAAGATGTGATGTTAAATCAGAATCTTGCTTTTCAGCTGTGTTGGGGTATCCAGTGCTTGCCAATGTGGGAGAGCTGAGTTCTGATGCTGCAAAGTAGCCATAGTTTCTTTTGCTTATGTTCTTCTGTTTGCCTCTCTTCGTGTGGTTATCTCTGGTGTTAGTTTTGTTGGCTGTGACTGGAGCTTGTCCCTCCTGTGAGCCTTTGAGCATGTGGTCTTATATGTGACAGCTCTCCTGGGAAACCAGCTCCCTCTGAGTAGGGTTAGGGTGCTGATAGCTGTGGCCCATGGTCAGCTCCAGGGCACAGATGGAAACCAGTGGGAACATGTCCCTGGCTGCTCTGCAGTTCCTAGTTCCTGTGGGCTTTGGATGGGTCCCACTTGGGGCAGGTATTGGGGCAGTAGTTGTAGTCTCACCTGTGACCTTAGGTGTGACAACATTCCTGGGAAACAAGCTCTCTCTGGGCAGGGTTGGGGTAAAAATTGCAGGGTCATCTCCAGATCCCCAATTGTCTCTTGATACTAGTTGATAATTTTTATCATTATTTGGGATTTAAGACTTTTCCTTAATGATTCATGCTTCCTCAAAAAATGTGCTCTATTGTTTTGTTTTGTCACTGCCTGTGGGTCTAACCAGATGTTTGATTTTACAGATGTAAATTATTATCTGAGTGTGTTACCTTTCCTTGCTGCTGTTGATTTTGGAATAACAGGGATATCGTCAAACCAAATCAAAATCTTGCCACCATCCAAGGATCAGAAGAGGTTTTGTTATAGTGTTTCTGACTGTCGATCTGCCTTCCCTGAAACAATGGACAGATGGAGAGACTTTTTTCAGGTTCTTTGTTTAAGTTTTATAGCACACTCTACAGTCATGCCTAGAGAATGCTCTTTGTAAAAGTCCCTTGTGATTGTTTTTTATGCATTGTATACTTTTCTTAATATTAAAATATAAATTGTGAGGGTTTTTTTTAAACTCATAAGTGATGTAGAGAATCCCACCATTCTATACTGTCCAAACACAAAATTTCTCTGTTCTCAAATCAAATGAAAAATACCATAAATGGCAATAGGTCTGTCAAATAGAAAACACTGGCATTTTGCATATACTTGAAGCTCATTTCAACTTGTTAATATGCTTTACTGAAAAGTACTATATTTTTCTTCTGCTATTATGCACACATTATAGCATGTAGTAATATCATTCTCATTCATGCTGATGATTCCTCATATCTCTGTGTCTGAGAATTTTAGGGAAACTTGTCCATATAACACATTTATTCTTCAGTACATGCAGTTGCCTTCTAGTGACTTTGATGGCCTCCTGAAGAAGTTATGGGATGCCCATAACCAATCCTTGGAGTATCCCATCTGTGCCTTTTTAGACAGGTAAGAAATATTTTTGTCTCTGTTTTAGTTTGATTTTTTCCCCATTGATTTAATAAAAACCATGAACAAAAGCAACTTAGGAAAGAACACATTTGTTTCAACTTACAAGTTACAGTCCATCATCAAGGAAAGCCAGGACAGGAGCTCAAGCAAGAACCTGGAGGCAGGAACCAGAGCAGAGACCATGGAGGAATAGTGTTTAACTGGCTCTCTTCCTTTTTTAAAGCTAACTTTCTTGTACAGCTCAAGGCTACCCGTTTAGGGACAGGACTGCCTACAGTGGGTTGGGTCCAATTTCATGAATTACCAATCATAAAAACACTTCACAGGCCAATATAATGGACACAATTCCTGAATTAAAATTCCTTCTTCCCACATATATCTAGGTTTGTTGTTAAGTTGGCTAAAGCTAGCCAGCATAGCCTTTCATTTGTTCTTTTCTTTTCTCTTTTCTTTTCTTTTCTTTTCTTTTTTTCTTTTCTTGCCTTTTCTTGCCTTTTCTTTTCTTTTCTTTTCTTTTGGAACAATCACACCTTTTAATAAAAGACAAGTGTCATCACTGGTGATTAGGATGGTGAAGGACAAATTTAGAATGTATTTTTGGGGGGAAGAGGAAAAATACTATTGTGAATATAGTGACTGGCATGTGGGGGGTGGAGTGGAAATGGAGCCCACAAAGATGCTCAGGATAAAAATCTCTGAAGACCAGCATCAGAGCTCAAATATAAATTGATTGTTTAGCACATAAGTATGTATATATGCAGTTATTTAACCAATTAGGGTATGCTTATATATTCAAGTGCAAATCAGAGTATAACCTGTGTTGTGTGGCAGAATCTGACTTGCCTTTCCAGGAACCTTTGGGGGAAGGGCCAATCCCCTTCAGTAATTCCTGTGAAAAGACAGAAACAGTCACTGCCCTGGCCTTGGGTCCTTTGTGTTGTCTTACTGTTATTCTGTAATCCATGTTAGATCATACACAGTGGATCAAGACTCTTCAAAGGATTCAGAAGTCTGTGACACCTTGTTCTCCATGCAACTTCTTTCCTCATCAGGTTTATCTCCGTATCCCCCACACAGTATCTGAGAAAAAGCTGGGAAATAGCTCAGTTGGCTCAATAGCTTAAAATCCTGCCCTGACGTTCCTTCTATTAGGAGGAATAATACATGAAGACATGGTTTGGTTCCTAGAACTCATGTAATAGATCATGATATGTATTGTCATACCCATGCTGGGGAGGTAAAAACTAGTGGACCACTGCAACTCACAGGCCAGCCTAGCCTTATGGTGAGTGCAGTCACTGGGAGACCCTGTTCAAAGGAAAAACACAGGAGGACCACACCTGCAGTTGTACTCAGGCTTCCACATGCATGTATACTTCTCTACACACAACCACACATAGGCAAACAGACAGACAGACAGACAGACACACACACACACACACATACACACATAGATGAATGTACTCAAACTTATACATAAAGTCTGAAAAAAGAATTAAAGTACCTTGGGAATAGATGTGGACAAATTGCAATTTCTGTTATTGACTACTTTTCCAGGTTTAGATAATTTTTATATTTCAATAAATATAAATCAGAAATCAATAGAAGAGTAATACCTTATGGCTTTTATTATTATTTATATCCTTATTTTACCTGTATGTGTGTTTCTGTGCACCACTTACATGCCTGGTTCTCATGAAGACCAGATAAAAACATTGCCCTAGGACTGGACAGCCAGTAGTAAGTCACTAAATGGTTGACTCTGGACATCAAATCCAGGTCCTATGGGAATCCAAGTCCTGGGAGATCAACCTATGCTAGTAACCCCTGAGCCATCTACCCTGTCTGCAGAACAATACAACACTAGGCACAGAAACCAGGAGTATTTAAAATGTTTATAATTTACAGTGATTATAGAAGTTTTTCTTTGTAGATATATTTCATTTCTCTTATGGGTTTATATATGCAAATTCTTTGCATGTAGGAGAGGCCAAATTTATTTAAAAGATCTAAAATAGAACATCATGACATTTTCAGTTATTAAATGAAGTAAATATCACAATCATATCTCCACTAATTATAGAAAAATATTGTTTTGATCATTGCAATCTACTTCTTGAGCTTCAGGTTTTCCCCCCTTGGCCTTTCCCATAGTGCTAATAAATCTTTAAAGACAATTATTAAAATGCTACCATATGATAGTGCAGCATCTCCAAGCAGTTCAGGAAGCCAGCTATACACCCAGCAGCCAGTGAGGAAGAGACAGTCAGCACAGCCTGCATCCAGAGCTGATTGGGGCCACAGAGGTACATACCCAAATACAACTACAAAAGAGTGGGTCTTGCTGCCATCTTTGCTTCTGTAACTGTGTAACAGATTGGTAGGCAGGTTTCACCAGAGGATCACTTAAGACACATCTCACCAGGACTCCACCTGCACCTAGGAACTCTGCAGCACCATAGCAATTTGTGCCAGGAGAAAGTGACTCACTCAGGGTTGCTGAGATAGGCCTGCAGGCACACACACAGGAGGGGCAATCTACAGCCAGTGACAGCAGGCCCAACTAACACCAGAGATAACCAGATGGCAAAAGGCAAATGTGGGAATGTTGCTAACAAAAATCAAAGCAATATGGCACCATCCAAACCCAATTCTCCCACAACAGCAAGTCCTGGATACCCCAACACACCAGGAAAGCAAGATTTAGATTTAAAATCACAGGTCATGATGCTAATGGAGGGCATCATGGAGGGCTTCAAGAAGGACATAAATAACTCCCTTAAAGAAATACAAGAGAACACAAGTAAACAGGAGAAGTTCTTGAAGAACTAAGGGAAAACACAACAAAACAGGTAAAGGAATTAAACAAAGCCATCCAGGATATAAAGAAGGAGGTAGAAACAATAACGAAATCACAAAGGGAGACAACTCGGGACAGAAAACCTAGGAAAGAAGTCATGAGTCATGGATCCAAGCATCAACAACGGAATACAAGAGATAGAAGAGAGAATCTCAGATGCAGAAGATACCATAGAAAGCATTGATAAAATAGTCAAAGAAAATGAAAAATGCAAAAAGCTCCTGACCCAAAATATCTAGGAAATCCAGGACAAAATGAGAAGGCCAAACCTAAGGATTATAGGCATAGAAAAGAGTGAAGATTTCCAACTTAAAGAGCTAGTAAATATCTTCAACAAAATTATAGAAGAAAACTTCCTTAACCTAAAGAAAGAGATACCCATGAACATACAAGAAGCCTACAGAACTCAAAAGAGATTTGACCAGAAAAGAAATTCATCCCATCACATAATAATTAAAACACCAAATGTACTAAACAAAGAAAGAATATTAAAAGCAGTAAGGGAAAAAGTCAAGTAACATATAAAGATAGACCTATCATAATTACACTGGATTTCTCACCAGAGACTATGAAAGCCAGAAGGGCCTGGGCAGACGTCATGCAGAACCCAAACTGCTCTATCCAGCAAATCTTTCAATTACCATAAATGGAGAAACCAAGGTTTTTCATGACAAAAACAAATTTACACAGTATCTTTCCACAAAAATCCAGCCCTTCAAAGGATAATGAATGGAAAACACAACAAAAAGAGGGAAACTACACACAAGAGAAAGCAAGAAAGTAATCTCCTTTCAACAAAACTAAAAGAAGATAAGCACACAAACATAAAAATTACATCAAAAACAGCAGGAAGCAATAATCACTATTCCTTAATATCTCTTACCATCAATGGACTCAATTCCCCAATAAAAAGACATAGACTAACAGACTGGATTCATAAACAAGACCCAGCATTTGGCTGCATATAAGAAACACACCTCAGTGTCAAAGAAAAACACTACCTCAGAGTAAAAGGCTAGAAGACAATTTTACAAGCAAAAAATCTCAGGAAACAAGCCAGAGTAGCCATTCTAATATCAGATAAAATTGACTTTCAACCTAAAGTCATCAAAAGAGACAAGGAAGGACACTTCTTACTGATCAAAGGAAAAATCCACCAAGAAGAACTCTCAATTCTAAACATCTATGCTCCAAATGCAAGGGCACCCTCATTCTTAAAAAAAAAAAACTTTACTAAAGCTCAAAGCACACATTGTACCTAACAATAATTGTGGGTGACTTCAACACTCCACTCTCCTCAATGGACTGATCAGGAAAACAGAAACTAAACAGTGACACAGTGAAACTAATTGAAGCTTTGGACCAATTGGAATATATATATTCCTTAGGTTTGGCCTTCTCATTTTGTCCTGGATTTCCTAGATATTTTGGTTCAGGAGCTTTTTGCATTTTTCATTTTCTTTGACTATATACATACATACATATATATGCATATATATATGAATATATATATATATATATATATATATATATATATATATATATATAGAGAGAGAGAGAGAGAGAGAGAGAACATTTCATTCTAAAGCAAAAGAATAAACCTTTTTCTCAGCACCTCATGGTACCTTCTCCAAAATCAACCATATAATTGGTCAAAAGAGAGACCTCAACAAATATAAGAAGATCGAACTAATCCCATGCCTCCTATCAGATCACTATGGAGTAAGAGTGGTCTTCAATAGCAACAAAAAACAACAGAAAGCCCACATACACATGGAAACTGAACAATACTCTACTCAATGATACCTTGGTCAAGGAAGAAATAAAGAAAGAAATCAAAGAATGTTTAGAATTTAATGAAAAATATGGCACAACATACCCAAATCTATGGGACACAATGAAAGCAGTGCTAGGAGGAAAACTCATAGCCCTGAGTGCCTCCAAAAAGAAACTGGAGAAAGCATACACTAGCAGTTTAATGGCGCACCTTAAAGCCCTGGAACAAAAAGACTAGCAGTTTAATGGCACACCTTAAAGCCCTGGAACAAAAAGAAGCTAATTCACCCAGGAGGAGTAGAAGACAGAAAATCATCAAACTCAGGGCTGAAATCAATCAAGTAGAAGCAAAGAGAACCATACAAAGAATCAACAAAACCAGGAGCTGGTTCTTTGAGAATATCAACTAGATAAACCCTTAGCCAGACTAACCAAAGGGCACAGAGAAAGTGTCCAAATTAACAAAATTAGAAATGAAAAGGGAGATATAACAACAGAAAGTGAGTAAATTAAAAAAAAAATCATCAGATCCTACTACAAAAGCCTATACTCAACACAACTGAAAAATTTGGAGGAAATGGACGATTTCCTAGACAGATACCAAATACCAAAATTAAATCCGGATCAAATAGATCATCTAAACATTCCCATAACTCCTAAAGAAATAGAAGGGGTCATAGAGAGTTTTCCAACCAAAAAAAGCACAGGACCAGATGGTTTTAATGCAGAATTCTATCAGACCTTCAAAGAAGACCTAATACCAATACCCTTCAAACTATTCCACAAAATAGAAACAGAAGTGCCGCGGACCGCAGCTGCTCGTGGCAGCTTTGGTTGCAGCCTTCTGCAAGCCGTAGCTCCTCGTGGGAGTTCGGTTGCAGGGGAGACCAAGATCCCGGGGTCAGGAAGGCACGGATCGGCGAGAATGATGACACAGACGCAGGATACTTCATATTATAGAAATATCTATATTTCTTCTAATGAGGAGCCCTATTTTATAGCCCCCTACTCGGAGCATCAGGTTTTGACAATTACATAGTAAAAATGAGGCATGCTAGCTTACATAGGTAGCGCCCTTAGGTTATAAGCTAAAACATTTTAAGCCATTTCTGTCTAAGCTAGAGATCTTGCCTAAGTTAGCAAGATTCTTTTCTGAACTAGCAAGCTTTCCTCAGAGCCAGGCATCTTGCCTGGCCCCAGGAATCTTGCTCTCTAGACTAAATCATTCTCTCACTAACTAGCTCATGTTCCCCAACTAACAAGCTCTCTTCAGAGCCAGGCATATTGCCTGGCCCTGGGAGCTCTGCTCTTTAGTCTAACTCATCTTTTCCACTAACTCTCTTCTAAGTCTTATGTCTTGTCTGCTCAGAGGAAATCTCTGCTCTCAGTAGACAATTGCTTGACATTAACATAGTAAAGGATGTAGCTAGCTAAGCAGGGATAATTTACATGACCATACCTTACATTCTCCTATGTTGGGTAAGCCTGGACTTGTTTTTCACTTAGCCTCATTAATAATTCATGAGCCTCGCCTGGGACCGAGGGCTATAGGTGTCTGAATAGCCGGTGAATACAAGGGCTTAGCAAGACAAAGGATGGCAGCTCAGTAAGCTGTTTTTGAGGAAGTCTGGGCTTAGGGACTACTTCATATGTAGATATACAACAAGCTCGAGGACTAGGCAGGATCTGAATTATAGCATATTATGAGAGCTATGAAATATTTTCCTTAAATTTTACATGGTCATGGCTACCAGAAATAAACAGGTTAGAAAAGGTGCCAAAGGAACATCTATGGCTTCCTGTAGTAGGGTTTATGCGTAGCACAGAAGGAACACTACCCAACTTGTTCTAGGAAGCCACAATTACACTGATACCAAAACCACACAAAGATCCAACAAAGAAAGGGAACTTCAGGCCAATTTCCCTTATAAATTTCGGTGCAAAAATACTCAATAAAATTGTTGCCAATCGAGTCCAAGAACACATCAAAATGATCATTCACCATGATCAAGTTGGCTTCATGCCAGAGATGCAGGGATGGTTCAATATACAGAAATCCATCAATGCAATCAACTACATAAACAAACTCAAAGAAAAAAAACACATGGTCATTTCATTAGATGTTGAAAATGCATTTGACAAAATTCAGCATCCTTTCATGCAAAAAGTCTTGGAAAAACAGGAATTCAAGGCCTATACCTAAACATAGTAAAAGCAATATACAGCAAACTGGTAGCCAACATCCAATTAAATGGAGAGAAACTTGAAGCAATCCTACTAAAATCAGGGACTAGACAAGGCTGCCCCCTCTCTCCATATCTTTTCAATATAATACTTGAGGTACTAGCTAGAGCAATTAGACAACATAAGGAGGTCAAAGGGAAACAAATTGGAAAGGAAGAAGCTATCACTCTTTGCAGATGATATGATAGTATACTTAAGCGAGCCCCCCCCAAAAAAAAACTCCACCAGAGAACTCCTACAGCTGATAAACAGTGGCTGTTTATAAAATCAACTCAAGCAAATCCTATACTCAAAGGATAACCAGGCTGAGAAAGAAATTATGGAAATGACACCCTCCACAATAGCCACAAACAATATAAAGTATCTTGGTGTGACTCTAACCAAACAAGTGGAAGATCTATATGGCAAGAACTTCAGGTCTCTGAATTGAAAAAGACCTCAGAAAATTGAAAAATCTTCCATGCTCGTGGATTGGCAGGATTAACATAGTTAAAAAGGCCCTCTTGCCAAGAGCAATATACAGATTCAATGCAATCCCCATCAAAATCCCAACTGAGTTCTTCATAGTGTTAGAAAGAGCAATTCTCAAATTCATCTGGAATAACAAAAAGCCCAGGATAGCTAAAAATATTCTCAGCAGTAAAAGAACATCTGGAGGGAATCAGTATCCCAGACCTCAAGCAGTACTACAGAGCAATAGCGTTATAAACTGAATGGTATTGGTACAGTGACAGGCAGGTGGATCAGTGGAATAGGATTGAAAACCCAGAAATGAACCCACACACCTATGGTCACTTGATCTTCGACAAAGGAGCTGAAAACATCCAGTGGATAATAGATAGCCCTTTCAACAAATATTGCTGGTTCAGTTGGAGGTCAGCATGCAGAAGAATGCATGTTGATCCATTCTTATCCCCTTGAACTAAGCTCAACTCCAAGTGGATCAAGGACCTCCACATAAAACCAGACACACTGAAACTAATAGAAAAGCAATTGGGGAAGACCGTGAGGACATGGGCACAGTTGGAAAATTCCTGAACATAATACCAATAGGTTATGCTCTAAGATCAAGAATTGACAAATGGGACCTCATAAAATTATAAAGTTTCTGTAAGGCAAAGGACACTGTCAAAAGGACAAAACAGCCATCAACAAATTGGGAAAAGATCTTCACCAACCCTACATCCGACAGAGGGCTAATATCCAATATATACAATGAACTCAAGAAGGTAGACCCCAGAAAACCAAATAACCCTATTAAAAATGGGATACAGAAAAGAATTTTCACCTGAAGAACTTCGAATGGTTGAGAAGCACCTTAAGAAATGTTCAACATCATTAGTCATTAGGGAAATGCAAATCAAAACAACCCTGCGATTTCACCTCACACCAGTCAGAATGGCTAAGATTAAAAATTCAGGAGACAGCAGGTGTTGGAGAGGATGTGAAGAAAGAAGAACACTCCTCCAGTGCTGGTGGGATTGCAATTTGGTACAACCACTCTGGAAATCAGTCTGGAGGTTCCTCAGAAAACTGGGCATGACACTTCCGGAGGATCTTGCTATACCATTTCTGAGCATATACCCAGAGGATTCCCTGGCATGCAATAAGGACACATGCTCCATTATGTTTATAGCAGCCTGATTTATAATATCCAGAAGCTGGAAAGAACCCAAATGTCCCTCAATTGAGGAATGAATACAGAAAATGTGGTATATTTACACAATGGAATACTACTCAGCAATTAAAAGTAATGAATTCATGAAATTCTTAGGCAAATGTTTGGAACTGTAAAATATCATCCTAAGTGAGGTAACCCAATCACAAAAGAAAACACATGGAACGCAGTCACTGGTAAGTGGATATTAGCCCAGATGCTCTGAATACCCAAGACACAATTCACATATCAAATGATTCCCAAGAAGAAGGAAGGAGAGGGCCCTGGTCTTGGAAAGGCTTGATGCAGCAATGCAGGGGAATACCATGACAGAGAAGTGGGAGGGGTTGATTTGGAGAACTGGTGGAGGGAAGAAGACTTATGGGACATAGGTGGAGGGGGGAACTGGGAAAGGGAAAATCATTTGGAATGTAAACAGAGAATTTAGAAAATAAAAGAGAGAGAGAGAGAAAAAAGAGAATCTCATGTGTAGAAAATACCATAGAAAAGATGGACACAGAAGTCAAAGAAAATGCAAAATGTAAAAAGCTTCTGACCCAAAACATACAGGAAATCCAGGACACAATGAGAAGACTCAGCCTGTGCATTATAGGTATAGAAAAGAGCAAAGATTCCCAACTTAAAGGGCCAATAAATATCTTCAGCAAAATTATAGAAGAAAACTTCCCTAACCTAAAAAAAAGAGATAGCCATTAACATACAAGAGTCCTACAAAACTCCAAATAGACTGGACCAGAACAGAAATTGCTCCAGTTGCATAATAATCAAAATACTGAATGCACTAAACAAAGAAAGAATATTAAAAGCAGTAAGGGGAAATGGTTGAATAACATATAAAGGCAGATCTATCAGAATTACACCAGACTTCTCAGAAACTATGAAAACTAGAAGATCCTTTGCAGATGGTACACAGACCCTTAGAGAACATAAATGCCAGCCCAGGCTTATATACCCTGCAAAACTCTCACTTACCATAGATGGAGAAAAGATATTCCATGACAAAACCAAATTTACATTTACATAATATTGTTCCACAAACCCAGCTCTACAAAGGATAATAGGTGGAAAATACCAACACAAGGAGGGAAACTACACCATCGAAAAAGCATGAAAATAATATTTCAACACCCCAAAAGAAGATAGCTACACAAACATAATTCTACCAATAACAACAAAAATAATAGGAAGTAACAATCACTTTTCCTTAATATCTCTTAACATCAATGGACTCAATCTCCCAATAAAAAGACTTAGACTAACAGACTGGATATATAAACAGGACCCAACATTTTGCTGCTTACATGAAATCCACCTCAGTGACAAAGACAGTTACTACCTCAGAGTCAAAGTTTGGAAACCAATTTTCCAAGCAAATGGTCCCAAGAAACAAGCAGGAGTGACCATTCTTAAATCAGATAAAATCAACTTTCACCCAAAAGTTGTCAAAAAGATAAGGAAGGACACTTGATACTGGTCAAAGGAAAAATCTACCAAAATGAACTCTCAATTCTGAACATCTATGCTCCAAATGCAAGGACACCCACATTTATAAAAGAAACTTTAATAAAGCTCAAAGCACACATCACACCACATACAATAATAGTGGGAGACTTCAATACCCCACTCTCAGCAATGGAAAAATCATGGAAACAGAAACTAAAGAGGCACAGTGAAACTAACAAGTTGTGAACCAAGTGGATCTAACAGATGTTTATAGAACATTTCATCCTAAAGCAAAAGAATATGCCTTCTTCTCAGCACCCCATGATACCTTCTCTAAAAGAGACCATAAAATTGATCACGAAACAGAACTCAACAGATACAAGAAGATTGAAATAATCCTGTGCACCCTATCAGATCACCACAGTCTAAGGCTGGTCTTAAATTCCAACAAAAACGATGGAAAACACACATACACATGGAAGCTGAACAATGCTCTACTCAATGACAATATGATCAAGGAAGAAATAAAGAAAGAAATTAAAGACTTTTTATAATTTAATGTAAATGAAGACACATCGTACCAAAAACTTATGGGACATAATGAGAGCAATGGTAAGAGGAAAACTCATAGCTCTTAGTGTCTCCAAAAGAAACTGGAGAGATCTTACACTAACAGCTTGACAGCACACCTGAAAGCTCTAGAACAAAAAGAAGCAAATACACCCTAGAGAAAAAGAGGGTAGAAAATAAACTCAGGGCTGATATCAACCAAATAGAAGCAAAAAGAACAATACAAAGAATCAGCAAAACCAGGAACTGGTTCTTTGAGAAAATCAACAAGATAGATAAAACCCTAGCTAGACTAATCAAAGGGCACAGAGACAGTACCAAATTAATAAAATCAGAAAGGGAGACATAACAACAGAAGCCGTGAAAATTAAAAAAAATCATCAGATCCTACTATAAAAGTTTATACTCA
Organism: Apodemus agrarius; assembly: GCA_964023405.1. Lineage (NCBI taxonomy): Eukaryota > Metazoa > Chordata > Mammalia > Rodentia > Muridae > Apodemus > Apodemus agrarius. Next base: position 4,516,461 of record OZ030027.1, on the reverse strand, counting down.
ACAAAATTGGTGTGACTCTAACCAAGCAAGGGAGATATCTGTATGACAAGAACTTCAAGTCTCTGAAGAAAGAAATCGAAGTAGATCTCAGAAGATGGAAAGATCTCCCATGCTCATGGATTGGAAAGATTAATATAGTAAAAATGGCCATCTTGCTGAAAGCAATCTACAGATTCAGTGCCATTCCCACCAAATTCCAAATCAATTCTTCATAGAGCTAGAAAGAGCAATCTGCAAATTCATTTGGAATAACAAAAATCCAAGAAGAGCAAAAATCATTCTCAACAACAAAAGAACTTCTGGGGGGAATCACCATCCCTGACCGCAAGCTCTATAACAGAACAACAGTGATAAAAACTATATGGTATTGGTACAGAGATCAGCAGGTAGATCAATGGGATAGAATTGAAGACCCAGAAATGAACCCACAGAGTTATGGTCACTTAATATTTGAAAAAAGATCTAAAAACATCCAGTGGAAAAAAGACAGCATTTTTAACAAATGGTGCTGGATCAACTGGAGGTCAGTATGTAGAAACATGCAAATAGACCCATTCTTATCTCCTTGTACAAAGCTCAAGCCCAAGTGGGCCAAGGACTTCCACATAGAATTAGATACACTGAAGTTTATAAAGGAGAAAGTGGGGAAGAGCCTTGAATTCATGGGCACAGGGGAAAATTCTCTGAACAGAACACCATTAGCTTATTCTCTAAGATCAAGAATTGACAAATGGGACTTCATAAAATTGCAAAGCTTCTGTAAGGCAAAGAACACTGTCGATAAGACAAAATGGCAACCAATAGAGTGGGAAATGATCTTTACCAATCCTACATCTGATAGAGGTCTAATATCCAATGTATACAAAGAACTCAAGAAGTTAGGCTCCAGAGAATCAAATAACCCTATTAAAATAATGGAGTACAGAACTAAACAAAGAATTCTCAACTGAGGAATCTCAAATGGCTCTGAAGCACCTAAAAATGTTCAACATCCTTAGTTATCAGGGAAATGCAAATCAAAACAACCCTGAGATTGCCCCTCATACCAATCAAAATGGCTAAAATAAAAAACTCAGGTGACAGGAGATGCTGGTGAGGATGTTGAGAAACAGGAACAGACCTCCATTGCTTGTGGGATTGCAAGCTACTACAACTACTCTGGAAATCAGAGTGGCAGTTCCTTAGAAAAATAGACATAGTACTACCTGAGGACCCAGCTATACCACTCCTGGGCATATACCCAGAAGATGCTCCAACATGTAATAAGGACATATACTTGACTATGTTCATAGCAGCCTTATTTATAATAGCCAGAATCTAGAAAGAACCTAGATGTCCCTCAACAGAGGAATGGATACAGGAAATGTGGTACATTTATACAATGGAGTTCTACTCAGCTATTAAAAATTGAGCATGTGTCCTTGTTATATTTTAGAGCATTGTTTGGGTATATGCCCAGGAATGGTATAGCGGGGTCCTCAGAACTCTTTCATATTTTCTGAGGAACTGCACCAGACTAATTTCCAGTCAGATGCCTCTTTGTGTAACTGTTCTTAGCTTCTATTTATTTCCTGCTTCATTCTCTGTTCTGGGGTCTCTTACAACTCAGTGACTCCCCATAGTATCTAGCTAACTCAGTTGCCTTTTAAATTTAAAGACCAGCATTCAGAAAATCAGATGCTTGTGGAAGTTTTGTACACTGAACATGACTCTAAGCCTTAGAATCTGAGGAAATCTTTGAGCTTATTGGCTAAGTGATTGTTTGACTACAGACAGCCTGTGGCCAACACTTTATCCTTCTACTTCAGCTCAGATGTGCTGGAAAACATACATTTCTCAATCCTCAGTTAAAAATGAAGTCAAGAACTGACTTCACTTGAGAGTCACTCAAATCTCAAAGTTGACTGCTACTTCTTAGGTTTTTTTTTTTGTTGTTGTTGTTTTATTTTTTTCCTATTTGAGAGGACAAAGACAAGTGTGTTTTTATCAAGTCAAGGCTTACTTTAGGAACTGAATTCATATTCACATATTGTATTCTATGAACTTGGGTCTAATGGACACATAATAAAGCATGCGGATGTAAGTATTTATTTACCTGAATTAGTGCTGGCAACTGCATGCACTTGTGGCATCACCACCTAAAACAGAATGCATGCCTATCACCATTTCTAGAATGTTCCTCATGTCTCTTTCACTTTCTGCTCACCCTAAAAATTTTCTCCTTTTTTCATTTTCTTTCTTTTCTTTATTCTTTTCTTTTTTGGATTAAAGGCCTGTACCACCATGCCCAGCTCCTAACAGTCCTTTAAGAACAAAACACAACAAACAAACCAAACAAACCCAAATCATATACTGATTAAAACTCTCATGTTGCAGACATTACTTTCGATACGTTTGTCTCTCCACCCAAGGTTATCAAGCAGTAACAAGCATGATACATTTAGCTGTTTAAAAATTGATTTATTCATTAACTTAAAAAATGGATTCTATGTATCCCAAACTAACAGCTTCGAAAGCCCTTGACCTCCTCATCTTTATGCTTTGCATGGCAACTGTGAATTGCTCGCTAGCATGTGGCACTAGACCTTGTTTGAGTTTGTTGTTACATTGGTAGACTGTAGTCTTTAAACGTGTTTACTCCATAGATTTCATTCATGCACAGCGTGCCTAAGGAATATCAAAAATGGAAAGTAAACTATTAAAAAGAAGTGGCTAACCTTTATAGATTTATATTTTATTTAGCTAGCTTCTCAACTCCTGAAAGACAAGCCAAATTCGCCATATTCGCAACCCTCCTTTCAAAATAATGTTTGGGTTTAGTTTTTTGATAGCAGATAATTTCTGCTAAGTGACATGTCAATTATGAGAAAGTAAGTTCTAATTGGTCTTTTTGTCTATTTGTCTTTTAGATATGACTACTATTCTGACAAAGAAGCAAATTTTGTGCAAAACTGGGCTATTGCTATAAACTATATAACTGTGACCCATCTTCCTACAACCCTGAAGATCTCACACAGGTTTCAGAATTATCTGCCCCCACGGATCCTTGCTGATACTGACATAGCCCCTTTTATTCCTGGCTTCACTCCTCTTCAAAACGAAGTCCTGATAGCACTCAAACTTCTTGGTTATATTGATAGAATTTCAGGTAAAAATTTTAAAAGAGTACTGAAATAAATCAGAACTATATAGACCGGAGGAGTGTAGAAACTACATATATAATAACACCAGCATGTATTAAAAATATTTTTAGTTCCTACGACTATATTTTGGATTTCCATAGCAGTAGTTATTCTTGATAGATGGTAAAAAGCATTGATCAACCACAGGTTTTAAAATTTATGACCCGTCTCTTCATTTGGATGCCAAATTGAACCTTAACATCTGTAATATGAAGTGAAATACATATCATAAATTCGCATGTCCGTGTACAGTCATTATTTTACTTACAAAAAATTTGGTTTTTTTAATCTCTTCTATTTACTCTTAAGTCTAAAGAAGATAAATGAATTTCAAAAGAAAATTTCCATTATTAATGAAATCTCTGTCCAACTGACTCAAGAGATGCTTTTAACATAAAAGTACTAGTCAAGGAAGAATTCCTTTGCCCCATAATGGCAAATGCCAAGTGAAAAAACTGGCTTCATTAACTAAGCATTTGAAAAGTACCATGTCATGCTTGGTTTAAACTTGTGCCCTGGAAACTTGTGTTAAACTAAGCACATAATGCTCTTTCCATTTTGTAAAGGGAAATTTTTTGAGTCTCTAAGTTATAAATAAAACACTTTGTATATGAGTGAATTCTGTTAAAATTTGTGGAAAACTTTTGCAATAGAATACAAGATCTACCAAATACATTGGTGTCTCAGTGCAAATGATGTCTCTACTTATGTCAGTCTTATAGTGATACTGTCAGTCATCAGGTTACTTTCTCTCACTCCGTGAACAGTAGCCTAACCTTCAGTTGGTAGATAACATTTAACAGGCTTATATTAGAATCATCTTATTTTCTCATCGACATGCAATATTTTCTTTAACGAATGAATTATGATTATGGAACTTGCTATTATAAGCTTTGACGGACAACATGGGACCCGTGCATATATACCTTGTAATTTATGACTCTGCCACTTAGAAATTGTGACTTTCCAGGTTAGGTATTACAAAATGATGATAGTATAAGTGAATCAAATATTCTTTACATACTGATAACTTTATTAATTGATAGAAACCAAATGATAGGAAGCAAAATGAATTTGATCAATGGATAATGACAAATGGAACTAATACATGTTTTCAGGAGTTGACAAGCACTCATATTTCTTTTTAATCTTTTCTAGGATCATTACTTTTGACTCTATGGGAAAGCCTCATGAATATAAAACTTGCAAGGGAACTATTTCTAAAAGTTTTGGAATGCTTCCTGGAAATATCTCCTTAAAGTATAACATCTTTAGTGAATTGTGAACAACTGCCTTTGACCACAAGCAGTGAAAAATAATGAATATGATTATAGTCATGAATATGATTCGGTTTTTTTTGCCTGATGTTCATTTTTCAGAATTTTCCCCTAAGTATTCCTAGTATGAAATTTAAATTAATATTTTGTAATATCTCATAAATTTTAAATTCTTTGATACTTAATCTTAAGACATAAAGATATTGATCAATTACAACCAAATCACAGAAAAATCATTAAACTGGTATTAAGGTTGTAAGGCTATTTTGATGTTAATTGATGTACTTTTTTAAATATAGATTAAATATAGAATATAATATAAATGTTATATTTTACTGATGTTTAACTGAAATCCAGAACACTTTGAAATCTAATCCTGACATTCAACTTAAAAATTTGAATCTCATAAAACTTAATTGCAAATAGAATTCACCAACTTAATCAGGTTTGAATTATGATTTGCTAAGTTTATAATTACTTGTCAGAGTTCCCAGCTGTTTGTAAAGATTCCTTCAGCATCAAATTTTTCATAATTGTACCCTGTAAGAGAGAGAGAACGCACTGGATAGACTTGATGGTTTCCAAAGGTCTCTCTGTCACTGCTTCAGGCCCCTCCAGCGTCTTCCATCAGCCACAGCCAATGGTTGACAAGATATGTCATCATATTTCTTACTGCAACAGCTTCACTTCTCTGTATCAGTGTTCTATATGAGTTGCTTTTCCTCTTGCTGTAACAGAACACATGGCAGAGGCAACGTAAGGAAGATGAGATTTATTTGGGTTCACAGTTTCTGAGCACATATTCCAATATGACAGGGAAGACACGGCATCTCATGACACAGCCATGCGTTTCTAATGACTCTCACATGGAGTTAAGTGTGGGAACCAAAGAACACGAGACTCAAGCAGGGAAAGGTTATAACTAATAAAGGTCTCTGTTTCTAATGACTCGACTGAACCAGCTGGGCCACATGAACTTCAAATATGTCCCCAGCTAGAGACTACATGTTTAAATACATGAACTTGTACAGGTAATTTCACATTCAAACCATAACAAAACCACAAAAATGATTGTGCAGAAAACCAACCATTTTGTCAAAAATAAAAGAACAGAATCTAGGAAGTTGAAGGCGATTGCTCTCTCGGGAAGACAATAAAAATATACACGTCATCTGCAAAACAAACATGTACATATTCGGCCTGTTGTGTCATGTTCCCATCTCTTTCCCATGAATGCTGGTGCCTCTGATCTCCTCTAAGACAGAAAAAGCCCTTTCCTTCCACCGACTCTTGACTCCTGACATTTTGATAATATTGCCAGGCTTGGATATTGTCTTAGGGTTTCATTGCTGTGAAGATATACCATGAATAAAGGAACTCTTATAAGGGTCATCATTTAACTGGAGCTGGCTTAGAGTCTCAGAGGTTTAGTCCATTGTCATGATGGTGGGAAGCATGAGAGTGTGCACACAGACTTGGTGCTGAAGGGGCCAAGAGTTCTACAACTTGATCATAAGACAGAGAGAAGGAGACTGTGTTCTGCAGTCAGCCATCAGGAGGCTGTGATTACATCCTTTAGTATAGGAAACCTCAAGCACACTCCCACAGTGACACACTTCCTCCAGTAATGCCACACATTTTCTAACAAGGCCACGCCTCCTAATATTGCAAGTAGCTGTGGGCCAATCATTAAGACACATGGGTTTGCGGGGGCCAAACCTATTCAAACCACCACGTATGTCACTGGGAATAGACCTCTCTCACATGATCAGAAGTTGGTATAACCTACAACTGAAAGTATAAAACTCTGAAAACTGAACATGGGACCTGAATTCTGTCTTTTGTCCAGGTGAAAGTATGGCATTCAATTCTTTCAGAAGGTCATGGTATCATTATATTGCTAGACTTTTTCTCCTTTCCTTTCCTTTCCTTTCCTTTCCTTTCCTTTCCTTTCCTTTCCTTTCCTTTCCTTTCCTTTCCTTTCCTTTCCTTTCCTTTCCTTTTTTCTCTTCTCTTCTCTTCTCTTCTCTTCTCTTCTCTTCTCTTCTCTTCTCTTCTCTACTCTCTTCTTTCTTTCTTTCTTTCTTTCTTTCTTTTTTTCCTTCTTTCTTTCTTTCTTTCTTTCTTTCTTTCTTTCTTTCTTTCTTTTTGCATAAATACATTCCTGTGTTTTCTACTAATGTGTAAGTTCAAATGGGCCCAAGTAGGGATTTCAAGGATGAGGAAGCTAAGACAAGTCCTGAGGCAAGAGCCATTTTTTTCTAAATCTTTCTGTGTTTGAAAAAAGACGAATATACTGTTTTTTTTTGTTTTTTTTTTAACATTGGCTCTGAAATGGTCATCATTACCCAAAGAGAGCAAATCATACTAGTGAGTGTGACAAGTCCATCCTGGCAACGAGGGAAAATCAATACCAAGCCACAGACTAGTCAATGTCTTCAGAAAATAAAAATCCTCAGAAAAAGAGAGAAAAGTTTAATAACTAAAATTATGATTTCTATCAGCCTTGAATAAATAAGACTAGGACTTAGAGAAAGCAGACTCTTGTGCATGACTTCTCAACACCAACATCCAAAACTTTTACAATTTGATAAGGACTTTACAAACAATGAAATAAACAAGATAGGCTGTGCGTAGGGAGCCATGTTAAAAGCTACTAGGACACTTTGCATAATTTATTTAGTTGGTTATCATCTAACATTTGTCCCTTCTTGAATGCTTCCTCACAGTCTATGATAGCACTCCCACAGGGTGTTAGAAATTAATAGTATCTTCCTCTAGCAGGTAAAATGACCACATGTCTATGACATACTTCTGCAGAACAAAACCTTCATATTTCAGGAACATACATAGCAATGTAATTAAATAGCAAAATGACTCAGACAAGAAAGAGGAAACCCAACAAATACCTATGTCCCTGGCCCCAAGAAGAGGCAGTAAATACTTATGCCACCATTGTCTAGGTTTCTGTCTTCCTCACAAGACAACAATAAGCATAAAAAACAAAACACTGGCAAAAGGAGCCTGAATGGCCAAGAGGAGTAACCAGAAAGATTAAGTCCAAACTGTTAATGTCACAATCCTGCAAATGGAAGACAAGCAATCCTCACAGCACAGAGACATAGATTTAGTGTGTGTCTTCTAGGGAAAAGCCTTTGATATATGGGAATTTTCTTTATAGGGGAATCTTCATTTACATGGGCTGGCAGTTTTAAGTGACAGTTGTTTCAATAATGTAAGTTCTGGTAACAAAATCCAGAATGAATGGAGGATCTTCTGGTAGAAACAGATAAGGAGAAACATGATGAAAGGTCCAGAAACATTAGTGAGTTACTAGTTATCATTTGTCCTTGTATATTCTTTATATGTATGTATGTATGTATGTATGTATGTGGTATATATGTGTATTTATGATGTGTATGCATATAAGCATGCATAGTATGTGAATGCATGTGGAAGCCAGGGCAAATTGGGTGTCATTCTTTAGAAGCTATCCATCCTGAGTTTTGAGAAAGCATCCTGGAGTCCACTGTTTAGAGTAGGCTGGCTGGATAGCAAGCACCAAGCCCTTGCCTGTATCTACCTCCCTAATGATGGGATTGCACATGCTTACCACAGCTTATGTGCTTGTATGTTACTTTAGATGTGGGTGATAGGGATTGGATGCAGGACCTCTTCTTTCTTTTGGGTAAGCACTTTATGGATTAGACTATTTTCCAGAACCTAGTATAGATTTCTTTTCAACATGTCAAATCTATGGGTTAAAAACTAATTTGCTAGATATCATAACAGTTGAAATTTCCTCAAGTCAAAACTAAAGCCACTCTATTTAGTTGCAAAACTGCTAAAACTTGCAGTTGTGTTTGGTGTCAAGTACAGATAGATACTCTATACAAAATGAAGGTAGAATTCCCATTGTGTTGGTTTGTTTTATTTTCATATAATTACCTTGTGGGACCAAGTGGCGAGACAATGATTTGCAGCACAGTTTCCAATTCCCAGTGTAGTTAAGAGTGCTTTTCTTCAGCTAAATATTTATGTACATACAGCTCTTGAATGTACACCAAGCAATGAAAAGTGGTTTATTCTATGAGGACATATTTGTTATTCAGAATGTTGTTCACGCATAAACAAGACTGACCTACGTAAAACTGTGTCCATATGATGAAGGTAATGTCAGAACATGTGGTCTGTGAATGAACTCATATAGAGGGAATTCTGAAAGCTCGTGAGAAAACTCCAAGTAAACAAGACAAGAGTTTTGTTACCTCTGTTCCTCCACAACAGCCTTGCAGTTGATATCAAGGATGATATCAACTAAGTTTTTATTGGTTTGACATACACTTCTGGGCATAAAAACATATTCTCACCATCAAAACCCAGTCTCTACACTTGAAGGTAACCAGGGAATAACTAAATACATGTGGCTCTTGCTTTTAATCTTGTTGTCAGGAGATATCCAGGAGAGGCTAATGTTACTAGTTGAATTTCCTGGCGAGCCCATTTTATTGCATGGCCTGCAATGGGTGAGCTCTAAGAGGAAAAGCCCAAAGAGACTTTATAATATTTGCTTCTTGCATATGACATGCCTTTCCTGTCATCATTGTGGATGCCAACAAGTGCTTGCTGACAGGAATCTGATATAGCTGTCACCTGGGAGGCTCTGCCAGCGTATGACAAATACAGAGGGGTGCACTCTCAGCTAACCATTGGACTGAGCACAGGGTCCCCAGTGGAAGAACTAGAGAAAGGATTCAAGGAGCTGAAGGGGTTTGGAGTGCCATAGGAAGAACAACAATTTGAACTACCCAGTATATCCCAGAGCTCCCAGGGACTAAACCACCAACCAAAGAGTACACAGGAAAGACCCATGGCTCCAGATGCATATGTAGCAGAGGATGGCCTTGTTGGATATCAAAAGAAGGAGAGGCCTTTGGTCCTGAGAAAGCTAGATGCCCCAGTATAGGGGAATGCCAGGACAGGAACATGGGAGTGGGTGGATTGATGAGCAGGGGAAGGAGGAATGGGTTAGGGGATTTTCTGGGGATTTCCTTTTACCAGGAAAGGGTACAACATTTGAAATGTAAATAATGAACATATCTAATAAATATGTTCAATTGCAAGAAAATAGTTTAATGATTCTTGAGCATTAGTCCACCATAGTGGTCAGATTTCTGTAAATCTATGTACTCTCTGGTAGCAATACTATGTAGACAAATTGATAATTTCATAATTTCTCATGATTCTATAGAATTTCTAAATTTATACAGGTAATTTTAAGTCTTCTGTACTATTAGGGCTCTGTAAGCCTTCATGTATCATGGGCTCATCACTGTAGGATACAAAGCAAGTTCAAAACAGATTTGCCATCAGGAAAAACATTCCTTCTGGGCTAGCTATGACACCATTATGTGATAACTGTGCTAGTAAACTGGGAATGGACCATTTACCATAGGCAGAAGAACAAAAAAAATCAGTGGATTTATCTCCACAAACCTTTAAAACTAATGAGACACTAGGCAGATGATTTGCCTCTTGACAAAGCCATGCTAATTCATGGCATAAGAATTATTGTTTTAAACTTTTAATGAACCTGTGAAGCTAGTGGCAGAAAATGAAAGGTTAATAAAAAAAACTTGTCTTAATTTAAACACATGTAAACATTTCTGTTGTGACTTCTTAACCAATGTATGATTTGAATTTATGTTTTAATGTGAACTTTTTGAGACAAGATGCTTAGAATTTCATGTGATCATATATCCTGAGAAAGTACAAGAACTAGTAAAGACTACAATGAAAGAGCAGAGCAGAAAGAGGAGGCAGGTTTCTTATTATTATGAGATTGGTTTTTTTTCCTTAACTTTAGATTTGCTCTTATGAACAAGGACAGGGACTTCTTATAGACTGGGGTTTCCTTCATTCAGCAATAAAAATATAGAAGCTTTTTCTTTATCTGAGCAATTAAGTTTGGAGCTTATTTATCTCCAAAATGAATGAGCTTTTGCTGCATTGGTGCTTGCTTAATGGAACATGTTTGTGGGGGCTTCTTCTCCATCCATCAAATATATAAAATATCCATCAAATATATATATGTATGTATATATATATATATATATATATATATGTGTGTGTGTGTGTGTGTGTGTGTGTATGTATATATATATACATACATACATACACATATGCATACATATATAGGTATAGGTATGAGTATGTAAGTATGCATGATGAATGAATACTTGTGGAGTGGATGAGACAGATGATTGAGGCCAACAAAAATGAGAATATGTGAATGAATATAGGTATGAATGTGTGTATGTCTATACATGGTTGCTGGTGTAAATGTTTTTCTTTTTGTGAGCTTGATTTTCTTTTCCTGGTGCACAGAGAGCTAATTGTTCAAAGCCTCCCTCACCTCTGGCTATGGTGGTGGCTAGAAAGATCCCAATGTCTTCCTTTCTGTCCTCCACCTCCATTTGGGGCAAAGAATGATGTTAAATAATAATAATAATAATAATAATAATAATAATAATAATTTATTAATCCATTAATATTGATAAATTGATAAGAATACCAGAAGAAATCTACTACATGTGGCATACATGGGACATGCCTTTATACATGGATACTGAAATCTGAACTTGTGTCTAAATTATTGCACATAAGCACTACTACATACTGAGCCATCTCCCCAGCACCCATGTGTGAATTTTTACAGTTATGGGGTTTATAAATGCAATATCAATATTGCAGTATTTAGCTGAAATAAATATAACCTGGGATCTTGTATTTTGTGAATATTTTGAACATTCAGAACAACTGTCATAATTATTGATATATAACCTTAAAAACAGCCACCTAAGAGATTCTGTGTGCATACCCAGACTTTTGCCATACTCAATTCTTAATCTACTCTAGAATCTGTTATAGTCATCTCATTTTGAGTAGTCAGGAGAGTTGGAAAATTGAGATGAACTAATTATTTCTTCTTTTAGAGATACCACAGGACTAAAGAGATACATCTTTCTTATAGATATGAAACCTTGTCTTTGATTATCCACCAGTACTGGATGGTAGGACTCACTGCTGAAAGAAACACAGTTAGGTGACAAGTTACAAAGAAATCATGCTGAAACAGAGCTGGAAGCTTTCTCCATGCTCCTTAGTAGGCAAAGTCAGTGATGATTGGTTCCAGCTTTAGATTTTAAATATTATATCACAGTCTTGTTGGACAAGAGGTACTTGGCAATGATTGTAATAGGGTAACCAACTAATTACTGACTGTATCTGAGACTCCTTCCATAGGAGAGTATTCATGTTGAAAACTGTGGATTGGGTCAAAGGTCTAGAGAAACCAACTGGACATGTTTTCAAACTGCCTCATAATTAGTTATACCCATGCCCAAGATTAGCTGTACTTTCAAAGTTGATTAAAGTAGCTTCTTTTGCAATGATTATCAGTTAATACTGATAATACTTTTAGTAACCAAATGTTGAACTTTAAACAGGTCAACTATATCACCTCTCCCAAGGAAGGGAACATCATGGAAGAGAAGCTAGAAATAATATAAGAGCCAGATAATAAGGAGAGGGTTATGAAACAGTGTTTTATGGCCATGATGTGACTGTGGTGCTCACAAACTCATAATGTGATTATGTGTGAAGGGTCTCCACAAGACACAAACATTGTCACAGATGTGGAGAAACTTGTGAGGTTCCTCTCAACCAAAGGGAGGAGTTAGATTTGATAGAGCTTCTAAGGGTAAAGAAGTAATTGTTTTTAGAGATCTATCCACTTGTGTTTTCCCAATACTACAGTGGATAGTTTCAAACACATGCCTATACAATTAGCCTGGTGAAACACACACACACACACACACACACACACACACACACACACACAAACATGGCATGAGCACTTAATGGGAAGGGGAAGAAATTGAAGCTGATAGAGGATCAGAAAGGTTGACCAAATCAACACAAACACACAGAGACATACACACAAACACACATGCACATGCAATGACAAAATGTGAGATGGGGACTAGTGGGAGGAAAAGAAGTGGGAGTTGTTAGATCAGACAGTGTAACCAGATTGCAAAACACATGCATACACTGTATATACACATATACATACACAGCATATATATATACATATACACAACAGTATGTTTTTTAAAAGCCCATTTCAAAATGTTTCACGTGTACACCTCCCTTAGTGAGGTGCCCCAAATACTAAGAAAAACAGAAGCAGTGTTTCTAATAAGAATTACTGATAATCATGTGTCTAGAGACACTCAAAATAATGCTTAAATGTAGGTATCATCAGTGGGGCCTATTTTATTATGACCTTTAAACAATGACTGTCTCTTAGCACATCATTGTGAATACATTGTTAAGAATGATAGTATACTTTCAATAGTGTGTTTAAATGGCATATGCCACTTTGGACAGATCAGGATATGAGCTCATGAACACTACCCCCGGGCCATATGGGATTTTCCTGGGACACAATGATAAGCCAAGGCAAAATACAATGGGGTACTGTTGCTTGGGCATAAGTATTTGGGGTTACAACATGATGCTTCAAATGTGGCACCTTGACAACTACACAAGCTACAGATGGAAAGGTCACTCATGTCCAGAAATTGTATGTGAGAGCTGGCCAAGAGGGGATCATGTGACCCACCTCACCTGAATGGAAGTCAGAAGGTACCCACTCAGGATGAGCTGCACATTGTACACAGAAGAAAGGAAAGCAGCACAGCAAGCACAACAAAAACACGTGTAAAGATAACTTGTGAATTCCCCCACTGATCACCAACTTTATTATAGCACAGGTCTTTAGTTCCAATCACGTTTCTACATGACTATCCTTTCTTCATTTTACTGAAATATAGGTCTAAGATGCTTTCATTTTTGAAGCAATTTATGGTATAACATTTGCTTAAATGGATTTTGTTACTGGTTACTTCTACATACCTGTGACCATGAACACCTTAGAGGAAGAAAACTTAATTTTGAGTAAGGTGTTTTGAGATTGCAGTAGACAGGGCTTAGGTTCACAGATTTTGGATCTATAATTAGACTTTGATGGCAGTGGAAATATGTGGAGGGGGAGGCTACTCAATTGATGGTGATAAGAATACAAAGAGACAGAGAGAGGCTGGGGACAAGTTGCCTGGAGGACACAGTCACGCCTCTCAAAACATGACACAGACTCTCAGAAGAATCACATTATATGGAAATAAAAGCCGGTGCAACAAGAAAAATCAGTTTAATAACAACAATAACCACAACAAAACCTGTCTGGCTACTTCAGTCAGTGGAGGACAGCAAGAGCTGCTGTTAGGTTTTGTGGGGGTACATGGTGTGTGGGGAGCTCAGAAGTGGGAACAACAGTTGGTAAATGTGCTAGAGTCTGACAGAGAAAGTTCTGGAAACTGCTCAGAAGCAGGCACCTGTTATGGGCTGCCCATACCCCATCCTTGAAGAATCCCACCATTGCCTTGGTAGACAGGTAAGGAAATAATTTTTGTCTTTGTTTTAGTTTGATTTTTTTTCCCATTGATTCAATAAGTAACATGTCCAAAAGCAACTTAGGACAGAAGGTGTTTGTTTCAGCTCACAAATTATAGTCCACTATGAAGAAAAGCCAGGGCAGGAGCTCAAGTAAGAACTCAGAGACAGGAACCAGAGCAGAGAACATGGAGGAATAGTGTTTAACTGCTGTTATTCCTTTATTCATCTTATATAACCCAGGAATGGTACTATCTAGAGTCAGTTATGTCCGCATGTGTGACTTGGCAATCATAAAAATTCTTCACAGGCCAATATGAGGGCACAATTTGTGAATTAAAATTCTTACCATACCCACATCTAGATTTGTTGTCAAGTTGACTAAAACTAGCCAGCATAGCCTTCTTCATTGTTTATTTTCTTTTAGAATAATCAAGGTTTTTAATCTTGATAATAAAGGATAAGTGTAATTCCTGTTTATTATAATAGTGAAGGGAAAATTGAGAATATAATTTTGGGTGGAAGAGGAAAAATAATATATGAGAAACAACTAGGAGCATAGTTCAGTTGGGTCAGTTGTTTGAACTGCTGCTCTGGATTTACTTTCATTCAGCTCCTAGAAGTCATGTAATAGAAGCCAGCATCATGGTATGTATTTGTTATACCCATGCTGGGAGGTAAAAATTAGTGGATCCCTGCAACTTACTAGCCTGCCTAGCTTTATGGTGAGTACAGTCACTGGGAGACCCTGTTCAAAGGAAAAACACAGTTGGACCACACCTGAGGTTGTACTCTGGCCTCCACATGCGTGTACAATTCTCTCTCTCTCTCTCTCTCTCTCTCTCTCTCTCTCACACACACACACACACACACACACACACACACACTCACACACACACATACACTCACACACATACATACACAAATATATACATATATATGTTCACACATATACATAGGTGAATGTACTCATGCACACATATAAAGTCTGAGAAAAGGAAATTAAATAGCCTTGTGAATAGTGGTGGTCAATTTACAATATTTGTTACAGACTACTTTCCCACCCTTAGGGAATTTTTGTATTCTATAAAAATAAAACAATAAAAGATCAAAACTTTATAAATTTTTTTATTGAATTCTGTTTTACTTGCATATATATGTTTGTGTGCACCACTTACACACCTGGTTCTCATGGAGGCCAGACAAAAACATTAGATGTCCTGGAACTGGGTGGCTGGTTATGAGGATTCTGGAAATAAAATCTAGGTCCTCTGAGAATAAAACCTGGGTTTCCTGAGAGAGCAGCCTATGCTCTTAATCACTGAGCCATCTCTCAGGCCCCAGAACAATACAACTCAGAGAACAGCAATCATTGAGTATTCAAAACATTTATAATTTATAGTGATTATAGAGGCATTTCTTTCTAGATATATTTCCTTTCTCTTATGGTTTTATATATCCAAATTTTTGCATTTAGGACAGGCCACATTAGTTTAAAAGTTTCTTTTAAATGGAACATCATGACATTCTTGGTTATTAAGTGATGTAAATATCAGGCTCATATCTTCACTAATTATAGCAAAATATTGTTTTTGTTGTTGTGATCGACTCCCTGAACTTCAGGCTTTCCCCTGTTGGCCATTCCTATAATGCTAGTAAATCTTTACATTAAAGTGTATGCTTTAATATTAAGAATGGTAAAAGAAATCATTACATTCATCAATGTAACATAATCACAACTTTATTCTTTTTTGAGTATGATGTCTGGGTCTTATATGTTCAGTTTGGCACATAATACAATATAACTAGTGGATAAAACGTCTAATATTCAAATTTCTTGTGATTCTCCGATCATCCTTTTCCCCTGCAGGCACTGCTGCCTCTCGTTCATGGGTCTTACAAGCTGGATTTAAAAGATCAATTCTACTTAGAGTTTTCTCATATTTGTAAAAGTTATATTGAACCTATAAATATTCTTGAACTGAGCAAAAGCTCTGTTTCATATCAATTTCCACATCGGGAAAAGATGGATGGGCCCAAGCAAGGCCTCTGTGCCCCTGCAGTAAAGACAGACAGACAGACAGACAGACACACACACACACACACACACACACACACACACACACGTAATAATTGAATTTGGAAGAGAGCTGGGGTGGAGTATATAGGAAGGCATGGATGGAAGAAAGGGAAGAGAAGAAATTATGCAATTATATCTCATTCTCAGAAAATAGAAGAAATAATTTTAAAAAGTAAATTCTATTCAAACTATTTTGAAAATGCTACATCAGAAACATAAGTGGATATATTTGTACTTTTGCACAATGTCAGAATGTATTGAATAACAACAAATTTATATGCCTGCACTATATTGTTCCTGTAATGTACCATGTAATACTAATTTTTCTTCAAAATTATGGTGGACAGTCAGAGACTCTTTGACTTCAGTATTAATTAGTGATGTTCATTCTCAGACTATGTACTATCATCAGATACATAACTATAGAGAGGCAGAGTGCCAATCAGTCACTGTAGCTCCTAAAGAAGGCAACCATTTTGCAGAAGCATAGATGGTTCTGATCTGAGGGGTACTATTCAGGGCGAAGAGAGGGGCAGTTGATTACCTGAGTCTGTCACTTCAAGCAGTAACAGGCTTGCTTGAACTGAACCTTGCTGAACCGAAATCATGGAGAGTCAAGAATTTAGAGCCTGCCTGTCAATCCCATGATTCACGATGTACCATTGGTATTTCCATGCTCTACCAAGAGTGTCCCTTCCTCATATAGGATCCTGATGGACTTTTTGTTTGTTTTTGTATCTAATTATTTGGCATATAATTTGCTATGCCTAGTGTTTCTGATATGGTTTTGAGATGCTTCCTGCTTTGGAAGATGAAATGCTCTGAAGCAAGGCCCAGCCTGTCAGGCTCACCTTATATAAAGAGCAGTAACTTACAACAATGCAGTGCAGAGCCTGTATTTGCTTACCCCGATCCTATGAACTCTGCTGCTCACTACTTGTGCACACGCTGCTTTCTGTCCTCTATCCCTCCTTCCATTTTCTCTTCTCCTCCTTCCTTATAAATCCAGGGTTCTTTGTTGCTGTTTTTACTGTTTCCTGATGCTTGACATTGAAGCAGCTCAGGTCCTCATGCATCCTGGGTAAGCCCTACTTGGCAGCTGTAACTCTATCCCATCCCCCTTTTAAAAAGTAACTTATTTTCAGATAGTGTCCACTACAGTAACACAGCCTGCCTGTCCGTGCTGTCGACCTGCACATACCACTTGATGTGTTTATCCCCCTACAGTGCATGTGGCTTCATGCTTGTGCTTTTGCTTCTGGAGTAGTCAAGAGTACAGTCATTTGACACCAAGCCCTGCTCTTGCTAATGAGTCCCTTTCAGAACAGCATTACTTATGTCTGTATGTTAAAATCACTCCCTACTTTTCCAGGGACCCATGTGTAGCACTGAGCAGACACAACATGGTTGGGTTATTTCTTTTTTTTGGAAATTTTTATTAGATATTTTTCTATATTTACCTTTCTTTCTTTCTTTCTTTCTTTCTTTCTTCTTTTTTTTTTTTGTTTTGTTTTGTTTGTTTGTTTGAGATAGGGTTTCTCTGTGTAGCCCTGGCTGTGCTGGAACTCACTCTGTAAACCAGGCTGGCCTCGAACTCAGAAATCCGCCTGCCTCTGCCTCCCAAGTGCTGGGATTAAAGGCGTGTGCCAACACTGCCCGGCTTATTTACATTTCAAATGTTATCCCTTTTCCTGTTTTCCCCTCCAAAAATTCCCTATCCTTTTCCTCCATCCCCTGATTCTATGAGTGTGTTCTCCCACCCACCTATCCACTCCCACCTACCCATCCACTCCCTGTCCTGGTATTCCCCTACAGTGGGGCATCAAGCCTTCACAGAACCAAGGGCCTCTCCTCCCATTGATGTCAGACAAGGCCATCCTCTGCTACATATGTGGCTGGAGTCATGGGGCCCTCCATGTGTACTCTTTGGTTGGTGGTTTAGTCCCTGGGAGCTCTGGGGGATCTGGCTAGTTGATAATGTTGTTCCTCCTATGGGGGAACCCCTTCAACTCCTTCAGTCCTTTCTCTAATTCCTCTAGTGGAGATGCCATGCTCAGCCCAATGGTTCGCTGTGAGCATCCACCTATGTATTTGTCAGGTTTTGTCAGAGCCTCTCAGGAGACAGCTATATCGGGCTCTTGGCAGCATGCACTTCTTGGCATCCACAATAGTGTCTGAGTTTGGTGACAGTATATGAGATGGATCCCCAGGTGGGGCAGTCTCTGGATGGCCATTCTTTCATTATCTGCTCCACATTTTGTCTCTGTATCTCTTCCCCTGAGTATTTTGTTCCTCTTTTATAGAAGGACTGATGTATCCACACATTGGTCTTCCTTCTTCTTGTGCTTCATGTGGTCTGTGAATTGTATCTTGGGTATTCTGAGCTTTGGGCTAATATGCATTATCAGTGAGTACAAGTATGTTCTTTTGTGATTAGGTTGCCTCTCTCAAGATGATATTTTCTAGTTCCATCAGTTTGCCTAGGGATTTCATGAAGTCATTATTAATAGCTGTATAGTACTCTATTGTGTACATGTATCTCATTTTATGTATCCATTCCTCTGTCGAAGGACATCTGGGTTCTTTCCAGCTTCTGGCTACTATAAATTAGGCTGCATGGAGCATGTGTCCTTATGTTAGAGCATCTTTTGGGTATATGCCCAGGAGTGGTATAGCTAGGTCTTCAGGAAATACTATGTCAAATTTTCTGAGCTACTGCCAGACTGATTTCCACAGGGGTTATACTAGCTTGCAATCTCACCAACAATGGAGGAGTGTTCCTCTTTCTCCACATCTTTACCAGCATCTGCTGTCACCTGAGATTTTGGTCTTATCCATTCTGACTGGTGTGAGGTGGAATCTCAGGGTTGTTTTGATTTGCATTCCATGATAACTTAGGATGTTGAACATTTCTTTAGGTGCTTCAGAGCCATTTGATATTCCTCAGTTGAGAATTCTTTGTTTAGCTCTGTTCCCCATATTTTAATATGGCTATTTGGTTCTCTAGAATCTAACTTCTTAAAAATGCATCCAGGCATCTCCAGCAGCTTCAATTTTACAGAAGCAAAGATAAGTAGTTAGCTGGACGAGGTTCTGCATAAGCAGGTACTTTAACAGAAGCTAAAATAAGCTGGTTGGGCATCTTGGCCTTGGTTTCCTAGAGAAAAATTACATCATTTTCTGTGGTGCTTCTCATAAAAGAGATCAAATTCTAGTCAGCAAATTCTAGTCTAGTTTGGCCTCAGTAAAAACAAAGATAGTAAAAACCTCTGTACTGTCTTACCATATCACTCATTACAAAGTATTTCAAAGTAACTTGCTAGGAAGATTTTGGTTGGATTCTTTTTGTTTGTTTTGTTTTGTTTTGTTTTGTTTTGTTTTGTTTTGTTTTTTGAGACAGGGTTTCTCTGTGTAGTCCTGGCTGTCCGGGAACTCACTCTGTAGACCGGGCTGGCCTCAAACTCAGAAATCCGCCTGCCTCTGCCTCCCAAGTGCTGGGATTAAAGGCGTGCGCCACCACCGCCTGGCTTTGGTTGGATTCTTATAATATACATCGAAGGCCATTGATAAGTTGACCCAACTCACTGTGTATCATCTGTATATAGACACTTGCAGCAATAGCACTCTCCCTGAAAGGAAGAAATGTAAAATATAATGCATACACTAACTATAGGGTATCCATTCAAAGTGACTTACTGCTTAGCATAATACTATTTAATTTTTTAAATTTTTGAAAAATAAGCCCTAGATTACATTGTTTTACCAAGCAAGTATTATATTCTCATTATAAGAACTGATGTTATCTCTCCCCCCACCCCCAGCTTTTAGAAGAGGCATTTGGAGTAGAATGGCTTGAGTTAAAATGAAAATAGTTTTTAAAAGTATGTACATATGTTTATGCATGTGCATGTGAGTGCAGATGTCTGTGGAGCCCAGAGGTATTAGATCCTCTGGAGCTGGAGACATGGGTGCAGGGAATCAAACTTGTGTCTTCAACAAGAGCAATATACTCTGGTTGTGAAGTCATCTATCCAGCCCTGAGTGAAATATTCTTAATGAAGTATTAAAGAGCTCTCATTCAGTGTCCCTTGATCTTCAGAAAGCACAACCAAGAGAAGGTCAAAGAAAGTGATCAACATTCAGGTCTTCTAGTTGGTTTTACTTTAGAGTGCTAAAGCACCTAGTAAGTCAGGATGTGCATACCTCACTGCTAAGACTTTTACCGAGTGCCACTGAGATAGTCTAGGGTTGAAAGCACATTCTGTTGGTTTTATTGAAGATCAACGTGATGGTACAGAATGCCAATTACTGATTCCACTGGTAAGCCTTCTCAGAACTTTGCGCTGAGAAGTGTCAGCCTTCTATGTGTGCCATTTGGAAGACTCACTCTGTGTTTGGATACCTTTGTAATTTTAATTCCAGGTTTTCTGTACCATGTGGTAAGTAGGATCTCACCTGTCCTGCAGATTTACCATTTTCCCAAAGATCTAGAAGTTTCACAAAATCTAAATTCTTCATAAAACAATAATATGAAGGAAGGTTATAGATATCCATGTGTTCAAATTTTACTTATTCCTGAAAGGTATCTGAACCAGAAAGCTTAACCAGCCTTGTCAACAGTTATTAGGAGAAGTATTAATTAATAGAACCTTGGCAAGATCTTAACATCTCAGGAACTATTAACTCTACCTAGGGGCATGTCATCTTACTGAGTTATAAATTATTATCATAAGAAAAGTAAGTATAAAGAGAATGCTGCCTGTACTGGCTGGTTTTGCATGTCACCTTGACATAAGCTAGTGTTAGCAGAGATACAGTATCCTCATTTGAGGAAATGTATCCATGAGATCCACATGTAAGGCATGTTTTCAATTAGTAATTGATGGAGGAGGGACTAGTGGGCTGTGCCATCCCTAGGCTAATAGTCCTGGGTTTCATAAGAAAGCAGGTTGTGCAAACTAGTAAACACACCCTTCCTTGGCCTCTGCTTCTAGGACCCTTGTCTTGTTTGGGTTCCTATCTTGACTTCCTTCAGTAATGAACAGCAATGTGGAAGTATAAGCTGAATAAACCCTTTCTTTCCCAACTTGTTTTTATTCATGGTGTTTTGTCATGGCAGTAGAAACCCTAAGACACTGCCTGCTACTACTTCTCAATATTAAAAGAATAAATGATTATTATACAACTTCAACCTTTGTCATTTGAAACCTATCTGATTTAATTCATTATGTTTGGAAAGACAGTCTTAAGAGAGTACACTGCAACAGTGTTCAGCTTTCCCATGAACTACCCAGGCTTCTAAGGATTCTGCACATTTCCTTTTTTGTTGTAAGATAGACACTGCAGGACCGGGAAGAAATAACTTATTCAGAATGCATTCACAAATATGTTTTGGCAGAAGAGCAGGTAGTTAGGAGTGCTAGTTGTTCCTTTGTCATCTTTGTATGAATTAAAGTGTTTATTATTGTTCTTTTCCAGTTTGGGCCCCTGATCCTCTAGCTTTTTGGCAGCTAAAGAAAACAGCTTAGTGTTGATTTCCCAACAGCCTTCTCTATTGGCCATTAAAGCAGCACTCAAAACTTATCTTCTGTCTCTTCCGGCACGTAAGATTTTAAAAGGATAACCTGGTCGAGAGCCAGAGTTAGTCTAAGTATCTGAACTGTCATCTGACTGGTGACTGTGGCAAGGGGACTACTGCAAGCCACAGAAGTGTGATGTTTCTGCCCTTCTGAAGATTACCTGCCAGATGCTTTAGAGTCTGTTTCTAGAGGGTGATTTCCTTTTCTTTGATCTCAGTTTAGTTTGTAGATTAGAGCTGTCTTTCTATTGTACGTTATTTTAACAAATTGTTTCTGTTTGTCTGCTTAAGAGTTGATCTTGGTTGTTTTCATTTTGATCTTGAGGATATTTTCCATCTTTTAAAAAAGAAATAATTCCATTTTATTTATCTATATTTTGTGTAGAGATGAAGCAGGCACTCTCATGGAGGTCAGAGAACCACCTCTGGAAGTCATGTGTGTACTTCCACCAACCTTCAACTCAGGTTGTCAGGCTGGGCAGCAAGCGTCTTCCCTAGCTACGTCAACCCTCCAGCCTCGCTTTCATCGTTTCACAAGTAGGGCACAGACACTGTGGATGAACGGGCCTCGCGCAACTTCAAACGACTCTCAGGGCCGTTTTCATAACACCGAATATCAGGAAATTGAAAGGTGGGTGGCTTAGCTTGGCAAACACAGCACACTCTCTACCACAGTGTGTCTCTCCTCTTATAGTCCATCCACATGCAGTAATATCCCTGAGGTAGAACTACACACCAGGAGAGTGCTTAGTCCAAGAGCTCCATCCTCAACTGCTCTGTCAGGAAGGATGATGGACCCCTGCAGTCATTATTTAATATATTCTTATTTGACATTTAATGTTTAATATGACCCACATACTGCAGGTTGCAACATTCAGTGGGCTGGAATCCTGTACTGGGTACAAAGAAGATAGTGTGGAGCACAAGCATTTATTGTTCTCTGCTTCCTGACTTAAATTCCTAGGATTAGGACCAATGAACTTGACCCCACATAAACCCATTTGTTCTTTAAACTAATTTGTCTGTTATTACAGTTACAGGAAAAGTAACTAAGATAGGGGAAAGGGAGAACACAGTGAAATCATAGATTGCTCCATGGGTGTGAAGGAGAAAGGCTAACTATAAAGTGCCTTGTAGAAAGAGAACAGCCAGAGGTATCATGGGTAGTCCAAAGCTGCCGTGTGGCTCTCTCTCAGGGCTGAAAGAACCGCTGCAGGGGAGAAAAGGTTGCTGGTTCTGTTCTGTTCTGTTCTGCTCTGTTCTGTTCTGTTTTGAAGGAACACTGGGTAGCTACAGGGAGAGGAAACAGACGGGGTTGGGGGGGGATGGGATACAGGACAGGTAGCAAGTCAGAAGTACACAGAGGCTCTGAGATTAGGAACTCAGGAGCTGGGAAGTTTCTACAGACTCTGATTTATAACCCAATGCCCCAATTTGCAGGCAGTAAAAAGAGAGGAAAGTGGACTCTTGGCAGGCTAACCTGTTTCACGGGTTTCTGCTGGTTCATCTATCTGCCAGGGATCCTTCTACAGTCAAGCCTGCGTTAAGGCCAAACTATGATCCTAGACAGTGCCAGTGATTCTGTCTCCTACCTCAGCCACACTAGGGGCATTCATTAATGACACAGACATACTATGGTACCTTTTGACAAATAGAATACATTCTCTTTTTTTCTACAACAAAACTAATGTCATTTCCTTTTTAATTAGGTATTTTCATTTATATTACCTTACAAGTTTTCTTCTCATACTAACTCTTGGGTCTGGGTTCATTTACTTGTTTTGAAGAATAAGTTTACTCAGTACTTATGATGCAGACATAAGACCAGAGTTGCATTCTGCAACTGAGAGTCACCTATGAAAACTGAAGAAGAAGGGCAGACTGATCAAAGCAAAACCAACAAGTGAACTTCACTAACTAAAGCGAAGGAAACAAACTGCTGAGCCCCCGCATTCCTCATTCTGCTCGTGTCCTCTAATTCAGCATGAGAGAGAAGCATGTACCCCGTGAACCCCCGAGTCAGTGGAAAATCAGCTTTCTCTTGGAGAAGCATTTAGTGTAGCTAATGCAGCTTGCAAAGCATTAGAATCTGAAATCTCACATTCTGAACTTGGCAAAAAGAGTGAGCTGGTGGTGTGGTGGATGATCTGGGTCTGTACTGAGACAACTGTACAGCAGCTGGAGCCTGCCTTGAGTGCCATGCTGTCTCTGATGATGTGACATAACCACACATCGGACCCAATGGCAGGACTCCCTGATGATGAGGTACTCTTGAAGCGTTTCACAACTGGCATTCTGGGAAAGGAAGACAAAACAATACAACAATAAACAAAAATCTGGCGGTAGTACCTGACAGTGTCCACGGTCTACGTTGTTTCTATCAAGGCACACATGGGATGTTCACCAGTTCACAAAATTCCTGAACATTCTTTAGTTGATCCTAATTAAATGGCATGAATAAACTCCAGTACACCATCAGCTCTTCTCACCAAGTGGTTATCATATACCACAGTTCATTTAAAGTTTGGCTTCAGGTATTAATGTCATGTATACTTATATTTATTTGTTAAACTTTAATATTTATAAAGTATCTTGTGAAAGGGGTGAGAGGAAATTTTACCATCAGTTAAAAGTATCAAAACAGCAAAACTTTGGTAAGAATAATATTGCCGTTTTATATTCAGGTTGTCCTGGAAACATGAAAACAAACGTTGTCAACCTATCTAAGAAGGTCAAGAAACACAATAAGTATGTAAGAAGTTCAAGAAATACAACTATTTGGTCATTTACTCTAAATATTTTTAGTAACTATTATGTAAGAAATGCCTAAATATGTGAAAATACAAAAGCAAATTAGATTCTTCTATTGAGAGATCTTCACACTGTGACAGAGTAAGACAAAGGATCTGTCATCTTGCATTATTGCTGAGGTCATTTAAGATTTACCTAGAATTTAAATTCCTTGATGGAGAATCCCATGGAAAACAACCAAACTCCATTCTACGAACCCATGGTCAGGATGTCCTAGTTAATATAATTAGCTTCTTTTAAAGTGCTTGTTTGTGCAAACTGCCTCCTCCAGCTAACTGCTTATATTAACTTCTACTAAAATGCTTGCTTCTACAAAGGCCCCTCGAGCAGGTGAGCAAGATGTCAGGACATGGTTTCTGACCTTAAAAACCCTTTGTTTTACATCAGGTTCCCAAACACTTGCGTGGGGTCTTAGCTGACTAGAGCAAAGACAATCAATTGGCTATAAACTGTGTTTAAATGGTCACGTCTGATAAACTCCCTGAAACAATACTAATAGAAAAGTAATAAATTGTGGCTGGAGATGTAGGTCAGTTGTGGGATGTTTACCTGGTGTGGTAATATGAAAATGCTTAGTTCATGGGAAGTGGCACTATTGAGAGATGTGGCCTTGTTGGAGTAGGTCTGACTTTGTTGGAATAGGCGTGGCCTCATTGGAGGAAGTTCATCACTATGAAGATAGACTTTGAAGTCCCATGATCTAGCTTCACCCACTGCAGAAGAGAGACCCTTCTCCTGGATGCCTGAAGAAGACAGGCTCTCCTGGTTGCCTTCAGATCCAGATGTAGAACCCTCAGCTCCTCCAGCACCATGTCTGCCCGGATGCCACCATGCTTCATGCCATGATGGTAATGGACTGAAGCTCTGAAACTTCAGGCCATTCATAATTAAATGTTGTCCCTTATAAGAATCGCCTTGGTATTTCTTCACAGCAATGAAAACCTTAACAAGGCACATTAGCATAAGGGATGAATCCTCAGCATCACATAAAGTTGGGTTTGGTAACTTACACCTGTAGTTCACCCCCATCAGCAATGGCAGAATCAGAAGCTCAAGATTATTGGTGGTTTGGATGAAAATGCCCTCCATAGGCTGTGGCTCTATCAGGAGGTGTGACCTAGTTGGAGAAAGTGTGTCACGGAGGGCATGCTTTGAAGTTTCAGGTGCTTGAGCCATGCCCAGTGTCTAACTCACTTCTTGGTGCCTGCAGATCTGGATGTAGAACTCTCAGCTACCTCTCTAGGATCATGGCTGCCTGCACGTTGGTGCTACACTTCCATCCATGATGATCATGGACTGTACCTCTGAACCTGTAAGCTAGTCCCAATTAAATGTTGTCCTTATAAGAGTTGCCATGATCATAGTGTCTCTTCACAGCAATGAAACAGACATCCTCAGCTATATGAACAGTAAAAGAAAAGTAAGTTAAAGGTCACAGTTGTATGTAGATGCATCATAAGTTGGATATCAGGAACAGAGAAAGCACATGGCACCCGTAAAATACACATGCCCAGCACTGTTCAAATTCCAAATCAGAGAACTCCTCCTGTCTCCGTTCTCTTCCCAGCTGTGCTGTTCATGTTCGCTGAAATTGTGTATCTGAACTCTGCTAAATTTCATTTTGATGTAATCAAGCAATTTAAAATATATCCATATAAATAGTTTTAGATTTATTTTTTATTCTGTGTGTGTCTGCTCTGCCTGCAGGTATATATGTATGTATCATGTGCATGTTGATGCCCTTGGAGGTCAGAATAGAACATTGGGTATCCCCAACTGGAGATCCTGGTGGCTGCAAGCCACTGTACAGGGCCTCTACAAGGGCAACAGATGCTCTTAACCACTGAATAATGTCTCCACCTTCTAGTCTATACATTTTGAAAAGAGATACAATACAGTAGCCTTTATCTGTCTCTCAGATATTCCTTTTACAAAGACTATTAGAATAAAGATATTATTTTGACAAGTTACTTAATAGCATTATTAAATGGCTTTGAAACTTGAAGTTGACGAAACCTACATTTGACTGTCAGGCCTGACTAGCTATACAACTGCTGCGTATCTTTTATCCATCTACTTGCAATTTTTTTGGCAGCTACAGTAAGAGCAATACTAAAACTTACATTTTAAATTCTTCAGAGCTTGTATGTAGCTTCCATGAAATGTTACATGAAGTGATAGATGACAGAAACCTGATACCATTATTGTTTTTCTGAGCATTGATGCCTAAATGCAGCACAAGAAAGCAATTGCCACTAGTTTCCAAGTACCATGTATGCTCTTTGCTTTGAGGTAATGATTAGCATGTCACAAAATGGAAATTTGCATTTGTCTCGTCTTCATTCTTCCTTTTCTCTTTCACTTTTATAGTGTGTTTGGTTCAATGCTTAGAATTTCAGTTATTTTCATGCAGTAGACAAAGCATGTATTGTAAAGTCTAATTGAGATAGTAGTCTTGAATTTAGTTATATCAAAAATAATGGTCAGTTCGGTTGGGCCCTGGAATTGCTTGTTTCAGAAGCCTACATCCTCCCAGGCACACAAAGTTGACTCTGACACTTGCAGTTTCACTGGAACTATGATCCGTTCTGTCTTTCCAGGGTGCTGTCTTAGTTAGGGTTTCTATTACTGCAATAAAACATCATGACCACAGGCCACGTGGGGAGGAAAGGCTTTATTTTCTTACAATTCTATAAAGAAAAAAATCAGCATGGCAAGTCAGGGCAAGAACTCAAGAAGGATTGGAACTTGATGAAGGGGGTCATGGAAGGGTGCTGCTTACTGGCTTGCTCCTTATGGTTTGCTCACCTTGCTTTCTTATAGAACCAAGGACCACCAACACAGGGGTGGCAACACTCATAGAGAGTTAGACTCTCCTGTATCAAATTATTTATTCATCTCATGATTAAGAATTAAACAAGAAAGAGAAAATGGCCAGGGTGTTAGCGTCTCCTTAAAAGAATGCTTCCAGTGATCTACGAGCCTCTCAGTGACCAAGCCCATTTCCTCAAGGGTCTACCCTCTCCCAACAGTGACATCCTTCAGACCAAGCTCGAAACACATTGTCCATTGCAGGAGCAGGGTCCTTCAAGATCAAAACTGGAGCAAGAAATACTTATTGAAGGTCTAAGATATCCAGATTTGTAGTGTAGCTTATGAAATTTAATAATGTAATGAAAGAGTCTCAAAGCAGTACAGATTTAGATCATATAAATTAAAATACCTAGGGATGAGGCTTAGTTCAGTCAGTATAGTTCTCATTTGGAATGGTCAAAGTTGAGGGTTCAGCATACATGCATATTAGACAAGTAGAATGAAGTTCTAAAGTTACAGTTGAGGTATGCAAATCTTAGAGCTCGTTTCTGAACCCATATCAAGCAAAACATTCTGTAACTGTCATTAGTGGGCAGATGTGGAATCTTATCTCGTTATGAGAAATGGGAGGCGTCTTGGGATAGAAGGTCATGAACAATTGTCTGAGCTATCACAAAGCAAGCATGAGGAGACATACAGACAGGGGACGGTACAGTGATGGGGGAGGCCAGCTCTCAGCCTGAGCCATACTTATGGCCCAGCGCTAGGTTAACAATGCTCCTTAGACTTCAGAATGACACTTCTGAGTACTAGCCAAGGAAGGTATTTTATTTTTAATTTTCAGTAGAGGTGAAAGTGCAATCCTGGTTTGTCTTGCTGTATTCTTTGTTACTAAAGTTATCTCATAACCTCTTGCTGGCTGGTGTTAAGATGGCACAGACATTTTTCCTTACAAATACAGCTTCTTCCCCATCAAAGGTCTCTTCTTTTCTGAAACCCAGCTTCCAATATTGTCAAGAGAAGCATATCTAAAATATAAATAGTGATGACAGGGAAGGGAAATACCTTTGTTTATTGATTATTGAGCTAAGATGTCTGTCCAAATGTGATTTACTTGTGAAGTTAGAGCCCTTCTCACTGGTGTTAGTGAGCTTTCAACTAACTCTGGTAAAGAATATTTGAAATAAATCAACTCATAACAAAGAAAGTTTATTCTGATCCATGTTTCTGGAGATTGTAGTCCATGACCAGTTAGCCCTATTCCCTCTGGAACAAAGAATAGGTACAGTAGGGCAGAGCACCTGAATGGAGCTGCTCACCTCCTGAGGTTGGAAGTAATCAGAGACAGAAGATTCCCACAATTCTCTCAAGAGATCACACTATGATTTAAGGCCCTCAGTGGGCCTCACCAGCTAACAAATACACTACCACTTGATAACACCACAATCTGGGGAACAAATGTCAAGACATTTCCCTCTAGGGAGCATTTTGGATTCAAATTATAGCATTTGATGAGGAATTTTTATTTTATTTCATTATTTCTTATACAGCACTCCTTCAATGAAGATTTCTGGCCATTCACAAATAAGATTTCAATTTGTGGACTGTGATTCTATTGTAGAAAAGAAGAGATTTCACTTCTTCTAAAAAGATTTTTTTAGTGGAAATGCAATATACAATTTAGAGATGGTTTGAAGGTTTAATTTACTTCAATGTATAAACAAATATGGTAGTTTCATGTTCTTACATGTATCATCCCCTGGATATGAAAGGCTTAGTATTATTATAGTAACATAATAGAAGTTAAGCAGTTTTTATCTCATCTATTGCACAAAAGGAGTCACAGATGTCAGCAAACCACACAGCTTTCAATATGCTTCTCTGGGAACGGCAATCCCTTTCAGGAAGACGGTAAGTCGGAGCAAGCAGGACAAGTGACTATGGGGAACAAACAGGTGCCCAGAAACCTGACATCTCTAACTGTGAGATACAGTGTACATTTAATGGTAAACACACGAGTTTCAATATTATATATTGCAAACATGAGATGATGCTTTTAAAATTACAGAATATATGCCCAGAAATCTAATTATAGGAGTGAAGAAATCAGAATCATAAAATTAAAGAAAACAAGCTAGAAACAAGTATCAAAAGCCTTTAAAACTTACTCAGGAACGTTGACTCTTTGAACTGTATATTCATACAGTCTAAATAGTACTATTTTGTTTTTGTTTTTTGTTTTGCTTGAGACAGGTGTAGTCATGGATGTTCTGGAACTATTTCTGTAAACCAGGCTGGCCTTGAGCCTCATGAATGCTGGGATTAAAGATATGAGCCTCCACCACCTGGCTAAATAAAGATTTTTTTTAAATAGATGATGGTAGTTTTCTTTACAGCAATCTTCATAAGAGTTAGGATTAACTCTCCAGTAAGGGAATAGATAAATCAATTACAGCATTTCCATACCACAAAATATTATGGATTCTATAACTGGGTTATTAAATCTTTCATTATTATTTTTTGGGTTTTTTTTTTTTTGAGACAGGGTTTCTCTGTATAGCCCTGGCTATCCTGGAACTCACTCTGTAGACCAGGCTGACCTCGAACTCAGAAATCCGCCTGCCTCTGCTTCCCAAATGCTGGGATTAAAGGCATGCGCCACCACCACCCAGCTGAAATCTTTCATTATTTAGAGGTTTATGATTATACTGTTTTTTTATGGGTAAAATTTGGTCCTAAAGACATGGCCAAGTCAGTGAAGTGCTGGTTGTGTGAGCCTGAGAACCAAAGTTCAGAGTCTCAGTACTTAATATAAAAGAAGGCTGGATGCAGCCTGACAGACCTAGAATCTCAGTACTGGAGAGGTGGAGGTAGGAGGATCCCTGTGCTCACTGGCCAGAAAGGCTTTCCAACTCAGTGGATTCCAGGGTGAGCTCTGCCTCACAAAGACAACGTGGGTAGCAATTGAGACTAGCATCTGATATTGACTTCTGGCCTATATCCCCCTTTGCACACAAAAATACGAGTAACATTTTATATTTATCAATATTTGTGAGGCAAGGAAATCAGATGATGAGACTGCAGTTTTTTATTTTTCCATTTCTAGTCAGTAATGGCTGCTATAGTTAATGATGGACTGACTTTAATCCTTATTTAACTTAGGTATGAGAAATTCATTGCAAGTTATCCACTTATAAATTACTTGAGAATGGTAAACAGAGATTAAGCAGTCTTCTGAGTATTTAGCAGATTAGGTTTGTCCTGTCCAACTCAAGGCCCAGGATATCTAGGGTTACAATTTATCATTAAACTGTGAACTCACTTAAAACACTCTGAGGGATTCTTTGTGATTTTTTTCTAACTAGGATGCATACATTTTATAGATGATAATATCACATGGCAATGTCACACATTCCCTCAGTGAACAAGCTAGGTGACTGGAATAATTCCAAAGAGGTAAGAGCACAACCTTGTGCTCCTTGAAGAGCTATAGGACCTGAAGAAAAGAGTAAATGAAGTCATTCACCAGAAAATGAATGATGACGGATAATACCCTCAGAATTTGTAAACACAGACTCAATACAAGATGTTTAGGACTTCTACTTAAATACAGGCTCTCCAGGAACGCCATACAGAGATCTACACTTACTTTCAAGATCTCATCCTTGAGAGATTCCTGTGTGTCTGGCAGACTATTTCTCCTAAAACAAATACTTCCAATAAGTTCTATGTTCAATGGTCAAGAAATAAGTCCAAAACCTCCTCACAGCTTGGAATTATAAAACGCTATTTATTTCATCTTACTATATTAAGATTGTATTTCAATTACAAGATTTCTCCCTTCCCTCCCTCCCTCCAAACCTTCCCCTAAACCCCTCCCAACTCTCCTTCAAATTCATGCCCTACTTTCATCAACTGCTACTGCATGCTGTATGTATTTGTATATATCTCCAAATATAATCTGTTGAGTCAATTATGTAACCTGGATATATGTTTTCAGGGCTGAGTGTTTGGCACTGGACAACCAATCAGTGTGTTCTTATCTGGGGAGGGCCACCCCTTTCACTGCCAGATTTACTCAGCTGCCTATAGATTCTTAGTGATTTTTAAATGTTTGAAACAGTAGAGGAAAATAAAATAACTACATAATTTTGTGTTTAAATATACATAAGATATGAAAATTAAACAATATAAATAGTAGAAAGAAAAATAACCATTAAATTTATATGCTGGATGTGGTTTCAGCAACATGTAATATACAGACTGTAAGAAAAATAATTGAGCTAGAAAACATCATATCATGCAGAGGTGTATGTATATAGGTGTGTATGTATAGGTGTGTGTTGTGTGTATGTTTGTGTGTGTGCAAGTGTGTGCATGTGTGTATGGTATACATATTTATGTGAGCATGTGTGTGTGCCTGTGTGCATGTGTGTTTGCTATGTGTGTGTGATATACATATTTATGTGAGCATGTGTGTGTTCCTGTGTGCATGTGTGTTTGCTATGTGTGTGTGGTATACATATTTATGTGAGCATGTGTGTGTGCCTGTGTGCATGTGTGTTTGCTATGTGTGTGTGGTATACATATTTATGTGAGCATGTGTGTGTGCCTGTGTGCATGTGTGTTTGCTATGTGTGTGTGGTGTGTGTGTGTAAGTGTGTACATGTTTTTGTATGTGTGTAGTATATATATATGTGTGTGTGTGTGTGTGTGTGTGTGTGTGTGCTGGTGTAGTTAAAGGTGTCAAAGTAACCAATAGTCCTACCCAGCTATTCTCCTATGAACTACAACAGTGGACAGCATGGCACAGAGACCTCCATCCATGCCATATGCATGTGTACCTCAGTGGCTCTCTAATCAGATTTAGGACTTGCTTAACTAGGGGAAGACATCATAGCTGGTGTAGTAGGATTTTCCCTGTACAACTAATTTAATTATTAATACAACAAGAAGTTTTGCAGAGGGAGACATAGGAGACAGAGAGAGGAAGGAGGTAAGATGGAGCAAGAGGAAGATGATCCCATGCCATGAAAATGTGGCATTGAATAGCTACCGGTAGCTATAATTCACATAGGGATAGGATATTGGGATAACTTGTCTAATATAGGTGTATAGGGCAGCTTGTATCATGATCAATTGGCTCTGAAATTACTGGGTGTGTATCTCAGGAATTGAGAATTTACTGGTGTGTGTGTATACATATATATATATATATATATATATATATATATATGTGTGTGTATATATATATATATATATATATATATATATATATATATACCTGACTGTTTAATTATGAGCTTCTAGAGCTTTGATTTTACTGGTTCCTGGGAATTGTGGTAGCTAACCACAAGGTGGGAGGTCATTGCATGGGTCTGGTGTTGCGGAGACCCACTAAGGCAACTTAGCTAGTTAGGTGGAGACATCTCAGGAGCTCCAGACTGAAAAGATGAGAACACCCTGCTGGAGCCACGTGGCATGGCGGTGCCTAGCGCAGTGTGGAAATTTGCAGGTCTTTCTAATATTTCCCGCAACAACCTGGTACTGGAAACCTAGGTCATACCCAGGGCTAGTGGGCTCATGGATCTTGGAGGAGAACCTACCATCACCACTTTACTAAAACAGCTTAATTCCTAACTATGTTCTAAATACTAGTCCTTATATGTCCAGATAAAGGTGGCCCTTACCCTTCATCAAGGAAACTTCTCTTTGAAACAGACAGGGACCATTGCAGAAAACTGCACCCAATCACAATGCAGACTTGTGGAGCTCAGTCAATGGATACATCTACAATACAGTTTCTATATCTGAGGCACAAAGAACACTTTAGAAGAGAGAGCAGAAAGATTGTAAGAGCCAGAGGATCTGTGAGTTTGCTATGATAGTATGTCTCCTAGCAATGGCAGAAGCCACACCCATAAAGTCTTGCCAGCACAGCTGTCTAAACACGAGCCGAACGAGAAAGCATAGGCTTTAACCTGCTGAAGGGTCCGAAGATGGGGCTGTGGGGAAGAACACGTCTGTTCTCGTTAAGGGGCAGCTTTGGATCCTAGCATTCACGCTGCAGCTCACCGCTTCCTGTGACTCCTGCTGCAGGCAATTTGACGCCCTCTCCTGACCTCTGCAGATAGGTTGCACTTCCATGCTGCACATATTTAGCTAAGTGGAAGCAAATTACTCAGACAAAAAAAAGTTTTAATCTACTTGAGCAGGCAGAAGACATTTGCAGTGTATATGAAGAATTCAGCTTCTAGAGTAAATTAAGTAACTTGGTTCAAGAATTAATATAGTATAGAATATTTTTCTCATCTTAGAGATTTCAGGGTATTCATGATTGAATGAATCACCACACAATTCATTTCTATTTCCACTTATGAAAAACACAAGTTGTGGGCCACCTGTGTTTAAAATACACACTGAAGGCTGTAGGTCTGAAGATCAGAGCCTTATTTTCTGGACTCCAAATAATCAAATGCTGGGCCCAACTGCTCTGTCTACAGGCTTATGACTTACCCGGCTCCTCTGCTGAATTTCCATGGACTCCGCACACATACTGTTTGTACAGCAGCTACCAGACTGGCTACACAGTCAAAAGTATATGAGAAGCACACATGTCAGTAAAATGAAGCCAAGCCCCCCACCTCGCAATCTGCTGGTAGGCCAAGACGCCAAAGTAAGCTCAAGCCAAGACTGTCACTCTTCCCAGAAGCAGATCAAGTCGCAGGTCTCGTAAAATGGAAATTAACATTTGCTATAGTCAGGAGTACATTAGAAAGCACTGTCTAAATATTTCAGATAAAAATTTGAAAATATTTCCCCTGGCCTGACTTAAAATGCTTGCTATATCCCTTTTATTTTCTGCCTTCAGATATGACTATATAAACCTGCCAGCATTATTAATGCACCTCACTCACTGTGGCTCCTTGGTGTTACTAAATATGGAAAAGCAGAGGAGAGGATCCTTAAAAAGAAGAAAAGACCATTGCTGTTGAGGGAGGGACAGTACTGCCCTTTCTTTTCCTTCTTTACACTTTGGATATTCATATAGGGGTCTCAGCAAATGTAAAAGTGAAAATAGCTAGCTCCATTGGATGTCACATACATACACAACACACACACACACCACCACCACCACCACCACCACCATGAAATAAATGAACTTTACTTAAGTCTTAGGATATAATTTTTTTCTTTAGAAAGAAATCACAGGTCATGCATAGAGTAAAATTCTCAGTGTGTAAGTATATTATTTTGTTGTAAGTTGGTGCCTAACCATAGCTTACTTATTTTTTTCTTTGAACCATCTAGTCCTGGTCTGAGTGATGGTTAACATACTTTCAGTTTAAATTACTGTGCTTATGAGATATATATGTGTGTGTCTATACAGATACAGATACACATACAGATACACATACACATATAGCCTCTAACCTGTAAACCCCATTTGCCCAAGCACAGATAACTTCCTGGAAAGCTTGGAGCTGTCGTTCATTTATGAGAACAAATGTGTCTGCTTTTGCTTTTGTAAACAAATTTGCTTGCCCTGAATACATGGAATGTGTACTTGATCACAAGCAGGCAGTAAGTACATAGCCTTGCGAGTTTTACCTTTATGTCTCTCTGTGGAACTGAGAGACAAAAAAATGAGGGAAAATTAAGGTTTAAGGTGTCTTTGGAAGAAATAAGAAACGAATTAGAATGTTGAAATTGAACTGATTACACAAAGGAAGAACGTATATAACCTCGAGTTTTGCCTTTGTAATCCCCTCATCAATGTAATTCTGGGTCATACTCTGAGTGTGTCAGGTATGGAGCTGACCAGTAACCATTCTTCTGGCTAGTATTAATAAGCCTGTTATTATTTTTTTTTCATGGGCAGACTGGTAAATCTCTGAACGACTTCAGACTTATAGCAGTCTGAACTCCATAAACAAGCTGGAAGTCACACGTGTAGGCAGACTCGGATAGATGCTGTCTATATGCCAGCATCACAAAGGCACAGTATCTCTGTCCAGACCAGCGTGCTATTTCTGCAATCCATGCTAATGCCAGACATCTTTTTTCATCTTGTTATCAGCTGTTAGGTGTCTAATCGGCTTTGTGTAAGCTCAGTTATCTTCAAGACCTTTGCTTTCGATTTCATCTCAGTCGGACAGCTCTGTACTCCTCAGT
Source organism: Apodemus agrarius (assembly GCA_964023405.1). Lineage (NCBI taxonomy): Eukaryota > Metazoa > Chordata > Mammalia > Rodentia > Muridae > Apodemus > Apodemus agrarius. The sequence continues at coordinate 4,481,025 of OZ030027.1, read as the reverse complement.
TTGAAGAATAACTTTCAAGTCTCCTTTCTTCTGCACCTAATCTCTTCTTCCCTGATCCTTTTTCCCCATTACAGGTCACGGCCTCGTCCTCGGGTGTCCTCGGGCTTCTTTAATCTGTATGTGTCCCCGTGACACACTAGCTCCTCTTCAGTTTATGTGTTCAGCAAAACCCTCAGTGCACCTATTCCCATGCTTTCCCTTTCTAGCACCTTTGGAATCTTACTCCTTATTTCCAAAACTGCCAACATCATCCCACGAAGTCTAACAGGTACCACGCTCCCAACTTTGCTTTTCCTCAGAATGCTCAGTATTTATTATGCGGACCATGATGGTCCTGATTGGATCTTGTAAGGCTCTTGTAATTTTTTCCTTCGACATTTATTTACTGTTTCCTTTTACCAAAGAGAGACTGAAGTTTACTTTTTCCTCCTCTTCTGACTCCTAGTTCCATGGTAACCTGTTTTAGGTTCATCTATCTTCCATAGTCTCTAACCAAAAAACTGAAATTATTTGCCATCAAAACACTTCCTGAAGCTTGTGGATCTATTCTGTCTTTTTTACAGTCCAAACAGCAAGGCAAGGGTATTCATAGCTTGGGATGAAGGTTGGGATAAAGAGCAGGACCCAAGCTGGTTTCTTTGTAGATAAGCCTCTCTTAGGATGCAGGCGCTGGCACTGTACTCCTCAGAGCCGTAAAATCCGCACATGGCCGCATGATTTCCCACAGCTACTCATCTTTGTCATTGAGCCACTCTTGGAATTTAGCACAACAGGCTAAACGTGCATGCGTGTTGACAGCCCCCAGTCACACCTTACACAATGCCCTGCTGTTGAGACCTAAGTGTAAGTGGCCTGCATCACTGCCTTGATAATATGCTTTGTACGATATATGTGACTTCCTAGCCCTGCTAGTGATGTCAGACTCCATTTGCCTGTATGATGTTGTTGTGAGTTGTCCTGATGTTGTTTAGTTTCTGACTGATTCTGCTTCTTCAAGAGAGGTTACCCCTGATGAACAGTCCATCCCATAATCAAGTGATCTCGCAGAAACTTTCTCCCCATTTTAGCTGATCAATAAAAACTAGAACCTATGATTGGGGAATAGGGGAGAAAGGTGGGACTAGAGGTCTGAGAGTGGGGGAAAGTGGAGAGAAGAGGACAAGAGAGAAAGAGAGGACAGAAGAGGAGGGGGAAGCAGTGACGGGTCTGAACCACGTGGCCAGGAGAAGCCACAAGTAGCAAAGGGGTCTCACAGCTGGGAAATAAGTTACTCCAGTGATAGATCTGCCCAATCTAGGCAAATAGCTTACAATTATAATAATTGGATTGTGGGTTTTTTATTTGCGCTTATTTGGGTTGGAAATTCCAGCAACATTATGTGGCTAGTGATACTTTTTGCCTTTGTAGAATCACCTGAGCCGTGTTCTTACAAAATGTCAAGGCAACTGAGTCATTGCAGTGGGATCTAGAGCTGGGGAGAAGCAAACGAGGGCATTCTAATATATAATTTCCTCCGACTTACTGCTGATGATCAATAGTTCAGGAAGACAACAAATCCTCTGCTAGTAAATGTTGTCCTGCCTTTTCCATAACGGGAACCGGCACTGTGGACAATCTTGTGAGACACACCTATACAATCTACCCTTGACACCCTTCCTAACCTCTGCAACAACCAATTTCAAGACCAAATTGGGAACCTGTCTCAAAAAACAAAATTCATAGTGACTTCTTTTAACTTTCTCCCTCTTTATTTTCTCTTTATAAGTTTTATCTTGGGGGCTGGAGAGATGGCTCAGCAGTTAAGAGCACTGACTGCTCTTCCGAAGGTCCTGATTTCAAATCCAAGCAACCACATGGTGGATCACAACCATTTGAAATGAAATGTGCTGCCTTCTTCTGGGGTATCTGAAGACAGCTGCAGTGTACTTACATATAATAAATAAATAAATCTTTAAGAAATTCTTTTACTTTTAATATGTATAGGAAAATCTAAAACTAACTTATAACCCTAACCCATTAATAAATTTTCATCACAGATTAACTGATAAGGAAATAAACAAATATAAGCCAAAAATACCACTTTACTCTTCTTTCTCAATGTTTCTTAATACTTTCTCATGTATTTAACCAAAAATATCAGCTGTTTTGGAATTATAAGTAAAATATTACTATCTTAAAGTATTGAATTTGCTTATTTTGTGTATCACAAGAATCTGGTCTCATTTTATAGGTGCACACTTGTTTGTTTATTTATGTATACCTGTGTGTGCTGGGGTGACTTCTGTGCACTGTATTTGTACAAGTGTCGGGAAGGCCGGAAGGCATTGGATCCCCAGAAGCTGGAGTTAGAGGTAGTCGTGTGCTAAAGGTCATGAGTGCTGGGAAGCGAACTCAGGTCTTCTGGGAGAATAGCGAGAACCGAGAACCCTTGACCACTAAACTAATTCTTCTCAGCAGGCCAGAATTGCTAAACTTTCTAGCCCTCTTTTTAGTTATTAATCATGTGTACTCTTTCCACCTCGATTGAAGCCACCTTCTCGAAAGTAACGTATGTAAGGAGTTCACTCCTGAAGTCACAGCAAAAGGCCTGCCCCATAATTGATAAATAACAAGCATACCTGGGAAAAATTATTCATAAAAAACACAACCAACAAGTGTACATGGAAATTGACACAAGAGCAGACAACACTTATTTTTTAGAGAAAAATCTTACTATAACTCAGTAAGAACAGTGAGGATTAGGGGTCCTTTGAATCTCAATCGCCTTCTCAGCTGCTTTCTGCTAGCTCAGCACAGGGGTAGTTTCATTCTAAACAGGGACATGGCTCCCATGTCTCCATTTCATTCCCTCTAGCTGCCAGTTGAGGTGTCAGATGCTGCCATTTTTCAGACACTCTGGCTAGGTTTTTTTTTTAAGGAAAAATTCCAGCTGCCAAATTCGCAGGTCTACCCCATTCACTCTTTCTTCCACCTATTATCTACTTAGTGCAGAGGCATAATGGAGGCGTGTAGTTGGTTAAGACTGATGCCTAGGTTATTCTCACACTAGGCTACATTCATGGGATAGAGTTTCCGCTCTGAAGAGCAATCCAGAATTGCTGTGGGCTACTATTTCCTCCCATCTTAAATACTCCATCTAAATAAAAGAGATATAAAACCCACAGAAAAATCCCCATTACTTTATCTTAGAATGAGTGATACCTTTAGAACAGAGATAGCTGAAGTTCTCTACCAAAGAATTAACTTTACTTGAGATGAAGTGTAGGAGAAATTAAGTGAGGGGTGGCCTTAAAACAATGTAGGTGTTTGTATGCAGTAAGACATCAAGTTAGTACTTACAGAAATTTGGCCAAAGAGGAAAAGATAGGTATCAGAGAAGTACTTCTGAATCAGGGCCATCTTCCAACAACTTCTAAACCAAAGTTCACCTCAATTATGTAAAACTCTGGCTCTACTTAGGCTCTTCCCAAGTGACCTCTTTTCATCTCACCTTTCAAACTCATCCAGCCCTAACTCCTGGTCTTTTACTCAAATGCTCTCTCTTCCTGGTTTATCTACTTACCTCATTACTTTGCCATCTCTGCTCTCTCCTATGGAACTTTGCTGACCACTGTCTACCAAGGCCACACATTCCCTGTCCACAGCCGCTCAACATTGGAGACCAAATTCTTCTATCCCCTCCAGACCCTCGGCTCTCACCTCTCCTTCCTAAATGGCAGGACCCGTTTAAGGTAATTCTCATGAATCCTACAGCTGCTAAACTTGAGGAACTTTCTCATTGGGTCCACCTATCTCATCTCAAATCTTTCACCCCTCCACCAATCCTGGAAAAATGAGACTGTACTCCAGCAGCTGTGCTTGATTCTTCTGGATTAGATATGTGTTTCTCATCCATGTTAGCCCTTACATCTGGAGACTCAAGGTTCAAGAAACCCCCATTGATAACAGTCTTTTCAAATAGGGTCAATAAACTGCTCCATAGCAAGATGCCAGGAGCTGATCCAAATTGTTGTCATCCCTACATCCACCATTCCATCTAAATATATGAGCTCTTCATTTTCTTCCTCTTTGACCAGATGAAAGATGATTGTAAAAAAATGGCCAGAAGATGGTCAACATGTAGAAGAATGCAAATTGATCCACCCTTATCTCCCTATATGAAGCTCAAGTCCAAGTGGATCAAGGACCTACACACTGCCTGATATAGCTGTATCCTGAGAGGCCCTGCCAGAGTTGGATGCTCTCCACCAACCATTGGACTAAGTGTGGGATCCCCAATGGAAAGGACTGAAGGAGCTGAAGGGGTTTCCAACACCATGGGAAGGACAACAATATCAACCAACCAGACTCCCCAGAGCTCCCAGGGACTGACACCAACCAAGGAGTACACATGGCTCTGGCTGCATATGTAGCAGAGGACAGCCTTGTCAGACATCAATGGGAAGAGAGGTCCTTGGCCCTATGAAGGTCTGTAGGGGAATTGAGGGGGGGGGATGGGTGGTTGGAGGAACACCCTCATAGAAGCAGGGGGAAGGGGATAGGAGAGGGTGTTTCTGGGAGAGGGAGAAACTGGGTAAGGGGATAACACTTAAAATGTAAATAAATTAAAATAAAAAAATACATTTTATTAGTTTAATTAAAAAAAAAGAAAAAAATGGCCAGACAATTATGGGAGCTGCCAATATTAGTCTTACCAGATACATATGTTAGGATCACGGACCAATCATTTCTTCTATCACCAATGCAAGGCCCTCTTCTTCTATATTCAAGACCTTTGGAGTCCCAGGTAGGAAACAGGCATTATTGGTAAGCTCTGGTTCTACCATAGAAATCAATTTGGGTCCCCAGTAAGTACTATTCACATCCAGATGTCTTCAGGAGTTGAGTCAAACCATGTTCTCCCTCCAAAGACAGATTGATTCCCTGGCAGCAGTGGTGTTTCAGAACCAACAAGGACTAGATGGTCTTACAGGGAAAGAAGGCAGTCTTTGCCTTTTCCTTCCAAAAAAAAAAAAAAAAAAAAAAAAAAAAGCTGCTTCTATGTCAAGTCCAGAAGAGTGAGAAACAAAATCTATCCGCTACAATCAGACATCCAAGAGCATAGGGAACATCATGAAGCCTCTAGTTCCTGGGTTTTCAAGAGTCCTACAGTGGAAGTGGATACTGCCTCTCCTAACTCCACTCTCATTTTTCTAGCTCTGCCCACTGCCTCATTGACCTTGTTCCTCCTCATCCACATTCCTCCAAATTAAAAAAATTTCTAACCAAACCATCAACTAGTTCCTTTTACAGGATTGACAAGCACTGTCCACAGAGGAACCTTATGTGAATGACCATCAAATGAGGCCTGATGGTAAGGGTCAACTACACCTCAAAACTGATGACGACCCTAGACAGCAGAAAGCAATTTAAGAGATCCTCTGAGGCCCCTATGCCTGCCTCACCAATGCCCCCTCTCTTCATGGTAAGAAAAAGAGAGGTACATCTGTGCACAGCCAGAAGTGATGAGAAGCCACGCCTGTGCCTGCTGCCATGACACCAGCCACACATCCCTTTGCACATGCATCTCGGCCCGGATAAAAGACTCATGGCCCAGCTCACAGCCCCTACTCCGTCTCTTTCTTCCCTCTCACACCCCCTCAGAGACCACCTCTGCCAATAAAACCTCCCATGTGAGACCTGCAGCTGGTGCGATTTTTCCAGGATTGTGCGGCATATTCTAACAGAGACCTCTGAAATGCAAGTTAACAACTACTTCTCCCTTGTTGTCTTCTTTATTCTCCTCCTCTTTTTGTTGAGACAGGATCTAGGTACATAGCACTGGCTGTCCTGAAAGCCATTATGTAGACCAGATTAAGGGAGTGTGCAACGGCATCTGGAACATAGTCTTCTTTAAGAATTCTATTGTGGGTGTTCTGTCACAGCCCATTTCACTAGAAATTGGAGATCATGCATGATAAATTTTGGCAAAGAATTGTTTTCATTTTCTTCAGGCCATAAGAGATGTGGGAAAATTAAAGGTAAAAAACTCATCAAACCAGTGATGGAAATTTCAAGGGATCCCACAATATGTAGTGCCAGGGAAATGTTAGTGATCCCCAAGAAGTTAGACAGAAGGTGATCTGCTGCAACTCACAGAAAGGTCTTTATTCTATTCCATCTAGCTCCCCACCCCCACCAGAAGCACCACTATCACACAGGATGATTTAGGTGGTGAGGGAGACCTGAAAGACAGGCTATATAGTAAGCAGCAAGCAGGGAGTATGTGTGCAAGCATTTAATTGGAAAGCTATGGTGGCCTTTAACATAATTGGCTGGTGCTGAGAGTCATATCATAAATTTAATTTCTGTTCTCTGCATTGGTGGTCATGAAGAAGGGTGTGGGCTTGTAACCTGGGGGTACAGGTTTGTTGGGGGGGATAACCTGGAGACACTGGTCTAGTTGAGGGTGTAACCTAGAGACACTGGTCTTGTTGAGGGTGTAACCTAGAGGCATTGGTCTTGTTAAGGGTGTAACCTGGAGACACTGGTCTTGTTGGGGATTAGCCTAGAGACCCTAGGCTCAGGGTTTTTTTTTGGGGGGGGGGCAACTTGGAATGCTAGGTACCAGCCTGTTTAAACTTAGGTCATGTTTTCTAAAATGGAGTCTGAACTTAAAAGATTTGCCATCTCAAATATAAGCTGTGATAATGGTTTTATCACTTGACTGCCTTTAGTCATGTTTACCGGGAGGAGCATGAGCAAAAGGCAAAGCAGAGAGATTAGAAAAACTGTGAACTTTGTACAGAAATTAGTTGTATATAAGGCTGTAGTCATATTATTATTGTTGCAATTATTGAACAGGTTTCTGTCCTCTCCTTTCCCCTTCTTTACCCCCATCCCCCATTCTGTCCTCTCTTCCCCCCTTTGATGTCCTGCACATAGTAGATACTTCTAACATACTCTCTGAATGCTGCATGGAGTTCTGCTTCACTACAAGTCCAGAAACAGCAGTCAAGAGATAATGGAGTAACACCCCTAACAGCACAAGACAAAGTAATAAGCCTTTCCTCTTTTTACCCCAGGTGTTTAGTTGAATAACACAGAGCTCTGACGGACACAAGCTCTACTCTGAAGAGCAATAACATAGGCTTTGCACTAAATCTTTGATAACTTAACAAATAAGCAAGCAAACAATAGCAAGCACCACCAGGTAGATTATTTGCAGTTGTACGTGTTTTTAAAAATGTTTTGTAGTTGCTTCTTTATAGCAAAAAAATTATTGATATTTTAAAAAATTGTATTTACCATTATTGTAGAAGGGTATGTGTGTGTGTGTGTGTGTGAGGGAGAGAAGCAGGGAGAGGGAGAGATGGAGAAGGAGAGAGAGAGGGAGAGGGAGAGAGAGTGCACAAGGTAGGGGGGAGCGGGGAGACAGGTGGGGGAGAGGAAGGAAGAGCATGAGAAAGGGGGAAGGGGGAGGGGTGCATATTATGAGAGGTGCACAGAAGTCTGAGAACCTTTTTTGGGCATTAGTTCTCCCCATCCATCATTGCTTCCAGGGATTGAATCCAGACCACTGGTTTTTTGGAGTTTTTTGTTTGTTTTTGTGGCAAGTGCTTTTAACTCTTGGAGCCATATCACTGGTCTCAAAGGTATTTTTATTTTTTTGATATATTTTTTATTTTCTATATTTTTTATTTACATTCCAAAGGCTTTATTTTTTAATATGTATATACATAAAACATATATAACATTCTGTTATATATCTGACAAGGAACCTATCCACAATTATGAAAAAATTAAAACTTTAAAGTCCTAATCTAATTTTTTAATAAGAAAATTTTGGATAGCTTAAAAACAAAATAAAATACCTGCAAATAGCTAATTTGAAAATAAAACTTTAATTTTCATAAATCACACTAAGTAATTTGATAACCAAGTCAAAACAACTGATTCATATCTTTTTTAAGTAGCGTTTCTGTCATGTAAAGATACAATTAATTTTGAGTTTGTGTATTGAAAACAAGTAGCACACACTAATTCTCTTGAACATGAAGATTCAATTGTTATTTATTGAAATGACTGCTATTTTAAACTGCCAATTAAAACAGGGTATGGTATGATGCCTCTGTAACCCCAGCACACAAGAATAAGAGGCAGGGTTATTTCATGGCCACTCTGAATACATAACAAGTCCGAGTATTAAAATCATACATTAAAGTTATCATAACTTTTCTTTAGGTATTGACCCTGCATTGGACATTCAGAATCTGTATCTTAGCTGCTACAAACAGTGCTTCAAAGAAAAAGAGAGGCAACACCCACATTTCATTCTCTTCTGTGTATCTACAAGAGACTTTTGTTTAAAAGCCCAGACATACAAGTTGTGTGTCATACAATAGATCTAAGGTACTCTTACACTATTTTCCAAACAGCCATACGACTTCAATTTCTACAAACATTGTTCGGGGGTTCCACCTTCACAGCCTTATCAACACCTGTTGTCTCTGACAACTGGCAACAAGGGTGATGTGTTAGCTTTGTTGGGTTTTAATTAGCCTTCTGGAAATTAGTGGAGCTCAACAAATTTTTTATATATAGTTTTGTGTATTCGGAAGTGTTCATTTTGCTTGTGGGTTTTGTTTTGTTTCTGTTCTTTGGTGGTACAGTCTCTCTCTGTAGTATGTGCTGGCCTCAAACCTGATGGGTAATCCTTCTGTCTTCACATCCTGAGCATTGGGGCTGTAGGCATTCATGATCGTGCCCAACTCTATATATTCTTTTGGAAAGTGTGTGTTCAAGAACACAATCCACCTTTTTCTTAAAATATAAGGACAGTTCTATTAAGTTGAGTAGTACTTGGACTTTGAATGTCTGAGTATTGTTCACAAAAATCTCTCATTTGCAGATCTCTTCTTTTCGTTCTTTGTTGTAAGGAGACTTTTCAGCTTGATGATCCTATACACTTCTCTTCTCGAGTTGCCGACACTTGGGATACTAAAAATTATGAGATCAATGTGAAGAACCTGTTCGCATACTTGTTTTCTAGTAGTCTTAGAGTTATATGCCTTATTTTTTACCCATATTGAATTAATTTGCACTTTTGATGCGAGAAGACTCTAATTTCTTTTCTTTCTCAAGTGGGTAGAATAAGCTTCTTAGGAACTCTCTTCAGTTTGCCAACTGCTGCTTCTATACAGTCAACAATATCCAGACTCCTCCTCTCCTCTAGGGACTGCTACCTCTGGTTTCCCAAGATTCTTTTGCTGGAAGTGGTGCTAGGGTTGAGAGTCTTGAGTCAGACTCTTTACTATCATTTATTAATATACCTAATAAGAGCAATCTAAATCTTCCGAATTTATTTTTAGGACATCTGAAAAGACTCTTAGGTAAAAGCCTGAGTTAAGTGTTTGCAATGAATCTGTTTGTTTGATGAACTCTTCTCAAATTACTCCAAGGTAGCCAGGAAAAAAAGAAAACAAAGAAACAAACACCACCACCCCCAAAACAACAACAACCACCACAACAACAACAACAAAAAACAATCTTTCAAAGATTCCAAAAAATCTATTCTTGTGTGTGAGTCCAGAAGTTGAGTAGTAGAAGTAATAGTATCAGGAATTTAGAACCAGCCTTAGCTTCAGAGTGGATTCTTGGTAAATTGTGCTACATGACATACAGTTTCAGAAGACTAAACATTCAGAAAAAAAAAAATACCTGAACTCTAACTAATGATGGTAAAATTAACCAACTAGTGTACATTTTTATATGCTATATTTTGGTGAACTTCCATTTCCATAAGATGGTTAAACTCCCTACAGTGAAATTAAGATTTAGCATTTGTCTGGTTTTGCCACATGGCTAGTCCATGCCACCTGTCCAATTTAGTCTCAACGGTATTTTTATGTGATTTCTGGAGATCAAATTTAGGTTGTCATGCTTGTGAGATAAGCACTTTGACTAACTGAAGTGTCTCCCAGGCCCTCCCTAGTATTTGCCTGTTTAGCACAAAAGTTACTACAATAAAAGCTGTCTTGACCCTAAGATGTACACCTACAATGATATGTTGTACGTATAGATAAGCAGGTCACAACAGAAAAAAGAAAGGGAAAAAAGAAAGGGAGGGAGGGAGAGATGGAGGAAGGGAGGGAGGGGTCGAGGAAGGAAGGAAGGAAGGAAGGAAGGAAGGAAGGAAGGAAGGAAAACTAGGTGGTTTAGGAGTATTAGTAACAAGCTTTCTGGCTTTCTACAAGGTTGCAGAGAGTACAAACTAAGTATCTGAGGTCAGCCTACATATCTATCACCTTCCTGTTTTCTCAAAGCACTTAAAAATTCATGTTATGTGGTTTAGTCTAAAGATTTATTCCAATTTATTCAAGATAATGCTGTGATAGTTATGATTGTTTGGCAAGTTGACTAAATCTGAAAACAACTACAATCTAGAAAAGGAGGGCAGATCTGTGAGAAACAGTCTGCTTGGCTGGAAGTGTGTCAATCCTTAAAGGCAGAAAGGCACAACCTTTTGATCCAGATCTTGAGGCACAAGACACATCTGTAATCTGGGTCACACCTTCTGCCGGAAGCCTACATAAGGACACTGAAGAAGGAAACTTTTTCTCTTTGACTGCTTGGCTTCACCTTGCTAGTACATCTGTTTCTTCAGGGGCACAGAAGCTTTCTTCTTTGGGATTCCAATATATACTCAAGACCAGCTGAGACACACAGCCTCGTGGGACTGAGAAACTACTAGACTCTTGGACTTTCCATTCACACCTGGCCACTGTTGGGTTAGTTGGACTACAGCCTGTAAGTCATTCCAATAAATTCCCTTTATATATACATATATGTCCCATGTATGTATGTGTATTCCATAGATATATATGTGTGTGTGTGTCCAATATATGTGTATTCATACATGTTACATATAATACATATACACATATATGTGTATATATGCATGTATATATATATGTGCATATATATATATATATATATATTCATTCTGTCAGGTCTGTGACTCCAAAGATCCCTGATTAATACAATGATTAAATCATACATATGCATACAGAGGGGACTGTATATGAAATACAAACAATGATTTGGTTACTCAAGTTCAAGTGTTCAGTTTTTTCTCTATCCAAATTCCTAAGATGCTTTTAAATTCTTTTTAACTTTTTTCTCCCCTTTACTCATTCCATTTCAACTTGGTGGTTAATTCTTTGAGAACTGGAAACTCATGAAATACTTGGAGAATTGACAAAGGACAGGGTAGTGTAATATCTAAATTACATAGGATTCTACTCAGTCAAGATAGTATCTCAGACCGTTGCACAAGAACAAAGACTTTCAATCTTGGACAGCTGCCTGGGACACAATAACACATTAAGTCAAGGAGAAAAGTGACAAATGAAAATTCTGTCAAGTCACTATTGTCAAGAGGTCTTTCTGTCCAACACTCTAACAGTGTATACTGCTTAATGCATTTTCTTTTGCTGGTCAAAAGAAAAACTGAAACTAAAAGACAGTAAATTATTTTAAATACTCTAAAAAAAGTCATTCACAGACCACAAATAACCATACATACAGGAGTAAATAGTCAATCTAGTTTTAAAAGAATGATTCTGATTGGTTACATTTCTGTCGCCCTCTTCTGCTGTCTTCACCTTGCTGGGCCAGCGTTTTAGTGATTTTAGGAGATACCCCTATTATGTCACATTATACAAATGCAGAGAAAAGATAAACCAGATCCAAACCATAATGCCCAGAAGATTCTGACAATAGGATTCTGGAGTTTTGCCTTAGTGGATTTATTAGATACTCCTTTCTCTTAAAGACTGATTTCCTGGTTAATACTCAACCCATTTACATCATGTTCTAGAGACCCTAAGATCTGGACTTAAAATTTCCCTGTTCCTTTCACCCCGATGCTCTCACATTCCCTTCAGTGTATTTGGAAAGTAACATTTGTTTGTCTGTTACTCTATCACCTTCATAAAACTACTATATTGGAACAAAGAACTTAGTTTGGGGGGAGGAACCTAAACCTCACTTGTATTTGGCTTTAGAATAAACTCTCTACCTTTTGAAAAAAATTCTAGAATTAAACACTTCTAGTAACGACTTTTTCCTACCAGTTCAGCTAACCTCGACTCAAGATTCTTCCTTATTACACACACCTTTGTATTATAAACTGGCCACCATTTTCTGTCCCACTGCTTTGCCACATTATATCCATCCCACCCGAAATACATGTTTTTATGTCTTTGATTATTATCTATGTTAACTGCAGAAGTCTACGGACATCAGAGTGCCATCCAAACCAAGGCTGACAAAACTGATACCCAATAGATGACCTCTGGACACCCATCTTTCTCTCCCCTTTCCTTCCTTTTTTTAAAAACAAAAAACAGAACTTCAAGTAACCCAGGCTGGCCCTCAATTCTACGTAGCCGAAGGTGTCCTTGAAAGGGCTTGGATAAAAGGGTACCCATCATCAAGTTTAGAGTTCTCTAACCTAATAGTTACCAGAAGTCAAACTTCTCCCTCACACACTCAGTTCTGGACACTTCCAAGGACACAGGAAGCCGCCAAGAACCTTTCGTCCTCTGGTTCCTGTAGGTTAGATTTCTGTGGTAACCAAATTTACAAATCCGGCTGGGCTCGCTGCCCCCTACACGGACCAACAGGCTGTCATTTTCAGTTCTCTGCTTATTGAACTCCGATGTCCTTCTTTTAAAACACACAAAGTATGTCTGCCCAACCAGGGGCGGATACCGCCCTCTTCTTAACTGTTTGCAGTTACGGACTAAAACGTTTCAATCATGTTAACTTTGATATCATCTCCCTAAGGCTTAATCTGAGGCCTGGGTCTGTGTGGAAACGATTCCAAGGGAGGAATGCCTCTTTTGCTCCGCGTCTTTAAAGAGCGCATGACACAGTCGTGTCACAAGGACCTGCTAGACACTTTCTGACAGATGACAAACTACTGCCCCCAGCAAGCCTCAAACCCAAGAAGGCTCGGTGTTCTTTACCTTTCTCTCTCCTTCCTCTTATCTTTCCCTTCTTTCATTTGCAGCCAAACAGGGTTAAGAAGTATTTGGGTGGCCTCCTCTCCCCTGTCGGAACTCTAAAGCAAGAAAATAGCAACCACGGGGGAGGGGGGGGAAAGACCCGAGCTCCCTCCTTTAGCTTACTACACTTGGGGAAAAGTTCCAGCAATGAAGTCTGCAGGGAAGGGGCGGGACTTCCGGGCAGCCGGCGCTGCTTCCGACAACCCCGGGACTTCCGGAGCAGCCCAGGACCGGAAACGGGCGTGCGGGGGAGAGGAAACAGACCCGGAGCCTTTGGAAGCCGGAAGTGGTCGCGCGCCGCGGAAGGTGGGGTGCGGGAAGAGGGGCTCCGACCACGGAAAGGGAGAGCAGAGGCGGGGCCTGCAGGCCGGCCAGTCGGCCGGCGGTAGGGCTGCGTCCGAGGGGCAGGCCGCCGCGATGCCCCTCCTCTCCCGGCTAACGTGCAGTGGCGTGATGGGGAAGGAGAGCCTTCCGGGGCGTCTCCGAGCGAGGGGGCGCGCGGCTGCGCACAGGCTCGCCGCGCAGGCGCACTGCCCTCTGCTGGCTCCGGACCGCAGTGCAGGCGCCGCGCTGCTGCTGCAGGCTCGCGAAGTTCTGGGGTCCTCTGGGAAGTCCTGAGGCGTTACAGAGAACGTGGCGGGAAAAAAAAATCGCCGAAAATTGGCCATCTGGAAGGATGAGGAGGCGTGGGGGTCAGCTCTAAACTGACCTCGGGATACTTTGGAATCCCTTGTGAGAACTGAGGTAATGATCTTGCTTAGTTCTAACTTCTGCTACACCTTAGTTTCGTGAAGCCAACTTTTCAACAAGAGGAGCAACCCAGCTTTGATGGGAGTTATCAAAGATATCCCATACCCTGTCCCCACTTTTATCAAGTCCCAAGGAGGTACAAACTGGAAAGGCTTCCCTGAGGACATCGCACTTTAGCACTTCTTAATTTCCTAACTTCCACGCCGGATTCTCTAACGTGTTGCTGTCTCTTTAGAGAGATGGCCAAGAATGATCAGATAAAGTTTGAAGAAATAGCTCCCTCGCAGGGCCCTGGCAGAAGAGTTGTGAAATCTTGGGGAGAGAAGACATGGCAGCAAGACAGGTTGATCTTGTTTTTTTGGACACCTTATTGGACTATGACTTGAAAATCAATTTAATAGCTAGCTGAGCTGCAAAGAGAATGATCATCATTCCACCAAGGCAAACAAGAGTTGCAACAAGGTGAATTAGAATAATGCACCGGCTACATGGTCAATTAGCCTTGTGGTCAGTCAGGGCCTTAACGCTACCAAATTGTTTTAAGAAAATTCTTGGGAATTCCTATTTGCCAGGCACTATTCTCAGCACTTCGGATGCCTTCTTGGCAACTAAATTTAGTAGGACGACTTGTCAAAAGAAAGAAGTTAATGATAGTGTTTGATGAGCCTACAACTCTTGGTAGTGGAGATGGATTTTATATAGTCTAGGAACTTACAGAAGATAACTTGAAATTACCGTCCGGAAAAACAGAAAACCCATGTAACAGTATATGTGCTGAAATTTGGGATGACAAGAATCAAGATTTGAGGAAATAAAAGTTTGTGTCCTTTGGTATGTGTGGGGAGAGGGGTGGGTGGTGTGTAATGTGAAAACTTGAGAAACAGGTTATATATTTCATTCTAAAGTACCTTATGATTTTTCTTTGTTTACTTCCTCATGCTGATTGTTTTAAGTATGGAATTATGTTAGTTTTCTAGTATAATTTACAGACCTTTCATGGAAGAACTAACATGTTGAATTGGAGAGGGAAACCTTTGGTCCCAGATGGCCAGAGGTGCTTTTCAGTGACTTGGCAGTGATCACGCTCTCCTGGAATGATCTGTTTCATGACAGAACAGCTGCTTTGCTCTACTACCACATGACACAATTTAGTTTTTTTGTCCCCCTGAAGTTGTTTTAATAACATTGTAACTCAGACATTTTTCATTGCCTTGTGTCTCAGGAATAAAGCAAATAAAACGAATATAAGCTGCACCGGAACTCTACTTATATTTTCAGACACTACACTAATTAACCAATGTCTAACATCTTAATCTTAGAACCCTAGCCATCATGTATCTTAAAAACAAAAAACAAAAAACGGGAATTTTAATTATGTATATTGGGGTGTGGTGGGCAGGTTGTATGCACAAGAATGAGAGGTCAGAAGAGGCCTGGGTCTCCTGGAGCTGGAGTTACCAGCTGAAAACCAAACTCAGGTTCTCTGAATCAGTGGTAAATAATTTTAGCCATTGAGTTTGTGTATTTAAAATTGGGATGAAAATATGCACAACAAGCTATTAGCACATTGTTACAATTGGATAGCCAACGTTTGGGTCAGTGAGTCCAGCAGGTTTGAGCTGTTCTTTGAGTTACACTGGTACAGACAAGGACTCTGAAAGAACAGAAAAGAAGGCGCAGTGTTGAGAGACACAGAACAAAGGAAGAAGAGAAAACTGGGGAATTAATAGAAGAATGGTCACATGTCATAGGGAAAAGTGTCTAATGATGCAAAGTAACCCATTACATAAATAAGTGATCAGTGGTTTGACAGAGAAGAGGCATGATCCATTTATACTAACCATGCCAGATGTTGGAGGGCTAGAAAATATATCTAGGTAAAGTAGGCAGACACACACACATACGTGTGTGTGTGTGTGTGTGTGTGTGTGTGTGTTTATGTGAAGATATATGTATAAAGATTTTACTAACCTATAACATTTAAAATGCCAATCATTTCTATTAACTCTATATTTTCTGCTTTAATTTCTTGTTCTTTTCGTAAACAAGGCATTATAAAAATATAGGCAAATTAATATTCTTGAAATAGCCATCTAAATCATAATCAAGTTTTCTTAGCATTTTCATTTGATATTATAATCAGTGTGGGGAAGATCAGAACTTTTGCTTCAAATTAATTTCCTAGTTTAGTTATCTCTACTGAAATATACTTATGAGCAAACCAAACAATTTCCAGAGCACACACAGCCGTATATGTACATGTGTGTGTATGTGTGTGTATATGTTATATATATATTATATATATTATGTATATTATATATTATATTATGTATAGATGTATATTTGGTATTTGGTAAGTGCACTGAACTCACTAGGCTTACTTCTGGAAATGCAGGCAGCTCAACTTTTCAATCTGAATCCTGATACTTTTGTTTTTCTAGAGCAGAAGCAGAACCAGCAGAACTGTGACACCTACTCTGGGTGCCCTTCTTAAGGTGAGAGGGGAAAAGTAGCTTCAAATATCTTTTCCCAAAACGTGAAAGGCTTCGTGGGGGGAATAAGACTGGTCAGTAGAGAGGAGATGAAGGAGAATGGAATTGAGAAAGTCAAAATATCAGCACCAGTAAAAGCAGACACACTTTGTTGCCGCCTACAGAGAGTTCACATTTCAGTCTTTCTCTGGAAATGAAAGACACCAATCAAACTGGGTTTTCTCAATTATGTTTGCTAATAATAATTTTTTGGTATTTACTGGTAAATTATTTCTAAATCTGAAAGAATATATGTAACTTCCATTAGCCTTGTGAGAGGAAAAGAAAATTACTGATATGTGTGTAACATTGGATAATGTTAATAATCACTTCTGGTCTTGTCAGAAACTTAGAAATTCTGTTTTTTGATGTACTAGATCAGAAAAAGGAGAAAAAAATATTTTAAGGGGGAAGTAGTATAGCATGTTATATATGTGAGACTGGTTATTTGGGTCAATATTATGTCTGTGCATGTTTGTGAGTATGTATATGTCGTGTGAATCATGAGAAGAAATGCACATTTTAAGTAAAGGCCAAATCGAGAGTTTCGTACCTGATTCTTTGGTTTGTAGAGAGGCATGAAAAATAACGTCAATTTCAGTATATCCCAGTTGAAATATAGGGACATCCAGGTATCAGTAAGACCTGAATCAGAGCCAGGAATATGAGAGTTGTTTCTCACAGACTTTAAGAAAACTGTGGGCAATAGAATGAAGGATCTATAATGGTCAATAAAAAAAGATGGAAACACACATACAGTGTTTAATGAGATACTGTTCTGGGGGGAGATACAACCACACAAGTGTGGGTTCAGTCCAGAGAGCCAATAAGAGAGCAAAGTGCCACTGCACTGAAGTGCAGCTTGGTGAACTGTGCTCTGAGTGGTCGACCTACAGGGGCAGCGACGCCTCACTGACAGCCCAGCCCAGCATGGGTAGACACCCCTGAAAGCTGGAACCTTGACGAAAAATGAGCTGTAGGTTAGCCTAGTCTACTTAACCAGACCTTGTCTTATTTTTTTTTTGTTTGTTTTTGTTTTTTGTTTTTTTGTTTTTTGGTTTTTGTTTTTTTTTTTTTTTCCGAGACAGGGTTTTTCTGTGTAGTCCTGGCTGTCCTGGAACTCACTCTGTAGACCAGGCTGGCCTCGAACTTAGAAATCCACCTGTCTCTGCCTCCCAAGTGCTGGGATTACAGGTGTGCGCCACCACGCCCGGCAGTCTTATTTTTTTTTAACTGAAGCTTACCTTCATTGGCAAGGTTTTCACAGTTCAAGAAAAAAGCTTATTATATCCAACAGAACAGTATAAAAATAAGAATGGGTCTCTCTCTCTCTCTCTCTCTCTTTTTTTTTTTTTTTTTTTTTTTTTTGCTGGTTCTTGGCATTGAACCTAGAGAGTCACATGGCAAGCAAGCCTATCAAAGAAATTGTATTCTAACCATGGTTGTTTCTCTGTCTCTCTCTGTCTCTCTCTGTCTCTCTGTCTCTCTGTCTCTCTGTCTCTCTCTGTCTCTCTCTCTCTCTCTCTCTGTGTGTGTGTGTGTGTGTGTGTGTGTGTGTGTGTGTGTGGTGTGTGTGGGTGTGTGTGTGTGTTTTAAGACATAGTGTCACTGTACACTCTAAGCTTGCCTGGAGTTTACTATGTAGCCTAGGCTAGCCTTAAACTCACAGCAGCTCACTTGCCTCCGCATCCCGAGTGCTGGAATGAGATACCAGTCTCCAAGCCTAGCTTATTCTGCTACTCTCTTTTGTTGGTACAACTATATCCTTTTTTCTTTTCTAGAAATGGCAAAAAATCTTTTGGCTTCATCTTTCTCTGTAAGAACAAAACTCTTACAAACGGGAGTGTCGCTTTATAATACGACTCATGGCTTCCACGAGGAGGAAGTGAAGAAGATACTGGAGCAGTTTCCTGGTGGGTCCATTGACCTTCAGAAGAAGCAGAACGGCATTGGCATTCTGACACTAAACAACCCCAACAAAATGAATGCCTTCTCAGGTAGGAGGGGTCTGGCTTCTCCAGACAGGGAATGACACCAAGTCTTAGCTTGCTGTCATGGTTTTTGTGGTCTTCCCCGCTGAAAAATTTGTTTGAAAGTTTTGATATTCTTTGTAGAATATATGCGTACAGATATGATTTTCTGTAACGTCAACCAGAAATATTTTTGTAATTATGCATATGGTAATTTTTTAAGTCATAAGTACAAATCTTGATAAAAGTGCACACTGTTAAGTCAATGTTTTATCATTGGACTGTGTTAACCATATTAAACTCTGATATGTTTGTTGTTAACTAATACTACTAGGAAGGAAGGGGAAAGAGATTTCAAAAATATTTTGTACATTGGCATACCGTCATTGTTAGTTTCTACCCTTGCCTACTAATATTTTTTAAGTTCTAAGTTCTTTACTTTTTTTTTTTTTTTTTGAGACAGGGTTTCTCTGTGTAGCCCTGGCTGTCCTGGAACTCACTTTGTAGACCAGGCTGGCCTCGAACTCAGAAATCCGCCTGCCTCTGCCTCCCAAGTGCTAGGATTAAAGGCGTGCGCCACTGCCCGGCCATTACTTTTTGAGATTATAATATAATTACATCATTTCCCTCTTCCCAGTCCTCTTTTATGCTACTACATATACACCCTGCCTCGTTCTCTTGATGAACTCTTTTTCTTAATTGTCTCTGTCTCTTCATCTCTCCATCTCTCCGTGCCCTCTTGTATGTGTGTGTGTGTGTGTGTGTGTGTGTGTGTGTATGTATGTATGTATTTGTATCCCTGAATACATAAGTGTAACCTGCTCAGTCTGTTACTTGTCTGTATATGTTTTCAGAACTGACCACTCAGTTTTGGATAACTAAATGCTCTTTCTTCCCTGGGGAAGATTTTTCTCCCAGTTTCCAACATTCCTTAATTACCTGTAATTCTTTGTATAGGGCTGAGTCTACACAAACTTTCCCTTGTCACATTGGCATGTCTGTTGTTGTCATCATCCTTCTTTGGGTCAAATTTAGGCAGCCATGTTGGTGAGGCTCCATGGGTGTAGCTTCTGATATTTCTAGAAGACAAAACCATAAAGCAAACTCCCTCTTCCTCTGGCTTTTAGAATCTCTCCGTCCCCTCTTCTACAGTGTTCCCTAAACCTTAGGTGCAGGAGTTGGTGTTGTAGGTATATCAGTTGGAAGTGGGTCTACAACTCTGCATTTTGATTAGTTGTGGTTTTCAGTATCCCTCACTCTCATATTGATAGAATCCTTTTCTTTAATTATTATTGTTTACACACACACACATACACACACACACACACACACACACACACACACACACACAAGTACAATCTGTTGAGTGTGTTTTTGTTGTTTGTATTTATATGGTTTCAGCACTGACTACTTTGTATTGGTCTCACCCCAGAAGGTAATGCTCTCTCAGCAGTACTTGACACATCTATTGATACTTATATTGTTCAGGTCTTGTTTATACAATGACTTCTAGGAAACACTGTATCACAGCAGCTATCCTGGTATTTTCCCTCTGACAAGCTTTCCACCCCGTCTTACTTGGTGTCCCCTGAGCTGGCTGTGCAGGAGCTATGATGTAGATGTATCCACTATCATAGATGTATCCACTGTCACTAAGCTCACTTCCATCCATTTATCTCTGCATTGAATTTGTTCACTTGTGGTTTCTGTGATGGCCTCCATTGGCTGCAAAGAGACTTGTTTTATGAGAGATAGTAGCTACATTTGTCTGTGGGTTTAAGGATAAGATTTAGAGTATAGTGAGGAATTATTCTGGCCCAGCAAAGTATTGATAGTAGATTTTTCTCCTGGGGTCCATGACTTCCTTCACTACCACCAGGAAGTTGGCTAAGTTTCTAGTACCAGGCATGATTTCTCATGTTGAGTGGACCTTCAGTTCAAGCAGATCGTGTCTGCAGAATGCAAGCGTGTGAGTGCTATTGAATGTACATTTAAGGGGGTTGCCGTGCCACGCCTGTCACTGTGGTTCTCAGAAGTCACCTTGTGTAGAACTGTTGACTGATTTCTTCCCTTTCAACGTGTTTTTTGGTACCACAGAACAAAGGCTTTCATGGTAGAACCAGCTCAAATACTCCAAGTACTGTGTCTAGTGTTTTCAGCATTAGGTATTTACCTTCAAACTTTGAAAGGCAAGCAAAAACAACAGCAGTAGTCTGTGTTGTTTGGGACTATCCATTTAACTATTTCTCAAGTAGAGACTGGAGAGATGGCTCAGCGGTTAAGAGCACTGACTGCTCTTCCAAAGGTTCTGAGTTCAAATCCCAGCAACCACATGGTAGCTCACAGCCATCCTTAATGAGATCTATCGCTCTCTTCTGGTGTGTCTAAAGATAGCTACAGTGTGCTTTCATATAATAATAATAAATAAATCTTTTTTAAAAAAAGATTTCTCAAGACTGGTACTGGGCATTTTGTTAGTCTGCGATTCTTATGGGAAGGAATATCAGCCCAAGAGGCATTGTGTATATGTGTGTGTGTGTGTCTGTGTGTCTGTGTGTTTACATATCTGTATGTATATATGTGTGTATGTGTGTGTGCATACACTTATATGTATTGTATATATTTTCAGATATGTGAAAAATAATAAGAGTCCTTGAAGTTTTATTAAAGGACCTTGGGGTTCATTGTCCCTCCTACTTTCTCCCTCTTGTACTAATCTCCCTCCACTCTCCCTGGTTCCCATTTCCGTTTTCCTCTTTGTATCACCTCTGTCTTGTTGTTCTCCTCTCAAGTTCTCCAGCCCACCTCATCCCTTCATGGTTTCTCCACGTTGTATTCTCTCATTTGAAGATTTAGATCTAGAAGCTGCAAATGAGAGAGAACATGTGACATTTGTCTTTCTCAGTCTGGGAAGACTGAATATAATCATTTCTAAGTCTACCAAGTTATTTGCATATTTTGTGATGCGATTTTCTTTATATTTACAGCTGAGTAGTACTGTATTGTGTATATGTACCACATTTTCATTACCCTTCATCTGTTGAGGGCATTTGGGTTTTTTGTTTGTTTGTTCTGTTTCTGCTTTTCTTGTTTCCTATCTATTGTGAACTGTGTGGTAGCGTACATGGCTGCGCACAGGTCTGGAACGGAATGTGCAGTTCTTTGGGTATATGCCCAGGAGTGCTCTAGCTGAGTCACAGTAGCATTATTTTTAGTATTAGAGGATTTTTCATACTGATTTCCAGAGTGGCTGCACCCGTTTGCATTTTTACTTTTAGCATTTAAATTGTTAGGCTCAGAAGTATTTTATATCATTTTATGTATTAACACATAATTCAATCAGTTGTAGACTATGAGTTTCCAGCACTGGGGCTTTATGGAAAGACCACTTTCATTCTGCTTAAGGAATTGAGACCTCCTTGATTACAGCAATGCTGACCAACCCTAATAGAATGCCAGACACAGTGAGATTCATGTGTAATGTTAAAAATTCTAGCAGCCATCATTTAGATAGCAAAACCAAATAGGTAAAATTAATTATAATAATATACTCCATTTAACTTCCTTTATTTAAAATATTTTCACTGAAGTAAAGAATATAAGAAATTTCATGTGAGGTACTTTCTCTTTTTATAATATGCTTTTGAAATCACTTGTTACATAATCTCAGGTAACCACCCACATTTCAAGTGTAATTAATGGTAGTAGCTCCATATATTCAACTCTGTAGGCAGAATATTAATTCGATTCATAATGTACAAAACAAATAAAAGCAGAGATGTTTTCAGTAATGATGCTTTGTTAACATGTGTGGGGAGATGAACCCCAGTGCCTTTGCTTAGGTATAATCAAAGCAGATAGCTCTAAGGTTCTGAGAGTATAAGATCTCCTCCAGCTCTTAAGGTTTGCTGTACTAAGTCAAAAGAGTGAGTTTAAAATGAACTACTGGTTTAGTTTTTATATTCATGGTCACCATTATTGTTTAGGCACTTAAATATCGTTTGTGATTGAAAATGTAGATTTGTCTGTATAGATTTATTCTTACCCTAAATGTATGGATTGTTTTTGTCTCCCAAACTATAAATAATTTGCATGTAAGAATATTTTTAAGCTTGCAGGACATTCTTGAGAAGTTTCTAATTTCAGTAGGTAGTACTTAGAAAGGATGATTTTTAGTTATTTGTGAATTCATAACACTTATCTAACATTTACTGTACCTCCTGTCACTACTGGTTATGACCGAACAGTGATTATTGGCCTTGTGGGATATTTTTTCAAAAAACAAGTCCCATGAAAAATGTTTTAAAATACCATTAATCATATTGCAGCTATTACGACCTATAAAATGTATAGATATAGGTTATTTATTAGAACTTGAAATGACACTTTCTGCTGTTTCCATGTGACACTGATCAAATGTGTAATCCATCAGCTTTGCTGCTGGTAGACCCGTAAAGCAGTTTTATACTGTGCCTTCAGTGTGTCAGTTTTCCAGCTGTGACCTTAAAGTACAAGTTCATTAGTCCCTTTTAAATCTAATTGACTGGTCCTGCTGAGAAGACCCTTAGAATCTCGCTTTGTTGTAGACTGTCTGTATCTGGTGTGCCATAAAACCTCACAGTCATGTTATGCTCACAAAGCTCATTTAGCTTGTTCACTGAGACAGCGTGCATCCACTATAATATATTCCAATTTTTCAATTTCTAGGGCATGTATGATACAGTCTTATGTTTATACTTACTACATTTGTCCAATTTCTGTGAATTTAAAATTTTAAGGCAGGGTCTGTTTTACATACCTTGCTGTATAATCCACTGTATCAAAACAATAAGCATTTGGTAAAGCTACAGTAAATATAAAGTATCTGTCCTAGCAGTCTTGGTTAGCACTTTACTGTATCAGTTTTTATCATCTCTGAGGTGTGTCTCTCTCTCATCTGATAGGTGTCATGATGCTACAACTTTTGGAAAAGGTAATTGAGTTAGAAAATTGGACAGAAGGGAAAGGCCTCATTGTCCATGGAGCAAAAAGCACTTTTTGCTCAGGATCTGATCTGAATGCTGTGAAGGCACTCTCCACTCCAGAAGTAAGTACATAGTCTGTGTACTTAGAGTACTGGTATTAGGTCTTCTTTGAAAGTCTGATAGAATTCTGCACTAAACCCATCTGGTCCTGGGCTTTTTTTGGTCGGGAGATTTTTTTAATGACTGCTTCTATTTCTTTAGGGGTTATGGAACTGTTTAGATGGCTTATTACAGATGCAATGCAGTCCCAATCTCAATTCCAACTCAATTCTTCATAGAGTTATAAAGAGCAGTTTTCAAATTTATTTGGAATAACAAAAAACCCAGGATAGGAAAACCATTCTCAACTATAAAAGAACTTCTGGAAGAATCACCATTCCTGACCTCAAGCTATATTACAGAGCAATAGTGATAAAAAGCTGTATGGTGTCAGTACAGAGACAGGCAGGAAGATCAATGGAATAGAAATGAAGACCCAGAAATGAGCCCACACACCCATGGTCACTTGACCTTTGACAGAGGAGCTAAAACCATCCAGTGGAAAAAAGATAGCATTTTCAACAAATGGTGCTGGTTCAACTGGAGGTCAGCATGCAGAAGAATGCAAATTGACCCATTCTTATCTCCTTGTACAAAGCTCAAGTCCGAGTGGATCAAGGACCTCCATGTAAAACCAGATACACTGAAACTAATAGAGGAGAAAGTGGGGAAGAGACTTAAATACATGCACAGGGAAAAATTTCCTGAACAGAACACCAATGGCTTATGCTCTGAGATCAAGAATCAACAAATGGGACCTCATAAAACTGCAAAGCTTCTGTAAGGCAAAGGACACCATCAATAGGACAAAATGGCAACCAGCCAGTTTGAGACCTCATGAAGCCCAAGAAGAAGGAGGACCAACATGTGGGTGCTTTGGTATTTCTTAGAAAGGGGAACAAAATACTCACAGGAGCAAATACGAAGACAAAGTGTGAAACAGAGACTGAAGGAAAGGCCATCTACAGGATTGGACAAATATCTTTACCAATCCTACATCCAACAGAGGGCTAATATCCAATGTATATAAAAAACTCACGAAGTTAGATTCCAGAGAATCAAATAAACCTATTTTAAAAATGGGGTACAGAGCATACAGAACAAAGAATTCTCAACTAGGAATAGCAACTGGCCAAGAAGCACCTAAAGAAATGTTCAATATCCTTAGTCATCAGGGAAATGCAAATCAAAGCAACCTTGAGATTCCAGCTCACACCTGTCAGTATGGCTAAGATAAAAAACTCAAGTGACAGCAGATGCTGGCGAGGATGTTGCGAAAGAGGAACACTCCTCCACTGCTAGTGGGATTGCAAGCTGGTACAACCACTCTGGAAATCAGTCTGTCAGTTCCTCAGAAAATTGGACATAGTGTTACCTATGGATCCAGCTATACTACTTCTGGGTATATACCCATAAGATTCTCCAACATATAACAAGGACACATGCTCCACTATGTTAATATCAGCCTTATATATAATAGCCAGAAGCTGGAAACAACCCAGATGTCATTCAACAGAGGAATGGATACAGAAAATGTATATTTACACAATGGAGTACTACAAGGCTATTAAAAAACAATGAACTCATGAAATTCTTAGGTAAATGGATGGAACTAGAAAATATCTTGAGTGAGGGAACCCAATCACAAAAGAACACACATGATATGCACTCACTGATAAGTGGATAATAGCCCAAATGCTCAGAATATCCAATATGCAATTCACAGACCACATGAAGCTCAAGAAGAAGGAAGACCAAAGTGTGAATTCTTTGGTCCTTCTTAGAAGGGAGAACAAAATACTCATGGGAGGAAATATGAAAACAAAGTGTGGAGCAGAGACTGAAGGAAAGGCCATCTAGAGACTGCCACCTGGGGATCCATCCCATATATAGTCACCAAACCCAGACACTATTGTGGATGCTAAGAAGTGCTTGCTGACAGGAGCCTGATATAGCTGTCTCTTGAGAGGCTTTGCCAGAACCAGACAAATACAGAGGCAGATGCTGGCAGCCAATTATTAGACTGAGCATAGGGTCTCCAATAGAGTCCCCAATGGAGGAGTTAAAGAAAGGACTGAAAGAGCTGCAGGAGTTTGCAACTCCATAGGAAGAACAATAATACCAACCAACCAGACACCCACACACACAGCTCTCAGGGTAAACCACCAACCAAAAAGTACACATGGAGGGACCCAGGGCTCCAGCTATATATGTAGCAGAGGATGGCCTTGTCAGACATCAGTGAGAGGAGAAGCCCTTGGTCCTGTGAAGGCTTAATGCCCCAGTGTAGGGGAATTTGAGGGCAGGGAGGCAGGAATGGGTGGGTGGGTGGGTGGGTGGGGGAACATCCTTCTAGAAGCAGGGGATGGGATGGGATAAGGAGCTTTAGGGGTGGGAACCAAGAAAGGGGAGGGGTTTTTCTAAGTCCTCCATTCATTTGAAATGTAAATAAAGAAAATATCCAATAAAAACATTTTAAAAAAAGAAGAGAGGACCAGAGTCAACTGGTGTTAAGTTGAAGAGAAGATGATATGGAGTAAGGAAAACTCATTTATTTTGACAAATGGAGTATTAAAAGGTTTTGGGACAAGGTTGAAAGCCATATTATACTGGATTTAAGATGGTATGGCTTTTATGAAAAATCTATCTTGCCAAAAGCAATATACAGATTCAATGCAATCCCCATCAAAATCCTAACTCAGTTCTTCATAGAGTTAGAAAGAGCAATTCTCAAATTCATCTGGAATAACAAAAAACCCAGGATAGTTAAAACTATCATCAACAGCAAAAGAACTTCTGGGGGAATCAATATCCCGGACCTCAAGCAATACTACAGAGCAGTAGTGTTAAAAACTGCATGGTATTGGTTCAGTGACAGGGAGGCGGATCAATGGAATAGGATCGAAGACCCAGAATTGAACCCACACAACTATGGCCAATTGATCTTCGACAAAGGAGCTGAAAACATCCAATGGGAAAAAAAAGTCTAGGAATCAGAGCCTTAGAATGCAAAATCCCAAAGCTCATTCTAACTTCTTTATTTTACATATACGTTCCTAGCAATAGTATGTGACAGAGTCCTATGTTTCCTGAAGTGACTGTGCCTGAAACTCTACTCTGTTCTTGAAAGCTATAATTGTCATAGTTGTCTGTCATTAATGGTATTTAGAGTCACCTTAGAAATAAAGCTTTGGACATTGTTGTGAGGAATTATGTAGCTTGAGTTCATTGAGACGGGAGGAACACCATAAATATGGGTGATGCTGCACAGGCTGGGAACTGGTCAGAGTGAAGGCAAGCAGGCTAAGCATGTCCATCCACGGCTGCATTCTGACGGAGGATGCCGCACCCCAGCTGCCACGCCTTCCTTGCCGCTCTTACTGCCTGCCTCACACTACTGCACCAAACCCTCCTCCTTTCCATAGTAAACTTCTGTCTTTAGGACCTGCCTCACACTACTGCACCAAACCCTCCTTCTTTCCATAAGTAAACTTCTGCCTTTAGGACTTTTGCCACATCAGAGAGAAAAATAATTAACTCAGGTTCAGTCTGACTAACGTTGTGTCACCATCCTGTGCTCAAGATCTGGGAGAGCTCACAGCACTATTTTTACTTCAGCCTCAGAGAATTGGAAATGAAAACACTGATTTTCAAAAAGTTTAGCCTTGTTCCTTTTAAAAATCACCTCTTTATTAATTTAAAAAGCACCTCTTTATTTAATCATATTTTTTGTTTATTTTTATTTAAAGAATGGAGTGGCCTTATCTATGTTCATGCAAAACACCTTAACAAGATTTATGAGGTAACTATCTTTCTTTTAAAAATAGGATTTTTAACAGACTGGGTGTGTAACTTATTATTGCATTATCTGTACATTTTCAATAGCTGAGCTTCATATTGTAGCTGTTGTGATGATGGGCTGTTACAAGGTCTGATGCCAGCAAAGAGGCAGGGTGGCATGCGAGACTCCCCCAGGATGGAGAGAGGGCAAGAGGAGTAAACGGCATCCACAAGACAGAAGAGCTGAGTAGGCAAACACTTTGAAAAGCTTTCTGTCCAAAGTGGATTTACATTGTACCTAGATAGAGGAAAGGGAGAAAAAAAGTGTGTATTTAAGGTTGCAAACTCAGTACGTTTTGAATCTTTCTGATTTTGTCCTTAAGATTTATTTTATGTATATGAGTACACTGTCACTCTCTTCAGACATACCAGAAGAGAGAATCGGATCCCATTACAGGTGGTTGTGAGCTACCATGTGGTTTCTGGGAATTGAGCTCAGGACCTCTGGAAGAAGTCAGTGCTCTTAACTATTGAGTCATGTCTCCAGCACTCTCTCTGACTTTTTATTCTTAATATAAGCATTTTAAAAGTATGAAAACTAAGAAAATATATATTTAAGCATGCTTATTTGACATTTCTGTATTAGTACTCATTTGAGAGTCTAGAAAAAAATAGAATCGTAACATTGCTGTTTTTAATATCATTTCCTTAACTCCTGTTTACTCCTGCCACACTGGAATTTACTCTTTTTTTTTTCTAGTTTAAAACTCTCTTTTATTTTAAAGATTATTTTATATGTATGAGTGTTTTGCCTGGTTGTCTAGAGCCTTGAGAGACCAGAGGAAGGCATCAGATGCCCTGGAACTGAAATTATGGATAATTATTAGCTGCCATGGTGGGTGCTGGAGACTGGACGGACATAGGTCCTCTGCAAGAGAGCAGGCACTCGAAGCCACTAAGCTATCAATCCTCTCTTCAAGAGGTTTATGTTTTCATTCTTTTAATTATCTGTCTATAAACTTATCTGTCTGTCTGTTTATCGGCAGTGTATTATGTAGCCCAATTTGATCACAAACTTATTATTAGTTGAGGCTGGCCTCCAACTCCTGTTTTCCTTGCTTTTATAAGTGCCTGGATTATAGGTATCACCACATCTGGCTAAAAGTTATTCTTGTTTAAGAAATCCTTTCTAGGTGGGAGTAGGACATATTAAGAAAATATTTAGTCAGGTTAGACTAGTAGCTTTCCATTTTGGTTAGAATCTATAAGAAATGCATACTTTGAAAACACTTTCTATCTACCTAATAGTATTCTCACAGTTTTAACATAATTTCTTTTTATTTCATTATTATTATTTAAGACAAGGTTTCAACTCTTATAGCTCTGTGCAGAAACTCACTGTACCAGGCTGACCTTGTACCCTTAGAAATCCATTTGCCTCTCAAGTGCTGGGATTGAAGGTGTTTACCAATGCCTGCCCGTCTTCTGATGTCCTCCCGTGGTCTCTGAAGGTTCTAGATACATATATAGAGGTGCTGGGATTGAAGGTGTTTACCAGTGCCTGCCCGTCTTCTGATGTCCTCCTGTGGTCTCTGGAGGCTGTAGATACATATATAGAGTATGTAATATAAGCACCCAGGCCAAACACTCATAAATATAAAATCATATTTAAAAGACTTTTAACCTATGGGGAGAAAAGACAAATTCCAGTGTGGTGGAAGCAAACAGGAGTTAAGGCAAGATATTTGTATATAATTATATATATGGTTCTTTATAAAAAGAAACAGGTTCATTTTAAATAAGTAATGCTAATATTATAGGAGCAGCCTCTGGCCACTTAGTCATTTGATAGAAATCTTAAATACTTGATTTTGTAACTCTGTGTTTTAGACCAGATTATCCCATCAGTTATGACCATAATAACCCCACCCTGAGTGTAGCCGTGAAATAAAGCAAGCAGTTTCACAGTGACTGTGCTCATGTCCTAGCTCGTCATTGAGAAGGCAGCATCTGCTTTACTGTACACCAGGCAGTGATTCCGGCAGGCACTTCGCTGGCCTGCTGGGACACCAGCATGGCTGGTTTGTGGCATCATGCCACTTTCTCTGCTGGTGCTCTTGACGTTTTCTGTTGCTAGCATTGAGGCTTGTTGAAGATTTTAAGATGATGTATATAAATGAATACTAACGTTAGAATTATTCACATGTGTTTTCCCCTCAATATACAGACTACCACTAATAAGTGTTGCTCTGGTTCAAGGCTGGGCAATGGGTGGAGGAGCAGAAATTACTACAGCATGTGATTTCAGGTAAGATAAAAATTACATTGCTGCCCGCATAAAATAATTAGCATATGATTGGATTTAGTTTTACCATTTCAATATTTCATATATTCTTAAACAAGGTAATCAATTAATGAATGTTTTCTTTTTACCAGTCTTTAAAGCAGATAAATTTTAGTTTAGTGCAGCTATTAGTCAATTATAATAAATTTCTTTAAAACAAAACAAAACAAAACGCAGTGACTATCAATAAATCAAATCCATATTAGCAAAGATCCTAAGAAGGAAAGTCATGGAAGTCAGAAGAAGGAAACGGTAAACCCAAGAGAATTATCCAGAGGCTACCCACTGAAGAATGCAAGATGAGAAGAGCCAGGACACACAGGGGTCACGGTGCTGCAGTTCTCATCAAGAGGGTTCTGAGATCCAAGCTTTCCCTATCCATGGTTCAAACCACTTTACAGATGGAGAGCAGAGTTGCCGGGACTCTGGGAGCTGATAGTTCTTCTTCCTTAGAATAATTCTCAGCTTTCGGTAGCTATGCAGGTACAGAGGTCATAAAATCTGATGCTTTGCACAGGCTTCTTAGCGTTATCCCAAAGACTGTAGGAACAGCTCTGAGGACACCTCTCTGCTCTTTCATATGC
This sequence comes from Apodemus agrarius, assembly GCA_964023405.1. Taxonomy (NCBI): domain Eukaryota; kingdom Metazoa; phylum Chordata; class Mammalia; order Rodentia; family Muridae; genus Apodemus; species Apodemus agrarius. The sequence goes on along the minus strand of OZ030027.1, from coordinate 4,450,951 downwards.
TTGTCCTGAGATCTGTAAAAATGGAGGAAGACAGCACCACATTGAACTGTTCCACACCGACAGCTTTGAGAAGTCCCCAGCACTTGAAGTCTTAGCACAGAGTTGTGTTTTCAAGAAATTTAGATGCTTTATTTTTAATGATACATTTGATCCTTTTCCAGTTTCAAAAATTGTTGTGTATTCTAGGAAACTAAACTGGGAAGACAACAAGGAGCCTGAGCCTGGCATCAGATATCCTGTCCTCCTCTCTGTCTGCTGCTTCTGCCTGTCTGACGCGTGTGTGCATGTGCCTGTACGTGTGCATGCTCGTGCGTGTGCGTGTGCGTGTGCGTGTGCGTGTGCGTGTGCGTGTGCGTGTGTGTGTGTGTGTGTGTGTGTGTGTGCATTTTTAGCATAAGGCTGTATCTGTGGCTTCCCACCCATGCCTCAGTTCCCAGATGACTCAGAGACTTGCTAGGCCAGTTCTCAGAAGCTTGTAACTTAGATTTACCCATCGATGGCTGCCACATGGCTAGTCACCGCTCCTCAGCTCTATCGTACAACTTCCTTTGCGTCTAGGCAGGGACTCTCCATGTTTTCCTCTTTCCCAGAGTTCCTCTTTCTGCAGGATGTCGTCCCACCTTCCTATCCTGCCTTTTTCTATAAGTCATAGGCTTTTAATTTGAACAGATCAGAAGGTGCCCTAGGTGGGCAAGGAAGGACACAGACACATCTTCACGCAGTGTACATGTATATCACGTCAACATAATGCTTACTCTTACTGTATACAAAATATTAAAGTGGTCTTAAAGTTACCTTATTTTACACTATAGCATTTAGTAGAAAATCAGTAAAAATTATCTGTCATACCTTAAAACTACTCATTTTGTCATTTTGCTTTACATATCTTCACTCATAATCTTAACTTCATTTTCCGTTTTTGTAAAGCACTTTATAGCAATACAGTTTATATATTAAATAACTCTTATACAATGATTTGATATAATTTTAAACAACACAATTTCAGATCCTAAAATCTTCCCCATTGTATTCACATTTTAAAATTACTTTTTAAAAGAATTTAACTTTTGTATGAATACTTTTCTTGTTTGCATGTGTGCTCATGGAAACCAGAAGAGGGCATCAGAGCCCCTGGAACTGGAGTTAAGAGGGTTTACCTGTGATGTGGGTGCTGGGAGTCAAACTCTCATTCCTGACATGAAAAATAAATGCTCTTAACTGCTGAACCATCTCTCCAGCTCCTAGAATCACTTTGTCTAAATGTGTTTAATTTCTTGTTTTCTACATATGTAGACTTCATCTTTTAAAATGTTGGCACATAAACTAAGAGACCAGTTTCAGTCAATTTTTGACCCTTCTGTTTGGTAAATAGCATTCTGGACGTTTCATTAGGTTATTTTGATTAGAATTACAAAAACTTTTGTTTTTAAATAATCTTATATTGAGATCTTAATTACACGTCCTCAAATGCATCCATTTTAATTGTGTACTATCAAGGAATTTTGAGGACAGCATATATCCATGTAGCCACTGCAGTTAAGATATAGAACATTTTTATTTCTCTTATGTGTTTGTTAATAATGCAACACTAAACATGAGTACACAGGTATCTCTACTGTATGATGACTTAGATTTCAAAAGGTCTATCCACTGGACTTATACATATAACTGGGTGGGGTGGTAGATCTTTCTGTGTAGGCAAGTGCATCTGAACTGGAATTCCTTCCACCTCATCCTCCCAAATGACTCAATTATAGGCCTCTCCACACTTGCTTTTCCAAAGAGCAAATATTTTTAGTTTTTAAAGTATGTTTAGGTTTTCATTTTAAAATATTTACAAATGTCCAAAAACGTTTACTACTTGAGTCTCCTTGAATGCTAGTTGCCAGCCAGGATACAATTACAAATCGAGAAAGTCAGAGAGAAGCAGTATTTTAACTAATCTGTAGATGCCATTCAGGTTTTTTTCTGTTAGTATTTTAATATACTTATTTTTGTGTTGCTGCCTGCAGCTACTGTGAACTGGGTCTCTGGAACAGAAGCCAAGGGATGGATGGGGAAGGGCGAAAAAGAACAAGGGCCAGGGCGCGATAGGTTACCGATCAATGCCAAAGTTTAATGAAGGTCTGACAATTTAACAGTTTGGGTGAGCCCCTCCTCCCAGACTCCTGCTTGGCTTTTCGTTGGGTGTTGGTTCCACTGCTCAGGCAGCTGGGCGGGTCACCTGCTTAATTTAGGAATGCATAGATCTGGAGGAACTTCACCTTCACACTGAGCACTCCACCCTAGGTAGGGCAAGATCGTGAATAGCACTGGAATCCCTGCTCGTAGGCTGGGAGAGGAAGTTCACCTTGACCAATGTCAAGTTCCTACCATGCGACATGACCCCTCAATATGGCTCTGTACATTTTTGGTATGGGATCTGATCAAGAATCTATTTTGCTTGATACAGATATAGCCATCCTCACCCTTTTATATTTAACCTTTCTGTCCATTTATATATATTTGCTATATAACTAGAGCATAGGTTCTAGTAGATCACATGAATTAGGATCATATGTCTTTCCTTTTCTGGGGGTACTGGGTGCTGAATTCATGGATATATTGGCAATCTGCCTACCACTGAACTGCATTCCCTGACATTTTGATACTTTAATGTTGAGATGGGCTTTCACCAAGTCACTGGGGGAGAACTTTAAGAAGTTGTTGATCTGACTTCTGCCTCTGGTTTTCAGGAAAGTAGGATTAGGGATACCAGGCCAGGCTAGAGGTGTGATCTTTTTATTTAGTACTGCAACCTCTCTCTTGTCTAATTGGTAGATTTGTACTGTTTTATACTCATTGTTGCTATTGATTTTATTTTAGTCTACCATCTTCTTAAGAAGTTATTTTTATTTGCATGCATGTTTGGCTATATGTGTACATGTGTGCTCTCAAGGGGGCAGGATAAGGTGTTGGGTGGATCCCTGCCACTGGAGCTAGTCACCGTGAGTCAGTGCTGGGGCCTGAACTTGGGTTCTCTCAAAAGCAGAAGCTGCCCTTAATTACTAAGCTATCTCTCCTGCTCATCAATCTATCATCTTAATATTTTTGTCTAATGACTTGATTCTGTCTGTTCTTTCTTACACTTCTTAACTCATTGTAGATTATATAATTCCACTTACTTCTATTGACTACCTAAACACACACACACACACACACACACACACACACACACAGAGAGAGAGAGGGGGGGGTTAGGGGGAGAAAGAGACAGAGATTTCTTCTAGTTTTGAATTAACAGTATGTATCTTAAAGTCATCACAGCCCTATGCAGAATCTTAAACTAATTGAAGTAGGATATTGGGATAGTACACTCTATGTTTATTTCTTATGTCCTGCCCATTGGGTATTATCTTTATTTGGCATTTTAATGCCACAGTTGCTATAGTTTAGCTTTAGGCAATTATCATGTAAATAAATATACATAATGAAAGTAAATTATCAAGCCAGTTGTTTATATTTCCATGAGAATGAATATCTGGGTTCAGTATGTTGGTTTACATTGATTGCCAACCTGAGGGGATCTAGAATACTTCCAAGACAAATCATTGGGCATACCTAATCATTGGGCATACCTGAATTAGACGAATTGAACTGCGAAGATTCTCCCTTACTGTGGGTGGCACCATTTCATGGCCTGGCGTTCTGTCTGTGTAAAATGGATGCAGAACTGTTTCCTGAGTGTGCAGAGCCACCCTCCCAGTCCAGGTGTTACCCCTCCTTGTCATGAGGCAGTGCACCTTCAGAAACTGAGCCTGAATAAACCTCCCTCCCTCCACCCCTCCCTCTCTTCCCCCTCCTCCATTTTGACACCTCAATGAGGAGAGTAGCTATCACAGACTACACATAGGCACTCTATGGATTTTTGCCACATTTTTTTTAAGTCATAAATGAAGATGAAAGTTTCCCTAACAAGGAATTCTTTGGGCATTATTTTGTTGAATGTTCACTTGTTTAGAAACTAAGTTTTGATAAGGCAGTCTAACATTTTGGTATGTATATCGATGTATATCAAACACAAATATTTTGTTTCTTGTGTTGTTACAAAATCAGAGCCTAGGAACCATGACTCGGTCAGCAGTGGGCACTGGACAGAATCAGAGCCCAGGAACCGTGACTCGGTCAGCAGTGGGCACTGGACAGAATCAGAGTCTAGGAACCGTGACTCGGTCAACAGTGGGCACTGGACAGAATCAGAGCCTAGCAGTGGGCACTGGACAGAATCAGAGCCTAGGAACCATGACTCGGTCAGCAGTGGGCACTGGACAGAATCAGAGCCTAGGAACCGTGACTCGGTCAGGAGTGGGCACTGGACAGAATCAGAGCCTAGGAACCGTGACTCGGTCAGCAGTGGGCACTGGACAGAATCAGAGCCTAGGAACCGTGACTCGGTCAGCAGTGGGCACTGGACAGAATCAGAGCCTAGGAACCGTGACTCGGTCAGCAGTGGGCACTGGACAGAATCAGAGCCTAGGAACCGTGACTCGGTCAGCAGTGGGCACTGGACAGAATCAGAGCCTAGGAACCGTGACTCGGTCAGCAGTGGGCACTGGACAGAAGCAGAGCCTAGGAACCGTGACTCGGTCAGCAGTGGGCACTGGACAGAATCAGAGCCTAGGAACCGTGACTCGGTCAGCAGAGGGCACTGGACAGAAGCAGAGCCTAGGAACCGTGACTCGGTCAGCAGTGGGCACTGGCAACACTGCTGGAGCCCCACCTAGCCATCTCAGTCACAGCCTCTCACCTTGTCACAGCACAGAAGCAAACTCATGAATAAGAAAATTTTTGATTTTTGTTTCAGTTAACATGTTTCTTTTAATCTCAGAAACTTTAAAATTGTTTTGGTGTAGGAGACAATTTATCAAGATCTCAACTTCTTTGAAAACCAGTATAAGGGAATGGATTCATAGATGAAATGGCAAAAAAAAGGTCATTTCGTGTTATAGCGCCCTCTGCTGTCCTGACTTCAGACTGCATTAGGGGCCTGAGGAAACAGTCACATGGCTTTTTATGGGTGATATGAAACTAAATAGGAAATGCTTCATGTATAACTTAATTAAATTCTTCCTTTATTTTACCTGGAGATACAAGTATTTAGACAATATAGAATTCAAATATTTAATTATATAAACATAAAACATCTTTAAAGAGTTTTAAGCTATATGCAAACAGGTACAAATAAACAATGTTCTTCCATAGAACCACAAGTTAAGAATTTTTAGATGCTCATTGATAAAAATAAAAATCATTTGCTGTTATATCTGGTGCTCTTCTTCAAGTGTTTATTGGACCTTTGTACCATCTTTCCTATTAATTTTCCTTTCCATAATTTAGAATACTTAGGATTTAGTATTTCTTTAGTATGAATGAAAAAAACTATCAGAGAAGACCATTAGATAAATATTGTGTCATTATAGAGATTAGCATATTATGGATCTTACTGAATATTTGTTATGATATACATGATTATGTCTCTATTATCAGATACATGCAGTAACATACCTGATAGGTTTTTAAAACAGTTTTCCAGTAAAAGCATGGTCACTTCTATGGAAATGATTCCGTAGTCAGCTCAACATGTTTTAGCACTTCTATAAGCCAGGTATAGCCATCTACATTCATGTCTTTGGGTTCTAAAAATTTTTCTAGTATGTATTTGTTATTTGCTAAAGAATTTACCCACAGCTAATTATAGCAGTCCTCCTCCCATATCAGGATTTTGCATTTTTTGTTGCAAATAACCTGTAGTCAAAGTACAATTTAAAGATATTAAATATAAAGGTACGGCAGTAAATCCTTCCTCAGATTCAGATTGTGTGCTGTGAGCGGCCTGGAAAAAGCCCATGCTGCTGGACTCTGCCTGTTTGGACAGTGCAGTGCTGACGCCTGCCCATTGGTCACAAGCAGCTGTCGAGGTTATCAGGACCTCTATCATGGCACCACATGGACTTGTACTCAATGAGATTTTTACTTAATAACTGCTATAGATTAACGATACTGGGAATCTGATTTCAGTATACAGTTAAAATTGATATACTTTATTACTCGTCTTAATTTTTAGTTGTACTTCATTAGATCAACTTTCTTGTTGGTATATATGTTTAGGGAAGTTATATATAGGATCTGATGCTAGGTGTGCTACCTTCTGTAGGGAAATGGGAGATAGCAGAAACAATTTTTAAGTGAAGAAAAACTTGATTCTTACCATAGAAGTTTGAAAATCATCATCCTGGATTTCTGAACAAATTTAAATACATACCCCAAGAGCAGCTCGAGTATTAAAAGTGAGGGCTCCACACAGGACTGCCTGCTGGATGCTCTTTATTACCAGCTCCTGTAACCAGGAAGTGGTACCTCAGTTCATGCTGGGGGAGGCTTTTCTCAGTGCCCAGTGACTTACATGAACATCTGCAAACATCAAACGCTTTCATAGTACTGTACTAAAAAGGTAAGTTCCTATTTAAAATATGTATTTGGCTCCTTTTAACGTACTTAACTTGATATGAATAATAGCCTTTCCCCAACCCCTCAGTGACCAGCTGGTAATAGATTTAGTGTATGCAATTGTCAGAAATGCCTGAATCAGACATTTCATGTGAATCTTTCTAAGAGAATATGGACTTTTCAAAAAACAAAAAGGCTGAGGTGAGGGCTAGGAAAATAACCCAGATAAATATTAGCAAGTTAATACTAGTTTTTAACAAATTTTACTTCAAGGAAATATACTAGTTATGCATTGTCTATCCTGTTCCACTTAACCTTCTTAATACTAGTGTGATACATTTTTTAATATGTATGTTGTTACCTATATTTCCTAGTTTCCTCGAAGAAACCTTAAAGGCATAAATGTCCGTTTTTCTCTTTCTTTCATAATCAGTTTGAATATTCTCCTTCAATCCCATGTCTAGATAAACAAAACGTTATTTTTCATTATTTGGAAAGACAGAAATATATGCCTGTCTTATGGTCACCATTAATGTATCATCATTGAAAGATGGCCCACTACCATATTAGGTTTCACAGTGTAAAGACAGTTGTTCTAATTTTAAATGAATTAAAAATTTTATAATACTGACAAGGAATTTAGAATTCTGTCTACAGTGTTTCTGTGACAATCTGTTTAACAGTTCTACTCTAAGTTATAAGAAAAGCTAATACACAAAGTTTATTATGCTACAAAACATACTTTGTTTCTAAGTAAAAGTATATTACAGCACAGGATCATAGATTTTAAAATAAAACATAGTTCCTCTGATATTATTTATAAAGGAATTGAGAAGTACATGTTCTAAGTATCGTTATGTAGGAACACATTTGATAACTAATGTTCTGTTGTACGGGAACTGCTTTACAGACCAGCAAACTCAGGCCAAGAGAGGGCAAGTACCTTCTTAGGGTCTAAATGATGATATTCCTCTTCCTCTGTCTATGTGTTCCTGTTCCTTGGCTGCGCTCTATGGGGTACAGTGAGCAGCAGGGAGACTGTGTTAGGAGGTCCGGCCCGGAGTCTGGCTGTGGCTCCATGCACCGCACGGGCAAGCTCTGCAGTCTTCTAGGTCAGTAATGTCCCACCTTTTACTGCAGGTCACAATACCGTTCTTCATCAGTGAGCACTTTAAAACCTGGTTTTCTTATATACATTTTATAAAACGCATCCTGTTGAAAAGTTAAGTTCATTTAAAAATGTTCTTGGATGTTTCCTAACGCTGAAACTTAGAGTTAACTCATGGGAAAGTAGCAGCACAGAGTGGTCTTTCCTTAGCTCAGCATTTGATCTGCATCCCCGTCAAAAGCACAAGTCAGGCCACAAAGATGGCTCCGGAGGTAAAGGCACCCGGGTTCAACCTCTGGGTCCCACATGGCAAAAGGGGAGAACCACTTCCCATACGTTGTCTTAAGGCCTGCACGGTGTGCTGTTGTGTGTGTGTGCCTGTACACACACCAAGTAATTGTCTGCCTAGTGTGAGTAGTTTTTCCTGTAACTTCCATTCAAATAGCTTAAGAAACATACTAACATCTGATGAATTTCATCTCTTCCTTGCCATATATCAGTGGCACATAGGACTTTTATGTCAAAGGGAATTTAAGGGTCTTATAGATGGAATATCATGTCTTTATAATTATAAGGGCTAAGTCTTCTCTATGGACACATAGACTCTCCCTAGCAATAAGCATTTCAGTTAATACTAGGTAACTGCATGTGAACTCTAGAATTCTGCATAATCCTGGGAGATGATGAAGCAGTTTCTATTTTAAGATATATCTTATTGAGCCAATGATTTCCTCTTGAATTATATCTTCCAAGACTTGAAAATTTAAAGTTTAACTTTGTGAGGCTAATAATCTCATAAAAGGTTTTCGACTGAGTGCTATGTATCTATCACTGTTGAAATACCTCTTGTCATGGCCATTGGATTTTCGAAATTATGTTTAATGCATACTAAAGGGTACATCAACCCCAGCACACTAGCTATGTAATTTATAAAGGACATGTCTTTCTTGAGGGAGGGAGTTTAGCTCGGTGATCGAAGGCACTTCCCTCCAGGCCTGACAACCCGACCAAGTCCTGTCTGCAAGAGTCACATGGTGGAAAGAGAGAAGTGACCGACCTCCATACGTATGCCATGGCATGTGTGCCCACACGTGTATGAAAAGTAATGTGAATACAACTTTAAAACAGACAGAAGTGACCTTGTAAAATGAAGAAACAAAGCATACATAAGGATGATTACCTAGATTTCTTACAAGTACCGGATTCATGCCGTGTTATCTACATTGTACCAATATCTACTGCCTTACTGATTTTTATGTTGTTATAAATAAGTCTACTCTTTCCTTACCTCATCTTCTCAGCTGCCATAGCTAAGCCATCACGTGTCAAACCCAAAATTTGGTGTAACATCTTTAAGTAATTATGCTACTTAAGAGTAGCAAATATTTCCATTTCCACAACTATTAGGTATTATTATATTTTGCAAATTTAATTCCTTACCAAATTTGTGGCAGATACTATTATAGGATTAGATTCAGGTGTTTTTGATAAAGATTGCTTAACCCATTTAAAATTATTTGTTGAAGCTGTTTCCATATACTTGACTGTAGAAGCAATTGCTCATCCCTGTTCCCAGTGGGTTAGTAGACTTTAGCAGGAATTCTCCACTGCAGTATTTCACGATTCAAGGTCAGGCTGCAGTGTAAGACACTTGGTACTATGAGAACTAAGCCGTCCACAGTTGAAAGGACAGTGTGTTGGAAAGGCAAATCGCTTCAAGCCTTTCTTTTTTACTGAGTAGTTTTCAAAATGACTATCCTTAGGAAAATATTAAAATTTCAGTTTGACATTTCTTTAGTTCAAATTAGGTTTCCACTTTTTTTTTTTTTAAAGCCTACCATTGTTGCTTTTAGAAAACATTGCAGATACCCTTCCTAGAAACACTGAACACATTAGAACCTTACAGGACCCTCATTACACAACTAGTTGTGAAGCTTCTTTCAACGTCCACCAATTATTCTCTTTATGAACTGCCGTATCCATAAAAACACTAGTTGGGTATAACTCCTACAGGAACGTACTGCTGTCAGTCCAATTCAAGCTACTGCCGTCTTGTCTTCCTTACTGTTATTCCTGCTTCTGCTTTGGTCTAGCTTTGACCTGTGCCATGAGATAAGCATCCAGACAAGGAAGCCAACTATCTGGGGTCAAGTCCCACTGTTACTAAAGCTGTGTGACTTTGGATGAGACATTTGGCTTCCACTGCATGTTTTCTTAACTATAAAAATGAGAGTATGTCATAGTTACTTTGAGAATTTGTTAACATAAAGTTCCTTAAATGTGAGACTGAGTTCTTATCGAAGTTTAGGAAAATCGGAACAAAAATGTTACTTTTAAAAGAGTTTGTTGAATAATACACAGTAAGTTAAATTCTAGCTGGGGACATTTTCCAACATCTTATGTCTGCCTAAAAAGATCAGGGATTTCCTGTCAGACCAGGGTTCTTGTATATGTGTATAGTTAGTTTCTCCCTTTTGTCTTTGCAGGTTGATGACTACGGAAAGTGTGATCAGATTTGTCCACAAGGAGATGGGTATAGTTCCGAGCTGGGGTGGAGCTAGCCGGCTGGTTGAAATCATTGGCAGCAGACAAGCTCTCAAAGTGTTAAGTGGGACTCTCAAACTGGATTCCAAAGAAGCGTTAAATATCGGCTTAGCTGATCAGGTTTTACAGTCCTCAGATGACGCTACGGCTCTCGAACAGGCACAGGAGTGGCTGCAGCAGTATGTCAGTGGACCTCCACAAGTCATTAGAGGCTTAAAAAAGTCTGTCTCTTCTGGCCGAGAACTGTATATGGAGGAGGCGTTACAGAATGAACGAGATGTTTTGCAAACACTGTGGGGTGGACCTGCAAATTTAGAGGCTATTGCTAAGAAAGGAAAGCACACTAAGTAGTTGTTAAAATGTGAGTGCGCTACAAGTGAAGCTGCAAGGGAGCACGCGTGGAGGTGAGACGTTAGAAACGAGCGTAGGGGCCACCCGAAGGGGACTGGCGGCGGTGGGCGTGTCTGATCTGGGTGGTGGGCTCCACATTGCAACTCGGTGCTCCGTTGTCTGTCTTAACGTTTAACACTTCTATCAGTTTCCACATTCCTGTAGTAATTCTTAGCATGGGTTTGAAGTTTTGTAACATACTAATTTAACTTTTAAGAGAGGATCTTAAACTTGCTATGTAGCCAAGGGAAATCTTGAAGTCCTGACCCTCCTGCCACTGCCTCAGAAACACTCGTTAATACTGCTGTTTCTAACCCAAACTTTATATCCATTCCAGAATTCACTTACTAAAAACCAGTCTCAACAATAGGTAAGACACTCAAAATAATGACTTTGTCGTTTGTTTTAGCACTCCATTAATGTGATATTCCTAATACAAAGAATTAGAAGTATGTGAATACAGGATCCCACTTTTTAAAGGAAACAGAGACAGAAGAGACAAATTCTCAGTTCTGTGTTCGTCAGTACTTCCTACCTTGCCACGCCATATGAAGTGGGCCTACTGGATCTATAACACTATGCTTGTAAGTTTTCTGTGTAGCCCAGACAGTAATACCACTGACAGAGATCTGTAAATATAAATTAATGGTATTAGCTGCTTGAGAAATTTAAATCTCATGGCCTTTGGATCTTTTTCCACATCTGTTTATTCCAGACCCAGTGCCCAGTGATAGCTTCTCTTTCCATATTCTCTTCTGAAGGAATCAGAGTTACTTCTGTGTAAGGAACAGTTTGAATAAAATACAATCAATTCAAACCTCTCCTTTTAAACATTTTTTTTAGCCATAAATACCAAAATGCCCCCATCCCTTTTCCAGACTCAAACAAGAAACAAATTATTTCTGATAAACTCTAGTATTTATTAAATTATAAAGTTTTTTTTTTAATCAAAAAAAATGCAGACTAAGAGAAACCTCAAAGTACAAGGACAAGACAGCAAATCTTATGGAAAGGAACGCCATAGAGTGTTATAGAGTCTGAAACTTACTGGCTGCAGCGTTACATTTCTGTCTCAAGAAGACCAACTCTAAAGTAGTTGTTAGTCATCTATTTTTAAATCCCAAATTCACATCTATTTTCCACATTAAGCTTCCTGCTCATAATGATATCAAATATCTCACAGGTGCCAATTTTTATTGAAGATTTACCAATCCATGCAGAAAAAAAAGGTAGTGCAGGAGTCGGATGAGGACCATTAATGCACAGGGACACACTAGCCAAAAGAACTAAAGACTTAAAAAAATACACTATAAAGTAAACAGATGTCAAGAAAACTGTGTTATACTGAACAGCTCTCAACTATCAACACCCCAATTCCTCACATTAAATAAATTTCAGCAGAGACATGTTAGACATTTTAATTTCAGGTCTGTCCTTCCCATATCCCTTCCCACCCAACTCCCACAATGCACTACTAAGGATGAGTATAATGTTATGTGGGCAGAAATTTACAGGTATCCATTGTACCCTTGAGTGTGGTGCTGAAGACGTTTGTTTAGACCTCTGTCACTGTGCACTGTCCATCAGGCCTTCTGGATCTGACACTGACACTCATGGTCCCACCCCCTGCAACGGATCGGTCAGTTCCTGATCGGTCAGTTCCCGATCGGTCTAGCCGTTCGGCTACTGTCTGGTTTGCACTTGAAACCAAAAGTCTCTGTGGGGTGAAGGAGTGCTGTGCAGCCACCACGGGGGCGTCCTCACTATCACTGCTGGCATCAGACTCTGTCTCTTCAATGGAGGTATCTGGCACTCTGCCAGAAGACGGTGCTTCATGATCTTCTTCTCCTTCACCTCTGTGGCTCCTTTCAGCTATGCTGTCTCCACTGAGTTGTAAATGAGCAAAAGAGTCTTCCACAGAAGGGCCTGCATCAGGGGACGGTGTTACAGGGCTGGTTAACTGGCCATCAACTGACGTTAGGGGCCTCGTAGAAGATGGCACTGGAAGCTGAACAGAAGCTCCAGTCTGTGCTGACCCACTGTCCGCACCATCGGCAGAACTCTCTCTTGCTAGGTTTACATTATTGGTGTCACAGTCCAGCCTAAGTCCAGCTACTCCCTTCTTTGGTATATCTATTATATCTCTCTTAATCTTCCTGCGACGTCCATGCTCATTTCTCCTATATTGAACCATGTTTTCAAGATCAGCAACATACAGAAACCCAGCAATTAACATTTCCGTGTTCTTTTTACCTTTGGAAAAAGCATCTTCTAGTTCCCGACTAGTGCGCTCATCATACTGCCACCACCCATTCCTTCCTTCGTAATACCACGCATATTCACCATTTCCTCTGCTTGCAGCCTTAAGTTCTTCTGGTGACAACAAGGTTGGCTTGTCAAGAAAATCCTCAGGAATCTCTTGTCGACAAAGAGCACATCGCTTCCCAAGCCATGAAGCACCCTTTACACACAGATAACAGAAAACATGCTTACAGGGCAGACTGACTGGGTGAACACATGTTTGGAGACAAATGGCACATTCGGGAACTGTTAGAGAAGGTGCACTATTAGAACAGGATTCATTTGCCTTCTTATTTGTAGGAAGCATATTTATTGAGTGATCAATTTCACCACAGCCGGCCATCCTATGGAAATGAGAAGAAAAAAAATTTTATATTATAAAATATAATTTTATTATATTTTAATTCACTAGTTCAGAAAATACTCAGTAAGGCATTCCATGCAAACCAGATGCTATATAAGATTAAAACAACAACAACAACAAAACGAAGAGACCAGCAAATTCAAAGCTGGCTTGGGCTATATAATGTTCTTATTGCAAACACAAGGGTAGGAAAGTGAAAGAAAAGAGCAAAAGCTCGATATACATAAAAAACCTTTTTCATATGTAGTTGTATATTGATGTAGGATCCAATGAAAAGTATAGTTATTAAGCAGAAAAGCAAAAATAAACCAAAGCATATACAACATATCTTAAATACCAAGACAGAATTAAATGCAAACATTTGAAAACATGAAATCTACTCCACATTGGCTTCAGAATCAGTATGTAGAGGATTAGGAAAACAGCTAGGTTCTCCAAATTCCAGCTCCAGACAACAGCAATTTGCAGCCCTCATTTTAATTAGCAATCAGGTGACATTCCTAGATGTTTATTCAGGCTGATCGTTTAGCTCCTAAACTGCACTTACACCTCAATGCATTCAAAAGATCAGTAAGTCATATTAATATCATCCCATCTGCCCAAACCACGTAATACCCGTTCTACCTTTCAAGCCATCACACATCAATTACTAAATCACTACATATGCCTCTGAATTCAGCCATACTCTTTCCTCAGAAGGTTGATGTTAGGATAATGCAGAATCTCTTAGGTCTGGCTGCCACTTCATCTACCAAGATTTGTTCTTGCCAGGTATGGAGCTATCTTCTGGACTCTCTCCAATGTGATTTATGTATTCCCATACGACCTTGCAAATGTTTACTAAAACAAAACACTTTTTAAAAAAGCAAAACCATGATCACACCATATTATAAAACAGAAATTTAAGTTTTATTTTGATTAAGCTCCAATATCCAGATAAACTTTTTAAAATCAAGGTATTTATACACACCCTGTCGATATGAAAGGCTCTCTCAGTGTATTCATCAGCTCTGAGAAAGCACAACAGAGAGCCAAGTACTGGATGGCTGTTAAGCGCCCACAGAGAGTCACTGGACAGTGAGGCCAGTGCCAAACAAGAAATCTAAAAACCCCAGTCTCCCTGTCCTTTACTAACTACATGCTTTAGATCATTCAGATAAACCAATAGCTTAAACTTCCTTACTTGAAGCCAGGTAGTGGTGGCGCATGCCTGTAATCCCAGCACTCTAGGAGTCACAGGCAGGTGGATTTCTGAGTTCAAGGCCAGCCTGGTCTACAGAACGAGTTCCAGGACAGCCAGGGCTACACAGAGAAACCCTGTCTCAGAAAAATCAAATCAAAAAAAAAAAATTTCCTTACTTGAAAATTACATGGATTCAGGTTTAAAAAAATTGATTTCTAAATTAGTTTCTATTAAAGTTCCACATAGTTGTGAGAGAAAACTATAAAATTTGCTGAGAGGGAAGGAAAGAAAATATTTGCCAACTTGGATGCAGTCAACTTAACACTGATTAAAAACTTTGGAACCCTGATTTATGTAGATGTATGTGCACATAGAGGCGCCTGCACAGAGGTGAGTTGAAAGCTCTGGTCACCTAGACCTGGAGTTTGAGGTAGTTGTGAGCTTCTAGAAGTGACTGCAGGGAACTGAACTCTGGTCCCTACAAGGATTACAATTAACTGCTGAGCCCTCTCCAGTCTGGCCACTTAGAGCCTTTGCCTTAGTAAGTACCTACTAACATCTACAGGTGCGCTAACAGTGCTGCAGTCTAATGACAAATAGGACACACATATGTGCAAGTAGAAAAACACAAACATGATGTACTAAAAATGTGTTAAGAGTGTTCACTTCGGCAGCACATGTACAAAAATTGGTGATACAGAGAAGATCAGCATGGCCCCTGTACAAGGATGACATGCAAATTCATGAAGCCGAGTATAAAGCTCCGAATGTATATAACTCCTGAAGAAATTAACTAAAGCTGAACTTTCCTGTTTAAAAAGAAAATGTTTTAGGATAGAAAAAGCAATGAGCAAGATGAATGGCTATAAGTTAGGAAGTTTGAGATGGGGGGGAGGGGACGGTGGTGATTGCAGGATTCAGTACATAAGTACTGAATTAAGTAAACCATCCTGAAAACAAATAAAAGTCTTATTTTCACCAGGCTGAAGAAACATGACTTGTTATTCCATGGATAAAAAAACCACAGGTAAAGACAGCTGACTAGACACAGGAACAAAGACTGAAGAATGGAGGTGACAATCCCAGAGATTCGAAATCACTGATCAACCGCTATTTAAATGAGTGACACCTTTACTATTTCACTCTACCATGCTAAACACTGACTATTTCAAGCTAAACGATTGTAAGGACTTGTGCGTTTTGTCCTAGGTCACTCCAGACTAGGTCCAGTGGCTATTAAAAGTGCTCACGCTTTCAAACTGAGGAAAGCATCCTTTGCCTTTCAATCTCATCCTATGATTCTGCCTCTTTCTATAACACTGGTTTCTCAAAAGACACATGTTCAAAATTATACTAATTTGTAAATTAAACTGAACTCAAAAGAAAGGACACATACAGTACCTATAGAAAGTAATGACAGAAATACTTAATGTATATATAAATTTTCAACCCTTAATGACAGTACCAAGCCCCCCTTTCCAGGAATGTTACATTATAGTAATCAGGAAAGTGTAACTTCTAACTCATTCACAATAAATTAAGCAAATACAACTTAATGTATTTCTGACTCTAGAAGCTTAAAATTATTGACATGCTTTCAAAGATCTAATGTGTAACAAAAAGAATTAACAAGTGTAAGCATATGCTTGCTAGCTCCTCAATATCAACATCTCTCTCCTAGCCTGACCCAAATGAATTGCCTTTGTACACTGTCAGGGTCTCAAAAACCTTCAGCCCTTGACATTTAAATCAAAGAAATTAATTCTAATTTAATCCCCCCCCCCCGGTGTGTGTGCACACATGTAAACTCATGCATGTGGTCTTGTGCACATAGAGACCCAACGTTGACTTCAGACGTCTTTCTCAATTGCTCTCCACCTTTTCACTGAGGTGAAAAGTGTCTGTGAACAAAAGTACAGCTCACCATTATAGCTAGTCTGGCTAGCCAGCTTGCTCTGGGACGGCTCTGCCTTCCAAGAGCTGGAATTACGAGCTATCTTACCCACCCTGCATTTCTGTGAGTGCCAAGGATCCGAACTATGGCCCTTACATTTTTACAGCAAACACTTTATGTATGAGCTGAGGACAACAACATCAGGGAGTACAAAGAAGGAGATGGTTACCTGCAGGGAGGGGACACATTAAATATCATGCACTTTGTAAGAAGTGTGCAAAGACTTATCCTCCCTTAATGAGTTCAAACACTATTCTCACTGCTAATAGGCCTTAAACAGTTTTAAGTCACAATCTTATTAAGAATGTGATGGACTCTTACTTAAAAGGTTAAAATTGGTCTACATATATAACTATCCAGTTACAAGTCAGCAACACATACATGGTTCTTAAAAACATGGAAATGAGTGGCAAGAGCAGGAAAAACAAGTACAAAACCTTGCGTTATCCAACACTTCAAATCATAAGCAACTTTTAAGATATTTCAAAAATGCCCAGAAAAAGAGGGGAAACCCCTGCATTTTGTGGGGTGTCAGCCAGAGCAGGTGAGAGCAGGGACCCCAAGCACTGACTGCTCTGACTATCAGAGATCACCAAGTTAGTCCCAGTAGCTTAGCCAAGACATCTGTATTTCCTATTGCCCCAAAGAGGGTGATGAGATTTCCTCACCCCTCCTAGTTATGAAACACCCTGACTCCGTTATCACTGATCAATTACACTGTCAAAGAATCACTGGCAAAACACAGCTGTGTTTGCACTCTGCCTCCCTGTCATTACCCCTGGTTCGGGATGGGGTTCTGTCAGCCATTTGCAAAACCAACCCCTTAGATTTTGTATTCATTACCGCACTCTAGATCCTCTAGAACGCAGACTAGCAACTCAAAATTAATGACCTCCTTTGCCTTAATAACTTGAACCCATTCTTTTTCTAAAACCGTATGCTTTCCATTTGGATTTTTGCACATTCTCAATTCATCTCAAGTTTCTTTTTCCCTTTTCTCTAGTACCCCTTCAGTATCAGTACTCTTTAGAGACTGTAGGTATTCCCTGTTGTAAACATTATATGCTTGGTCAGTATTCTGAGTATCTCATGGGTATGGGCCTATGTGACTTCTCACACCTCACATCTGGAAACACTCCACCTCAGACCTGTATTTCTGATTCAGTATTCCAAAGTTCCACCTCAAAACTCTCTATGCACTGGAACTTGAATGTGACTGAAAACAAACTTACCTGCCCCCTAAACCCTGTATATAGTTTTTCTCTCTACCTTGGACAAAACACCATTATTAGTGCTCACCTAACCCCTAGCTACAACTCCCTTAAGAATCTGCCTCTTCATTCCAAAACCTGTGAACTGAATTCCTGACCTTAAGCTACCCCCTGCACAAAATACAAGCCTTCCAATAGACTTCAGTCTTGACTCTCCATAGCTTCTCCTCTGCTCAGACATGCCTTTAAGTTTCCTCCTGTATACATAATCCCATAGAAGTTCCCAAGCATGAAATTGCACTGAAATAGTTAAAATCTTAGACATACCATTTTTCTTTATGTTAACACTTGCCAAACTTGCCTAACACTAGGAATTAACTAGTGTGTTCTTTCTGAACCCAGGGTTTAATGGTCTGTTTTAATAACTGCCTATTGATTGATGTTGTTATAGATGCCATAGTAGAAAGAGAAACTCACTAAGATGCTAAGACTTCTCATCCCAAAGGAGCAGAGTTTTAGCCATTTCGGAAAAGGCTGACCCCAGCTAGCTCACTCCAGTCATTTTATTCAAACCTTATACAGGGTTTATCAGTATCTGAGGGCTAGGATTTGTGCAGTTGCAAGCTCTCACATAGCATCAAGTCTGGATTTTCTAGGGAGACAACATTTCTTCAAGGTTCAAACAGTCTCAAAACAATTTCTCAGCCTCTACTGACTAGTGCAATCACAGCAAAGGCTTTGCTGAAACATGTCACTCAAAGCCAACCACAAAGGCCTTATGATACATTTCACTCAAAGTCAGACACAAAGGCTTTACTATACATATAACTACCCGTGTCCCAAGGGATTATACTTACAGAAATTTGGTAAACACTGTCGTAGGGAAATGACTTAATTTCTCTAATTCTGCCTCTTCAGCATAGATAAGGCTACTCATATTTAATGATAAATTCAGCAACCCAAGGAAAGTACACACCAGGTACCTGGTAATATACTAAGTATTAAATAAACATTCACTCTTTTAACTCTGATGGCTTGTTCTTCCTCTCTACTCTTACATATTTTATCAGTTCTTGAGACTCTGAAGCACCTGATGTTAGGCATCTGTAACCTTTTCTTGTTCTCTTCCTTCTCAGTCCTTTACAGATTAATTTCTTCTTCTCAGCTCCAAAAGCATCTTATTTTTATCTCAAATTGGCACCTGTACTACCATTTGATAACATATTTGTCTCATCTCATATACTCCTCTGGTGATGAAGTCTACAGACATACAAGATTAAGCCTAGCCATACACCACATACATGGGTGGACGGAGGCTCTGCCTCAGCTGTAGGGAGTTTGCCTGGCAAGCACAGGGCCAAGGTCCTGAATGTGATCTACAGTGGGGTGTGTGTTGGGTGTAGAGTATGCGATACACAAGATTCACTGGTTCCAATAGGAAGAAAATGACTTACGGCACCATTTTCTCTTACTCAGTTCTCAACACTGAATTAGAATGATATAGCCAAACTTTTAATGGCAGAGTTATTGTACTAAAAAAGGGAGGAGTAACAAACTAATTTCTGTGTCACATTTGGAGACTGTGAAATAGTATCTGTAAAAGTCGCTCTGGTCCAGGAATATGAACACTGTACCGAACAAGACTAAAAAGCAACAAGGTTTCATTTCCCATGATCTAGAACTACAGTGTTGACTGTAGGAAATATTTCATGAATATAATGAACTTCAATATGATCAGGTTCAAGGTTGTCAAACCCCTGAAGGCATATTACACAAAGCCTAGATGACAGGAAAACACAACTAATGAAAATACAAAGTAAACCAACTGATATGAATAAAAATGGTGTACTAATTTCTAAATCTAAACACAAATATAATAGTATGAAAAATCTTTAAATTTCATGAAACAAACTTTTAGTAATTAGTTCCAAACTCCAGAAATCTTTCTCATCTTAATAAAAGGTGAAAATTTTCCCTTGGTTATTTAAGTAAATAACTATGCAAAGCAAAGGTAGAAAACAGGCCTCCAGCTTCTTAGACTTATCATAGTATCCCTATGTGGAAACTTAGAAATCTTGACTGTAGTCATTTAGTATGCATAGGACTGCCTTCTCTATAAAGCACAGATAAGTCAATAAAATTTCATTCTGCACAATTAAAACTAAACACAAGTATTTTTCTCTGTATTTATCCTACTGACTCCACTGGAGCTTTGGCGAAGCTGTGCTGCTCTAGAGGCTATACTTACATTTCCATCACAGATCCCACAGGCACTGGCCACAGAAACAAAGCATCTTCTTTACCAGCTGTCAGCCAATTTGTAGTGATTTCTCTTGCACTGCTGGTTCATTCTCTGTGCTGCAAAAGAAAAACAGTATCTACAGCAATCTCTCTACATATTAAGATCAAGAGAATTAAGTATAACCATTTAACTAAATATACTGGTAATTTTTATTGTTTTATTTTTATTTTTAAATTAAAATAAAATTGAAGACAAGGAACTACTGCTATTAACACAGTGGAGGATCTAGCAGACAAATTAGACTGAAGAAACAATAAAGCTGTACAAAATAACAGAATAAGATTTCAAAATAATTTTTCATTTTTGCTGATAGAAAATAAACTTTTCTCTATAAGGAGTTGAATAACCAAGTCCAGCAACGTTGTATATTGTAAGTCATACACACATACATGGACACATACATACACCACGTACCTCAAGCAATCACCCAACAACAAAACACCTGCATAGTGTGTTCCTATGTAATAGAAGTCAACAAAATTGAAATTAAAGAAAAAGACCACTGAAAGTAGTAAATTTGTTTTGGACTGACTTAACCAAAGCTTGTCTGAAAAAAAATGGAGACCATGAGAAAACAAATACTCCTCAGAGTGGTCTACAGACTGAATAAATTCCTATTAAAATCTTACCAGCCTTTTTGCATAAATAGAAAAGCTAGTCCTTAAATTCAAAGAATCTTGAAAAATAAGAGTGAAGTTCAACAACTGCCACCTCCCAATGTTATAATTTACTACAAAACTGAAATACTAAGATATTTTGGTATGGAATTATGCATAAATAAATGCAGTTATGAATCAAGAAAACAAGATGGATCTGGATCCGGGCAGTGGTGGCACATGCCTTTAATCCCAGCACTTGGGAGGCAGACGCAGGCAGATTTCTGAGATCAAGGCCAGCCTGGTCTACAGAGTGAGTTCCAGGACAGCCAGGGCTACACAGAGAAACCCTGTCACAGAAAGAAAGAAAGAGAGAGAGAGAGAGAGAGAGAGAGAGAGAGAGAGAGAGAGAGCGAGAGCGAGCGAGCGAGCAAGCAGATGGCTCAGCAGTTCAGAGCACTTACGGTTTTTGGCAGAGGTTCCTGGTTTGGGGCAGCACTCAGCACCCATACAACCTATACTGTCAGTTATATGAAATCTAATGTCCTCTTTTGGCCTCCATAAGCTGTTACATATATGGGATACACATAAACTTATATAAGCACATACACATAAAAATATGTAAATAAATCTTTTCACCAAATGCAGAAATAAATATATTTCTGTTCAAATGATCTTTGTGGAGGTGTATCAAGAATATTCAACAGGGAAGAGTATTTCCTCAATAAATATTGGGACAACCTGATTTAGACATGCAACCAAGTCAAGCCACACCTTACATCTAAAAATTATCTCAAAGAGGATCAATGACCAAATTATCATAATCAAATCCTTAAAATGCTAGAAGCCAATAGAATGCAAATTCTTCTTGCATTGGAACACGCAACACCATTAGCATAGAAAACAAAGGAATATATAAATTGGACCCTATCAGAATATAAAGAAAATCGACAAAGGAAAGGAAGAAGCGTTTTGAAAATCAAGACTTAATTTTCAGACTACTTAAAGAACTCTTATAATTCAATGAATAAACAAAACTAAATAAGAAACAGACTTGAGAAATCATTTTTAGAAGAAAATGACCAATGAGCACATGAAAAGTTATTCAGTCTTGGTAGTCATTAGGAAAATGTAAATTAGACTCACAGCAATGTATCTACTAGGAGAGCTATAATTCTTACAAAGTGAAAATAAATACATGTGGCTGAGGAGGCAGTGAAATTAGACCTTTAGTGACTGCTAGAGTCATATGTAGAAGTATCATATGATGTCACCCCTGTGGATCTTTGATAATTACTATACCCCCCCCCAGCAATTGCACTGCTAGATCCATACCAAAAGAAAACTAGGACTCACAGGCTTTCATACAACAAACTTCCTAACAGAATTACAGTGGAAAAATGAACACAAGTGTCTCTTTGCAGATATATGGATAAAGGAAACATGGCAATTGCATTATTCAGAGCAAAAGAATGCAGTTTGTCCAATATAGATGCAAACTAAAAACATCTTGCTAAAGTCAAATGAGTCAGACACAAAGGGAGAAATAATATATTCAGTCCTGTATGAATAGAGAACTTCATAGACACCAGCTTAAGGGTTATCAGAGACAGAAAACGGAGAGAGAATGGGGAGCTCCTGCCTCAAAAGTACAGTTTCTGCCCAGAATATGAAATGTTTCCAGAAAAACGCAGTAAGGATGACTATCCAACACTGTTAATAAAATTAGCTATACTGATGTACATACACAGATGGTTAAAGAGAATGTCTTGTTTCTTACAATTCTATTACAACATACTGTTTTAAGTGAAATAATCAAGTTGTGTATGAACCCAGTCAAAGTGTCAACAAAGTGTCAACAGTCCACTCAATACTGAGTGCCACTGCCTTCACACAGGTGCCATTAGCACATTACCTAATGGATGCTGTTATTTATTTCACTACCTTTATGTTACCTTTTTCTCAAGCTACCTCCTATCCAGGGAACCAAAAGGCACCATGAGCCTCTAGTTGTCATATCATATTCCTTCCTGCAGCTTGTCATCCCATGCGAAACTTACCATCATGCATGTGATCACTGAAGCACTGACCAACCACACAGTAAGTAAATCTGAGAGGGGAAGAGATGTGGATTCTGCTTCAGATCCATAAGCCTCTCCTGGTTGGAAACTATCTTGCTAACCTAAGACTCTGATAGCTCAAAGTAAATGTAGCACCTGTGGCCTCTACGAAATACAGTGTGTTTCAGGTTACTCTGGCTCTAGGTAACATGGCTGCCATTACTCTACTCTTCCCAACAGCCTTTACAGTCTGCCTCTGTGGTGCGACTAAGTTCAGTGGCACCACACAGGATTAGTAAAGCAAGCTCCTCCCACAGCTGCTCACAACGCCATCTGCAGGTCAGAGGGAAGCATTCCATTGTCTCAGCATGGCTCCCCGAGAGCCGGCCACTGGCTGTGCTGACTTCATCATTTCACGACTTGTCATCCTCTTTACGCTGTCTGCTGATAGCCCCACAATCCCACTAAACTGTCCCTGAGAATGAGCAGCCCACCTTCTCAGATGTCCTGAAACCATGCGCCAATATTCATTTATTAGAAACAAGTACACAGCTTCTTAAAAGTATGCATTTTGGGGCCTTCCCACTGTAGATTCTAGGCTAGAGATACTGATGAAATGAGTCTCAAAAACATAAACTGCCCTTCATTTTCAACCTCTAAACTCCTAAATTCAAATCACTTGACTTCCTCTCAGTAATAAAGTACGGCCTGGCATTGTCATCTAAAAGAAGTCCCATTTCCATTCTCAGACCACAAGTGCTGGCCCTTCTATATAATTTCTTATTCCCACACCTGCTCTTTAGTTATGGAGACCTCTAGCCACTTACCCATCTTCTTTCCTTTATACAGTTCCTGATGTCATTTCCTTTCCTGACCAATCTAGAATCATCTGAAAGTTCTTCCCTAACAAAACCCTGCTTTCGTCTCCTCTGTGGTATATATAAACACCTACCTCCGCTGAATCTTGCAAGGTGCCATTTTAGTTTCCACGCCTTAGTCACTTCATGGTCAGAGAAAAAGAGAAGATACTATTCCTACCTTCTCTGGCCCTACATACGGTTACACCAAATTCTGTCATCTTGTATACTGAACAGTCTGGGAATTTTCTATGGACTATTTCATAAACCAGCCTTAAGTTCATTCATGAAGTCTCTAAGTAATACATTGGAAAAAATGGATCATGGTCTTCCTAAACTAGAAGCCAAATTTTAGTTTTCCTGTCTATTCAATAAAAGCAAACTCCTTAGAGACATTGAAGGCTTTAGGTCTCTGAACCCTAAATCAATAAGTCCCTCTTTATCCTTGGCAACCAGCCTTCCACATTAATACCAAAGTTATACTAAAGTACTCAATCCTCCGAAGAGCTCTCGATAATTCTGTATATCTTCCTGCCTTTAAGTTTTCCTCTTTTACAGTTTATAAAATGTCCAGTGATGTTCACTGCACTGCACAGGAATAGTCACTCAAAACTATTTCCCTCTCATGTATTTTATGTATTTTTCTATTATAGAACTTAACATGAGTATTGGCATTATTAATTTATGCACTGACTGTTTTTTCACAGAATCATGAGGACAGGACAAATGTTATATCTTTAAATGGTTGGTAAACTGCCAATCAATCTGTATTGATTTCAACTGGTTTGTTTAAATACCACAATACTTAAGTCACATAAGATACCTGAGGTTCCTCTGAGAAGACGGCAATCTTCTGGAAACTATCAAATACAAAAAGAGCCTCCTTTAAAGAACCTACAGTGTAACTGAGCATTACCGCTCAGCTCTAGAATCTGTCATCTTTCTATCTTTTAGCAAACACAAAATTCACCTGACTAATGACTACTTAAGGATTGTCCAGAATGCAGATAAAAACCCAAGAATAAGGTAAAATTGTTGTGGTTTCACATTTCTTATAAAAATGTTGGCAAATCGCTGCTTAAAAGTAGGAAAGGTACCTTTTTCCTCCCATTGAAATACAGAGGAAAAAAATTGTTCCTATTTTTATTTCTTTCCTTCCACGCATTTACTTATGTATTGTTTCTCTTTAGCAAAAAAAAAAAAAAAACTGTTCCTACCTATTCACTTACCTATCTTGTCCATGAATATTTAATCTCTGCAATTGGTTTGTACTTAAAAGATCAAAGCAAACAGAAGCAAAGAGGTTTCGAAATAACCAATATATATCTTTAAGAACACCTGCATTTGGACACCTAAGTAGGTTGTAGTCTTTTACAGAACTAGCTATTCAGTAAGCACCAGCGAGAATCTACTAGAACAAGGGATTCTCTCCCTCAATCCTATCCTGTCCTTAACAGAACCCACTCACCCTACCACACCTATCTACTGTAAGCATGGTTAGCAGTTAAACACTTCCTAAGGAACCACAAGGAACATGCCTGTATGATTGCTCATTAACTAATGATATCTTTTCTTTAAAACATGGTTAAAATACATTTACTTTGCCTGATACATCTTTTACACTCTATATTTATTCTGTCCTTAAAAACCTAAAAGATAGAACTCTTAGAAATTCTTTTAATAAATTATTAGGCTACTGATTTTATTACTTCCTCCAAAGATCGTTAACAATAAACTCAAATACTACCGTATTTATTCAGTGCATACTTACAATTGTTTTACTCCAGTTATACATACATTTTCATAATCTTTGGCTCTCATAGACAAACTTTATCAAAGTATCCCGAAAACAAGCCTGACTGCAGCTAAATGGGAATAACTTTACACATGTAAACAGGATGTACTTAGTATCTCTGTGAGAAAAGAGTACATATATTTTCTAAAACCTTGAAGGTTATGGTGACTTTTCAAATTTCTATATATCACATAATTTTCAAAGTTGAGACAAAATGGATAGTAAAATTTGGGGGAAGGAAATGATCGAAGATGCCTACAGACATCTAGGTTTCAGCGACCATCAGCATCAGCAACACGAGACGGTTCCCTGGAAATGACACTCTGAATCCTGAGAGGGAGGCCTCCTGGGCTACTTATGTGCCCACTCAGGTCAGCGAAGCACTGGCTATCAGTTTGGCCACTGAGTCCTCAAAACAGCCTTGAAATTGGGACTATGTAATTTACAAAGATGGAATATCAAGCTCAGAAGGTATATGGCTAACTGAAAGTCGAGAAGCGAGTGAGACTTTAAGATGAGATGCAAATTCAAGCATACATCTTTAAAAAGAGAAAAACAAACAAAAAGAAAAACAAAACTGGTCCTAGCACTGGAGAGGTAAAAGCAGAGAGACTGTCAGGAGTTCCAGGCCAGCTTGAGGCTTTATCTTAACACACACACACACACAGACACACAGACACACACACACACACACACACACAACACACAGTCTTTCTCTCTTTCTCTCTCTCTCTCTCTCTCTCTCTCTCTCTCTCTCTCTCTCTCTCTCATAAAGGAAAGAAAAAAGGGTGGCCGGGGGTGGCGGTGGGGACACCACAAAGAAATAATCTTTCTCCTAGAAAAAAACTAACATTATCTTACAACAAGCCAGTATCTAATTTCTAGTTACATTAAGGCTAATAAAAAGAAACAGGTTAAATTAATTTTAAAGTGTATTTTATATAACTCAGTGTATCTACAGTATTATCACTTCAATATGTATCCAATAATAAAATCATAACAGGATACATTTGTGTGTGTGTACTCTGAAATCCCTACATACTTGATACTCTGCACAACTCAGACCTGAGTACCAAGTGCCCAGGAGTCTCCGTTGGCACCAGAGTATCTCCACTGTCTTATGCATTGGCACACCACCCTAAGACGTGAAGCTGACAAGCTTACTTGCTGAACAGAAACGCTGAACTCCATGCTAAATACAGATCAAACAGAAGCAAAGAAACCTGTATACACTGTATTGTGCGTGATAGGTTTAGGTGCCAAAATGGTCCATTACTATAATCTTGCAAACTATAATATCAAAAGGCAGAAAACAGGATATATATGTCATGTAACACTCAGGGGACAGATGAAGTAACCTGCAAATAATTTTCAGATTATTTCAAACATGATGTATTTCAAGCCAAAAAAATAGTGTTTTTATTTTACTCAAAAGAGAATTTTTAAAGGGGGGGGGATGCTAATCTAAGTGTTGGAAATAATTTAGCAAACATATATAATTCAAAAATGCATAATTCCTCCCACAATTATTTTAAGTTATACCAAACTCAATACAAATGAATAAAGTAACATGAAAACAGAAAAGAAACAAGGTTCTTTAACAATTGTGGAGAAAAAAAGTGACAGACTGATTTTATATAAATATGTTTATAGATTAGCAATGAATTTAGATCTTTATCCATTAATCCAGCTACATTAAAAAGAACCTGAAAAAGTCATATTTTATTACTTTAAAATGGTAACCACTGAAGAAATTTAAATTATAATTACTTGAATACATTGTTAATGCCTAATGTAAATATTTAGGATTAATATTAGGATTAATAATGTAAATAATTAGAATTAATTTTAAGCCAGCCAAACTTTTTAAAAGCACATTTTCCCTAGATAATAAACTTGAATAAATACTGGCTCTTTAAGAAAAAATAGGCGAATCAAAGAAAAAGATGAACATATCAATGAATAAAAATATAAATGTCAAATTACATACACTTGAACATTTTCTGCTTTTCCTATTTAAAGTTAAGGTATAATGAAATAAGTTACTCAAAGCGGAATATAGTGTATAGAAAATGTATCGATCATAGGGGGACTACTTCATACTTCATTATGTATATATGTTTACTTACATATGTGTCTATATAAACACAAGAAAAATGAGTAGGGGTCAGGTGGGATTTAACAAACACATCTTAAAATTTCTTAAGAAAGATTCCCAAATTCACAAGTACGTAACTGTTACTGTGTGTCAATTTTTGTTCTTCATCATCAAATCGGCTTTCTTTAAAAGTCTAAGTTAAGCTTGGAAGTGTCAGAACTCACCTCAGTTAAGTGGGGCTCCATCCTTGCGAGGGACCATTGTGCCTTGTGTATGACTGTCCTTAATAAGCATCATCCTCTGACTCTACTGTCTCAGTCCTCATATTTAAGTTAAGCCTTTAAATTCCTTCTCTCCAAAGTGGGCTCTGTACTTATTTCATTAACTCATGAGGTATAAATGTTAACTTATATTGACATTTAATACATGTCACCTCATCTAACATGTTTCTGGCTGGCCGACATTCTGTGAATAAGAAAGTCCTCTTATTAACTGATGTGTGACCTTCGTGGAATCATCCCTATGCTTCTGTTCCTTCACTCTCTCCTCTGTAACTCCACAACTCTAAACGTTTTAATTAACAGGCCTTTAACAACAGGTTCTGTATTAACTAACTAGAAAAGTAAATGAGGCTGTACAAAAAAGTGAAGGAAGCTGTGGACTAATGTAAACACAGTGTCTATGCTCAAAATGACTGTTTCTAATCCACCCAGCAGGTTACCCAAATCCAGACTCTGTGGTCGCGAAGGCAACCAGGCAAGGGGGTAGAAAAGACTTGGTGTCTTCCATCTCTCATACTGATAGGAAAATGTGCTAAATCCTTCAAAGTCATATATGGCTAACAGAAAATATGTTTTAAACAGATGGATATGAAAAAGTTCTTCCTATTATTTTCTTCTTTCAAGTCAAGGAATCATGTTGTATCCAAAAAACAAAAACAAAATAAAACAAAACCCTCAACAGTTCCAAAGTGGCACTTTACTACCTGACATGTCTCCTACAAAAATATATATGTGTGTGTGTGTGTGTGTGTGTGTGTGTGTGTAATTTATTTTTGCATTCCTCTTATCTAATGGCCAGTTATTTGGGCCAGACATTTCCCCATGACTACAACTCTACTCAGTTCTTAAACAGCATAAAACAGAAACCTTCAAACATTTAAGTGCCAGGGTTTTCATTCTGTCCCCATTACACAGGCCCATTTAAGACATAAATAAACACGAGTGTTTAACTCTATGATATCCAAGACCCAAGCAAACATATCTAAAACTCCATCGCTAGTGTGGCAGTTACTCTTCAGCTTTCTCTAAAATGAGATTTACTTCACCTGTTTTCATGTGTTTTTTTTTGACAGCTCCCAGACTCTCTATACGCTATAACTAGTATGTGTGGGTCGTTTTCTTAATCTGTTCCTTAATATGCCATGTCCTTTAAAAGTCTAATGATACAGATCACTTACTGTCGTGTTCTATGCATTCAAATTCTATGACAATGCGTGCCTTTCAATGCTCAAGCTCCAGGTGCACATCCAGTTTGCAAAACAACACACACACACACACACACACACACACACTCAGAGGGGGTGAACACACCCTGGCACCTGAAATGTCAATCAAAGAACGAAGTCTTTTCTATGTCCTTTTTGCTTTCTTCTTCCCTAAGTTCTCTAGTATTTCGATGTTGCAAAAAGAAAACAAAACGCTGAAAACCTGTGAAGAGCTCAAAGAGCACCCCGAGAACAGACAAAATGTAGTTGTCAGAATGCGTGTGCTAACTTACAGTGGGGAACATCTTACCTAATTAGAGGACGGTTCCATTTCCACATCCTCAAAAACAATGTCACACGGCCCTCTCTCTTAAAAGTGAAAAAAAGAAAAAGAAAAAAAGTCCAGGAAAATAATAAGACAGCGGCAACAATGGGGATCCCGTGCGCTCACAGATGGGGTGGAGGGCAAGGGAGAGAACTCGGCATCCAGCACCCAGAACAAAGCGACAGCCGGGGCTCTCAAGATGCACCCGGCTGGGGAGGCCCAACCGGTATCCCGACACCTCAGGGTGCTTTCGGGTTTGGGGAGCCATCGAAACAGGACCGCTCGGCCGCTTCCGCCAGCGCAAGGAGGAGCGGACGGCTCCGGGCAGCGGGCAAGACCCGGAGAGACGGCGGCGGCAGGGCAGGCGGGAGGCAGCGTGCAGCCCGCGGCCGACTGAGGCCCGGTCCAGCCCGCCGGGGCTGCCCGCAGCCCGGCCTGCCTGCGCAGTAATGGCCGGGGCCGCGCCCGTCACGGTCCGGGCTGCGCCAGCTCGGCCTCCCTCCGCGCGCCCGTCCGGGCCGCGCTGGCCAAGGGCGTCCCTGCCCTACCGGCCCCCCGACCCGCCGCCGCCCGCCGCGGACTCCGAGCGCCGCCTCGCAGCCAACGAAGCGGCAGTGCCCCCGCCGAGGCCCGCAGCCCACGGCCCCCCGCGCTCCTCACCGAACCCGCCCGGAGCCCACCTCTCGGCCACCGCCGCAGCCACCTCGCAGCCTTTTCTCCTCCGCTTCGGAGCCCCGCAGCGAACGGGGACGCGCGCGGCCGTCACGTGACCGCCCGGCGCTCGAGGGGCGGGGCCGCGCCGGCGGAAGCCACGCCCCCCGCCGTGAGCGCGCGCCGCGTCTCCCTGCGGACTGTCCGCTCGCTCGGCGCCTCTCTAGCCCTAGCAGCGACCGGCCCCGCTGCTGCTCCCTGTCGCTGTTCCGGTTCTCCCTCGCCCTCTGCATGGCGCACCTTGTGGCCTCCTGGTTCTGAACCGGCGGAGGTCCATCTAGGTGACTTGTGGGAGGAAGCTAGACCTTCAGGACCAGGAAGAAGAGCCTTCCCAAAACTCAGTCTTGGACTAAGTCCTGAGTTTCCTTTGGCCGGGCCCTTAGCGAGAGACCATGGCTTGTTCCTTATTAAAAAGGCACCCGAAAAGGCACTGCGTGGCCAGGATGGGTCCCCGGGATGCTCCAATGTATTCATCTCACAAATGGCTAGATATGTAATGGGGGAGGGAGCGTGCTGGGTTCTCAACCAGTCTTTTGACCCCTAACAGCATAGGAAGAAGCTAAAAGAAGAAATTAATCGTCCTATGAATCTAGAATAAATTTCATGGGTTCGTTTTATGACAAGCATATGGTATTAAACATCGAAATCTAGTCGTTGTTCATTTTAACAAGCGCACATAGTCTTTTTTCAGAACGGGTTTTCTCTTGAAGTTGCACAAAGTGGATTAGGGGACCTTTTCACCTTTCAAAGTTATTTCCGCATTCTGTAACTGGTCGCATTGTGCTTGCAACAATATTGCATTTTGAGGTTTCATCAACTGTTTGAATTCAGGACTGAAAAAATGTACCGGGTACTTATTTATAGGATCTCTATAAAACAAGGCCTCTCTCTGATCCAAAGGAAGAGCTCATCTGCTTAACATTAGTAGTTGTAAATCCAAAGCATGGATTCGGGTTACTCAGTCAGTTGTTATAGGGAATATTATATGAACTTTAATAGCCACAAAAGAAAAGGTTATGCATCAATGTACATTGATAGGGATAGGACATCGAATAGGTGGGTGTAAGCAAGCATGCCGGTCTGGATTTCATGGGCTTCAGGTGTTAGAATATTCTTAATTTCGAAGGGATCTAGTGGCAGGGTGTTGATTTACCATGCTTGAGGATCTGGGTTCAATCCCTATACCATTCTAGGGAAGGGTTTGGGGCATTAAAAGTGATGGAAGCTACTGGCTAGCTAGGGTTCAACCATACATACCAAACAGTCACAAAGATGTTAGATGATATAGGAATTAGTAGCAAATGGTTACTATGGCGATTATGGTGTTATAGGGGAGGAGGGGGTGTAATTAATTACTTGTTCTTGTTTGCAGCGTTCTCCTGAACCACTATTAGAAAGTGGTTAGTCAGCCACTCAGTCCACAGGATCTTCCACACAAGTGTGGCTTCTTTAGGGAAATACACACATAATACACACACAGTGTGTAAATGTCTCTTGGTGTCAGCTATTTGAATAAATTCTCTTCTAAGTAATACTATTTATTTTTTATAACTTTAATTAATATACACTCTCTCTCTCCTCTCCTTCTCTCCCTCCTTCCCTCTCTGTGCTCAAATACCTTTGCAGTCCTCTCCCTGCCTCTATTTTAAGTTTTCATATCACTCACTATCATTTCTTACTCTCTTTTTCATTCTCTCTCATATGTACTGCACTATGCATACATCCCTTGTAATGGATGTTATGTTTAACTCACCCAAATTCATTGCATTCTTCTCTGGGCCAAAGCCTAGAACCCAAAAGGGTAAAACATTGTGATCTAATTTGTATGGCATGTTGCTTAATCTTTTCAACTTCCTGGGCTTTTTGAATCACCATGGGAACAAATCTCTGGGCATACCATTTGGATTATCTAGATTAGGTTAATTTGAGTGGGAAGATCTGTCCTAAATGTGGGTGGTACCATGTCATGAGCAAGGGCCCCTCTTAGTCTGAATACAAAGAGATTCAAGCACCAGCCATCACCTCACAGTATCTGCTTCTTGCTTGTGGATAAAAGGTAATCAGCCACCTCCAGCTCCAGCTGCTGTTACTTCCCAGACTGGTGACTATACCCTAGAACTGTGCACCAAAACCAACTTTTTCTAAAAAGTCCTTTCCATTAAGGTATTTTATCCCAGCAACAGTTGAAATAGCACATACGTATACCAATTGCAGGAATAATGTGGGTCATTATGTAGACAAGTTCCCCACAAAAGCTACAAAAGGTTGAATGAATACAAGTATGCCCATGAGAAAATGTATGTACGTAAGTATACATATACTCCTTGACATGCTGAAAAAATACATAAAAGAAAAAGGTGAACTCATTCTTTGTCAGTAATTGTAGATGCAGACAGTCACCGAGTTTATAAAATACTGTTGACCACCCCCCCACACACACACACACTTCCTGAAAGATACGTCAGGCATTCAGATGAATGCCCATCTTCGCATAACACAAGATGACAATTTTTCCAACATTATCAGGAGTATTTTTAAAGTACTTACCTCCCAGTCATTATTAAAGTATGAAGCATTCAAATTAGTTACTTGAAGAATAAAATTAAACCCGAACAGATGGAAGACATTTCCATGACAGTGTTCTTGTATTGGCATTCTGTTTTGTGTCACTGAATTAAAGATAAAGGGGTTGCAGCCAGCTTCTAGGAAGTGCCTGTATTGGGAATTCATTTCTTCATACCGGTTCATAAAAGACTTATATGGATACCAACATCTTCAGGTTATAATTCTTCCAGATATCAACCTCTCTAAGGCTCTAAGGGTCAGATTTTCTTACATTGTTTACTCAACTTAAGAATATTTTATTTTCTTAAAGACAGATAAAATTAGCATGATAAAAATTATGTGCATCACAGTGGAGTGCATGCGGAAAGCAATGGTTTTAGAAGCTTTAGTGAACCCTAGAACCTCTTCTGACACTTGCAGAAAATCTACAAAGGGATTTTTTAAAAAATAATAGAGACTATAGTGGGCTTGTTCAGTCCTGTCAAATAGTCAGTGTTTCCCAGAGTCTACAAAATATAGACTGGAGCTAAATAAATGAATGCAGATAATAAGTAAATAAATCCAGATGTGAGATTTTGACTGTTTCTATTAAGTGAGGCATGAAAGACATTTGGAAAATGTAAAATAGTACCACTCTCCTCATCCAATTGTCATTATTTGGGAAAGAAACTAATTTTGTAACATGCTATTTATATACTTATGGCAACAGCACGGTTGTAAGTGAATTAATAAACTTTAAGCCATCCTTAGTTTTGATTTTTTTTTTTAAGTTGGTAAATATTGACATACAAATAAAAGTTCTTTAGGGTCTTGTGCAATTTTTAAGTATTTAAAGGAGTGCTAATCTGGAGCTATTTCAAGTACCAAGTAATTGTGAGTGAGATTTCTCTTCACATGAAAGTAATCCTCTGATAGTCGTGAACATGGCTTTCTCATTTGTCTGGAAGGAGAACAAAACAGATTCAGGAATGCATCAGTCATTAGCGCTAGCAGATGAAAAGGAATGAAGCGAAGGGGAAGTGTGGAAAGCCAGTTTTTCCACTTTAATTGAAGAATTACCCTCAGACTGATACACAGCATGGTCCCCACACTGTGGCCTCGTGTCTCTTGCCATGAAATAGTGCTTGCTTCTTTAAGTAAAAGTATGCTGTCAGTGATATTTGGCTAGTATACTTTTTTCTTTTTCTTTTACCTAACGTGATAACGAATGTTGCCCTTTGCCTTTTTTTTTCCTTATCCAGTCACAGAAATTGTTATGATAATAATTTCAATGAAGAATATTTGAAATTTGGCATGGGCACCAGTGCTCGAATATGAGCTCAGGGAGAATCCAGGGCATCTCGGGGAGACTTGCTAAGAAGAAGGTACATGAGACAACCACAAGGCATTAAGGACATGGAGAGTCCTGGGACCAGAGCTGCCATCAACAAACACAGCAGTTTCATTCCTTTAACAAACATATGCAAACTTCACTTCTGCTGTGTGTAGCCATAAACTATAGGTAAGTTATTACCACGACTTATCAAGTTGGCAAAATACTTATCCAGGAGGACAATCTTAACTATTATTATTGCATTATTGTCACCACCAATGGACTCTGGTCCTCAGACACTTGGGTTAAGACCATGTCAACTTTCTGGGCTCCCAGCTAGCTGATGACAGATTATTGACCATCAAAGCCTCCATACACACATGAGCCATTGTTTAGTAATATATTTCTTTCTTTGTAGCTACAGATATCCCTCTGGTTCTTTTCTCAAGAGAACCCTGTGACCTGCAAGTTCCTGATTTCAGTTATGATCTTTGAAATTCTAGGAAACACTGTTTCGGTAAGTGGGGCATATAAAATGGATTAAGCCAGTGTCTGCACACCCGTGTGCTAATGTCTAAAGAGATTTGGGCATTTGAGATAAGGAAGGCTGTCATTGGAAGTGTAGAATGTTTACTGAGAATGTAGGACACAATTCACTGTTGGTATTGATGTCATACCTGCAGCTGACTCATTCATATTTCTACCATGAGGAAAAACAGCTGAAAGGTGAAACTCATACCAACAAAAGGAGGCCTCACTAAAGAGGCCTAAAGGCTGTTTATTTTTTGTGTCACCATTACATGAGGTCATGTCATCCTTGCTAGAGTTTACTGGAACTATCTGGAATGTTCCTGAAAATATCATGTGCTTAAGCTGAGGCCTTAGCTTGGTATGCTTGGAAGGTTGTAGAAATCTTTAAGAAGAGCAAGATACTGATAGGATTTAGGTCATTGGAGGCCTTCTTTGCAAAGAACAGTGAGACATCTCTCTCTCTCTCTCTCTCTCTCTCTCTCTCTCTCTCTCTCTCTCTCTCTCCCTCCCTCCCTCTCTCTCTCTCTGTCTCCTCCTCCTGTACAGGCTGGTTTTGTATGTCAACTTGACACAGGGTGGAGTTATCACAGAGAAAGGAGTTTCAGGTGGGGAAGTGCCTCCATGAGATCCAGCTGTGGGGCATTTTCTCAATTAGTGATCAAGGGGGAGGGCCCCTTGTGGGTGGTACCATCTCTGGGCTGGTAGTCTTGAGTTCTATAAGAGAGCAAGCTGAGCAAGCCAGGGGAAGCAAGCCAGTAAGAAACATCCCTCCATGGCCTCTGCATCAGCTCCTGCTTCCTGACCTGCTTAAGTTCTAGTCCTGACTTCCTTTGGTGATGAACAGCAGTGTGGAAGTTTAAGCTGAATAAACTCTTTCCTCCCCAACTTGCTTCTTGGTCATAATGTTTGTGCAGGAATAGAAACCCTGACTAAGACAAATTGGTACCGGTGTAGTGGGGTATTCCTGTGACAACCTGACCATGTTTTGGTGAGGACTGTGGAAGGACTTTGGAATTTTGAGCCAGAAGGGCCATTAGGATGTTAAGAGCTCTGCGGAATGTTCTGTAGGAGCTTGGAAGATAATGTTAAGAACAGTACAGAAGATGGAGGCCTGGCTTGTGAAATTTCAGAGGAAAGATTAAAGACTCTTATCAGGGCTATGTTTTTATTGTGACAATTCTTCAGTTTTGGTTAGCTGGGGCTGAAGAATCAGCCATGATTAACAAGATACCCGAACCACTAAAGCAAACCTTTGCGTTACTGGGTCTATTGATGCTGGTTAGCTGGAGCTAAGAAATTAGCAGTGATTAAGAAGAGACCAGCATCACTGTGGTGAAATCTTCCGGGAAGTGTTTTCTGAGAGCACAGAGGCTGGTTTCCAGAGATAGCCACAGTTGTATTTTGTGCTATGGCTGGACTTGGTACTGTGTAAGAGTCACCCAGGTGGTACTGGCTTTGAAGGCATTAAGGGGTCATGAAGAGCAGCTGAGGCTCGGCACTGTGAGAGGCTGTGGAAGGCCATTGGTGAAGGTGCAACTTCAGTTGCAATTGATGGCCCAGGACTGAAGGGCTCATGCATAGGCATTGTGGCTTGATACCATGAAGAGAGCCTATGAGAGGCTATTGGTGAAGCCTAGTTACAGTGGAAGACAGCAGTGTTTTGGAGTTGTCAGTGTCATGAGATGAACACCAAGGACAGCAGCAGCAGTGGAGCACAGGCAGCTGGAGCCTAGAGGACAAGCTGTGTGCTAAAAAGGGCAGAGCTGGAGACGTGACTCTTGCAGGACCTCAAAAGATCATGGGTTGGATCCCAGACATTGAACCATTGAAGTTTGAGTTTTGCTTTTGATTGTGACTGTGCTCTGATATTTTCCCTCTTGATGAAAGAAAGTATTTTAGTGGAGCCCACAGTCAGGAGAACTTTGAATTTTTAAAAGACTTTGAATTTTAAAAGCTATTAGACATTTTAAAGGGATTGAATTTTTAATATGTAAAGACTGTGGGACTTTTAAAGTTAGATCTTGGGGATGAATAAGACAGTAAGGGTTGAGGCTTAATAGTGATGTGTTTGTGTGTCAAGTTGACAAGGGGTCAATTGTCCTGGCTGGTTTTGTGTGTCAACTTGACATAGGCTGGAGTTATCACAGAGAAAGGAGCTTCAGTTGGGGAAGTGCTTCCATGAGATCCAGCTGTGGGGCATTTTCTCAATTAGTGATCAAGGGGGAGGGCCCCTTGTGGGTGGTACCATCTCAGGGCTGGTATTCTTGGGTTCTATAGGAGAGCAGGATGAGCAAGCCAGGGGAAGCAAGCCAGTAAAAAACATCCCTTCATGGCCTCTGCATCAGCTCCTGCTTCCTGACCTGCTTAAGTTCTAGTCCTGACTTCCTTTGGGGATGAACAGCAGTGCGGAAGTGTAAGCAGAATAAACCCTTTCTTCCCAACTTGCTTCTTGGTCATGTTTGTGCAGGAATAGAAACCCTGACTAAGACACTGAGGCCTTAGGTTGATATGGTTGGAAGGTTTTAGAAATCTTTAAGAAGAGCAAGATACTGATAGGATTTAGGTCATTGGAAGCCTCTCCTCGTCCTCCTCCCCCTCCCCCTCCCCTCCCCCCTCCCTCTTCCCCCTCCCCTCCTCCTCCTCCTCCTCCTCCTCCTCCTCCTCCTCCTCCTCCTCCTCCTCCTTCTTCTCTCTCTCTCTCTCTCTCTCTCTCTCTCTCTCTCTCTCTCTCTCTCTCTCTCTCTCTCTCATTCCTGCCCATGAGGAGCATACTTTTCTAGAACAAACTGCTACTACAGGCCCAAAGGCAAGGAATGAAACCAGTCCTGGACCAAAACTTTCAAGGCTGTGAACAAAAATCCGCTTTTCTTTGTAAGCTGATTTTCCCTCTTGGAGTTTGTTATACTATTGGGAAGCCAGCTAATCCATGCAGGGCATTGTTTACATGAGTTTGGGCTCACTTATGCAAAATTTGCTGCATGGAACATCCTGGTGCATGTTCTAAAGTTCCTATACCCGGCTGCAAACAAACCCCATACACTTACCAAAACTAGCACATCCCTGGCTCTCCTATGTCCTCAGTTCCACTAAAATGTTAGAAATGATAATTAAATGGGGGAAGGAACCTGCTTAAGAAATTGATGCATCTCTCAGTCTTTGATAATATAGGACAGAAAGAGATTAAGAAATAAAATTGCACAAGTTAGGATTGTGACTCAATTTCTGTTCACAATAGAACAATCCATATTTAGATGTTCATGAAATAGTCACCCCAAACAGAAATAGAAGTATGATTCAAGGAAGGAGGGAGAGGGGGAAGGGACGGAATTTATGTACAAAGATATGTTTCATATCAAGTCTGTCTGGTCATATATTTTGACCACAATGCATCTTAACTAGTCATTAATCACAAAATACTGAATTAGAAAAAAATGTATTTATGTCAAAGTTTAAAATCAAACTCTGAGCCAACAATCAAATTAATATCGTAATTTTGGATGATAGTAAAACAAGAATTACAAGAGCAAAAGGCATTAGCAATTTTCAAATGTGGGCAAAAGTTAACCTCAAATAAGATGTCACAGTGTTGTAATTTATTAATAAAAAACAAGGACCATGAAGAAAAAAAAATAAAACAAGGGGAAAAATAGAGAAACAAAACCTTATTAAATATAGAAGTCAAAGTAGAATTGATAACCCAAATACTTTCATCTAGATTTTAAAATAAAGATACAGGGCTGGTGAGACTGCTCAGCAGGTAAAATGTTGCATGTGCTTGGGGTGTGCTTGCAGAGCCCTCACATCGTATCCGTAGAGATAAAAATAATGGTGGAGACAGATTTGCATATGCATCATGCCAACTTCATTTGGAACTGTGCTATAATTCTGACTTGAGAGGAATATGCAGTTGAGACTGACAGCAGGATACATGAGTGGAGGTCTTCACGACTTCTGGTTTTTGTCCGAGGTTCTTTGTAGTGTGGTCAGGAGGAAGAGTTTGGTTGTCAATGGGGCATAGTTTGGGTAGTTCCCTATGTCGATTTGTAGATTGAGACCACATAATTTTTTTTTATTTGTCTGCTTCAGATGTCTCGTCCCTCACTTTAATCATATGCATGTCCATTATGCATAGACATAAGATGGTAAGGAGAACCTTCTCCCTAAAAGTTCCTTTGAGGACACAGTTTTCCCTTTCTGCAAAAGAACAGCAAAAACTTAATCCAAGCCAGATGGGTCTTCCCATTCTTCCTACCAGATACATAGGTGAATATACATGTAAGTTTGATTGGGCAGGGAAATCTGTGGCTACATGAAGGTGGGGGTTCCGGGGTTGCTAGGGGAATTGTTTAGGAGCGTTTCGGTGCCAGGTATGTGCAGGTGAAGGAACTAGGCTGCCGAGGGCATTATTACCAGAAGGGAGTTAGACTCGGAAGATGGCTAAGGGGCTAAACCCTTGCTGTACAAGTGTGAGGATCCAGGTTTAGAACCCATTAAGATACTGGGTGGGTGGTTACCTGCTTGTGAGTCCAGCCTCAGAGGAGAGAGTTAAGCCAAAGCAAGCTGGCTGCAGGGACTAGTATGGTCACAGAGTGGGCTTCAGTAGACATGTGACTCAGTGGCTAATGAACAAGAGAAATCAGAGACAAGTCATCACATCAGTCTCAGACCTCTGCAGCTGTGTGTCCCTACATATATGTGAAGTCACACACGGGACTACAGAAGAGACTCACAACACACACGCACAAACTTACACACACACACACACACACACACACACACACACACACAAAGGGGAGGATGAACATGGCCACCTTCAAACAGTCTCAGGCTGAACTCTCTCCTGTGTTTGTATTTGCCTTGGAAGAGCTGGGTATGTAAGCCTGAGACCCTGGCATCAATTCCCCAAGTATACCACAGAGGTAGAGAAACAGTTCCCCAAAGTTTTCCTCTGATCTCCACACCACACTGGCACTGTGGCACATGTGCACATACACGTCATAATAAAAATATATTTAAAAATAAATAAATGTACAATATATCAGCAAGTTTCATGAGAACATTACACGTATTCACGAGCAGAAAGAACTGCTGTGGGGGAAGCTGACTGTTTTAGGTAGTACTTTATTTTAATTTAATGTTATTTTCTGTCTTCCCTTCCAAGAAAGCAACTTTTTTGAGAATGGGGCTTTAGGTGTCTGCTTTTTACTGTGAACAAAGCAGATGCCTACCTTTGGTATCAATTCGTGTTTGGAATTTATTAATTTTTAAGGAACGCAAAATTGGCTAGAATCGAAAAACATATCCAATTATAATAGATTTACCTCTAAATAGTTCTATGATGCCACTTATGCACATTCAAGTGGCCAATGAAGGAAAATTCTTCACGTTATGTGAAATGCTTTATAGCTCAAAAATGCTGATTAGATAC
This sequence comes from Apodemus agrarius, assembly GCA_964023405.1. NCBI lineage: Eukaryota > Metazoa > Chordata > Mammalia > Rodentia > Muridae > Apodemus > Apodemus agrarius. Next base: position 4,411,344 of record OZ030027.1, on the reverse strand, counting down.
TAAGTTATACAATTGTAGAATCTAAAGAAATAAATTTAAAATTTCTTATAATCAGAAGAGACTTAAATAAAATACTCAGATCAGAAACAAATATACAAGAGCATGTTTGCATATTGGTAATAACTGCATAGAAAATAAAATTTCACATCAAAGTATCAAAGATGAGTGTTGGAGATTAGCGAAATTATCTTAAAGTTTCCCCCAATGTGTAGATAGTAATAGGCATGACAACACTGGAAAATAGAATCCATGGAGAGATGTTGCTAAATATCAGATGGATATATTTTGTCTCAGATATTAAACTGTTAAAAAATTAATCATAGTAAAAATTATTATTTAGCATTTAGTATTATAAGATTGTCATAAAAATAATAGAGGGAGACGCTCAGCATGGGTATAGCTCCCAGGACATGTATGTACATTAGGCTGTTTATTTAATGGCTACAGGTTTTTCATAGAAAGTTTTGGAGAAAAATCATAAATACAGAGAAAAATGCACATAACATATACCCTTTACATTCTAAGATAAGCTGGGAATCCTTACAGTGTTATTGGGCTACAATGTATAGTTTGTTCCCTAGTGTTTTAAAAGTCAAAAGTGTGTACATCAAAATATAAGTGCTTTAAGAATTCTTGGAAGACACGGGGATGCAGTACAAGTAGCAGTCCTGGACTCACATTCCCGGAAGGAGCATCTGGTCCGAGCCCAGGAGGGGCAGCTCCCCTGGGGCTCTAACTTGGCACAGGCTCTCCAACCATGTGGTGTCAGTTTGCCTCATGACTTCAGGGAAACAGCTCTCCTCCAGTAGAGTTCTGAGACAGAAAGTTCCAGGAGAGCCAAGGGTTTAAAAAACAAAATGATAAACCGTGAAACAAATTAAAAGACACTAAAGGTAGATATTTAACAAGCCTGTGATCATGTGATCTGGTACAGTTCTGGGATTATTCTTGCTGATTAATTTTGAAGAAGATGAATATTAATGATGATGTTTTTATTATCATTTGTTTTAACTTTTTTTGTTTGTGTATTTCTTTTCTTTTCTTTCTTTCTTTCTTTTTTTTTTTTTTTTTTTTTTTTTTTTTGGTTTTTTGAGACAGGGTTTCTCTGTGTAGCTCTGGCTGTCCTGGAACTCACTCTGTAGACCAGGCTGGCCTCGAACTCAGAAATCTGCCTGCCTCTGCTTCCCAAGTGCTGGAATTACAGGCATGCGCCACCACTGCCCAGCTGTTTGTGTATTTCAAGGCAGGGTTTTTCTCTGTAGCCCTGGCTGTCCTGGAAATATCTCTGTAGACCACGCTGATCTTGAACTCACAGAGATCCACATGCTTCTGCCTTCCATCTGCTGGGATTACAGGTGTGCCCCACCACCACCCAGCTCCTTGACATCTTTTAAATCGAGGGATGGATAACACTTAAATATGGACTTCACAGTTTTAAACTTGATTTGCAAAGGAAGTTTCCTCCTCTCCTATCCCTTTTCCAGTAACTCTGGCAACAGTGTTTAGATTGGAGATTTATAAACTGGGGAAAAGCCTCATCACATATGCATTTGCACTAAGCATATACAGAGAACAATTCTTGAACAATTTCAGCTATTTGAGAATCACCAGAAAGCAGTCAGGACAATCTTACTAGGTGAACTGGATATAGGACTTACTGGAGTCTTGAATATTGCTCATACAAAGACAAGCAGTACCTCATAACTCTGAAAGTTTTAAACATATGTACACATATATATTATGTGTGTGTACTATATACTTGTATATACACATCATACACATATATAACGTACTTGCACATATGTATACATATATATCAAGTATTATTAATTTCATCAAAAGTTTATTTTACCCAAATAAAACACATTTATATTATTCTTGTGCTAATTTTCAAAGTTTCTGATAGTGAGCAGAGATTAATTAGCTGCAGTATTGAAGTCTTTATAACGAAGCCTTCCTAAATGAAATACTAACTGATCAGTCTTTGTCTGCGTAGTCCTGATGAAGATTAAAGATCCCATGTAAACTTGAAGCTAAGTACCCATACAAAATAACACATTCTCCATATGAGGATTTGGAAAAGTGAATTAGAGAACAGGGCATACTGCTTAATAGTACAGCATTTGGTTAGCAGACGCAAGATCATGGTTTTGATGATCAGCACTGTAAGAAATTAACAAATAGTAAGATGAAAGTGAATCATAGGCTCTTCTGCAGGGAAATACTTTCCAAGCATAAAACAATTGAAGCCAGTTACAGAAGAATAATACGTTCAACACAATAAAAGCAGTGAGATTCTTTGCACCTGATAGGCGAGTTAAAGACGGCTGGAAAATACTACTAGCAAGTATTTCCCAAGTGAAATCTATACCATGCTTTATCATACATAATAAAACAATGCAAACACAACATTTATTTTCTGTTTTCCCCTTTTTGTTTTTCTTATTTGCCACAGAGAACCAGTCTGCGCACCCTAGATAATCCTTGCACCCCAGGGTCCAGAATGCTGGAAACTCAGCTGCTCTTCTCTCAATATTTTAGTGCTGGTTGTTTACACAAGATTGTCTAAATCGAATCAGGCCTGGTGGGACAACCCCTGCGATCCCAGCTACTTAGTCATCTGAGGCCGAAGAAGCACAGGTTCCAGACTTGCCTGAACCACACAGGGAAGCCAAGGCCAGCTTGGCCAATATCGTGGTAAAGCCTTGGTTCAACATAGCTAAAGGACATTGGGAATATAGCTCAGTCCCAGCGTGCTCACCTAAAATGTGTAAGCCCCAGGTCCAGCCCCATTACTACAAAGAAAGCAAACAAAGTAATTCTCACTTCTGCGTGCGTGCGTGCGAGCCACGCGGAGCCCAGCAGGACCTTTGCCTCCTGCTCTAGCTTTGTCATCCAGTTCCTGTGCTTTGCTGTCCCTGCTGTTGATTGTCTTGACAATTATTCTGCTGGGCACAGACCTTCTTGTGGTCACCCCTAGAGAACCACATCTTGATTCTGAGCAAAGCCACTCTTTTCATCTGCAGGCCAAATGACATTTTATTGCTTTGGTTTCTTTTTTCTCTTTCTTCCATTTTTTTAAAGTAGTTTTAGTTTTTTGAGACGATAATTATATAATTCCTCCCCCCTTCCCTTTCCTCCATGCAAACCCTCCCACTTCTCCCACTACTTTTCGCTCTCTTTTAAATCTTAGAACCACCTTTTCTTGTTGTAACACATGTATTTGACATGGGGGGGGGGGTTCCTGGTATCTTTGTCAGAAGGCTGGAGGCTGGCTAGCTGTGAACCAAATACTGACCGCTCCCTCAAAGGCATCTTCTTTGACACGAGGAACCTGAACAGTCAATCCAGGACACCGAAAACTTTCAAGTGGACCTGTGTATTGGAGGATTTCCACGGAGGTCTCTGGCCCAGCCAGTGCGAGGGCAAAAGGAGAGAGATTGTGAGCAGGAAGGGGGAGTCGAATCTGCTGCTTCCACTGCTGCTGCGGTTGGCTCCACCAGTCTTCACTGTGCTGTCTCAGTTGCTCCGCATCCTGCTGGACCAATGAGCGGCCGGCTAGTCAGGGAGGAGATGGGGTGGGGTCGGGACAGCTTCAGGTGACATTCTGAGAGAGTGGACCTCTTCCCGTGTTATAGCTCTCAGACAAAGGAGTAGTTCTTGCACACCTTTAATCCTTCTAGATAGGAAGGATTCTTATCTACAGCATCCGGGTGGGTCAGGGTCTGACAACAGGTACTTCTCATTGGCTTGATCTGAAAGCTTGGGGAAGCCTTATTTGCACGTGGGAGGGCTTGGTGCTACTCCTTTGTGACTGATGACTACAGAACTCACTGCTGGGGGCTGGGGTTGTAGGCTTAGCTACAAAACAGGAGCCTGCGGCCCAGGGGGCGTGGCCAAACACCTGCTATCCCTTGCCTGTGACAGTCAAGTGCTGGGTCTCCTGGGTTTAAAGCCTGAACACCACCAGGGGCCAGGCTGCCTCTGCACAGCTCATGGCCCTACATGTTACTACTGGCCCGGTACAGAGATCTCAGCAGCCGCCACCAACAGGGCCAGCTTCAAAATAACAATTGTCTTATCAGATTGACTCCAACCTCATCCTCATAAAGTCCAGCTTCATCTTGTATCTCACCTTTAAATGATTTCCAAGAACGGATCATCTCGACAGAATTTTTTACTTAAAAAAAAAAAAATGATCTTTCAACCAAGCATGCAATCGCAACACTGTGGGCACATTGGCACGTTTCATATAATCCGTATTCTTCAGTCACGCAGTGGACATCTGTTGGTTATGCTTGCCAAAAATCCATTTCCCCTTCCTTTGAAACGGTGCCCCAGACTCACATCGGGAAGGCTGCCCCTTTCTTTGGGTATGCAGGCATGGGATTGTTAAACAGGATGTTTTCATTTTCTCCAGTCCGACGATGGACATATAGGACAAACTATATGAATCCCGTGCTTTCTTTTCTTTGCAATCTGGAGCTCACAAGGAATGTGGAGAATGGTATAAAAAGCAGTTGGCATTAATTATCACAGCTTGTTATAATTGTTCTTCGTTTTTTTTTTTCTCCTCTAAACATGTCAGTTTCTGACTTCAAGAATGACTCTCTAATCAGATACAGGGACCTGAATTCTTCTGTCCTACCTATCTCTTTCGTGTCGTGGCCATGGTTGGATTCTGTTATTTGCACCTAAGTAATCCTAACTGATCTAACTTATCCCCATGATGTATTTTTAATAGAGATATGTTTTTGCCCCAAATTTCCTGTTACTGAGTTTCATTTCTGTTCCAAGATAGAATCATACATCGCTGCTATGTGACTTTTCCTGGGACAGTATGGGTGAATGGCTGCTCACCCCAGGTAGCACAACAAAAACAATTCCATCCAAGTCTGCCTTGGTGAATGGGGGTGTTCACTGTGGTTATTTATAAGGGGCATGGGTGAGGGATTACTCACTGAGAGACCCAGCTCGGCTACTACATTTATTTTATGTGTGTGTGTGTGTGTGTGTGTGTGTGTGTGTGTGTGTTACCAATGGGCTCCTGTGGAGATCTATGACCATGTGGGAGAGTTTGTTCTTTCCTATAGGGATGCCAGGGACAGCACTGTCATCATGCTTGTTGTCTAGTCCCTGGACTAGCTAGCCCCGAGTCTCACCAACCCTGAAGTTAAACTTTAACTGATATTTATGTTGTCATTGTTTTTTCTGTTTTTCTTTTCTTTCTTTTCCATTGTTTGGATTGGGTTTTCATTGCTTTTTTGATGGGTGGGTGAATTTTTTTGGGGGGGGCTTGTTTCATTTTTTGGCTTTAAGGGAGAGTTTGCTACACTTCTTACCACCTCCCAAGTGCTAGAGTCACAGATTTGCACTGCTATCCCTAGCTGGTGGTCTGTATTCTTATTTGCCAAATATGGCAACCCTAACATTAGAATAAATCAGAGTTTTAAACACAGAGTTTTAATCACTCTCTTCAAAAATACATCGTGTTTTCTTCTTAGGTTTTATAGTATACAGAGTTGCTAGGTTATTAATTTTGTTGAGTGTAAGTCCCTAGAGATTTAGAAAGACTAACCATACCTTGAAAAGATCTACTCTGGAGACACTTTCTATTGTTTTTATATTTTATGTTTTGTTAAGTTTATTTGATTGATTAAGTGCATTAATTAATTTGTGTGTGTGTGTGTGTGTGTGTGTGTGTGTGTGTTCGAGCATACACGCTCATGCATGTGCACACACAAGAATGCATATGCGCGGCAGTCAGAGGACAGTTTGTGAGAGTTAGTTTTCTCCTTTCACCATAGGGCCCCTAGTGATCAATCTTGTGTCATCAGGATTTATGATAGGTCCTTTTACCCATGAGCCATGATATTGGCCCTGACTGATTTCTTAAATTGGCTCTTGAGAAGTTCATATGTAAGAATTGCGCTTACATCATTTCCACCCCTGTCTCTCTTTCCACCACAACTTTTCCCTTCTCCCCTTCTCTCCCAAGATCATGGCCTCTTCTTTGCCAATGATTGTAGATTGCAGTTTTACTGTTTTCATCATGGGCATTCCGTGTACTTGGTACTGTGTCGCATGAGAGCATTCTGGCACAGGTGCCTATCGGGCTGAGCATAATCCTTGTCCACCTTGTCCACGCCTCCTCCTGCTGCTCCTGTAGGTCAGCAATCCCCCTTTTTGTCCTACCCAGCTTCGCTTCTGCCCCACCATCATGGACACTCATGCCTTTCTGTATCTAAATTCATCTATGAGCCGCCAATAAGAGAACTCATAGGTTTGTCTTTCCGAACCTGGCTTAACCTACTCAGTATAGGATTACACCCTAGTTGCATGTATTTTCCTAAAAATGGCCCGAGTTAATTCTTCTTGATGCTTGAAAACCTTCCCACATTTGTTTGTATATCACATTTGTCAATCTATTCCTTTGCCATTGGACACTCAGGTTGGGTCCATAACTTACCTCTAGTGCACAGTGCTGAAATAAATGATGTACAAGTGTCTCTGTGACATGTTAACTTGGATCCTTTAGATAAACACGCAAGGAAATTGTAGCTAGGGAACAGGGAAGATCCATTGCTGGTTTTATGAGAAACCTCCAGACTGACGTCCAAAAGTTCTAGACTAATTTACATTCCCACCAGTAGTATATAAATGTATTCTTTGTCTGTATCTTCAATGGCAATTGCTTTTATTTGTTTTAGGATTTTGTTTTATTTTTAACATTTTATTTTTATTTCTTTAGACAGGGTCTCACTATTATCCCTGGTTGGCCTGGAACTCATGGAGATCCACCTGTCTCTGCCTCCCAGGTGAAAGGATTTAATGTGTGTGCCACTATGACAGGCTTATTTTCCATTACATGCATTATATGAATTACGTGCATATGTGTAGTTTTAGGTACGTGTAGTGCTTATGGATAATCTGGAGCCAGATTTACCAGAAATTGTGAGCTTCTCATTTCGGCTGCTAGGAATCCTACTCACGTCCTCTCTAAATGCAGCACACCCTCTTAATCGATAAGCCGCCTCTACCACCAGTATCTGTTTACTCTAAAAAGTTTTAATTAGTCACTGAATTAGTTTATTTTGAGACATCATCTCAAATTTGAATTATTTATATATTTAAGATGTGGATATTTGGATGTGTATTTGGTAAAAACTTTTCCTCATCTGATAGCCCTCGGCTTTCTCTGAATGTGTGTCCTTTTCAATCTCATGAAGTTTATCTCATGATAATAAATCAACAATTTATTAATTGCTGGTCTTAATACCTATGCTATTTGCATGCTGTTCAGCTAGTAAAATGGCTACAGATGCTTGATTCTAGGGTCCATTTACTTGGAATATCCTTTTCCATCATTTTATCCTGAGGTGGTGTCTATCCTTGATACGAAGATGTGTTTCTTGGATGCAGCAGAGGGATAGATTCTCTTTCTGAATCCAATCTGTTCATCTCTATGTTTTTTGGGGGAGGGGTGGATTGTAACACTGATGTTGAGAGCTATTAATAAGCAGTATTTGTTGATTCCTGTTATTTTGTTGATATAAATGGACTTTTCCTCATTTGATTTGGTGGTATGGGATTATTTATTATTTATTATTTATTCCTTGCATTTTTCTGGGTGTGGTTTAAGCATTTCTGGTTTAACTTTTCTTTCTAGTGCCTTCTGTAGAGTTGGATTTGAAGAGATACACTGCTTAAATAGATTTATTGTGGAGTCTTTTTCTTTCCCCTTCTATAGTGATTGAAAGTTTTGCTGAGTGTAGTAGTCTGTACTGATATCTGTTTACATAAGACTTTGGTCTCTTTCTTGCCTTGTGTGTTTTTACTATGTACTTCAAAATATAACACTAGATCTATGATATCATTTAACTCATGTCCTTTTCTGGCTTTCAATTTTTTCTCGTAAAAGTAAAAGGAAAGATAGCAACATAAAACCAGTGAAATTTTGGACCTTACATTTGAGAAAATAATATATCAATATGCAACTTGGCTGTAGTAGTTTCAGCTCTTAAGATGCTATGATATATTTTGGTTCTAATTTACTTAGCGTGATTTATTCTTGAAAATAGTTGTTCACTTGTAGAATTGATGCCAAACGACAATGACATAATACGTGATTGAAAAGTGAATATTTGTCTTTGTGAATATAGCACTTATAAAAGTCAACTAAAGAGACAGTACTTTTATTGCTGTTGTTGATGATGATGATAATGATGTCAAATTGTAGCTCTATGCAGTCCATATCATTTCTATTCTATTTGAAGATTTCCAGTTGACATGATTTTATTTTAACTAAATTCAGAGTCATGAGCATAGCAAATTACTGATTATTTTCCTCAGAAATCTAAAACAATTCTTGAATCAAATAGAAGATCAATGCTACATATTTGTTTTGCTGTTGGGATATATAAGATTGTTCATCTTCATATTGGCTTGACATAATTACAGTTTTATTTGTAGCGCTGTTAAGATTTTACACATTGCATAATGGTTTTCACATTCAAGACTCGTACTTAGCTTATTTAAGGATTTATTTTATTTTGCTTTTATGGGTGTCTGTGCACCATGTACATGCAGTGCCATGGAAGGTAGAAGAGGATGTTGGATGGTAGGGGGCATAGCCATACCCTCTGGAAATGGTGAAAGTTGTGAAGTCAGCTCTTTTGTTTTTTTTTTTTAATGACACAGTTCCAACAAAGCTGAGCTGAATGCTGTGATCACTCTCACTCTGCCTCTCACTTTTAGGTTTTGGTCTCTGGTATATTGTATTCTTGGGGACTCTCTGCATTATGATTCATTTTATGTCTTTCCCAGAGAAAAATTATATCTAAGTCTTTTAAGGAAAGTCCTAAACTTACTATCACTTCTCTTAGAGGAATAACTTTATCTGGCCGTATTTGGAAGTATTCCTTGTGCTACAGAGATTGTGATAAGCACAAGATAAGCAATAAGCTAGTAATTTCTAAAGGAGGCCAGGACTCCAGGGATCTTTTTGGGATATCTACTCCTATGCAAATTAAAGCAGTATGATTTGCACAGGGTAAACAGAGATAACTGACTAACTCTGATTGACCAGTAGAATTAGTAATAGATTCAATGTCTTGTACAACACATTTAGAGTGCTCTGAAAATGTAGGTTCTAGAAAAGGAATCATACAGGGTACATACCAAGAAGAATAGAGCTCAGATAATAAGATAAGATAACTAAAATAACCCTAAAGTCAAGCTACACTCAGTGTGACAGTCTCTTTCTTGCAGCTCTCAGATCCTTCTCCAGCACTGTATCTGCCCACATGTTACCAAGCTTCATGACACCATGATAATGAACTAAGCCTCTGAAACTGTAAGTTAGCCTCAAGTAAATGTTTGCCTTTATAAGAGTTTCCTAGGTCATAGTATCTCTTCACAGCAATAAAACTCTAACTAAAACATATGATGTCTATTTGGGGCAGGCTTTGGGACTCTTCTTTTTTGGCTCAGAAGTCAGTGTTTGAAAAAGTCTTCCTAGCTGGGTGGTGGTGGCGCACGCCTGTAATCCCAGTACTTGGGAGGCAGAGGCAGGCAGATTTCTTGAGTTTGAGGCCAGCCTGGTCTACAGAGTGAGTTCCAGGACAGCCAGGGCTACACAGAGAAACCCTATCTCAAAACAAACAAACAAACAAACAAACAAAAAAGCAAACAAAAAAAACAAAACAAACAAAACAAAACAAAAACAAACCAAAAAAAAAAAAAGAAAGAAAGAAAGAAAGGAAAAGTCTGCAATCACTGATAAGTGGATATTAATGCGCCCAGAAGCCCTAAATACTCAAGGCACAATTAGCAAGTCAAATGATTCCCAAGAAGAAAGGAGAGGACCCTGGGCCTGGAAAGATTGGATCCAGTTTTGTAGAGAAACTGTGGGGGGAGGGGGAATGATTGGGGAATAGTTGGGGGGAGAGGAACTATGGGACATAGGGAGGGGGGAACTGGGAAAGGGGAAAGGCTTTGGAATGTAAACATAGAATATAGAAAATAAAAAAAAAAGAAATCTTGTAAATGTCAAGTGTTACAAGGTTGATAAAGACTTAGTGACCTGCTTCTGTCAAGGGTACTAACTGTGTTATTTGGGATGAATTATAGCACAGTCTATCCTCCCCAGAATTAAAGGTTGTATTTTTCCATCTCCCCTTTTTATATAATTTATAGGAGGAAAAATAATGGTCACATCACACTTAAAGGACTAAGGTACAATTCGTAATCATACCTGCACTTAGAGAAGCCTTATGTCATCTTTGAACTTTGTGTGCTTCTAAATGCATTTGTATGTAGACTCAGGCTAGTGTTGGGATAGCACCTTGACAAGACTGTTGGTTCTAATGGTTATTCTGATCCATTAAAGGGTAAGAGTATCCTGAAAATATCATTGGCATGTTTGAAGAAATAGGATATCAAGAGAAGATTGGGAAGAATTTTGTTTCTTGTAACACATGCATTACTGTCACATCACATAAATAAAAATGAATTTCAAAAAAAAAGTCTTCCTTAAGGTTGAAAAGAAGTTGCATTCTTTAGTTCTATAAACCAATAAAGGTCTGTTTAAACTTTCTAATCCTTGAAAAGAGTTGACTTTAACTATCAGGTTCTGAGCTCTGAGCGAAGTGTATTGAGATTTTGAGATTTTTGTCATTCTCTGGTGAATCTGAACTCAGTGCTGAAGAAGTAGCTGGCTGAACACACTGAGAGCCATGAGTTCAGCTTTACTATTTTCCCTTTCCTTTAATTACTTTACCTCTATGTCTGTGGCCCTAGAGGTTTCTTTCTATCTTTCAAGCTAATGGTCCTCATAAGCCATCTTAAAAGCATTTAAGGGGACTGGAGAGATGGCTCAGTGGTTAAGAGCACGGCTGTTCTTCCAGAGGTCCTGAGTTCAAATCCCAGCAACCCCATGGTGGATCATAACCATCTGATGCCCTCTTCTGGTGTGTCTGAAGACAACAGCTACAGTGTCCTCATATAAAATAAAGAAATCTTTTTAAAAAAAAGCATTTAAGTTAGCATTTCCCAAAAGAGTATTGAGAATGAGGAAACCATCTGCTCTCTCAGCTCTCCAATCCTGTGGCCCCATTCTCCTTACTGTACAGAATGCCCCATGCTGAGTTTATTCATTTCTTTCATCTCTGTCTGTTGATTTTTATCATTTGCTATCTATCTATCTATCTATCTATCTATCTACCTATCTACCTATCTACCTATCTACCTATCTACCTATCTACCTATCTACCTATTTACTTTTATAAAAGTACTTAATAATTTGATTTCTCTGTGGGGACGCAAGTCAGGGTATATGTTTTAAATGCTTTTTCTCATAGTTCCCATCTGTCTTATGGTTTTGTCTATCTATCTCATTTTCTTTTTTAATTTGTTAAGATTTTGATTAGGTATATCATGTCCTTAAACTTTACATTTCACATTATAAGAAAAAGAAAATTTGATATAATTTCTGTAGAATTTAGTCATTGGGTAGCTATTAAGTAAATGTTATTAGTCAGTATGTTAATGAGGTTTTCAAAGTCTTTAATCTAGTTAACTATTCATAAACTGAATATTCATAAACTGAAAATGGCATGGCATAGTCGTGCATTCAACTCATAAAGTGTATCAATAACATATACAATATAGCCCTTGGCAAATAATGAGAGATTGAAAAATGAAGAACATTGTTCACTAAAGCAGAATTTCTATATGACAAGTCAACTTAAAATAATATGCTAAGCACTGGTCCTGTAAATCAACCATCCATACCTATTGGAGCCATGAACCCTAGAAGAGAACCTAGTACTATCAAGTTTCTAAACAAGTGTAACTCCTAAATGCATTCTAAATTATCATCCTTATATCAACAGATAAGTATAGTTCTCAGGTCTCATCAAAGATGCTTCTTTGCTCTTTGCATTGGGTAGAGAAAGAAGCCAAAACTGATCAAAACTGCAGAGAACAAATAACAATGGCTTACCAGTACCACCTGATACATCTACAACTAAACTCCTATGCATAAGAGTCAAGGAATGTTAAAAAAAAATGATCATAAAAGTCTGAGAAACAGGATGTCTACTGTAGGATTATATCTTCTGTGTATGACAAGAAAGCTATACTAAGGGAATCTCAACAGTATGGTGGCCTGAACAAGACCACCATAGGACAACAGTAACTGGCATGTCAATGTCGATGGGAGAAATCCCACAGGACCTACCTCCCTACTCCCAGATGATCTGCAGGCAATTATGACTTTCTAAGAGAGAGAATTATCCTTTCTTAGAGATGGTTACCCTAAACCAGTGGCCCTTAACCTGTGGGTTGTGACCCCCATTGGGGATCACATATCAGATGTTTACATTACAATTCACAACACCAACAAAATTACAGTTATGAAGTAACAACAAAACAAGTTTCTAGTTGGGGGTCACCACAATCCGAGGAACTGTATTAATGGGTCACAGCATTAAGAAGGTTGAGAACTACTGTCCTAGGTTATCCAATACCAAGTGATCAAACCTAAAAAGATATATATATATATATATATATATATGTATATACGTATATATATGTATATACGTATATATATATATATATATACACACACACATATACAGATAAGTATAGTTCTCAGGTCTCATCAAAGATGCTTCTATATAGAGAGATGTTTATATATATACATATATATGTATATATATATAAAACACTAAATAGACTTGGCAAGTTATATTTATATATTTATTTATTCATTTATACATGTGAAACAATAACAAAGAAAAAGAGACTGAATTTTAGAGGGGAGTATGGGATACAGATGTTGACAGAAAAGAAATGACATAAACACAATATGCAAATTTACAAAAAAGATTCATACACAATAATAATAATAATATGTAAACTATATCCCAGTTTAAAAATATTGGACCTGTGGTTCACATTACTATTGCAAAAATAGAAGAAAATTCAGAAGGGTTTTGAAATAGCAGTAAAATGAAACAATATTAGTAAGTACTATTTTTTTGTCAAAGATGAGAGAAAAGTAACTAGTTTGGGCTCATTGAGCCTATATCTGAAATGAAATGGAAATTGAAACTACATGAAACACACACACACGCACACACACACACACTCACTCACACACACATATTGCTATATGATATTGAGAAAGTTACAGCCCCAACTGTGGGAATTTGTCATGAATAACATACAAATTTTTGCCAAAAATAACAGAGCCAAGTGAAATGACAGGTTCCATGGTTTCAAAGCCAGTCTTTTAAAAGTAAGCATGTTAGGACGGGAAAGATGGTAGAGTACTTGTACAAGCATCAGGCTCTGTGTTTACATCCTAGCATATATATATATAAAAGTCATGGAGGGCAGTGTGCACCTGTAATCCTAACATTGGGATGGCAGAGACAGGTATGTTCCAGAGCTCATTAACTCCAGATTCAGTGACTGATCTTGCCTCCAAAAATAAGATGAGGAGAGGCTGGGGAAGACACCAGACATTGCCTTCTGATAGACCTATAGCTTCCATATACACCCATATACTCACACAGGCACATATGGACCCATATAAACACCTTTATACAGATTAATACGTATATACTTCTTTACACACATACATACACCCACATACTTTATAAATACATCAGAATATATCTTTAATAAAAGATATTTAATAAAATAAAAATATACCTTCTTAGAGAAAAGTATCTTAGAGTTTCTTAGGGAAGATTAGTTTTTATTTCTACTTGAAAAAATATTTTAACAGAAACCGTGACCTTTCAAATTAAGCAGATTCTGTAATTTATTGGATAGTTTAAAAGCAACCACATCAGAATTGATGTATTATCATGTAAATACATGTAATCATATTATTTACAGAATGTTGTCCATGGAAACTCCTCCTTCAGAAAATGGAATTAGACAAAGTAGTAATATGATTTAATAACAAGACTTGGGCTGAGTGTGGTGGTGCACACGTTTAATCCCAGCACCCTGGAGGCTAATGGGGCTCTGATTTAGAGGCCAGACCAGTCAGTCTACAGAAGCAGGTCAAGGTCAGCCAGTCTGTGTAAAAGTTCCTCTGGTGAACCATTCCTTTGTAGAAAGTTAAAACCTGTACTAAAAGGTTGTGATTCATGGAATCTGTCTGATGTGGAAATAGAATCACGGTTGGAGCTGACACTGGCAATTTAAGACCTGCTGACATAAGTGAGTGAACAAAATTTGCTAATCATATCAGTTAATGACCTGCATGCTTTTTCTTTAGCCTGACTCATTCCTTACTGGTAGGATCAATGGTTTCAGCATTTGGGTTCTGGTTCAATGAGGCAGAAAAGTAGCTTTGTAGTATCAGAATGTCATCCAACTGTATATTTACCTTATTGTAAATAATGGTGAATAGTGGTTAAGAAACAGTTTTACATTCTTTTAAAAGAGATGTATAAGCAAATATTGTTTAAAGGTATACTTAACATATTGAAATTAGAACTTGCTTTTGGTGATCTTGAATTAAGTTCAAGATGAGCTAAGAAGGAGTAAATTTTATTCACACACATTGGTAAATAACTACAAAAGCAGACACATGAGAAAAGAGTTTTGGAAGATCCTAGGCAACAGAAGGTACAGGATACGTATCCCTCACGGAAGGCAAACAGAAGAAGAGCCTCAATTTTATCAGGTTGTTGCTTGGTGGAAACTTGGGCGGATGTTTATTGGTACATTAACAATAAAATGTATTGTTATTTATGCGTATGTATCAAAATCAAACTTCATATTGGGAGAGCAAGGAGAAACTCATATTAGTATGTTACTTGGATATATGACGGTACGCAAGAACCAAGGGTACACACACCTTTCAGAGAATCTGGACCATCTTATTTACTTAGTCTTGATTATACCTTTTAACCTAAAACTCAAAGTCATTACATCTACTTTCCTTTTAGCACCATAAGTGTTTGGGGACCAAAGACTGTGCTTTCTCTGTTGTGTTTTTCCACCATAATCCTCCTGGTGCATGGAAAACCGTGAGGCATAAACAACACAGAGGTTCTGCCCATAGAGGCATTGCAATTGTGGCTGCTGTATCACATGTTTGTCAGTAGGTGGCAGAGAAGAGAGAGGCTATGTCTACCTCAGTAGTCTGATTTGTGAACTTCTGAATGATTAAAAACAAAACAACAACAAAAAAGGCTTGATGCAGCACTGTAGGGGATTTCCAGGGCAGAGAAGTGGGAGGGGGTCGATTGGGGAATGAGCAGAAGAAAGAGGGCTTATGGGACTTATGGGGAGGGGGGAACCAGGAAAGGGAAAATCATTTGGAATGCAAACCAAGAATACAGAAAATAATAACAAAATAAAAAAATAAAATCTCATACACACACACACACAAAAAAATGGGGTGCAGAGTTAAACAAAGAATTCTCAACTGAGGAATACCGGATGGCTGAGAAACACCTAAAGATATGTTCAACATCCTTAGTCATCAGGGAAATGCAAATCAAAACAACCCTGAGATTCTACCTCACACCAGTCAGAATGGCTAAGATCAAAAACTCAGGAGACATCAGATGCTGGATAGGATGTGGAGAAAGAGAAACACTCCTCCATTGCTGGATTGCAAGCTGGTAAAACTACTCTGGAAATCAGTTTGGCAGTTCCTAGAAAATTGGACATAGTACTGAGGATCCAGCTATACCACTCCTGGGCATATACCCAGAAGATGCTCCATCATGTACTAAGGACACATGCTCCTCTTTGTTCATAACAGCCTTATTTATAATAGCCTGAAGGTAGAAAGAACCCAGATGTCCCTCAAGAGAGGAATACAGAAAATGTGGTACATTTACACAATGGAGTACTACTCAGCTATTATAAACAATGAATTCATGAAATTCTTAGGCAAATGGATGGAGCTAGAAAGTATCATCCTGAGTAACCCAGTTACAAAAGAACACACATGGTATGCACTCGCTGATAAGTAGATATTAGTCCAAAAGCTCGGAATACCCAAGATACAATTCACAGACCACATGAAGCTCAAGAAGGAAGACCAAAGTCTGAATACTTTGGTCCTTCATAGAAGGGGAATCAAAATACCCATGGCTCACAGCCAACCAATGGACTGAGCATAGGGTTCCCAATGGAGGAGTTAGAGGAAAGACCCAAGGAGCTGAAGAGGTTTGCAGCCCCATAGGAGAAAAATAATATATACCAACCAGTACCCCCAGAGCTCCCAGAGACTAAACCACCAACCAAAGAGTACACATGGAGGGACCCATGGCCTCAACTACATATGTATCAGAGGATGGCCTTTTCAGACATCAATGAGAGGAGAGGCCATTGGTCCTATGAAGGCCCAATGCCCCAATGCAGGGGAATGCCAGTTCAGGAAAATGGGGGGAGGGTTAGTAAGGAAGAGGAGGGGGGATGGGATAGGGATTTTTTGGAGGGGTAACAAGGAAAGGGGCTACCATTTGAAATGTAAATAAAAATATCTAATAAAAAATGAATAAATAAAAAGAAGTCTAATATTCCCTGAGAAAAGCAAGCTTGAGACAACTACCAGTCCAGCACCTTGTAGGCCTGGAGGGCAGACCGTGCCTAAGATAACCCCTGACCAGTGTCATACTGCATGAGCAGGGCATAGAACTCCTGAGACCACTCCTGAGATGATCCCAGATGCTCAGAGACTGCAAGCGCCACAACGAGGAACATGTAAGTCGTGGAAGAATGGAAGAGAAAGAGAAACAGTCGGGTGTGGACACAATGAAGAGAGACAGAACTATAGACTTGAGGGCAGTGAGGAACAGCCTCATGTTAGTAGTTGGCGATGCCACCTGAGACCATGATGGAGGACCTGGCTCAAATTTGTCACTGGGAGCCACATCTGGGTCCATGGACCTGTAGCGGCAGGAGTCTGTTACTATCAACGTTCTGGGCTGCTTTTTAGGGACATATTGATGTCTGAGAGCTGTGCAGAACCTTGCCCACCCTTCACCAGAGTATCTTGGAAGAGTTGACCCTGGGGACCTGAGTGTTGTTTCTAACTAGCTGCAGTACTCTGGATAGAAGTCCTGCATATTGCAGGAGTTGCTGGTAACCTGCCCTGAGGATATGAGTGTGGGATAGCCTGCCCTGCCTTGTGTCTGCTGTGCAGTGGCATCAGCAAGGGAGAGATTTCCTCCCCTCCCTTTTGCCCCTGGGAGTTATGGCAGGGGCACCATAACTCATCCCTGAGAGAGAGGGAGTGTGGGAGAGCTGGTCCCACAACTTGTCTGCTGTGTAGCAGTGTAAAGACAGAGAGAGATGTCCTCCCCAACCCTCACCTCTTGCAGAAGAGCTGGCCTTGGGTTCATGAGAGCAGGAGCACTACTGACCCTGCCCCTCACCTACAGCAGCACTTGGGAGAGCAGGCCCTGCACTTTGCCTGCCAACAAGGTAGAGATGGTGCTGGGGTAGCGCATGAGCCTCAACCCCAAGGGTGATGAGATAGAGAGATGGCAGGTTGACGAACCCAGATACTTCTTGGGCCCAGATCCGGGTGTTTGAATTGGTCTACCACAACATCTACCTCATCGATGAACCAGCCGCTGGAGTATATGAAGGTGTTGGCCCTACAGATCCAAAACTATAGGATCTTCATGACATAGGGCAAGATCAGGAAATCTGAGAGCAGTCTCAGAGAGGATCCCATGCTGATAGTGTAGAAGAAGCCAGAAGCCTCGCACTAGACTGAGTCATTGCAATGAGCATTTGCAAGCAAAGACGTGTGGGTGAAGGGAAATATTGTGGAGTATGCTTTGACACACAAACAGCCACAATGAAGTTTCCACCCCCCCCTGTTTCGAGGAAATTGTAAGGGTGTTGTATGAGGGGAGGGGAGTTGAGTAGGATTGGGGTGCTTGGTGTGAAATTCACAAAGAACCAACAAAAATGTAAAAACAAAGGACAGCAATAACAACAAAACCCAAGGATGTTAAAGTTATAACCAGAATTATTTCAAGAGTTTTTGGGGAGAAAGAGTGACAGGATTCTTTCAAGAGTCTAAATGACCACTTCTACAAATGCACCGGCACCTTATAGAGGTGTAATTGTTGAAATGGTCATTTTCTGTCAGAGAAGTTGTCTAACTCGTAAATATGGCAGCAAAGTTAAAATGATGCCTTTTAAAAAATCAAATACTGCTCATTTAATTTAATTTTCCATACAGTTTAATACTAATACATTCTGAATTTCTAGCTCTTTTTTCTTTTTATCATATTTTTTGCTATCTAAAACAATTTTTGATTTTAAATTTATTTTGAATGTACTCTTCCCCTCCCCAAGTCCTTCCAGATCCTCTCCTCCTCCCTACCCACCCAATTTCAGTTCTTTCTCAAATAAACAAATGAAAACTTGATTAAAACAACGTCCCCCAAAACAAGAAAACAAAATAATACCCAAACTTAAAAAATTAAAACACAAAACAGACAAACAAAACCCCCACCAATCTGTAACTGAAAAAAGGCACACACACCCAAGAAGTTAACTACTCCTGAACATGAGGCTTGCCCTGGAGTGGTTGATTTACCCAGAGAAAACTGATTTTCCCTCTCTCCAAAGATATAAATGACAGTTTAGTTGTTAACCTTTCCCCTAGTAGCTAGGTTTTCATTCATTCATTCATTCAAAACACAAAACCAAATGAAAACCCAAATAAAAAAAAATAAAAGGCAATTTTCATGTCAAAGGCAGGTGTAGAATGCAGAGTCCAGTGACTGTGAAGTCTAAGAGACAAAAAGAAACAGAAAGAAAGTTGTTCTGGTTGGTTAATGAGGAGAAAACTGGTCAGAGAAAGTGAGTTGCATATTCTTCAGAGTCCATTATCTTCAGTCAAGAAGTGACCTGCACATAATGACAGGATAA
This sequence comes from Apodemus agrarius, assembly GCA_964023405.1. Lineage (NCBI taxonomy): Eukaryota > Metazoa > Chordata > Mammalia > Rodentia > Muridae > Apodemus > Apodemus agrarius. The sequence continues at coordinate 4,392,408 of OZ030027.1, read as the reverse complement.
TTTCTCAAGGATTCCAGTGTTATTATACAGGACTGGAAAATTGTCTTCATTCCTAGAAGCACGTGTGTGAAGCCACCATACTGCAAAGTGCATTGGGATAAATTCTCAGAAGAGTGACAAATAAGTGGGGGTAGGACATAGTGAAGGTGATGGCAGCTATTCTTGTGACGTCCTCTCCCCTGCGTTGGTGGAAGAGGAAACACCTCCCCCTACCCCAAACACTGATGCCTGATATTAGGCAGATGGTGTTGGCAGCGGTGTACTGGTCAATGGATGTCATGGAGAATGACAGAAAAGGTGTCTTGAGGATAAGGAGACTCAAAGGTACAGTAAGATGTAGGCTTGGTTGTTACAGGAAGGCTGGTGGGGTGTCTATTAGGTTCTGAGCCAGGTTGTGACTGGTTACTCTGAATGATTTTGTGAGTTGACACTGAGGTAAGATGTATTAAGTTGAAGACAGGGTGGATACAGCTGGTTGTGCTGGCAGGGAAACTCAATTTCTTTCCACTGGTAGAAGTTTGGCTAAGGAGAACACAGGAAAGTGATTGCTTAGTAGTTGGGGCACTGTGTGAGGCTCAGAGGCAGAACCTGAAAATATAGACTTTTACACTATGTACACTTACCCATTTGAGAGCAAAATCTTAACTATTTTATAGCTTACATATTGCGAGTTACATTCCAGAACAAGGTTACCACAATTTCAAGAAATGTAAAAGACAAGAAAAGTCCATTTTATACCAGTCACAATATTTATTATGGATCAAAATGAAAATTGTACCACAAAGTTCAGGAAAACCTTGTAGGGGAGGAGCTGATAACTGAAATCTGGTTCTCTAATTGTTTCTTGACTGGGTCAATGAAGATGGCAGAAGCCAATCACTGTGCAAAGAGAAAGAGGTGGGTTTTCTGGGGCCCAGGAGGAAGAGGAGGGGGCTTGGAGAGGTTGGGGAATTCAGACAAGGCTGTGGAGCAGGTAGGAGCGGCATGCATGTAGGTTTCACAGGGCACTGATAGTTTGTACAGCCTGCAGGCTGCAGAGGCTAAGGAGGGTGGGGCCGGAGATTCTTCACCCAGGCATTGAGTTAGAAGGCGGTAAGAGCAGCAGGAGGAAAAAGCAGGCCACCAAGGCCATCAGTTGGTGGAATGCAAGCAGTAGCTCCAGGCATTCTCAGTAGGGATGGTTGTTGGGTCACTTAGTAGGGCCAGCCTAGGCCCAGATGGAAGTGGAGCCAGTGGTAGTGTGTGGCACTGGGCAAGGAGACCAGGCAAGGAGCAAGTGTGCTTTTTAAAACTGCACACAACAAAGCCTGACCTAACTAAGAGGAAAAGAAATGAACCCGAAAAGGATAGCAGTGACAAGATCTGTAATAATGTACACTGTATTCTTCCAAATCCAACCTAGATGTTTATGATGTGGAATACCCCATGGAGTGATAGAGTTAAAATATGAAAAACAGCCCTTGTGGGGTTTTTAGATGTGAAATGTGATCAAGTGGGGTGAAAAAATAGATTACATGGGATTAAGACCATTAGGCACCTGACAAGGGAAACTGGTAAACACCCAGACGGTGATGGAAGCGATCTACAGGAAAGCAGAGGAAACAGAAAGTGATTTGAAAGTTCATCAGGGGGTCAGTGCCCAGTAGCCTAATATGTAGTAACTTAAAGTGAAACGGTTAACATTTTAGAAGGAAGAAGTGAAGGAGGAGGTGTTAGAAACATAAACATGGCCCGCCAAATTTAACAAAAGCTATAAATACAGAGAGATTCAGGAAGCTCAATAAAAACGACTCAAAATATGTCGAAACACATCATAATTCAACTGTAAAAGAAAAATAAAAAACAAACAAAGAAACTCCTAATAACCATCGGAGAAGAAATAACACTACAAAGAGCAGTGGAGAGTAACAGGAGACTCTTCTTGATCCAAAAATGGAACGGAGCCCTAGCATCAAAGCTCAGAAAATGGTCAACCCACAATTTAAGTCAGTAAAACTGAGTCTCAAATGCCAAAGCAAAATACAGCTCTTTTCTGACTAAAAGAGCGAAATGATTTCCTTGCCAGCAGACGTGTGCACCAAGAATTATGAAAGACATTTTCTTGGGCAGATGGAAAGTATCACATGGATTTAGTCTAAGCAACGGAAAGCTCCTAAAAAGAGCAAACGGTATTATTATTAAATGTACTTTTCGTTACCTTTAAACACAGAGACTGTGTGAAGCAGACACGGTAGCTGTGATATTCAAGGTGTTTGTAGGTTAAAATATGTGATAGAATAATGTGAGAATTAAATATAAGAGAAAGGAAGGGTGTGGGGTGTAATCTTTGGGTAGTGTGTAAGCTTAAAAATGTCAGAACCTACCAGTGTTGGCACTGTAAGCACTTGGTAGCCTGAGGGAGGAAGGAGAGTTCAGTTCAAAGACCCTCAGGCTACACAGATGCTATTAAAGACAACACTAGAGCCTGTGAGACAGTTCAGCAGATGACCTGAGATGGAGAATCTCCACGCGCATGGTGGGAGAGAATGGATTACTGCAAGTTGGCATCTTACCTCTACCAGGGGTCATGGAATACTGTCTCTCCTGACCCCCTCCTTTTCCCTCTCCCTGCCATCTGGTTTGTTCTTCATTCCAATTGGCCAGCCTCCGGGGCCATGTTTTCTTGACTCAATCCATTGCAGCTTCTCTTTCTTCCTCCTGCACTTTTTTTCTTTGTAGTCTTCTTCTGACCCCAAGCCCAGGAATCCTAAACCCCACCTATGTCTCTTCTGCCCAGCTATTGGCTGTTGGCATCTTTATTTACCAGTCTGAAATAACTTGGGGACAAGGTCTACCTGTGGACTTTCTTGTCTCTGGGACAACCAGGTCTTGGGGACCCATGTTGCATTGCCGCTGTCTTATATATATTAAAACTATAAATAATGCTACCAAAAATTTCTGGGTATACACACACATACACATTCATATATGATTATACAATGTATGTATGTATATATATATATATATACACACACATATATATATATAAGATCTTATTCATACAATTGTACATATATACAATAAGTAATAGTAATAAAATGGAGTAAAAGTATCATTCCATAGACGTAAACAGATGAATAGAATTTTAAATGGGACAGTTGGGAAGTGAATAGTTTGCTAGGCATGGTGATACAAACCTGTATTTGTAGCAATCTGAGAGTTGGTGGCAGGAGGATTAAGAGTTCAAGAGTAGTTCAGTAATACAAAGATGTCAATACCAGCTGGGGAAACAGAAAGGCTTTATCTTATCTTAAAAAAACAAGAATGAAACCAAACAACCAAACAGCAAAAACAAAACCAACCAAACAAAAAAGAAACAGGGATAATATTTGACCTATCAAATGAAACAACATAAAAACATATACATAATATAAAACACAGGTTATTTCTGAGAGGTGTTGACAATGTTTAGGACTGAGGCCAGGTGCTTTCAAATCCTTGGTTTCCTATTCATTTTTTTAAAAAAAATCAAAGCTCATACAGAATGGAAAGTAAGAAAGAAAAAAACCTTTATTCAAAACAAGATGATGGTACAGATGAGAACTGCACTGTCAAGATGTCAGTGGGTCACATGGACGAAGGGATTGAGGATTGCAATTACTGTTTAGGGCTTCCTTTTATGGCATTCAAGAGAGGGCGGAGTTCGGTTGGCAAGGGGCGCAGTTTAAGTGGTTTTCTATGTTGATTGACCTATTACATCACTACTTCTCTATTATGAATGTTCCCCCTCATAGCACATTATTGATCATGTGTATATCCAGTTATGAACAAGCATATGAAGTAAATGTACTGTAAACAGGACATTCTCTCTAAAAGGTCACTGGGCGATGTGTCTAGACCCAGTCTAGGCCAGATCACACTCTCAACCCTTGGACAATATATTTAGAACAAATTTAATTAAAACTGTCCAAATTTGGTAGTCATTAAGAGAAGGAGAAAGTTACTTCTTTGTTTGGAGTTGATGTTTGTGCAGCTAAATTCAGATAGGGCCCCTAGATTGCTAATAGGTTGTAGATTCCTTGGGTGGCGTGTGTGTGTGTGTGTGTGTGTGTGTGTGTGTGAGCTTGTGGTGCGTGTGCATGCACAGTGTGTGCAGTTTAAGAGTCAGACACAGCCAAATGCATTATTATTGTGAGAGATGTGTGTGCATAATCCAAGCCACACGGAATCTGGAGTCGCTGAAGGATTACTTACCTTTATTGTCTCAAGAAAAGTAATTATTCTGAGAAGTGTAATGGCGAGGCTACCATCTTTGTTGTTTAATGCCTTGAAAGACTTTATAGGCCAAGAAATGTGGAGATTTCTCTATAAAGGATATTCCTCATCCTCATTCCTGAGTCAAGAAGAAATGGGCAGTCTGAATATCCCTATTATCCCTTATATATAAAAGTTTTATTAAATAAATCTCCCCAAGTTAACCTATCGCTAGCTTGCTTACTGACTAAGTTATACAAATGTTTAAGAGAAAATAATATCAAACATAAATGAGCCTTTACAAAACTAAAATATTTTCTAATTTGTTTCATGTGGTCATTTAAAAAAAGAAAAACTGATACCAAGACTAGTCATGAACTCCCTTCCCCCATCCCCACCTCCACCAAAAAACAAACAAAAAAAAAAACCAAAAAACAAAAAACAAAAAAACCCCAAAAAACAAAGAACTACCCCCAAACAAAAAAATTATGAGTTAGTATTCATGTACTTATACACAAACATTCCAAGCACATTATAGAAAACTGAGCCCAAAATATTTTAAATATATAATGCATAGTAACCGAAGGGGTTATCATAAAAGCAATGAGTTGCTTGTAATCACGACCTTCTCTATAATTAGGCTAAAAAATAAGTAACTTACCCCAATGAACTCAGAAGAGGCACAATTCTATGATCTTTTACTAAAATGGAATGAGACAAAGAAGGAACACAGGACTCCTCTAAGCCAAGTGTACTAGAACCTGAAAGCTCCTTTTGGCTGAAAGAATGTTGTATAGGCCCTGTCTATAAAAGTAAAAACAAAACCAATCAACCAAACGAAAAGCTCCATCCCTGCATTTAACCAGATTCTTTAAAATTGTGTGTTGCAGAAACCTAAGATGATGATGATGTCATACTTGGTGTGATGGAGCTGGTGCTTCTAAGGATGGGAACAAGACATGGGTGTATGCTTTTCTCAGACACAGCATGATCTAAAAGGATTCTGTCACAAGACTAAAACATCTGGAGGGGGATTTCTTATATGTATGTTTCTGTGTGAGTCTGTGCTGCTGCAGGCTTACAGATGAGGAATGGGACAGAAGAAAGGTCATATTCCACAAGATTCCTCCCAGTTGCCTCTTACTACAACTGTTCTACAATCGCTTTTATTATACAGCTTTGGGTTAATTGACACATTCCAAAAAAAAAAATGCATACTGTATTTTAGAACCAAATTCTACTGAGTATTGATCCAAAAGCACTTTGAGGTGGGGAATGTTTTAAGACATGAATGATCTCAGGACTGTTAACGTGAAAAATGAATTAAAATGTCTTCTGATTTTGCTTCTGCCACTTAGAAAATTACTGTAATTTGCATGACCCCAGCCTTTCATTTAATAAACGGAGAGCTATAAGAGTCTTACCTTCTACAGTGGTAGGTTTATGTGACTTTTTCAAAAAGTCATTAGTGTGATGTATTCTTTGAAAATTCTCCCCATCTACCCTCCCCTTCTCAAACCTAATTTATCACTCTGTTTCAGTATTCTCTTTAGCTCTTTGGACTACAGTAGTCTATCTCCTCACCCTTGAGCTGTGGCCTCCCCTCTTTCTGTGTGCCCTTACTTATTTCCTGACTCTGTGAGTATTCCAAACAAAACACATATAGCTGAAAATTCAAAGTTAACATTGATGAATGAGGAATAAAACATGGCCTCTGTCTCTCTGAGCCTAGGTCTCACTTAGAACAATTATTTACACACATACACACACACACACACACACACACACACACACACACACGCCCAAACAGGAAAAACTTTCCACTTCTAACTCGACTTTACTATGGGACAGAATGACCCTGAGAATTTGTTCACACGGATCTCTTGACTCTGGCATCCTAGAGACTCTCATTCATCACATCTGGGGCAGAGCAAGGTAATTTTTATTTCCAAGACCAGATGTGGGTCTTTGTAGTCATAATGGTCAAGAAACTAGATAATATATAGTTCTAATTCTGACTTATGATGCTAAATGATGTATTTTTGGTTAAAAACTAGAAACAGTCCAGGAATTCTAGTTGTCTAAAATAGCAGAGTGCAAATATATATGCCTTGCAGCCATACAGAACTATTTGTGTGGAAAAGCTAGCGTTCACTGATTAGTGCTTCAGATGTGTTCTAGGTTAATGGAGCACTTGGTAGGATTATGTGTGCAGGTTATAAGATTTCATCCTTGTGGTTTTTTTTAATTGTACAAAGCTACCTCTTTGTTGACATCAGAAACAACTGTTATGCCAAAGACAGCTTATTCCTAGTCAAATATGGAGGAATAGGGACTCAGTATATGACCTCAGATTACCTTGAATTATAAGTCTTGCTGTGTGGAAGAAGTTGCATGAATTTCTGAAGTCACAGAATAAAAGTCATAAACCCACTCTTTGCAAATAGGTTGTTGGGGTATCGTTCAGGTGAGTGGCATCAGAATGGGGAGGTCTATGTTTCTGGTGTAACTACAATCGCAGCTGCAGTGTAGGCAGAAGCAAGTGACCAACTAAGTGTAACAGTACATTCTACAAGGTTTGTGAGTATTATCTGTCTATGAATTTAAGCCTCTAAAGTATATTGAATTGACTATATCTATGGTCTATGCACTTTATTATTCTATACTTTCCCCCTTTCACATTGCAGTATTCTGTGGTAAGATATTTAAAATGATTATTGAGATTTGCTGAACGACTCGTAAGTGCATAGTATCTACTTTACTGAATCATGCGCAGAACTCCAGAACCTAGCAGCATTAACCTTTCTAAAGCCCTGACTAAGCAAATTCCAGTCTTTCTTGCAATTGCTACAATTCTCCATTCAACACAATGAGTACACAATGAGTACACACTCATTCGACACAATGAGTACATTATCTACACTACTGACTGTGTTTTAATTTTACTCTATTCCGGATTAGGAAGGGGAATTAGTATGAAAAACTGCTTCATCGTCAGTCACACACCAGCATGCATCCATCCTCACCTTTATCAACTAGCAAATAGAATACTGTTGGCATGTATGTCCTCAGATATATTTACGGATTGAAGATAGTACAGAAACATAAAGGATGAAACATTCTGCCAGAACTCAAAATCTTTAAATCATGGCTATTGCTATGATGTTGAACTAGACATGGTTTAAATATAGTGTAAGGCTTGAAGATTTTAAAACCTACATTTAGTAACAGTTCACAAATACTTCGACCCATGCCTAGCCCACTGGCCAAAGGAAGGGGAGAAAAGATGGTAAATTGCACAAGGGGATGTGGACCTGTTTAGAAGTAGTTCTTTTTTTTTAAATTAGATATATTCTTTATTTACATTTCAAATGATTACCCCTTTACTGGTTGCCCCCCACACCTGAAAATCTCATAAGCCATCTCCCCTCCCCCTGTTCCCCAATCAACCCTCTCTTGATTCCCTGTCCTGGTATTCCCCTACACTGCCCATCCAGCATTTCCAGGACCAAGGGCCTCTCCTCCCTTTGATGTCCAACAAGGCCATTGCCTATGCATCTGGAGCCATGGGTAACACCATGTGTACTCTTTGGTTGGCGGTTTTGTTCCTGGGAGCTCTGGGAATACTGGGTGGCTCATATTGTTGTTCCTTCTGTGGCACTGCAAACCCCTTCAGCTCCTTGGGTCCTTTCTCTAGCTCCTCCATTGGGGATCCTGTGCTCAGTTCAATGGCTGGCTGAGAGTGTCTCCCTCTGTATTTGTCATGCACTAGCAGAGCCTCCCAGGAAGTAGCTCTTTAATAAATTGCAATCTCCATTTGTCAGGACACCAACAGTTGTGCCAGGGTACCAAACACGAACCAGCAGCAGTGGCACGATTCAGCAGAAACAGCCAGGCCTCTGCCAAATCAGCACAAGGCAGTGGGAACACCCAGGACCGGCCAGGGCACCAGGAGAAATTCTCTGGTGGGTGTGCCTCCCTCAAGGAACCAAAGATCAGCTAAAAAAAAAAATGCCAGACCAACAAAGTGTGGCAAAGTTAGCAGTAGAAGCACACTGATACCGTCTGTTGGGTCCCATTTCTACTCTCTTCAAACATCACATGTCCTCAGCAAAACACCAAGCATGCCTGCATCACAGGACACTACCAGATGCTTTTACTTCAATACTGTTACAAGAGGTTCATATGTTAATTTTGGAACACATGAATCATTATGAAGCACTGTAGTTGAAAATTTAATGACTTTGGTGTTCGTAGGTGGGACACGGGGTGATAAGTTCACCCACGAACTTATCAATGGATTAGTCCTCTCAGGTTGTATTAGTACTCTCAGATCCGTCAGCACCACCAGTGGTGGTCCAAGCTTTCAGCGCGTGAGCCTTTACATGGGGAAGTGCATATAATAACCCTTGTATTTCACTACTTGCCCCCACAGGCTCATGTCCATCTCAAAATTCAACATGTCTGCATAGGTCCCTACGGTCTAAGAACGCTAGCCCTGTTCAAAAGTTCAAGTTTAAAACTCCTCTGAGACTCAAGGCAAACTTTTAGCCCTAATCCTGTATTTTACTTTGGTATGTATAATCCTGTATTTTATATTGGTACAATGGGTACTATGTGATAGGAACACAGTTAGCATTGCCATTTCAAAAGAAGGGGATGGGGACACTGAAAAAGGATGATCCTAAAGCAAGAGCAAAACACAGCAGTGTTGTGTAAAATACTAAAAAGCCATCTATGCTATCACTGGCAAGGCACCAGCGGATAGACTGGCCTGTTCTCAGCCCAGTAGACTCTCTGACTCAGAGCTCCAAAATGTCTCCACCCAGCTCTCTATGTTCCCATGGTGGGCTGTTGCCACACACGTCCCATGCTTCCAAATTCCCATGGCTAGCTGGAGGGCCCTGCTGCCATACCTTTCTCTGGAACTCAGTTAAGAAACTGCATGAAGGAAAACACCCCCCCACACACACACACACACTATCTCAATTTAGAATCTACAGGTAACACAATCGCCGAGCGCAGAAACTAGTATCCTAATTTTGTATGCTATTTTAAGATATAAATTTTCTGATGACAGATCTAGAGATCCTCCACTTAAACGGGTGCTTCTCACTACCTACATTGTATGCCCACGCTCTTTTCCATCCAAAAGGAAGTATCTTTCTCCTGCCTCCTCCCGCTCCGCTCTCTAACCCAGAAGTCCCTAGTGATTGGTTCCTTGAAATATTTATTCATTAGGGGAAGGTTCTGCCACACAGCAGGGCAAATATTATATCTTGCATATCTATGTCTGAGCTCCAGAAGTCTAGGTGATGCAGGTGATTAAGCTCGTCTTTTTGGCTCCACTCCATATGACCTATTTATTTATTTATTTATTTATTTATTTATTTATTTATTTATTTATTGGTCTCAATGTGTTCACTACACACAGCATTCCTCTTCGGTGTTTATTCTACTTTCTTAGAATCTCCATTGTAGCAAAGGCATCACCTTCATAGCTTTTATACATTACTCTCTCCGGGGCTGCTTCTAAGTATTCTGACTCTGTTGCTCATTACCTGGAACGATCATGGACCTTCCTTCAAACCCCAGCCTTTGTGACTACATAATTATAGCCTTCAAAACCAGCATCATTGAGGTCTGCTACCAGCACCAAGCAGTCACAGGGTCTTCTTCAAGGATGGTTTTGGTAGCCTTTGAATGATCTTATTGCTGGCAGACTCATCTCTAGGGGACCCCGTGCAAGAAGGCTGCTCAGAACAGAAACTGTCTTTCCTGATGTCTTTCAAGGGACTTTTATATACTTGAGCTTGAAAGGGTTACAGTTGGACAAGCTCCTGAGATACCCACAAGCCCTCTTCCACTGCGCTTCTGCCTAATACTCAGCCTTTCTTTATAATGACATGAGTATCTCCTTCACAACTTAACATTTGCTTTTCTTCTGGATGTTCCACATCCGCCAAAATCTTTATATTCTTTTTGCTCATAAATTCACTGTAAATTACCTAAAACCAGCCAGCAATATATGTATGAGAGCATGAATGATAGTTTATACAGACATCTCCACCAGATGAATTAGTTCCCTTCACTTTATGGTGAACACGAACAGGCTTGTCTAATCCCCAATGGACTGTTTATTCCCATCTAAAGTCTCTTGAACATAATCTTTTCTGTCTACATTCCTGCCTGTCAGCATGCTGGTCCTTGGTGCTCACCACTTAATCGCCTACATCACCTAGTAAACTCTACGTACGATGTTCTAAACACTTTCCTAGCCTATTTCCAACATGCAAATTCTTCTCACACACATGTTCCAAAGGTTTCTAAACCTCATGCTCAGGTGAAATCACAGCAACAACCTCAATTCTGGCCACCAGTTTCCTGTGTTAGCTGCCCGTTGCTGGAAGTGCCTTAAAATTGATAACCAGAAGACTGGCAGAAGGATTTGATTCAGTTTCTAGATTCAGGGGCTTCAGTGCGTGGCTCCTTGGCGTCATTGCTTTGGGCATGTGGCGAGACAGAATATCCTGTATTCTTTGTTTGGGTCTTGTCCCCGATCACCCCTGTTTCAATTCTCACATTTAGAAATGATGGGTGTAAAACTTGTAGTATTTTCTGGTTAGAGGAATAAATTATACTATTACTATTTTTTTTTCAATTTTAGAAGACACGTATGTCGTGAACCATTGCTGTTTTTAACCCTTTCAGCAGAGAGTCTGAGGAGATCGCTCCCTTGGTAAAGTGTTCGCTGCACATACACGAGGGGGCCTGTGCTTGTTGCCCAGAACTGATGTAAAGCAGGCAGGGATGGTGTAGCATGCCTGCAGTCTTAGTGCTGGAGAGGCAGAGACAGGTGATCTCTGTGGCTTTCTGGCAGACGTAGCTGAGCCCTGGATATCTCAAAGACCACGGTAAGGAATGAGTGAAGGATACACCTGATGTTGCCTTTTGGACCCCTGGGGACAAGGTGCATCTACACTCCTATGCACATAACCCCTATTCCCCAACCCTCATGGACTTTTAGTTCATGGAAGACTCTTCAAACATCAACGGTCATTCTCTTTATATATTTTTCCTTTTTCCTTTTTTTTTAATTCTTTAATCTTTTTTTACAGTCCAGTTTTATTCCTCTCCCAGTCCACCCTGACTGTTCCACATCCCATACCTCCTCCTCCCTCACAACGATCTCCAAGAGAATGTCCCCAGCCCCCAACTCCCATCCCACCAGACCTTCCCACTCCATGGGGCCTCAGGTCTCTTGAAGGTTAGGTGATTCTCCGAGACCAGACCAGGCAGTCCTCTGCTGTATATGTGTTGGGGCCTCATATCAGCTGGTGTATGCTGCCTGGTTGGTGGTTCAGTGTTTGCACAATCTTGGGGGTCCAGGTTAGTTGAGACTGCTGCTCCTCCTACAGGGTGGCCCTACCTATCAGCATCTTCCAGTTTTTCCCTAATTCATCTACAAGGGTCACCTGCTCTGTCCTTTAGTTGGCTGCAAATATCTGCATCTGACTATTGTACCTGCTTGTTGTTTGTAAGCACGCCCCATGGTGTCAGGCCTTGGGGACTTCTCCTTCTTGAACAGGACTTCTCCTTCTTGAACAGGATACCAATTTGGGCCAGTCACTGGACCTCCTCTCCCTCAGGTTCTTCTCCATTTTTGACCCTGTCGTTCTTTAAGCAGGAACAATTCTAGATCAGAGGTTTTGACTGTAGGATGGCAACCCCATCCCTCCACTTGATGTCCGGACTTTGTACTGAAGGTGGACTCCACAAATTTCCCCCTCCCCACTGTAGGGCATTTCATCTATGGTCCCACCCTTTGAGCTGTGAGAGTCTTTCACCTCCCAGGTCTCTAGAACATTCTAGAGAATCCCCTACGTCCTACCTCCCAAGGTTATCCATTTCCATTCCATCGGCTGACCCTCAGTCCTGTCCCACCCCCAATTGTGTTCCCCTTCTCCACTTCCTGTCCCCTTTCCCACCCAGGTCCTTCCCCCTGCCATGAGTAAACTTCCTCACCCAGGCTTGGTTTAGGAAGGTGTTTCAATTTTATTTAAATTAATTAGTTAATTAGCTAAATATTTACTTTTGAGTGACATATATGATAGAAAATATCATGGGTTCTGTCTCATGGAGTGGCTCTTACATTCAATAAAAAAGTGCCTGGTTACTCCCATTCAGGTTGGGTTTACTAGAAAGCCACCAAGCCTGACCTTAGCCTTTATTTTTCTGATGCTTTATAAAGAATGTGAAGGAAGAAACTAGATTTAGCAGAACAGGACCACAAAAGCAGCCAAGGAAACACATCGATATAATTTTGCTAGGATATCAAGTCCTCTGCAACTAAATTTCAACACAGTGTCTGTTCTGCTTAGACAGGGAACGAGATAGTTCTTCATATTTTCTTTCAGGTTAGCAATTGGCCACAAGCTGTTGGTGGGAGGTAAACAAACTGCCAGAAACTCTCAATTCTTTTACACTAACATCCTTCAGGTATATTTCACAAGCCTTAGGGATTGCCAGAAACAGACAAGAGAGCTGCTTGGAAGTAGTGAAGGGAACCCAGATGGAACGGTGTCCTAGCTACATGAGTATCCGTACGTGTGGAAGGACAGTAATCATAGTTTGGAAAGAAAATGGAATCTGTTCAGATTTACTTTTAAAAGCAAATATCTCAGTGGTGACAGTGTTCTGACACAGAATATAGTTTCCTCCATGTTAGGTGGCCATATCTTTTGTGACACAACCACATCATATATATATATATATATATATATATATATATATATACACACACACACACACACACACACACACACACACACACATATATATACGTATATATGTATATATATACGTATATATATATATATACACATACACACAAACACACACACACACACATACACACCCACACACACCCACCCACACACACACATATGATAGAGCCCATACCTAAAAACTAATAGAAAGCCTAATACTATTATTCTGCTAAGTGAACATAGCAATAGATTAACTCCTAATGGCATTGTGCTAGAACCTCAGATCAATTCTTTATTTATTATATATAATAAATATATTATATTTAACACATACACACACACACATATGGCTTGCACAAAAACAACAAAACACATCTGTACCTTAATCAAACTGTTCTTCCTTATGCTCTGATTGAGTTTACCAACTAGCACAAGTGATAGTGATAACGATGTGAGAGAAAGAATTCATTCCAAGGTGTGAACCTATCATTGTTGTCTCATCAACTCCAATTTGATAAGTCTTCCAAAGGGTGCAGCAGCCATACCTGACTCTTAAGACGCTTGAGGTGTCCCACGCCACCCTGAAGACACCTAGTTGAATATGCTTGTCCTCTCACCTCCCCCTCATTTCAGAGGTTCCAAGTGGACCTTCAAGTCACTCCTTGCTCTAACTTGTTCTCAAAGGCTAGGATGCTTGCTGAAGCCAAAGGAGGAAGCAGTGTCGTGGAGACATGTGTATGAACCAGCCATAGTGTCTAGTGTTAGAGTCCCTTCGCTACTCCGGGAATTGAATTCATTGCCTCAATGAAAAAAAGAAGAGACCTAACATTGGGCTCTAGCTTTGTCAATTATTATTTCTGTGATACCACATGAGAAATATTCAGTCAACATGTCCTTAGTCTCGCTGTGGTCAGGTCATGTAGGTATAATGTTTTAGTCCATGTAAAAGTTATTGTCCCAACTGGAACTAATTCTTCTTGCCAAATTTGTGGGATAACTTACTAATTTGCTATCTCCATCTTTTGCTTTTTTTTCTTCTCATCTTGCCCTTCCTCCTTTCCACTCCCTTCTTCCCCCTCCCCCCTCTCTCCTTCCCTCCTTCTCTCCAGCTACCTACATGAGAAAAGGCAGATGGAACGGGGAAATGAGAGAAAGAATTTCAAGGTTAATAAATGCAGCAGTCTGAAAGTGTGTAGTGTAACGAATTAGAAGATTCAACTCTCTAAAGAAATGAACCAACAGTTAAAAAAAAATGAACATGAAAAGATACAAAAGTGGTGATTCTCAAAATAGCAATGAGGGCTTTTAAATAAGAATGGCAGAAATCCCAGTGTAACTGGCCTGGTAAAAACTATCAGGGCCATGGTAAAGAACATTGAAGACTCCCAGAGCAGTACAGATATCCAAACTGGCTAAGGAGATTTAAGAATTCTTTAGGGGAAAAGGTTGTTTTTGATTATGTTATTTTAATATATATGCTCCACCAGATAATATGCATAGATTTGGTTGTGGTTCAATTCATGAAGGTGTGTATGTTTGTAAATCTGAGTGCTGTAAGAGATTTTTATGTAAAGATATGGCTAACCTAAATAGAATATCTTAATTTTCGTCTTACCAGGCACTCATTTTCACACATCAAGGAAAATACATATTTACTGGAAGTAAAAATAAACATGATAATACTTTATTACCCTGGGGTTGTCTCTCAACATTGCCATGGTGATCTCTAGTGGGTTGCACAAGCCTTGATCATTCAAAGATTTTTTTAGTTTGGTGTATTGGACATGAGTAGTCTAGAACCAAAGTTAAACAGGAGGCCCTGGGTTTTTTGTTTGTTTGTTTTGTTTGTTTGTTTGTTTTTGTTTTTTGCCTTTTTTGGCTGCTGTGCCTATCTGAATTTCACCAACAGTTCTTGAGTCAAGGAGAGCACTCTATTAAAGAAGTGGACAATAGCACAGAAAACCAAGAAAGTTTTTGGCCGCAATCATAGGGCAGAATCTGCTGGATTTCTTAGAACCCTCTGTGTTTTGGGGTTTGGCTGGGAAGGGAACTCTAGGGAGCTCCCTTGGCCCTTCTTGTGCAGCTGGATGGAAGAACTAGCCAGGGTTACGCAACACACACCAGATAAATGTCTCCATCATTTGCACAAAGCCAGAAATTTAAATTTCATGAAAACTGTTGTCTTTCTATAAAACTAAACAAAATTAACCATCATGAACATCCCTTTTCTCCTACAGAGAAATAAGCACAATCTACAATTGATCTGCCTCCAAAATTATTCCTGTAAAGACATTAAAATTCTAAATTTCTACAGCAAAAGTCAATTTTTTTCTTTGCTTCCTATCCTGCTGGTAGAATTGGCAGTCATAATTTTCAAAGTTTAACATGTCAATTCTAGAGTTAAGAGATGTCTGTTGAGTTTGTGTTCTCAGTAACTTCCCTGTTTTTCACATATAACTCCCGTTTATTTGTTACTTATACTGATGTGAGACTGACTTTTAGTGTGAGAACCATCTCTCCACTCTTTACTATTTTGTTTGTGTCATCTAGTTGGAGGCAAACAGAGAAAGTTCTGTGGATGACCTGTTTCTCAAACTAGCTCATCAGAAAATTGATTCTCCATTTTCTCTATTCTCAGGAACTGTGGACCATTGAGTTGCATAACTTTACCTTCTGAAGATATAGAGATGATTTGTTGATCAAAAGGTACCAATATTCACTATTGTAATATGATTATGGAGTACCCCATGTAGGCTCTTGTGTTTGAATACTGAATCTCTAGCTAACAATGCTGATTCAGAAGGTTGTAGATCCTTTAAGAGGTGCAGAATTCCTGGTGGGTAGGGAACATTAAGAGAAGGTATTGAAGTTTTATAGCCTTCTATTCTTCTGGTTCTGCAAACTGACTGTACATACAATGTGACCATGTTCCTGTGGCCATGTCTTCAGGGCAATAATGGACATACCCTTTCTAAATCCATGTGCTAAAGCAAACTCCCTCTCCCTTAAGTTGCATGTAGTGAATGTAGCATGCTGGGAAATCTTCCAGAATAGAGTTGCATAACTTCACCTTGTAAAGACATAGACAAGAAGTAAAGAGAGCTTTTGGAAATATTACCATATGCAAAAGATCTCGTCAGGATCTTACATAGAAGTTATTTCAGTGTCTCTTCTCCAAAAGTCTTGGGAGGATTTGATGATTTTTTAAATTTTAGAATGCCAGAAAAATGTCATTTCAATAAATCTTCTTTATTTAGTCTGGTTTAAGGTAGCCTTTGGTTGTGTATACTTGATAGAAACCTAATGTTCTAAGATTTTCATTATTCCATTTCCTCTCACAAAAACAGAGTTACACTGTTTTAGACTGGAACTTCGGAATCAAGCTCCTTGTGAGAACGCTGATGAAGTTTAGTCATGGAGAACACCTTTTGAAGCTCGAACCGACTAGCCCTGGGCCACTTAGAGCAAGTTCCAGAACTTGTAGAGCTAGCTTGCCTTTTCTGGTCAAATCTATCCCGTGGTTGTCATCATATGGAGGATTTCGTAATGTAGACACTGTAGAAAACAGCTCATAATAGAAGTCATGCATAATAGAAATCCTGAAGTTATTTCAACATAGGGTCCCTTGAAGGTAAGGCTTGATTTTCCCCAACCTTTCCTACAGTTAAAGATGACTTGTGGCTAAATTCAGGTCAATAACATTTTATAATAGGTTTTCTCTGTGTGTTATTATCTCTCCTTTATTATCAGACTTTCAAAATCTCTCTGGAAGATAAGCTGGCAATGTTGGTGCGTTCCCCCCCTTTTTTAAAAAAAGTATTCCTCCTTTTGGCTGCAATACAGCATAGCTGGGATTTAATCATGCCTCTTGTACCATGAGGTGGACATGACTGATAGAGCTGTTTATGACATGAGAGAGCTGTGAGCTGAGCTAGCCCAGAAGCACTTATCTTCAAAGTTCTGTTTTGGCAGTTATTTATTTAAATTACATCCAATTGCTTATTTATTTGCTTGTTTTTATTTATTTATTTATTTATCTTTGTGTTTGTGTGTGAGCACACTCATGCTTTTGTACAGGTCTAAGGAAAACCTGGCATCACACTCTGGAAGTCAGCTTTTGTAGCTCATGCTTTGTGGGTATATCTGCTACAGCTGAACCATCTTGCTGCCCTAGAGTTTCATGTATTTATTTTGCATTTCGAGTTAGAATTAACACCTACTTTCTTTAGATTTCCTATATATAGGCAAACTAATGTTAAATGAAGCAGCACTTGAGGCAGGGCCGTATATTTAAGATTACGTTCAATAGGAGCCATACCATGAGGACACATGTGACCACATTCCACCCACTAGCACTGTCACCCAAAGCAGTACTCTGAGACATATCATTAGGCTAGTGTGGCCAAGCATCTGGGCAGCCAGTTCAAAAGAATTTAAGATTTTAAGGCATCATTATAAAAAGCTTGTATTCCTCCAGGACCTAGAAAATCCTGAAGTTTCATTTCATAATTGATTTTAGTCTTTTCGATATATACCAATACTTTAATAATAATAAACCTAGTATCCATACAAAGTCAGTGTTGACTTATTAAAATTCCATGTATAGTGATTGTAATTATGCCGATCAACCCCCTTCAGCAGCAGGAAACACTTATCAGAATTAGTAGCTATTGTTTTCCTTTCTTTTTTGGCTTGGAGTGTTCTTTCTAGTAGCTGGAATTCTACGAAGGTTGAGATCATGACTACCTATTCCTGGCCACATAGATCATCAACACATATTTATTAAATCAACGACGATGAGACACATGAATGATGATTTCATCAATTAGAGAAATTCCGTGGTGAGGACTGTTTTGTAATAGTACCTGGATTAGACATACTTCCTAATTGAAGTTAAAATTCCAGTGAATGAAGAATTCATGCTAAGTAGTACTCATTAAAACAATCTTATTCTAGCTGTTCTATTTGGAGATAATACTCCCTGATATGCTGATTCTGTGGTTCCTGACTATGACCTTGTGTCATTTCCATCCCTGGAGAGTAGATAAAACTGCTTGTATAATGGGCTATTACTCTCACAATTAGGTTACTAATCAGTTAGCTGATTCATTTCAAAATGGAAACTCCTCACTGACCTTATTAGAACCAGAGAAGCTCTCACAAGCCTCTAAGCAGAACTAATGGGGTGTCTGGGCTGGAAGAATGAAAACATGCATGATGTAAAGTAATGTGGAGGTTGCCCTGTTAAGAACTATAGGTGTTTTCCTGTAACCAGTGATGGTTAACAGTCAGAAATGAAATAAAGACTTCAGCCGCACAACTTCCAGGACCTGATTATATCAACAAATACAAATAAGATAGGAGATAAGGAGTCCTTGGCTTCCTTCCTTCCTTCCTTCCTTCCTTCCTTCCTTCCTTCCTTCTTTCTTTCTTTCTTTCTTTTTTTTTTTCTTTTCTTCTTCTTTTTTTTTTTTTTTTTTGGATTTTCGAGACAGGGTTTCTCTGTGTAGTCCTGGCTATCCTGGCACTCACTTTGTAGACCAGGCTGGCCTCAAACTCAGAAATCCACCTGCCTCTGCCTCCCAAGTGCTGGGATTACAGGCATGCGCCACCAAGCCCGGCTTCTTCCTTCCTTCCTTCCTTCCTTCCTTCCTTCCTTCCTTCCTTTCTTTCTTTCTTTCTTTCTTTCTTTCTTTGATTGTTTTTTTTAAATAAGAACTGATGCAGAAGGACCACTTAATTCATTCCAAGGTTCCCAATTCTCAGAGAATTGAACGGTTTAGGGGATCTTAGTTTGTGCTAGTTGTTTTCACAGCTGATGTGCATCATCTGTCACAGAATTTGCAGATGACAAAATTAAATTTTGAAAGATTAAACAACACACAGAAGTTGCTTTACCTACATGTGTACAGCACATCCTAGAAAAGCTGTGTAGCCCATAGAAAATTTTACATCATGCATTCAATGATGGAAAAGAAAGAACTGTGGCTGTAAATGCCTCTAACCTGCTAGAATTGCTTCCCTCCAGCAGAGTGCGTTTTGAATTCTTCAGCTCTCTGTACAATATGACTACCTAAGATTAAATCTTGGACTTTCATGTGCACAGAGGCACTAAATTTTACAATCAAGTTTTATGTTGTAGCTCTCATTGGTGTAGAATTTGTTAAGTAGCCTAGTGTAGCTTCAAACGCATGCTGGAGGACCCTGCTTCTCTAGAACACTGAGATTACAGTTGTGGACCCCAACTCCTGGCTTTTATAGTTGCCAACAGTGTTTTGAATATGCTTGGTCCAGGGGAAGTGGCACTATTAAGTGTGTCCTTGTTGGAGGACGTGCAGCACGATGGGACTGGGCTTTGAAGAAACCCCGTCCTAGCTGCCTGCAGAAGATATCTCCTTCTGAATGCCTTTGGATCAAGATGTAGAACTCTCAGCTCCTCTCCAGCATCAAGTCAGTCCAGACACTGCCATGCTTCCTGTCATAATAATGATGGACTGCTCCTTTGAAACTGTAAGGCATCCCCAATTAAATATTTCTCTTTATAAGAGTTATCTTGGTCACGTTGTCTCTTCACAGCAATGGAAGCTGTAACTCAGTCAATGCTTGTGTTTTTTTTTCTTTGCCCATATGTTTTTCTTTTTTTTTTTTTTCAAAATTAGATCCCATTATTGTATTTGATGTATCCATGCTGCAAAATCTTTCAGGCACTTAACGCCATGAAATATTGGAAGGGAGAGAGAAGAGAGTTGGAGGGATGAAGGGAGCAAAGAAAAAAATAGAAGAGAGGGAGAGAAATGGCAGACACTAACAGTGATTTTTTAGAGCTGGGAAAGCTGGGAGTCAGAGAGGCTAAGTGAATTGCCCAAAGATACCCACTTTACAGGTTGTAAAGCCTGGTCCCCAAACAGGGTGTTAAGATTTAGGTATATTTTAGGACTGAGGAATGCTTGACTCTTCTTAACTCTGTCTTATCTCAACGTGTACAGTTGAAGATCACACTTCCTCTACCTACATGTGAAATGCTTGTCCATGCTTTGTAATAGATGATTAAGCTCATAGTCGATTTTTTTTTACATTGTTAATAGGAAGAGACTGATTGAAAGAAAACATGAAAACCCAGCATGTTTGGATGAGCATTTTCATGTGCACATACTCTATAAATTACAATTCAAACTCAGGATAAAAACAATGCTTTGAAAAGGAAACAGGCCACAGTTGTTACCAAGAAAAAAATCCAAAACTAGAAAACAGGAGAAACAAGCAATACCCAAAAGACAAAAAAGAAGGATTTAGAAGAAGGAGGAAGGAAGAAGATAAGGAGGATTATAAAACAAAATTAAGAAATAGATTTTTCAAAAATAAATCTACTCTGCTGTTTATATTGCATTTTTTTGCAAGCCTTAAGCAGTTCCTGCTTGTGTCATTCATTATGTATGTAGTCAGAGCTGTAAAACTCTTTGAAGCATAAGGAGTATCAGAGGATCTAGAACATTCTGATTCATCTGCCTTTGCCCTTATTTCGTTTTGCAATTGGGGGTAAGATTGCTTGCTCTGCATTGTATCTTTCCTCATGGATCAATTTATTTTTTAAAAGCATTTAAGTCCAGTAACCACTTTCATACACTGAGGAGAAAGAATAAGCTTGAAGAGAAAAAGTAAATGCTAAGCCCTCTCCCAGAGTCCTGCATTGACAGTACATCTACTTCCTCCACAGTGATGTATGTGGCAAACCCTAAACCTGGATCTCTTGATATTTGGATCATTCATGGTTACATATTCAGTGAGTGTTTCCATTGCTCAAAATGGCTCCTCAGACTCTTGTTGGTTGTTTTGAAGCTCAGCCCTCTGACAAAGAGCTTCTGCAGCTGATCCTGATCCTTGGGATACTGACTTAGAC
Organism: Apodemus agrarius; assembly: GCA_964023405.1. NCBI lineage: Eukaryota > Metazoa > Chordata > Mammalia > Rodentia > Muridae > Apodemus > Apodemus agrarius. The sequence goes on along the minus strand of OZ030027.1, from coordinate 4,371,510 downwards.
ACAATGGCAGGGTGTTGAGAGCTGTCAGCCACATCAAAAAGCAGATAGGAATAAGATTGGCTGTCTCGTTTTCTATACGAGCAACTGGCAATGCTATTTTTATTTAACTGTTTTACCAGCTCCAATGTTATCCTCCTTAGCACTACGTCAAACTTTTCAACTTGCAGATGATACCACACACTCAGCTCGTTTCCAGGAAGCTACAGATACTGTTATAATTGGACCCTAGCTTTGGTTCTTTATATACGTGTTTAACTTGGAGTACCTGTAGAAGCCAGCAAAGTAGGAAGAAGGTATTTGGTATTTGGGATGGAGGATGCCTTAAATAACAAGGGTCCGCAGAACACAGGTGACATTAAAGCAGGAAGAACCACAGAAAGGTTTAAAAGAGGAGAGCTACTACTGTTGTTTAGCTATGTGGACACGACATCAAATTGCCTTCTAAGCATCTATGCTTTTATCCACGAACAAATTTTGTTAGCCTTAAAATCCATTGCATTCATGCACTCACTGCTGCTATGGTTACATGCACTGAGTCTGAGCAAGACTTGGCCTGTCAAACAGCTAGCCACGGATGGTGGAGAAGCTCATGGGACTGTATACTTGTCTGTTGAACAATTGGATAATAGATTCGGGGAGATGGGGAGTCACTATTTTCAGGTCTGTACCCACTGTTGAGCACAGTAGTTTCCATGTGATGGTCCATGAGATGGTTCCGTCCCCATAGTCACCTTGATGACTGTAGTTAAACTGAGTGCATTACAAAAACAAAAAACAAACAAACAAACAAAAAGACATGACCATGAGAAAGCGACCTGTAGAGAGGAGATGATTGGAGGGAGTTAGGGGTGACAATAATCAGTGTGAATTATACATGTGTATGAAATGACCCAACAACAGAATTTAATTAATTATAAACTCACATAACCATAGACATTTCTACTTATTGTGGGCTATTTTATAAAGGAATCATGGATAAAGTTAAGAGACTATTGTTGTCATATGCTGTAAAACGTAAAATAATAATATCATTAATATTGACATTAATTTTGATTTAAGGATGCTATTTCTCATTCCATCAAGCTACAAACTAGATTGGAATCGGGAGTTCAAATCACCAACAAGAACAAAGACTTTATGTTGGCATCATTGCCTAGTAAAGTATTTTACCACAACTTTAAATGTATGAATTATAAATTCATGCTCTCTGCTTTTTCAAATACATTCAGTAGCAACCCACTGCACACAATCTTGTTTAATTCACCTTGTTATATTGTGTGGCAGTTTATAACTCTTGTACACATTGGCATGCTTTCAGCCATTCAATTAAAAGTTGCGATGTTTTATTAATGTAGTCAGCTGTTGATACAAACCATCTTGCACTTTTCATATTCAGCAAAAAAAAATGTAGCTAAACTATCTCCATTAACTTCTTACTTAGTAGCTAAGAATAGAAGCCTAATGTAATGTTTATCATACAGATCCAATGATAAATATAGAGTTCTAGTTTTCTGTCCAATGGAAATTTAAGCTGGAATAAAAGGCACATGTTCAAGTTTCGTCTGAGCTAATGCTTGCTTTCCAGTTAGATACTAACTTGTAAACTCAGGCACAAGGTCAGAAAAGTAATTTTCTTGTGTCTTCATCTTTTGAGAAAAATCTTGAATACATATCAGCGTGTGCGTGCGAGACACACACACACACACACACACACACACACACACGAGAGAAACAACTAACTTTCAATTTGTTTTACTTTCCAAACATTAAGGAGCCATTCCCTGAAGGACACTGGTAATTCCAAATGCCGCTCAGAGTCAGCTGTGACTATATGACAACATTCTAAAACTAATGTGAAGCATTGGACATAGAAGCAGGAAACCCAGGCTTAGCACTGGAAGGCTGAGTCACAGCAATGTTCATACCTCAGGCTCTGCTGGCTCTCTGAGAGGAGAGAACTCCGCCCAGCTAAGTCGCTAAGTCTCTCTGGGGCTGAGCAGGTTGGTGAGTGTTGAGGCTCTGGTGAGTGTTGAGGCTCGGATCTCCTGCCATCCTGAGAATAATCACCCCTAGCTGGGGAGTCTGTCTAAGCAGGAACTCATTTAATTGTGTCAGTCTTTTGTTTGAAACCGAGGGGGGAGGGGGAATGATTGGGGAATAGTTGGGGGGGGGAGAGGAACTATGGGACATATGGTGGGGGGGAACTGGGAAAGGGGAAAGCCTTTGGAATGTAAACATAGAATATAGAAAATAAAAATTAAAAAAAAAAGAAAAGAACTAGACTACTAAACGACATCTCCAGCACTAAAATAGCATTTAAAAATAAATATCTTCTTAACTGACATTTAAAGTTGAATACATGAACAGGGGATTATGTTATATTTCAAATAAATATATTTGTGTCTTGTTAAGTAAAAAAAAAGAAAATGCCCCGATAGAATTGGGTGCAGACAAGCCTGTAGGGCATTTTTTCTTAATTAGCAATGGATGGGGGAGGGTCCTGCCATTGTGGGCGGTGCCACTCTCAGGCTGGTGGTCCTAGATTCTATAAGAAGGATAAGTAAGCCATGGTGAACAAGACCATAAGCAGCACCCCTCCATGTTCTCATTATCAGCTCTTGCTTCCAGATTCCTGCTCTATTTGACTTACTGTCCTGACTTCCTTCAATGATAAACAGTAGTGTGGAAGTGTAAATGCCACTCTACAACTCTTTCCTCCCCAGAAAAAAAAAAAAGAGCTGAGAGAGGAGGTAGGGGGTTTTTGCTTTTTGTTTTTTGTTTTGATTTTTTTTTTTCTGAGGTGAGATGACTTAGGGGGCAGGGAGGGTGACTGACAGGGCCAATGACAGGGCCAATGAGGTTATTCTACATCAGGCAAAGGCAGGCTTAAGCAGGTTGTGCTGAGTCACTCCGGTATGGAAGTGACCTGTCTCTAAATTCAAGCAAAGGCTCAGGATCCCTCAACAGGCCTCAGTATCTGGCCAAGTAAGGCCCAGCAAGGGCCTTGCCTGTGGTACTTTCCTGTTTTGTGGTTGTTGTTGCTTGAGGTTTCTACAATAATATATGAAGACGTCTTCATGAAATTATATTAATAGAAGATGCAGCAGTGCTTTTGAGGATATCTTTATGACTATTTAGAGAATCGGCTATGAAGAGCAGGCTTTGTATCTTATTGAGAAACCTGTGTAAGGGATGTTGGCCAAAGTCATCCTCTCCAACTGCAAACTGCATAACAATATGCTCTACTCCGTGTCCTTCATCCTGCCTGTTAGTGCTTTCTCAGGAACCCAGGCAGAGCTAAAATGATGGACGGTTTCTTACATTTGAAAAAAAAATAAGGAAAATGCTACTGTTATGAATCATAAATATCTAATATTCAGGGTATCTGAGACCCCTGTGAAAGGTTCTTTCAGTCCTCAAGAGGTTGAGACCCATAGGTTAAGAACCACTCTTGGGGTGGGTGACAGACCAGGAAAGGGGATAACATTTGAAATGTAAATAAAGAAAATATCCAATAAAAAAATAAAGAACCACTCTCCTATCTTAATGACTGTCACTTGTATATGGCTAGTAATCCACACTCCCACCTCAGTGCATAAATACCAATGATACCAATGCAGACTTACACCAATGAGACCAGTGCTCTGGGATCCTTATTTCTAGATTATCATTTTTTCACAGTCACCTCAATTTTCTGCTATCTCTTTATTTTGGACCTCTAATAATATTCTCAGTGTCAAATTTATCTTAATTTCTCATCTGCATACTTGGTTTATTTGATCATTAATCTGAGCTCATTCTCCTGATTTATAAACAGGCAAAGTATTACCCACCTTATATTTCTGATGTCACTTACAGAGATCAATGACTCGAATCAGCCTTGCTTTCTTGCTAAGAGGAGACAATGAATGACCCATGTTATTCACCCCGTGTACAAAATCTTGTGATTTATTACTTTTAAAACTATTTTTCGAGACTGTAATTTGTCCTCCTCTGTCCTTCCTAAAACCCCAGATCTAACCCTAGATCAACAAGTCCCTCCCTTTCCCATCATACTTCTGGATGCCAAATCCCAATGAAAATAAGAGCCTCAACAGCATGGCTTGATGCCACTACAAACTCAAAGGCTCCCACATCAGTGGAGCTATTAGCACTACACAGCAAGACATCTAACTACCCATCGTCCACTTCCTCTTTCATAGTCCACAATAATATTTTTGGGCCTTTACTTCTTTGATGTTCTCCATCATGTTTAGCAAATGAACTAACTACCTCAGAGAGAAAACGTAGACCCTTTTGGAAGAACATTTTTCCACTTCTGGATTCTTCCCATGAGGTACACTGAAGAAGAATAGCTTCCCCGTGTATTGGGTATCTAGGTGTTATTTGGATCATCTCTCCCTATTTCTTTAGGCACCTTAGTTAAATCAGGTGTATTTTTTTCTTCTGTGATTTTCATTTACCATATTCCCACATCCTGAGACTCTCTGATCCCAATCTGTGCTTCACTGTCTCAGTCACAAGTCCCACCTTGAAGATGTTTCTGGTTACTAAAATCAACAGGCACATCTCAGTCCTTACCTTATGTGCCCTCTGATTGCTTGAGATTCTTGCCTCCATCCTCCTGATGCCCTTTCTTTGCTAGGTTTCCATGGTATCACTGACTTGATTCTCTTCCTTTATCTGTCACATTAAAACCTCTGGGCCATTCGTAAGATATTAATCACGTTTAACAGGGATCCTCTAACATCTGAATTTCTAACCCTAGTTTTTCCCATATCTTTATAGCTAATGGATAATTCAAAAGAATTCAAATGAAACTTGTTTCTGGTACTCTATATAGCATTTCAAACATATGCTGCAGCAAGCTGAATTGTCATCCTCCTGGTGTTAAATTTACATACCTTCTGTCTTTTTGGCTTGGCAAACAGTACCACATTATACGCTCCTATCCTAAGCCAGAAGCTTATTTAATCTGCTTGTAGATTCTTATCTAAGTTGTCCATATTATTTTAAAGTCTATTCTTTAATTATCTCCCTGTAATCGCTGTTATATCCCTGGGTATTGCTGTATTTTCTCCAAAAACCCCTTCCTTTGTTTCTGCCAGAATGCCCTGGATGATACTAACCATCGTGTTCCTGTTAGAGAGCCATCATGTTCAATTGAAACTCTCTCCATATTTCCTATAACTCTCAACTTTAAACACAATTAGTAGAAACTAATTTGTATTGTACTAAGCACTAACTATATGACAGTAACTTTTTTGTTTCCTATAAATTCATCCTAAAGATAATCTTCCAGGATAAAAATAAAATAGGAACAGAGGAAGATGTCAAAATGAAGCTCTTAGGAAATGTATTAAAGTGATAATTCAAAGAAAATACTTTAAAACATAACCAAAAAAGCCCCATAATGTTTGTTACAGAAATAACACAAAGCTGGCTTGTGTCTTGGTCTGTAGTTTATTTCTTTTCTTACAGGAGGCTGAACTCCACTGGTTTACAAGTATGTGCCAAACTCAAATTTATACATTCAGTTACCTTAAAATAGCTCAATCAAACAGAATTTTCGACATTTAGTGACTGCCAGCTGGGCACTCTTATAAAATTCATGCTGCATCTTCCGACCACTAATAAAAGTTTTGCAATTACAAGATTCCAGGATACTACAATGTTTTCAAACACAGTGGAGTGGAGGCAGAGGATGATATGCATGAAATTTAAATTTTACTCTTGGTAGAGGCACTCAAGAATTTCTGCAGAGCACTTTTCCACAATACGTGGGGTATTTCAACATAATAGCTCTAGGTGGACACTAGATTTGGGGGAACAAAACAGAGGAAGCATCTGAGACAAGTTTTTGTAGCAAGGTGGCAGCTTCAGTAGATCTACCAGCAAAGGTTCACAGCCAAGAACAGTTTTAGAAATGGAGCTACTGAGTTTGCTCACTGGCTATGATTGGTATATGCAAGAAAAGTCAAAGGCTGTGATCGGCCCCCATCCTTTTCAGTGTGAGCAGTAGAACTGTGGAAGAGCTGTGGAGCCCAGGAGAGTTGTGTCAAGAGAAGATTCTCAGAGACCAGCTGTCCGCTTAACTGTGAAAAGATCTTTGTTGGCGGTATTAAAGAAGACACTGAAGATTATTTTGAGCAGTATGGGAAAATTGAACTGATAGAAATTATGACTGACAGAGGCAGTGGAAAAAAAAGAGAGGTTTTGTGCTTCTGTCACCTTTGATGACCATAACTCTGTGGATAGGATTGTCATTCAGAGGTACCAGAATGGCCATAACTTTGGCCAGAGAAGTAAGAAAAGCTCTGTCGAAGTAAGAGATGACTTAGTGCTTAGTCCAGCCAGAGACATCAAAGTGTTTCTGGAAAGTTTGTTGGTGGTTGTGGTGATGTTTTTGGCGGCAATGAAAGTTTTGGTCGAGGAGGAAACTTCAGTGGTCATTGTGGTGGCTTTGGTGGTCGCTGTGGTGATGGCTATGGTAGTGGGAATGGCTATAATGGGTTTGGCAATGATGGTGGCTATGGAGAAAGTGGCCCTGGTTACTCTGGAGGAAGCAGAGGCTACAGAAGTGGTCAGCAGGGTTGTGGAAACTGGGCAGTTGCTTTGGTGGGAGTGGCAGCTATGACAGCTGTAACAACAGAGGAAGTAGAAGCGGTTATGGTGGTCTTGGAAGGTACAATGACTTTGGCAATTGCAACAATCAGTCTTCCTACCATGATGGGAGGAAACTTTGAAGTCAGGAGCTCTGGTACCGGACGCCACTTGACTTTGCTAAACCAGGAAACCAAGGTGACTGCGGAGGTTCCAGCAGCAGCAGCAGCCATGGCAATGATTGGAGGTTCTAATTACATCCAGCAAACAAAATTTAGAGTAGAGGAGAGCCAGAGAAGTGACAGAGGAGCTACAGGTTACAGCAGATTTGTGAACTCAGTGGTGGCATGGCTAGCTGTTACAAAGAGGACACGCCTTTAGACAATACTAATGCACGTGGGCAAAGACTCTAGGACTGTTAGTTGTGAGTAGCTTTATAACAGGTTATTTTAGTTTCTGTTCTGTGGAAAGTGTAAAGCAAAACAAAGGGTTTTATTGTAACCCTTTTTTTTTTACCCATGGTGTTGTTTGCTGAATGTAATAGTTTGATCATGATGTTCAATAAATGTGCCTTTAAAATGGTAAAATGGGGGAGAGAGAGAGAGAGAGAGAGAGAGAGAGAGAGAGAGAGAGAGAGAGAGAGGGAGAGAGCGCTAAAATAGATGAAAGAAATATCTTCTTACTGGAATTGTTAAGTATTTACAGAGAATAAAAAGAGAGAACTGTAAAGTTGTATTGGGGCAAGTAAGATGGAAATAGTGTTGAAAATGGTGTTTGTCCATTACAATGAATAGTTTTAGTTGTGCTTCTGGTTTTGTCACAGGCTATAATAATCCTAACATCTGTTGATTATGTAAAATATACTAAAAGAAAAAGAGGCTATCGCCTTGAGAAGAAGGAGGACAGGAGGAGTTCAGAGCAGGGTACCTGGGAGGGACTGAAGGATGGAAAGGGAGGGAGAGGGAAGTAATTCTACTTCAATTAAGACAGCATAAAAAGGAAAGAAAGATACAAAATCATTCCTGTCCTCCTTTTGCCCAATAGGCTAACATGCTTTCATCTACTTTATAAAGAAGACTCCCTTTAAAAGCATTAAGTATTTCTCACACTGTGTTATAGTTCTAAAATGTATCATTGTTGCTGAATAAACATACTTTCCCCCAAATCATCACCAACAGTAGACTACAGCAGACCTAAGTACATGATACCATCACTCAGCCTTCTCTTGGGTCTCCCCCCCCTCCTTTCCCACTAATGGCAGAGCTTCTCTTTGGTCTTGCCTTCATTCTACTCCTGCAAATCCCTTACGTTTAACTCCCTTTCCAACATACCATTCTATTCTTGTGATTTTATTCAAACAATCCATGAAAGGTTCTCATGTTGGCAGATCCAGGGGGACATCAATATTGAAGAGATTGATTTTTGTGCCATTGGATTTGCTTCTCTCCTCAGTGTTTCAGTGCCATCGTTGTCTTGGGTCTTGACCTACATACTGTTTGTTTCCCCAGCCTCAGATTCTTTCATAATTTATTTTCTTCTACTAACATTTAAGAACTGATAATTTTGCTCGGCCCATTTCTTCCTTTCAAATTAGGATTTCTTGCGCTGGCATGCTTTCTCTTACTGGATGCCATGTGTCATGGACGCTACCATTCAGTGCTTCTAAACATCTGTCCCCCACCTCAGTATGTTTCTACATCGACTCAGGCTCCATTCACTGTGGATTTGCCTGTGGTTTTATACTTCACTGTCCCAAGCTGTTGCTCATCAGGCTTCTTTACTCATTCTGCTAAGAGTTCATCTTGTTCATCTCCACTCGACAAAACCTTGCAAGGGACATCAATAAAATCATGCCATTCACTTCCAGGAATATAAAATAATAAAAGCAAAACAACAACAACAACAAAAATCATCACTGTTTTAAAGGTAATGTCAATAACTTTCTCATATATTTGCATATGTGCATATATTCTCACACACACACTATTTGTCATTGATTTCTTGACTACATACCTGCTTTCTTTGGTATGTAATTCTTCCAAGTGCAAAATCTCCTTTATTTATATCTCTTCTCATGGCCAGGGACACCCCATGCATCGTCATTCCTCCACTTACAAGCAAAGAAAAATAGTCAAATTGAGGAGCAGGTGCTGGGACAGTCATCCTTGAGGTCTTTTCCACCCACAGCTAAGTGATGGGCTCATTCCGCTCAACCGCCCCATTGTTATGCATATCAGTAAGAGCATGTTAACAGTATGTGGATAGAAATGGGTGTTTCCTCCTCTAGAAAGATTCAAAAATGACAGATTGTCTTATGGACATAAGGCAGATTGTCTCAGGAGTATTAAGCATGCAGCCTGTAAAACAGATATGAGGGGAATGCAGTCTTGTGTATGTAATGATTCATGAATGTGTGGATATACCTTTGTGTAAGTGATCCTGTTTTAGACTGACTTAAAAATTCTCTTTTAAACAAGAGCAAACCTAACAGGCAATAGTTCATGGAGGGCCCATCTTGTGATTCACATGCTCTCTATTTTGTTTCCTTATCTTATGCAGTGACTCTATGCAGTAATAAATTGCTCATTTTGTATGCAAAGATACTAAGAATCGGAGCTTAAATCATTTTTTTCCAATGTTGCAGGATCAACAGTAGAGAGACTCAAAGTGTGTGTCTTCCTGTCCCCAAGGCCTATGCCTTTCCCACTAACACACCCAATAGCCCTGCAAGTTCCCCACCTGATATAGCAGTATTTTCCAAAGAGTACATCTGACTAATCCTGGCAGCTTCTTTAGAAGGTGCATCTGGCTGTCCCTGGAAACCATCAGATGGGGTGGGACAACTGAGAGAGAAAAGGAACAGATGAACAAATTCTCTGCAGGCTCCGAGTAGAGGACCGTGTGACAAGGCAGGTGCAAAAGACTGGTAGTGTCCGCACCTGCTACTTCTTTTTTCTCCTTTTCCTCTTGCCCCTCTGTCATCTCCTCTTCTTGTTGTTGAATTGTGGCATGCTTAGTTTTGACTGATTATGTTGTGCTGTGTTACACCAAGAAGTACGTACAAAATGGAAATAGCCTTCTCAAAAACTCTCAGTATGAATCCATCTTTGCTTTTACTTAAACGATTATTTATGAAAAACCAGGATGATCCTTTTAAATTTGTTACAACTCATTACTTAGGTAAAGTCTGGAATTTAGGGCAGGCTGTAAACAGCCCACCTACAAGAAGCAATTAGGTGAATTCAATCAAAGATCGAAAGTGTTGTGTACAATGGCTATTATCTGTAAAAGAAAAATGTTAAAATGAAACTTACTGTATTGGTTTGGAACATCTGAGGAATGCATAACTGTATGTCACTAGGAACAGACTGTGAGTAGATGAAATGATAGCTCAGGCTTTGCTAAATGATCCTTCTCTGCCAAATGGTACTCTGTGGAAGAGAGACACGTGCACTTTAAAAATATTTCTACAAAATGAAATATTTCCATGTATTTACCAAATACTTCAGAAATATTTACTTTTTCTCTGGTAGCAAGTTTATCTATTTTTTTTAAATGAGATTTGTGATTGGGAAAAATAAATAAAGGAGGGTACATAAATTAGGGGTACATTTGCTTTTATTTACTCTCAATTTATTAAGGTTTATACGTATGAGTATTTGGCTTGCATGCATGAGTGTGTACCATGGACATGCCTGGTGCCCATGGAGATGAGAGCAGGGTGTCAGATGCCTTATGGGCACTGGTGAGTGGCATGCACTGCTTGGAATTGAACGCAGGTCCCATGCATGAACAAGAAGTGCTTTTAACCACTGAGCCATCCAGCCAGATGATGGTTTAAATTTTTATTGGACCTTCTTAATTAGACCTAATGATTTTGAGGGGATACTATAATTTACACACCCACTATATACATTTCTAGTGCCTCCATTTCTTTGGTACCAGAGATGTGATGCTTAATGAATTATCTGCAAAGCTCTTATTTAGAGCATTACATAGAGTGAAAGTGAAAGGATTTGGGGGACAAGGATCTAAATAATTGTAAGAATAACTGAAGTAAATGGAGTATTCTACCACATATGAAGGAAGCTTGGTCATCATGTAGTCTCTTTATAAACATTAATGGAGGGGACAACAGACACACATGTGAATGAATGCAGGAAGTCCATGAAGCTCACTCCCTTTGCTTATTATAATGAGAAGTGTTTAATATCGTAACCACAATAGTATTGCTGTGCCTTGCTTGCACATTACAGTTGAGACTTTGTGATTTTTTTTAACTCAGAAGAGAAAACAGTTTTTCTTTATGCCAACTACAGGAATAGCTAAAGCTAACTACGAACAATTTTCATATCTAAATTGGCTGGCTCAGTAAAAGGATGCTTTATTATCCTGGTTTCAAACACTAGAAAACAAGAGAATTAACATGTATCAACCAAGAGCAACCCAACTTGAGAGAAGAGACTTTGCAGACTATTATATTTAAGATTCTAAAGTAAAATCAGTTTGCTCTTTGGTTTGCTTTGGTGAATAGTGGAAACCACGTCTCAAAAGAGAAATCCATTCTCTATTAGCAGTGCTAAGAAAAGTCGGCACCCCCTCTCACCCCACTGCATGCAAAGCCTTCCCTCCAGATGTTATTTCGTATTTATTTTGCAATGTTTATTATGACAGTCCAAGATGTTCATGTCCTAGAGATACATCAGGGAGTTTATTTATAGTCAGACAGCTTCTTGAGGCGAAGAAAGTTTACTTTGGATGTGGGCTAAGCTACATAAGCACCAGAAAAACTGGGCGTGTCTGGCTTCCTCCAGTGTGTCCCTATTACCCCTCATTCCCTTCCATTATGAGGACTCTGTTTCGCTCTTTCCTTTCCGTTTGTGTTTTTAGTACTGGAAATCTTGTACATTTCATGTTACCTTGCACAGGAAGTGGGAAAAACCTGTGGCTTGGGTGGATAATAGACTAGACACATTTGCTTCTGAGTCTGGCTGCCATCAGAGGTGAGACAGGACTAGAGGAACTTTCTCACGGCAACTAGGATAGAGAGCATTTGGCTGTATGTTGACAGGAACAATGATGTTTCTCAAAGGAAATGTAGGCCAGGAGAGTATGGAGGCCACAGATGTCCATCTCTACTTGTGAACCAAATTGGCTGGAGATGCTTGTGGATGAAAGATTCTCTTATCCCTTTTTTCTGCATTGCAGACTAAAACAGTGTCAAACTGTAAAGGCAGAAAGTGGAAGCTCAGCCCAGTGCTCATTTCTTTCCCTTGACTACCTCAGGCCCACTTTGGTAATTGATGTTGAGCAGCATTTATTTCAACAACCATTTTATAATAAAAGTAACACTATCCCTGACCTCAGTAGGCTGTTTTTCTTACTTCACTTTGCTGTGTTCCTCAGAGTGTGCTTAATTTTCCTCGTAAGAAATCTAGTGTGTTGGTAAGATTCAAGCATTAGGAATCTGAAATCCAGGAAAGGCTTGGGCAGTGCTTAAGACACTTGTCTCTAGGATTCTACTGACTTGGCAGTGAAGCCCTTTGCAGAAGCCTTACCTGACTGTCTCATTCTTTTCTTTGAAGGGCAGTCTGGGCAGGGATATTTTCTGAAGTGTTTCCAGCTCATTTTTTTGCATAATGTTTGTTTCTTGTGTTTCCAATGGACAGAAGGAAAGGCAGCACCTACATTTTTCTTTGAGGAACTGTATTGATCTCACTCCCAGGAAGAGTCCCCTTGACAAACAAGTCTCCCGTGGCTAGCCATCATAACTGTCAACTCTGTTGGATCTCAAGATGGAATTTAGATTTTGATCATTTGAAGTACTGTTGTATGGTAGCCTTGATTTTTTTTTTTGTCCAGTCAGGGAACTCATTCCTGATTATTACAGAGACACTCTCTTTGAAATCGATCATTGAATAACCCTTGTTTTATATGAATTTAAATGAATATATATTTCTTTCTTTGGTGGATGGTGGTTAGGTTCCAAAACTTTACTTAAAAAAAAAACAAAACAAATAGCCAGCTTGAAAAGCAATAGTATATTTTCATTTTATTTGCATTAAGTGGAAAGCATTAATATTTATTCTGAATACCATGTGTGATATATGGGTTATTACAAAATAACACAAGCCTTTAGCCTTTGCTGAGAGACTTGATATCTCTTTTTAGAATATTCAAATCTAGTCTGATACTTTACTGGGGGTATCACAACACTGTCAGTAATTTGCCAAACTTTAAGAATGAAAGAATCTATGCTGCCATCAGTTTGGTTTATTTACATGACACCTTTCTGATGGATGGAAAGTGCTTCTTTTGTATTGTTTTATATTTATGTTTTAAAGTAAGCACCCTAAGCATGGACTAAATGCTCCTGGTTAAAGCAACTTTACTATATATCTTAACAATTCCTAATTATATTTTATTAATTTAGTCTTTATCTGTTATCTAATTGATTTCTTGAAAAGGGGCAATGGAAAAGGTGTAGGCATGGAAGAAAACTGTTAAGGCCTTTAAAAATACTTGTGAGCAAATGATGTGTGCACATAACAAGCTGTGGATGTTCTTTCAAAATTCCACAGTCAACAAGGGGATATGTTGACTATGTGCAATAGTTCTCTCTTCTCTAACCTCACTCCAGCATGAAAAAGGAATCTGGTAATCAAGAACACACGAAGTTTCTTATTTGAAGCTGACTCACCTCCACAAACTGACCCTGCTTGTCCATGTTCTTTAGGGTCATAAATTACACTCATGGCTGCTTTGGATAAGACTGAAATATATTTTTCTGGGGCATTTGAAATCCTTCTTCTTCTTCTTCTTCTTCTTCTTCTTCTTCTTCTTCTTCTTCTTCTTCTTCTTCTTCTTCTCCTCCTCCTCCTCCTCCTCCTCCTCCTCCTCCTCCTCCTCCTCCCTCTTCTTCTTCATCTTCATCATCATCTTCTTCCTCTTCTTCCTTCCTTCCTCCTTCATCCTTCCTCCTTCCTTCTTCTTTCTTCTTTCTTCTTCCTTTAAGGTACTGAGGTCAGATGGTTGGCAGCTTGGGGCCAAGAAGACCTGGGATGGTCACATCTGGTAACACTCAATCAGTGATTCACAAAGGACTCCAGTTCAAGCATCAAGAATTAGTAGAGTTTATTTTATTGTCTTTGGGTGTCATAATATTTACAGTTCTTCTCATGGTGCTTGTAATACAACTCCAATGCTAGTAGCTATAGAAAACCAGAGGTATTAGGTAGGGGTGATTATCTCAGGCATTAGCACTTTGATCCACTCATTTTGAGAATGGTTCTGAATACTATTCTCTAAGAATAAAATCCCAATGAAGCAGTGGTGTTGTGAGGAATGGAGAAAGAAAAGTAATCTGTTCAATATTGAAAGGTAGAACTTTTCTGATACTTGCCAGTTCTCCATCTTTATGAATAAAAGTTTAATCTCTTATAGTCTCTCTTGATTAACTGATTGATTTCGTGCATGTTAAAAGTGTGTGTGAGTATGTGTGTGTGTGTGTGTGTGTGTGTGTGTATGTCTGTGTGTGTGTTGAATGTCACAGAACACATGTGGAAGTCAAGCAAAAACCTTCACGAGTCTGTCCTCTCCTTCTGCTGTGTGAGTTCATGGGGTCAAACTTACATTATCAGGCTCAGTGCTAAGCACCATTATCTGTCAAGTTAATCTTAACATCTCCAATTTTGGGGCAACATTTCATTGCCCACAACTCCAGATACTGAAGTTGTTTATGTGCCAGATTGTTTTATGGCCATGCAATATTGTCTGCTGAAATGATTATGCTGTTGGTATACTAGAAAATGGGATATTTGTATCAGTCAGGTGTCTCTTATCTCTGTATTGTAGTGGCTAGGAATAAAAGCCATTGCTATCTTGGAGCTCCTGTTTCACTCCCATCTGTCCCTCTTTCCTTTTTCCCATACTAACCTGTATCTCCACCATCATTGCTTTCTTTTTTTTGTCCCAGGAACCAAATTGTTGTTTTATGTGAAATAAATTGATGACTACACAAATATCGCATGCAACTAGGAAATTTCTTTGAGAAGTCTCCTGACAGATGTTGCAAATATCGAGCTCACATTTCAGACCTTTTGACCAGCCTGTTTGGAAGCATGCTGGGCATTCATCTTTTTTTTTGACTGTATATTTTTTATTGGATATATTCTATATTTACAATTCATTTCCCTTTTTCTGGTTCTCCACTCCCCCAAAGGTCCCACATGCCCTTTTCCCTCCCCCTGCTCCCTCATCCACCCCTTCCCACTTCCCTGTTCTGGTATTCCCCTACACTGATGCTTTGATCCTTTCCAGCACCAGTGTCCATTCCTTTCTTCTTGTCAGACATCATTTGGTATGTGAATTGTGTCTTCTTTGTTACATGAAATAGACGAATAAGAAAAGGTGTGTGAGCATTAAAACATGCGGACTCAGTATTGGAATGTGGCTAAAGACACCACGGCATCATTTAAGGTTTCTTTGCCTGATCCAACATTGAAGATGCATTTCTGCATTTCTACATATCTTCATGAGGACTAAGGGAAAAATGACTTACTGATCATCGTTGTGTGAGAAAATAGAGGACAACTAAACTGAGATCTATTCCAGAGGCATAGAGGTCTGCAAAATCCCAAGGCGTTCCCAAGATTCAGATGTGTGGATGTCTATTGGACTGATGTTTGGTTTTCTCCATGACACATGATGCTCATTCTCCTTTTTAGTTCTCTTGCTCCTTAATTCATTCATTTACTACACCATCACCCTGGGAGCCCTGTGCTAGGTTTTGGTTTATGGGTAAGTCTTATGCTCAGAAAATCTTCTAAAAGAACTTCATGATCCTCTTCATGAGGTAGATTTTTATCTATTTTATACTAATAATATTATAGTCAACATTGCAACTATAATTAAATTATGTTAAAAGATATCCCTGACCTCAAGCAGTACTACAGAGCAATTGTGTTAAAAACTGCATGGTATTGGTACAGCAATAGGCAGGTAGATCAATGGAATAGGATTGAAGACCCAGAAATTAACCCACAGACTTATGGTCACTTGATCTTTGATAAAGGAGCCACAACAATCCAGTAGAAAAAAGATAGCCTTTTCAACAAATGGTGCTGGTTCAACTGGAGGTCAACATGGAGAAGAATGCGAATTGACCCACTCTTATCTCCTTGTACTAAGATCAACTCCAAGTGGATCAAGGACCTCCACATAAAACCAGACACACTGAAACTATTAGAAAAGAAACTTGGGAAGACCCTGGAGGACATGGGCACAGGGGAAAAGTTCCTGAACAGAACACCAATAGCTTATGCACTAAGATCAAGAATTGACAAATGGGACCTCATAAAATTACAAAGTTTCTGTAAGGCAAAGGACACTGTCAGAAGGACAAAACAGCAACCAACAACGTGGGAAATGATCTTTACCAACCCCACATCCGACAGAGGGCTAATATCCAATATATACAAAGAACTCAAGCAGTTAGACCCCAAAGAACCAAATAACCCTATCAAAAATGGGGTACAGACCTAAACAAAGAATTTTCACCAGAAGAAATTCGGATGGCCGAGAAACACCTTAAGAGATGTTCAATATCATTAGTCATCAGGGAAATGCAAATCAAAACAACCCTGAGATTCCACCTCACTCCAGTCAGAATGGCTAAGATTAAAAACTCGAGAGACAACAAGTGCTGGCGAGGATGTGGAGAAAGAGGAACACTCCTCCACTGTTGGTGGGATTGCAAAATGGTAAAACCGCTCTGGAAATCAGTGTGGCGGTTCCTCAGAAAATTGGGCATGCCACTCCCAGAGGACCCTGGCATACCACTCCTGGGCATATACCCAGAGGATTCCTCTGCATACAATAAAGACACATGCTCCACTATGTTTATAGCAGCCTTGTTTATAATAGCCAGAAATTGGAAGGAGTCCAGATATCCCTCAAAAGAGGAATGGATACAGAAAATGTGGTATATTTATACAATGGAGTACTACTCAGCAATTAAAAATAATGAACTCATGCAATTTGTAGGTAAATGGTTAGATCTGGAAACTATCATCCTAAGTGAGCTAACCCAATCACAAAAGAATACACACGAAATGCAATCACGGATAAGTGGATATTAATGAGCCCAGAAGCCCTAAATACTCAAGGCACAATTAGCAAGTCAAATGACTCTCAAGAAGAAAAAAGGAGAGGACCCTGGGCCTGTAAAGATTGGATCCAGTATTGTAGACCCAGAACAGAGAAATCGTGGTGGTGGGGGCAATGAGTGGAAAATAGCGGGGGGGGGGAGGAATTATGGGACATATGGTGGGGGGTAACTGGGAAAGGGGAAAGCCTTTGGAATGTAAACATAGAATATAGAAAATAAAAATTAAAAAAAAAGATACTGGCAAATGGAGGTTGGACTTGTCCAGAGATAGGTAAGACTTCCAGGTTTATTGTATATGGTCAAGTAAATGTTGGAAACTTTTCTGTAGCTCAAGTCTCTCCTCTGTGAAATGTAGCACTAACTTCTTTAGAGGGATTTTGACAGGATTGTATGATACATCTTACTGAGAACATTACTGAACATAAAAGAGACCCAGATATTTCTTTCTCTTTTTCTAAAAAAATGAAACAAAACAATAACAAAAACATTGGAATAAAACAATAATCTGTTAAATTAGAATAGGTATCATTGTTTACTTTTCACTATTTTATTAAACTAATAAAATTTATTTTAACATATGAAACACAGTATTGATATTTTTGTCATCAAAATAATTTATAATAGTTAAATAGCTCTTAAATATACATGATATCTTCTGAAGCTAAAAGTAATATACGCTCAACCAGTTTTAAAATTTATTTGGAATATTAAACATGATAGAAGTAGGAAAAAAATCTCTTATGAAGTCCTCTATGAAAGGAAATTGTGACAGGTCCCTGATTAGACAGAAACTGTCCCATCTCCAAGGGAGAATAAACAGTGTAGCTGTGGCTTCATAGAATAAATTGGGTAGTGTTCCTTCTGAATCTATTTTGTGGCACACTTTGAAGAGTATTGATATTAGGCCTTTGAAGGTCTGATAGAATTCTGTACTAAACCTATTTGGTACTGGGATTTTTTTTTGTTGGGAGCCCTTTTTTCTTTCTTTCTTCCATTCTTTCCTTTTTTATTGGATGTTTTCTTTATTTACATTTCAGATGTTATCCCCTTTCCCAGTTCCCCCCTCCCAGAAACCCCCTATCCCATCCTCCCTCCTCCTGCTTCTATGAGGGTGTTGCTCTAATCACCCCACTCCCACCTCAATTCCCCTACTCTGGGGCATCTATAAAACCTTTATAGGAACAAGGACCTTTCCTCACATTGATGCCTGACAAGGCAATCCTTCATTACATATTCAGCTAAAGCCATGTACACTCCTTGTTTGATGGCTTAGTCCCTGGGAGCTCTGGAGAGTCTGGTTGGTTGATATTGTTGTTCTTTCTATGAGGTTGCAAACCAGTTCAGCTCCTTCAGTTCTAACTCCTCCATTGGGGATCCCATGCTCAGTTCAATGGTTGGCTGCAAGAATCCTCCTCTGTATTTGAAAGGCTCTGGCAGGGCCTCGCAGGAGACAGCCATATCAGGCTCCTTTCAGCAAGCATTTCTTGGCATCCACAACAGTGCCAGGGTTTTGTGACTATATGGAATGAATTCCCAGGTGGGACAATCTCTGAATGGCCTTTCCTTCAGTCTCTGCTCTACGTTTTATCTCCATATTTACATTTGTGAGTATTTTGTTCTCCTTCTCAGAAGAACCAAAGCACCCATACATTGGTTTTCCTTCTTCTTGAGCTTCATGTGGTCTGTGAGTTGTATCTTGGGTATTCTGAGCTTTTGAGCTAATATCCACTTACCAATGAGTGCATACTCTGTGTGTTCTTTTGTGATTGGGTTACCTCAGGATATTTTCTAGTTCTATCCATTTGTCTAATAATTTCATTAATTCATTGTTTTCGATAGCTGAATAGTACTCCAGTGTGTAAATATACCACATTTTCTGCATCCATTCCTCTGTTGAAGGACATTTGGGTTCTTTCCAGCTTCTGGCTATTATAAATAAGGCTACTATGAACAAAATGGAGGGGTATTAATGGGTTCTTAGGTAGTACTAAGTCCATTTTTCTGAGGAGGTACAAAACTGATTTCCAGAGTGCTTGTACTAGTTTGCAATCCCATCAGCAATGGAAGAGTGTTCCTCTTTCTCCACATCCTTGCCAGCATCTGCTGTTACCTGATTTTTTGGTGTTACCCATTCTGACTGGGGTGACATGAAATATCAAGGTTGTTTTGTGCTCTAGCTAGAACTTCAAGTACTATATTGAATAAATATGAAGAGAGGGCAGCCTTGTCTAGTCCATGATTTTAGTGAGATTGCTTCAATTTCTCTCCATTTAGTTTGATGTTGGCTACTGGTTTGCTGTATATTGCTTTACTGTGTTTAGGTGTGTGCTTGAATTCCTGTTCTTTCCAAGACATTTAACAGGAAAGGATGCTGAATTTTGTCAAATGCTTTTATCACATCTTATGAAATGACCATGTGTTTTTTTCTTTGAGTTTGTTTATGTAGTGGATTACATTGATGGATTTCTGTATATTGAACCATCCCTGCATCCCTGGGACAAAGCCTACTTGATTGTGGTGAATGATTGTTTTGATGTGTTCTTGGATTTGGTTGGTAAGAATTTTATTGAGTATTTTTGCATCAATATTCATAAGGGAAATTAGTCTGAAGTTCTCTTTCTTTGTTGGACCTTTGTGTGACTTTGCTATCAGTGAAATTGATAGAATAGAATGAATTGGGTAGTGTTTCTTCTATTTTCTGGAATAGTTTGAAGAGTATTGGTGTTAGGTCTTCTTTGAAGGTCTGATAGAATTCTGCACTAAAACCATTTGGTCCTGGGCTTTTTTGATTGGGAGAATATTAATGTCCACTTCTATTTCTTTAGGGGTTATGGGACCATTTAAATGGTCTATCTGAGCCTGATTTAACTTTGGAATTTGTTATCTGTCTAGGAAATTGTCCATTTCATCCAGATTTTCCAGCTGTGTTGAGTATAGGCTTTTGTAGTAGGATCTGGTGATTTTTTTTAATTTTTATTTTCTATATTCTATGTTTACATTCCAAAGGCTTTCCCCTTTCCCAGTTCTCCCCCACCATACGTCCCATAATTCCTCTCCCCCCAACTATTCCCCAATCATTCCCCCTCCCCCCACGGTTTCTCTGTTCTGGGTCTACAAAACTGGATCCAATCTTTACAGGCCCAGGGTCCTCTCCTTTCTTCTTCTTGAGAGTCATTTGACTTGCTAATTGTGCCTTGAGTATTTAGGGCTTCTGGGCTCATTAATATCCACTTATCAGTGATTGCATTTCATGTGTATTCTTTTGTGATTGGGTTAACTCACTCAGGATATTTTCCAGATCTAACCATTTACCTACAAATTGCATGAATTCATTATTTTTAATGGCTGAGTAGTACTCCATTGTATAAATATATCACATTTTCTGTAACCATTCCTCCTTTGAGGGATATTAGGGCTCCTTACAATTTCTGGCTATTATAAACAAGGCTGCTATAAATATAGTGGAGCATGTGTCTTTATTGTATGTAGGGGAATCCTCTGGGTATATGCCCAGGAGTGGTATGCCAGGGTCCTCTGGAAGTGTCATGCCCAATTTTCTGAGGAACCACCAAACTGATTTCCAGAGCGGTTGTACCATTTTGCAATCCCACCAACAGTGGAGGAGTGTTCCTCTTTCTCCATATCCTAGCCAGCACTTGTTGTCTCTTGAGTTTTTAATCTTAGCCATTCTGACTGGTGTGAGGTGGAATCTCAGGGTTGTTTTGATTTGCATTTCCCTGATGACTAATGATGTTGAACATCTCTTAAGGTGTTTCTCGGCCATCCAAATTTCTTCTGGTGAAAATTCTTTGTTTAGGTCTGTACCCCATTTTTAATAGGGTTATTTGGTTCTTTGGGGTCTAACTTCTTGAGTTCTTTGTATATATTGGATATTAGCCCTCTGTTGGATGTGGGGTTGGTGAAGATCTTTTCCCAATTTGTTGGTGGCCATTTTGTCCTTCTGACAGTGTCCTTTGCCTTGCAGAAACTTTGTAATTTTATGAGGTCCCATTTGTCAATTCTTCTTAGTGCATAAGCTATTGGTGTTCTGTTCAGGAACTTTTCCCCTGTGCCCATGTCCTCCAGGGTCTTCCCAAGTTTCTTTTCTAATAGTTTCAGTGTGTCTGGTTTTATGTGGAGGTCCTTGATCCACTTGGAGTTGATCTTAGTGCAAGGAGATAAGAGTGGGTCAATTCGCATTCTTCTCCATGTTGACCTCCAGTTGAACCAGCACCATTTGTTGAAAAGGCTATCTTTATTCTACCAGATGGTTGTGGCTCCTTTATCAAAGATCAAGTGACCATAAGTCTGTGGGTTAATTTCTGGGTCTTCAATCCTATTCCATTGATCTACTTGCCTGTTGCTGTACCAATACCATGCAGTTTTTTAACACAATTGCTCTGTAGTACTGCTTGAGGTCAGGGATATTGATTCCCCCAGAAGTCCTTTTATTGTTGAGAATAGTTTTAGCTATCCTGGGTTTTTTGTTGCTCCAGATGAATTTGTGAATTGCTCTTTCTAGATCTATGAAGAATTGAGTTGGGATTTTGATGGGGATCACATTGAATCTGTATATTGCTTTTGGCAAGATGGCCATTTTTACTATATTGATCCTGCCAATCCAGGAGCAAGAAATATTTTTCCATCTTCTGAGGTCTTCTTCGATTTCTTTCTTCAAGGACTTGAAGTCACTGTCATACAGATCTTTTGCTTGTTTGGTTAGATATACACCAAGGTACTTTATGTTGTTTGTGGCTATTGTGAGGGTTGTTATTTCCCTAACTTCTTTCTCAGCCTCCTTGTCCTTTGAGTACAAGAAGGCTACTGATTTGCTTGAGTTAATTTTATAACCAGCCACTTTGCTGAAGTTGTTTATCAGCTGTAGAAGTTCTCTGGTGGAGTGTTTTTGGGTCGCTTAAGTAAACTATCATATCATCTGCAAATAATGATAGTTTCACTTCTTCCTTTCCAATTTGTATCCCTTTGACTTCCTTATGTTGTCTAATTGCTCTTGCTAGAACTTCAAGTACTATATTGAAAAGATATGGAGAGAGAGGGCAGCCTTGTCTAGTCCCTGATTTTAGTGGGATTGCTTCAAGTTTCTCTCCATTTATTTTGATATTGGCTACTGGTTTGCTGTAGATTGCTTTTACTATGTTTATGTATGGGCCTAGAATTCCTGCTCTTTCCAAGACTTTTAGCATGAAAGAATGCTGAATTATGTCAAATGCTTTTTCAGCATCTAATGAGATGACCATGTGGTTTTTTTTCTTTTACTTTGTTTATGTAGTGGATTACATTGATGGATTTCTGTATATTGAACCATCCCTGCATCCCTGGGATAAATCCTACTTGATCATGGTGAATGATCGTTTTGATGTGCTCTTGTATTTGGTTGGCAAGTATTTTATTTAGTATTTTTGCATTGATATTCATAAGAGAAATTGGCCTGTAGTTCTCTTTCTTTGTTGGATCTTTTTGTAGTTTAGGTGTTAGCGTAATTGTGGCTTCAAAGAATGAGTTGGGCAGTGTCCCTTCTGTCTCTATTTTGTGGAATAGTTTGAAGAGTATTGGTGTTAAGTCTTCTTTGAAGGTCTGGTAGAATTCTGCACTAAAACCATCTGGTCCTGTACTTTTTTTTGGTTGGGAGGCTTTCTATAACCCCTTCTATTTCTTTAGGGGTTATGGGACTATTTAGCTGATCTACTTGATGCTGATTTAATTTTGGTATTTGGTATCTGTCTAGGAAATTGTCCATTTCCTCCAGATTCTCCAGTTGTTTTGAGTATAGACCTTTGTAGTAGGATCTGATGATCTTTTGAATTTCCTCAGTTTCTGTTGTTATGTCTCCCTTTTCATTTCTAATTTTGTTAATTTGTATACTGTCTCTGTGTCCTTTGGTTAGTCTTGCTAAGGGTTTATCTATCTTGTTGATTTTCTCAAAGAACCAGCTCCTGGTCTTGTGGATTCTTTGTATGGTTTACTTTGTTTCTACTTGATTGACTTCAGTCCTGAGTTTGATGATTTCTTGTCTTCTACTCCTCCTGGGTGAATTAACTTGTTTTTCTTCCAGGGCTTTAAGGTGTGCCGTTAAGCTGCTAGTGTATGCTCTCTCTAGTTTCTTTTTGGATGCACTTGGAGCTATGAGTTTTCCTCTTAGCACTGCTTTCACTGTGTCCCATAGATTTGGGTAGGTTGTACCTTCATTTTCATTGAATTCTAAAAAGTCTTTGATTTCTTTTTTTTATTTCTTCCTTGACCAAGGTGTCATTGAGTATTGTTCAGTTTCCATGTGTATGTGGGCTTTCTGTTGTTTTTGTTGCTATTGAAGACCACTCTTACTCCATGTTGATCTGATAGGAGGCATGGGATTAGCTCGATCTTCTTGTATTTGTTGACATCTGTCTTGTGACCAATTATATGATCAATTTTGGAGAAGGTACTATGTGGTGCTGAGAAAAAGGTATATTCTTTAGCTTTAGGATGAAATGTTCTATATATCTGTTAAATCCAATTGGTCCAAAGTTTCAATTAGTTTCACTGTGTCCCTGTTTAGTTTCTGCTTTCCTGATCGGTCCATTGAGGAGAGTGGAGTGTTGAAGCCACCCACAATTATTGTGTTAGGTGTAATGTGTGCTTTAAGCTTTAGTAAGGTTTCTTTTACGAATGAGGGTGCCCTTGCATTTGGAACATAGATATTCAGTATTGAGAGCTCTTCCTGGTGGATTTTCCCTTTGACCAGCAAGAAGTGACTTTCTGAGTCTCTTTTGATGACTTTAGGTTGGAAGTCAACTTTATCTGATATTAGAATGGCTACTCCAGCTTGTTTCCTGAGACCATTTGCTTGTAAAATTGTCTTCCAGCCTTTTACTCTAAGGCAGTGTTTGTCTTTAGCACTGAGATGTGTTTCCTGTATGCAGCAAAATGTAGGGTCCTGTTTCCGTATCCAGTCTGTTAATCTATGTCTTTTTATTGGGGAATTGAGTCCATGATGTTAAGAGATATTAAGGAATAGTAATTATTACCTCCAGACATTTTTGAAATTATTTTTTTATATTTGAGCGGTTTTCTTCTTTTGGGTTTAATGAGAGGAAGTTTCTATCTTGCTTCTTCCCAGGTGTAGTTTCCTTCCTTGTCTTGGTGTTTTCTCCCTATTATCCTTTGTAGGGCTGGATTTGTGGAAAGATTATGTGCAAATTTGGTTTTGTCATGGAATACCTTCATGTCTCCATCTATGGCGATTGAGAGTTTTGATGGGTACAGTAGTTTTGGCTGAAATTTGTGTTCTCTTAGAGTTTGTTTGATATCTGCCCAGGAACTTCTAGCTTTCATGGTCTCAGGTGAGAAGTCTGGTGTTATTCTGATAGGTCTTCCTTTATATGTTACTTGGCTTTTTTCTCTTGCTGCCTTTAATATTCTTTCTTTGTTTAGTACATTTGGAGTTTTGATTATTATGTGACGGGATGTATTTCTGTTCTGGTCCAGTCTGTTTGGGGTTCTATAGGCTTCTTGTATATTCATGGACATCTCTCTCTTTAGGTTGGGGAAGTTTTCTTCCATAATTTTGTAGAAGATATTTGCTGGCCCTTTAACTTGTAAATCTTCACTCTCGTCTAGACCTATAATCCTTAGGTTTGGTCTTCTCATTGTGTCCTGGATTTCCTGGATGTTTTGGGTTACAGCCTTTTTGCATTTAGTATTTTCTTTGACTGTTGAATCAATGGTTCCTATGGTATCTTTGGCTTCTGAGATTCTGTCTTCTATCTTGTATTCTATTGTTGATATTTGCATCTATGGCCCCTGATTTCTTCCTAAGGTATTCTATCTCCAATGTTGTCTCCCTCTGTGATTTCTTAGTTGTTTCTACTTCTGTTTTTAGAACCTGGATGGATATGCTCAGATCTTTCGCTTGCTTGATTGTGTTTTCATGTATTTCTTTAAGAGATTTTTGTGTTTTCTCTTTCATAGCTTCTACTTGTTGACCCATGTTCTTCTGTATTTCATTAAGTGATTTTTGTCTTTCCTCCTTATTGTCTTCTTCTTTTTGATCCATCTTCTCCTGAATTTCTTGAAGTGATTTTTTTATTTGCCTTGTAAAGTCTTCTAACTTTTGATCCATTTTCTCCTCTATTTCTTTTTTTTTATTTTCTATATTCTATGTTTACATTCCAAAGGCTTTCCCCTTTCCCAGTTCCCACCCTCCATAGTTCCCATAGTTCCTCTCCCCCCAACTGTTCCCCAATCATTCCCCCTCCCCCCTCGGTTTCTTTACTAAACTGGATGCAATCTTTACAGGCCCAGGGTCCTCTCCTTTCTTCTTCTTGGGAATCATTTGACTTGCTATTTGTGTCTTGAGTATTTAGGGCTTCTGGGCTCATTAATATCCACTTATCAGTGATTGCATTTCATGTGCATTCTTTTGTGATTGGGTTAATTCACTCAGGATGATATTTTCAAGATCTAACCATTTACCTACAAATTGCATGAATTCATTATTTTTAATTGCTGAGTAGTATTCCATTGTATAAATATACCACATTTTCTATATTCATTCCTCCTTTGAGGGATATTTGGGCTCCTTCCAATTTCTGGCTATTATAAACAAGGCTGCTATAAACATAGTGGAGCATGTGTCCTTATTGCATGTATATGCAATAAGGGTATATGCCCAGGAGTGGTATGCCAGGGTCCTCTGGAAGTGACATGCCCAATTTTCTGAGGAACCGCCAAACTGATTTCCAGAGCGGTTTTACCATTTTGCAATCCCACCAACAGTGGAGGAGTGTTCCTCTTTCTCCACATCCTCGCCAGCACTTGTTGTCTCTTGAGTTTTTAATCTTAGCCATTCTGACTGGTGTGAGGTGGAATCGGAGGGTTGTTTTGATTTGCATTTCCCTGATGACTAATGATGTTGAACATCTTTTAAGGTGTTTCTCGGCCATCCGAATTTCTTCTGGTGAAAATTCTTTGTTTAGCTCTGTGCCCCATTTTTTGATAGGGTTATTTGTTTCTTTGCGGTCTAACTTCTTGAGTTCTTTATATATATTGGATATTAGCCCTCTGTCGGATGTGGAGTTGGTGAAGATCTTTTCCCACTTTGTTGGTTGCCGTTTTGTCCTTCTGACAGTGTCCTTTGCTTTGCAGAAACTTTGTAATTTTATGAGGTCCCATTTGTCGATTCTTGATCTTAGAGCATAAGCTATTGGTGTTCTGTTCAGGTACTTTCCCCCTGTGCCCAAGTCCTCCAGGGTCTTCCCAAGTTTCTTTTCTAATAGTTTCAGTGTGTCTGGTTTTATGTGGAGGTCCTTGATCCACTTGGAGTTGATCTTAGTGCAAAGAGATAAGAGTGGGTCAATTCGCATTCTTCTGCATGTTGACTTCCAGTTGAACCAGGACCATTTGGTGAAAAGGCTATCTTTATTCCACCGGATGGTTGTGGCTCCTTTATCAAAGATCAAGTGACCATAAGTCTGTGGGTTAACCTCTGGGTCTTCAATCCTGTTCCATTGATCTGCTTGCCTGTTGCTATACCAATACCATGCAGTTTTTAAGACAATTGCTCTGTAGTACTGCTTGAGGTCAGGGATATTGATTCCCCCAGAAGTCCTTTTATTGTTGAGAATAGTTTTAGCTATCCTGGGTTTTTTGTTGCTCCAGATGAATTTGAGAATTGCTCTTTCTAGATCTATGAAGAATTGAGTTGGGATTTTGATGGGGATCACATTGAATCTGTATATTGCTTTTGGCAAGATGGCCATTTTTACTATATTGATCCTGCCAATCCAGGAGCAAGAAATATTTTTCCATCTTCTGAGGTCTTCTTCGATTTCTTTCTTCAAGGACTTGAAGTTCCTGTTGCACAGATCTTTCGCTTGTTTGGTTAGAGTTACGCCAAGATATTTTATGTTGTTTGTGGCTATTGTGAAGGGTGTTATTTCCCTAATTTCTTTCTCTGCCTGCTTGTCCTTTGAGTACAAGAAGGCCACTGACTTGCTTGAGTTAATTTTATAACCTGCCACTTTGCTAAAGTTGTTTATCAGCTGTAGAAGTTCTCTGGTGGAGTTTTTTGGGTCGCTTAGGTAAACTATCATATCATCTGCAAATAATGATAGTTTCACTTCTTCCTTTCCAATTTGTATCCCTTTGACTTCCTTATGTTGTCTAATTGCTCTTGCTAGAACTTCAAGTACTATATTGAAAAGATATGGAGAGAGAGGGCAGTCTTGTCTAGTCCCTGATTTTAGTGGGAATGCTTCAAGTTTCTCTCCATTTATTTTGATGTTGGCTACTGGTTTGCTGTAGATTGCTTTTACTATGTTTAGGTATGGGCCTTGAATTCCTGCTCTTTCCAAGACTTTTAGCATGAAAGGATGCTGAATTTTGTCAAATGCTTTTTCAGCATCTAATGAGATGACCATGTGGTTTTTTCTTTCAGTTTGTTTATGTAGTGGATTACATTGATGGATTTCCTTATATTGAACCATCCCTGCATCCCTGGGATGAAGCCTACTTGATCATGGTGGATGATCGTTTTGATGTGCTCTTGGATTCGGTTAGCAAGAATTTTATTTAGTATTTTTGCATCTATATTCATAAGAGAAATTGGCCTGTAGTTCTCTTTCTTTGTTGGATCTTTTTGTGGTTTAGGTGTTAGCGTAATTGTGGCTTCGAAGAATGAATTGGGCAGTGTCCCTTCTGTCTCTATTTTGTGGAATAGTTTGAAAAGTATTGGTGTTAAGTCTTCTTTGAAGGTCTGGTAGAATTCTGCGCTAAAACCATCTGGTCCCGTACTTTTTTTGGTTGGGAGGCTTTCTATATCCCCTTCTATTTCTTTAGGGGTTATGGGACTATTTAGCTGATCTACTTGATGCTGATTTAATTTTGGTATTTGATATCTGTCTAGGAAATTGTCCATTTCCTCCAGATTCTCCAGTTGTTTTGAGTGTAGACCTTTGTAGTAGGATCTGATGATCTTTTGAATTTCCTCAGTTTCTGTTGTTATGTCTCCCTTTTCATTTCTAATTTTGTTAATTTGTATACTGTCTCTGTGTCCTTTGGTTAGTCTGGCTAAGGGTTTATCTATCTTGTTGATTTTCTCAAAGAACCAGCTCCTGGTCTTGTGGATTCTTTGTATGGTTTACTTTGTTTCTACTTGATTGACTTCAGTCCTGAGTTTGATGATTTCTTGTCTTCTACTCCTCCTGGGTGAATTAACTTGTTTTTCTTCCAGGGCTTTAAGGTGTGCCATTAAGCTGCTAGTGTATGCTCTCTCCAGTTTCTTTTTGGATGCACTTGGAGCTATGAGTTTTCCTCTTAGCACTGCTTTCACTGTGTCCCATAGATTTGGGTAGGTTGTACCTTCATTTTCATTGAATTCTAAAAAGTCTTTGATTTCTATTTTTATTTCTTCCTTGACCAAGGTGTCATTGAGTAGAGTATTGTTCAGTTTCCATGTGTATGTGGGCTTTCTGTTGTTTTTGTTGTTATTGAAGACCACTCTTACTCCATGGTGATCTGATAGGAGGCATGGGATTAGCTCGATCTTCTTGTATTTGTTGACATCTGTCTTGTGACCGATTATATGGTCTATTTTGGAGAAGGTACCATGTGGAGCTGAGAAAAAGGTATATTCTTTAGCTTTAGGATGAAATGTTCTATATATATCTGTTAAATCCAATTGGTCCAGAGTTTCAATTAGTTTCACTGTGTCCCTGTTTAGTTTCTGCTTTCCTGATCGGTCCATTGAGGAGAGTGGAGTGTTGAAGTCACCCACAATTATTGTGTTAGGTGTAATGTGTGCTTTAAGCTTTAGTAAGGTTTCTTTTACGAATGAGGGTGCCCTTGCATTTGGAGCATAGATGTTCAGTATTGAGAGCTCTTCTTGGTGGATTTTCCCTTTGGCCAGCAAGAAGTGACCTTCTGAGTCTCTTTTGATGATTTTAGGTTGGAAGTCAATTTTATCTGATATAAGAATGGCTACTCCAGCTTGTTTCCTGAGACCATTTGCTTGTAAAATTGTCTTCCAGCCTTTTACTCTAAGGCAGTGTTTGTCTTTGACACTGAGATGTGTTTCCTGTATGCAGCAAAATGTAGGGTCCTGTTTCCGTATCCAGTCTGTTAATCTATGTCTTTTTATTGGGGAATTGATTCCATTGATGTTAAGAGATATTAAGGAATAGTAATTATTTCCTCCAGACATTTTTGAAATTATTTTTATTTATTTTATTTATTTTTTATATTCGAGAGGTTACCTTCTTTTGGGTTTGATGAGAGGAGGTTTCTATCTTGCTTCTTCCTGGGTGTAGTAAAAAATATGGAACGCTTCATGAATTTGCATGTCATCCTTGCGCAGGGGCCATGCTAATCTGCTCTGTATTGTTCCAATTTTAGTATATGTGCTGCCGAAGCGAGCACTCTCCTCTATTTCTTTACGAGGTTTTTCTATGTGTTCAGCTACCAGCATCCTGACCAGTGATTTTATATCCAAGTCTTGTTTTTCTGGTGTTTTGGGGTATCCAGGGTTTCCTGTTGTTGGAGAACTGGGTTCAGATGTTGTCATGTTGCCTTGATCTCTGTTAGTAAGGTTCCTTCGTTTTCCTTTTGCCATCTGGTTATTTCTGGTGTTAGTTGGCCTTGTTGTCAGTGGCTGGTGTTTGAATCTCCTGCGAGGCTGGGCTCAGCTGTTGTTTCTCTACTGGTGATTATGTGTGACCACTGCTCTAAGGGACCGTGAGCTGGCTGCCACCTGCTGCCGAGGTGCAATGCCGAAGGGCATGGAGAAGTCCCACAGAGCCTCGGCGGCACTAGGCTTGCCTGGTGCTGAGAGCCTGGCGGATCTACCTGCGTGATGGTAGCCCCGGCTGGAGTCTGTCTACCTGGGCCTTTTTAGCTGTGTCCTGGTAGCAATATGGAGGCCTACCGCCACCGCTGCTGGTGATTATTTTTTAATTTCCTCAGTTTCTGTTGTTACACCTCTCTTTTCATTTCTGATTTTGTTAATTTGTATACTGTCTCTGTGCCCTCTGGTTAGCCTGGCTAAGGGTTTATCTATCTTGTTGATTTTATCAAAGAACCAGCTCCTACTTTTGTTGATTCTTTGTATAGTTCTTTTTGTTTCTACCCTGAGTTTGATGATTTCCTGCCTTCTACTCCTCTTGGATGTATTAGCTTCTTTCTGTTCAGAAGGTGTCAGGAGTGCTGTTAAGCTGCTAGTGTATGCTCTCTCAGGCTTCCTTTTGTAGGCACTCAAAGCTATGAGTTATCCTCTTATCACTGCTTACTTTATGTCCCATAAATTTGTTGTGCCTTCATTTTTTTAATTTCTAAATGTCTTTGATTTCTTTCCTTATTTCCTCCTTGACCAAAGTATCATTGTTCAGCTTCCATGTGTATGTGGGCTTTCTGTTGTTCTTGTTGCTATTAAAGACCACCCTTACTCCATAGTGATCTGATAGGAGGCACGGTATTATTTCAATCTTATATCTGTTGAGGTCTGTTTTGTGACCAATTATATGATCAGTTTTGGAGAAGATACCATGAGGTGTTGAGAAGTTATATTCTTTTGATTTAGGATGAAATGTTCTTTAGATGTCTGTTAAATCCATTTTGTCCAAAACTTCTATTAGTTTCACTGTGTCTTTGTTTAGTTTGTGTTTCCCTGATCTGTCCAAAGATGAGTGTGGGGTGTTAAAGACACACACAATTATTGTGTCTTTTGTAAAGCAATATATGCTTTAAGCTTTAGTAAATTTTCTTTTACTCGTGAGGATGCCCTTATATTTAGAGCATAGATGTTGAGAATTGAGAGTTCTTCATTGTAGAGTTTTTTCTTTGATGTGTATAAAGTGTCTTTCTGTGTCTCTTTTGATGACTTTTGATTGAAAGTCTATTTTATTGGGTATTAGAATGGCTACTCCAGCTTGCTTCTTGGGGCTATTTGCTTGGAAATTGTTTTCCAGCCTTTTACTCTGAAGTAGTGTTTGTCTTTGACACTGAGAAGTGTTTCCTGTATGCAGCAAAATGGTGGGTCCTGTTTACATATCCAGTCTATTAGTCTATGTTTTTTATTGGGAATTGAGTCCATTGATGTTAAGAGATATTAAGGAATAGTGATTGTTGCTTCCTGTTATTTTTGATGTAATTTTTATGTTTGTGTGGTTATCTTCTTTTGGGTTTGTTGAAAGAAGATTAATTTCTTGCTTTCTCTAGTGTGTAGTTTCCCTCCTTTTGGTGGTGTTTTCCATACATTATCATTTGGAAGGGCTGGATTTATAGAAAGATATTGTGTAAATTTGTTTTTGTCATGGACTACTGTAGTTTCTCCATCTATGGTAATTGAGAGATTTTCTGGGATATATTCTTTCTTTGTTTAGTGCATTTTAACTATTATGTGACAGGAGGAATTTCTTTGCTGGTCAAATTTGGAGTTTGGAGTTCTATTTGGAGTTCTATAGGCTTCTTGTATGTTCATGGGCATCTCTTTCTTTAGTTTAGGGTAATTTCCTTCTATAATTTTTGTTGAAGACATTTACTGGCCCTGTAAGTTGGAAATCTTTACCTTCTTCTATACCTATAATCCTTAGGTTTGGTCTTCTCATTTTTTCCTGAATTTCCTGGATGTTTTGGGTCAGGAGCTTTTTGCATTTTTCATTTTCTTTGACTGTTGTGCCAATGCTTTCTATGGTATCTTCTGCATCTGAGATTATTTCTTCTATCTCTTGTATTCTGTTGTTGATATTTGCATCTATGACCCCTGATTTCTTCCCAAGGTTTTCTATCTCCAAAGTTGTTTCCCTTTGTGATTCCTTTATTGTTTCTACCTCCATTTTTAGATCCTGGATGGTTTTGTTCAATTCCTTCACCTTTTTTTTTGTTGTTGTTTGTTTGTATGCGTGTGTGTGTGTGTGTGTGTGTGTGTGTGTGTGTGTGTGTGTGTTTTCCTGTAGTTCTTTAAGGGTTTCTCTCTGTTTATTTGTGTTCTCCTGTGTTCCCCCCCCCTTTTTTGTTTTGTTTTTTGTTCGAGACAGGGTTTCTCTGTGTAGTCCTGGCTGTCCTGGAACTCACTTTGTAGACCAGGTTGGCCTCAAACTAAGAAATCTACCTGCCTCTGCCTCCCAATTGCTGGGATTACAGGCATGTGCCACCACTGCCTGGCTCTCCTGTGCTTCTTTAAGAGAGTTATCTATGTCCTTCTTGAAGCCCTCTACCAGCATCATGAGCTGTGATCTTTAAATCCAAATCTTGCTTTTCTGGTGTGTTGGGGTATCCAGGACTGGTTGTTGCAGGAAAATTGGGTTTGCATGGTGCTATGTTGCCTTGATTTCTGTTAGTAATGTTCCTAAGTTTGCCTTTTGCCATCTGGTCATGTCTGGTGTTAGTTGGTCCTGCTGTCTCTAGCTGGTGCATGTCCCTCCTGTGTGCCTGCAAGCCTGTCTCAGTACCCTTGGGTGATTGCCTCTCCCTTGGCACAGAGTGCTGTGGTGCTGCCCAGGTCCTGGGAGCAGGTGGGGCCCTGGAAGACCAAGTCCCATGTGATCTTATACTTGAGTGTTCCCTGTGTACCTGGCTGTACTTGTCTTTTCAGTCACCATGTCAATGTTTTCTATGGTATCTTCTACATCTGAGATTCTCTTTTCTATTTCTTGTATTCTCTTGGTGATGCTTGCATCTTATGACTCCTGATCTCTTTCCCCATATATCTATCTCTATGGTTGTCTACCTTTGTGATTTCTTTATTGTTTCTATTTTCATTTTTAGATCCCAGAAGGTTTTGTTCAATTCCTTTACCTGTTTGTGTTTTCCTGTAATTCTTTAAGGGAGTTTTGTGTTTCCTCTTTAAGGGCTTCTACCTGGTTACCTGTGTTCTTCTGTATTTCTTTAAGGGAGTTATTTATGTCCTTCTTAAGGTTCCCTATCATCATGAGATGTGATTTTATATCAGAGTTTTGCTTTTCTAGTGTATCGGAGCATCCAGGGCTCACTGTGGTGGGAGAACTGGTTTTTGATGATGCCAAGTAGCCTTGGTTTTTGTTGCTTACGTTCTTGCCCTTGCCTCTTGCCACCAACTTTTTATCTCTGGTGTTAGCTGGTCTTGCTGTCTCTGACTGTGGCTTGTCCTTCATGCAAGCCTGTGTGTCAGTATTCCTTGGAGACCCATTCTCTCCTAGAGGAATTTGGGTATAGAGAGCTGTGGCACAGGGTTAGCTCTGGGGTGCAGACAGAAACTAGAAGGATCCTTTCCCAGGCTGCTTCTTGGCTCTTTTTCCCTGAGGATTGTGGGGTGGGTCCCTTGGAGCAGACATGTTTGTCCTACCTGTGCTCACAGGCATGTCCACACTCTTGGGAGACCAGCTCTCTTTTGATGGTATTTGGGTGTGAAGGGCTGTGGCACAGGTTTGGCTCCTGGTGCAGAAGTAACCTGGTGTCACTGTTTATAATGGGATTTCTTTTCTGAGTTAATATTGCAGACTCAATAATAGATGAGACATTTGTTATGTCACCCTCTTTGGAGTTCATGGCATATCACGTAAGAAAGGTAGGCAGAATCCAAGAGCTGATGGAAGGGCCAGGGTTGTGGTGAACTAAATTCTGGGTACTCTGGAATTCATAGCAATTGTTATTGCCTGCATGAGATCTGTATGTGATTAGCTTTATCAACAACCTGTCACTGAGGAAGAGAAGATATTGGGGTCCCACTCTTCCTGAGTATTGATAACCTGTTAATGGGGGACACGTAGGTAAGTTTTCTGTAATGGTATAGCTACTAGCCAAGATGACCATGTACCTGTAAACTAGCTGTCACCCAAGCTGCTGTGAGTAACCCTAACAAAATTTAGTGGGTCACAAAACAAAATAAAACAAACCAAACTAGAACAAAACAGAAGGAAATAAGAGTAAAAGGGGACCCAGTTCCAAGGAAGAAGAAGAAGAAGAAGAAAGAAGAAGAAGAAGAAGAAGAAGAAGAAGAAGAAGAAGAAGAAGAAGAAGAGAGGAAGAGAAGGATCAGGAGGAAGAGGAGGAGAAAGAGAAGGAGAAAGAGAAGGAGATCATCACGAGTAGGAGGTGGACAAGGACAGGTAATGGAATGTTAATATGATTGAGATACCTTATGTACAACATGTAAAAATGTATGGGCATATAAGGAAACCCATTAGGATGTACAGCTAATATATGCTAGAAAATTTCTCACTTGTCTGACCAACAGCTTTAATTAACTTTTTAGAAGATGAATGCCACACATACTCCCTCAGTATGAAAGAAGTTACAAATCATAATGAATTTGCCTGAGAAAGAATTTTCCCCCTTAACTTGCCTAAAAACAATTGCAGTACTAAGAGAAAGAATTTAGTCAGTCATTTTGCTATTGAAATGCATCTCCAAAAGATATGAAGTATCTATGTGGTTACTTATAAAATGTGCAGTCTTGAGAATAATCATTTCTTGCTTTAAAGATCAAAGGCAAACAGTAAATTGGTATTGATCCTTGGGTGACTACTGGCCTGTTTTCATAATTCTTGAATTTATACTTATTTCTTGAAAACATTATACAGTCTACTTGGTGAGATTCTGTATGCTAATCACAAATAAAATTGATTTACCTATTTGATTTATAGACACCATTTTTTGTTTGTGTGAATTTTACTTGTTTATAGAATAATTGCTTTTACATTGAGTTAAGATCTTTTTATTTTCATTGCATTCTTGCTAGAAAAAAACAGAGATTCTGAAAAGTCACACAGCTAGTCCAGGCTTGCTTGAGTTATAATCCAGTGATCAGCAGAATTCAGGTATTAACTTTGCCTGCCTATGTCCAGATACTGCACATTTTCCATGTTCTTTTTCCATTCATTTTGTGAGGACCAGCCTCTATTCTTGGCAGTAAGTATTTTATATACTTTTCTTCCATCTTTCATTCATTTCAGTATTTGAATAATGCTAATATTAGCCAGGGTGTTTCAGTAAACTGGAGCCCTGGAGTTAGGTCTGCCTCATCTTACACATTTCTACTTTCCTGTAAAACAAAGTTTGGGTCATTTACAAAGGACATGTTCACCAATGAATATTCACTAGGAACATCACCACAATGTGGAAAAAATGTCAAATGTCATTTGGCCTGAGAACCATCCTCACCCTCCATCCTTTTTCTTGTTGCAATGAAAAAATGGAAGCCACAAGTGGATAAGTGGCATTCCAAATGAGTGCATTCCTACAAGAACAACTGCTCAGGTTATAGAACAGCTATAAAGCTAGACTTTGGAGTTTTATAGGTAGAACTAGGAGAATAGGGTAGAGGTATGAAGTAGGTACTGATAGATATGCAATGTTCTTTGAATTATGTTTCTATATCAAGAATTTCCTGAACATTCATTACTATCAGCAATGCCTTTTAGGGTGAGTGTGAGAAGTTTTCCATAAGTCAGTGGTGAGACCTCACTCAAGGAGGGCTGCTTATTTGAGTATTATATGATTTCTTAAGCTTAAGGATCTACCCAGGTCGATTGAAATTTTAATAGAAGTTATTATCATGTTTTCATATATATTCTAAAGAATGTATGATTAATGTTAGTTGTAA
Source organism: Apodemus agrarius (assembly GCA_964023405.1). Lineage (NCBI taxonomy): Eukaryota > Metazoa > Chordata > Mammalia > Rodentia > Muridae > Apodemus > Apodemus agrarius. The sequence goes on along the minus strand of OZ030027.1, from coordinate 4,336,168 downwards.
TTTGTTTTCTGTTGTACTTTCATATATTTACATTTTGCATCAAAGATGTAAATGTTTTGTGGTATAGCGGTCCCTATGGGAAGACATGACAATAATTCTCCTCTGTTTGTTCTGTCCTGGTGGAGTGTAATCTTTTTCTAGACCTTACCAGGAAGTGTTGGTAGAAGAATGAATATATCAATGAAGAGAGTATATGTAAAAATATGGTGGTGACTCACACTCAACAAAATAACACCAAAATGGAGAGAGATGCTGTTTGATACACCCAAAAGTTCTTAAATGGAGACATACTTCCACTTAACATAATTCTGTAGAGTAAGGTTTGATTCCCTTGGGTAACATAAGCTTTACACAAAGCTTGAACGAGCACTCTTCTAAATAGAAGGTACCAATTGACTAGAAAGCTTATGGCACGCAGACGAGAAAAGAAACACCAGAATAAGAAACAGGTATACACTATTTCAAACTTTATGTCTTAAAAGAGAAGTGGAAAACCATTTAAGCCAAGTAGCCCATGTGAGCAGTACAGTTGGTGAAGAAAGGATGTCCAGAGACAGACAGCTAGAGGGCAGACGCTATGCAGTTTCTTCAGGAGGTAATGACCTTGGGAGGGTCGGAATCATGGTACCCAGAGTGGCTGCACACCTGTTGTTGCAGAAGGCTAAAGTGGGTCATGAGAGTTTGTACTGCACTCATAGATTCCCTCCTCCTGAGCAGGCCTGCCTGGGTCCTCTGGGAAATACAGCTGAGGCTTCCTGCTAGGGTGTCTCCAGTTCCCAAAAGAGATTGACAGACTGAGGAAATATGGAGGAGAAAAGGCTAAATGTTGAAATGCAGTAAGAACAAAGTGTTCATCTCTAAGAAAGGAAGGGGAAGGGTCAGTGAGATAATTTAGGTAGGCTCATGTGCCCATAATACATCTTTTTAATTAAAGTGAGAAAAAATAATAAATATCTCCTAGCATCTCATAAGTAAGCTTCTATTGGCTCAGGTAATGATAGGTTGATGGAGGAAAACAGTGAGAATCCTAACTTATAAATTTATAGGCCACAGGTTCTTCCATAGAGCAGATTCTTTTTTCCTAGTTTGTGAATCTCTAAATCTTACCCGATAAAATAAAGTGAACCAAGCTATAAAAACTATTAACAAATATATTTATTGTGGTGGCTTTCTCTCCTACTAGATACACCTTGTTAGAAAGAAGTATCCCTTTAGTTCCAGGTGGACCCATAAGCAGGTAATAAAATAGTTTTCCCCTCACTAAGAAAGAAAACACTCAACTTTGCAAACATGTCACATTCTTCTTACACTTGTTTTTCATAGAGTTAGACTTTTCTTCTAGTAAGTATGGTTTTACTTTTGGAAGAAAGTTACAGGTACATGTTTACAGACTTATATAAACCAAGGAACAGCAGAAGATCAGCCACATAGATTGGAGTCCTGTTCCAGGTGACCCCTCACAGTTCTGGAAAGCCCAAGATGATCTCCAGCTCTATGATTTCTTCCACAGCGTGCCTTACGCCAACCCCACACAGTATTTTTAACTCTGTTATGCATGTTCAGTTTCTTGCAGATGAGGGCAACACTCACTTAAAACACTCACTTCCGTGGTGATAAACTCTAGGATTCCAAATGCCAGGCCCTAATTCTGAGCATTCACTAGTTCTCCAGGACAAATCCACCTGCACATGGAGCGATGTTTCTCTCCCCTGACAAAGCTTTCTTTTGAGGGACACTGCGATTTCAAAGTTGCAGAATTATCTTTTGCTTCTTAAAGACAATTATTTGAAGAATTTTTTTATATAGAAAAGATGATTCTTCTCCAGCTGTCATCATTACACTGAGGATCTCTTATAGCTTATTGATAATTATGTACAATTTTCTCCACTTTTAAAAATACACGGAAGCACATAAGATAACCATCTGAAAGTATCCCTCCTTTGATCGTTTGGGTCTTGGCTGTTAACTATGTTTGTATGAAGACTATAGCAACTACTGGGAATGTCGTTCAGACAGAGTGGTAACTGATGTGTTGTCCGTTTGTGGTCCTAATGGCTAGAACACCTGTCCTGGACATCTGGTTGACATAGCAGCATCATGAGTCTACAGTAACCTCACAAGACCCTCTAGTGGACAGTGCTGACTGACACGGGTCTCTGTTGTTTGTCTCCGGCTCTTCTCTTGGGCTGCTGTGGTCTCTCTTTGCTTTCCTGCTGCTCTGGGGTCTCTCTGCTGGACGCCAAACCTTTGCTGTCAGAGGAGGAGCTTGCTTCCTTTCTTTCTTCTTTATTGAGCTTTTTTCGTTTTCTCTCTCTTCCCTTTTTTCCTAAAATAAAAAGACATTCATTTAAAAAATCCTATTCAATTATATTCTCCTTGGTTATTTTAACTTGCTAAAGATAGCATTTCTTCCCCTCAAGTTACATATTATACTCATCGATAACAAACATACTCTTTAAGCCTTTCACTTAATTGCTTTTGTCAAACCAATAGAATTTGTGTGCCTGATAGAAATAAAGGATTTGCTTTACATGATAGTCACTTATGCGTACCAAATGGGACACTTTACATGTATTATTTTACCATGTGAAAATTCTATTGCTATGTAAATCATGAGGTTCATACTTAAGGTGCTACTATATACTCAAATTTACAAATAGCAGCTACATATTTGCAAGCTGTGGTGATATTAGCATGTTACCTCAGAGAATTGATTTGTACAACAAATACAGATATAATAGTTCATAAATGCATACCCAGGTAATTATGCTTTACTTTAGCACAAAGTGAAATTAATTTGCATTGCAATTTCTCCATGTGCAGGGTGTGTTGATACAACTTATCAATACTGCTATAGTATAACTTACAGGGACAGAGACATTTTGTTTTTAATTGATCAGACAGATATTTCTCAGCTGTATGCTGTATTCCATGGAGGCTATTGACCTTAAACTGGGTTTGTAACACAGATTTATTTCAGACTCACACTGTGAGGTGATTATTTTTTTCACTGAAATCAACATGACTAAAGGTTTTCATGTGGGTAGGCACACTGTATCCCATATGGAGCAAGAATGAATGGTAAATTCTATTTAATTTTACCAAATAACTATGAAAAATTTTAGTGAGTATTTTTCTAAGACACAAAAATCAATATATTTTTCCTATTTCCTTAAGAATAGAAAATTAATTTTGCGAGAATTTTTTTACATAAAATTTATAATTTTTAAGGATATGGTTCTAGTGAGATTCATTAACACGTAAATAACAGTAAGCTATTATTTATACTCAAATCAATTCATTATAAGTTAAAACTTGCAACCAACTACTCTCTGATGTGACAAGTCTTAAACATTTATACCCCACACTCTGAGCCATGCAAACTTGGAAATCTGTCTGCCTACACTGACGCATTATGGATGAAAGTACTTTGGAAAAATTATTTGTGTGAGAGAACCAAAATATTTTTATGTCCTGAAACAGGCTGCAAATATTGAATTCGGTGGTTTGGCTTCTCTTCTTGTGCTCTGGTTACAGAATCCTAGGGAATGGTGTTATTAATATTTAATATGTAAACTAGGGGTACCTCAGCCTCCTCGGATTAATGATTTGATGCCATGAATAGCTCTGTCATGAGATTACATTTATAAAACCTTCCAATTGCTTCAGAAAATTTGGCTGTTTGAGTTTAACAAAGTACATGTTGAACATTAGTCAGACAATTAGTAAAAAATGAGGGTCCCGAGGAGGTAAAACAAGGATCAGGTTACTTAGTTATTTGAGGCACGTGGAGTTGGACAAAAGCAGCCGGCTATGACTTCTAAGGTCAACTACTTGCCCACTGATTTTCCCAGTTCATTTTTCTATTTTTGTTAAGGAGTATTGTGTTGCTAATGTTTCTAAAGACAGACCCCAGGCCTTCTTGTTGGTTTTAATGACATATTGGTAGAGCTATGTTGAGTGAAGTAACCAACCAACCAACCAACCAACCAGCCAACCAACACATCAATCAAACAACCCTGAAGAGCAAATTTCCCTCTCTGACCATGCAGCCTAATTTCAGCTCCACAACCCTTCACAGGCCAAACCAATGCTAGCTTTTCCCACACTGGTCTTTCTCCTCAGGGGGTGCTTGCAAGCAATGGATGGCATCGCTAATTTCGGGACCACCTTGGGGGTGTTTGAGTTCAATTCTAAAAATAGTTAACAAAAATCATTCCAAAGTTCTACAGGAATTATTGACCTCAAAAAATATTATTTTAATGGAAATTATCCAGAAGTTCAGTGTTTGACATTGCTCTCTTGACGATGATCCAACATATTACAGCTGTGATCCCGGCTATAATTTTTAGAAACATAAGAAATGATTGTTTCTTTCTCAGTTATCATTTTCTTGATGTAAATGTTTTTGTTCGCCTGTTTGTTTTTTCACTTGTGACAAGCAGTTCAACGTCCAAGGTATTTCTGCTTATTAGCAAACCAATATGATTATTTCTTAAGACGGGCAGAATCATTTTTGGAAGTATCTTGAAGTTTAGTATTATGGTTTTATTATCCAAGAAATAGCTGTTTAGTCTGGATGGTGAGTGAAATGGGAGGCCCACTTAAAACAACAGGAAACTAGCACATTGTACATGGTTGCTGCCCACGGGAAGGTCATTGTGCAAGAGGAAAAATGGGATTATTCTTTTCTTCACAGGCCATGTGTTAGTAGTTGGAAATGTTCACTATTTTTCTGCACAAATAATACATTCTACTCTTGTCCAAGAAATAAAATAGACATGCCCAGAGTGGCTGCAGTCCATTAAAAAAAAATCACGTGCAATTTGGGATAATTTTGTAAGGTTTTCATTAAAGGGACTTTTGTTTCTATTGTAGTAACTTGGTGAGTTTTCATTGATGTGGTTAATAGTTATTTTGTGACTCTTTTGCAATTTTGCACACTAAGCATTTCACTAAGCATTTCAATTAAAATAATCTGCTCTCTCTCTCTCTCTCTCTCTCTCTCTCTGTGTGTGTGTGTGTGTGTGTGTGTTACCCTTCACTGCGTATACATGTGAATATTACTCATGACTATGTGTAGGTGGACCTGACTAGATTGTGACACATTCTAATGATTAAAAGAACATCCATTTTCCCCCTGTGTTCTAGCTATATGAAGTAGGCTTGAGGAAAAATCATCAAAGAGAAATTGCTATTAGTAATTGAGTGCAATCTGAACCTGCGAAGATTTGAGTGTCCTCTTTAGAGCTCATGTTAAAATTTAATTACCACAGTAACCATAGTTTTAAAGGGGTCTTGAGAGGGTGACGGCATTGAAGAAACTTTACCCTTGTAAATAGACTAATGTTGTTATCATGGCAATGGGCTATTGTAGGGATGGATTCCTGTTAAGAACAAGTTTGACTCCGTTTCTTCTTACACACACACACATTGGCTTTTCTAACATTAACAATGCAGCTGGGAAATCCTCATGAAACAGCAGCACAGCATTCTTAGATTTCTGGTCTTCAGATCCATGTGATACGTAAGCGTCTATTGCTTATAACACAGTCTGTGAGAGAGTCTTTTAGAAAAGCAGAAAATAGACCAACATAGTCTTGTAGAGAGCCACTTGCTGTTCAGTTTTAGAATACCATCCTTACTGTCAGAGAACACTGTTCAGATTCTGTGTCTAATACAAGTCGTTGCATAACCTTTTGCAAGTATCTGATAAGCCTCAGGATTAACTGATATTTCAAACAGTCCTTCCTCTTTGCTAAACTTATTAAAGGCTGAATAAGATGTTTGTAGAACACTCCGCATGGTGTCTGATATGGCAGTCATGTGATAAACAAAAGCGGATTTGTGACTCTATAGTAGCAACATGTTGGTAGTCTTCACCTAATGCTAAAGGCATGCTCTAACCTGAGCCTACTGTGAGACACGAGGAGGAGTGTGCCAATTGTGGTCACATGCCTAGTAGAGGTGGAGGCAGCCACAAACTCTCACAGGGAACACCCAGGAAACATAGGACTCCTCTAAGAGAGACTTAAAGTAATTCTTAGGATCATGTTTACCTTAAACCCCAAAAAAGGACAGTTCGTCAGACTGAGGACGGAAGATGTCAGGCTAGGCAGTGGGTGATGTCTACGTGTTATGGTGTGCAAGGTCATGGTGACCTGGGACATTGAAGATCCACTTCCGTGGTTTGATCAGAGTCTATATATAGGAAGTCACTGAGGAGAGCCGGATTCAATTGCCACATTTGGAATTTGTCCTGAAGTGCCAGTGTTATTGAAAACCTCGGAAGGACAACTATCAGAATCCCAGAACACAGCAGGGTTTAGAGACTTGCGTGATGTTTTGATGGGGGGTGGGGGTGGGGGGAAGAAAGAAACCTGCAACCGTATATTTTAAAATGTGCCATTTTAGTTTCCAGAATCTTGTCATATGTGACAAATCCACAAAGGGAGGTACTTATAATTCAGTCTTACAGTTTTATACTTTTAATTTTTGTCGGTTTCCTACCTGCACACACGCGTATTCATCTCCTGATGCCCTCCCTCAAGAGACTAACTTTCTAAGGGTAACTGGAATCCCTATGCAGACAATGAAGCCACACATGATTTAAAAACTCTATAAAAATTTAAATGTGAATATATAATAGATAATGTTGAGATTATGAAATCATTTTCTACCGACAAAAAACCCCTACCTATATATAGTCTTTTTCATGAGCACTATCTAGAATCTTCTATAGATCTGGCCCTAAACATAGAGGACAGTTCTTACATGCAAGTTCTTACATGCTGTGTCTGGAGACTAAGACCCGGTTTTTATAAAGAGTGTAGTTAGCAACTACAGCTGTACATTATTTTCTCCTTTCCTTTCCTTCCTTTCTTTCTTTTTCCTTTTTCTGCCTTTCTTTCTCCCCTCCTCCTACCTTTTTCTTCTTTAAGTATTTTATTTTATTCCCAGTGATTTTATTTGAAATAGAATTACATCTCTTCTTCCCGCCCTTTCCTCCCTACAGCCCTTTCCAGCTACCCTGCCTCAAATTACTTTCATGTCCTTTGCCATGCTCACATTGGCAGGATCCTTTTCTTTGTTACTGTTACATATGATATATATATAATCTTATATATGTAATGTATTGATTGAACAATAATTATGTATATAAATGTATATGCAATTATATATTATATATGATATTTATCATATATATGCACACACACATATTCAACCTTCTGAGTTTATTTTGAAAGCTGCCACACCTGAAAACTGTATTTGTTTATATGAGCCATAAGTGAAGCCAATTCTCTTAAATATATGCAATTAAAATTTAGTTGAGACCACATGGTTACTAATAACACACTTTTCATAACGGACATAAAATTCGCAATGACTTATTAATCCTAGCAATTTGTAAGGAAAGTTTTTAAATTAGGTGCATTTAAGGCAGGTACTGAGATGAAAATTAGTTGCAAACAATGCATTAAAAACATGTCAAAATTCATCTGTACCCAGAAAATGAATAAACTTTTAAAATTGAGAGCAGAATATATCTTGAATTATTTTCTCTTCATACATCCCATGTTATACATTATGTATTAGACATAAAAGTTCCATTTGAAAACAAGCCTCACAATACGTTTAATACTCTTTTATGCACAATGAGAATATGAACGAGAGGTACTTTTCCTGGAATCATAAGTGACAACAATTAGTTCGGTTATAAATACCAGGGGTTTTCTGTTTGTTTTCCTCTCAGAAATGTTTAAGGGATTTATTTGTGAAGTTCTCAAACTCTCCATTAGGGGGAGCTAAGGAGCTTTAAGTAGTTCCTTGTTCCAAGAAAAGCTAGGCTAAACATTTTAGTAAGATCTAAAAGTGTATTTCCCATTCTAGACTGAGAAAGAAATTCCACCAGTTCCATGACTCTAACCAACTAGTGAAATGACCCTTCAAAAAGATAAAATTTATCCACTAGGCCTTTAGTGGGATTCAACCCATTATAGTCTATGGCAATATATGTTAAAGGGTATTAATCTGATTTGTGAGTCTAAGTTTGGCCATGTTTTTATGCACAAAAGATACAAATGACAACTTTCATTAGTTTTAGTTACTATGTCACTAGAGGAAGGTTGCAACGGATGGGGGATGCTACAGTAAAAGTATTTTTATGCAGCAATTATGATCTGTTGTGTAGATACATACTTAGAAGGCCTTTGACCCGTGGGCTGTATAAACACAGGACAGCCTGACCCAGCGTTGAAGAACACAGCTGAAAGCCATCAAGGTCAAACTTCCTTCTCAGCTATATTATTACTCAGCAGCGCTGACTTGAGGAGCACATTCAAGACTTTTGTCCTCTTTTGCTTGTTTGTTTTTACTAAAATAGATCCACGTATTGCCTCCGCTGCAATTTTAAGAAATACAGTTTAAAAAAAGACAGTAAGAGACTAGATATCTTTTATAGAAATTTAGGCAGACATTTGAATTTCTTCAACTTGAAATTTAAAGCTATTCAAGTTATGTACTCTGTCAGATTATAGACAAATCAGTTCTGTTCCTGTTCCACTTGACTTGTAGGGTACTTTTGATGAGTTAGCCAAGGCTAATTTGACATATTAGTGTGCATCCTACTGCATACTGTAAATTTGGGACAGTCTGAAGCCATCTATACAGCAACAGCTCTCTGATTAATGGGGCTTGGCGACTTAGATTGTGTTTTACCTTCAATTGGAAAAGCAGATTTTAAGAGGCACTGCCTATTCACATTATGCTCTTTTCAGAATTCCGGAAAAAAGAAAAAGTTTGAGGTAAGGCACTGTATGTACACGTTAGGAGGCAGAAGCAGAGAAATGCAAGCTTCCCAAGGCAGCCCCCGAGGTTCTTGCCCTCTGTGACTTGTCCCTGCATATTTCCTCACCCACTTGGCTGGCCTCGCACTCCTCTTCCGGCTCATCCCTGTATCCCGCACCCAATAGTGTCTTCTGATCCCATATACTTGTTAACCGGAATCACAATTTCTAGAATCCCTTCCTTAGACTCATGTTAAGTTCTCCCGCCACGTGACCTCTTCAGGGCGCTGTCCTTGCTTTCTAAACTTTCCCCAGGTTTGTCTATTTTACTTAAGTTTCTTATGTAGGTGCCCTTGACTCTCGGTGACGATTGAAGAGACTTGGTGCAATTTTGGAAGTGCAAGCCTGTAGTGCCACCAACTCACGAGGCTGAAGAAGGAGCTCAATCGAGGTAAGCCTGGGCAACTTAGACCTAGTTTCAAAATGAGTCCTGGCTCAACTGGAGGTCAGCATGCAGAAGAATGAGAATTGATCCACTCTTATCTCCTTGTACGAAGCTCAACTCCAAGTGGATCGAGGACCTCCACATAAAACCAGACACACTGAAACTAATAGAAAAGAAACTGGGGAAGACCCTTGAGGACATTGGCTCAGGGGAAAAGTTCCTGAACAGAACACCAATAGCTTATGCTCTAAGATCAAGAATAGACAAATGGGACCTCATAAAATTACAAAGTTTCTGTAAGGCAAAAGATACTGTCAAAAGGACAAATCGACAACCAACAAATTGGGAAAAGATCTTCACCAACCCTACATCTGACAGAGGGCTAATATCCAATGTATACAAAGAACTCAAGAAGTTAGACCCCAGAAAACCAAATAACCCTATCAAAAATGGGGTACAGAGCTAAACAAAGACTTTTCACCTGAAGAACTTCGGATGGCCGAGAAGCACCTTAAGAGATGTTCAACATCATTAGTCATCAGAGAAATGCAAATCAAAACAACCCTGAGATTCCACCTCACACCAGTCAGAATGGCTAAGATTAAAAACTCAGGAAACAGCAAGTGTTGGCGAGGATGTGGAGAAAGAGGAACACTCCTCCACTGCTGGTGGGATTGCAAGCTGGTACAACCATTCTGGAAATCAGTTAAACCGTTCCTCAGAAAACTGGACACGATACTTCCAGAGGACCCTGCCATACCACTCCTAGGCACATACCCAGAAGATTCCCCAGCATGTAATAAGGGTACATGCTCCACTATGTTCATAGCAGCCTTATTTATAATAAATAAATAAGGCTGGAAAGAACCTGGATGTCCCTCAACAGAGGAATGGATACAAAAAATGTGGTATATATGCACAATGGAGTACTACTCAGCCATTAGAAACAATGAATTCATAAAATTCTTAGACAAATGGATGGGGCTGGAGAACATCATACTAAGTGAAGTAACCCAATCTCAAAAGAATACCCATGGTATGCACTCACTGATACGTGGATATTAGCCTAAAATCTTGGAACACCAAAAACACAATCCACATACCAAATGATGTCCGACAAGAAGGAAGGAGTGGACCCTGGACCTGGAAAGGCCAATCCATCAGTGTAGGAGAATACTAGAACAGGCAATCGGGAAGGGGAGGATGGGGGAATACAGGGAGGGACCTTTGGAGGGTGGGGTACCAGGAAAAGGGAAATGAAATGTAAATAAAGAATATATCCAATAAAAAAAGAAAGCTGGGAGCTCAGGGGCAGAGTGCTCATCTATTATGAGCAAAGAAATAGGTCCTATCTCTAAGGCAATCGATATATATATATATATATATTAATATATATATTAATTTCAGGCAACATATATTTAAAATAGTAATGATCACCAAAATTTGATGAGCCCTTCTATCACCATGCACATTTGTAGTTAAGAATGTTGTCTCTACAAGTTTTTTAACTTTTTGAGAATGAGGAAAATGAGAGTTCGCTAAACACAGCTGCCACTGACTCCGCTCCCTACATGAACTTAACTCCATGTATTTTTCCATGGTAAAGTTTAGTTTACATGCTCGGCATGTTAGGAGATTAGCAATAACAGATACTTATTAGTAAAAGCAACTATAATAGCCTATTGCAATAAAAGTTATGTTGATGTGTCTTAGCCTGTCTTTCTTAATTTCTTATTTTCTGTACCATGTTCTTGTGACATGGTAAGGTCTAAGGACTGGGATAAAGAGATGAGCTACTGAAACATCAACAGTGTGATACAATGAGAGCCCATGTCACTGAGATGGCAATCTAGATGAGTGTACATCATACACAAGGCAGATGTTCTAGACACAAAGATTACTGTTGGTCTGAGAGGATGGCATAACATTTCTTTATTTCTAGAATATGTCACTCATGTGCCAGAACCACAGTTGAATGTAAGTGGGGAACAAAACTGAGTGGAGGGTGTCCATGAATAGGAACACTTGCTATGCAAGCAGGACGACCCGAGTTCAAACTGTAGCCTCCACATAAAGCTGTGAATACCTGTAACTACAAAGTTGGTGGCCAGAGACACAGATGGAACCTAGCTTAGCTGAAACAGCAAGTGAGAGATACTATCTCAAAATACATATACACACAAACACAAACACACACTATACACATACATACATACATACATACATACATACATACATAAAGCAGAATGCTATAGAGAAACACACTTGATCACTTGATAACCTCCTGTGGCCTCCACGTGAGAGTACTAGGGTACTCACTCAAGCACATGTACATATTCAACACACACACACACACACACACACACACACACATACATACACACACACACACACTTCTACTGTATTATATTTATTGCATTCAATTCAGAAACATCATTTTGCTACCACCATAAAAAAGGATTTAACCCTTTTCAAAATTATCAGGAAAATTTATATTTTCTTATCAAAGATAAAAGGCCTTTTGAAATGCAAGTTTATTTATTTATTAATTTGTTTATTAAACTAATAAAATTTATTTTAAAATATACAACTCAGTATTGACTTTTTTTTAACTCATCAAAATTTATAATAGTTAAATGCCACTTAAATATACATGATATTTTCTGAGGCTAAAGGTGATATGCACTCAACCAGTTTTCAAAAACTATTTAGGACATTAAACATTACAGAAGTAAAAACAAAAATCTCTTATGAAGTCCTCTATGTGGCAAGTTTCTGATTAGACAGAAACCATTCCATCTCCAAGGGAGAATATGCACTGTAACTGTCAGTAGTATTCCTTCTGTTTCTATTTTGTAGAATAGTTTGAAGAGTATTGATATTAGGTCTTCTTTGAAGGTCTGAAAGAATTCTTCAGTAAAACCATCTGGCCCTGCACATTTTTGGGTGGGGAGAATATTAATTACTGCTTCTATTTCTTTAGGGATTATGGGACTGTTTAGATGGTTTATCTGATCCTGATTTAACTTCGGTATTTGGTATTCGTCTAGAAAATTGCCCATTTTATCCAGATTTTCCAGTTGTGTTGAGTATAGGTTTTTGTAGTAGAAACTGCTTAATTTTTGAATTTCCTAAGTGTCTTGTTATATCTCCTTTTTATTTCTGATTTTGTTGATTTAGATACTGTCTCTGTGCCCTCTGTTTAGTCTGGCTAAGGGTTTATTTATCTCATTGATTTTCTTGAAGACCCAGTCCCTGGTTTTGTTGATTCTTTGTATAGTTCTTTTTGTTTGTACTTGGTGGATTTCAGCCCTGAGTTTCTTTCCTGCCTTCTATTCCTCTTGGGTGTATTTGCTTCTTTTGGTTCTAGAGCTTTCAGGTGTGCTGTTAAGCTGCTAGTGTATGCTCTTTCCAGTTTCTTTTTGGAGGCACTCAGAGCTGGGTTTTCCTCTTAGCATAGCTTTCATTGTGTCCTTCCATAAGTTTGGGTATGTTGTGCCTCTGTTTTCACTAAATTTAAAGTCTTTAATTTCTTTATCTCTTCATTGACAGAGTTATCATTAAGTAGAGCATTGTTAAGCTTCCATGTATTTGTGGACTTTGTGTTTTTGTTGTTATAGAAGACCATCTTAGTCTGTGGTGATCTCTGATAGAATGCATGGAGTTATTTCAATCTTCTTGTATCTGTTGAGGCCTGTTTTTATACAAATTATATGGTCAGTTTTGGAGAAGGTACCATGAGGTGCTGAGAAGAAGGTGTATTCTTTTGTTTTAGGATGAAATATTCTATAGATACCTGTTAAATCCATTTGGTCCATTACTTCTTTCAGTTTCAGTGTGTCTCTGTTTGGTTTGTGTTTCCATGATCTGTCCATTGATGAGAGGTTGAAGTCTCCCACTATTATTGTGTGAGGTGCAATGTGTGCTTTACACTTTAGTAAAGTTTCATTTATGAATGTGGGTGGCCTTGCATTTGTAGCATAGATGTTCAGAATTGAGAGTTCTTCTCAGTAGACTTTTGCTTCAATGAGTATAAAGGGTCCTTCCTTTTTCTTTTTGATAACTTTTGGTTGAAAGTTGATTTTGTTTGTTTTTGTTTTTGTTTTGTTTTGTTTTTTCGAGACAGGGTTTCTCTGTGTAGCCCTGGCTGTCCTGGAACTCACTTTGTAGAACAGGCTGACCTCGAACTCAGAAATCCGCCTGCCTCTGCCTCCCAAGTGCTGCGATTAAAGGCATGCTCCACCACCACCCGGCTGAAAGTTGATTTTATTCAATATTTGAACAGCTACTCCATCATGTTTCTTGGGACCATTTGTTTGGAAAATTGTTTCCCAGCCCTTTACTCTGTGGTAGTTTCTGTCTTTGTCACTGAGGTGGCTTTCCTATATGCAGCAAAATACTGGGTCCTATTTATGTATCCAGTCAATTATTCTGTCTTTTTATTGGGAAATTTAGTCCATTGATGTTAAGAGATATTAGGGAATAGTGATTGTTGCTTCCTGTTATTTTTAATGTTTGTTTTAGGTTTGTGTGGTTATCTTCTTTTGGAGTTGTTGAAAAAAGATTACTTTCTTGCTTTTTCTAGAATGTTGTTTCCCTCCTTGTGTTGGAGTTTTCCATCTATTATCCTTTGTAAGACTGGATTTGTGGAAACATAGTGTGTTAATTTGTTTTTGTCATGGAATATCTTGCTTTCTCCATTTATGATAATTGAGAGTTTTGGTGAGTGTAGTAGCCTGAGCTGGCATTTGTGTTCTCTTAGGGTCTGTATAACATCTGTCCAGGATCTTTTAGATTTCATAGTCTCTGGTGAGAAGTCTGGTGTAATTCTGATAGGTGTGCCCTTACATGTTACTTGACCTTTTTCCCTTACTGCTTTTAATATTCTTTCTTTGTTTTATGCATTTGATGTTTTGACTATTATAGGATGGGAGGAATTTATTTTCTAGTCCAATCTATTTGGAGTTCTGTAAGTCTCTTGTATGATTATGGGTATCTCTTTCTTTAGGTTAGGGAAGTTTTCTTCTATAATTTTTTTCTTTTTTTTTCTTTTCTATATTGTTTGTTTACATTCCAAAGGCTTTCCCCTTTCCCAGTTTCCCCCTCACCATATGTCCCATAAGTCCTCTTCCCCCCGCCCATTCCCCAATCACCCCCCACCACCATTTCTCTGTTCTGATACTCTCCTACAAAACTGGATCTAGTCTTTTCAGGACCAGGGTCCTCTCCTTCCTTCTTCTTGGGAATCTTTTGACTTGTTCATTATGCCTTGAGTATTCAGAGCTTCTGGGCTCATTAATATCTACTTATCAGTGATTGCAATTCATTTGTATTCTTTTGTGATTGGGTTAACTCATTTAGGATGATATTTTCCAGATCCAACCATTTGCCTACAAATTGCATAATTCATTATTTTTAATTGCTGAGTAGTATTCCATTGTATAAATATACCACATTTTCTGTATCCATTCCTCTTTTGAGGGACATCTGGGCTCCTTCCAACTTCTGGCTATTATAAATAAGGCTGCTATGAGCATAGTGGAGCATGTGTCTTTATTGCATGCCGGGAATCCTCTGGGTATATACCCAGGAGTGGTATGACAGGGTCCTCTGGAAGTGTCATGCCCAATTTTCTGAGGAACCATCAGACTGATTTCCAGAGCAGTTGTACCATCTTGCAATCCCACCAACAGTGGAGGAGTGTTCCTCTTTCTCCACATCCTCTTCAGCACCTGTTGTCTCTTGAGTTTTTAATCTTAGCCATTCTGACTGGTGTGAGGTGGAATCTCAGGGTTGTTTTCATTTGCATTTCCCCGATGACTAATGATGTTGAACATCTCTTAAGGTGTTTCTCAGCCATCTGAAGTTCTTCTGGTGAAAATTCTTTATTTAGCTCTGTACCCCATTTTTAATAGGATTATTTGGTTCTTTGGGGTCTGGCTCTTTAATTTGGGAATCTTTGCTCTCTTCTATACCTAGTATCCTTAGGTTTGGTCTTCTCATTGTGTTCAGGAGTTTCTGGATGTTTTAGGATAGGAGCTTTTTGCATTTTCATTATCATCTTTTCTATGGTATCTTCTGCACCGAGATTCTCTCTTCTATTCCTTGTATTGTGTTGGCGATGCTTGTGGCTATGACTCCTGATCTCTTTCCCAGGTTTTCTATCACCAGGGTTATCTCACTTCATGATTTCTTTATTGTTTCTATTTCCCTTTTCAGATCCTGGATGGTTTTGTTCAATTCTCTTACCTGTTTGGTTGGGTTTTCCTTTAATTCTTTAAGATAATTTTGTGTTTCCTCTTTAAGGGCTTCTAGCTGTTTACCTGTGTTCTCCTGTATTTCTTTAAGGGAGTTATTGTTGTCCTTCTTAAAGTCCTCTATCATCATCATGAGATGTGATTTTTTTTATCAGAGTTTTGCTTCCTGGTGTGTTGGGGTATCCACGACTCCTTATGGTGGGAGAACTGGTTCTTCATGATGCCAGGTAGCCTTGGTTTCTGTTGCTTATGTTCTTGCCCTTGCCTCTTGCCATCTGGTCATCTCTGGTATTAGCTGTTCTTCCTGTCTCTGTCTGTGGCTTGTATGTCAGTACTCCTGGGAAAATAGTTCTCTCCTGGAGCAATTTGTGTATGGACAGCTGTGGCACAGGGTCAGCTCAGGGGTGCAGACAGAAACCCAAAGGATCCTGTTTCCATCTTTTCATTGGTTCCTCTCTCATGATGGCTCAGGGTGGGTCCCTCTTGGGACAGGAATTTGAGCAGAACTGATGGTCTTATGTCTGCTCACAGGTGTGTTGGCACTCCTGGGAGACCAGCTCTCTCCCAGGATGAATTGGGTATGGAGTGCTGTGACACAGGGTCAGTTCCCAGTGCAGATGGAAACTGGAAGGATTTTGTCTCATGTTGCTCCTTGGATCCTGTACCATGAGGGCTCCAGGCAAGTCCCTCTGAGCAGAAGTGGTGGTCTTACCTCTGCTCTCTCAGGTCTGCACTCCTGGGAAGACAGCTCTCTCGTGGTGGTATTTGGATATGGAGCACTGTGGCACTGGATCAGCTCCAAGTGCCGATTGAAACCAGAAGGATCTCAATGCAATTTTATTCACATGGAAGGAACCATCACAGGCAAGGCGAGCAGAGTCCCACTGGGAACATCTGCCTGGGATCTGAGTCCTCCCAGGTCAAGGAGGTAGTGGTGCGGGGTCCTGGTTATGGGTGTGGGTAGAGGTGTCCTCAGTGCATGCTTTCAGATAAAAGCTCTTGAAATCCTAGAGTCTTAAATATAGTCCTTTATGAACCATTTTATCTTCAATAAAAAACAGAAACATCAGTTATAACTTTTTAGGACCTGTACTTTAATAGTTTTAAAGAACATTTTTTTGGTATTGATTTATTTATTTTTATTTTCTATGCTTGAATGTTTGCTTGCATAACTGTATTGTGTGTATGTTGACTGGAGAGGTCAGGGGAGGCCTTCGGATTCCCTGGAGCTGGAGTTACAGGTAACCACCAGCGTGTGGCTTACATGTGGGAATGGAGCTTGGGTCCTCTGCGAGCATAAGAGTTCTCGACCACTGAGCCATCTCTTCAATGCCTTTAAGAAAGTCTTTTAAGAAATTTCTCCCACTTATCTTTTGTTTAGGTTCATTATTTATTCACTTAGCAGTCAGAATCTGAAATTTGAATTTTTGGTTCATGTCCTGACAAAGTTTTCTATGACCCTTCACCCAGTGATAAGTCAGTCCAAAATCATGAACTCTATTGCCCTGAGCCCAAGCTTTCACTCCTTCCTTTCATATGCTGTCAGGAAACTTTATGGCACCGGATATTACCTAACAGTACCTCTTCTTGTTGTAATCAGTATTAAATGAATTAAAAGTGAAAACTGGAGAAAGTACCCAATTTTTTTTAAATCCAAGCTATTTGCAATGCTTTAAAAAAGTACTAATTTTAAATGTAAAATGAAACTTGTTATGTACTATTTTTAAAACAGGGTAGGGCATGACACTTTATATTAGATATTTTATATTTAATATTAGTTTTATGGGCTTATTTCTCTTAAACTGCCTTGTTATTTGTCTAAATATTCAGTTGAAGCTAGCGATTTTAGTAGTTTCAAGGAAGAATTCTTATTTTTGAAATACCTTCTACCACATTAAGTCTGATTACAAAACTCTTGGGCAGTGAATCAAGCCCATTAATTTATATGTTGAAATGTCTTGATTGGTGCATGTTTGAATAGCACATTTTTAATAACATGCTGAGTTTTAAACATTCCTAACTACTGGATAAGCATATGTATTATTTCTGCTAATCCCTTAATGCCAAAAGTATCTTTAAATTCATTATAATTTAATTCATTAAAGTTTTTTGGTTCATTTTCTTTATTCATATAACTCATGACTACCTTATTTATACTACAGTCCACTAACAAGTTATTCTGCATAGAATATTTTGGTGGTTTTATATGCCAGCTATAAACTTTTATAAACTATTTATAACTTGAAATAGGAATACTTATGATTCAGGAATTTGTAGAAGTCGTAGAAGTTTTTATTGCGTGAGAATGTATTTTGATCAAGTATACTCTTTCCCTGTCAGTGCTCCCGCTGGACTACTCCCTCCCAGTTTAACTATTTGGGTTTTAAACCCATCGAATCTACTTAATCCTGCCAGGATGTGCATTGGTCTAGGGTCATCTTGTGGAGCTTTGGTAGCCCCTCAAGGGCTGAATTCCTGAAAAAAAAAATCCGGAAAAAAAAAGAAAAAGAAAAACAAAACAAAAATCCCAACAAATAAAACTCACTGATTTCCCCTGTTCCAGAAACCATCAGTGCTAATAGCTCTTTAGTTTCAGGGTGGGATTTTGTCACTGCTTCCCTGCCCTGTGATTGGACTTTGGCTTGATCTTGTGTATGTCCTATGCATGTCCTATGCAGGCTGTCACAACTACTGTGAGTCATGTGCACCAGCCCTGTTCTGCCCAGGAAATGCTATGTTTCTGTAGCTGTTTACTGTCTCTGACTCTTACAATCTTACTCTCACTCCCTAAAGTGATGATTCCAGATCCTTGGAAGGAGCCAGATATGCCCATTGGCACTGAATATGCTGGGGTCTTCTATTCTTTGCACTTTGACCAGTTGTTTGCCTTTATGTCAACTGCCACTTACTGAAAAAAGAAGCTTCTCAAATGAGGGTTGAAAGGTGCACTAATCTATGGGTGTAGAATAAGCCAGGAGGAGGTGACTTAATGCTATTTCCATTTATCACAATAATAGTAATAAGCTCTTTTCTAGGACACATAATCCACCTAGCCATGGGTTGTTTGCTCTATCAGTGGTATCAGACAAGAGTTCCAACTTATGAAGCATGTCTCAAATTCAGTGAAAAAGTTACTGGTTACTCTCATAACATTCATAGCAATATTGGGCCAGTAAGCAGCAGCTAAGCTCTAACATTTTCATAACATGAAAAAAAAAGATCATAAAAATGTACTTGCAATATTATGTCTTATTGAAAAATTTCAATTTGGACCTAATCTTTACAAAATATTACTGAATATCTCCAAGTGGATTTATATGCTCATGTCCATGTATATATGTGTGTGTGTAAGAGTGTGTGTGTGTGTGTGTGTGTGTGTGTGTGTGAGAGAGAGAGAGAGAGAGAGAGAGAGAGAGAGAGAGAGAGAATACAATGTCTGTGAGAACACAAGAGGAGGACATTAGGTGTTCCATCATACTACTTTCTACTATTCCTTTGGCAGGGTCTCTTATTGAACCTAGAGTTAGACCCACAGCCAGCAAGTCCTAGAAATACCCCTGTCTCATGAAAGCTCTGGGATTACAGGTGGATATATGGCCATACACAATTTTTTACATGAGTCCAGGGGATTTGAAATCAGATCTCCGTGACTGTGCTGCAAGTATTCTTAACAATTGAGACTTCTTCCAAAACCATCCTCTTTTTATTTCTGATATTATTCTATGCGGCTTCCCTTCTCACTCTCCACCAAGTTTGTTTACATGCCTGGTTCACTTAGAATACTTGGAAGTCTATGTGATGTTCACATTAACTACAGTTGTCCTTACTTTAGGGGAAGAATAGGTGAGAGGAGCCCCACAGAGAGAAAGCCCCAAGGAAACTACAGTGTCTTATATAAAATGAAGTGGAATTTATATATACCCTACCGTATTCTCATATAATTTAAACCTTATAGACACTATTTATCATACCTAATACATTATCTACAACTTGTAAATAAGTTATTGTGCTTACTTGTTAAGAATAATGACAAGAATAAAGGTCTGCACAACTTCAGGACACATGCCTTTTTTATCTGAAGTTAGTTGAGTTGTCAAAGTGTGGTTTGGAGAGTAACTTTTTTTCAAATTACTTTATCAAGTCCTCTTGGTAACTTAAACATTAAAAGCAGTGAAAAGACTTTTAGAAATCTCTATAGGCAGATCCCAAATGTAAAATACATAAATCATATTGTCTGTGAGTGTCCTTTAAAAATATTTAGTTTTTGGTCAGACTCTCTCTCCAGCAACTCCAGGAGATTTGGAGAAATTTCTTTTTCACTTCCTGACTATAGTTAGTTTCTTTTGAAAAGTGTCCACAGTCTTTCTCAGAAATTCTGTGCTGGTTTAAAATGGCCACAACACCGATCAACAGGAAGGCCTCAAGTCCTGGGTATAGGTCAGGCTGCTCAGAAAGCTTACATTTTCAAAAGAAAATTTCCTTGTATATCTTCTGTTTCTTGGTCTAAATCTTTCTGAATTGACTCATGTTTTTCCAGCTCCAGCTGAGGAACCAGATTCTAGCCAGATACCTGACAGGCAGACAGGTACACTTGAGGGGCCAGAGACAAGCCCCTAGTTCTGTCTTCCTGTATTCCCAGGACAAAAGCTTTGGAAAGTTTCTGTCCCTTCTGGTGAGCTGCTTTCTGGCTGCCCGGCCTAGACAGGCCCTGGACATTGGCTGTGAGGTAGCCAGGGGTCAGTGGTTTCAGAAAACAATGTCTCTCTCCATTTTGTAAGAGCTTTCTTTTCTCTCTGCTCCTTTCTGTCTGTACACACTTGTTTGCTTTTGATAAAATTTGCTCCTGACTGCTGTGTCTGAGACATTCCCCGCCTTTCAGGTGCTTTACGCAGTGAGGCATCTCCCCGACCCTCTGTCAATATTCTACTCCTGATATGTATGGTTGGATGTTTTCTTTTAGATATAAGGTAGTATAATCATGGCTTTTTTGTAGAGTCTAAATAAAAATGCATTTATTTGGTTTTACCCGCTTTTCCTCAGCTGCACATGTAAGGCTCATAAGATATTCTAACATGTGTGGAAGAGATGGTCTCAAATCTGATGGTTACTGTGCAGCAGAAGCTTTGGTTGGTATTGTTTTTAAAATGGAATCTCTAAGCCCAGGCGTTGTCTTCATCTTTGATGAAATATAGCTTTCTAATTAGCGGGAGAGGCCTTTGTTTCCAAAAGCTGAACAGAATGAGACTTGGGAAATTTACTCCAGCTGGGTAAATTGAAAAACTGAACGAACTCCAAAGATAGATTGTTCTCTGGGTCTGTATCATTTGATTTTCATTTGTATAAATTTCTACTTGCTCCAAGAATTTGTCTCAGTAAGTTTGTTCTTCCGAGACAGAAGAGGAAGTGTTGATAGTCATGTTTGATTCCACTCCATGGCCTCCCTTACCCGAGCTGTCTGCCTCAGTGATTGACAGGACTGGATGCCTTGCCTTTACTGACAGGCTTGCAAGACTGATGATACAAGAAAGTGTGGCGTTATTCTCTCCTCTATCGTCCTCTCATGCACTAGTTCACTCTGCTGTCTATTTCTAGTTCTATGACAGCCACTTTGTCCTTACTTTGAAGTGTTTTCTATCCTGTGGGGCAGAGCAAACAGCTGTAATATAGAGTTCCATAGCAGGAAAAACAACCAACCTAGAGGTGTGCACTTTGTGGCATTGTCACTAAGCACATTACAGCCTTTTATCACTCCTAATTAATATTTCTAGCTCCTTATTGGTTACATAAAGCTAATTGTAAAATGCGTGAATATTCTCGTCTCTTTTGGCTTTGATTTACTCTTTTCTTCCTCCTTTACCTTCACCATACACCATTTCCAACGCTTGTCATACCGACCAGGTTTGAAGAACGCATGGGAGGTAAGTAAGGTTGTACTTTGGTAGTAGAGTGAATGTTTAACATACACGACAAAGCCCTGGGTTCTGCTCCTAACAGCAGGCAAGCATTTGAGCCAAAATGCTCATACAAACTTGAAGTGGTATTGCAATTTCATCCTTGTTGCTGTGATAAAACAAACCCTGTCATAAAAGCAACTTAGATGAGTAAGTTCTATTTAGTTCACAATCCCAGAGTATAACCATCACCAAGGGAAGTCACAGAGAAAAGACACTTGACATGGCTAGGTCAGAGCCAAGAGCAGAAACACCAGCACGCATGCTGCTTGCTTGTTCTCTTATGTTCAGGTTGTTGTCTGAACTCTTAGATAGTTCATATCTATTTACCATCTGCCCTGTGTCCCATTCCACAGAGCTGAGAGACTAGTGTTGGAAATACTGGGCTGCATCTTACCACATTGCTTAAATGTTAAGCGAATTAACCACAGATATGCCATAGGCTAGCCCAAATGCAGACAATCCTTTATTGAGTCTCCGTCCCATTCTAGGCTTTGTCAAGCAATAAAAGATAATTATCATACTTAATATTTACTATATTAAACATCGTGATTAATTGATTTCACTCAGAATGCAAGAAAAAGCCTAGGGGCAGAGTTCACCTGCAGAAAAAAAGTGTAGGAGTTGGAACGATTGCTTCTCCATTTGTGTGTAACAATGTAAGTAGAACATGCTTCTCATATGCATTGTCTTAACCAGCAAGACGGCTCTTTGTAATTGCTTGAATAGCAGTTACATGGTGACTTACCTTCCTCAAAATCTTTTAGTAGTCGGATGCTCACTGATTTATAAGGATTAGTAAGGTTTTGCTGTCTTATTTATAATGTTCCAACATTCTTTGTGTATCACTGTTGATGTATGTCAGAGTGGGTGAAGGTTGGCCAAATAGACACATGTGTATCAAATGTGCTTGATTGTTTGTGTGTATACACATGCATATATTTATTTATAGGTCCTTCCCACCAGCAGATGGAAAAGTTCTATTTTTTTTTTTTTGTGGTAGATTTAAAAGTTCCACGACAGCTGGCTTTCAATATGATCTTTGATAATTTTAAATGTAAAATGTTTCCTTTGAAAGACCATTTCAGAAGTTTGAATCTTCAAGAGCTTTCTCTTTTACTATCTTTTCCTTTTTGATCTTTTTCCAAAATAGTGTCTCTAGCCCAGGCTGACCTCTAAGTCTCTACAAAACTAATAAAACCATGAACTTCTGCGACTCCTGCCTCCACCCTCAGGCTTATGCTGTTATATATATATATATATATATATATATATATATATATATATATATATTTATATTTAGGTATATATTTAGGTATAAATATAACAGGTATATGCTGTTATATTTAGGTTGTGTGGTGAACTTTTTCTTAGCAACTATAGTTTCACATATTGAATTAGTATGTAGCCTGCCTTGTATTTTCTTCATAAAATACTATTGGAAAAAATGTAATATGGTTTTGTAATAAACACCTGATTAAGATAAAATAAATCAAAGAATTGCTTTCAT
This sequence comes from Apodemus agrarius, assembly GCA_964023405.1. NCBI lineage: Eukaryota > Metazoa > Chordata > Mammalia > Rodentia > Muridae > Apodemus > Apodemus agrarius. The sequence goes on along the minus strand of OZ030027.1, from coordinate 4,313,219 downwards.
TTGGGGGGACCTCAAAATTCTCAATATGTTTTATTCTTTAGTATTGACACTGTTAATTATAACATAATGTCTGTGATGTTTCTTTGTTTTTAGATAGTATGGTTCCTTATATTACTTTGCATTGCTATTGCAATATATAAATAAACAAATGCACCTGTATTTCTTTTACAGATTATCTAAGTGATATTGAATTTTGTTTCTATTTATTATGTCAAGTAGAATACTAGTGTGGAAAGACCATGATGCACTTATCCTATAGAAATTATATCTTTAGATTCATTAGTTTTCTACATGGAGTACAATGGCTAGGGCAGATTATGTAGTGGCAAGACTGAAGTGAAAATAGTGTTGTAAATAGTGAGGCAAAAACCCATTTGCATGCTTTTGCGCATAAGGAGATGTTTGTGAGATATATATTCCTCTTTCCTTGGGGGAGCATCAACTCATTGCTCTGAAACCAGGTGATACTTCCATTTTTCTGTCAAGAGTCATGAAATAGCTGCTCAATTGATGTATATTGAATAAGTTCAATGAAACACAGCAATTTTATCTTAATTTCATGGCCATCATGCAATGAAGACAGTGAGGATGGGCACACATTGAGATAGATGCCTGTACTACTACATTCTCCTGTGTTTAGAACTCTATGTTCCAGACAAATTATTTCAATAAGCCTCATTAATTACTATGGAGTCCTTATCCTGTTAGCCACTTACCCTCAAATACTGGATTCAAGTGGCTACGGCCTGCTCAGAATCATCATGGTCCTTGGAAAAATCATTCTAGCTTGTCACGCGCTAGTATGTTCTTTTTGGGACCAAGCCAATGATTGAATCACTAGACCGTGGCAAGAAGAGACTCTAGGAAGCTACATTCCCAGAGACATGAGAGGAATTATATTCCTTCTTATTTTAAAAATTTGCATTTTGGAGGATTCTTATAGAGTTAAGATCTTCCATGTTTCCATGAGGTCGGGCATGTGGGCTACAGTCCATTCTTAGATCCAAGCTGGGTAAAGATCTAGCAAGAATTTTATAAGATAGAATCTAAGAGATGATCTTGAACAGCAACTGGAAAGAGAAACAGGGGGAAAGGAAGGGAGTTTTGATTGTAAAAAGTTGAAAGGTTCTAAAATCAACTTTCACTTGCTTAAATTATCTTCCACTGCAGCCATACATGATGCCTTGGTGGATTTGGGGATGTGGACTTATTTTAAAGTCATGAAATATGATCCTGGCTCATCTTGCATCAATCGTGGAGATTTTATTCTCTTTTGAAGTGGTAATACATGGTTCAAGAAGCCTGAGTTACTCTTGGGTCTTGAATGACTGTGGCTTTTGCTGTAATCCAGTGAATTTTGCTTTCTGTGCAATGCCACCCAAATGAAGGGCTATTGGACAATGTGATGGAACTTGCACTTTTGAGGGTGGTAGTGAGGGCAGCAGGCAGCAGGCAGCATTCTTCGTGAAATAAATAGGGGGAGAAAGTCTTGGGAAAGACTTAAGTACATGACCTGAACACGAAAGAAAATGTGGCAGGCTCTGAAGGAATGAATCATGCTGTCTTGTTCAACCTTGAGGAAAGGATTTGTTATTTAAGTGAGGTATTTAGAGATCATATAAGGTTACCCAGGAAACAAGATCTGATGAAATAGAAATGATTGTGAGAGTTTGTATGCATGTTTGTGTGTGGTGTTGATGATTGTTTATACTTTCGCAGACCAGAAGTTGACTTATACCTTTAGGTCAAAATCTATCACTAAATCAGGAAAGTGACAGGAAAGTAGCAAGCTCTAAAAATTATGCCTTTATCTTTCATAGTTCTGGGCACATGGACATAGCCACTTTTTTAGCACTTTATATGTGTGCAATGATCTAAACCTATGTCCTAATGTTCACAAAGAAGAGACTTCTTCCCATTGTACCATCTCTCCAGCACCAGTAATAAAAGTTTGAAAAGTATAAATAGCTTCAAATAATTCATGATTTGAGTTTTATTCTCTGAGCAAAATGAACCACTTCCTTGTGTATCTGAAGACTCTCTTATGTAGAAAGGGGATTGTGAAGTCAATGGTTGTATAAAAACCTTGCTTATTACTAGATAATTTTTAGGGGAACAATGTGATGATCCTGAGGAAATTAAGATTATTAGGGAGTAAAGTTAATAAAGAAAGCAGAAATAGATATGTAGGCTTCTTGCCCTGATGTGCTGAGATTTAGGGGGAGCAGTAGGGAGAATCACTTTGTCTCCATTAGATCCTGATGACCCTTCATCAAACATAGTGTAGAACTGTGCACATCTGGAGGTTTTAAGCTATTGTGAACTAAGCATGTAATGATTTCTGGGCAGGATTTACTATATCTCAGCAGGTTGGGCATGGCTATGGGAATCTTCCATACCAAATCAAAACTTATAATGTGACTTCTGAAAACAACAGACATTTCTAACAAAAATTAATGGTCTCAACCAAGTTGTGTTCCTGGCTCTACGATCTGGTAACATTCTTATTTATACATGGAATATTATATTATTAATATAGAAATATAATATTGTACCATATTATGTAGTATATTACATATGTTATATGATCATGTATAATAATATATGATATTATTAATATAGTAATATAATAATATATGTTATTACTGTATTTTTTAAACCATACTTGTTAAGTTATTTAAAGTACTTCTCTATACACCTTCCAAGGTACACTTCAAAAATTATTCTTCATGAAACTCCAAGTGGTCATTCTCTCTCACTTGAGAAGGTATGCAATAAGAGAGTTGCTATAACTTGGACATTGAAGTCACAATGATCATAGTCTGCCAAGTCATTTACTCAGTGTCTATCTCTGGGGAAGGATACTTAAACTCTTAAGACTTCATCTGTGAAAATGAATGTTTCTTTAGAAGAGTAGTACAAACTTAAATGTAAATTAATGTGAGCTATAGATGAAGAGATGTGCAGTTTGTACCTGGGTATAGTATTCATCAGCAGAGTTATGGTAAGTACAACACAGTCTGTGTTTTATTTGTTGTATTTGTAATGTACAATTGCTTAAATGCTATTTGAAGTAGGTACAAAGAATAAGCAATATGTAAAAAGTAGAAAAATACTAAATTAAAATCTCTAAAGTAACGCTTAATTATGATTCTATGGAACCACAAAGTAGCTGTGTAGAGTAAGTCATTTTAAGGGATCAATTAGTCTTGATCTGGATCTAGTAAAATTTCAGGATCACTTAATTCATTTAAGTTTTGGCAAATGGTTATTAACCTTTTCAAGTCCAAAGACATTAGTAAAACTATGAAATGTTCTTCCGCCGTCCTGTCTTTTAAATGTGCTACTTATTTGTCATCTTCTAACCAGTTTATTATTATGTGTATATTTACACACGAGTGCACTTGCTATGCTGTGTGTGTGGAAGTCATAGGACAGCTTTCCTGGTTCAGTTCCCTCTTTCTACAATGGGTACCTGGAATCCAACTTAGGTTTGTACATCAAGTATCGAGCCTACTCACCTACCTGCAAGTACATGTGTGCATGTATCTGTGTGTATGTTTATATGTGTGTGTATGTATAAGTGTATATGTGCATACAGGTATATGTATATGTGTATGTGTGTATGCATATGTGTGTATGTGTGTGCATACATGTGTATGTGTATGTGTGTACATCTCTGGGGGTAAGTGCTACTCTGTGTCTTCTAACCTGATATGATGTTGCCTTCCTGCAGCACAGACAGCTAGCCTCTTCTTTTGTTGATACTTTGGTTTTATGTCTTCAGTGTTGTCCACCTTAGTTTTACAAGATATAGACCCCATATAGCCAACTGTTGATGTTTTCTTCTTTTCAATTTGTTTTTTGTGGAATACTGCCCTTTTCTCTAAGTTGTCATATTGTTCCCCTCTGCTCAAATTCTATACCTCCCTACTCATTGGTTATCTGGCATTTGCGCTTCGGTAAATGCTACTCAATCAAAAGTTCTTTTGTCTTTTCAGAGACAGAAAACTCACTTTGGTCTTCAGAAGCATTAACAGTTTATTCCCTCAATCTCAGAGAGCACGGTCAGCTTTTGTTCCTTGATAAACAAATCTATCAGAAAATTGTAGACTTCTAAGTAAATCTAGTACTTATTTTTTTTACCTCCTTAATGGAATCTTATTGCTACTATCCAACACAGTTATTGGGAATGAGTAGCTAATATATATTTGACATGCATCAGTTACATGAAAATCAAACTAGAAAATTATCAGACAAAATGTTTACCATCAGAATCCTGGGTACTAAAATGGGTTGTGATGTCACAAGCTGAAATAAAAATTGTTCTTAAATAATACAATCTGATAGCAATTCTATTCCTACACAATTTTTCTTGTAGCTCACGTCATTTCATGGTCTCTCCTTCATTATTTTCCTTTGTTACTCTTTGTACTACTAGTGGTAAAGGAGACATGGAAATTTATAACATTATTCAGTAGGTAAATTTAAGGCATGGAACCACTGATTACTCCAGTTGGGCTTCTCTGGAGTTCCATCACATGTACCTTCTAGTTTAATTTCGAATTAGTTCATGTTATTCAGGGATATAAGATTTAGTTACATTTTTAAAAACTTTGTTTGTGGGAAGGATTAGCTCTCTGGCATCACTGGAAATAGATGGCTAAAAGACATAGTAATGAAAACCTGGAGAGAATTAGCTGAATTTGTCAGCAGCAATTATGGCCGAAATCACTGTTATAGATGCCCACTTCATTAAGATGAGTAATGTCAGTTAGTGTCTGTCCATAGCTAGCAGACTGTTCATCTCATCACCACTAAGAAATCATTCTTCAAATTAGATTCTTTCACACTTGAGAGAGGCATAAACAAATTTTGTAAAATAGTCCTAGAGTAATCAGGTAAATGGCTCTGCAAAGAGGGGGCATGGGCACGTTCTATCCCTGGCATCCTGTGAACATGGTACTTTAAATGCCAAAAGGCAACTACGATTGCACATGGAAATAAGTTGCTAACTCACTGAACTTGATAAGAGAAGCACACCTAGGATTATACTGATTGATCTACTTAATCACAAAGTCTTCGAAAGAGAAAAATAGGCAAAAGATGGGACCATGAGATACAATGCAGAAAACGCTCAACTCATAATTTGTGCATGTGAAGATGGGGATGAAGAGAAGGCAACAAGGCAAAAAATGTAAGTTGTCTCTAGAATCCAAAAGAGACAATGAATAGAGTCTTCTCAGAGTCTCCATAAAGGAAGGCCATCTTGCTGGCATCTTGATTTTAGCCTAGTGAAAAGCTTCTGTCCTATATAACTATATCACAATAATCTTCTGTTGCTTAAGTTACTCAACTTTGATAATTTCTGGTTTCAAAGCAAAATAAATACAAGACACACCTTGAAATCATTTTCTAGTATTTCCATTTATATATGTAAGTAACAGGCTTAAAGCCTACTACTCGGTTATTCAGTGAGGAAAGGCATACCACATTATTCAGTGAGGGGGCATATACTCAATGCTTATTGTTTATGAGTAGCACATACAGAATTTTGGGACAGGAGAACCTTGATATCCTTTTTGGAAAATGTCCCAACAGATGTAAAGAAAATGAATTTATGAAAAATGAAAAAAAGGAATGAGGTCCGAGTACCAGAAAAAAACCTTTTCCCAACTCCATTTCAAGTTCATACTTTTATTATTTTTATTTTTATTATTTTATATATGTATGTATGTATGTATGTATGTATGTATGTATGTATTTTGGTTTTAGAAACAGGGTTTCTCTGAGTAGTCCTGGCTGTCCTGGAACTCACTCTATAGACCAGGCTGGCCTTGAACTCAGAAATCTGCCTGCCTCTGCCTCCCAAGTGCTGCGATTAAAGGCATGCAGCACCACCACCTGGCCCATGCTTTTATTCTTAATGCAATTCTTAGTAGAAAAAACTTGCTTTACCTAAAAGTGATTCTTAACAAGGCTTAACACACTTGGTTGTTTCTGCACACAGCATATATATTTTTGCGTCAATTCCTGAAAAAACCCTCCTATTAAGCAGAAATTCATCTGGACTATATCAACTTGGGGATCAAGACAAATATAAGAATGAGAAACTGTGACTCCTTCAGAATGAAGTTGCTCTTTCCCGTCGCCTACACAGTGGGTTTACAGAGCTTTGGGGAATATCTGTGATGTTTTCCCAGCTCCTGGGATCCACGACTCCAGTTCTAATCAGAGTCTCCTGAGGTTGAAAAATTTTGCCCTTTTCAGAGACTTTTTTCTTGGCTATTGAGGAGTCTGAGCTAACCAGAGAGCAACACAGGAGGCTGCATTACATCAGAAGTGCATGTTTAGTCTACCTCCCTAGAAACAATCAAGAAACGTCACATGTGAGAAGACACAGACCCGGGTCCAACATCTTCATACCTTTAATTCATAACAAAAAACCCACTAGTTAATCTTTAGAAGAACATGTATTTCAATTATCTATGTATTATATTTATCATTGTCCACTATAAGGCAATAAATTGATATTATGTTACCTCTAAGCCCCACATATTTTTCTTTGAAGACTTATGTATTACTATATGTCCTGACTTGTAACCAGAAATATTTATATGTATCTCAGAGGTTACTCTTCGTCAAAATTATGATTACTTAAGGAAAATCATTAAAAGGTACCTAAAGCTATTTTGTCCAAAAGTTAATTACTTTATTAATATTTGCACTTTATTCAGTGGTTATAAAAATAGAATTCATTGTAAGTCTGATATTAAGAAATAGCCTTTTGTGATATATACACAAAATTTGAGATTTGCCTGAAAGTATGTGTGTGCACCCCAAGGAGGCTGGATGAGAACACTGGATTCACTTGAACTGCCAATTCTGAGCAACTATATGAATTCAGGGAATCAAATCCAGGTTCTGTAGAAGAACATTCTGTGTTTTTAACCAGTGAGCAATCGCTCTAGCACCTCTGATAAGAATTTTAAAAGAAACTATGTATAAAACTTAAAAAAAAACCCTCAACCACTTGTATGTGATAGTACTATTCATTGTCTAGCTCAGTGTTTGCCATAAAATGAGGTATCTAATAGACCTTTAAGAATGTATACTGGGATATGTAATAGTTAACATTTCTGTATTTTAATTTATAACATCATTCCCTCATAGAGGGCCCAGTCCAAAATCTGCAGCAAAGTGTATACCCAGTAACACCTAGTAGATAACTGGATTAATTTCTTATTAATTTCTGAAATACACAGAATGTATATGAATACTAATTGATAAAACTATTTCATTATTCTTGTCTTGAAAAACCATAAAATTCTATTTGGCTCTGTCTAAAGTTTGGCTTCTTATAGACTTTCTCCTTTGCTTTTAGCTCTTTTACCTAGGTCATAAAAAAATAAACACCAGTTCTTTGGAGTGATATTTTTAAAAGTTCATTTCTTCTTCCACTATTTTATTTTTTACTAAGACTATTCATGCCTATGATTAGTGACATACTGTGCTTATATATTGTTACCAATTGATACAATACAGAATAAGCTCTTGAGATCAACCAACCTCAAATCCATTTCATATGTCATGGGCATCTAAGTTGTGTTCCCTACCTATCCTGCTGCTTCAAGGTCAAGCATGTCTCACATGATCATATGTCTCTTCTGTATAGATTTGCCATTGGTAAGCATTTGGTAGGAACTGGTCACTTAAAAGGCTGGGAATTCATACTGATGACACTGAAGCAGATTTTAGTGTTACTGGCTTGCTCTCAAGAATTGGGTAACATGTTATAATTTTTTGATGATTTGTTGGTTACTTGTTATTCTTTTAAATTCCCAAGGAATGAGCAACAGACCCAGTGGGAACATTGATGTCAGCAGCAGACACGGCAGTCACTTTCATGGGACTTCAGCCTTGACACTTCCCAAGAAAACCCCAGAGGCAGGCTCCTCTTGGATCAGAGTTCTTAGTCCAAAGATGTGCTACCACTAAGGAAGAACCAACTTTGAGTGAGTTCTTGGCTTAAACTGTTAAGGTCTTTCACTCAATATGCTTGGTAGAAAAATAGGCAGTGAGCTTTAGAATAAAACCTTGCTGCCACAGAGACTCTCTAGAACCACAGAGAGAGGACTTTCAGCCTTCAAGCCTGGCATCTGAACAATGTTTTTCAATATCTGGACCCTGCACTGACAGAGAGAAATGTAAAATAACTTAAGGCTCTTCTTTTCAAGAGTGCTATTTCTTCTCAAAACATCTTTTGAGTTTTAACTTTATTCACTATTATCCTAAATTCACCCTAAGCTCTTTCCTGGTGACACCTAGGCAGGGAGGCATGTTTTCTTCCTAGATGGTAAAAAAAAATCATTGAGCTTTTTTAATTGCAACTATTTTGTGTTTGTTTGACCACATTAATAGTAATTATAGCAGCAGCTTTGTTAAACACGTGAGATTTCAGAATACCAAAAAAAAAAAAAAAAAAAAAAGCAACAAAAAGGAGTATTTTAGGTTTATTCAGGAGGAGAAAAAGGAAAGAGGAAATAGTTCCTTGATGATGGAGGCCAGCCTCTCTTGTTATGGACTTGCATGCTGGCTTTCTTTTCTGCTTAATCATCGCCTGAACTCCCACTCTAAGATTAATTACATGACCCCTGGAGATGAATGATCTTCCACTTAATTTCAGCCAATGCAATCTGGACAACCTCACATTGGGTTGGTGAGACTCCTATTGGGTGGTTTTCACTTGCTTTAAGAACATCAAAGTATCTCATAAATCTATATTTATTACATTAGTAAATACTATACTATAATTAAATATGAAAGCTGAAGACAATGTTAAGGTAAGGGTGGGGTCAGGAACCTCTTTATTGGTAGCTTCAGAATTGCAAAAGCATCGTAGATTTTGGTTTTGTCTCTGTGCCTGGATCTGTTTAACCTAACAGTATCTACAGCATGTTCTTTCAGACAAGAACTTTGTGAACCCTCTAAAACAAGTGTTATTTCTAAATGACAAATATAGTATATTGTATAAGAAAATAAGATTAATCTTACAGGGAATTTGATGAATAATTTTCTTATTCGATTTGATGTGTTTCTATTTAAACACAGCAGAAATCTGTGAAAAGAATCTTAAAGAATTTATCAGAGCTACAATTATTTGTGTCTTCTCCACCATAGATGATAGTGTCTTCAAGCTCTGAGCCTAAGCTTTCCTTCCTCTTAAGTGATTTTTTTCCTGAGTAGTTTTTTGTAACCACAAGAAAAGTAACAAACACACTGAAACCCAAAACTAACGAAGCCTTACACTCCCCGAAAAATATAATGAGCTTGGGCCTTGATCTTCTATACTAACGCAGATAAGAAGGGGAAGTTCTGAAATGAAGACACAAATACTTGGGTGTAAGGGGGCAGTGAGGTAATCATTGAGCAGCCTGGTGTGTTGAGCAGTCTGGCGCACTGATGAGCATGTTGCTGGTTCTGTGACTTCATGCAGACTAATTTTAATTACCTTAAGTGTCTGTGTAGCACCCAAAAATTTTAAACTGGGGAAAACACTTTCCCCATCCTGTTAGCCTGCTGCTTGTCAGAATGATTTTTGAAACTTCTTAAGTCCATGTGGTTCTATTCACTGATTGTTGGTCTTACTGTCTGTGCTGTTAATGTCCCACTCAGAAAGTCTTTTCCTGGAACAATGAGTTCTGTTCCCGATTTTCTCTTCAATCAGATTCAAAGTATCTGGCCTTATGCTGATGCCCTTGATCTAGTTGGAATTGAATCTTGGGTTGAGTGATAAATGTAGATATCTTTGAATTGTTCAATGGATATGCAGTCATCCAATTTGGCCAGCACTATTTGTCAAAGATGTTGTCTTTTCTAGTATGTATTTCTAGCTTCTTTGTAAAAAAAAAAATCAGGCATCCATAGGTGAGGGGATTTACTTCTGGGACTTAATTTTGATCCCATTGATCAATGCTGTGCTTCTATTTGAAGATGATAATTGTCCTTTTAATTTCTATGAAGAATTGTGTTGGATTTTTGATGGGTATTGCTTTCAAATGTAGACCACTTTTAGGAGAATGACCATTTTCAGTATATTAATCCTTCTAATTGATGGGTATGATTTTTCCACCTTTTATCCTCTTAAATTAATTTCTTCAATGTCTTAAAGTTTTTTTTTTATCATTTACATCTTTCACTTGCTTGGTTAGAATCATTCCAAGATATTTTCTGAAATCATTGTGAAATGTATTATTATTTCCCCAATTTTTCCTCATCCCATTTGTCATTTGTATATAGGAAGACTACTGATTTTTGTTTGTAATTTTGTATTCTGATACTTTGCTAAAAGTGTTTATCATCTATTGATAGTTCTTTCTAGTGAGGACCATGGAAAATGCTCTTTTTTCCAACAGGACAATGCCAGAAATGCAAAATCTAGTGTAGAGGCACTGTACTGGCTAGTTTTGTGTGTCAACTTGACACAGGCTGGAGTTATCATAGGAAAAGGAGCTTCAGTTGGGGAAGTACCTCTATGAGATCCAGTTGTGGGGCATTTTCTCAATTAGTGATCAAGTGGGGGAGAGCCCCTTGTGGGTGGTACCATCTCTGGGCTGGTATTCTTGGGTTCTATAAGAGAGCAGGCTGAGCAAGCCAGGGGAAGCAAGCCAGTAAGTAACATCCCTCCAGGGCCTCTGCATCAACTCCTGCTTCCTGACCTGCTTGAGTTCCAGTCCTGACTTCCTTTGGTAATGAACAGCTGTGTGGAAGTGTAAGCTGAATAAACCCTTTCCTTCCCAACTTGCTTCTTGGTCATGATGTTTGTGCAGGAATAGAAACCCTGACTAAGACAGGCACTTTCTGCATGTGTTCATGACTCATATTCTAAAGAATAACCCATGTTTCTTTTGCTTTCTTTGCACCTTCAACCTTCTCCTGAAAGCATAGACTAACCACTGCTATTCATAGATGAAACTGATATGCTCATAATAACACACAGATGGAATCCCATGAGGACAACCTTCGATTTGCAAATGTCTAATTGTATTTCAAGTAGTTTATATGGCTTTATAGACAACTGGTATGGCTTCAATGACGTCTTAATTCTTAAAAATCTGTATATTATTTATAGGAAATAGATCCTTTTTTAATTTTAAAATTTGATTATAGTATAATTATTTCTGGACTGGCTAGTTTTATGTCAGTCTGTCCAAGCTAGAGGCATCTGAGAGGAGGAAACCTCAGCTGAGAAAAATGCCTCCATAAGACCAGGCTGCAGGCAAATCTATGGGTGATTTTCTTAATTAGTGATCGATAGGGGAGGACCCAGCCCATTGTGAGTGGTGCAATCTCTGGGCTCGTGGTCCTGGGTTCCATAAGGAAGCAAGCCAGTAAGGAGCATCCCATCATGGCCTCCACATGACTCCTGTCTCCAGGTTTCTGCCCTGCATCAGTTCATGTTTTAACTTTTTTTTGATGATGAATATTGATAAGGAAACATTAGCCCAATAAACCCTTTCCTCCCTGAGTTGCTTTGGTCATTGTATTTCACCATAGTAACTCTATATCCCCATTCCCTCTTCTCCCATAAACCTTCAAATGTATCCCTTCCCCTGCACGTTTTCTAATTCATGGCCCCTTTGTGTTGTTCTTGGTGTGTGTGTGTGTGTGTGTGTATACCTAAATACAACCTGATTAGTCTATATAATTTTACTTGCATATATATGTTTCCAGGGATAACTATTTGGTATTGAATAAGCAATTGATATGCTTTTCCATGGGGAAGATCAAGGAGCGTCCCTTTGCAACAGATGGAGAACATTTTAGAAAACCACAACCGATAAAAATAAAGTTGTATCCATGTGTTTTGACTAACTTGAAATTAAGCCTATTTCATGAACTCAATTTCATGTCTAAAAATGTATTTCAAAGCTTCTTTAATATTTTGTGCCATCATTGATGAAAGGAACAATAATCAGGCATGCCATTTGAAAGGGGCTAGCCTTAGATTACTTGGGGTAAAGGCTACCAATAGCTATCATATAGTACTTGTAGAGAAAACAATGTGGGGTTTTTATGTTTTTTTTCTTGTTTTGTTTTGTTTTTAACACAGTTCACAGAACGCCAACTATTTGCAACCTCGAGTAAGCACCCTGTCAAGTGATCGAGTCAGAACAAGATTCTTATTCAGTTCCTTACCACTTCTGCTTCTTCCCAGTTTTGCGACACAGTATCCTATGAGGAAATTTACGCCATCCTCACATGCCTTCAGCAGATGTTGACAGCAACAAGAGCAGCATGTAATTTTTTTCCACATCATCCCAAGCTTCAGAGAACAACCCCAAAAGCCATGCTGCATCTGCTCAGTTGCACACGTGCATGTTGTCCTTTCTTAGAGTTCTACCCGCTTGCAGCTTGTTTGACACTGTGAGGCCTCCTGGGGCGGGCACTCAGCTCCGCGTGCCCAGCACAATCTCTCATTCATTGAATGCATGCGGAGCCCATATATACTTTCAAACTTGAGCAGAAAATCCAACCTCTTGAATTACCTCCTTCAATCAGTTTTACTTTGTGTCTTTAGTGTTACATAATAGTAATTAGATGTGGCATTAGTATTCATATCCTTTGCAAAAACTTCACGAAGGTTCTTATTAAGACCCACAGTTAAACACAGCCCTGTAAAAAGTGCACAAGGCACGGGGTGCCTGAAGTTTACTGACTCTGTTGACAATGGTTTTGTTTAGGTGGTGTGATATGTGAAAAAAGATATTTATACCATCTCAATATGAGGTTCACAGTGTTCAAAAACAATATGGGTTTTAAACACAAGTTTGCGTAAAGAAAGAAGAAATCATTGGTGATTTGTTAAGTTCATGTTTGTTCTTTGAATAGTGGACTAAGCAAGAGGATGAAGAGATTTGGTAGGAGAAACAGAATGTCTTTGATTGTATCAGCAACATCTACAAGGATATCAAGAAAATAATGGTTATTGCTAACCCTTTGCTTAGGGGTATGAATGGAGATGCAGCAACAGAAGAAACAGAATACCTTCATCCTGAACATGGGGCAAAATCGTTATAGCATGCAGGACAAAGCTTAATCTCAAAAAGACCCGAAGACTGTCTGGGCACAATTCTGCCCCAACAATTAGCTGCTGGTCATAGTAGTTTATACATACACTTTTCTGCCTTGGATACTTGAAGTGGCACTGAGGGCAGAACTGGACATTACTACTCTATAAGCCAATTACTTAATATTGTTCAGCGAACTTCTCACCCAATGTCTCAATTTGTTCATCTTTAAATTAGAGTTTTGAATAAAATGCATACAGTCCCTGGATGCTTAAAAACTACATAAGACAGTCATGTAAAAATGTCAAACATTCATTATATAATTCAATCACAGCTCCCTTGGGAAGACACTGTGTTAATGGATACAGGTATATTGTATGGATTACATTGAAAATGGAAATAAACCAATCAAGTTATTTTCCTCTCAGCTTTTTATAAGATGTTTTTGAGTCTTCTTGTCATTCCCTTGGAAAATTCTTTTACTTCGCCTTTAGTAACTGGAGTATTCGTTTCTATTTTAAGCATCTTTCTGTGCTCTCAAGATTACACAACCAGGTAACTGAATTACTGAGTCTTAACTCTTTAGTATCCAGAAGTAAATAAACCCTGGTCAGTGGTTTTATTACTTAGTAGAAGTCGACATAACTCTACAAATTTAAACCACCTTATCATTTGAATACTGATTTTTTTTTTCTGATCACAAAACCCATGCACTTTAAACATGTTGGTTTTAGACGTTAAGGTCAACATTTATATATATTATGTTTATTTCTGTGTAAATACTTGTCTAGGGTTTATAAGTCTCTTTCTCCTAGAAATATAGGCTTATAAAACTGACTTTTATTCTAATGAAGTAGAATTTCAGGTCAATCCATTTTTTAATATGATGAAAACATGTCTTGTATGTTTCCTAGGGAGATTTAAGTACTTACAGTTAGAAGAGTTTGGATCACATGTCTGTAGTTTCATTCTTTTTGATACTTTAACACTTATGTTTAGATCCTTTGACACTGGCTTTTTGAAAACTTAGTATTGGATACACATAGCTCAGTTAGGCAATAAACATCTGTCATCTGCCATTTATTAATATTAATTATAACTGGTCAGTGGCTTGTGGAATCCAAGATCAGCAGCTGAGAGTTGTCTTAGTTTGACCTCCTTAGAGTTTATATAAAAAGTGTTCGGAATAGTTCTCCTGAGGTCCCAGCCAATTTAAGGCCAGTTTGCAACCTAATGTTTTACATTATGTATTTAGCAATCAGCAAAGATGGAACAAATGATGAAAACCCAGAAGAAAGCATGAGGGCAGGAGATTAACAGCACGAGATATGCAGAACACTATGAGGCTGTATGTCAAACACTACTTCAAGGTATGCTCATGTTTCCAACAGATCTGGGTGGCCCAGCTGCAAATTTTACCTCTATTTTCTCTAGTTTTCCTGCATTACAGACTAAATGAGAGGACCATCTTCTTAATTTTGTGCAAGGGAATACAAACAAGAGAGAGAAACCAAGAAACAAATAAATGCAAGGCCCAGAATGGCATACATCAAGAAAGCTCCCTGTCTTGTAGCTTTGCAAGGTTGCATTAGTAATAGCTTTGTAATAGCTATTGTAATAGCTTTGACTGTTGCCTTACTTACAACTCCCTGTAGCTACAGGACAGTAAAGTCTAGGATCTCATCTGGAATAAATTGCATGGCTCCATGTGATATCTACTGACACTGTTTTCTAAGATTCAAACATTTTTCCTAAAGGGGGAAATCATTACTCCTTTCTATAGCAAAGAACCAAGAGAAATGTCAAATTCAGATTTTACCATGAAGGTAAGTGAGAACATCAAAGATGTTCAGAAAACATGATCAATGATTCTAAAATATAGCAGTCTAGCTCATAGCTGTTGGCTAGTTAGAACTCATTCCTTATAAAAATGCTATTTTAACAGTAAATAGGTTTTCGCTATTATGGAACATGTGTATGTACATGATACTATTCATGTGTGCATGGGGGAGGTGCATGTACCATGGCACATTTGTGGAGATTAGAAGTTTGTGGAATCAGTTTAATCATTCCATCTTTCATGGCTTCCAGGCACAGAGCTCACGTTACCAGGATTGCAATCCTTTTTACCTACTGAGTCATCTTTCCAACCCTTAGCATTTATTCTTTGAATTGAGATAAATTATACATAAAGACTGTAGTCATCTTAAGCATAAAGTTTAATGGCACTAAGAATATTCACATTGTGAAGCCATCACAGATGTCAGTTTGGAGGACTCTACATTGTGCATAGCTGAAATTCTATTTCTCTACAATGTCATTTTTATTCCCCCCCCACCCTAGCATCTCATTGTTTAGTGTCTTTCTGTGTTATGTTTACAATTTTTGTAGCTCATATAAACAGAGCAATTGGATATTTGTGATATTGTGACTGACTGCTTTCAGTTAGCATAGTATCTTCAGTTTTATCCATGTTTTAGCACATATGAGAGTGTCTTTCCTTTTTCAAGCAATATGCCACTGAATATATATGCTACATTGTATTCATTGAGTTTTTCATCAATGGTTATAAAAACTGCTTATAGCTTTTGGGTATTATAAATAACACTTTTATTGAAATGGGCATAGGAATATCTCCTTGAGAATCTAATTTTAATTCTCTTATTATACACTCATAATTGAAACTGCTGGGTCACATTATAATTTCAGTTTGGATTTTTGTGGAACTGCCAGGCAGGTTGTATTACCTTGCATCCCTATGGACAGTGCATGCAAGTTCCAGTTTCTCTCTGCTTGCTAACAATACATTTCTACTGTTAACCCACATTATGTACTGGGATTCCCATATACAAATATATGCATTTCTTTTGCTTTATTAAACCAGAGGTTGGTACTTACTAAATGATTATTACATTCCAAGCACAATTATAATTTTATACACACTGGTAAATATTTTAATGTTCTGTTAGTATTATCTAAAAGATGAAAATAAGGCATAAAATGTTGACATAACTTGCTTAAAAGCCATAGAGCTAGTTAAAAGTTCATTTGAAGTTTAAAAACAAGTATATCAACTCTTTTACTTCTAGAAATGGATATATAGTCGAAAGAATAATCTGGAACAAAGACCAAACAATTTAATATAACTTTTCTCAGAGGATGAACTATCCTAAGTGAAGGGATATTGTTAATTTTTTAATACATTCAGAAATTTTGAGCTTTTACAGCAGCAGATATATAATTATGGCAATAAAATGCTTTAGCAAAAATTAAAAAGAGAAGCAAATAACACTTATGGTTGAACTGAGGCAGTTCTGACTACAAATATTTCTGAAGTTCTACTGAAATGAATGGAAAACTAGATGTTATCTTAAGATTCTGAACATGTGAATAAATAGTCAACTTAAAATGGGAGAAGATTTTTATATTGATATTAGCTCTTCAGTCAATATTTAGTCAAGCTATAATTCCTGGAACCACAGACTTAGCTATAGAGTAGGGGGTTAGGAAGGAGAGATAGATAGATCTCCCTAGGAAAGGGAAATAGAATATATAGTTATGAATGGATGGGGCAGGTTGGAATGGGAGAATGAAATGGGGCAAGGGTGAGGAGAGTGAAAGGGGTAGGGAATACTAGGTGAGATGGCTAAAATCAAGGGCTTTTGAGGGATAGTAGTAGAAGCTTTCTAAAATATATACATATAGGATGGTGGTCTATGTGAAAAGGACAAATAATATGGGAGATAGAACCCCAAGTGGACATTTTTTGTCTTCAAAAGCTGAAGGGGTCTCTTGGGAACCCAAACACGTTCGGCTGTTACCAAACCTACAGATTGCTCTCCACAAACTGATAGCAAGGGCCCATGGTTAAAGGAAACACCTACACAACTCATTGAACATGAAGAAATCAAGCTGGTGGCTACCTGAAGACTTAACTACTACGTGTTAATGCAGAGAAGAGACTCTGCACACTACAGAGGTGAAAGGTAAACACCAACCCAACTATAATCTGCAGTAGTATCCTGCCTTTGATCTAAAGTAGTATCCTGCCTGCAAGATTTGCTGCTGCAATGATAGCACAACTCTCACGGGAGTACCCAACCAATATCCGATTTAAGATATACTCCATGATATGGAACTCATACAAGGCACTGCTTAGATGACCAAGAACTTATGAATAGAGAGCCCCAGGACCTAGGGTAAAACCAAATATGACTATGCTACTAAAAGCACATAGCAATAAAATGAATCCTAATTACATTTTACTATACTCAGAGGTCAGTGCTTTGCTCAGCCATCATCAGAGAACCTTCCTCCTGCAACAGACAGGAACAAATACAGAGTCCCACAGTCAGACCATATGGAGAGATACCTTGAAAATCTGAGCACTAAGTGGGACACCTCCATCAATTTCCTCCCCTAGGGCTCAGGGAACTGTGGAAGAGGAGGCTGAAAGAGTCTAAGAGCCAGAGGGAATGGAGGACAGGGAAACTTCCCTCTAAATTAACAGGATGGACACACATGAAGGCACAGAGACTGAGACAGCATGCACAGGGCCCATACAGGTCTGCACCAGTTGAGATGCTAGAGCTGAAAGGAGAAGTGGACCCCAGGCCTAACCAAGAAGCAATCTCCCATTGATAACCACTAGTAAATGAAAATGTAGTCTTCTCCAAGGGAGAAACAAACTACTCTTAGGAGTAGGTAGCATGCCTACCAGAAAATGGCCCACAGAAAGCAAACTCAATGGAGTCCTTTAAGGTTCCTTATATGACAGCGTTTTATTTTATTATCCTATATTGTAATATATTTATGTATTTCTCTATTTTTACTCTACAGACTCTTTGTGTATATATTGTGGCTTCTAATGCAGTGTTTTTATGAGATCCCTGAGTTTGAAAATTAGTGGGTCTTTGCACCTATATCTGTTTCTTGTACCTTGTATTGGGCTTTTTTCCCCCTTCTGTTTGTTTATTTTGCCCTATTCACTGGGCTGCTTTTTTATATTGTTATATAGTATACAATATCATATTATTATATTTATTATATTATTTAGGAGCCTACTTGTTTTCTAATGTCAGACAGAAAGGGAGTAGATCTGGATGGGAAGGAGGATAGGTGGGGAATTGTGAGGAGTAGAGGAAGAGAAACTAATTAGGATATATTATGTATGAAAATAATCCATCCTTTTTGTTGTTGTTGTTTTTCGAGACAGGGTTTCTCTGTGTAGTCCTGGCTGTCCTGGAACTCACTCTGTAGACCAGGTTGGCCTTGAACTCAGAAATCCACCTGCCTCTGCCTCCTAAATGCTGGGATTAAAGGCGTGCGCCACCACCACCCAGCAATAATCCATCTTTTAATAAAAGGGAAAAATTGTGACAGCTGGATTGTAGTGGTCCACATTTGTAACCCAGCCTTTGGAAGAAGAGAAGAAACAGATTGTGAATTCGGAGTCATTCTGTCATTGACCTGGGTCATTTACACATGAATGTCGTAAAGCCCTGTTTCAGGATATATGTATAAATTAATTAATTAGGTCCATATATAGTATTTATTAGATATATAGTAATTAATTAGATATATTAGTAATTAATTAGATAAATATGCATAAGTGGGAAAATAAGGCAAGAAGAGCAACATTAGAAGGTTGCCACAGGGTTGGAAGTAGCTGAAAAGGGGTAGAACAGGAAAGTAGAAGATTCTTGAAATGGTGAGAAGACTTGAGTTCAAGTGCTTGCCTGGCGAGCATGCCAACTTCAGTCAATCCCTGGAACTTAGAGGAAATGGAGAACTGACTGCTGAAAGTGGACTTCTGGGAATCACACTAGACTCACATACACACATTACACCACACCCCCAACACACACACCCCACACTAAAATATTTTAGATATATGTAAACTTCCTTCTCTTACACATTTTAGAATAGAACTTGAGAAGCTGGACAAATGTTTAGTCTACTAGGGCTTTGCTCATGTACTACTTTAGTAAACTAAGTTGTAATTTCTAGGAAAAGAAATTGAAGCATAGCTGGGCAGTGGTGGGGCACGACTTTAATACCAGCACTTGGGAGGCAGAGGCAGGTGTATTTCTGAGTTCAAGGCCAGCCTGGTCTACAGAGTGAGTTCCAAGACAGACAGGGCTATACAGGGAAGCACTGTCTTGAAAAACAAAACAAAACAAAAAAGCATAAGTCCTCAGCATGTAATCAGAGAACAACTAGACTATATATCTGACACTTACAATGTATATTCATTACCCTGAGTGATATTTCTCTGTACATGTGGACATTTCATAAAAATAGTTACCTATTAATGATACTGATTATATTATGGAAAACTAGGTGATGGTGTATGTTAATTAGGGTAATGCTTTTGTTCATGAGTTACAATTAGGCAAACATCTAATTTAAATTGTGCATGATTTCTTTAAAATTGTTTATCATTATGTTTTATTGAGTGTGTGTGTATGTAGATGTCTAAGGACAGTCTATAGTGCTTGGTTCTTTCCTTCTATCACGTGGGTCCCAGGATCCAGCTCATATCATCAGCCTTCCTGGCAAGAGCATTTACACACTAATCTTGTCACTAAAGGCACACACCCTATATCCTGCTTTACTTCTGAAATGAACAATTATATGTGTGCACACATGTGTGTGAGCGCACACACACAAACACACGCATATATACACCCTCATACACACACACACATATGGCTCAAGTGTGAGTTTAGTATATTATCTTCTTTCCTCAATTTAGATATTATGCCACAGTAAGAAATAAATGTGCTTGCAAATATCCAGTTGCTCTTGATGCAATAGTGAAGCAACACCTCATGCCTTCATGTTCATATCCATTCTTACTCACGGGCTATAATTAATCTTTGTTGAGCAACTCTTCTGCTTATCTGATGGTTTGCATAGTCAGAGAAAAAAGAGAATCCTCTAGCAGAAGCAACAAGCAAACAAAACAACTCCTCATAAGACATATTTTTCCAGTTTTAGCCTCTCATAGAATTATGACCCAGTGGTGTATGCATGACATAAACACAGGAGTTCAGTAATTAGGTTTGAGTTCATCTTAACGTTCCAGTGGCCTGGTGAGTAATTAAGCAGAAGATCATTACCCACACTGCTGTGCTCCACACAGAACCCTAAGCAGCTAGATATGGAAAGAAGCGTCCATCACTGGAGTCTGCAAAGCTGTCCCAGAAACCATTCAAGGAGTCGTGGATTCAGTTAAAGTCAGTTTAAACCCATAAAAATGTTTCTAAAAACCCAGAAACTGGAAAAAATAGTTAAATGAAGATATTATTAGCATTATCTTAGACATGCACGTCTGGTCAAAATTGAAAAAAAAAACTTGCTTAAGCTTCATTGTTTAAGTTGATTTTATACATATTGGCTGGAAAGTATCTGGTGAAAGGATATGTTTGTACATTGAATAATTTTGAGCACTTCATGTTTGTGTATGTGCATATTGAGCTGGGTCATTTACACACAAAACCATTCACAATGGCACCCGGTTTTAATTGTAGGAATGTGACCAAATGAAAGGCAGAATAATCAAAATAGTGTAAATGCCTGCTGGAGTGATTGCTTCAAGGAATGGACACGAGATTCAAACTGATCAACTAAAATCCTCCATGAAATAGGCCACATGGACACGGAAATTAGGGTAAATTGGGATTTTTACATGTAGACCATGGACTGGAGCTGTTTAGAGCCAGATTTCTTCTAAACTTTAGAAGGATTCACAGAAAATGGAAAACAAACCAGTAGAATATGGAAAGAGAGGGAGGATGAATTGAAACAATGAAGAAAGAAAACAGAAGGCTTAATAGTGCTGCAGTTTACAAAATTGTATGCTGGAAGCTGTTGTTTTTTTTTTTTTTTGCTTAAGATAATTTTAGATCTTTCATTATTTATTAAAAACAAGATTTATTTATTTTATGTAAGAGTAATTTATCTGCATGTATACCTGCATGCCAGAAGAGGACATCAGATCCCAGTATAAATGGCTGTGACCCACCATAGAGTGGCTGGGAATTAGACTCAGGAAGGGTTTGATTCTGTCTGGAAGAGGAAACAGTGCCCTTAACCAGTGAGCCATCTCTCCAGCCCCTAGATCTGTTATTTTTTAACTCATGTGTCCTGACGAATACTGGAGTATGGCTTTTCAATATTGGCAACCAGTTTATACAGATTATGAATAATATTTAGAGATGCCACAATCGGAAAGAGAAATTGAAAAAAAATGTTTTAATTTTAGATCTTAAGAAATGAGGGTGAATCGAAGAAAGAAGTGTTAAAAGGAAATTGAATTGAAAAATGAAAATATTTGAGGAAGGAAATGAGAATACAATACATTAAGGGGTTTGGGGGAATTTTCTTTTGTATCATTTTCCTACATTTACGGTGAAGATTGCTGGTGAAAGACATCAAACTGGGAACAACCTGCTTGCATTTTGTTCATCAGTAAAATATACACCTTTCTCTAAGAAGTTTGGCTCAATACTCACACAGGGCTAAATCCCTTGAAATTGAGCAATGCTTTCCACTCCATAATGTCCCAAGTATACAATTTTTAAATACAGAAACTATTTGATATTTGCATAATCTAGTTTCCACAGCTATGGTTTGGTATCTGACAAAGCATCTTAATGACACAGTAAACAGGTAGTTTTTAATGTAACCAAATCTGAGAGTATTTCTCTTCAATGATGAGAATCTCAACAGAGATCAACTGTTTCTTGTTAGATCTGCTCCCTCACACCTCTTGGGAGGCCTAAGAAGGTGTGTGCTCCATTCTGTCAGACTGAGACAGACACAGAGTCTCTCTGTGAGGCTTCTATGAAGTTGCTGGAGTAAATAGGAAGACTTAATAATCTTTTTTGTGTCTGCAAATCGTGGGTTTGCTTCCTGTGCCAAAGGGCCTCAGCACCAGCAGCAGTTTTAAAGGGTAGTAGGGGTGCAGGGAGCTAGACAGGACCATGAAAGAAGGAAGTGTCTTTTTGCTGAGAGATGTTTATTTTGTAATTAGCAAAGAACAAGAAAGACCTTTTTGGAAACTACATTTGGGGGGTTCAGAATTAAAATTTATGCTGATGCTCTTGGAGTCTCTCTCTAGGGAACCCTACTAATTGGCAGAAATCTTAGTTGGCCAGAGCAGGCTACAAATGAAGCCAAAGGTCTTGAGGTCGTTTCTCCAAAGGCCCTATTAATTCAAACTCTGTTCCACAGCCACAAGCTGTACCTTTAACCCGACTCAACAGTTTGAAAAACACGTATCAGTGCACTGATATGGTGGTCACAGGAAAATACCATGTATTTGCCTTGAAGCTAGAACAAAATATAGACAGCACTATTTTATACTTTGGCAGTAAAAGTAGATGCTTTTGTAAGTAGGTTAGTAAAATTTAATGAAAACTGTAGCTCCTAATGTTCTTATCGTGAAAATAAAAACTCTCAACACAGGTTTTTGCTACAAGAAAGATGAACAGGGTGATCAAAGCTTTTAGAAATATTAAGCATGATATTCATGCTGAGAATATGAAAATGAAAAAAGAGGGCATTTTTTAAAATTTCTCAAATATTAGAACACCTAGCACAAAGAGATACTTAGCTAAATATTTATCTAATACATGAGTTTATCTTGGCCTGGCTTTAAACAAACAAAAGATTATTTATTTTATGATTGTACACGAATGGGTTTCTTTGCATCCATGTATGTATGTGTACCACATGTGTGTGTGTGTGTGTGTGTGTGTGTGTGTGTGTGTGGTTCCTGTACAGGTCAGAAGAGGGAGTCACGTCAATGAGGACTACAGTTAGGGATAGTCGTAAGTGCTCTTAATGGCTGAGCCATCTCTGTACCTCCTTGGCTTGGCTTTTAATTTTTTTCTTCTAGTCTCCTTGTAATGGATAAGTCTCATCTTGGTGTAATTTAGAAGCACACCATTAAAATAAACCTCTCGGCATATCTGTGAGGAAGTTTCTATATTAGGTTAGTTGATGTAAGAAGAGGCAGGCTAAGCGGGGGCAGGGCCATTCCATGGGGTAGGGTCCTGGACTGAATAAAAAGGAGAGAGACATGAGCGTTCATCTCATTCTCTGCTTCCCAACTGGAAAAGGTATGCAACTAGTTGCCTCAAGCTCCTGCTGCCAGGGCTTTGATATCAAACTGCCAACTAGAGTTCTTTATTTTTTTTTAAGATTTATTTATTTATTATATGTGAGTACACTGTAGCTGTCTTCAGACACACCAGAAGTGGGAGTCAGATCTCATTACAGATGGTTGTGAGCCACCATGTGGTTGCTGGGAATTGAACTCAGGACCTTTGGAAGAGCAGTCGGTGCTCTTAACTGCTGAGCCATCTCTCCAACCCTCCAACTAAAGTTCTTTATGTAGTTTTTGCCAGGTTCTTTAATGGCAGCAGTGGGAAGACTAGTACACTTCATTTTATACATGGAAGGTATAATAGAAATTATATACTTCACATCTCTACTACACAGGAATGGTTCTGATGCTTCCATTTAATCCAGAATAGGAGATTACTGACACTGAAAGTGCTTGCCCACAATTGGTTTTTGATCTATCAATAAAGATGTCAGTGGCCAATGGTAGAAAGAAAAAGGCAAGACTTCTAGGTTCCGGCAGAATGGGGCAGGAAGAGGAGATTGAGATACTTAGGAGAAAGAGACTGAACAGACTCAGAGCTGAAGGGGAGATCTTCCAAAATGTAGGTGGAAAAGGAAAGCAACCCATAGAAGGACAGCCCTATACTGTCTTGGGGAGCAAGGCCAATGGACTTCACAGAAGGTAACTGGGCAACTGAGTTGAGGGGAGATTTAAAGTTGTTGAGCTAGAATAAAGATAAGGGCAAACTAGCTGCAGAAGGCATAGAAGAGCCCAGCCACAGAGCCAATAAGGCAGTTTAAAAATGTGTGTGTGTGTGTGTGTGTGTGTGTGTGTGTGTGTGTGTATGTGTGTGTGTGTGTGTGTGTGTGTGTATGTGTGTGTGTGTGTGTGTGTGTGTGTGTGTGTGTATGTGTGATCTGTGGCCAAGATAGCTCCTGGATGGGTACACGTCTGCAACTCGCCAGAGCACAAAGCAGAGTAGACAAAAACTACCTGTCACACTGTACTGTGTTTTATAGAGGAAGAGGCAGCATCACAAGGAGAGATTGGTAAAGATGAAGTGACCATATTCATTGATCAAGAAAAATATCTCTGCGTGCCAGTAACACTCCCCTTTCTCCCCTTCTGCCTGTGCTTGCATGACACCATACAACGTAACATCATGGTTGCCCAAGGCAACTGGTACAACTTAGTTCTCACCTTCAGAGTCAGAAATGGCCTTGTGCAAGAGAACAGAAGGGTGTGGAGATATAAGCTTGCCAGTTCTAAGGACCTCTTTAGCTAAACCTACTTTACCTTTCTCTGTTGGACTTGCTGTACCTTCTTGACATTGAACAAGTCCATTAGCCTCAGTTCTCAGCCATGCAGTAGGAGCATAGATTAGCCACATGACGGAGCCCAGCTACGATCAGAATTGTTGAGTGGACCATTGTTTAAACTACCCAGTCACAGATCCTTAAATGGATGGCTGTTGTTTTAGCCTCTATTTTGAAGATACTTGTTATGCAGTGTAAATTTATGGAAAATCTCTCATAGTATCTAAACAAGGCCACGGTCATTGGTTAGGGGGTGAGGAATATTTGTAGTACAGTTAGCACTCCCTCACATAACATCGCATTTTATTTTAAACACATTAAAGAAGGCATTAAAGAGATGTACCAGCTGATGAAGTCCCTGTCACATAAGTATCAGTCCTGAATTCAGATCTCTAGCACCCCTGTAATAGCATGGCATAGCATGAGTTTTAGTATCAGGCCTGGGTAGAGTGGGAGAGACAAGCAGTTTCCAGTAGCTTATTGCTAAGATAGTCTAGCTCCAGGTTGAATGAGAGAAGTCTTTTATCAAACAATAGCATAGTAACCCATTAAGGAAGGTACCCAACATAAACCTTAGGCCTCCACACCCATGTAAACACACACACACACACACACACACACACACACACAAACACACAAATGTACACAGAGAAACATATACATAACACACATGAGATAAAGACAGAAACACATTAAAAAATAAAAGGCATTAGGCATTTAAATGTCATCTCCAAAAATGTAATCTCAAAGAACATAGGCATTTGTAAGGATCACTTCGCTATATTACATTAGAATAACAATGAAAAGGTTTCTGCAGATATAGAAGTTAACACACTATTTTTTCCCCATAACTTTATCAGAGACAGGCCTATAAATAATACTAACACAGGCATTTCTACCACAAATGCTATCTAACATAAATTCTGACCACTATTAATAGTATCCCATCTTGAGAGCTTATAAGATGCAAATAATATGAATTTCGTTTTAATGACTTGAAATAATAATCACAAGTTGAAATAAAAGATAACATAAATCAAAGAATATAAGCTGTGAAATAAAAGCCTTTCTGCAGAACTTTTAACATTAAGAAGTAAGTTTGCAAGTGCTGCAAAGGATGGTCCAAACTTTTGATTCTAGCACTCAGGAGGCAGAGCAGATCTCTGTGAATTTGAAGCCATCCTGGTCTACATAGTGAGTTCTAGGACATGAAGAACTATGTTGAGAGTTCCCATCTCAAAAAAAGGGGGAGGATAGGAAGAAACAGAAGAAGAAAAGGAAGAGAAGGAGGGGGACGAGGAGGAAGACAAGGAGGAGGAGGAGGAGTTGAGCATATATTTATATTACAAAGTTGACTAGCACCTTTATATCAAGGATTGAGTATTCCCCTTTAGGTCACTTCTTTTTTTTTCTACCATGTACAAATATCAATTGGTGGCAAAAGCTTCTCCCCAGAAACTGAACAAATATTCCATTTGTGTAGGCCTAGCTATGTATGATAATGTAGCAAAAAGATTGTTAATTTATATCACAGTGTTTCATCCACATATTGTTAGCAGGTTAGAATGTCCCATCAGAAACAAAACAACTCCTAGTCTCTCTGGACTCTTTTGAAGGGATTAGTCTACTTGCACACAACAACAACCAAAGAGCAGAAAGATCTCATCTTGAAGTGCTTACAAGGATGAGGGTCTTGAGCTAGTTGGTCTTCTGAGAGATGAAAATGGAGAAAAGGTACAATCTTAGTACCTGTTAATAAGAAATGCATCGAGGACTAGAGAGATAGTCCAGCAGTTAAGAGCACTGCCTGCTTTTCCAAAGGACCCAGGTTCAAGTCTAAGCACCCACATGGCAACTCACAGCTGTGTGTATTTCCAATTCCAGGAGATAGGACATCTTCACACATGGAGGCAGAAGGCCAATGTAAATAAAATAGAAAAATGCATCTATTTGTCTGTAATAAGGATGAATGCATGTATTTTGTTTCCAAAAATTATTCTGGAATTCTCAGTTGTGATGAAATGCTATTTAATATAAACTCTTCCTGTAGGTAACCCCTGTATAAGTCAACAGAATAGTCACAAATGTTTAAGAAGATGACCAAGCTGAGTGCGATGGTTCATACTACACTTTTAATCCTAGCACTCAAGAGGCAGAGACTAGAAGATCTCTGAAGTTTCAGTCTAGCATGGTCTATACTGTAAGTTCCAGGCCAGTTCAACCTATATAATAAGACACTGCATCAAACAACAACAACAATAAAAACCAAGCAAACAAACAAATAAACAAAATCCCCCAAATGAATAAAACAGAGAAGCTGACCTCTCAAAACTTTAGATCATATTAAAATTTTTGTTAGATTTTATTTTTAAAAAAATCATCCTGTTGTGATGGTAAAATATACATTTATAATGTTGGTATAGAGTAACACCATTAGAGGCTAAGATGTAGCTCATCTTCTTTTATATAGTTTCACATAGTGATTTGCATCCTTTTATAAATCTGAGCAGACACATGAAGTCATTTATACTTTACTCATATAAAAATGGCAGTATGAAAACCATGCTAGCTTCTTTCCTGAAGGACCTCTAGACATTTTGTTCTATTGAATCAGCTGCTCTGTGCTTCTTGGAGGGAGTGGGGGCTCATTCATTAGAGAAGATAGACCCTTGCTCCAGTCTGCCTTCTCTCTTCTTCTATTCTAAGATCACAGGACACCTCTGATTAATGAAAATCTTTTATACAAATTAAAGAATTTTCTTCACTATTTGTCAACCTCCCTAAATACTATCTATACATTTTTGGAATCTACAAATGAATACAAAATAAATGGATTCTACACACACACACACACACACACACACACACACACACACACACTGCTATAAGTCAAATTCAGGCAGAAACACATCTCTCTGTCCTGTCCCACTTCCCCTGATCTGAGAGGTTTTATTGAGCATGTCAAAAAGTCAATATTTGTGAACTGACAAACACTGAAAGTGCATGATCTTTCTTTACTTTTTTTTACTCTTTACTCTTTCTTTACTATTTCAGTATTTCAGTGTATAGTTTTAATACCTATATGACATAAGTCTATATGCTAGCCTATAGAACTTTTTAGAATGCATCTTATATGTAATAACAACTCAAATGCATAATTAAGTTGATAAAAGTTCAAGACAGGAAAAACATTGTAGTAGTAATAGCCTTTAAGAAAGTAATTTATGACTAATTCAAAGCTTATTGCAAAAGAAGACCATGACAGAATATCCCAAATTGTAAACAAATAGTACATTTAATAAAAATTAGGAATTGCGACTACAAAAATACATTGACTTCACTAGCCTCATTTCGAATAGTAATTAGAAGCACAAGAAAAATGGGAGTAAGAACAGCACATGGGTAAAATATTTTCTATCTTTTCAAAACACAATCCATTCTATGTTTAGAAGCATTTTTCTTCTACTTAGCTTTTTTGAATGCTTCTTGGAAAGTCACTTCTGGATTTTTATCATTCCTCCCTGAAGCTTCTTCCTTTGGCAATTAGAACTTAGCAGGAAAAAAAATCCTGAAAGCAAGTTTTGCACCTGCTTCAAACACTAGTGGCCTATTTCTGTCCACTGTGATTCTCCCAGGCCGATCGCAGATGTAGTTTCAAGTCAAGATTTGAAGATACATTTTATAAAAAAAAAAAAAGTCCAGCCCACTTGATTCACCCATCTTTCCGTGAAGCTGTACAATTAAGAGACTTTTTCTGTTTTATACACTTGAGCCCTGAAGTCAGAGCATCTAATCCGTAAATAGATATCCTAATGGGTAGATCCTGTGCTTATCATTTTATAGTTCTCATCTCTTAAACTGCCTGAAGGTTTCTTGTATTTATGATTCTAAGATGAAAATGATTAGTTCATCTAGATATACTAATTCATGTGTCTTCTAGTCAACTAGCCTGCTGGTAGTCTTTCTAAGTGTTTTTTATTCTTCTTAGCAATTACATTTCAAAATGCTTCATGGTGTACCACACATATTTCATAACTGTGTATCTAAGGCTAAGTGAGAAGTTGCGTAATGTTCCCATGCCCTATATAGTTTATGGAAAGCACGGACTCAGGTCATAGCTATATGTTTCCTGGACTTCTTACTGTTTAATTTAATTTATTTGTGTATTCACTTTACATTCTCATTGCTGCCTCCTATCTTGGTCCCTCTCTCACTCAGTCTCTCCCACATCCCCTGTTAAGGTAATATATTCAATAAGTATACATTAAAAAATTTAAGAAAAGTATTAAGGAGGTGATGAATGAGGAGCATGGTCTTATTCCTTCCTTATATTTCCAACCTACCTTAAAAATATGAAACAGGATCATTGAAAGATAAAGAGTAAGAAAAAGTGGACTGGGGCTAGGAATGTCATTCCAAGAAATCAACAATTCCTGTTGATTATTAAACATGTATGATCAAATTTGAAAAATAATGAAACATTTATACTGTTATATTTGCATAAATCTCGGTTTGCGAATATAAAATGTTGCTGTAGCTTTGGAAGGGAGGAACAAAGATCAGAAACAAAACTTTGGGTGCACATTTATGTTACAGGCTGATACTCAACTACCTTTATAACTATAACTTCTCTTCTTGTGCCAGCCTTAAGAAGTGACATTTATGACATCAATATTTATGACAAGTGCAATAAAAAGTATATTATAAGGGCATATTCTCAAATAAAATAGAAAAGACAATAAAATTTAGTTTCTCTATGGGATAAGCTTCACTTCATTTATATTTTGAAGGAAAATGCACTAAATACTGATTAGTGCTATAGATTTTATAAAAAAGAATATGGTGAAGTCCAGATGTAGCTCATTAAATTTTAAGATCTTTGGTAACATAAATAACTCTATGGGATGCTCTATTACGGGAGCATACCAACAGAGTACTCAAGCAGGTGACTTCTAATGCCAACGTTCAAAATCTAAGATTTTTAAATTAATTGATAACAAATGCCAAAAGGACTGTTTTCACTAGCCAACTTGCATTCCTGAAACTGAGTCTAAACTAAAGCCTCTTACAGATTTACAAACTTAGATGTTCTCCTTTACATAACCCATATTTCCAAAAAATTTAGTACACTAAATTCTGAGTTCCAGTGGTAATGGAAGACTCCATATAGTCTCATGGTGGGTAATTAATTCTCTTGATAATATAAAAAGTATTTTGTAAAGGTCAGGTGATCAAAATTACCTTTTCTATAAGCAATGTTCATGTTTGGAGAGTCCTCTACTGGGATCCTAAGAAACTCCTTTATTACATGATATTGTTTATGATCATCAGTTTTAACATCTCAGCTTCCCTTTGGACTCTGGGTTTAACTTCATAGCACTCTCAGAAAGGATTCTACTTAGCTATGAATCTTTAGGAATTCGAATAATATGTGACCACAGAAGTAAGAGTATGTTGAATGAATTAGAGAAACAATGACTGAAATAAGCTAAAGAAGTTCATCTGTAGAGGTATTCAACTCCTGTCAAAATAACAATAAGCTTGTGGAGAGCCATTCATTGGCTCACTAGAAAGTTATCTATAATTATTTAGAGATATACAATGTATTTGTAGGCAGTGGTACTGAGGGTATGATTAAGTAATATGGGAGAATGATCATTTAAAAATCAGCAACTGTAGTTCTACATGAAATTTATTTCCTCTCATGCACTATCATCAGTAGTAAGTTTCTCCTTGGTGCTTACATGCTTTTAACAAATTTTGATGTAAATATTATTGGTCTAACAGTTTCTGCAACCTGTTACAAGTCTATAAAAGCAATGTGGAGACATCCCTAGTAATCTTGATCCTTTACTTCAAACTGCTAAACTTAGAAACATTTACACCATTTTAATTTGTAAGCAACGGTGTAGAGGATGTCTCCTTTGGTAGGGATATGTCCCTTTATTATGGTCTCACACCAGATGATGTTCACCTTGTGTTTATGAATCGTCCCTAAAGTTCTTGCACATTTTTTCTCTTTTTTTATTGGATATATTCTATATTTACATTTCATTTCCCTTTCTGGTATTCCCCTACACTGATGCTTTGGTCCTTTCCAGCATTAGTGTCCATTCCTTTCTTCTTGTCAGATATCATTTGGTATGTGAATTGTGTCTTTGGTGTCCCACGATTCTAGGCTAATATCCACTTATCAGTGACTGCATACCATGGGTTCAAGCCTAAAAACTTACAGTAGTCTCCAGAATTTGCCTTCATTTATCACACTATCACACTCAAGCACTGAGATCAGGTTCCATACTGAAAAAAAAAACCAACTTATCAGATCTATAAACCGTAACGTAGATCCACAGTGTTCTTTTCCTCCCCATTTTAGAGCTTCCGGCATGAGGAATGTGACCAAGTATTCCATAAGATATAAAGTGAAATATGGATCAAATTGGGAGGATTCAAAGAGGAATGTTGTATTAGTGAGTCTGTACCTCGCTCTCCCTTTGAACACTTCTTTCTTTGTACTGTACACGTTCTTGTCTCGCTGACTGGGGGACACAGGTTACCCTTGGCTGAAGGATGCTGTAGTATCTCTCGGACCCGTGTTTCAGTCCCTCTTTTGAAGCCACACGTTTTTCCTTTCTTCGTGCATGGACTCCATGGACTCCACTCACTGGCCTCGCAGTGTACTGCAACCAAACAAAGTCTCAGTTGGTTCCCAAGCACAGGCAGGATTGTCAATGAAACAGACAAACAAACAAACAAACAAACAACACAACATATCCCTTCAACACATCTGAGTTTCTAGAATATATTCTGCAGATCATAGTTGGGCAGGATAACATAAATAAGGAAGATATAGGATTTTTTTTAGAACATGTGCTGTCAGGACAATTTCTTCTCACTGAATTGGTTAACTCAGGCACACCTAATCAATGTTTTGTAAATTTCCTAACACCACTGTAACTAGTGGTTGGTTCTTACTGAAGCTTGAGAGATATTGTGATTGTTGACTAGATAATTAAACATTTGCAGATCTCAGAATTATTTGGAGGGCCTGATAAAGCACAGGATTCTGGACCCCACACTAGACTTCTGATGACATTTCTAGCTTGGAGCAGATGTGCCGCCTTAATGTAAGAGATGGTATGTGCAGACATGGGAATGTCATTTGCTTTCAGAGTGTCTGTGCTAGAGAATGGCAGGCAGAAAGGACTCCAGGTCCTTATCCTAGACTCATTGCCCTTTCTATTTCCCGTGCTGCAGAATACCTAAACATTATTTATTACTCAAGTTATTTCACAGCAGCATCTCTAACTTCAGCGAACTTCTGGTTAGTGACAGCTAATAACTTGCATTTGGACTGGATGTCCTTGTGTGATGCTTAAAGGGCAGGGTGTGCCCTTCTGAAGCTGTTGTGAAGATTTGTTTCCTTGGTGAGTGTAGTTTCTCTGCTTTTTATTAATACTTTTCCTGAGTTTTTGTAGCAGATGTTTGTACTTTTAATGACACTATAAAAGTACTATTTTCCTTCCTTCCCTCCCTCTCTTCCTCTCTTCCTTCCTTCCTCTCTCCCTCCTTCCCTCCCTTTCCTTCCTTCCTTCCTTCCTTCCTTCCTTCCTTCCTTCCTTCCTTCCTTCTTTTCTTCTTCCAACAATGTCTCTAAATGCAGTCCAGTCTGGACTCAAACTCATGATCCTCATGTCTGTGTCTCCCTATTTCCAGTAGTATAGGGCTGTGCTCCCCTGGCTAGTTTTTAAAATGCTTTTTCTGCTTTTATGAGCATGAAACATTATAACTTACAACAGAAATGGCTTCCAATTGTAAACCTTTCATATAGTACAAACTTAAAAATGGTCCTTTTGTAAGCCGGGCGGTGGTGGCACACGCCTTTAATCCCAGCACTTGGGAGGCAGAGGAAGGGCAGGCGGATTTCTGAGTTCAAGGCCAGCCTGGTTTACAGAGTGAGTTCCAGGACAGCCAGGGCTACATAGAGAAACACTATCTTGAAAAAAACAAAACAAATAAACAAACAAAAATGTTCCTCTTGCATTGCCTTCTGACTTAGTGGAGCATAATTATACAAGATGGGTATCTCTGATGACAACCTTAAGAACAATAACTTAAGTGATCTAGAAATTTAAAAACTAACATAAAAAATAGCAGAAAGCAACAATCACTATTCCTTAATATCTCTTAACATCAATGGACTCAATTCCCCAATAAAAAGACATAGAATAATCGACTGGATACATAAACAGGACCCAACATTTTGCTGCATACAAGAAACCCACCTTAGTGACAAAGATAGACACTACCTCAAAGTAAAAGGTTGGAAAACAATTTTTCAAGCAAATGGTCCCTGGAAACAAGCTGGAGTAGCCATTCTGATATTGAATAAAATTGACTTTCAACCTAAAGCTATCAAAAAAAGATAAGGAAGGGAACTTCATACTCATCAAAGGAAAAGCCTATCAAGAAGAAGTCTCAATTCTGAACATATATACTCCAAATGCAAGGCCACCCACATTCATAAAAGAAGATTTACTAAAGTTCCAAGCATGTATTGCACCTCACACAATAATAGTGGGAGATTTCAATACCCCACTCTCATCAGTGAATAGATCATGGAAACAAACTAAACAGAAAACAGTGAAACTAACAGAAGTTATGAACCAAATGGATTTAATAGATATCTTTAGAACATTTTATCATAAAACAAAAGAATATACATTGTTCTCAGCTCCTCATGGAAACATCTCCAAAATTAACCACATGATCGATCACGAAACAGGCCTCAACAGATACAAGAAAATTGAAATAATTCCATGCATCCTATCAGATCACCATGGACTAAAGCTAGTCTTCAGTAACAACAGAAACAATTGGAAGCCCACATACACATAGAATCTGAACGACACTCTACTCAATGATAACTTGGTGAAGAAAGAAATATAGAAATTAAAGACTTTTTTTGATTTTAACAAAAATGAAGCCATAACATACCCAAACTTATAGGACTCAATGAAAGCCATACTAAATGGAAAACTCATAGCTCTGAGTGCCTTCAAAAAGAAACTGGAGAGAGCATATACTAGCAGCTTAACAAACAGCAAACCAGAAAGCTCTAGATCAAAAAGAAGCAAATACACCCAAGAGGAATAGACAGCTGGAAATAATCAAACTCAGGACTGAAATCAACCAAGTAGAAACAAAAAGAACTATACAAAGAGTCAAACAAACCAGGAGCTAGTTCTTTGAGAAAATCAATGATTGATAAACACTTAGCCAGACTAACCAGAGGGTAAAGAGTCAGTATACAAATTCACAAAACCAGAAATGTAAAGGGAGACATAACAACAGAAACTGAGGAAATCCAAAAAAAATCAGATCCTACTACAAAAGTCTATACTCAACAGAACTGGAAAATCTGTATGAAATGGACAATTTCCTAGACAGATACTAGGTACCAAAGCTAAATCAGGATCAGATAGATTATGTAAACAGTCCCATAATCCCTAATGTAATAGAAACAGTCATTAATATTCTCCCAAACAAACAAACAAACAAAAAGCCCGGGCATAAATGGGTTTAGTGCAGAGTTCTATCAGACCTTCAAAGAAGACCTAATACCACTACTATTCAAACTATTCCACAAAATAGAAACAGATGGAGCACTGCCCAATTTGTTCTATGAAGTCGCAATTACTTTGA
The DNA here is from genome assembly GCA_964023405.1 of Apodemus agrarius. Classification (NCBI taxonomy): domain Eukaryota; kingdom Metazoa; phylum Chordata; class Mammalia; order Rodentia; family Muridae; genus Apodemus; species Apodemus agrarius. The sequence continues at coordinate 4,278,990 of OZ030027.1, read as the reverse complement.
TACCTAAACCATACAAAGATCCAACAAAGGAGAACTTTGGAACAATTCCCCTTATGAACATTGATGCTAAATTACTCAATATATTTCCTGCAAATTAAATCCAAGAACACTTCAAAATGATTATCCATCATGATCAAGTAGACTTCATCCCAGGGATGCAGGGATGGTTCAATATATGGAAATCCATCAATGTAATCCACTATATAAACAAACTCAAAGAAAAACTGTACATGAGCATCTCATTAGATGCTGAAAAAAACATTTGACAAGATCCAAAACACCTTCATGATAAAAGTCTTGGAAAGATCAGGAATTCAAGGCTCAGACCTATGCGTAGTAAAAGCAATACACAGCAAACCAGTAGCCAACATCAAACTAAATGGAGAGAAACGAAGCAATCCCACTAAAATCAGGGACTAGACAAGGCTGCCCTCTCTCCCCATACCTATTCAATATAGTACTCGAAGTCATACCCAGAGCAATTAGACAACAGCAAAAGGAGGTCAAAGGGATATAAACTAGAAAGGAAGATGTCAAAATATCACTCTTTGCAGATGATATGATAGTATACTTAAGTGATCCCAAAAGTTCCACTAGAGAACTCCTAAACCTGATAAACAACTTCAGAAAAGTGGCTGGATATAAAATCAACTCAAACAAATCAGTGGCCTTCCTCTACTTAAAAAATATGCCCTCTTGTAAAGGTGGAAATGTAGGCTAAATTGATTCGCAAACCATGGGGACAGATTACATGTGATGATGACCTTTCATGCCACCTCTATGGGCAATAGTTTTTTCTGTTTGAAATCTATTTACTCAGTTTAACTTCTAAGTTGGCAAAAGAACTAAACTAATATCTCTGGGCAGGGGAAAGATACACTACTAATATGCAGTGGATATGCTCTAGATAAGATACTAATCTAAGCACTGAAAAAATTTTAAAATTTTCTATATTCTTTGTTTATATTCCAAATGCTTTCCCCTTTCCCAGTTCCCCCCTCCCCATTAGTCTCATAAGCCCTCTTCCAATCACCTCCTCCCATTTCTCTGTCCTGGTACTCCCCTACAATGCTGGATCAAGCCTTTCCAGGACCAGGGACCTCTCCTTCCTTCTTTTTGGGAATCATTTGATATGTTAATTGTGTCTTGAGTATTTAGAGCTTCTGGGCTAATTAATATCCACTTATCAGTGATTGCATTCCATGTGTATTCTTTTGTGATTGGGTGACCTCACTCAGGATGATATTTTCCAGTTCCAACCATTTGCCTAAAATTTTCATGAATTCATTGTTTTTAATTACTGAGCAGTATTCCATTGTATAAATATACCATATTTTCTGTATCCATTCCTCCATTGAGGGCTATCTGGTTTCTTTCCAGCTTCTGGCTATTATAAATAAGGCTGCTATGAACATAGTGGAGCATGTGTCCTTATTGCATGCCAGGAAATCCTCTGGGTATATGCCCAGGAGTGGTATAACAGGGTCCTCCGGAAATGTCATGCCCAGTTTTCTGAGGAACCACCAGACTTATTTCCAGAACGGTTGAACCAGCTTGCAATCCCACCAGCAGTGGAGGAGTGTTCCTGTTTCTCCACATCCTCGCCAACACCTGCTGTCTCCTGAATTTTTAATCTTAGCCATTCTGACTGGTGTGAGGTGAAATCTCAGGATTGTTTTGATTTGCATTTCCCTAATGACTAATGGTGTGGAACATTTCTTAAGGTGCTTCTCTCTAAGCACTGAAATTTATGGTGTGTTGTGCACTCCACATCTCAGCTCTCTAGGTCCTACTCCTCCATTCTTTGATCATCCTTTGTATAGTGAAGCGTGCCATTGTTTTTTCTGATAATATGGGGCAAGCCAGAACATGCTGAGCCTGAGGACCAAATACCAAGGAACAAAGTCCTTAAGGAACCGGCTAAAGGAGCTAGTCCTGATAAAATTGCCCATCTGCAATGCAACTGTGTCCTAGGTCATGTGTTCAATACATGGCCATTTGGCAGCTAATGATATTTGAAGTACATAATCATCGTCTAAAATTTACGGTAAGAAATAAACTTGGTAACTTTGGGGATATAAAAACCAGTTTTCTTTGAAGGCTAATCCCACAGTGCCAAATGTTAAACACACTACGTGATAAAAGAGTAGTTAAGAACATTTAGCTTTTAAAGACTGAATGTTACACCTTCAACAACGAACACAACTTAAATATCTGTGCTTTTTCCTCAGTAAGGAAATCCTACAAGCTTCCGGTATTTGCACTTTAATATTCCAATGGAATGTTTCCCATTGTTTTCCCTGCTTGGAGCTTATTACCTCTAATCATCAGCCCTTTGGATGAGCAGGCCAGAAGAGTTCTCATGATCACCTTTACCCCTTTCCTAAGTTACTTTTTCTGTTTTATTCATCTCTAGGGATGATTTAAGCAAAAAGAGTCACAGATTGATTTGAGATTGGTGTTTTCCAGCGTTTCTGGGTTAACTTAAATATCACCTATTGTTTTCCTTCTGCCAAAAAAGAATGTATAGACATAAAAGTTTCATTTATTCTGAAATGGTTGAGCCACCAACTTAAAATTATTTCTCCAACACCTTAGATTCTAACAGAAGTACACTGTGGTAGCCTGGGGCACTCCTGGAAACAATCTTGTATTGAATCAGGAGGCTCTGTGTACACACACCAGCATCAAAGGATCCTGCAGTCACAGCGCAGGAGACTAGGAGTTTTCTTTTTCTGTTTTCCCATTTGGGTTAGCATCTGTTCCACAAGTGCATCAAACCCATAGCTCTAGTAGCTGTGTAACACTTAAAAGAGGGAAAACATAGCCTAACCGTGATCTGTTATTTAGACAGACAACTTGTCTGAGGGACCTCCCCTCCAGAAAACCAGGCCTATAATTAATCAAAGTTTTGACTGTCTTATTCTGTCAGTTTGAGGGAGTCCAAAATTTTCCTCTGTGTGTGTGTGTGTGTGTGTGTGTGTGTGTGTGTGTGTTTAATACCTAGACAAGAAAGCCACAGCAGCATTAATGGCCAATATCAAGAAAAAATACCACCACAAGGACAACAATATTTTTATGGGTTGCGATCAAATTTAGGGATTTTTAAAAAAGACTTGGTTTCAAATGGAAATTAGTTGTTTGTCCCCCTCACACACGTCCTTCCTTCTCTCCCTCCTCTTTTCCTTTCTTTCTCTTTGAAATGTAAGAAACATTTGATGATCAAAGTAATCTGAAACAATTATGAGCAGTCCTTAGCAAATAGCAGAACATTCTTAGATTACCCATAATACATGCAGAATATGGCTATATGAACATAGGTTTGGAATAGTATCTTTGTAAACAAAGATGGATAGGGCCTGCTAGATATAGCCTATCAGGATCTTATGTAAGATTGCCATTCTCATCGAAAAGATTAGATCCAGTTTTGTAGGAGAGTACCAGAACAGAGAAATGGTGGGGGGAGGTTTGATTGGGGAATGGGTGGGGGGAAGAGGACTTATGGGACATATGGTGAGGGGGGAACTGGGAAAGGGGAAAGCCTTTGGAATGTAAACAAAGAATATAGAAAATTAAAAAAAAATCTTAAGAGTCTTTCCTTACCAATACTGACACATTCCATAGTATGGTTGTTGGCTTCTAACCCTTCTGGGCAACTGTCAAGGCACTTTCCAAGGTGTAAATAAAATCCACTTTTACACTTTGTGCAGAAATTTTTGTTGAAACAGGTATCACAGTCAGCTTTGCATTCTGAAAGAAAAAAATGCAGAAAAAGTATTTTGACTCTGTTATGTTCTCCAAACTACCGCTGAATCATCTTCACACCATACATGTAACTCTGTCATCAACTTCAGGGTTCAATGTTATTTTGCTAGACAGGATTGAAGGCTCTCCCAAAGTCATCTAGTGGATATGCATCAGTTGCTCCTTTAAAAAATCGTAGTGTTGTAGCACGCAAATACCTTTGTAACATATGCTAGGCCCCTTGATTTCCAGCATCCAAAATACAGAGTTCTCCAAAACCTGAGACACTCTGACAACTGATATCATGTTATAAAACGTTATAGATTTTGGATGTTCAGATTAGGGATACTCTGTCAGTAAGTCTACACAACCATTCTCAAATCCAAAACCCTCCAGAATCATCCCTGTTTCCTGGCATTTCACATAAGAAACTCTCAACCTGATGTTTCATTTGATTTGAAGAGCATACACTGAGGTAATTCATTTACACTGTTCTCAAGGATGATTTGTTCATTCAAATATTTAACTGTCTACTAGATGTCAAAAACTGTAGGTATGAGTTGATCCCATTCATGAGCTAGTACCTTCTAGAAGGTGACACAGTAAACAATATCAACAATTGACTCTTACGTAATAATTACCATGGCCCATGATTGCCATGAGTATTTCACAACATTGTTGCCTAAATGTTAGCATAAACAAATACAGCAGTCACTATAATGACTCTCATTCAGAGCTACTATAACTGAGGCTCAAGTCTATCCATGAATCCATCACACGGGAAAGCCAAAAGAAAGTTGGTTCCAGAGTGGTCAATGTCCTGGGAAACAATAATCACAACAGCATGGATAAATGTAGGAAAAATAGAAGAGACTGAGAAATGGAAGAGGCCAGTTTTTGGAGGAGAGGACCTTAGACAACCTCACTGAGAAAATGACACCTTTAGTATCTTGAACAAGACAGCAAGCAGCTTCCAAAGTGCCAGAAATGCCAGGAAGGAACAAAATCGTCCAGGCAGATCCTGGCCTTGGACCCTCTTAGGTAGGTGACAGTGTAGCAGTGAAGGGAGACACAGGTGGTGGCTTGGAAGGATGGGTATGGTGACAGGTGATATTTGGGGAGAAGGGATATTTTTTCATTTGGACCTTTCAAATGTCACTTGGTTTCCATTCCTGAGCCTGGAATTTTGAGGCCAAGATGATAGGCCTCATAAACTGGATTTCCAACCTGCCAGTATTTTCATTACTACAGTGGAAACTTATAGAAGAAGCCCAAATAGCTGAAATAATTCTTCCAGTTACTGAATAATTGGATATTTATAAGGTAATGGAAACTTGGTTCTGATACCTATAGTCATTTTCTCTAGGGCCAGTTAGGAATAATCATGTTCTTGGCTTTAGGTTGTTTAATCAAGCACAAACACAAACAAACAAACAAACAAACGCAGAACTTGAGTGATGTTTTTGTAAGTTAGTAGTGAAAGTTTTCCTGTCCTGAGGGCTGAGTCTACGTATGTGTTTTCCTAATATTATTCCCATTTCCTATATTTCCTAGTAAACAGTACTTATTTTTGAGTATGTTAGGCTTATTAGGAGCTCTTTTAATCAGGAGAAATCTCCTAGGATGAGATAAAAGCAAAAAATATAAAGTGGTGTGAGCACTTACTTGTACACTTATTTATATCTGGATATCGAGTTCCATAATATCCACTTGGACAGGAAGAGAGACACACTCCTATCTGCTTCATGCCAATTCTTTCCAGAACAAAAAATAGTCTGGGCTTACATGACAAACATCCATTGTAATCTGAACACGTTGCACAGCCTCCTTGGCAGCCTTGGCTGACGTTAGGATGCACTGGGGAGACAAAGCAGAGAGACAGAAAGAGAGGTTAGACTGTGGATATCGGATTAAATGACATTTCCCTCTGTGTCTATGTTACTTTAATTACCTTTTGACTTGGTGATAATGGGCAAGCGAGATAAGATTCTTTTCCTACCTCCTTTTAAACTTAGAAGTTTCCTTAACCATATATAATATTTTTAATTTGAAATCTTGTACATTTGTGCATTTAAACATTCAAAATATATTTGTTTCAAATGAATCTTTTAGAAATCTCAATAAAATGTAATTACTGAATCAGCATGCAGGAAAATATGGTTTGACAATTTTGTGTTCTTTTTTTTTAAAGGTGTATTTATTTATTTTGTGTATATTAATGCTCTAGCAGCATATACATCTGCATGCCAGAAGAGAGCATCAGATCACAGTATAGATGGATGCAACATACCATGTGCTTGCTGGGAACTGAACACAGGACCTCTGGAAGAGCAGACAGGGCTCTTAACCTCTGAGCCATCTCCCCAGCCCCTGTTTTATTTGTTTTGCTTTGGTTTTGGTTTTGGAAATGAAACTGGTAAAATTGGCTTGATTCTGTGTGTGTCACAGAGAGTAATCATGCCTATAATTTCACCAGCAAGTATAATAACATGCACATGAGGGAAGATGCTAAGGAAAGACCTTGGGCTGGGCAGTGGTGGCGCACGCCTTTAATCCCAGCACTTGGGAGGCAGGCAGGCAGATTTCTGAGTTTGAGGCCAGGTCTACAGAGTGAGTTCCAGGACAGCAGGAGCTATACAGAGAAAACTTGTCTCGAAAAACCAAAAGAAAAAAAAGTCCTTGGATCTGGGACATCTATTCCAACTTAGACCTAAGAGACTACTTGACTCTTTAATCCAACTTAAACTGATTGGGAAACTACATTAGCATACTGTTACTACCCAATTCTTTTCTGGAATATTTCTTCTTACCATTAAGTTTGATATAGTGTAAAAACTTTGCATCTAAGTCTTATCAGTAAATTTATATGAATTTGTGTTTACTATTTTGGATTTTGGGGGAGAGAAGTCCTAGAGTTAAAAATCAACTCATTCAGGTAAAAGGCATATTAGCTGAGAACAGACAAATCTAAGGGAAGAGTCACTATGATCATTTTCCCCTGGATTTCTAAGTCATAAATGCATGAAGTAAGAATGCTTCCTGGCATGTCTAAACAAATATCAACAAATATTGGAGTAATCATTTACTTGAATTCCTCTTATTTAACTTGATTATAGGCATTGATCATGATTATCTCACTGGACCAAATAAGGAGCATGCTTCATGTAGCCTGGGTTTGAAGTTATCTTCTTTCCAAATGGATTCTGTATTCAAATACAATACTAATCCTGTATAGGACTTTCTAGAAAGTCAACCATCTTTCTTTGAGAAGCAAAAGTTGACACACAGGTATCTAAAGGCATCTTGGCATATTTCTCACTTCTTTTATTGACAGAGGAAGGCATAAACACCAGTAGACATGGCTACTAGTAATCTGTTCTAGCAGTAATGTCTGACAATTAAGCTCTTTATTGCAGCCTTCCAGTCTTATGGTGGCACACCAAGAAACAGAGCATAGAAAGAGAACTGGGATCTGGGCAACAAACTTCCAAGGTCCCTCTTAATAATCTTTCTCCTCCATTGAGGCCCCACCTAAGGGCTCCACCCCTTCCCCAGATACTAGGGATCAAGTCTTCAAAACATGAGACTGTGAGAACTCTTTCATATTTCAAGTATAATAATTGGTCTGTATTCACAGTGATATTTGGTTATTAAGTTCTTCATTGGAACAACAAAGCCTTTCAGGCACAGTTAGAAATGATACCCCAAAACAGAGATCCCTACCATTGGAGTACATGGGCTAGCTACATAGAGGTCATTCAGTTGACCTGCTTCTCTGGCCTCCAGGAAACCATCCCGGAATAAGCCACAGGAACCACAAGCAGCTCCTTTTCATTCCAAGACATTTCATAAATAAACTGAGGAAATGTGTGGGGGGAGGGAGTGCTGCTTTTCCTGTACATGCTCTTCTGTGGGGTGGGGCAGTCCTACAAAGTAGATGAAGAGGATTTGCCATTATAGGACCTGAAGGATTTGTACCAGAAACTCCTTCCCAAGTACCAAGGTTGTTTTTTATGCCAGGGGATTGGGGATAGGGCAGTACTTGGGAAAAATGAGAACCTATGTTAAGCAGGGATATGCCCTCAAAAGTGAAGCAATAGGAGTACCCAAGTGTTCAAAATCCATCAGAATTAAAGTCAGAAGCTATAAGTCCAAGAAATCTGTGAAAGATTTTCACAAAACCCTTCTATAGAAAAGTAGACCATACTTGAAAAACTAATTGCTTCCAGTACAGTGAAGCAGTGGTTCCAGGTTCAATGAAGAGGACCCACACCAATATGTCCTTTCCACTTAGGTGTTTTAAGGAAAGTGTGATTTTCGAAATTTTATGGACCTCAAGCCTTTCTGAATTATGAAACTCCTTTAAATAGATCAGTTATTAATATCAATGTGTTTTACACTTTCAGAGCCTCAACCCCTAACATTCCTTATGCTGTTTCATTTAAAGAATTGGATTCAGATTTCAGAAATTTTCTGAGTCAGATCTGAGTTTGTCAAATTATTGGCCACCATTTCCTGTGACATGGTAAGATATGCTAAGTCCTTGCTCAAGACCCCCGAGACTCTAAGACTTTTCCCAGTGAAATAATGCAATTTAACGTTGTGATAAAACAGATCTTTCTGCATTTTTTTCATTAGGCACAAAGTTTTTGAAAGAGTGAGGAAGGTTCAGTTGTCCCAGCTCTTTGGTGGAGATCTGCTTGTTTGTAATCGGAGAATGTGCAATATGGGCAGTGATATTTGAGCATAAATATGTTTCTTTGGGAAAGATTCAATGGCCATATCCATGGGAAATGACTGACATTAAGACTCTGAAGTTCAGATTCTGACTGTTTTTAAGGGTGAATACTGTAGTGATTGGTTTCATGAATGCTGTATAAGGATCACTGAAATTATAGTCAGTATTACACAACTAGATTCAAATTTCCCAAACTTCATCTTAAGGTCTTTAACTTTTTATATGGAAACCACAGAAAACTTTGGTCTGGATTGCCTGTAAGAACTCTTCCAGCCAAAAAATCTTGTGATTCTAAGACATTAAAAAAAATAAGAAGGATTTTAGATTTTAGTTTGTCATGCTCCAGCTTTTTTGGCCCATTCTATTAAGTTTATTTTTCCCTTATACATTATATTTTCAAATAATATCTTTCTACTGCCCTTGTAGATGGAGATTGGAGACTGTGGCACTGGAGAAGAAAGGGATACATCATAGGAGAGTTTCCTCTTTGTTTTAGAAAATAGTTGGAGTTTATCAGCACATAGATGACTATGTCAGGCCCGAGTAGGAAGAGGTAAAACCACAATTGCTCAATTGACAAGTAGACTAGAATGAATTTTATGCAAGGCTGTGTACATTTCAGGTAAAGGAAAAAAAATCAGGCTGAGAAAGAAGTTAGGGAAATAACACCCTTCACGATAGCCACAAACAATATAAAGTATCTTGGTGTGACTCTAACCAAACAAGTGAAAGATTTGTATGACAAGAACTTCAAGTCTTTGAAGAAAGAAATCGAAGAAGACCTCAGGAAATGAAAAATATTTCTTGCTCTTGGATTGGCAGGATCAATATAGTAAAAATGGCCATCTTGCCAAAAGCAATCTACAGATTCAATGCAATCCCCATCAAAATCCCAAATCAATTCTTCATAGATCTAGAAAGAGCAATTCTTAAATTCATCTGGAGTAACAAAAAACCCAGGAGCAATTGTGTTAAAAACTGCGTGGCATTGGTACAGCGACAGGCAAGTAGATACATGGAATAGAATTGAAGAACTAGAAATGAACCCACAGAGTTATGGTCACTTGATCTTTGATAAAGGAGCTACAACCATCCAGTGGAAAAAAAAAGCCTTTTCAACAAATGGTGCTGGTTCAACTGGAGGTCAACATGCAGAAGAATGCAAATTGACCCACTCTTATCACCTTGTACTAAGCTCAACTCCAAGTGGATCAAGGACCTCCACATAAAGCCAGACACACTGAAACTAATAGAAAAGAAACTGGGAAAGACCCTGGAGGACATGGGCACAGGGGAAAGTTCCTGAACAGAACACCAATAGCTTATGCTCTAAGATCAAGAATTGACAAATGGGACCTCATAAAATTACAAAGTTTCTGTAAAGCAAAGGACACTGTCAGAAGGACAAAACGGCAACCAACAAATTGGGAAAACATCTTCACCAACCCCACATCTGACAGAGGGCTAATATCCAATATATACAAAGAACTCAAGAAGTTAGACCCCAAAGAACCAAATAACCCTATCAAAAAATGGGGTACAGAGCTAAACAAAGAATTTTCACCAGAAGAAATTCGAATGGCTGAGAAACACCTTAAGAGATGTTCAACATCATTAGTCATCAGGGAAATGTAAATCGAAACAACCCTGAGATTCCACCTCACACCAGTCAGAATGGCTAAGATTAAAAACTCAAGGGACAATAGGTGCTGGCAAGGATGTGGAGAAAAAGGAACACTCCTACACTGTTGGTGGGTTTGCAAGATGGTACAGCCACTCTGGAAATCAGTCTGGCAGTTCCTCAGAAAATTGGGCATGACACTTCCAGTGAATCCTGTCATACCACTCCTGGGCATATACCCAGAGGATTCCCTTCCATACAATAAAGACACATGCTCCACAATGTTCATAGCAGCCTTATTTATAATAGCCAGAAGTTGGAAGGAGCCCAGATGTCCCTCAAAGGAGGAATGTATACAGAAAATGTGGTATATCTACACAATGGAATACTACTCAGCAATTAAAAATAATGAATTCATGCACTTTGTAGGCAAATGGTTGGATCTAGGAAACATCATCCTAAGTTAATTAACCCAATCACAAAATAATACACATGAAATGCAATCACTGATAAGTGGATATTAAAGAGCCCAGAAGCTCTAAATACTCAATGCACAATTAGCAAATCAAAAGATTCCCAAGAAGAAGGAAGGAGAGGACACTGGTCCTGAAAAGACTGGTTCCAGTTTTGCAGGAGAGTACCAGAAGAGAAAAAGGGTTGGGGGGTGATTGGGGAATGGGCGGGGGAAAGAGGACTTATGGGACATATGGTGAGGGGGGAACTGGGAAAGGGGAAAGCCTTTGGAATGTAAACAAAGAATATAGAAAATAAATTTAAAAAGGCAAATTTAAACTGATAAATATTTAACAGAAAGTTAAACAAAAAAGATCTTTCTAGATGTCCTTCAGTATACCATTTATCTAGAAGTTTTTTGTTTAATCTTGATTAAATTAAGAAATGTACTTCTACACAATCAAGTTCCCAAGGGATTTGTAGCAGCAAATCTCCTGGTGTTATTATAAAGTAATATTATTGTAACTGAAGATTTAGGGTTATTGATCCATGGTTCCTTGAAGATCAAATGTTACAAAATAGAATTACTGGATAATCTCTTACAAATTTTTTTGGTTAATACAAAAGAAAATATTGAGAATTTTTTAAATTTATTCATGAGTTAAAGCTTAAATCTGACCAGACTTGAAACTCTTATAGCCTTTTAGACAATTTGGAAGAGTTAAACATTCGTGTCAAATAGGCACAAAAGCTTATTTTTAATATGTACAGTAATTTAATGAAATGTAACTATCACACGCTGAGTCGGTCCGTGGCATGTAACAATGCTCTTTTTTCCTCTTTCACGTGCGTATGTTGTGTGAGTGTATGTATGTGTGTGAGGGGGGGTACATATGGAGACCTGCAGTTGGTATGGGGAATACTCATATTAATCACTCTCACCGTATTCAATGAGATAGGGCCATCAATCAAATTTTGGAGTTCCCAAATTTGTTTATTCTCATTGGCCAGCTGTCATCAGGGATCTCTTGTCTCTGCAGTCAAGGGCTCTGGGGAAGTGCTTCTCAACCTTCCAAATGCTGCTACTCGTTAATTCAGTTCCTCATGTATGGTCCACCCCCACCGCCCAACCATTATTTTCGTTGCTGCCTCATAACTGTGACTTTGCTACTGTTATGAATCCTAATGTAAATATTTGTGTTTTCTGATGGTCTTAGATGACCCCTATGAAAGGGTCCTTCAGTGCCCCAACAGGGCCACCTCCCACAGGTTGAGAACTACTGCTCTAGTTACAGGCGGATGCAACATCCGCTCAGCATCTTCATCGACTCTGGTGTCTGAACTCTGGTCCTCGTGGTTGCCTGGCCTCTTTTAATTACCAAATTATCTTTCCAACCCCAAGACTTGTTTTACACCCCCATACCATGATGACAGGATAAAAAGAGAAATACTTGGTAGTTAGAAGTAAGCGTGGAGATGAATGGAAACATTGTACATGGATGTAGCAAAAAAAGGCTATAAATTAAGATTTTAGTTAAAGAAAAGTAAGGACTCCTTGTGTGACATTATACAGGGAATACATGGGTAAAGTTTCTCCAGTTGTTTGTGTTATGGTGTTAACCTGTTGGTAATTATATAAACCAAGAGTTAGATAAATATAGATTGCCCTGGATCTCAGGACACCTGGATCACGTAGAGGGGCTACTATAAACATGGTGATGAGGTCAGACATTTTGAAGTTATTCTTTGAAGCCTGGATGGTAAGGAGAAGCCCTGGAAACTACCCTTGAGCATCCTCGGAATTGTCTTCTCAGTCGAGCACCAGCATGTGACAGCAGTGAGAACGAACTGGCTACAAGGGACAGCATGAAAGGAATCTATGACTGTCCATCACTGTGACTGACAGGTGTTGTGGTTAGAGGAGGGTAGGTTCAGACCCCAAATACCCATCTTGAATGACTGACGCCGCAGATCAAGTGCATGTAGAATGTACTTTGTAAACATTTGTTAACACTTGGTCTGATAGCACCATTTGCTTTAATTTTTCACAATCTTATGGATATGGGAAAGAGACAAGCATCCAATGTTTCATGAAGCTATGTTCTTTTACTAATTTTTTATTAGCGGAAATGTAACTAGGCACAAACTTGTAGATTTGTAATCAAATTCCAACCCTTGAAGACACTACGTATATGTCTCCTTTTTTTCTTCTGTTTTTTAATGTTAGAACATTCCATTTCCCTTCTGTTCCCTTCTATCTCCCACTAGCAGTAATTTGAATTTGGTTGGGGGTTTTATATATTCATTCCTCTTTTAGTGGAGTATATTTGGGGCTCGGGGTAGAGAAAGAGAAAAGGAAAATTCTAAAACATACAGGAGGTCATTAAAGAATAAAAACAAAGAAACTGTCTTACATATAGTCTTTTCTTGCATTTTCTAAATCATGCCATTAGGGATGCAAATCAAAATGACTACTAAAGGTAACTAACACTGTGGCTTTCAATTCTAATATGACTTACATAAGAATCTCCACCATATGTTATTTTATTCACTAAAAGATTAATAGTCCATGAGTGAATTTCAAAGTCGATGTAATTAGTAGGAATAATCATATCAATTGCCTTGTGCCCAGCCTAGTCTGATCTACTGGTTTAGCTTGATGCTGAGACTGTATCGAAGGCATCTGAAGGATCAAAAGTGAAGAGTCTTTTCCTTAACCGTGAAGAGAAACTCCACCATAAAGTGAGCATGCTCTGGATCTGCTCTGGGTTAAAATGTATGGTACTGAGTCAGCATTTCCAGCTGTTTCTGAAGGGGGGGAGCTTCCTTCTCTCCAAGTGGCCATGTTCCCAAGTGGAGGTGAACAGAGGACAAGAGGGGTTGGAGAGGGCTCAGAATCCAGATCGTGCAGAGAGCCAGGACTGTTGATGAGTTTGTGGGTGGTAAATAACAGCGTTTTTCAGGAGACAGGTCCAACAGTGTTCATCCAACAGTGGGAATCATTATGTGCTCTGGCTTGGCTAACAGAACCTTTCCATTTTTTTTTAATGGGAGAAATAATTAGAAGTCAACATAAACAGAAAATGGGATCGTTTAATGGTACTGACCCTGCATGGTGTGAAGCTATAACTACCAACTCACATTCTTGAGCGAAACAAACTTCAGTCTGTGTGAAAAAACAAACTCTACTTTGTTATATTATGAATAAACTTGGATCTTCATGCCACGTAGCGTGCTAAAGTAGCATATCTGATGGCTGAAGCCTTAGCATAAGCAAACAGCAGGCAGAGATTTGCGGTGTTTTAATAGGCACAAGAAGATGTGCAAATAGCAAGCATACCATTGAATAAAAATATCTGGCTTTATGTGTCACATCTGAAGTTCTGAGGAGAGAGAATCAGTGGCAGTGTCTCCTAGATTCATGAAACCACTGTTGAAACAGAAGAATAACAATGCACCTTCTTGAGCAAGATGTTTTGCAAACCTTGAAATGCACTCCCTGCATTGGTGCCTCATTTGGAAAGGAGCCCTGCACGCTTCCCAGAGGAGGCCAACAGAGTGGTGTATACAGCCTCTAAGATCACAGTCTGGTTTGGAATTCCAGTTCTCTCTTTTTTTCTAGCTAAATTACTAATATTTATCTCTTAATCCAAGTATTTATTTAAAAATCAAGTTATTCAACACCTTAACCTTGATAGCCAGCAAACACAGAAAGATGGATAATACAAATTACCTGTGTCAAAATTGTTAAAATCTGTGCTGGCTCAACTGGTGGCTAGCATGCCGAAGAATGCAAATCGATCTGTTCTTATCTCCTTGTACTAAGCTCAAGTCAAAGTGGATCAAGGGCCTCCACATAAAACCAGACACAGTGAAACTAATAGAAAAGAAGCTGGGGAAGACCCTCGGACACATGGGGACAGGGGAAGGTTTCCTGAACAGAACACCAATAGCCTACGCCTAAGAACAGCAATTGACAAATGGGACCTCATAAAATTACAGTTTCTGTAAGGCAAAGGATACTGTCAACAGGACAAAACCGTAACCAACAAATTTGGAAAAGATCTTTACCAACTCTACATCCAACAGAGGGCTAATAGCTAAGATATACAAAGAACTCAATAAGTTAGACTCCAGAGAACCAAATAACCCTATAAAAATGGGGTACAGAGCTAAACAAAGATTTCTATACCTGAGGAATATCGAATGGCTGAGAAGCACCCAAAGAAATGTTCAACATCCTTAGTCATCAGGGAAATGCAAATCAAAACAACCCTGAGATTTCACCTCACACAAGTCAGAATGGCTAAGATAAACAACTCAGGAGACAGCAGGTGCTAAAGAGGTTGTGGAGAAAAAGGAATACTCCTCCACTGCTGGTGGGATTGCAAGCTGGTACAACCACTCTGGAAATCAGTTTGGTGGTTCCTCAGAAAACTGGGCATAATACTACCAGAGAACCCTGCTATACCACTCTTGGGCATATACCCAGAGGATTCTCCAGCATGTAATAAGGATGTATGATCTACTATGTTCATAGCAGCCCTATTTATAATAGCCAGAAGCTGGAAAGAACCCAGATGTTCCTCAATAGAGGAATGGATAGAGAAAATGTGGCATATATATATATATATATATATATATATATATATGCAATGGGGTACTATTCAGCCATGAAAAATAATGAATTCATCAAATTCTCAGACAAATGGATGGAACCATCCTGAGTGAGGTATCCCAATCACAAAAGAACACTCATTGTATGCACTCACTGATAAGTGAATATTTCCCTAGAAGCTTGGAATACCCAAGACACAATTCACATATCAAATGATGCCCAAGAAGTAGGAAGAACAAAGTATTGGGTCCTTTGTAGAAAGGGGAAAAATGCCCACAGAAGGAGATACCAAGACAAAGGTTGAGCAGAGTCTGAGCGAAAGACCATTCAGATACTACCCCACCCAGGGATGCATTCTATATACAGTTACAAAACCCAGACACTATTGTGGATTCCCACAAGTGCTGGCTGATGGGAGCCGGATATAGCTATCACTAGTGCATGACAAATACAGAGGGGTATACTCTCAGCCAGCCATTAAAGTGAGCACAGGGTCCCCAATGGGGGAGCTAGAGAAAGGACCCAGGAGCTGAAGGGGTTTGCAGCACCATAGGAGGAACAATGATATGAGCCACCCAGTACTCCCAGAGCTCCCAGGGACAAAACCATCAACCAGATAGTATACATGGTGTTTACCCATGGCTCCAGACACATAGGCAGCAAAGGATGGCCTTGTTGGACATCAAAGGGAGGAGAGGCCCTTGGTCCTGGAAAGACTTGATGCGGTATTATAGAGGAATACCAGGACAGGGAAGTATGGGAGTGTTGATTGGGGAAGGGGAGATGGCTTATGAGATTTTCGGGGAAGGGGGAACAAGAAAAGGGGACAACATTTGAAATGTAAATAAAAAATATACCTAATTTTTAAAAAAAGGAAAAAAAAGATATTTAAAATCCTGATTATTTATTTTGGTATACGTTGCTTACTCGTTTTGAATCTACGGTTGCCTATGTGCAGTACAGGAATACCTACTTGATAAATTTTGAAAAGGTTGACATTGTACAAAGTACATGATGTTTGTATAGACACTCATTAAAAATCTGTTAAGCACCATTACCTTCTATCTTCCATTTCTGGAAGGCCCACACTATATCCGCTGTTCCTTAATAATAATTTGACCTCTATGGGTATTACAAATCCAATGCAAATATCTAAAAATTCAAAGATCCACAAGTGATAGAAAATGTGATGTTTGTCTTTCAGGAATTGGTCTCAGAATTACTGCATGCAGCTTCATCCACTTACCTCTGAATTTCATATTTTTTCTTTTCTTTAGCAGCTAAACAGTATTGCATTGGGTAAATATGTCATATTTTCATTATTTATTCATCAATGGATGGATATTTAGGCTATTTCCACATACTGGCTATTACAGTAGAGCAATGGTAAAACAGGTGATAGATCTATTTTCAGTTTTTTTTTTTGGGACCTTCTACATTGATTTTCATAGTGGCTGTACCAGTTTGTATTCCATTAGTAGTAAATAAGTGTTTCCCACCCCCCACATCCAAACTAGCATTTGTGGTCACTCAAGAGAAGGAAAAATAATATAAAGGTTTAAAGGGATTAATGGAACAACAAAGGTGAAATTGGGGTTGAGGTGACACCACAGTGTAGAAAAACTGAGAGGGAGGCATGAATAACACTAAAGATCTTTTGAAAAGGTTACATGGAATGCTATCTACTACTGTAAAAGCGTACACACAATAAGTTATTATGGATCCCCCTTTTGACCATAGACTCCAACCAATCATTACACAGTCATGCTATTGCTATATTGCAATGCCAATGTAATATTGATTACCCTCCAGAACTTTAAAGTAAGGCCCTATTGCCGAAGAGATAATGTACTTGAGTAACAGAACATGAAAGAATCAAGATGGTATTCACTTGGAAGCTTTTTCCTTACAGGATAACCTTTATAGTTCTAGAAGGTGCTATACATGTTACTAGAAGATACAAAATAATCATCAATCTTACCAAGATATGACTCTTCTGAGCTATAATAACGACTGGTTCAGAACGATACACTCACTGATGTAACAGACTCAGGACCATCATAGGAGTAACTAACATTCTGAGTGATTTAAGTTATGCTCTACAAGAAAAAAGACCCATAAATGATAATAGTGTTGGGCCAAGAACCTCTGACCAGGTAGATGATAGGCCTAAGCGGAGAACTTACTATTATTATTCTGCTAAATAGACATAGTTTTAACCCAACTTTTTTTTGGCTTATTGTTATACATATAGATGTATACATCTCTCAGCTCTCATTAGAGAACCTTCTATTTGCAGTATATAGTGATTAACATAGAAAACCACAACTGTCCAAGTTACTAAAATGGGACATCGATATCACATCCTCTTCTACCAAGGCTTAGGCATCATTGCGGAGAAGGGGCGGAAAGAATAAAAGAAGCGGAGATGGTGCATGAATACAAGGAAACCTGTCCTCCAGAGGCTGAAAGGCAGCCGCACATGCTAACTCAGAGCAGCTGCAGCTGCACACCCAAGCCCCGGAAGTCTCACGGCAGACCAAATCCCAGCGTGGAAATGGGAGGTGGGTATGAAGCCCCATCCCAAAGCCAAGGAGCTATGGGCAACTGACAGCTGCTTGGATCCGGAAATCACCTTCCCTAACCATGCAGCCCCTCAAACAGGTTTGTTGAGTAGGGAGAGAGTGGTGGATCTAGGAAGTGTGAGGAGAGGTGACTATAAATAACGCATGGTTTGTGAAATTCTCAAGGAACTAATAAAAGAAAAAACGTCAAATCCTAAGTATAGCTGGGATCCTTATACTCCCTTAATTCTTGCACTTTCTTAGTCTTTTCACTTTCAAGGCAGAGGCCGGTAGGCCTCTGTGAGTTTAAGCTCAGCCTGGTCTATATGCCAAATCCAGGCCTTCCAGGATATACAGTGAGACCCTGTTGCAGAGAAAGGAACCCGAAAGTAGAAGATAATTTGTTGTACTGCACAGTCTGTCTCTTTCTGTGTGAATTTGAGAGAGCTGGTAGATGTAGCCAATACAAAGGGATGGAAAGGGGCATATGCTGATACTTCTTTCATATCACAGGAAGCAGAAATTCTCTAAGAGCCAAAGAGAGACGCTGCTTTGTAAGGACCACAAACACAGACTGTGGGTATTACTGCTGACCCATGAACACATCCAGGAAGGAATGCCCATGCGGCTAACAACTAACCGAAGACAAGGATCTTAGCAGACTAAGATAGATAACATGAATAATAAAAATATCAATAGTGAGGCTGAAGGGATGACTCAGTGGTTAAAAGCAGGTACAGTTCTTTGAGGGTACCTGAGTTCAGTTCCCAGAATTCATGTTGAGCTACATAAAAGTGCCTATAATTCCTGTTCCACAAGGGTCTGAAATCTTTTTCAGGTCTTCAAGCTCACCAGCATTCCTGTGCACATACAAGAATATATAGTCTATATTTGTGTCTCTAGGACCCAAGGATGTGTTTAAAATTCAAATGGTTAGGTTCTAAAAATTTTGATTTGGGAATGGAAAAGGTAGACTTTAGTATCTTCATTTTAAAGAAGCATTACAGGTGACTGATACAAAGAATGGAATTTACCACATGTTTTGTGAATCCCATCTTTGCCAAATGAGTTTCAGCTATTGCTGATAGGAGTCTCCCAGAGACTGTAGATAAGCATTGTGATAAAACTTGGTCTCGGGTTCAAGAAGTGTATAATGGTTGAAGAAATTACTATTTTTTTCTATCTAGAAAACACCATACCTATATAAATTAGAAGCTTTTTGCAACAGAAATAAGGGCGTGACAAATTATTGATAGTTGTGGTACGCCATAGTCATCAGTTAGGAGGAAAATTACTCAGATAAATGGGAAGATAGGAGGAGAGAGAAAGTAAATAAAATGCTGTAAGAAGGTTCATGAGTATGCTGTTATTGTGGAATTTAATAAGGTCTTATAAATCTTTTCTATAAATTTTCAAATGAGACCACTAAGATTTGAATAGCTTGTTAACTCCTAACTTACAGAAGTATAAGTGCCTAACTTGATAAATATCCATATATTTATTAATCATACATAGGTATTATATGCATAATTATTATTATGGAAATATATAAATATTTATTTAAAACCCATCTTCCTATGTAGAGCCCCAGATGCTTCCTCTTTCTCCTTTAAAGTGATGCTATTGCCTAAATAGTTCTTTCTTCCCATGATGGGAATTTGATTGAACAGGACCTTAATGATCTGCCTGTAAATGTCTTTGTAACCAGTAAAAATCTCATATGTAACAAAGATTTCCATTAACCTACATGCAGTAGAAGCCGAACCCAAAGAAATTGTGAAAATGTTAGATACGTCAGAGGAAATATTTGGGGATTTATGCAGTAGAAGAAAACTCACATACTTGCACTAGCGGGGGAAAAAATTAAATGTCCTCCTTTAATGCTCTGGTTTTTGTTTGTTTGTTTTTTGATGCTTACTGGGCTTGTAACAAAATGTTGTAGAAATGATACCTCTGGATTTAGTTACGTGACTGTGGCTAAACCTGCCCCGTCCATTTTAAAAGTATATTGAGCAACTCAGATAATGACACAACAGTCTCCATATTTCATGCAAACTACGGTGAAATAAGCTGCGGATGACAATGTCACTGTGGTCCTTTACCATCCTAGAAACAGTTAGAAGGGCCTTCATCCACAAGAATAGAATAAGAACACCCTCAATAGTATGCTGCTAACTTGATGAGATATTTGATAATTTTGTAGGAATCGTTTGATTTCTCAAATGGCGCTTCATCATAGATCAGGAAATTAGGCTGCTGTGACCTTGAGAGGAGCATGCTCTTCAGTAAGGAAATGAAGAGCATGTTGGGTAAATCATCATTGTAAGAACAGGTACTTCTCTTGAAAAGGATACAAATTTTAAAAAAAGCTATTAAGTTTGTAGCAACAATTACCACCATTTGGTTCCTAAAGTCCAAAATCTAGGAGCCCTATTGAACCCTGTCTCCAATCAGCCTTTTCTACACATTGTTGTCTATACAGGACAGAGCTTATAATTTTCCTTGCTCACCAATCCCATGGATGCCAATTAGCAACCAGAATAACCATTTATAAACGCCAGCTCTGGACTCATTGATTTTCTGCTATAAAGCAGTGTAATGTCCTTTTACTTCCCAGAAACAACCCTGCCAATTATCCGGTTTTATTCCTTGTCTCAGACTGACTTTTGTCTAATGAAGTAAAAATAGTATTTCCATCTCCACGGCCAAGAGATATCCTCCTTTAGCCTTCGCTGCCCTGGAGTATGCTCTTTAATAGGCTTAATGAAAAGGAGAGTGTCACAGTGAAGGCTGTTAGGTTAGATTTTGCCTCTTTAATGTCTGTATCCTTTTGATGTGCTCCTTCTATTTCTTACTTATCAGATGGTTATCTATGTATCATATATTTGTTACATGGGTAACACAAAAATAACACATACAAAATGTTTCTTTACTTAAAATTCTTCATGGGTTAATTGTAAATTACAATAAAAAAGGTTCTCAAACAAATTGGTTTCATGTCTTTATATTTTAGGAAGGAACCTCTTTAAAGCTATGATCTGGTGTTAGAAAAATCAGCAACAGACTTACAGTAGACATCTAAACAGCGTGTGTTGATGTAAATTTGCCAAGCTACAGCTTTAAATAAATCTGGCTGTGTATACCATGTAGCGATTAAGGAGTGGATTACCAAAAAAGGTTTGAGAAATGCCTTGGATTGGTGAACAAAATAAATGCATGATTCTTAAACATAAAATATTTTACTGTCTGTTTGGTAAAAAGTAATTCCAGTTAATGAAGGAGTGTGAAAAGTTCAGCTATAGAAATTAATCAGTGCACCCAGAATGGAAATTTGCTCAGCCAAACTATGCTACTTCGTTACAAGCTTAACCTAACAATGCCAACTACGTTTACAGTACGCATAGCATACTTCCTGTGATTGTCACAAAGGTCACACTAAGTGATGACTCCTATTCATTGGCCATAAATTGTAAGACAAGAAAATGCTGAAAGGCCTCATAAATTCCAGTGTTTTAGTCTGTGCTTCCTCCCATCTTTGTGTTTCATCCCCACAATGCTGCTCTCCAGATAAATATCTGGATATGACTTGGACTCACTCATTGCAAACATTATTCCCATTTCTATTTAAACATTCCTAAAAATGAGTATATTGCATGGCTTACAAATGGTACCTAAGCATTCTACTTCTTATTCTACTTTTATACACACACACACACACACACACACACACACACGGCTTCTTAACTCAATATTTTAACAACTTCAAAATATGACAAGAGTAGTTTTCTGGCATGTTTTAATCATTTTATTACCTACAGAACATGATTAATATTAAATAAGGAGCAATTAGGTGAAATGCATGCATGCTATTTTAACTAGGACTAAGTTGAGTTTCATTTTTTTCCCTGTACTTTTCCCCAATAGATTTGTTTCTGCTTATCTTCTTAAAATGTAATCTAAAATGTCTACAGACATACAAAGAAAATCATACTTGTAAATTTAAGTCCTAACTTTATATCTATGATGCTTGCGTAGATGACTTTGTATGTTTAGAACATGTGGTGAGAAAGCAAAAAGAAAAAAAATCTCTTTGCTGTCACTCTTGAAGGGACTTAAGGTCAGTAGCCTAGTTTCAGGCAAATGAAGAGGTAGTAGACCTGATTTACAGTGACTACAACCTAATCAGAGATTAAACGATTTGTGAAACTATGTATATCGATTATAAATCAAACTTCTTTGCCTCCTTTCTTTGAGTCTTCTCTTACTATAGTCAAAACTCAATGAAGGATGGGTTTTGAGGTCAGTCAAAAGACACAAGTCTCTTACAACAAAGCTTATAAGGTTTCCATTTGCATCCCACAGATCCTGTTTATTATTTTCTTTGACAAATAATGCTATATAACCAGGATCCAAATGTGAACCAGTCTAGTAAATACTGTACATTTAACATAAAAGACACATGAAGAAAAAACTCCATGTAGATGTTGAGACAGTTGCTAGGTTGACCTTGCACTCAAAAAAAAAAAAAAACTAGCTGCTGTAGTTTCCAGAGTTCTGCAATTACAGAGGTGCATCTGCTCATCTGAATTCTATAATTTTCATAATAGAATATTAATGATATGGATTTTCTTAAAATCTTACTTTATAAAGAAAAATCATAGACCAACAAGAACTCTTAGGTTGTGGATTGTCAACGATTAAATTGAATTCAATCATACATGTTTTTATGTTTTAGTGTCATCAAAGGAAGGATAAACTTGTTTTCTAAGGCATGTGCTTTATTTTCTAGTCCACATCATGAGATCATTGATGGTAATCTGGAGTTAGGCCATGAAGTTCTTTGTTTTGTTTGTTTGTTTGTTTGTTTGTTTTGTTTTGTTTTGTTTTGTTTTTCGAGACAGGGTTTCTGTGTATCCCTGGCTGACCTGGAACTCACTCTGTAGACCAGGCTGGCCTCGAACTCAGAAATCCTCCTGCCTCTGCCTCCCAAGTGCTGGAATTAAAGCCATGCGCCACCACTGCCCAGCCCCTGATGTTCTTTATAGGCTAAATTGTTTAGCTGTGTCATGGTTAACCTACTTATTCCTCTGCATTTGTGAAACTACATGGTCAACTAAGAACTTAAAATAATTTTTCAAAAACTTGCATCTGTACTAAATTTGCCTACCCTTTTTCTTTATTATTTTCCTCTAAAAATACAGTATAACAACTAGCTATAAGCACTAAGTCATGTGGGTCACTAAGAGATAATTTGAATGAGCTGGGGATGTGCATGAGTCATATATAGTACCCTTCTGTATTGATTCCATAAGAGAGCTGAGCACCTGAGCTCTGGATCCTGTAACCAATCCCCTGACACTGATAGAAGCCAGTATGTACTCATGACACAAAAATCTGTTTGGACAGGACATACAGAAAGAAAATGCTGGAAGCTTGTTTCTCAAAGCTGAGTGTGACACTGTTTTAACTACTGATATTGGATATAAGCAGGAGAGGTCAGCCCGTATCCCCTTTAATGCTAATTCTTGAGCGATAATAGAGAAAGCAGAGCTTACGTCAGAGCAGATCTCACACACGTTGCTTTAGTCTGATGAGCCTATTGGGAAATGACAAGGGGCTGTTTAAGTGATACACGGATTTGTAATTTCCCTCTACCTTTTAAGCACTGGCAACTCATTTTTGGTATTTTCAGCTTTAATGAATTCATTTTTCTCTACACTATGTGCATTATCTAAACATAAGCCTTGGAAGAATAAACGAAAGCCAGTATTTTGCAGTTCAGATTACATACAGGACATTGTAATTCCTGTCTTGACTCCTTTCCTTTGGTCCTTCCTGAGGGTGTCAGCATCTATGCATCAGATGAAATAAGATCTGCTATTGCAAACATTAATAAAGATCTATCATTGCAGAGCAATTACTTATACTTTGTTTAATCTCTAATGGAAAGGATTTATTTAAATATTTACACCAGAACAGTTGTCAGAATGAATGGTGAGAAACCACTGGCATACTCCCAGAAGGAAAAGGCTGGTAGAGGGGGAGAAAGGGGATTTCTGGTCATATAATTTTAAGCAGCTCTGAATTTTAGGGAGCTTCCTGCTATAATATGAAGAGTTTATATTAACAGAAGATACTTCAGTTATGAAAAGCAAGTCAAGAAAGATATTTGAAGAACCACTTTAGTTTATTGCTCTTGTAAAAGTGACCATTGGTTCTAGGTTTAAAGAAGAGAAAACACATAGTGTTAGGAGACTTAATAAATTTTCCACAAAGAAAGAAATGTGTAGAAGTATGTTGAAACATCAAACTTTCAAACTTATTCTGAGCAATGCTTCTAAAGGCAGTTGCTACGTGGAATCAGTATGCAAGCCTTATTTTCTGGGAGCAGACTACCATCCACTGAGATAAATACCAACATAAATGCAATAGGTTTGTGCTGAACTGTATCACTTCTCCTCCAGTAAGCGATAAATTAAGCACTTCAACTAAGAACTGTTTTATAAGGATCTTCAGAATTAGTCACATTTCCTTTAGATCACTAATAGTATATCAAAGTCATTGATAAATGGTTCTTAGTGTGTCTCTGCATGCTGAAGATGGCCTGGGGTAGTGGGAATCATTAAAAGCACCTTTGTAGCTCAAGTGGGAAAGAAAGACTGGATGTTTATATTTCCAGATTACTGTCAAATGCAAACCAAATACAATGGAATGTATGGTTCTCCTATATTGGTCAAAATGGCAAGCAGTTCACTGCACCTCATTATGAGGACACATGGATTATATGTGAGGAAAGAATGCATCTACCAAGATACCTGGAGATTTTTCAGCTGCAAAACAATCAAAATAAAAAATAAATCTGACCAGAAAATGAATTCATCTGTATATTTAAAATATTTGACACTTGATTCCATAAGGTCTAGTAGTAACCTGAGATCAAAGCAGTAAAGGGATTCACTGAAAGTCATTGTAAATTAGGAAGGAATTTGAAAATTTAAGGATAATGAGTCCTGGAAGCTTTGAGGTTTTGTTCAATTAAAGTTCTATCATATGAGGTGATAGCCACTGAGTATTCCAGGCAAAGACAGTGGTTTCAAAGGCAACTTGTCTCTGGATTATTGAGCGCAGATCCATCTGTGGTTCTTGAATGGAAAGGCTTAACAATCTTTTTGTTTCTTATGCTGAAACTTTCAAAGGGCAGCCTCACTTCTTTCTTGATCATGTGTACTTACTGGCTTTGATACTAAGTTTCAAGAAGTTTATTTTTAGTACATGGAATCCTAGATTTGCCCTTAGCCTTTTTCTAAGTGCAGATCTTAGCACTCCTGTCTTGGAGTAATGGGTTACCATTTTCTTATAAATAATTTTTCTTTCTCTAATGTCTAAATTGACCTAAGAATGCTTATGAGGAATTCTTTTTTTTTCCTCTTTCTTTTCCCCCTCAGACAATTCCTTCACAAAGACTGAATTCCTGGGGCTCTTTTTCAATCTGTGCAGGAAGGAAGGAGCAGACGAGATAGTGACAGCAGGAGTTCTCTGTGTGGGCTTTGACTCTTGCAGACAGACAGGTGGTTTATGGGGACTGTGACAGGCACTGTGCCGCCAGCAGTGCTAGTGATGTATTTTCATTTGTGCATGCTTAGGGTGAATAAGCTATTGAAAAGAAAGTTGGTGGAAATGCATTGTTTTCTGTGGGTTTCCTGCTTTCTGTAGCTTATGATTGCTCCCGATCCTTAGGGACAAGTAACTAGGTCTGTGCACGCAGCAATGTCCCAAGCCTGCTATGATGACCCTCCTCCCAAGAAGCCTGGCTTTCTTCAGTCTAATTACTTCTGGCAATTGTGGTTATTGGGATTTGGCCTAGTGACTCATTGCAACCCAAATTTTCCCAAAGAGCCCCCTTAACAAGTACAATGAAATCTGACAGGAAGCCCAGACTTCCACCTTGTTTTTTACACGGAGCGTTCCCTAATTTATGGCAAGGTTTGAAATTTCTGCATGGACTAGAAAAGAAAAATAAATAAGAGTTAACGAAGACAACAGCTCAGAGAGGAGCAGAAGATGAGAAAAATAAAGGCATCTGCGAATTAATGATCTTCCACCAAAGTCCATCCATTGGGTAGAGAGTGAAGCCCATGCTATTTATAGCAGTGATAGTGATCACAGTAGTCATTCCAAGCTAGTCAGAGACCATAAAAGAAAGGAATGTTTACGTCTTGTTAGGCAGTTGCCTCCCCATTAAGATTTTCCTGACATCAAGGAGGGGGTAAGGCATAAAAACAAAATAAAAGCAAAACAAAGCAAAAAATAAAAAATAAAAAAACCCAAACCAGCAGTTGTTTATTATTAAGTAGCTTTGGAGAGCAGTCGGAGTGTGGCTTCTACCTCATTTTCCTTCCACCGTTGCTCTGCTGACTGGCTTCCCTACTAGAGGGGTGCAATCACCTTCTCCCTGCTGCAGGGATCCAGGAGCATCTGGTAAGGTCACTACCGGGCCGCCCTGCAGGCACTTTGCTCTCTTCTGTAGAATGGAGTGATTGATTCTCTCTCAGATAGCCCTGCGTGCAACAGTCAGCATCTTGAGTCTATCAACTTCCTATTGAGAAAGAACACTGTGCGTGGAGGTGGCTTTCTAGAGCTGCTCAGATGGTACATACCTTATCTCTTATCATGCTTCGCACAAGTTTATTTTGTCTGTCAAACCCTCATAAAACTGGTATCATTTTCAACAGTTGCTCAGCTGTAGAGGCCATTCTTGAGTTGAGGGTCTGACAATATATCATTTTCAGCTGTGTTTTAGAGTC
Source organism: Apodemus agrarius (assembly GCA_964023405.1). Classification (NCBI taxonomy): domain Eukaryota; kingdom Metazoa; phylum Chordata; class Mammalia; order Rodentia; family Muridae; genus Apodemus; species Apodemus agrarius. The sequence goes on along the minus strand of OZ030027.1, from coordinate 4,252,448 downwards.
ACCAGACTAGGTTTAAAAATAAGACTGTCTAGGGCCTATCTCCAGAGATGACATCATTTTGTCTTGTTTTGACTTTTAAAGATCTCCAGGTGAGTCTAGTATGAGCTCGGCATCAGCAAACCCTGAATCAAGTCCCGTAAATCAAAATATCAGAGTGTAAGTTATTATTAACGTTCATGGTGAAAGTAATATAAATAATAGATTATATGAAACATCATAAAGATAGCTTTCTGGGTTAAAAAAAACAGCCACGGAAATGCCAATTGTGATTGTAAATTATCTATAAGGCTTTTGACATTTAACTCTAGAATTACAGCTTTACCCAAATTTTCATGCCTAAGTAAATCTTGTCTTGGATACATAAAGACACACTCGGGGAGAAGGATTATAGAATACATCAAATAAATTGTGTGATTTTATTACTTGTGATAAAAAAAATAAAGATCAGGAACTTTGTTTAGAAACAGTCTGTTGGGAAGGTCAGGAAGAAGAGGACAAAGGGAAGTGATGGGATTGTGGAAGTCTAAAGCAGGATAGAAAACACAATGCCTGTGTGCCCAGTGTGCTAGAGTGGAAAGAGGGAGACTCTCTTTGAAGTTAAACCTAAACTGAGACTAGGAACTGAGTATCATCTCTCTGATAACACAGTAAATAATAAATGATAAGAAATAAGTAAAAGGAAACTCTACATTCCATCTAGAGTGAGTGTGACAGCAAACTGAGGCAATTTTGTGAACATAGTCAAGGAACCGGTTTCCACTGAGAGGGGAGAAGTTATGTAAGGAATTTATTTATTGTTACCATAATATTCACTTTAATAGACCAATGCAATTGTGTACTTAAAGAAAATACATACACTGCAACAGTGGCCTTAACAGTTGTAAAGCTGTGCTGTTTTAGGAGGCATTGAACACACTTTGACATATTATTTTACCACCTCTCTGTTGGAATGACTCTTGTTCTCTGTGTAGCAGATAGCCTTGATCAAGGTGACTGAACTCCTTAGTTGTAAGGTTCCTTTGTAGCTGTGAGAAGTGGTAATCTTTTTCTTACTTGACTGAATATAAGTCAGGGGAGCTGGTGCTCTAAAACAAGTAGCTCATGGATTCTGGTAGCCTACGTGTGTGGTATTTTATTATGTAGTAATAAAATGAGGCTGTTTTACCAGTCACTTTCAGGAATGCACTTTCTACTGAGATATAGTTACAACTATGCTCACAAGCATATTTCTGGAAACAATTTTGGGAAGGTAATATACACCTTAATTTTAGAAAGGAGTTCAAAGGTAAGCTAAATCCAACTCATACTTCTGCCGAGTTCTTAAAATACTGGGAAAGTATACTCCCTTTGCTACGGCACCTCAAAATTAATGGAAGGAGCCAGTGAGAAAACATGAATCTACTGTTATGATAACTGGTCAACTATGCATTAGGGATGTTGCCCAATGTAGAAGAGCTAACTAGATGCCTTCAGATTTTATCTCATCCTGAAATTAGGACATGTTCATTGAGAAATGTACTTGAAAGTAGCAACGCCACCGTGGGATGCTGGGTCCAATGCTGTGGTTCAAAAACATTCAATACCTTATGTGAATATATCTTCCATTACTATAAAATCTTTCAAGTCTCCTTATGACCTGTGGCAAAGCAATATAGGTAGGAAAGGTTCCAAGGCTTATCTTCACTACAGGATTTGGCAGTTTGGAACTATCATTCCTGACAGCAGCCACCATTCTCTTACATAACAGAAAGTACCATCAAAGAGAAACCACAGTTGGGAATAATAGATTAGAGCATTTAGAATGAGGAAAGTGATTTAATGTTATGTCATTGACTGCTTCTCATGAAGCAGCAGTCTTGAGGCTAGTGACACAAAAACCTTTGATAAATAAAGGAAAGCACCCACAATTTTAAACTCTCATGTCCAGCCATCTGTTTCTTATGAATGATACTGCCATCCTTGAATTCAGCCATTGATACATTCTGAAATCGGGGGCTCAAGTTCTACGTGTCCTTCTAGCTCTTCACTAAGGATAATCCAAAAGCAAAGTAAGTTTCTTACCAAACCTACTTGTCTCGTTCTTGTCTGTCTTTGTATCACTTTTCCATTGACCAACATCTGAATCCTTATGCTCCTAAATTGATGCCAAATATGGTCTCGCTTCTTTTTCTTCTTCCTACTAAATGAAATGCCCAGAACTATTTATTTAATTAAAAGGAATAATCTGCTATATTATCTGGCTTAATCATCCGGTGTCATAATGTAGACCTTTTGTCCTTAAACGTGAATTAACAAAGTTAACTTTTCCTTATCTTCACAGGCCATCTCTGAGCACTTCTCAGGACAGGGAGACTGAAGCCTCTCTCTGCTTGCTCCAAGGGTTCTAAGGCTGGCGCCAAGATGAACCTGACTGAATTGTAACGGAATTGTAACCCATAATATATTGTAACGGTTACAATTATCCATCTATATAATTGAGTGAGAAGGTTGTTTGGCACCACTAAATTTCTTTTAAAGAATTCTCAAAGTTTAGTGTTAACAAGTGGTAACTGTGTCTCTTGCCTTATAGTTAGAGCAGAGACGATCTTACCAGATCAGAGGCACTGTAACTGGATGTTTTTGTAAATGAGCACTCTTCCTGTAGGAGATGATTTCAGATATTTTATCTAAGGGTCACATTGTTGAAAATTTTCAGGTGGTAAAATGGGAGTTCTTATCATCAGTGACACCCAGCTATTCTTCACAAACTATAGAGTTCTTGACAAACCCTAACCTTCGAATAATGGGTTACAATCCCATTGTCTTTCAGTATTGCTTTATGAACAGTTTGATCAGAACGCTAGTAATGCTTCTGAATTAAAAGATATGATTGGGTACCATAAAACAAAACATCCCCAGTATTTTTCCTCATATTCATATTTATATTCGTGTATTTTATTGATGCTTAATTGCAAAGCTTTTCAAATCTAGTAGAGGACTCAATAGATGGTCATTTTAAATATGATCTACTTGTTGTAAGCTTTTTAAAAATATAACAAAGAAAGCTGTCTGTATTTTCCAACAAAATCAAAAGCAAGACAAAAATCTACCTAACTTATGAGTCAGTATATTTCAAATTATTGCTTTGTAAATAACACCACTGAACAATGTCTTATAAGAAGAGGAAAGCATCAAGTCAAATACAATTGCCACACACTATAATGAATGATTCTCGCTATGTTCTCAAAACTTAATGATATTTATTCTAATGGTAACTGAAGTTGATTCTTACATTTCACGAAACACAATATGCACTGTGCTGGCATTTCGGGAATTCACTGAAAGCTCAGAATGCCCTTTGTGGTGAGTGGGAATAGGTGTACAAATCAATAGTGAGGAAGAGGAAGAGATTAGGAAAATACCAACTTGAGTATTTAAAGAGAGATAAAGAGAAAAAGTAGGGAAATTAGCACATCTGTAATATTTGTAGTTTTGAAAGTTTATGTAATTTCAGAGTAATGTGGTATATACTTATGTAAGGGTCTGAAATGCTTTGTTATGAAGAATGAAAAACACGACACATATTTAAATTATTTGACATTTAAGTAGAAAATGTTTTTAGACATGTAGTAACAATCCGGAGATGCCTACCCAGATTCAAATAATCTAAAGGGATCAAATGTCTATTAAAGTCATTTCATAGTAATGTGGCAAAGGTTTTCTTATAATGACTTAAAAATCAAATTTTACTGCATGTTGTAATTTCAGTCCATCGCTTTCTGGAGACCTAATTTGTAGAACATTAAAAACCAGGAAACTCTTTCACTGGAGAAATAGCCCATCTATGTACAATTCAAAATACTTTTTGCATGGCATGTTCAAAGGAATGTTGAAATGGCTGTGATAAATTCTTTTTACTTATTCTAGTGTCAGTGCTTAGAATGAGTTGGGCTAAGACACCATCTTTTAAGGCACTCAGTAAAATCTTTCTGCTGGAGCAGAAAGTAAAGATTTCGGAGAGAGAAGATGCAAAGTGTTTTGGGAAACAAACTTCCTTAGCTCAAAGATGCATTAGTTAGAGCTCAGAAAAGGAAATTCACTTTGTTTTTATATTTATGTGCCACCATTTCCTAGGAAACTGAATTTATCTTTAATCTGCATCCATACCATGTGATATGCCATAGAATGCACTCTCTCCACCAGTTCTTGGTCAGATCTCTCTCCAACTGTTTTTCTCAAAACTAAAGCATACAGGCAACAAAGGTGGGCAAGAAAGCAGAAAAGGTATTGCTCCCAATCTCCAAATAAAACATTGAATTAATATTTCAATTTAACAGGTTTTTTTTTTTAATTCTGTCTATTAACATTTACCGGGATCAGCAATAAAATCGCCAAGGGCACACAGAAGCCTACACTATGTCACCATCTGCTGCACCATCATAGGAGATAATCAGGTCCAATAAATATATTATCTATGTGACTATTTTTGTTGTACTTTTGATTCTTTTCACCTTTCTGTGCCGATTGTAGTAGCTGCATTTTAATTGCTAGGCATAGAATGAATTTCTAAAACATGAATGTTCTACAATCTGAAAAACTAAGGTGAAATTAATAGATGCCCACACTTAAAGCACATTGTACCTGATATCCTCTGGCAGAGAGGCAATGCCCTCTGGGACGGTATCGTCCTTTGGAGTCTTCTGGATAACCAAATAATGAGGTATGGTGAGAAAAACACTCTAGTACTATTTGGTATGTCCTGCTTGATATTAGTCAGCATCATGGCAACAACACTTATAAAGATTAACAATTAAGCAGAATAGCCTAGCCTTTCGACATATTGGGAAAATAGGACTCTGGAGATCATCAAGTTAATTATTTCATTAGTCTGATATCCTCTCCATGGCTCAGAACTTAGTGTAAATACATAAAAGGCAGGGAGGCTCATGTGAGAAGTCAAGTTTCATTGACTGGCTCTCTAGCCAGCGAGTAGGGTCCTGTTTCTTAAACTCCCCCCTCTCTCCAGAAGGGAGATTCTGTAGTACCAGTTTCTACACTTCAAGTGAAGGTTTCTGCCCCCACAGTAAATAATCCAGGTGAAACTGCGATGCATTAGGAAAGAATTATGATTGTTTTAATAGAGATGATATGTAAATGCTATTAACAAGTAACACAACACTCAGAGGCTGACTTTACCAAACTTCAAACGTTGAGCTTAATGAGATCAAAGATGGAGTTCAGGCTTTGTTAACTAGTGTCCAGTGTTCAAAGCTAGAGCTTGGTGCTAAAAAAAAAAATCTTGCTGAATAATGACTTTTTGGAGCAAAGGCTTTACGTTTTATCCTGAATAAATGTATCTTGTCATCTCTAGGCACTGTATATCAGTCAAACTCAGTGCAATCTTGTTGGGTTTATGTACCACAATTACCCAGACACTTAAAAGAAGTATGAGGCTTCTGTTTTAAAGCATTGCATATTTTTATAGAGAAAAAAATCATAGTTTGATTGGTTTGTGGAGATCAACAGAATATTGATTATTGTAGAGAAACACAAGGATATTCGCATAACTTTTTATACCTGAACATGTTTAGCACTGTAAATAACAATCTTTGCTAGCAAGGACCTTTGGTACTAAGATATTTAAGAGACCACTTTTTGAAAAAGACTTTAGGAGTCTTTTATTTTTAACCTTGATTTTCTGCCTCTCTCATTACTGATGTTTCTAAATGTTTAAGAAAATGAAGCTATTTGCTACAACACAAAAGCGATACTCCTAATTGCTCTCTTAAGTTGCCTTATTGTGGAAAAATATAAGAATGTCTGGCCAGTTTTAAAATAATTTGACAGCTGTCATATTATTCATTATAAAGATATTCTCAGTTGCTACTAAGGATATTTTTATTCAGTTATTTTAAAAACCACGGTTCAGGTGGTTTTATAAACCTGCTGCATTAATTTCAAGTTTTTGGACATTGAACAAGGGTCTACCTTCTGATCCTTGCTGCAAAAAAGCCATGCTGTGCCTGCCAAATCTTTCTTCTGTCTGCTTGGAGGACGCAAGGGGTCGCCCCTCTCCCAGGATTGCAGGAAGAGCCGAGTCGCAAAAGCAGACTGAAGAGCAGCCACGCCAGGAGTGCTGCGGGAGGGACCTCGTTTCCAGACCCACTCCCAAAGCATCACTGAAATTTCACCTCAGTTCCACTTATTTTCTCTCTTAACCCCGCAACATAAAGGGCGTCTTTGACCTGGCTTTGAGATGATACAGGAAGAGAGAAAAGCCGTCTCCTTTAGACTTCACACATCACCGCCCTAGCTCCAGCCCAGACATGTGCACCCCGAGTTTCCCCGCTCTGGTCCTTAGGGGTGTGGAGATGGGAACGAACGCACAACAAACTTTCTTTGCTTTCTTTTATTCCTTTTAAAAACAGAATCACCACCCCCTCCCAACCAGTAACTCAAGTACCAGTGACGTTGAGACACAGGACCCTGCCCCACCCGGACAAGTGTGTAGCTCCGAGGTCGGGGGTCGGGGACACTACCAGGGTGGAGTGGACTGGGTGGGATAAGGCTATTGGCATGAGTAATGCGGGGCAAACAGCCCTGCTCCTCTTGGCTTCCCTTTCCCCTCTGGTCCCGAAACTCAGTGCCCAGCAGACCTAGCTGGCCAGGAATGGCGATGCGGGCCCCCAAGCTGCCACTTAAGTATACCGCAGCAGCCGGGCCTGAGCGATAGACTGGGTGGGAGGGTTTCAAAGAATACAAACCACTCAGAGGCCAAGAATAATAAATCGGATGCCCTGACATGTTTAGTTTAGGCCCTCCTGCGCCGAGAAGCGATCCTAGAGGCAATGGGGCCAACTCGGACTCCAAGCCTCTGGCGTTCCCGCCCAGCCACGATTTTTTAAAAGGCAATTTTCAGGTGAATCAAACTTTGTCTGGCTTGGGCTAGCGGTACAAAGGAAGCTTTCAGGGGACCCTCACGTCCAGGGCCAGGGCAGAGACAAACAGTGGCGAGAGGAGATTGCTAAATTTCCACCCCACACAAGTGCTGTTGTGTCCCGAGAGCTGCCAGCATTCCGTCCCAAGAGTTTTGCGGGCTGGACACTTGGGAAAGAGATCTCATCTGGGGACCAGACAAGGTTGTGGGTTGATCAACCGCCCAGGTCCAAGCTACCAAAGCCATAACTTTACTGGGTGTTTTGTTAGTTTCCCTTAGTAGCCACCCCTGGGGCCCAAGAGCAGAGCGAGGGTCGCCCTTAACTCTTGGAAAGGATTCCCTTTACAGGCATGGACAACAGCGCGCCTGGCCACCCGGGAACAAATAGAGAAGTCACCCTTGCATCTGTTCCCGAATCTCTGAAAGATGCCGGCTTGCCTCGCACCAATTTAGGTGGAAGCTGCCCTGAGGGATCCATTTAATTCCAGCAAAGCCAGGACTTAATACTCTCCCAAGTAATAGCAGAGAGGAGACGAGCTCACGGGGAAACCCCACTCAATTATGCTCCTGTCTCAGGGGACCCACTTTTAAAGAGTCTGAAGTGGCCAGAGCATTCACGTGGGGACAGGCAAGGCACGAATGTGAGTTCATCTGCCTTCAGACCCCGGAGCAGGGGACACGGGGCAACTCAGCAGACAGTCGTGCAAGCCCAGGCGCCTCAGCGCCACTCCACCCGTGCGCGATGTGATGTGGAAAGCGGCAGCACGGGTCCCTCGGGCCCGCCCCAGGATGCTTGCTTGACTACCATAAAACAGCCTGGGAGGCCCAGCCAAGGTTCCCCCTGAGCCAGGCGGAAACTTGGGGTGATCCCACGTCGCGTGGCGCCAGTATCAAGCAACCCGAAGGCAGGACGACCCAACTGCCTGGGGCTCTAGGCCTCCGCCGGAGCCTCAAAGGGAAAGCACAAATCCCTAGAGCGAATCTAAGGAAGAAAGGAAGATTTCCAGATCCTGATTTACAAGGGGGGTGGGGTGGGGGCAGGAGCCAGACTAACACCGGTGCATGGACTCCAGCGATGGCTCGAGTGCTGGAGTAGGAGAGCCAGTGCCTGAACTGCTCTTTCCTATGAGAGGCATAGGGTGTAGGTTGAAAAGACTGTTATCTCAGGCGACTGAGTCTGGGCAGGCAAAATGACCTGACAGGTGAATATGGTGGAAGGGAGCAAAGGCATAAAGCAAATCAAAACCAAAACAACAACAACAAAAAACAAACAAACAACAACAACAACAACAATACCCACACACCCCCACCCAGCCCACCCCACCCCCCAAAAAAAAGAAAAGAAAGAAAACCCTGCACTTACTTCTTCGCTGGCGCCTTCCCCGGGAGGCGTTTTGGCTGCCGATGTATTCCATGAAGTTCAAAATGATAAAAAACCAAGAAATCAGTCGCAAGTGCATAGTAACCCAGTAATGTTTCCCTTCTTTCTCTTTTTCTTTTCACTGTTAGTTATAGTTAATGTTTTTTTTTTTTTAAATATGTATGTAGGTGTTAGGCGAGTCTATATGGAGAGTTGAAAAGCCAGAGCGGCGGGACTTCTCCACTGAGATCCAACAGGCGTGCTGTGATGGCAAACGAAGCGGGACGGGTGGACAGGGAAGCCAACAATTGCATTCTCAAATTGTCCGAACACAGCCGGCTGCTCTGGGGTGGCTGTCATCGCCGCGAGCGAAGGTTGAAGGAGCCTCCAGGTTAGCCTCGGTTGCACAGCGGCGGCGGCGGCGGCTGCGGGCGGAATCCAGGCGAGCAGTGGCCCCTGGGGCTCAGAGGCTGCAGCGGCTGCGGCAGTGGCGGGGACCCCGGGAGCACGGGGAAGCGGACGCCATGGGTACCGCAGCTATGGTCAAGGGGCGCTGGAGAGACCCGAGCTGCTTCTGGCGTTCTGAGCAGAAGCTGCTCCAGTGTTGGGCAGGGCTGGGAGCACCCCATAGGGGAGGAGGGGGGAGGGGGGAGAGGGGATGGCTGCGGGGGGCGGGGGGAGCTCGGGGGCGGGGAGGAGCAACAACCCCGAGCGACCTCAATAACTTTCAATTTCAAGAGGGAAAAGAGGGAGCTGGAAAAGTACAGGCGTTGCGATTTGGCAGAGGGACGGGAAGAGGCGCCTAAGGGGTCCTGGGTCTGCGGTGGAGCATCTCGGACACAGCAAAGACCGCGGGAGAATGGGAGCAGGGTTGGGAGAGGATCTCCTTGGGACACTTTGGACCCGGCAAGGTGGGCACACAGTGGTTTGGTGCGCCTGAGGCTTCTGACGCAGCTGTACCAAATACCCCAGACCCAATGCCTCGGTTGTCCTTGGCCTCTGGCAGAGCTCACCACCACATCGTAGTGGCCATGTCCTTTGGCTCGTCAGAGACCCTACCTCACTCCAGCAACTGCTCTTTGTCAACCCACTCCTTGTCCCTCCTGTTCCTACTTTCCTGGGATTTCTGGCTACAGATGCCCTCTCAACTCTGAGCCTTTCTCAGTGTCTCTTTGCTTTATCCTCCTCCACCCCCACCCTCTTTTTCAGAGAAAGTAGCTGTGGTTGTGTGGTCTCAGGGGTCTTAGGTGGGAGTTTACCCTTCAACTCGAAGGTGCTTTACCTGATCCTCAGGGGAGGACCCAGAGGTGTGAGCTCTCTGGGTAATCTGGATGGAAAAGCAATAGTGGGCTTTCTTCCAAGCCCAGCCTTTGCTCTGGAAGATCCCTCCTCCCTCAGGCACTTCCCCAAGTAGTAGGCTTGCAGGGTTAGGCTCTCTCTCCCTCTTTTCCGCCCTCCTGTCTTCTCATGTTCTTGAGAGGGTCTGTTGTACATTCTGGGGAACTGGGAATACTATGTGGAAGATTGCCCCCATTTAAAGGTAATGCAAAAAAGGTCCATTTCTTGCTTCTGTTTCCAGAGCAGTTGGAGTCCGGGTCGAGGGCCCTTGGCAGTAGCAAGAAAAAAAAAAATCAGGTTCCCAGGCTAAACCACCACCAGGAAAACACCAGGCCCTGGAATGATGTCCACTGTTGGGTGTCCCACTTCTTCCCCAGTAGCATAAACACATATAGTTACTGAAATATTTTGTTGGAGATCACAAGCCTCAAAGCAGTTTTAATGTAAACCTGTCCTAAGGGTGCTGATGAGTATTCTGAAAGGTTCTTTTGCAGCGATAAAGCTTTATGCAGCATTGGATTATAGGCAGGCCATTTTGGAACAAGTGAGATTTTCAGGAGTGCCTTCAATGTATATGTTCATAAGTGAGAGGAGAAGCAAAGGTCACAGCCCCTGCCTATCTCATTTGAAAGCACCCCAGGTTACAGGTCTCTGGAGGTTGTTATACACCCCAAGATAGGGATTGAGATGGAATGGCCTGAATACAAAAGTCAGAAAACTGGGAACCTGCATTCTTTGCAAAGCTTTAAAACACAGAATCTGGGAGGCTGGCCTTTTGTCATTATTAAATGTTTTGCCTACTTGTACTAGAAGTTTGAAAACAGGCATAATATCTTCTAAGTGTGGTGCATGAAGAAAGCAGTGACCCTGTTCAGAGTTTGCTTTGTTTTACTTGTTTTTAAGAATTCCCATTTATCTCACAGATCCTTTTTCTGGGATAAAACTGTTTTGTGGACATCCTGCAAATGGCAGGAGCTACATGAGATGTGCGCTCGTGTGCACACACACACACACACACACACACACACAGAGAGAGAGAGAGAGAGAGAGACAGAGAGAGAGAGAGAGAGAGAGAGAGAGAGAGAGAGAGAGACAGACTGGGAGAGAGAGTGAGACAGAGGGATGAAGGGAGAGAACACACACTCTTCATCTGTTGGATAATGTCCATTGATAAATGACAATTTATCACTCTGAACTAGAGAAGTTGCAGATGCCCACTCGCCCACTCAATTCCATCAGTGACTATCCGGTAAATAAGCCACTGTATTTCTTTGCGCCTGTCCCTGTCAGCTTCTTGTTCCTTCTCGCTTAATACCTCAGATCCAGAATATCTGCATCATAAACTGTGGAGGGTTTAAAAAGCGATGGGGGGCCCCCTTTGAAAAGGACTCCAGAGACAGCCTTTCTAATCCGGGGATATTTGAGCTGGATGGGAAGAGATTGCAAAAGGCATATAAAAAAGCAATTTGGTGGAAAAGTTCGGGGAAGTAAGCACAAAGACAGACACCCACTTCTCTTCTCCCCGTGTGTGCTCTGCAGACATGTGCTCTTCAGGATGAGAACAGGAATGGCAGGGTAAGTAAATAAACAGACCAGTGAGCAGCTAAGGTTCTTGAGCCCCAGAAAAGAAGTGTTAGATGCAGTGGGCAGGAAAGGCTTGTCAAGGAACAAGCACCATTCAGAGGAAACATAAGGAAAACATTAAATAAATTGGGAGAGCATTCTTTCTTTCTTGACACCCTGATTTAAAATAACTCCCTTTTTTTTCTTTTGGTCTATGTTACCTTAGTATTAAGTGTGTGTTTACTTGTCTGTCTGAGTCTTACATTCCCTCGGCTGTTCCAGAAGCTTCCAGAAGGCACACCATAGACTATTTTGTGCCATAAAGCACCTAGTTTTCCAATTCAGCAAAGACTAAAATAATGCTCATGGACAGCTGACAGTGCCCCCACCGAACTCCATACTAAAGCAACTTAGAAGCCATGGGTGTAGCACAAAGTTGGAAATTTCCTTATGACTTTAACATTTGTCACATCAAACTGGGATTAAGAGTTGGAGACTCACAGCAAGAGGATAGTGTGGGTTTGGATAAACATGGAGAGATAAACATATCCAGAATGTGACTGCAATTTCTCATCTTTCCCTACTGCCTCCCCAATCAGGCAAAGAGGACAGTAAGAAGTTATTTTTATCCTCTGCGGCAGGATCACTTTAAGGAACAAACATGATTGTCGCATTGTTGAATCCATATAGCAAATATGTGGAAGGGAGCTTGCTCCAGAAAAAGAGAGAGCGAACTTAAGACTTTGGAATGGGGTACAGCGTGTAGTGATGAGAGATGTTTGGCAAAGTTGGAACTGACATCAGTCACTATGCCACAGAGCTAATATGCAGATTCAGAAAATGCTCTGCTCTCCAGTTGCCAGATCTGGATGCATGTGACTGAATAAATCAAGTGGGGTAGTGTTGGCAAAGTCTGTGTTACTAATATAGTCAGAAACCGTCTCAGGAACATGGAGCCGAGAGATGATTTAAAAGTCATTGGAATTAATAGATGGAGTCTAACCACTATTTTAGACAGAGATAGGATTATTGGACCAATGTAAGAAGTGATTCGATAGTCTACAACATTAAGAAAATGAGAAAATGAAAATCTTGAGTAGATAGATAGGATTTTTCAGTCAACAGTTAAGAATGTTTTTTCTTCTCCATGAAGTTATGAGACATTTATAAACCTGTGTTGAACATTGTCGTGTGTGTGTGTGTGTGTGTGTGTGTGTTTTATTTCAAAACTAATTTCTCTCATGGCATCATTTAACTAAATACCCAGCAGTATTCATTGTAACACCTCAGAACATTTTGCTTGATTACAGCGTTTTTACTCTCAAGGTACAGGCTTAGAAATCTAGGCACTGTGGCAAGTCCTGGCTCTGCATCTTTATTGCTTCCCTGATTTCTTTATTTGAAGAATGAAGAAATTCAACCAAGTGATTTCCAAAGACGCTGAATACACTGGCTGTAATAACAATACCTTCAAGAGAGACAGGCTTGTAATTCCAAATGTTGAAGCTATTTCTAGCTGTATGACATCACACTTTGCACTTACAGACTTGTGTTTAACTGAATAGGTCCAGATTTAGAAATCTGCTTTTGAATGCGTCACTCTGCTGGAAATGCCTCGCTTCTTACAGGAATTCTAAAGGACTCTGGTCTAGCAAAGATAAACCCAGGACTAGTTTATCTGCCTCTGTATCTGCAGACTTTGAGATCCCAAGCAAGTGTACATCTTAACACCCCCAATTCTGGGCATACTCCTATAGAAAGCAGAGATAGGGCCTGTTATAGCTCATGGAGACACTGATCTGGTTTAATTTGTTTTGTGAATCCTACCAGGGGAAGGGGATTGTAAAGATGGACTCTAAGGAGTAGAGGGGTTTTTTTTTTGTTGTTGTTGTTTTAACTTCATGTCACATAAGTTTTACAGAGAAACGACCGAAAAAAAAGTTGTAATTTTTCCCATTTGTGTCTCTCTTTTTATAAGGTTGTATATCTATCCATGTTTCCTTTGTCCCTGCAGACTCTTCAGAAGGTTCACAGTGTAGATTGACTGTGCTAGCACCTATAGGTTGAGGAACTGCTATCAAAGACCTAAAAGTGGTATGGCATATGGAAGACTATAGGAGAGGGGTTGTGAATGAGAAAATGTTATACGGGAATATATCACCCTAAAACAGAACTTAGAGCACATTGTTTCCAGGATGACACATCTGGGACCAGAAAATCATAGTCACATATGGCCAAGCGTATGCAGAAAGTACAATTAATAGTATCATTATCTCTATGTCTGATTTTGGTACCATCCTTGTCCCCAGGAAGTTGACTATTTTGAATTACATCACCAGAACTCTTTTTTTTTTCTACTGGTTTCTAGTTAAATTAGTGCATAGGAGCAAAGGTTATTTCTACTTGCGTCCTGCTTTGGCATCGTTCTGGAAATAGGTGCACTCTGCTGGGGATGGGCACCGCTTTGAGGAGTAGTGCCGTTTCCATGGCTCCAGGTCATTCTCAACCAGGTTTCAATAACAGAAGAGGTATAGCTATAAGAGAGAGATATAGGAGCTCCCTACATTTTGAGCCTAACAGTAAGAAATAGCTTCTGACTTTTCCTAATCTCTGGGAGTATCGGCATTTCTCATAGATTCCTCTTGCCTTGCCTATAATATTTAAATTTTTATCTGACAGTAACCTTTTCTGGAGGTCTCTCCCGAGTTCTTGAGTGACAGGCAGTTGTCAAAGCTGGGACTCACAACTAGTCTGAGTGGTTGAAAGCACTGCCACTCCTCCCATCTCATTCCACTTCTCCAGAGGAACACATGCTTACTAGGACTTCGCTGAGCATGGGGGGGCGTATCCGTTAGCTTCAGCACGGTGGAAGCACAAGCTGGAGGATCTCGATGAATTTGAAGCCTGCCTGGGCTACATCGTGAGTTCCACGATTAGGGCAGGATGGGAGGGAAATCCTATAAAGTAACAAAATGAGCAGGCAACAGATATCGGAGCAGTGATGTCATGAGTTCAATCGGTGTCAATTGTCAGAATCACAATGGCAAGAGCAAAGCAGAGTTCGTGTTCAGATTTAAGCCTAGGCGATGGGACGAGAGGGAACAAACAGGAAGGGAGAGAGCAAAGCAGCCAGGAAACAGCCACAGCAAAAGTGAAAGCTGACACTGAGTTCGAGGCATGTTTTCATGAAGACTTTCTTATTCCCCCTTCCCCTCCTCACCTATAGGCTAATAATATCTCTTCCACCAATGATGACAAAGGGCAGACAGCTATAAATCAGCCAGCTACTCATCTCACTACTCAGGTGAGGAAATGCCTCCATGAGATCTACCTATAAGGCATTTTCTCAACTAGTGGTCAAAATGGGAGGGTCCAGCCCATTGTGGGTGGAACCATCCCTAGGCTGATAGTCCGGGTTCTATGAGAAAACAAACCGAACAAGCCAGGGGAAGAAATCCAATAAGTAGCCCCCCTCCATGGCCTCTGCATCAGTTCCTGCCTCCACGTTCCCTTCCTGTGTGAGTTCCTGTCCTGACTTCCTTTGGTGATGAACAGCAATGTAGAAGTATAAGCTAAATAATTCCTTTCCTCTCCGACTAGCTTCTTGGTCAGGATATTTTTGTGCAAGTATACAAACCCTCACTAAGACAGACACCAAACTAAAGTCTCTGTGAGTCATCTTTTAATCTATTAAAAGGGCTGATATTGTGGGGTTTCTCTGTCTCTGATTAAAAGCAATGTTGGAGTTTAGGGGAAACTGAACAGCATACAGAGAGCATGAGGCCGTGCTCTACATGTTTTAAGAATGTATTTATTTAAGAATGTTATAAGGATGTATTTAGAGTAGCAGGTACCTTTAATCAGGTACACTGTCCACGTGCTAAGTGCTAAGTGCTAAGAGATACGCATAGGTATGTTATGGGAAGAAAACTGTGGAAAGAGGGGCGGGTCATACAGTGTTTAGCACATGGGTGATGAATCCTGCTGTAGATATGTATTTAGAGTAGCAGGTACCTTTAACCTTCACTTATTCATTTGTTACTGCTATGCATTCGCATATCTGCTTTTGGCCAACTGGTTATTTTTCTTTCAACATTGACTAAACGACGTGGCAAACACCATCTAGGTCCTAGAGACACAGAAATGAAAAGAATAGGATGTTGTCTTTACGGAAGTTGCCCTCAATGAAGGAGGCAGACAGATCAATCATTAAACTGTCCATGTGCTAAGTGCTAAGTGATAAGAGATATGCATAGGTATGTTATGGGAAGAAAACTGTGAAAAGAGGGGCAGTGTGGGCGGGTCATACAGTGTTTAGCACATGGGTGATGAATCCTGCTGTAGATAATGGAGGGTCTTTTCCTCTGCTTTGCACTAACTTTAATTCAGTCCTGGAGAGAACGTACCTCTTTTTCCTTGTTTTATGGAGGAAAGTGGCTATGGTTGGCTGCCTGCTTGCCTGGGAGGGGGGAGGCAGCCATACTCCACTGGGGACATCACCCCTCCTCCAGCAATTCATTGTGTTGTGTTGACAGTGTGGGAGGACTGTTAATGGTGATACCTGGTGCTGGAGTCTCTGTAGGTTAATGATTTGACCCGTTTACTGTAGCTGGGGCAGAGTCCTATCATGTGTGGAAAAAAAAAAAGACCTCTTATCCCTCCTGTTTCCTAGAAGTGTTTGAAGGAATTTAGAGTAACTGACAAAGAAATGGAAATTGGTCTTCTTAGAGATCTAAACTCCCCTATTTGTGCATTCTACTCCTCTACATAACTTTTCTTGTTACCCGTGACCTTGCGTTTCCAGGACATTGTATATCCATTATCAAAGTCTGGCCTGCTGAGTCTCTTCCATTGAGTTTCCAGCCTTCTACCTGCCAGACGTTCCAGACTTTGCTGCTCCGTCCTTGCCCCTGTTGGTGATAAGGGCCGGTTAACCCTTCTCATCTTCCCTTCTTTCTATTCACATAATCTTTTCTTTCCAGGAGCACATTCTGTTTTCTCATGAGTCTGTGCAATGTGTCCACTATGGCGAATGAACAAGAAGGGTGTTTTGTTGACTGGTACTCTTCGGATGTTAGTCCATCTGTCACTCTTCCAGACTTGGTAGGTGGGATCAACAAAAGTCACTCAGTTAATAGTATTTGGTGAGAAGAGAGAGGGAGCAAAGACGTTCCTTCCCAGGGAGCTTGTGTCAGGCATGCACTGCTATACAACAAACAACACCCAAGCAGAGCGGCTTAAATGCCAGCTCTTTATGGCTTCTTACAACCTTATGTGGGAACTAGCTACCCTGACCTCCCACAGGCTCCTCATGTCATCAGTTTATATCTCGGGTTGACAATGGTATATCTTTTACCAGATATTTATTCACCTTTAGAGTACAATGCTGTCCAGGTTCTAGAACTAGAAGCAGAGAAACTTCAAGAGGTGTCTGCTAATGTCACTTTTATTCTATTTTTTTTATTTTGGCCTAAGCAAGTTATAGGTCCAGCCTAAATTTCAAGGCTTACCCAGTAGATCCCAACTGTTGATAGGATGAGATAGAAAGAATAGCCAGCTGTCTTTAATACACTAAAGAGCTAATGGACACAGTAACTTTTGCATCACGTCATACTTTCAGCTTTCTTGGGCAATCAGAAAAGAGGACACTGAGTAAATTGTAGTTTTCCCCATACTTTATCTGACCCCCAACAGAGTTCTTTCATGGTCTAGATTAGTTCATGCTCTCGATTGAGTTTCAGTTCTAGACTTAAGGCCTTAGAATATAATAATATAGAGGCAAACTTTCTGGTTTTGGGTTGTAGGTTTCCAAGCAAAGGAAATTTTAGTTTGGAACTCAGGGGTGGGGGTGGGGGGTGGGAATCTCCAGTGCCATCTCATCTTGGGTGGGGTGGGGGGGAATTGTAAGGGTCTCCCTATTAGAATTTTAGCTTGTGATTTCTTTCCTTTTCTCTTTTCTTGAGGGATAAATCGGTAAATGTTACAGAGAAAGCTCCTTGTGGAAAGGAGCCTCAATGTAAATGGTTTCTTGCCAGGCAGAGTTCCTTTTACCCACTAAGATTCAATGTCGGAACTGAACAGATTATGTTATGTAACCTTGCAGTTTAGGAATGGTCACTTTTATCTAATAAGAGAGTTGTCTTAAGGGTTTAGGAAGCAAGGGAAGCGGTGACCTTATTCCCTCAGTACTACTTGATATGGTGACTTAACTGAGAGTTCACTACATGGTATTAATATTCAGTACTTGGATTTTTTTTTTACCACTCTAAAGGTAGTAGGCCTGGGATACTGGAGCCTAAACTGTGTACCGAAGTCTCATGCAATAGCCAACTTTATTCAGAGCATCAGACTATTTATATCCTGAGGGTTGAGAAAACCTTTGAAGAAGCTAAGGTCATGAGAATATTATCTGGTTTTCTTGGCAATTTCTCACAAGCACTCAAAATTCCCCACACACAACTCCATTTTTTGATCATGTTTCAACATTGTATACTATGGTTTCTTCCAGCTTTTTAAAGGATACATAGTTTTATGATTTGAATAAGGTTTGCCATCCAAAATTCGTGTAGCAACATTGTAGCAATATTGAAAGATGGTGAGGCTTTAAAGAGATAACTGGATCTTGGGGGACCCAAGCAGATGAAGTTTAATATAGTTCCTATAACTATATTAAATCCTGCTTCTCACACCAAACTTTCAGTTCTTCTGGCTCTTACAAGTGTTCACTCTCTATTTTTGTAGTGATCCTTGAACAGTATACAGGAATCATATTGCAGATATATTTCATTTTGGCTGCAAACCTCATTTTCCCTTGTTCTGTGTGTTGTGATCAGTTGTGATTTTTGCAATGGTTTCCAGTTTGGGAAAGGATGGAGGGATGAAAGGAATGAGAGAGACAAAAATCCAAAAATATTTGCTCTTTATAAATTTCTCAGGCTCAAGTGTTTTGGTATAGAAATAGAAAATAGACTATGATATGTGATTCTATGGCCTAAATATGCTCCTTTCCATTAATTAGTATGTTGAAACTCAATCCCCAAGTAATATTAATAAATGTGGGTTTGAGGGGATGTAATTAAGTCGTGCAAGTGCCACCTGCTTTGGTAAAAATTATTTGGGGATTTCTAACCCACCTTAGATAATTTAATTCCCAAATAGAAGACATAAAAATCTTTTTATTTATAATAAGCCTTAAGCTAATAGAACTGGGCAGATATCAACCCTCTATATTATTTTGTATTCTTCCTTGATGATAACCCTGAGCTATCCCTTGCCATGTTCCTCTTGGGCCACTCCTACTCCAACAGGCCAGCCCTCATGTTCATGCTCACATGATTCACACTACCCATGGTGTCTTCCTTCCTTCTCTCTCTCTTCCTTGTGGTCTCTGTCTGAGACCCCATACCTGGAATTTCACTCTGTCCCTTCTCTTCCGCCCAGCTCAGACTATAGGCAATTTTTTAACAATTCAGGAATAACTGAGGGCAAGGTTTGCACAACAAAATCTGGTGTACATGAAGATCTCTTTGTCTTAGAGCAACTAAAGCTTGGGGTACCAAATTTAGCATTTGAATGCAAACAGCATCAGACCAAACCCCTACACCTACCTTTCTAACTCAAACTGACTTACAAAAGAGAGTCTAGATAGTATTTCTGTCCTTTTATGTATATGACGACTTAGCAGAAAGTGCTATCATGCCATCCTCATCTTGAAAGCAGAGGAACAGTCATCATCACAGACCAGCTATGCTGCTTCCTTGAATTTGTGCATTCTCCTCTCCTGTGTGCAGCAACTCTCTGTTGTCTATAAATCTCCAATCTTTGGTGGTTAACTGTGAAAATCACAACTGATGAAATGTAGAGAATAAGAGTCAGTGAAGGCTCAGTAGAAATGGGACACCTGCTATCCTTCCCCACCAAGGCTTGTGGGGGAAGGATAGCATTGTGGATAAGGGGGTAGAAAAAAAACCCTTCAAGTTGGAGGATAGGGAGTAGCACAACACTGTCTTCCTAATATGGCAGAACCACTGCACTTACCATAGCATCTGTGGTTTCCTGCACAAGACCTGCACAAAACAAAGCCAGTCAACAATCTAGCACAAAGAAGGGAAAGGCTCCAGAGCCTTCACACCTTCCTTAGTGTCTCTTGAGCAGCTGATAACATCTGGGTGAGATAGGGTATCACTTTTCTCCAAGGATGTGACCCCTAGAAATTTAAGCATGTTTTAGAGCAGCGGTTCTCAACTTTCCTAATACTGGGATCATTTAATACATATCCTCCTATTGTAGTGACCCTCAAACATAAAATTATTTTAATTGACAATCATAAGTGTAATTTTGCCACCATTGTGAATCATAATATAAATATCGGTGTTTTCTAATGGTCTTAGGTGTCCCCTGTGGAAAGGTCATTCAACACCTAAAAGGTCAACACCTACAGGTTGAGAACCATTGTTCTATGGGGACTCATGAGTATGTAGGCAGCAACAATGGACTCTGTAGAGTATTAAAAACAATGACCAAAATTGAGAGGGGGTGGTTAGATAGAATGTGAATCTGGGCAGAATTAGGGGAGAAAAGTGAAATTCATAGGATTTAAAAAAAACAAAAACAAACAAACAAAAACCACTGCATGAAATTCTCAAAGAAAAAAGAATACTAAAGAATAGATTACCTATCCTAAAATATTTGCTTATAGCAGAAAGAATAGATACATTATATACTTATATACAAGTCCAGACTAGCTTCTAATAATAATTCCTTCAGGATTTTTCTCTCAAATAATTTTAGGAACAGCTTACATTTCTTTTCACTTCTTCCATAGGAATATGGACTATGTATGTTTGTATTTATATTATATGTATGTTTTCATTGTTAAAATTACTTATAGCAATCACACATGTCACTTGAAATCATCACAAAAAAATTTATGTTAAAAACAAAAAGACCTAAGAAACTTAAGGGTATGCACATTATTTAAATACATCATTTTCTTCCGAGAGGATCTTTGACATTTGGCAGGAGAGAGATGAAGTCTACCTTAGCAGAGCTTTCTCACATGGGCTTGAGAGTTATGTCTAACCTGGACCATCTAATAGTTGGCATGTCTCAGGAGACTGGAAAGGACTTGTGAAGCACACGAGGACCAAAGCAGTACGCACTCCTGGACATGAGGACAGAAGACCAGGAGCACCACAGCGTTTTTGCATCTTGATTATTTTCTTCTAAACTCATAAAGATTTCTTCTGCGATTAGTATTTGTTACGAACGATTATATAAAATTAAGTTTTGTCTTCTGTGACCAATTTCTAAATGGGTGGGAACCCTCAGTATGAGCACACAGAAAAATCTGATTGGATATTAATAACTATATTACATTCTAATTTAAGGATGGTCTGGCTACGGAAAGATTTTACCTTATACTCTTGAAGTAGAAATACTTTGGTTTCCCGAAAATTATATTGTCCTGTAATTACTCTTTCTGCTGAGTCACAGCTGTTTATCCCTTGAAGGACAATAGTGTCACTATCCAATGGACTACAGAGTTGTTGTTTTGGTTTGAATTTTAAAGGCACTTTTCTTGGACTTCTAGTAATAACAGTATCATCAGGGATGTTTTAATGATTTCTAGTCACATTATATATAGATATATGTATATGGGTATATATATATACATATATATATATACATATATATATGCTAAGTTGTCTAAATATGCAACTTTACTAAATAGCACAGCACAGTGAAGAATCAGGAATTCGAACATTATTGTCAGAGGCGAGGAGTAAACCTTTTTTGCATATGGAGGGAGAGAGCAGAATGTAGACTAAAGAAGGCAGATCCAAGTTTCTTGACATCTAATCCTTCATGTATACTTTCTCTTAGGAGTCAAGAATTACCATGTAGAAGAAGGACTTGGAATCTGACTTTAGAAGATGTACTGACATTTGTTACTGTGCTGCTTAGAATTGATAGGTTTTCTTTTTCTTTTTCTTTTCTTTGTGCATGAGGTATAAGTTGGGAAGAAAGGAGAAGAAACCTGGCATTAGTAACTTTAAGAGACATACTTGAAGAGCCAGGGGTGACTCCACTACATTCTTTTTTGCGTGCTGCTATGGTCATGGCCACACATCGGCAGCCTTGGATGAGGTTCCTAACTGGGCAGAGCATGGGTGAGAATCACAGCTGTGTGGTCATTGAGCTGCTAATATTTCTCTTACCGGGTTTGGAATTCCTCATTCAGAATAGGCTCCAGCATATATAACCCGACACATATGCAGTGTGTGCGCAAATAAAACTTTAAAAATAAGGAAATAATAAGGAAAAATAAGGAAAGAATATATTCAAATGGACTCATTGACAAGAGGGTAAGAATGACTGGAAAACAGAAGAGTTGACTTCTTTGAAATAAAAGAGATCCACTGCTCTAAAAGTCCAGTGATCTATTTTCTTTCATGTGAAACGTGGTTGTTTGCTATTGTATTTTTTGTTGTTGCTATTCTTGTTATGTTTTGAGACAGATTCTCCTTTCTTCTAGCCAAGGTTAACCATAAACTCCTGATTTCCCTGCTTTATTTTTACCCCTGTAAAACTCTGAGCTTATACATTTGTGCAACCACAGCTATCTTATAATTAGATTAATTATTTTCTATAGTCTTGCAGTGTTCATCACTCTGATGAAATACTGGAAACCGGCTAACTTTATAAAGACCTGAGCTTTATAAGACTGCAGACTGCAAACAGTGTCAGCCTGGCTCAGGACAGGAGCAGGGAAGGGGGGAGAGGAGAGGGGAGGGGAGGGGAAGGAGGAGGGGAGGGGAAAGGAGGGGGGAGGGGAGAGAGAGAGAGAGAAAGAAAAGAAAGAAAGAAAGAAAGAAAGAAAGAAAGAAAGAAAGAAAGAAAGAAAGAAAGCCAGAACCAGGCTTGGCTTCTAACGACTTCCTGTTACATAGCTTGGATTCCCAAGAATGACTACCACAATCACTCTCAAGGATGGCTCCTGTTAGAATTCTGACTAAGCTCCACCCCACAGTTACCTGGCAATAGCCAGGTATGCCCCTCCCCACAGTTACCTGGCAACAACCAGGTAGGCCTGGCCTACTATAAAAAGGGCTGCTCCAACCCCTCTTCTTTCTCTTACCTCTCTTAAATCTCTAGCCCCCTCATGGGCTCTCCTCCCCTCGCCCCTCTCTCATGGTCGGCCTCTGCTTCTCTACTCTCTCCTTCTCTCTTCCTTTCTCTGCCTCTACTACCCTCTTAACTCCCCTCCCCATGTCCTGAATAAACCCTATTCTATACTCTACCAGTGTGTGTCTGGTCCTCAGGGGGAAGGGATGAGTCTGCATGGACCTGATGAGGCATCCCCTTCCCCCACACCACCGTAAACCATATTCTCACACCTATTTCTCTTTTTATGATCACGACAGCTCCTATTGATCTAAGGATCATCCAGAACTCCCCTCTTTTTTTTGTTTTCTTTTGTTTTGTTTTGTTTTTCGAGCCAGGGTTTCTCTGTGTAGCCCTGGCTGTCCTGGAACTCACTCTGTAGACCAGGCTGGCCTTGAACTCAGAAATCTGCCTGCCTCTGCCTCCCAAGTGCTTGGATTAAAGGCACATGCCACCACTACGTAGCTCTTCTCACCTCTTAAAGTCCATGTAATCCACAGGGAACAAAGCACATGCCAAAGTTAGTTGAGATTCATGTGTTTCAGGAAACATGGAGAGTCCTGGAAAGAAAAATTAATCTTTCCGACCAGGCAGTTACTTCAGTCTGGTACATCTGCTTCCTTTGGATGCTGTTGCTGATATAATCTTGGAATCCTACAACACCAACTCTGCAGGGGGCTTCCTAATCTTACATATGGGTGCTCTGTGCAGTCTCTGCTAATCTGTAGGAGCTGGAATTCAGTAGAAAACAGGCTATGCTGGGCAGTGGTGGTGCATGCCTTTAATCCCAGTACTTGAGAGGCAGAGGCAGGCAGATTTCTAAGTTCGAGGCCAGCCTGGTCTACAGAGTGAGTTCCAGGACAGCCAGGGCTATACAGAGAAATCCTGTCTTGAAAACCAAAACTACTACCACCACCACCACCACCACCAACAACAAACAAACAAAACAGGCTTGCAACCTGAACTGGGGGTAGAGGGTAAGGGACATTTGAGAAACCAAAGTACATGGTGCTTTTAATGAGTCTGTGGTAAGAGAATGTTGGTTCCCCTTTAAAATGTTTCCAAAAAAAAAGTTAATTTCTCACTTCTCATTTCTCACTTCTCCAGTGAGCTGAAATTTCAAAGGGAGCCAGGTGTGGTGGCTTAGCAACTTGGGTGTGTGTCTATGAATTTGAGGCCAGTCTGGTCTACATAACAAGTTCCAGATCAGTTAGGATTGTATAGGGATACCCCTGTCTAGAACTGAAGTTTTGGAGGAGACCATATAGCCATTTAACATCTATCATGTTATTTTGAATACAGGCACTACTACCTGAAAGGTCACATGATTCTCTTGACACATTCTTGGCAAGACCTCTCTCTGCAGCTAGAACACTGCGGACCACACCAGGGTCAACTGTTCCCTTACACATCTGGTGTGTCATCAATCTTTTACTTTAGAAGTCTGCAACCTTCTAGTGCAGTTCTGGTACCTGAGAGAGGTTCACTCCTTAAGCAACTCAACCTGTTCACTCATGGTGCTCTAGCCTTTCTGTACTGCAGGGCTGTTTTGGTTCTGCCCCTCGTTTCCATTATCCTTTCAAGGTTTCTTGGGGACAACACTTTAATTCTAGTTCTCTTTAATAATTGCTTACTGGCTTTTATTACTTGCATTTGTAAAGTCTATGGTCAGGTGACTTATGAATATAATTGAGAGAAGGCAGTATTTTTGCATGCAGCTTAGTAACTAAAAGCTGTGTTTGTTTTTATAACTAAGAAAATCCATATGAATGTGCTTCTTGAACTGATTCTGTTTTTATTTTTCAGCTAAACTTAATGAAAAAAACCTACTCAAAATCAAGGCATTGTGTTTATATATTATTTATTTTTGTATTGCTAAATTTATTCATTTATTTTTAAAATACGGTGAGGACTAAAACCCACTTGGATTCTATTTCTACACTGCCCACCAGTGGAGCAAGCTGGGGCTTGACTAAGTGAATAGTAAACTTAGAAATATTAATAGTGAGAATGAAACCAAGGAAATAAAAAGCATGAGGTTTGGAAGCTTTAACTTTATTTATAAGGAAAGCTTTAGAAATTATTTACAATAAATACATTTTTCTGTATCAACTTTTTATGACTGAAAGAAAAGGTACTTTTCCACCATGAAAGAAAAGGAGCAGAATTAAGTTAGTGCAGTCAAGGTGCCGTCCCTGAAGCCTTGAATATTAAACTAGATTCTGAAACAAGTTAGTCTAAATCTGATGGCAGTTTTTCAAAAGGCCAGCTCAGAAGTTGAATTTATTACTTTTCAAGGGCAGACTTATACAGCAATTCTTCCAAAAAGCAACTGAAGAGCCACTCTCTATATAAAGTCTATTAGAGTGGTCTCAGTTTCTTACAAATCATATCCTAAGCAATGACTGAGGACCTGGGTCATGTCACAGACATTACATTCATTTATCTACTTTGTAGTTTTGCAGGTTGTTTTCGACCTTCTTGCTTGTGCTGGGCATCTTACTTTTTATCAGATGGAAAACCAACAATTACCCATCAACCTAACTGGCTATTCAGGGGCAAGGGGCAGATAGATTGAACAAACACAGTGATGTTTCTATTACTTTTAGGAATGTATGACTTATAAATCCCGTGTGTGTGTGTGTGTGTGTGTGTGTGTGTGTGTGTGTGTTTGCACACTTGAGAAAGGATTGGGGGTTGAAGGAGGTAGTAGTTTCAGTTCAGGCTCCATTCCCATGCACTCTGTTCAATAGTCTTTATAGGCGGTCCAAGGATTTGTAGGACCAGTGACAACTGGAAACTGGATAAGAGTCTCATAGTCACAGGCTCTACCATAGCCCGGCTAAATCATTATATATTTAGACATTCTAAAACCTTTTCCAAGTTGATATTACTCAAAAGCTCCGAAGACCAAAGATACAATTCGCTGACCACATGAAGCTCAAAAGGAAGGAAGATCAAAGTGTGGGTGCTTCCGTCCTTCTTAGAAAGGGGAACAAAATACTCACAGGAGCAAATAAAGAGACAAAGTGTAAAGCAGAGACTGAAGGAAAGGCTATCCAGAGACTGCCCCACCTGGGGATTCATCCCATATACACTCACCAAAACCCATTACTATTGTGTTTGCAAAGAAATGCTTGCTGAAAGGAGCCTGATATAGCTGTCTTCTGAGAGGCCCTGCCCGAGCCTCACAAATACAAAGGTGGATTCTCGCAGCCAACCATTGGACTGAGCATGGGATCCCCAATGGAGGAGTTAGAGAAAGGACTGAAGGAGCTGAAGGGGTTTGCAACTCCATAGGAAGAACAACAATATCAACCAACCAGACCCCCCCCCCCTAGAGCTCCCAGCAACTAAGCCACCAACCAAGGAGTTCACATGGAGGGACACATGGCTCCAACTGCATATGTAGCAGAGGATGGCCTTGTCAGGCATCAATGGGAGGAGAGGTCCTTGGTCCTATGAAGGCTGGATAGATGCCCCAGTGTAGGGGAATCAAGGGCAGGGAGGCAGGAGTGGGTGGGTGGGTGGAGGAACACCTTCATAGAAGCATAGGGAAGGGGGATGGGATGGGGGTTTCTGGGATTGGGGGAAACCCAGAAAAGGGATAATGTTTGAAATATAAGTAAGAAAATATCCAAGACAAAAAAAAAAAGGACAACAATAACAAAAATATAAAACCCTTTCCTTTAGGGTTTATCCAAGACTTAAAGTATCTGTGTTCTGACACATACCCACCCAAGAACATGGAAAGTCACCAAGAATGCTCTCCATTTCAACAAAATTAATTAAGTTGGTGTTGGTGAATGGTGAATAGGCATCTGGATGATTTAAATGCTCCTCGGGAGATCTGAGTGTGACCCAGGGTTGGAACGCACAGCTCCACTCATGCTCAAATGGACCCAAAGGCAACTTAAATGGCTTGTTAAACAGGGGTACGGGTGCATCCGAGTCTATGTGGCTAGAACCAGTGAATCCTAAGACTGACTTTGCAGGGAAAGCTGTCATCTGTGTATTTACCTGCATCTCAGGCTGTTTCAGTCTGGTGACCTTGAAGGCCGGGATTGTGGTCTGTGTATTTGCAACCTTCATCAGGTGACAGAGACGAAGGAGAAGAGTGGAGGATGAAGTAAAGATTCTAAACTATATGACAAGCAGGGACAAGTAAGGAGGTAGGGCTCCAGTCAGCCAAATCACTAGCTCATGGTCGAGAATGGCTGAGACCTAGATCAGTGAAGAATCCTAGAGGCTCTCCTTGTTTGGAAAACAGCTGCTAGAAGGGTCCCTTTAAAAAAACGTGATAGCAAGCCACTGGGTGGAATTGTCTTTTTTTTTTTAATTGGATATATTTTATATTTACAATTCATTTCCCTTTTTCTGGTTCCCCACCCGGGTCCCACATGCCCTTTTCCCTCCCCCTGCTCCCTCATCCACCCCTCCCACCTCACTGTTCTTGTACTCCCCCACAATGATGCTTTGGTCCATTCTAGCACCAGTGTCCACTCCTTTCTTCTTGTCAGACATCACTTGGTATGTGATTTATGTCTTTGGTGTTCCAAGATTCTAGGCTAATATCCACTTATCAGTGACTGCATACCATGGGTATTCTTTTGAGACTGGGTCACCTCACTTAGTATGACGTTCTCGGGTGGAATTGTCTTAATCCGAATGATTAGCAAAGTCTTATGATTCAAAGCGAAAGAGAAGCTGTTCTTCAGGCCATGGGCTGCTAATATTTAGGTCAAGAGCACATGACACACAAAACCAATGCGTTTCTAAGAGTAATAGAAATATTATTACTGCGTTCGTTCCGTCTCTCTGCCCCTTGCCACTGAGTATCCACTTAGTTTGATGTGTAATTCTTGATAAAACCTTGCTGTCTCTCAAAAATTTGTTCAATATCAATCATTGATTAATAGAATTACTTTGTGACTTTTATAGTGGGAGAAACGCTGTGTATCGAATGTATCTACGTACAAAAGTATGTGGGCAAGGTGTTAACAGAAAGACAACACTAAAAACGTACAGCTTTGGAAGGGTTTATATATTGATTTATTTTCTGGGGGGGGGGTCAGGGCACAGCAACAGAGAGCACAGATCCAAGGGACAAATAAGAGACTTGTCAGGAAGTGCTAAGGACACCATGAGTTCTCTGATTGCCTATGGTGATGCTCTTGAGTCCCCTCCCAGACCTTGCCTCTGGGAACCAGGGTCACTTTTGTATTTCATCTCCAATTCTCAGGTATAACTTTGATGGTTATTTAACTCTCGGATCTTACCTGAAACTAAACAAAACAGTATTCCCTAGAGAGCACTGGTGCTTAACTTAAAGGAACTCCCAAATGCCAATGAGTAGCTTGAATATCTACAGAAAGTACAAGACCTCAAGATAATTAGCCTTTGTGAGAAGCAGCCAAACTGAACATTTGGTTGATAACTCTTGTTCTGCCTTCTCATTCTAGCAGGGACTTGTGATTTCCCAACAAAGGCAGTGGAGTTGCAAAACAGCAGGACTTTGCTACAGTTAGTAATTAATGAGGTGCTAAAAGTGCCAGAGCAGAGGCTCCCAGACCCAGTGTGTGACTCAAAGGGATGTGAAGCACCCAGCCTTTCAAACAAGTGTCAGTTAAATAAACAGAGAGTCAAGTGAGTCCAGTCTGTGGAATGGGAAATGGCGAACTACTATCGGGACACATCACAAAACTGTGTAATACAATATTAGAAAGATTAGTCACTACATTTTTGCAAATTGTGAAAAACTGGAATTTTTTTCCCCCTCCTCCCTCCAGTTCTTTAGAAGGTGTGTAATTATCTGCCTTCAGTATTCAGGGGAGTCAAAATGAACTCCTAATCAACCCTGGTGTTCAAATAAATAACCAATCTGTTACAGTTTCCCACCAGCATGACTTTGCTTTATTCCTTTAATGTATATTAATCAATCAAGTTAATTATTAATATTAGAAGACAAGCCAAAGCACTTTATTTATCAACTATAGCTGAGGACTTAAACACTAACATGAGTTTTCTTTGCTAGAAGAACATTACTGAAAAAGAATGACATAAGGTGTCATTTTTTGCCAAAAATAAAATGTGTTGTGTTTTCATTTTATTTAAGAGAAAAAGAATTCTTGAATAAATTCAGATGACTGTTATTATTCACACTAGATTTCATGGTTTCTTCTTTCTTATTATTTACAAATTTCTTTATGTAAAGGAATTTTGTGGTTGTCTACACTTTTCTGTAATTATAATCAGGTCTACTGTTGTATGTTAATAAGTTTCTTCAAAATGAGTATTATATATATAAATGTATATATCTCTATAAAATGTTATTTAGAGCATCTATCTATCTATCTATCTATCTATCTATCTATCTATCTATCTGAAGGCTCCCTATGTGATTGGAGGTCAAAAATAATTTGATGAACTTGACTACCTAGCCATGGAGTCCTGTTAGGGATTCTTAAACACATTTCTGTTTTGAATGATGTGTAGTACATCTGCTTCAGGGTCACTGAAATTTTTTTCATGTTTAACAAATGTACTGAGATTTAACATGCAAAGCAAATGAAAGAACACTTTAAAATAATTCTAGTGTTAATGTTTGTGAGAATTAAGCAAGTCCCTGTTGTATTCCTTCACAATATGGAACTAATACAAGCCTGCTGGCCATAAAAAAGACACTTGACATTTATACACTTACAAAAGAGTATGTGTGCTCGTAGAAGCTGTATCTCATAGAATTGGGTTAGTACATTTCAAATTGGAGAAATAAATCTTTCATGATGATAGGTTTATCTGATTTGAGAGAATTTATTAAATATGAGCTGATAACAGAAACTAACGGTCTCATGCTAAAGCTATTATTGTGAATTTGGAATTTCAAGACTTTAAATCACACAGACTATCATTAATGACCTTACATCAGAGATCTCTAGTGCTGGCACCAGTGTTCGAATGAGGCAGAGATTTAAATCACTTGAGTTGAAGTAATTAAGAAAGACCCCAGTTGCTTTTTTTCTATTCAGTTGTGTTTGGAGGAGGCTTGGTTTTAACACAGGAACTTCCCATTTTGATCTGCACATTGAGAAAAGGATTTCAACGCTGAAGTCTTTTCCTACAACATGCTCTAGAGGGAGTCAAGTCTAAGGAAGTTGTGTTTGAGGGATTTCAAATACTGTTGGCTCTTTTCATAAATTCATTTCCTTGATGACAATCTACTTTGACTCTCTCAGTTAATAAAGACTGAGGCCAGGACTTGCTTGGAATCTAGAACTCATGAGGCCAAGGGAGAGGCGAATTCCTGTGTGAATCAATTAGCATTTCACAGAGAACATACCTTGTCCCTGTCTCAAACTGCTTGGATCATGTTGTGCACCAATATACACTATACCCTTTGGCATGAATGGAGAGAGAGAGAGAGAGAGAGAGAGAGAGAGAGAGAGAGAGAGAGAGAGAGAGAGAGAGAGAAAGAGAGGATGCAGATGAACAGAACTTTAATGGGAGAGGAAAAAAATAACTCAGTCCATCCCAACTGGAATGGTACAATTGGAAAAACTCTTAACCTTGTTGAAGTTCAAGTCTTTGATTCTGCTAATTGGAAGGCTAAATTAGGTGTCTGGCCTAAGCTTTATGATTTTCGGAGAAGACGATTTCAACACTTGTTCTTTTTATTGCATGATTGTTTTCACTTGGTATGCCATCAGCTTCTATGCACAGATATAGAAATCATGTGTAGCTCTCAAGGCCCAACTCAGAGATTTTATTATTCCACTAACATAAATCTTGTCCCCTCCCCTCCATGCTACGGGAAAAATTTTTTAAGTTTCACCTGAAGTTTGCTCTTCCTCCTCTTGCCATTATCATATCCTGCCTATATCACAGATATTTTCTTGGGTGTCTTCCACCTCAACAAAATGCTTAAGGAACATACGTACAGGAATAAAGTGATCTGAACTTTACACCATTCATGCTGTTTAACCTGAACTGTTCATAGTAGACATTGAACAGAGATTTATCGAGAAACTGAAAACGCAATTCTTTGACATAAGGACACTGACTTTTCAAAAATGTATTTAATCATGGATGGAGTTTTTAAAAATCAGTTCACACACACACACACACACACACACACACACACAAAATCATTTCATGACTGCAGCTCCTCAAGCTTCAGTGAAAGAAATGCCTATGAGGATATCATTTTAGGAAATTCTCTTTGAAAAGCAAGAGAGAAAATGTTATTTGGTATTTTTCCAAGCTTTTTTTTTTAAGAGTTCATGTAGTTTCAGTGTTTTCTGTTGACCACTAGCTGATGTAGACCCAAATTTATTTTGAGTGAATGCTTTCGAAGGCCTAAAGAACATGCTCATTCTGTCAGTCTCCTATAGCCCTTGGAGAGATGGAGTAATCAGCATTTTTCCTTTTCCTTTTCCTTTTTTTGTGAGAATTTTTTTTAATTATTTTTATACACTCCATAATTCAATCCCCACCCCACCAACCCCTGTCCACCCTTTGGCTGTTCCACATCCCATGCCTCCTCCCTTCCCCCTATCTCCACATGGATGGCCCTACCCCCACCCCACCTGACCTCTAAACTCCCTGGGGCCTCCACAGCACTCTGGAAGACCCAACAAGCTGCTGAATGAGTCAGATGCAGATATTTGCACCCAACCTGCAGCAGTGTACCCCTGCTGTTAAATTAGGGAAGGCTGAATGAAGCTGAGGGCGACCCTGTAGGAGGACCAGTAGTCTCAATTAATCTGGACCCTCCCCCACGCCCCTCACTGGCCGGCATCTCTCAAACACTGGATCACCAAACAGGCAGCATGCACCAGCTGATATGAGGCCCCTAGCACACATACGATAGAGGACCGCTGGGCCTGTGTTTGTTCATCCAGAGATGATGCACCTAACCAGCATTTTTCTTAATCAAGGCTGACTTACTTCCAAAGCACAAAGGACTCAAGTTTTCAACAAAAGCTAATGTTGGGATCAGAGACTCAACACCTAGGGCAATATGCTGGATTAGCTTTCTTCTGCAGGGTTTTATCCACGGTTGTGGGCTTTTCCAATGTGATACCTTCCTGCTGATGCTTTTGTACTTTTATTTCTACTCTTGCTCCTTCTGTTATATAGGAATTTGCCCTCTCCCTCTATCGACAGACAGGATTTTAAGCAGAGAAAGGAGTAGTATTGGGAGCTTGCCTTTTGAGGGTTTCAGTTATGCAGTCAAGGTGCTGAGAAGTGACAGTTGCATGCTCTTTCCTAAATGTGATATTTTTAATAACAACCCCTACCTTAGACTCAGGGAATACTGAGAAAAAGGAGAAATTCAAAGCTGAAAGATGAAGGGGGAATACTGTGAAATGATGCTTCTCATCGCAGTTCAAAGGATGTACATTTAGCTATGGATAGTGATGGCTTCTGGGAAAGTAGGTCCATTTTTTTTTCTGGTCAATGGTTTCTGGAAGGTTACCCATACTGAAAGTGGATGGTCCCACACCCAAGCACACACAGGCAGCACTAACTGCAATCAGTGGGTCATAAAATAAAAATAAAAGCACAAACAGGAGAATAGGAGGAGCAGGAAGATAAAAACAAATGGAAAGGGGAGGTATTGGTGGGGTCTGGGCAGAGAGACAGGGGATATTTGGTTTAGTTGTTATCACGATAGATTGTATTAATTTGTAATATTATCAATGAATAAATAAAAATATTTTTAAAATGTTATTTAGACTTTTTTAGTTTGTTTTTACTTTTTTATTTTTTATTTTTTTAATTTTTTATTGGATATATTCTATATTTACATTTCATTTCCCTTTTTCTGGTTCCCCACCCCCCCCCAAAGGTCCCACATGCCCTTTTCCCTCCCCCTGTTCCCTCATCCATCCCTTCCCACTTCCCTGTTCTGGTATTCCCCTACACTGATGCTTTGATCCTTTCCAGCACCAGGGTCCACTCCTTTCTTCTTGTCAGACATCATTTGGTATGTGTATTGTGTCTTTGGTGTCCCAAGATTCTAGGCTAATATCCACTTATCAGTGACTGCATACCATGGGTATTCTTTTGAGACTGGGTTACCTCACTTAGTATGATGTTCTCCAGCTCCATCCATTTCTCTAAGAATTTCATGAATTCATTGTTTCTAATGGCTGAATAGTATTCCATTGTGTATACATACCACATTTTTTTATATCCATTCCTCTGTTGAGGGACATCTGGGTTCTTTCCAGCTTCTGGCTATTATATATAAGGCTGCTATGAACATAGTGGAGCATGTATCCTTATTGCATTCTGTGTATATTTCCAGGAGTGGTATGGCTGGGTCCTCCGGAAATATTATGTCCAGTTTTCTGAGGAACCACCAGACTGATTTCAAGAGTGGTTGTACCAGCTTGCATTCCCATCAGCAGTGGAGGAGTTTTCCTCTTTCTCCACATCCTCTCTCCCTGTTTCTCCCTGTCCACATCCACCTGATGTCTTCTGAGTTTTTAATCTTAGCCATTCTGACTGGTGTGAGGTGAAATCTCAGGGTTGTTTTGATTTGCATTTCTCTAATGACTAATGATGTTGAACATTTTTTAAGGTGTTCCTCAGTCATCCGAATTTCTTCAGGTAAAAAGTCTTTGTTTAGCTCTGTACCCCATTTTTGTATACAGTTATTATTTAGACTTTTTAAAAAGCTCAACCAATCAATCCTTTAGCTTTTTTTTTTTGCATTTATTTAAGTGTAATCCATTTTATTTCTTATATTGTGGGAACCCTTTCACTTGGTGATTACCATAACTGAATCCCTAACAATAAATGTCAAATTGAATAGTTGACCCTTTGTGCGGGAAATCTTTTGTATCTTCATGTTCTTCAAAGTGCTATATGATGGACACATGAGGTTTCACTTCGGGGAGAAAAAAGTTGTCCTAGTTGGGGCTTCTATTGATGTGATAAAGAACAGTAACAAAAACAACCTGGGGAGAAAATGGTTTATTTTATCTCACAGCTCCCAGTTCACACTCCACTGTTGAGGGGAGCCAGGACAGAAACTCAAGACAGGATCCTGGAAGCAGGAACTGAAGTGTAGACCATAGAGGAGCAATAGATGCTTCTGGTTAGCTCCCCCTGGCCTGTTCAGTTTTCCTTCTTACACACATGCCCAGGGATGGCATCACACAAAGTTGGCTGTGTCCTTCCCATCAATCAAGAAAATTCCTCACAGACTTATCTATGGAATAATTACAGATGATGGTTCCTCATTTCAGATCCCTTCTCTCTAGATGTGTCTAGATTTGCGTTAAGCTGATAATCAATGCACAGGAACTCCCTTCCCCACTTTACTCTCTTGGTCTTCCCTTTGGGAGCAGTCTTCCTATTTTTCCATCTAGCAGAAACCTGTTCATATGTTTTAAATTGCTATAGCCTTTGTTTCTTTCCTATGCTGCAGAATCACAGGGAGAATCACTGCCATTTAAAGACTTGCCAGAAAATTTAGAGCTGTCAATCAGAGAGTGTGAAGAATCAAAGCAATTTATTTAGTATTAAAGCACAGGTAGGAATATGAGACAGAGAGGGACAAAGTCACTCACTAAGAGGGCTTTGATTGGAACCATGACAGCATTGGTTGCCATTCTTGTCTATCCCTTAGATGTGCAACATTCAAGGGTATTTTTTAATTCCCCTCTCATCACCTCTCTTGATCACGGTGTCTCCTCTCTGGCATTCTGTTGAGCTGAGTAGTGTGTAGTAAGAGTATTTCACAGTTGTTTTGTGAATACTAGTTGACCCTGTTAATTTCTCAGTCTTTGTTATAGAACAGAGATGTTTTCCTATAAAACCACATTATTGATGTGACAGAAAACAAAACATATTTTGTATTTCAAAACATAAAGTCACTATGGAAAAAATGTCAGGGTTAGGATAACTGGTATCTTCTGTGACTTTATAGTCTAAGTTTCTGCACCATCTTTGGGACCTCTTTCACAGCATGAGTTGTGCCTATAAATGACAGAGAAACTAATGGTGACATGACCAAACTAAAAGCTCTTAGTGATGTTTGCTCTTTTCTGGTCTTTCATTGTGGTTTGCTTCTGCCTTTCCTCTTGGCTTCAAAGACTACCTGAACCATAGTCTGATTCCTTTCCCTACTGAAGATGATTTTAGTGGGCTACTTCAAGGCCTTTTGGCTGTGAACTAGTGCAAGTGTTGTAAGTTCTAAGATCGATTTGATAAAGATCTAAAACCTCTCCCATATCTTGTCATGCATTCCTTCCTTTCATCCTTCATTTTCTTTTTTCATGTTTCTTTCAATTTCTGTGAATTAAGAAATTGATATTAAAATTCTGTTGAGGGGCTTCTAAATGGGTTATTAATAACACAAGTAAATAAGGAACCTCAAATTCAAAAAAACAATGTCATAAAATTATTTTCAGAATTTAGAATTGAACACATCACAGCCATTGCAAACATTAAGGACCAGTTATCAAACATTACCTGGGAAAAAGTTCTGTCATAAGGTTCATAGTGACCTAGAGACTACCTAGAACCATGTAAAATTGCTTTAATGTCTTTACCTCATGTATGATATTTGTTACCTGTATTGAAGTATTCTTTGAGACAGTTCTTATCAATACTAGATATAAGTAAGAAAAAACAGTAAGTAAGCATTTTCAGTTTAATTGTAAAATTTCTGAGGGGTATAAGCATCATAGATGTTCAGGTGAGCATGTTTCTCTAATGTGAGGACGTTGACCATTGCAGTAGCCTAGAGGAAAAAGTTTGGGTCAGACACAAAAATGGGTATTATATTATCCTCTAGGCTTGTTCCCAAATGACCTTCTGTGGCTGGCTAGGCTATATGTCCCCCAAGTGCCCATAAACTGTCAAAAACAGAGGGACTCTTTTGAGATAAATTTTTTCACGCATGAGGATGTGTGGAGCAGTTCGCATTCAAACTATGGCATTCCACCACTGCTCCCTATAGGCCCATAAAGTGAAAAACATTTGTTTCACTTTAAGAGTCCTCACAGCTTCATATTTACAACATTATTCTGAAGTTCAAAGTTCATAGTCTCTTCTGAGTCTCATGGCAATCCTTTAACCATGAGCCCCCATTAAAACAATAACAACAACAAACAAGCAACAAACAAATCGGATTCCTCCAATATAAAATAGTAC
Organism: Apodemus agrarius; assembly: GCA_964023405.1. Lineage (NCBI taxonomy): Eukaryota > Metazoa > Chordata > Mammalia > Rodentia > Muridae > Apodemus > Apodemus agrarius. Next base: position 4,216,935 of record OZ030027.1, on the reverse strand, counting down.
AGAGTAAATATTTCTATTCAATAAATGAGAATCAGAAGTATAGCATTTAAAGAGAAGGCCAAAGCAAAAATATAAACCAGGAAACATTTACTGGATATAGATGTTTGCATGTGGGGCATGTGGTGGCATTATCTGTGTTTTGCTGGCCCTGCTACCATGACCATGTTTTATGAAGCACATGACGTTTCTCTTAGGCCAATTCCACTTCTTAGGGTTTTTATCACTCTGAGATCTCCATTGCAATTTAGTCTTCATCTGCACAGCTTCAAATAGCACTCACTTTAGGAGCTACATACCAGGTACCTAACTCTGTAACATGTTACCATACCTAATATGCTTCTCTCTGAAATCTTGGTGCAAACTCTAATGGTCTAGTCACTCTTGCATTTGCTATACTATAAGAGAGCCCTACATGGTGATGCCACAATATGCTGCTAGCTTAAATGGGTCTGTCCTACTCAGAGCATGGCAGCAGCGTTTCTGTGTGTTGTAGGGTTAAATCTGAGGAAGCTCTTCTTAGGTTACCAGCAGAAACTCCAGGGAGCACTTTCTTTTTAAATGAAAGTAATTCACACATCTATAGGTGGGGTAGTGACTCAAGTCATCTTTCCTATAATACCAGAGCAGTGTTTCATTTCTCTTTCAAAACATTATTAATTTACCTAGCAATTATAATAATACGATTCCCACACTGAACTTTTTGGAAACTAGAAATGTACTTGTGATTTCAGACAATGTGTTTCCCCACTTTCTGTATGCCTTTTTCCTGTCTCACTGTAAGGAACTTGGTTCATATGTAATCCATTTACAGAATCCCTTCAGAGATTGGTAGTACTAAATATATACATAGTCCCATCTTCTCTTTGTTCTATTGGTCAGGTCCATTCAGACTTGAGTAGTGTCAGACTATATTGGTGAGGATTATGTCTCCGTGTTTTCTAAATTATTCAGCTTAGTGTACATTGTTATAAAATTCTAAACTTTATTTTGCTTCTGATTACCAGATTCACTTTTATACTTATCACTTACTTACTCATTTATTCTATGTGTGCCTGTTCATGTGTGTTGGCCATGGTATATATGTGAGGTCAGAGAAAAACTTGTGGAGTTGAATCTCTCCATCTTCAATGTGGGTCTAAGGGATCAGACTTGGTGACAAGCACCCACTGGCTATTCACTTTTCTTATAAATGCTGTAAAATGAGAAGACTTACCCAAGACTTCCAGCCTTCTATGCATGCTTTATAAATAGCTATCTGACATTGCTAGGACAGGTAGTGAGATTAACAGAAAAACAATAGCTCAAGTTAAAGATAGTAACTAAGCATAGAGAAGCAAACACTGGTGTATTGGTTGGTTTTGTGTGTCAACTTGACACAGGCTGGTGTTATCACAGAGAAAGGAGCTTCAGTTGGGGAAGTGACTCAGTGAGATCCATCTGTGGGGGCATTTTCTCAATTAGTGATCAAGGGGCAGAGAATCCCTTGTGGGTGGTGCCATTCCTGAGCTGGCATTCTTGGGTTCTATAAAGGATCAGGCTGAGCAAGCCAGGGGAAGCAAGTCAGTAAGGAATATCCCTCCATGGCCTCTGCATCAGCTCCTGCTTCCTGATTTGCTTGAGTTCCAGCCCTGACTTCTTTTGTGCAGGAATAGAAACCTTGACTAAGACAAATTGGTACCAGAGTAGTGGGGGTATTCCTGTGACAACCTAACCATGTTTTGGGGAAGACTGTGGAAGGACTTTGGAACTTTTTGCTAGGAGGGACATTTGGAAGTTAATAGTTCTATGGAATGTTGGGTAGAAACTTGGAAGATAATGTTGAGAACAACACAGAAGATGGAGGCCTGGCTTGTGAAATTTCAGAGGGAAGATTAAAGACTCTTATCAGGCCATGTTTTGATTGTGAAGAATCTGTGGTTTTGGTTAGCTGGGGCTGAAGAATCAACTGTGATTAACAAGATACCAGAGCCACTAAACACAAACCTTTGTGTTATGGGAACTATTGATGCTGGTTAGCTGGAGCTAAGAAATTAGCAGTGATTAAGAAGAGACCAACATCACTGAGGTGAAATCTTCTGGGAAGTATTTTCTAAGAGTACACAGAGGCTTTGTTCCAGAGATAGCTAAAGTGGTAATTTGTGCTGTGTTGCTGGACTTGCTAACGTGTAAGAGTCATCAAGGTGGTACTGGTTTTGAAGGCATGAAGGATCATGAATAGCAGCTAAGGATTGGCACTGTGAGACAAGACCATGAAATACCATTGGTGAAGGTGCAGCCTCAGTTGCAACTGATGGCCCAGGATTGAAGGGGTCATGCAAAGGAGCTGAGGCTTGGCACCATGAAGAGAGCCCATGAGAGGCTATTGGTAAAGCCTAGTTACAGCAAAAGACAGCAGTGTTTTGGAGTTGCCAGTACCATGAGTTGACCTTTAAGAACTGCAGCAGCAGTGGAGTACAGGCAGCTGGAACCTAGAAGACAAGATGTGTACTACAAAGGGCAGAGCTGAAGAAGTGACCCAAGCCCTTGGAGGAGCCCAGAGTTAGATCACAGACACTCAACCACTAGAGTTTGAATTTTGCTTTTGATTGTGATTGTGCCATGATAATTTTCCCTCTTGAAGGAAGAAAGTATTTTAGTGGAGCCCACAGTTAAAAGAATTTGAATTTTAAAAGATATTGGACATTTAAAGGGATCGAACTTTTAATATGCATCAGCTCCTGCTTCCTGATCTGCTTGAGTTCCAGCCCTGACTTCCTTTGGTGATTAACAGCAATGTGGAAGTTTAAGCTCAATAAACCCTTTCCTCCCCAACTTGCTTCTTGGTCATGATGTTTGTGTGTAGGAATAGAAACCCTGACTAAGATAACTGGTGAGATATTTAGAGTAGAAGTTAATTGGAAGATACTTTATAAACATAATAATAGCAGTTGGAAATTCTGAGATGCCAGCAAAACAGTGAATAGCAGTAGATGCTTGAAATGCCTAATCAAGTCCGACTTGACCTAGTAACTTAAAAAACAAAAACAAAAACAAAAACCAGAGCAAGTTAGGAGTCATTTACACAGCAGGGGATAGAATTATCAGTTTTCTCTTTTAAACACACTATGTGTATGGATCCTGGAGGATGTCCATTTTGGAAATATTCAGGTGTAATATGGAAATGTATGGAACTGTACATATATGGAACTAAGTTTAGAAGATCAGATGGGACAAGGGGCATAGACTTGAGTGTTGCTGGAATATGAGGTATTCACAGAAAAGTGTGTACTGCATGTGAAGAGACAGATGCCAATAAAAGGTGAGACTACCAGTAGAAAGAGCAACTAGAAAACAGTAATGGACCACTGAAGAAGTGTTTGCTGACTTCCCTAGGGTGCAATGGAGCAAGGAGAGGAAGTAGGACCTTCTTTGATGGTTACTGTTAATGAAATTCACGATCACCACTGGGAAGTAGCTAACAAGAAAGCTTCAGCCATGCAAGTGACAAAGGAGCAGAGCCCTTGCCCATGTCAAGCTGTGAAGATCAAGAATGGTTAATATGAGCAAACACAACACAGGTCAGTAAGAGCAAACACATAGGCTCTTCGCAACCAGAAGCCATACACATGTGAAGACAACAAGTAAAAAGGTTTTTCTCTTTAATCCTCAGGTTAAAAATCAGAAGTTAGATACATTTATTTATTTATTTATTTATTTATTTATTTATTTATTTATTATTTATATGTTTTGGTTGAAACAAGATTAAAATTTCTGTCAGGAGGGACCGCAAAGACCAAGGCCTGAGAACTGTCAAAAACATGGTTAAAATGTTGGACCGTAGAATCCTAGGCTGTGCAAAAGGCCAATGTAACAATACACATGAAGTAGTTAACATTCTGGGAGCAATCATATGTAAAGGAGCCAGGGATGTTAATTTGGCTAAAGATATTTATGAGTATGGAGAAGACAGGACTGGCAACCTGTGATGGAAATGAGACGCTTATGCTTATATTTCAATTTCTTATTAGCTTCTTATCCTAACGTGCTCCAGATACTAAATGTAAGGGGTGAATAAGAGAAAAGTGCCTTTCTTGCCCGAAGTAGAGAATAATGCACTCTAGAAGTTGGTATTTTTCTTTCTCCTATATGATTACTGTTATAAGATGCTTGTCTGTGGCTCAGTGTCTCAATGCAATAATCATTCCATTCCATGCTCAACAAAGACCATTTAAGGAAGAACCCCTGGAATAAATAAAAAAGAGGCAGGACATTTCCCACAACACCTATATAAGCATTCTGTCCTTGTCATGATGTTGAAGTTTTTTGGATCTATTTTTACTGAAAGTGACTCCTGAAGGTAGTGAGTTTACAGAGAGATTGACTTCATAACAGCTTCACACAGGCAGAGATGAGTGACCAGGTCAAAAAAGTAAGGTATGAATGAAAACTGGTGACCCTAGTGGTTGTAGAGAAACACAAGTTGTCATTATCATTAATTTTTGCGTGTCTATTTTTATTTGAAAGATGGCCTTACTCTGTAGCCCTTGCTGGCCCAGAACTCACTATGTAGACCAGGTTGGCCTTACACTCAGAGATCCTACTTTCTCTGCTTCCTGAGTATAGTGGGAATAAAGGCATTTGCCACCATCCTTAGCTGTAATTAATTTTTTCCAGAATATTTTTTATATTTCTGGTAGCTTATAATTTAATAAAATTTTACGACATGAGTAAACTTAGCCAACTGCAACCTTGTTTCACTTTCAACTGTGGTAAACAATAGAAATCATACAGACTATATATCTACAGAGATAATATTTAGAAAACATCTCTAATTCTGATAGGTCAAATTATTAATAAATATGGCACGTGAAGCTCAGAAGAACATAAATATTTTTGTTGGAGAGGCACCACGTGTTTGCTGCCGTGATGGTCTATTTCCAGAGATGACTGGCCAGATTAAGTTCCTTTAGGGCAGAACTCGTGCTGTCTTTCCATCTTGGAATTCAGTGCTAACCCACTGCACTAAATATAGATGATGATCAATGTCTTTTCTTAAACACGAAAAACCATCCCCCCCCCCGGAGGGAAATTACAGTGTGAGATGCTATGAAATATACGAGAGAAATTTCACTAATAGGAATCAGAATCTTGCTGATCCGGGGCTCTATATTGAAGGTAGGAAGTACAGCATAACTATGAATTACAGTGTGTGGTCGTTGACATGAACATCTTTCTTTCCTTTTATAACATTGAATCAAGTAAGCGCATAGAGCTGGGTGTGGCTTGCAGTAGCCAGAATGATAACTTATTGCATTGACTGATTGTCTTGGATAAGGAAGTAAGAATGCCATTTCCCCTTTTCTCTGAAAGTTCACCTTCATACTGTTCCTTTGAAGAGTATTTTCTCAGTTTTTTTTTTCTTTTGAGTAGAGGGCTTGTCAGATCACACACTTCCAGACTCAATTTTTATGTATCCTGAGGATAATTCTCAAATTTCTGGACTAAACGTAAACATCTGTGTGCTCTGTGTAAACGGAGGCTCTCTGAGAGTTGGCAAAGATTTGCTGAGAAAAATAGGGTGGTTTATTTGTATCCATAAAGTTGCTTAGAATGTTTAGTAGATATAACAGAATCATTGAAGCTTGATATATATTAGCATGTCTGACTTGTTCGTTACCTCTACTGTCACTTCAGCCGTGACTACGTCTCACTTCTACCACAGATTTCTCTGGAATGTGTTGACGTCTTTTTCTCTTGGTGATATTTACTGTGTCTCTTCTCCACTGTTTGCATAGTATGACCAACCCTTCACCATCCCCATCTGTGTCTACCTGGCATGATTATACAAATATAATTCTGGCAACATTTTAAAAAGACCCCAAGCAATCTCTACAAGGAATAATATATAGGCATTGTTCACATTCCTTGCACGTATGAATAATAAGTTTGTAATCCTTACCCTGACAAATATATTAAGTGCTGTCAGAGTGACGACAATACAACTCAATTCTAAATTATTGCCATTGTAACCTAAAGCTGAACTGAATATCCGAGTATGTTAATAAAAACTGAATTGGAGATCAAGGACAACTAATATGAGCCTATGTCAAGGGAAAATTCACAGGGTTTCTAAGAGTTCTACCACTTAAGAAATTGGGCTTAGGATAGAGCTTACCTAAGACTCAATGAGTCTTTAGGTAAGAATGGGTTCATTTTTAGTAGATTATGCAAGCCAGTAACATGTTAAAGTTAAGGAGTCTGGGGCTTGGGATCCTCAATCTTTTATCATGGAAGCAATACATCCTGGTTTCTTTTTTGTAATTGTTTTTCCCGGATATATTCTTTATTTACATTTCAAATGTTGTACCCTTTCCCCCTCCCAGGTAGCCCATATCCCATCCTCCCTCCCCTTATTTCTATGAGGGTGTTCCTCCACCCAATGCCTCCCATTCCACCCTCCCTCAATTTTCCTGCTCTGGGACATCTATCAAGGCTTCATAGGACCAAGGACCTCTCTTCCCTTTGATGCCTGACAAGGCAATCCTCTACAACATATTCAGCTACAACCATGTGTACCCCTTGGTTGATGGCTTAGTACCTGGGAGCTCTGGGGGGAGGGGTCTGGTTAGTTGATATTGTTGTTCTTCCTATGAGGTGGCAAACCCCTTTAGCTCCTTTAGTCCTTTCTCTAACTCATCCCTTGGGGACCCCACGCTCAGCCAAATGGTTGGGTGTGAGCATCTGCCTTTGTATTTGTTAGGCTCTGGCAAGACCTCTCAGGAGACAGCCATATCAGGCTCCTCTCAGCAAGCATTTTTTGGCATCCATAATAGTGTCGGGGTTTGGTGAATGTATATGTGATGATGGTACAGTCTTTTTCCTCAGTTTCTTCTCTACACTATATCTACATATTTACTCCTATAAGCATTTTGTTCCCCTTCTCAGAAGAACAGAATCACCCACCCTTTGATCTTCATTATTCTTCTTGATCTTAATGTGGTCTGTGGATTGAATATTGTGTATTCAGAGATTTTGGACTAATATCCACTTATCAGTGAGAAATAACATGCGTGTTCTTTTGTGATTGGGTAAACTCACTCAGGATGATATTTTCTAGTTCTATCCATTTGTTTAAGAATTTCATGAATTGCCAGGCAGTGGTGGCACATGCCTTTATTCCCAGCACTTAGGAGGCAGAGGCAGGTGGATTTCTGAGTTCAAGGCCAGCCTGGTCTACAGAGTGAGTTCCAGGATAGCCAGGGCTACACAGAGAAACCCTGTGTTGAAAAACCAAAACAAACAAACGAACAAACAAAAAACAAAGAAAAACCAAAAGAAAAGAAAAGAAAAAAACAAAAACGAAAACAAAATACAAAAAAAGAAAAGAAAAAAAACCAAAAAAAAGGAAAAGAAAAAAGAGAAAAAGAAAAGAAAAAAGAATTTCATGAATTCATCATTCTTAATAGCAGAATAGTACTCCATTGTGTAAATACACCACATTTTCTGTATCCATTCCTCTGTTGAAGGACATATGGGTTCTTTCCAGTTTCTGGTTCTTATAAATAAGGCTGCTATGAACATAGTGGAACATGTGTCCTTATTACATGTTGGAGCATCTTCTGGGAGTGGCATAGCTGAGTTCTCTGGTAGTACTATGTCCAGTTTTCTGAGGAGTTGCCAAAGTGATTTCCAGAGTAGTTGTACCAGCTTGCCATCCCACCAGCAATGGAGGGGTGTTGCTCTTTCTCCACATCCTCACCAGCGTCTGCTGTCTCCTGAGTTTTTGATTTTACTCATTCTGACTGGTGTGAGTGGGAAGGCTACTGATTTGCTTGAGTTAATTTTATATCCAGTCACTTTGCTGAAGTTGTTTATCAGATTTAGGAGTTCTCTGGTGGAATTTTTGGAGTCACTTATATATAGGACCATATCATCTGCAAATAGTGATATTTTGAATTCTTCCATTCCAATTCATATCACTTTGACCTCCTTTTGTTGTCTAATTGCTCTAGCTAGAACTTCAAGTACTATATTGAACAGATAGGAAGCGAGTGGGCAGCCTTGTCTAGTTCCTGATTTTATTGGCATTGTTTCAATTTTCTCTCCATTTAGTTTGATGTTGGCTTCTGGTTTGCTGTATATTGTTTTTACTATGGTTAGTTATGGGCCTTGACTTCCTGATTGTTCCAAGACTTTTAACATGAACTCAATATTGTCAAATGTTTTTTCATCATCTAATGAGATGATCATGTGATTTTTTTCTTTGAGTTTGTTTATTTTTATTTTTTTTTAGTTATTTTTATTTTCTATATTCTATGTTTACATTTCAAAGGCTTTCCCCTTTCCCAGTTCCCACCCACCATAGTTCCCATAGTTCTTCTCCCCCCCAACTATTCCCCAATCATTCCCCCTCCCCCCTCGGTTTCTTTACTAAACTGGATGCAATCTTTACATGCCCAGGGTCCTCTCCTTTCTTCTTCTTGGGAATCATTTGACTTGCTATTTGTGTCTTGAGTATTTAGTGCTTCTGGGCTCATTAATATCCACTTATCAGTGATTGCATTTCATGTGCATTCTTTTGTGATTGGGTTAGCTCACTCAGGATGATATTTTCCAGGTCTAACCATTTACCTACAAATTGCATGAATTCATTATTTTTAATTGCTGAGTAGTATTCCATTGTATAAATATACCACATTTTCTGTATCCATTCCTCCTTTGAGGGATATTTGGGCTCCTTCCAATTTCTGGCTATTATAAACAAGGCTGCTATAAACATAGTGGAGCATGTGTCTTTATTGCATGCAGGGGAATCCTCTGGGTATATGCCCAGGAGTGGTATGCCAGGGTCCTCTGGAAGTGCCATGCCCAATTTTCTGAGGATCCGCCAAACTGATTTCCAGAGCGGTTTTACCATTTTGCAATCCCACCAGCAGTGGAGGAGTGTTCCTCTTTCTCCACATCCTCGCCAGCACTTGTTGTCTCTTGAGTTTTTAATCTTAGCCATTCTGACTGGTGTGAGGTGGAATCTCAGGGTTGTTTTGATTTGCATTTCCCTGATGACTAATGATGTTGAACATCTCTTAAGGTGTTTCTCGGCCATCCGAATTTCTTCTGGTGAAAATTCTTTGTTTAGCTCTGTGCCCCATTTTTTGATAGGGTTATTTGGTTCTTTGCGGTCTAACTTCTTGAGTTCTTTGTATATATTGGATATTAGCCCTCTGTCGGATGTGGGGTTGGTGAAGATCTTTTCCCACTTGGTTGCCGTTTTGTCCTTCGGACAGTGTCCTTTGCTTTGCAGAAACTTTGTAATTTTATGAGGTCCCATTTGTCGATTCTTGATCTTAGTGCATACGCTATTGGTGTTCTGTTCAGGAACTTTTCCCCTGTGCCCAAGTCCTCCAGGGTCTTCCCAAGTTTCTTTTCTAATAGTTTCAGTGTGTCTGGTTTTATGTGGAGGTCCTTGATCCACTTGGAGTTGATCTTAGAGCAAAGAGATAAGAGTGGGTCAATTCGCATTCTTCTGCATGTTGACCTCCAGTTGAACCAGCACCATTTGTTGAAAAGGCTATCTTTATTCCATCGGATGGTTGTGGCTCCTTTATCAAAGATCAAGTGACCATAAGTCTGTGGGTTAATTTCTGGGTCTTCAATCCTGTTCCATTGATCTGTTTGCCTGTTGCTATACCAATACCATGCAGTTTTTAACACAATTGCTCTGTAGTACTGCTTGAGGTCAGGGATATTGATTCCCCCAGAAGTCCTTTTATTGTTGAGAATAGTTTTAGCTATCCTGTCTTTTTTGTTGCTCCAGATGAATTTGAGAATTGCTCTTTCTAGATCTATGAAGAATTGAGTTGGGATTTTGATGGGGATCGCATTGAATCTGTATATTGCTTTTGGCAAGATGGCCATTTTTACTATATTGATCCTGCCAATCCAGGAGCAAGAAATATTTTTCCATCTTCTGAGGTCTTCTTGAGTTTGTTTATGTAGTAGATTATGTTGATGGATTTCCATATATTGAACCATCCCTGTGTCCCTGGGATGAAGCCTTCTTGATCATGGTAAATTCTCTCTTATTTTGATGTGATCTTGGATTCAGTTGGCACAATTTTTTTTGGTTTTTCGAGACAGGGTTTTCAAGACATGTAGCCTTGGTTGTCCTGGAACTCACTCTGTAGACCAGGCTGGCCTTGAACTCAGAAATCCGCGTGCCTTTGCCTCCCAAGTGCTGGGATTAAAGGCGTGTGCCACCACCACCCGGCTAGTTGGCACAAATTTTATTGTATATTTTTCCATTAATGTTCATAAGGGAAATTGGTCTGAAGTTCTCTTTCTTTCTTTTGTTTTTGTTAGATTTATGCATAAGTGTAACTGTGGCTTCATAGAACGAATTTGGTAGTGTTTCTTCTGTTTCTACTTTGTGGAATAGTTGAAGAGTATTGGTATTAGGTCTTCTTTGAAGGTCTGATAGAATTCTCCATTAAACCCATCTTGTCTGAGGTACATTTCCTGTATACAGCAAAAATATTGTGTCCTGTTTACATATCCAGTCTGTTAGTCTATATATTTTTATTGGGGAATTGAATCCAATGATGTTAACAGATATTAAGGAAAAGTGATTGTTACTTTCTGTTATTTTTGTTGTTATAGGTGGAATTATGTTTGTGTGGCTATCTTTTTTGGGTTTGAGAGTTTTGCTGGGTAGAATAGCCTGGGCTGGCATTTGTGCTCTCTTAGGGTCTGTATGAGATCTGCCCAGGATCTTCTAGCTTTCATCGTCTCTGGTGAGAAGTCTGGTGTAATTCTGATAGATCTACCTTTATAGGTTACTCTACCATTTTCCCTTTCTGCTTTTAATATTTTTTCTTTGTTTAGTGCATTTGGTGTTTTGATTCTTTTGTGACAAGAGGAATTTCTGTTCTGGTTCATTCTATTTGGAGTTCTGTAGGTTTCTTTTATGTTCATGGGCATCTCTTTCTTTAGGTTAGGGAAGTTTTCTTCTATAATTTTGTTGAAGATATTTACTTGCCCTTTAAGCTGGGATTTTTTGCTCTTGTCTATATTATCCTTAGGTTTGGTGTTCTCATTGTGTCCTGGATTTCCTGGATGTTTTGGGTTAGGTGCTTTTTGCATTTTGCATTTTCATTGACTGTTGTATCAATGTTTTCTATGGTATATTCTGCACCTGAGATTCTCTCTTCTATCTCTTGTATTCCGTTGGTGATGCTTGCACCTATGACTCCTGGTCTCTTTCCTAGGTTTTCTAACTCCACAGTTGTCTCCCTTGTAATTTCTTTATTGTTTCTATTTCCATTTTTAAGTCTTGGACGTTTTGTTCATTTCCATTGTCTGTTTGATTGTATTTTCCTGTAATTTTTTAAGGGATTTTTATGTTTTCTCTTTAAGGCTTCTACTTGTTTACCTGTGTTTTCTTGTATTTCTTTAAGGGAGTTATTTATGTCCTTCTTAAAGTTCTCTATCATCATCATGAGAATTGATTTTAGATCTGAGTCTTGCTTTTCTGGTGTGATGATGTATCCAGGTCTTGATATATTGGGACAATTGGGTTCTGATGATGCCATCTTCCCTTGGTTTCTGTTACTTATTTTCTTATACTTGCCTCCCGCCATCTGGTTATCTCTAATGCTACCTATCTTTGCTATATGTGATTGTAGCCTGTTGCTCCTATGATCCTGGTTCTGTCAGAACTCTTCAGAGTCCAGCTGTCTCTGTGGTCCTGTGATTCTGGGATCCTGAGACCCTGGCTGTATCAGAGCTCCTGGGAGTCAAGTTGCCTCTGAGGCCTGGGGTCTTGGTATGATTAAGCTGCTTGGATTTTGTGATCCTGTTATCCTGTGATCCTGTGATCCTGTGATTGGAGATTTCTCTGGGTGTTGTGGGGCTGGGTGGGGAGTTTGCTTCTAAGGTAAGCCTGTCCTGACTGGAAGGAGCCAGTGCCACTAGCCAGTCTGGGTTTCTGAGTCCCTGGGTCCAGCTGGCCACAGTTACTCCCAGTGGTGATGGGTCAGATGGCAAATCCTCCTCACCTCTGCTCCCATAATCCTGAGCATGTTAGAGTGCCTGGGAGTGGAGGTTCCTCTGGATATTGTGGGCTGGCTGGGGAGTTTGCTCCCAAGGTAAACTATCCTAGACTGGAAGGAAACCAATACTTTCTGATTTTACTCTGAAGATAGACATTAGTTTGTTTAAGTTGATCAATGCACAGATTGCCTTGGCCTTCTATTGTTCTTTGCTTTGAAAGCATCCTGAAGTCATTTATTGACTGCTGGCCATGGTAGTATAAATCTATAATCCAAACACTTTGGAGGGTATAAGGACCATAATCTGAGACTAACCTGGACTACATAGTAAGTTCAATTGTTAGCACAGGTACATGGCAAGACTCAGTCTAAAAATCCTAACCAACCAAATAAATATGACTTCTCATATAAAAAAAATCAAATCAAAATACCCCACACAAAGCCAGTAGCAACAAAGACCATGCAGTCTAGAAAGGTTTCAGAAAATGTCTTTAACAACAGAATAAGGGGAAATTAGAGAAAAAAAAACATGAAAAATTGTCTCCTGGTGCTATTACTCTCTCTTTTGCATTATTCTGGTTTCTGTTAAATATTTCATGAGGAAACAACCTGCTTGAGTACTCTGGCTAATATGACTTTGTAAACTAGGACTAAATCTGCTCAGTGATCCCCACAAATTATTTAGGGAAGTTTCTGTGAACAGGACTATAGGGTGCAGTTCAGATTTGCCACATCCTCTCAAGAAAGAAATGTTCCTGGCATCCATATGCTCTGTGTTTTTAGAACTTTTCTTCCTGTATTTATGGATTGTAAAAATACTTCTTTGCCTTTTAGTAATAGTGAGCTGTCAGTATGGGTTCCTTTTGTACATTAAAAAAGGATGGTTTTGGTAAAAGTGTTTCCTAGAGGTGTTAAAGGGTTTTCTAGTGGTGGGAAAGGCATGGCAGTGGGAAAAATGGCGGTTGGTCACACTGTATCAGCAGTGAGGAAACAGAAAAGATGAATGCTGGCGCTCAGTTTGCCTTTTTCTTTTAGTTCAACCCAGTGGAATAAACAGTCCCTGACAATTACCCAGTTATATTATGGATGGGTCATCCCACTTCTATTTTCCTAATGTAAAAAAAATTCTTTATAGACAGGCATTGTATCTTCTAGGTAATTCTAGATTCTGATAAGTTGACATTAATATTAACCATCACACTGTCACAAGCTTAGTTACTGGTGCTAACAAGCCAGTTAAAACCTGATTAAAAATGAACTATCAGTATTTTCTAATTTAATACTATATAAATGATATAAATGACCCTAATAGAATGGGTTATTGTCAGCAAGTGTGCCATGGCTCAGCATAGCACTGAGTATGTGAGCATAATACCAGGGCAAAAATGTCACCTAGAAGTCGTCCTGCCAGAGCCTCGTTATGCTTGGGCTGTTTAAGCGGTTTGAGAAGGTCACTGCATATTCTGACAGAGCAGTGATAGTAAAGTGGCTTCACAGTGATTCAGGACATTGTTAGACTGGAATGTTTTCTTTAGGTAAGTTTCTACTTACTTATAAGCCATGGTAGCAAATATTCAGTCAAACAATTTCCTAATCTGACTTTTCTCACCATTCAGAAAACTCGAATTGGCTCTAAGAGCCTTGAGTGTAGACTTGCTCATAGCTCCCCTAACACACGCTCACAGCCAATTCACAGCATGCATCTGCACGCTCTGAACTCTGACCTGGTCCCTAGCTCTCCAGCTCCTCATCTTTTGCTTACTTTCCTGCCTTCATCTTTGTGTCTTTCATCTTCAATCCAAGAGTATTTCTCTGCACACACTGATTAGACTAGTTCTTGTGACCACTTTGTGCCCACTGTCCCTGTTCTTCAAGCAATACTCTGATATTTCCAAGCTCCTGGGTTCTTACCTGCCTGCTAACTGGTCTACCAGTTTACACTCTTTCCATTAGCTTTGTGAAAAGAGGCCAGATTTGCCTAAAGCACGGACGTCTGTAAGATCTCCAACTGAAAATAAGGGTTTCATCTGACTTAGTAGTTCTAATATACATTTGTAGTAAGTTTAAAAATAATCTTAATAAAGATACAGGTCTTCAATTTGAAATATGCTATCCACTGGATTACATATATATAATCTATGAAGATTGGCTATATTATTTTTATGAGCTATGGAGAAATATTTTGCCACAAACTATTCTGATAAAAATTTTATTCTATATGAAGATGTGTGACACTGTTTTTTTTTTTCTGAATGGTGTAGTTTATAAGAGAAGACTATAAATATTTGATAGTATCTGACCTTAGAAATAATGAATAAAATTTCATGTTCGTAATATTAATGGAAAAACCATGGCCCAAGTACTGTTAGCAAAGTCAATGGTGGTTTGTGCCTTTAATTCCTGCACTATGGAGGCAGAAGTAGGCATTTTTTCTGTGAGTTTCAGAACAGTCAGTAGTGTGTATAGAGATGCTGTCTTAAAAACCAACCAACCAACCAACCAACCAACCAACCAACCAACCAACCAGCAAACAGAACAAACAAAAAATCCCCACAAATCAACAACAACAAAATAGGAAAGTCAATGCTTAAAATGGTCATATATGGTCCCCTTTTTGTAAAACTTTTATTCTATTTATTAATTTATTGTTCATCTTTTAAAATTCTACAATTGTATATTTTTTGTAAGCTGTATTACAGGAATTTATACAAACCCATGAAATCTTCACATTTTTTGCTGATAGGTACTCCTGGCCTACACTCCATCCCAGTAAAACATAGTCTTTAGCTACATTCTGGATTCTTTGACTGTGGTCAGAAAACAGTGAGCATATGCTATAGTTGGATCTATAACCTCAGTGTTCAATAGCCTGGGAATTCCTGTGGATTGTTTATAAGTCAGAATATATTAAAACTTATATATATATATATATATATATATATATATTATATATATATATAATACACTTAGAGATTAAAATGTACTTTTAAATATTAGTTTCATGCAATTGGTTAATGATAATAAAGAGCTTCATTTCATAGTTTCCTGTATTAAATTTAATATTCTCCCCATCTATAACTGATGTTTTACTTTAGCTTGATAGTGAAAATAAATTTGAATCACAGATTTTAAAAAAGAAAGACAATGTTCCTTAAGAAAAGGCAAGATAATATCCCTAGGGAATGTGTAGTTTATTCATACTGAATTGTCTGAGAAAACTGTAATCTCTAAACATTTTGTAGAGGCAGGTCACCCGGTTAAAAAGTGAGATGCTTATTTTAAGAACTCTTCATGAACAATAGAATCAGAACCTACACAAATCAGATGAAGATAATCAAATTTCATACCACAGCGCATAAATGAATTGCCCGAGGGATCCGGCACCTCCTTCTCTTTCTCCATCCCTTTCCCTTATGAAGTAATTTCTTGGCACTCACAACTGTTTTCAGGACTGACGTAAAGTGTTGCTGCCAGAGTCCCATCCCATTTGGCACCAGGAAGGGAACAAAGCCCCCAACAACTCCAATAATTTCTACAGGGACTCGGCTCCTACCATCTTTTCCTTTCTGGCTGTGGATCGTGACAGATTGTAGAATCAGATGCTGCACAGAAGTCTTGATAGCAACTTTGAAAGATGAACCTTGCTTGCTTACTCTGTTAGATCCTCTCTTCTGGAAACTTTAAGTCTAGACTTCTAGGACTTGAAGAAAGGTACTTCACTTGCTCCTTTCAGGTGTCTAGTTGCCGCTGGCTGGAGGGCAGCTGCTCCCCTCCCAGAAAAGGGGAATGCTGATTTCTGTAGAAGCACTAACTTGTTTCACAGAAGGCTGGACTGCTTAAGTTCTTCTAAAATCCCCCACTCCACAATCCCTTCATACTTGAGTGTAATCTGTGAAGGAAAATCACTTTGTGAAAAATCTTGTAAATAATAGTCTGCATTTGTAAGATATCAAGCTCAGGGGAGTGTGTGCTCTGTAGCAGGAAAAAAAATATGCTCTTGGCAAGGGTCTTGGCTTAGTTCGGTGCTTACCAGCCTGTGTTTTGGCAGAGTCACTTTTCCTTCAGTGGCCACACCTATGTCAGTACTGTCTGTGGATGTCAATATTCAAGTGAGGGTCTTTCTGACTCACACTATACACTGATGAGCAAATGGGAGGCTTCAATTTTGCTACTCAAATAACCAAGGGAGTTATGAACACTGGCATCACAAACAATAGACTGGATAAAAAAAGGATATCAGTTGCAGTTTGCCTCTGGAAGATGCTGGATTCAGTTGTCCTAGCTCTGTAACACTGCCCTGTGGTGAAGCTTTATAACCTTGTACTTTGAAGACATATTCATCCTTCCGACCTATGCAAAGAGTGGGATCATAGGAAGCGTGCATACGGTGGTGGTTATTGAATTTCCAGTGTCTAAAGGCGTCTCCATGAAGATGAGATTGTTTTCAAACCACAGGCATGTTCGCTGTTGTTGAGTTCACTAGAGTACGGGGATCTAGAGGGAGAGAGTGTTGAGAAATGGTGAATGGAAACTTGAGTCCCAGCACTGCCTCTGGGGATCATGTTTAGCAAGAATGATAATGGAGATCTAGAGAGTGCGGATGGATGACACAAGAACAGTTATGGCAACAGGAATTGCTCTTGGTCAGACAGTATATGGAGGACTTTGTATGCACCGCCATGTTAAATTCTCTCAACATTGCTGTGTTCCAATCATCTTCACTGATACACTTGCGATGACAGGATGACAGGTTTAGGTTTAGGAAGAAGTGCTATCAAGAGCCAGGATTTAATCTAATCTATCTCATTCTCAAGTGAATGTGCTTCCTGTGTACTCTTGGTGCCTGAACACTCATTCTGTAGAATGAATGAATTCCTACAAAGAGCTCTTTAAGCTCTTGTTATTCAGTTCATTCTTGCATGGCTCTTGTAGAACATAGAACTCCTTAAGATTCTGTTTGGAGTTCTATGCTGCTGAGTAGAAGAAGTCATCTTGTATGAACTCCAACAAGTGCACTAGTCTTTGCTTTCTGGAATATTTCTTATTTTACCTCTTATTGCATGTTCTTATTTATTTATTTATTTATTTATTTATTTTATCATTTATATGTTTTATTCAATTAAGTTATTGTTAGAAAAATATTTATTTCTTATTCTTATTTCTCATTTTCCAACATTTGCTAGTTCTTTTCTTCATTTTACAAACAAGGAAGAAATCATGTTTAAAACTATACCAGGGAGAGATCACAGACTTTTTAAAATAGATGTACCCACATACAAAACCCTGTCACTATATACTAGCCTATTTTCTTTTGAAAAAAAAAATCAACTATCATAGCTTCTTGGAGGCACTTTCTAGAATGGAAGGACTCCAGATTGATTATTCCTTACTCAGAGTACTTGGGATGAAAATGGTTTAAACCCAGAATGATTTTATTGTATTTTTGAATTGAAATTCTCTATGTAGTCCTGGCTCTCTTGTGGAGCAGGCTGGCCTTGAACTCACATAGATCCTCTTTGTCTCCCAAGTGCTGAGATTAAAGGCATGTACCAACACACCCAGCCAGAATATGTTTTGAAAGTTGGGATATTCTTGAACACATAATGATGTATCTCATGAAGTGGGGCCTGAGTCTCCCTGGGACCTCCATGAGCATTGGAAGTTTTTCTACTCTCTATACTCAGCATGGCTTCCTGTGCCCATGGAACATTTCAGTCTCTCTGGAACCATGATTACAAGTACCGCCCTTGTTTGAAGTTCTGGCTGACATGCTATTTTACCTCAGAATCCCACTGTGAAAACCCATGAACACTGTGTCCTGGGAGAGTAGGAAAAAGACTAGGGAACTTTTATATTCCCAAACTGTAAAACTGAGAACAAAACCCATTGACCCTCTACTTTTTGTTCAGGCATTTTTAATTCTTCATTTTCTGACTCATTCTCTACATTCGCAAACACAGGAAATAACAATATTACCATTGGGTACTGCCACGCTTTTAAAGATTCAATGAAATTCTTCTCTGTACTAATTATTGATATTTAGTTTAAATAGTCTCAATTTGCCAAAATAGTTAAGGAGACAGGGGGAGTTTTCCCTAGTGTCTGTCGTTCTTTGGCTGTTTAAATGATGAGTGAGTGTCTCTGATATGTAGACAGAGCCACTGTTTCTCGTTCTCCTATGAATAAGTTTGTTGCTTGACATGCCCACTGTAACTCTCCTTTTATTATTTTAATACTTCTGTTACAGCCAAAGCTGACATTCATTTTTTCTAAGTATCTTCAGGCAATGAGACCAGCATTTCTGCTCTGCCAGATTTGCTCTCCATCTCCTTGGCTCTCTACTGTTGCTATGGTTTGGATGAGCTTTTGTCCTCCAAGAGTTTACGCGATGGAACGTTGGTCCTCAGGGTGGAGAGCTGAAAACTTTCAGAAGGGTAGCCTGATGGAAAGGGATAAGGTCGTTGATGTTCCTGCAGTGAGAAAGAAGCAACACAGTTATTTAATTTTCCTAAGAGTGGGCTGCTATAAATAAAGCAAGAAAGCTTATGTCTTGACCTCTGGCTTACTGCCTTGTCATGGGATTTTTCCCTAATGCAACTGTTCCTGTAGCGGTACTACCTATCCAGATGAGATGGAGTGAGAGTGTGCCCTTAACACTATACTTCTGTCTCAGACTTGAGTCTCAAAAACTGCACACTAAACAAATGTTTTAAACAAATACCCCGCCATGGGTATTTTATCACAGTAACTAAAAATGGATTAACACAACTTCTTTAAATAACTAAAAATGGATTAACACAACTTCTTTAAATGTGTCGGGTAATTTGTTCATAAAGCATTACATTTCAAGTGTCTTCTAGGAATATCAAACTTGAGCAATGTTGGCTATTCAATCAAGTGAATCTTGTTCTCCCAAATCTTTCAGTCTTGCCCTCCTTTCTAGGATCATATGTTCAGCATAGGCAATGTTCAGAGTGGATTGCTGTCAAGTCATCCGTAAAACTGGATAGGTATTTGCTATCTGATCTAGATGTGGTATTTAGATTCAGCTGCCAAGTGTTAGCAGAAAAGCAGTGTGCTTCTCTTTGTCTTCTGCTCAGAGGCAGAAGATTAAGAGTACCTTTCACTGCTGTTAGTGCTCCCATTCCAGTTAGTGCTCCCATTCCAGTTAGTGCTCCCATTCCAGGTAGTGCTCCCATTCCAGGTAGTGCTCCCATTCCAGGAAGTGCTCCCATTCCAGTTAGTGTAGTGCTCCCATTCCAGTTAGTGCTCCCATTCCAGGTAGTGTTCCCATTCCAGGTAGTGCTCCCATTCCAGGTAGTGCTCCCATTCCAGGTAGTGCTCCCATTCCAGATAGATAGTGCTCCCATTCCAGTTAGTGCTCCCATTCCATATGCTTGGCTGACAAGGGCCTTGGGACGTTAATACATACTTGTTCTCAGGAAAAAAAGCATCTAGAGGATATCCAGGCTCTTTGTCATTTCTAATGTAGTTCTGAAGGCATTATTTCATGCATCTAGAGGACATTCAGGCTCTTTGTCATTTCTAATGTAGTTCTGAAGGTATTATTTCATGCCTATGAGATAGAAGAGACTGTATTCACTCCTTGTCTCACGTAAGATTAACTGGTATGCAAAGATCATATGATTCTTAATGGATCCAAAAATTGCAATTATGAAAAAACTACATTTGTCACTTCAGAACACATTTTGAATATTTTGTCATGTCCCATTACGCTTCTTATTGTTCAATCCTCAATAAATTCTTAAGGTTTGCTATGGAACTTATAGATGAATTTCATATGTGCAAAATAGATGTTCAATATTTAATTCTATTCAGTTTCCAAATATTACTGTCACTTGCTTTAGACAGAGAATCAAAGGCCCAGTGTCATGGTCATAAGGAACATGAAGCTCACTCCCTTTCACCTACAATATGTATTTATTATTATCTTAATGTATATGTATGTTATATTGTAAGCATGTGCTCATGAATGCAATTGCCTGCAGTGGCCAGAGAAGTCTCAAATCCTCTGAAAGTGGAGTTACTTGCTATTATGAGCTGCCTGACCTGGTTGATAAGAACCAAACTTGGATGTTTTCAAGAGCAGTGTACATTCTTAACACCAAGCTTTCTCTCTAGTTCTATTACAATAATGTTTTGACACTGAATTTTTTTATTGAATAAAAGAATTCTTTTCTTTCTGGGTAGGTCAAGGTTTTCTATTTCTAATACATGCAGAAAAAGTATCGCTCTTGATTTTGTTATTATTTAGATAAGAAATCCAAAATTTAAAAGACGCACGTTCAACAGACAGCTTTTGTTTTCTCTCCAGTGATTCATCAATAAATTAAATAGAATTTAAATAGATTGATTTAGTTGCGCCCAGGGGTTCTGCCTCTTGTCTGATGCTTTTAACTTCAAGATGGGAAATATTATTTGACATTTCTCTTTCTCAACAGTTCTCTATTATTAAATATTTTCTGAGAACAAGGTGTGGTTCCTTAGTTTTCTCTGAAAAAATGGATGAGGCTTGCATTACCTAAGGCAAGAATGATTCCACTGGAATTAACCCCAAGGTTGACAAATGAGAAATCCAATTGGCCATCTCTTAAGACCTTAAGAAATCTTTCTTTTAAGCTATCATGCTGCTTTTACATTGTGAAGTTATCTTTCCTTGGCTTGAGCCTTCTCATATGACACAATTATACCTGACAAGAACAAATAATACCACATACTTTCTATAGTTCCTAGTCTTTCTGTACTCAACAATCTTATGAAAAATACTAGATTGAAAATTCTTTTTCATGTACCCAAATTCAGTTAAATATATTATATAACTCTTTTAAGTAAATTAATTACACATTAAATTGAATATTTTAAAACTATTTACCTATAGTTATCACGGATTATTGATTTGCCCAGTTCTACTGTCTGCAAAACACTTCCTAAATACTTATTCAAAGAGAGTATCTGTGTTTAGCTTTAGATATCTCATTGTAGGTGGAATGTCTATAGTAAAGAATATATCTACTGGTAAGAAATGGAAAGAATTCTTAGCCATGAGTTTTTCAACAGAGTTTCTAAAATTGTTTCATATAAGATTGTAGCTGAGTGGGTTTGCAGCCCCATGGGGGGGAGAAACAGTGTCAACTGGTTGCTGGACTTCCCAGGGACAGGACCAACAACCAAAGAGTACACATGGAGGGACCCATGGCTCTGGCTGCATATGTGGCAGAGGATGGCCTTGTTGGACATCAGTGGGGGGAGTGGCTCTTGGGCCTTGGGGATTTGATGCCCCAGTGTAGGTAAATGCCAGAGCGGGAAGACTGGCATTCTTCCCAGTGGGTGGGTGGGTGGTGAAGCACCCTCATAGAGACAGGAGGAGAGGGATGGGATAGGGGGTTCCAAAGGTTTCCTGGAAAGAAGAAAACATTTGAAATGTAAATAAAGAAAATATCTTCCCCCACCAAAAAGATTGTATATTATGTGAGTATTTCCTGCTTGTGGGATTCTAATTAGCATATCGAGCATGAGGATAGATTTCTTCTCCTTCCATTCTTCCTTTCTCTTCCTTTTATGATTTTTATGATTGGTTATGATTTTGAATTCCAGTTTTATAAAATTGGCATCACTTTTACCTGTGTCTTTTTTTTTCTTTCAAGAATTGTGTGCCTCTTGCTTAGGAATATGTTGCTCTTAGTATGTTCTACACAGACTCTGCAGACAGAACAGAATTCTTTTTTTTTTTTGACAAAGTTACTTGAACATCAGAGCTCTGTTCTGGGTATTCAAAATTCAAAACAGTTACTATCATAGACTAATGATCAACTCCATATTTTTAATGGACTCAGTTTTGAGATTAAGAACTTCTAAATTATTAACAAAAATGAAGAATGTGTTATTCTTAAATATAACAAGTGTTATTCAGTATCTTTGTAAGAAAGGGGCTATATTGTACTCATCAGCGTATGTCATGATGGACAAGTTCACATTAATAACACTAGATATTTCTATGTGACAAGAATGCCAAAGGGGTGATTTAATGCTGATTGAAAACTTGTAAGATACTAAGGGAGTAGAATTTATATGGAATTAGATTATTAAGAAAATTTTTAGCCATTTCACATGGTCACTGCCAACCAAGACCCAGATTATGAACTGCAGTCAGTGTATATATTTATGGCTGTACACGATGCCAAACATGTTACCATTGCTAGTTCTGTCCTAAATAGGACACTTATTTAACTTCTTATAAGGCCCAGAAAGCATTGCAGAAAATGGGATGGGAAGTTTGTAAGAACCAGAAGATATGGTAAAGTGCTGGGGATGTCATCCTCTAGACTGAATCTAACAATTCCAATCATAAATGCATGACTGGTTGCTTGCATTGGGCCACACAAGACTGGCTTTGTTAGTCACAGAAGTGAGAGAGTTCCATGGGGATCCTACCACTTACTGCTAAAATATTGACTGTTTTGCAGCTTCTGGAAGAAGTGGAAACACTGTATCCAGTTGGTGTGGTGGGGAATATTGTTTGGGAGTTTCTACTCCACCTTAGATTATTTAAGTCCCAAATAAAAGCTGCAGACCATTATATTTTTAATAAATCTTAAAAGCATTAGAGCTGGGCAGATATCAATCCTCTCTGCTATTCTGACTACTTTCCTGTCAGTAACCTGAAGATATCACTTACCATGTTCTACTTGGGCAGCTCCAAGACCCTCAAGACTATGTACTCACGATCCATGCTACCCCGTGGTGACTCCCTGCCCCTCTGTGTCCTCCCTTTCTGTCATCCCTGCTTGAGACCCCAAGCCTGCCCAGTTATATAGACTGTAGGCATCTTTAGTAACCAATCATAAATAATTTTGGGGACAAAGATTCTGCAACAAAAGCTGATAAATGTGAGGTTTTGATTGTTTTGGAGTAAACGGGTCTTGGGATACAGAATTTAGTATTTGATACAGAATAGTACCAGACTAACCAATTCCAAGTTGTGCATCAGTTGGTCAGCCTACCAGTCTTTAGTGGACAGCTCCAACCCATGGACAGTGGTATCTTGTTAAACTCAGTGAGTTATAAGAAAATGAACAGATTTGAATGTGTGAGAGAGATTTGTAGTGAAGAAGGGTGGGGGTCAAATGGCCGGAGGGAGAAGAAAGGGGGTTAGGGTTAAGAGGTCGTAGGAGAAATTAGAAGGTGAGTTGCAGAGGGCTCAGTAAGTATTGAATACATGTGTAAGAGGGCTAATATCCAATATATACAAAGAACTCAAGAAGTTAGACCCCAAAGAACCAAATAACCCTATCAAAAATAGGGTACAGAGCTAAACAAAGAATTTTTACCAGAAGAAATTCGGATGGCCGGGAAACACCTTAAGAGATGTTCAACAGGGAAATGCAAATCAAAACAACCCTGAGATTCCACCTCACAACAGTCAGAATGGCTAAGATTAAAAACTCAAGAGACAACAAGTGCTGGCGAGGATGTGGAGAAAGAGGATCATTCCTCCACTGTTGGTGGGATTGCAAAATGGTAAAACCGCTCTGGAAATCAGTTTGGCGGTTCCTCAGAAAATTGGGCATGTCACTTCCAGAGGACCCTGGCATACCACTCCTGAGCATATACCCAGAGGATTCCCCTGCATACAATAAAGACACATGCTCCACTATGTTCATAGCAGCCTTGTTTATAATAGCCAGAAATTGGAAGGAGCCCAGATATCCCTCAAAGGAGGAATGGAAACAGAAAATGTGGTATATTTATACAATGGAGTACTACTCAGCAATTAAAAATAATGAATTCATGCAATTTGTAGGCAAATGGTTAGATCTGGAAAATATCATCCTGAGTGAGTTAACCCAATCACAAAAGAATACACATGAAATGCAATCACTTATAAGTGGATATTAATGAGCCCAGAAGCCCTAAATACTCAAGGCACAATTAGCAATTCAAATGATTCACAAGAAGAAAGGAGAGGACCCTGGGCCTGAAAAGATTGGATCCAGTATTGTAGACCCAGAACAGAGAAACCGTGGCGGCGGGGGGGCGGAAATGATTGGGGAATAGTTGGGGGAAAGAGGACTTATGGGACATATGGTGGGAAAGGGGAAAGCCTTTGGAATGTAAACAAAAAATATAGAAAATAAAAAAATTCTCAAAAATAAATTAAATGAATGAAAAGGAAAAATTACATAGAAATATTTTGGCAGGTAATGTGTTGGAACTAAAATTTGCCAGAGGTTAAAGGTAGGGTACTATTATAGAACAGACAGAAAACAAAATAAAACATAGTAACAACAAACAAAACAAAACTTAAGAAAATATTTTTGAGTCCAGAAAACATGGGAATATTTATCGCACATTGTAGACTTCAGCTCATCAAAGTATGAGGCAGAAACAGCAGAGAGTAAGCAAAGTCTCAGATAAGTGCAGCATCACCAGAGGCCAGCACTTCCCATTCTACAATACTTAGGGACTGATGGAGAGGGAATGACTTAGAGGATAATCATCATTCGAACAAGGCAGAGGCACCGTGTGCCAGAGGTTGAGATCATGTGCTTAAGAGTTCTGTGGGTTTTAACAGGATGTGTTAGAAACAGCTGTGCTGCACAAAGAGAATATCTATGTCAACCCTGAGAGAGAAAAAGCAAGCTTCTCTCTGAGGGTCAAGCAAAATAAGATGGATGTAATGAGGAATAAGACTAGTTACCGTGTTTGTTGGGCAGAGAAAAACGTTCTGAACACACCATCTCATTGAGAGAGTCTGGGCTGGGCGGTGGCATTTAGACACCTCTCTCAAGAGTAGTAGTAAAGGCAGACATTTCTGCTAATTCGTTTGTTTATTGATTCATTCATTACTCCCATAACCTACACCCCTGCCCCACCGCAGAGGAAAAACATTTAACAACTACCTTCTCTGTGGAGTAGGCTACACAGGACTCGGTGGGAGCTGCAGTCAGATGTGAGTGAGAAGGGGGCTTGCTGCCAATGCTTCTGAGGTGTTTAGCTTGGGTGAATGGTGGGATCCTTTAACCGGGACAAAAATAGCAGTTACGAGCAGCGAGCAATTGTGTTTGTTTGACAAATTAGAGAGTGCTGTTGTGAACCTCTGAAGACGAAGGAAATTACAGACTATGCAAACAAGCTGTCTGGTAGGCAATTGTAGAAGTTTGTTTAGAGCTCAGGGAAAGATTAGGAGGTGAGGGTTTCTGTGCCAGAAACCCTGGAACAATTTTCTCTCAAATCCTCGCTGTCCTGGATCTTCCTTTTATGTCTAACTGAATAGTTAGACATAATTCCTCGGTGACCTTCTACCTTATTCTCCTTTTTTTTTTGTTTGTGCCGTGTTTTTCATTTTCTCTGTCTCTTTTGTCCTTTTTTTTTTTTTTATCTGTATGCATTGTTCACATGCACATGTGAGTATGTGCCTGTGTGGAAGTCAGGTTGATTTTGGTTGTCTTCCTCCATCGCTGCCTAGTGTCCTGGATTTGGCTGAACTGTCAGGCCAGCAAGGCCCCCAGAGACGCTGTCTGTCTCTGCCTTCTGGCAATGGGATTACAGGGTTGCCCCATCACACTGTACTTTAAAAAATGGGTGCTGGGGATCCGAACCCAGGTTCTTATGCTTGAGAAGCAAACAGTCAACCATCCGAGTGACCTCCCCTACCTCTCTACTAGTCTTTGATTTTCTTTTATGTGTTTCTTTGTTTAGTGTATTTACCCATTAATCATGTGGTTCTAGTCTTTGTGACTATAAATTAAAGTTAAAACATAGTAATTACCTTTATTGCCTTGCCTTAACTAAATAACATCAATTTCTGGAATAGAATTAATAATGATCACTAAGCCTATGAGTAATTAATGGTTGAAATATGCATTGGAGAGACTGTAGTGCCCTGATGACAGACAAGCCTGATATAATAACAAAATTACTCAGTATAATGAAAAGAAGGACAAATGAAATTATATAGTGACAATTTAACACCACAGCAAGAGAACTGCTTAAGAATACTCCAGAAAACAGAAAGAACAGCGCCTTGAAGCCCAAGACAGAAGGCAGTACAAGAGACATCTATGTGGGTCGTGCGTCTGAACAAGTATATAGTGAATTTCAAGCAATGTGTATGCTAGTGTGTGTATATGTGTGTGATGTGTGTATGTGTTTGTATACATATATCTTATATAAATATATGTGCAATTACATAGAGGATATATAATGCAGAATATATACATGTGTATTATATATATATGTGTGTGTGTGTGTGTGTGTGTGTGTGTGTGTGCATGGCAATGTGTATGCCAGTGTATGCTGTGATGTTTGTATGTGTTTGCATACATATATCTAATATAAATATATGTGTAACTACATAGACATATATAATATGGAATACTACATATTTTTAATATATTGATTCGAGACAGGGTTTCTCTGTGTAACCTTGGCTGTCCTGGAACTTACTCAATAGATCAGGCTGGCCTTGAACTCAGATCCACCTGCCTCTGCCTACTGCATGCTAGAATTAAAGTCATGTACCACCTCCACTTGACTCTTAATGTATAGTAAACATATGCATATGTATGTAATTACATTGTGCATAATACATATTAAATATAGTCACGAATTTGATCTTTATTAATTTACGTGTTATTTTTATCCTCCTGTTTTGAATCAACTTTGTGTATACACTATGGCTACTGAGACCCTTTCCCTGCACACTTAAAGGTTTTTCATTACACTTGGAACCACCATGTAGTTTATTTGAAGTAGCCATCTAATTTTTCTTATATGACTGCCCAGCTTTAAACTAGCAAGCACATAAATGTGTGCATGTTCAGTGTATGCATTTGTACGTGGCTGGTTGGGAAAGTGCATATGCATGCTTTCAGAATGAAGAGTTTGAAACAATGAAACTGTTTCATGTGTTCTATGTAGGTTTACATAAGAAAGCCCAGAAAACAGAGAGCAGAGTACATAAATGTGCTGATTAGAAGATCTAAATGTCGCCAGGAATGACCCACAGAGTGAATAATTTGTTTCCCTAGGAACATATGGAATCCACTGACTTCAGGAAATATTTTCAGAGTGCACACATATTTCTTCAAGACATTAACATCCCAGGGGAGGAGGAGGGGTAGAAACATGACAGGGAGTAATTTAAAGTGGCAGGCACCGCGGCTTTCCTTTCCTGCGTTGGAAACTTGATATTTGATACAAATGTAGATGATTTTCTTATGATTGCTATAAAGTTGATACTGTTCTTTCCAAAATTCTTTAGGATTTATTTTTTCCTCCTTCTTTGTGGAATTTTGTTGGTTTTGAATGGCTTGGGTTGTGGGTACAGAGAAATCAAAACATTGCACATTGTTTCATATAATGTGACCACAAAAAAAAAAAAAAAAAAAAAAAAAGCAAACGCTAGGGCTCTGATTCACAAAGAATATTGCCTATTAGTTATGGTATGGTTCAGTGGGAAAATGGAGACCAAATTAAATTATGTTTCACTAGACTGTAACACAATCAAACCTTGATTTTCTTGCACTGGTTATGTTATTTCCCTTTTTAATTATAATCTTTCAGCATCTCTCAGAAGATTATAACACCTCAGGAGACTTACGCACTGTGCTTTGATGCATACAGCATGGATTCAAGGTACATTTTGCTACTAATAGAAGATGTGCCTTTCTGAAAGTTACTAAAATTGTTTGGATTTCAGTTTCTTCACCTGGAAAAGAGAACTACTGCTTCCCACCCTAGGAAAACATTGAAGATTCCATCACATCACAAAGTGAGTAAATAGACGTCTCCTTTCTTTAGTAGGTTTTAAAGTTGTCATCTACTCCTGAGTGTCTCCAGGATTCTGTACAAATGCTTGAATGATGTCATTGACAGGGAGGTAACCTTGTAAAGGGAAGCTTAGTAAACTTCATTTAAGTCAAAGTTCAAAGATTTACATGCATATGATCGTCTGTTGAAACTGATTAGTATTATCCTATAGGAATGCTCCTCAGCTTAAAAACATAGACTTCATTTAAGGATGTACAATTTTATAATCATGGTCTTTTTCACAATGACCCATAATAAGAAAAAATAGGTTAACTTGCAAACGTACATTTTAAACATGTCTGTCTTTCTCTACCAATCATCTATCTTTCCCTCATCTATCTATCATCTATTATCAATCTATCTGCCATCTATTTATCTATCATTTATGCATTTATTTATCAGATATCTAAGATACATAGATTTGCATATGTGAAACAATTATTTCATAAAATTAAACATGTGTTTCTTTATGTGGAGTACTTTGTTTTTTCTAACCTTGTTTGATTTTGTTTGTCGTTTATAAATTCTTGTTATGATTTAACAATTTGATTTCAAGGTGTATTAATTAATGAATAAATATGCAATTGAGGCTATCTCATAGCTATAAAATGTTTATGTCAGATATGAAGCAAAGCAGCATGGTATTCTTCTAATTGTATTGGCTCAGAGAACATCTATGTAAGCTTAAGATTTATAAAATTTTGTTGATCACCTGTTAAAAATTCCACTAATTCAGGACTTCTGATCTGCTCTTCCGAAGATCCTGAGTTCAAATCCCAGCAACTGCATGGTGACTCACAACCATCTGTAATGAGATCTGACGCCCTCTTCTGGGGTGTCTGAAGACAGCTATGGTGTATGCACATATAATAAATAAATAAATCTTTAAAAAAAACCCCACCAATTCATTTGAACTAATCAGGATTCAAATTCTGTTTCAAATTTAGACAAAACTGAACCCATTTTTTTTCCAATGGCTTCTCATACTTTTTACAAGAAATATGACCCCATGGCTACTTTAGACTTATGATGATTTCATCTGAAAAATGTACAATCTGTCCTTCTTGTACATGACTATGGGGCTATCCACTGGAGTCTGAAGAAAAGTGATTTTTTTCCCATCCTCCCTTAAGCTGGTAGCAATTGTCTTCAGCTTAGAACCAGACTTCAGGAGCCCCATGCTGATCTATGGTGGAATAGTGATAACGTTTATTTGGTGGGATGTTGTAGTGGCTATTCCTGGTTGTCATCTTGACTGTATCTGGAATAAACTACAATCCAGAATTGGAAGGCTCACCTATGATCTAATCTGAAGGCTCAGAGATACAAGTTTCTGACCTGGATCTTGTCATGGAGATCATGAAGCATAGTGGCTATGAATTCCAGTGCAGAAGACAGATGGATCATGGAGAATGACTATTGAAAACTAAATCAGGTAGTAACTCTAATTGCAGCTGTTGTACCAGATGTAGTTTCATTACTTGAGCAAATTAATACATTTCCTGGTACCTGATATGCAGCTATTGATCTGGCAAATCCCTTCTTCTCAGTACCTGTCCAAAAGGATCACCAGAAGCAATTTGCTTTCATTTGGCAAGGCCAGCAGTATACCTTTACAGTTTTGCCTCAAGGATATATTAACTCTCCTGCCTTGTGTCATAACTTAGTTAGAGGGGATCATGATCATTTGTCTGTTCCACAAAATATCACATTGGTGCACTACATTGATGACTTTATGCTGATTGGACCAAGTGAGCAGGAAGTAGCAACCACTCTGGATTCATTGGTAACACATATGCATATCAGAGGTTGGAAAATAAATCCAACCAAAATTCAAGGTCATCTGGAATTAAAGGTGCAGTGGCACACACATTTAATCTGGGCCACACTCTCTGCTGGAGATCTACTTAAGGACATGGAAGAAGGAAGACTCTTCCTTGCCTGCGGGACTGAGCAACTGTTAGATCCTTGAACTTCCATCAACAGCTGCTATCGACCATTGTTGGGGAGTTGGACTATAGACTGTAAGTCATCAACAAAGCCCTAACTAAATAAAAACCTCCCATACATTCTGTGACTCTAGAGAACCCTGACTAATACAGAAGTTAACTAGCTTTATTCAGTGAGGCTCTTATGCAGGTTATCACAGCTGCAGTGTGTTGATGTGTACGATATCGATGTTAAGTCTGGAAGAGAGAATTTCTCAGCACTGTTCTTTATCCTGTGGGACCTCAATTCTCTTCGTGCAATTTTCCATGATATTCGGTGAAGCTGGGGGGGCTTGATACAGACTTTCCATGTTTCTACTTAACCACTGCCTACTAAAATGGAATTTCTCTGACCAAGGTTGAAAGGAACCTAGATGTACAGCTATAAACACACATATTTAAAAAGTAATTTGACAAAATGACCATTTATCAATATAACAATGGCTGATTTTCCTAAGACCAATGACCTCTGCAGCTGTAGGCTTTTGACCAAATTTACAGTATCTGGCAGGTATGCACACAGCCTTCCCACATTGCCCTTTGAGCAGGTCTTAGATCCCATGGGAAAGTGGCTGGTTACTGCATAACTGCCATGCCACTCTAGAACCAGTTGCCACAACTTGCCTATCATGTTGGTATTATAGCATTCAGGGCCCAGTGCTGGATAAGATTGCTCATGTGCTTTCTTCCTCCACAGCTTGCATAGTGCTGTAAACCAGCCAGCAGAGAAGAAACGTCACCAATTAGTTGGACTAATTTCTCTATGTACTGAAACCAAAATGTGTGGTGTCTTCAGCATATATAATAGTAGAAAAAAATTAAACATGAAGATTTAATCCTGTAATTCACATACTAAGAGACAGAAAATTATGACAGAACACCTTCAAACTGAGGGAGGGGAATGAAGTTTTCAGTTACTAAT
Source organism: Apodemus agrarius (assembly GCA_964023405.1). Lineage (NCBI taxonomy): Eukaryota > Metazoa > Chordata > Mammalia > Rodentia > Muridae > Apodemus > Apodemus agrarius. The sequence goes on along the minus strand of OZ030027.1, from coordinate 4,186,168 downwards.
GAGCAATCTGGGATGGTGGTGGCACACGCCTTTGATCCCAGCACTTGGGAGGCAGAGGCAGGCAGATTTCTAAGTTCGAGGACAGCCTGGTCTACACAGTGAGTTCCAGGACAACCAGGGCTACATAGAGAAACCCTGTCTCGAAACAAAACAAAACAAAACAAAACAAAACAAAACAAAACAAAACAAAACAAAAAAACAAAAAAAAACCCCAAAAAACAAACAAACAAAAAAAAACCAATGAGCAATCTGTTAAGTGAACAGAACCGACAGGTAAAGCTCAGTAAGCTGTCACTGTTGAATATAGCAACAATAATTATTGTTATATAATATATAATAATGAGCAATAGAAAAAATAATGCTAATAAAAGGAATGATTCGTACTTTCCCATCCAAGAATTACTAAAAGTTCTGCCTCAGTAGAGGAGGAAACATTTTAAGACAGAGTCAATATATCACACCAACCCTGTCTTTTACCCACTTGATTTAAGGTGCTACTAAATAAAATGTTGATTTCCTAGATTCTATTATCCCCCCCCCACATTCTTCATTGTATAAGACCCCAAAGGTTCTATCCACAGCTGAGGAACTCTTGACAGTTGATGGTGAGTGTGAAAGACTCATCATTGGGACTGTAGCTACTGGAAGGTTTTGCATGTTCAAATTGGTGGCTCCATACTCATGCATATACAAGTAGCGCAAATTTGATGTAATGCGATATAAGTTCATTTTAAAATGAATGATTGAGGTATATTTTGGGGTGGGACTTGGGGAGGAAATGGGATTGGATATGATCTAGATATATGCATATGCACACAAAATTATCAAAGGATGATTAATATATGTATGTATACATATACATGTGTATATTCATATATGTGTCTATATGTATGTGTATATAAAAATACATACATACATACACATTTATTCATATTCATATATGTGGGCATACATGCATATATATCACATATACACTTTTATCCCCTTCTATCTTTCTCTTTCAAATTTTCAGAACATTCACTTGGTTAGCCTCATACAACTCAAAGCTGCTCCGTCGGAAGAGTGGACACAAAGCCATAGATTTGATTTCTAACACCTATAGTCTGGGTGTAATAGCTATGATCCTGGCACTCAAGAAGTGGAGGGTGGAGGATAAGAAGCTCATTTAATGGTCATGCTTCACTACATCATGAGTTCAGAGTCAGCTTGGGACACATAAGAACTATTTAGAAAAAGAATATTCACTGGATCAAAATATCTTTCTTTATTACATTGCGCTGCATAGCCTGTGGCATTTTACGTAATGAAATGTTTTCTCTCATAATTTACAATTGAATCATCTCTAGTTACCCTGAAGCCAACGGTAATTCTCAATGTTTACAAATTTGATTTGAGGGTATTTTATATTAAAGAATGCAGTCACTGTGGCTATTATCCTTTCCTCTCATTTTTAATGTCTGTATCACTCCCTGGTCTGCTGACAACAGTATATGACTCATTATGTTTCATTCAGGCCCCCTTTCCAGATCGGTTAAGTTTGCTCACATAATCCATATTGGCACAAACACCATTGTACCACCAGTCCACAGGGTATCTTCTCAACCAATACATTATCATATTTGTTTTTTAATACCCTACAATATTTTAAAATTTATGTAGCTTTGTCATTGTTTGGGGACTTGGTCACATAATTGCCAACTTTGGGAGTGAGATGCAGATTGCTTTTCAAATTTACGTTCTTGGAGAAAGACGCTTGGAGTGATTGCACATGTGTCATGAGCACAAAGAATTGAATTTTTCAGGAAAAAAGTGAATAATGACAGGAAACAAATTTCTCTTAAAGGAATGAAAACTCTTCTAAAGTGTTTCTTTCTATTTTTTTTATTTTAGAAAAGGGAATTTTTTTTATGTTGCTCAGTTGTAGGCAGTACAATAAGAGAACCATGTAGAGCTCAACAGATCAAGTACAAGCACTTCAGAAAAAGGACCCTGGTCAGAAATATTAACAGACGTGTCATTAAATGTTTGTTTTAAGTTTGTTTCATGTGAAGAGCATAAGATCTTTGGTAGGAAAAAATGTGAAATTTTAAAAACATACAATACCATGTAATGTAATTCCATTAATTTCTACCATATGTAGCACTAAAATGCTACTTAGCACTGAAGATTTCTTTCCTTTTGTAATTTACACAGTTTATTTAGACTTAACCATAAAATAAATATATGTCCCCAAACTCAGTTGGATTTTTCCAACATAATATTTTTATTGAATTTAGGTCTTGCAATTTTTTTCCCAGGAGTTTCACATTGTGCACTGATCACAGTCATGTCCTAGTCTTCCCAGGTCTACCCCTACCCTTGTAACATCTCCTACTCCCCACCCCCTCCTAAAAATGGAAGAAAAAGAAGGAGAGGGAAGAGGAGGAGAAAGAGAAAGAGGAGGAATAAAAGGAGGAAGAGGAAGAGGCAGAATATGAGGAGAGGGAGTAAGAGGAGAAGGAGTAGGAGGAGTAGGAGGAGGAGGAGGAGGAGAAAGAGAAAGAGGAGGAATAAAAGGAGGAAGAGGAAGAGGCAGAATATGAGGAGAGGGAGTAAGAGGAGAAGGAGGAGGACGAGTAGGAGGAGGAGGAGAAAGAGAAAGAGGAGGAATAAAAGGAGGAAGAGGAAGAGGCAGAATATGAGGAGAGGGAGTAAGAGGAGAAGGAGGAGGAGGAGGAGGAGGAGGAGGAGGAGGAGGAGGAGGAGGAAGAAGAAGAAGAAGAAGAAGAAGAAGAAGAAGAAGAAGAAGAAGAAGAAGAAGAAGAAGGAGACTACAAGTCCAATTTGCATTTCTATATGCTCAATGAAGAGTATGTTCTAATTCCCAATAGCCAGCTTCTTAAAAAACTGAATCCCATCTACTCCCAATTAGAAGCCATCTATTGTGTAGAGCTGTATGTTACCAACCTTGTCATGATTTTAAGAGTAATTTTTCATGGTCCTGTCTAGACTGTTACTTTTTATGGGGTGAGGTGGGATGGGGGTAGGAATTGTCATAGAAGCCTTCTATATCCCTCTTTGTCAACCGTGAGTCTGCACTCATTGATTCCACTGCAAAAGTAGCTTTCTTACCCTTTACAATCAACAGCAGCATGGACAGTGGACTTCCATATGGTTGTGGTGGCAGCAGGGACCATGGACAGTCATATATGCCACAGACCTTGGCATGGTTGATCACCACTGGTGAAATTAATTAGCACATGATATAGATGTAAACACACACACACACACACACACACAAAACTCACACACCCCAAAGTATATATCATTGTACCAAACACTAAAGATGTATTAGAATACATCTGAAGATACATACAAAGATGTATGAATCCAAAGATACATGTACAAATGTAGTGTATGTGTACGTGTGTGTGTGTGTGTGTGTGTGTGTGTGTGTGTACAGTAGGATGTTTTAAAGTAAGAGTTCCAGACCAAGAAAATCACACTGGAGTTGCATCTACTAGGACCTGGGTAGCAGCTGGCTGGTTCTTGTGGAAGTGATATTGGTGCCATTGTAAGTATATTCTGGGAGGATCATGGGAAGGCTCATAATGGCAGAACAATATAGGAAGGTATTGTGAATGTCTCCTGTGGTTCTAATACATCTTTAGAGTTTGGTCAGGTCAGTGATGTATAAAGGATACTTTGGTCTAAGTTGCAATTATCATTTGAGAAAGTGACTTTGCCTTCTACCGAATGTATGGGAATACATCATCTTTCCTGAGTGTGGGCAACAAGCCAATGCATTCCTATAGTCTGAGCTGTTACTGAGACATAATATCTCCATGAGGCATGTGTCAAGTGCACAACACACTGAACCATTTACTGCTATTATTGAGTACTATAGTTAGATAATCTTCAATGGGCACTGAAGTGTTAGTGCTATTGTCCCAAATTTCAAATCATAGCTGCTTCACCAGAGATGGGCAAAAATTGCAAAACAAAAAGGTAGAGTTACTCACAATCAGAGCAGGGGGGCTCGACTAGTAGAACTGGGACAAATAATTCAGCTTGGGCATTCCATTCATTCATATTATATCATCTCCTACAACAGAAGTCAGCCATAAGTTCATTTGTCATGCCCTGTCCTATAAGCAGCCACAAATGCCCACTTTGCACAAGAGGACACAGATGAAGCAGATTTCAAACTATTTATGCAAATGTTATTAGTAATGCATATTTCAGATAAGTGTAGTTTGAAGGTTTTGTGTAACTAGACACCTGAACATTATTTAGGTCTTCAAAGTAATTTGGACTAATTTGAAAAGGCTGAATCTTTTTCCTTTCCCTATATGGATAATTTTCTCCAAATATATACTTGTTAGGACTTATTACACAGAATAGAATGAAAGAGTCGGTGCAAAGTTTGAGGGCTGGGAAGTAGCTTACTGGGTGAACTTCTATCTAACACGTGCAAAGGCCCTGAGTTCATAGTCAGTACTGACGAAACAGAAAAGAAAAGCAATTAACTATTTGCCCAGGGATGTGGGTGGGTGTGTCCATATCACCTCACAGCAACAGTGGTGGGGCCAGCTCTCTCTCCTTTCCACTCTCTGGTCTGCTCATCCATGCCTCTGCTACCAGGGCCAGCTCTATTGTGCTGACCAGGCCTGCTGCAGTCTTTGAGGGGCAATTGGATAAGATGGCCCCTGGGGCATGAGAGCTGATGGACTAGCCCTGCCCCTCACTAGCTGCAGACTTGGGAGAGCATCCCCACACCTCCAGATGGCAGCACAGTGGAGCTGGCTCCGGATGTGTAGGTGCAGGAAACCGGGAGGGCACGAGAGCAGGAGAGCTAACCCTGCCTCCTGTTGATGACAGCACTGGGTGGTCTAGCTGGTGCAGTGCTGGAGAGCTTGGTGGTTTGGATTAGGTAGAATCAATGGTCTGACCATCTCAGCTGACACCTAGATCCAAATTCAGGGCGTTGATTTGACCCACCCCAATATCTACAACCTTTGTAAAAATGTGATGGTGCATATAAGGACCTGCTGATCCAAAGCTGTAAAATCTCCATGATACAGGGAAATAATTGGATAATCAGGAGAAGTTCTGGTTAGGATTCATTACTGATGGTCTCACAGAACCCAGAGACCTCCATCCAGACCAAACACTCATTAAAATAAACATTTGAAATGAAGATGTGTGGACAGAGGGGTATACTGTGGGACACACTAGGACATACTACAGACCCATGGTGAGATGTTTTCAATGAATTGTTTTGTTTATTTATTTATTTTTGTGTTTTCCTTTGGGGGAAGGTTGAGAGGGTAGAGGGCAGATACGAGAGGGTGCGATGAAGAGATTAGTAAGACATGATGTGAAACTCATAAAAAATCAATAAAGTGAAAAAAAGGAGAATTTTGTCAATAAACTGAACATGTAATAACATGGATAAAAGGTGGCCAAAGTAATCATATTTCAGACAGGGATTATCTCTATTTTGATCAAAATGATAATGGAATATTATTACTGTAGAATCAATTCTTCAAAGGAAAATAAGGAAGAGAGAGTGACATGGACATTGGATTTACATAGAGACAGGACAGGGTAGGCTAGAAGTATATATTAGGACAAGAAGTTGCGAAGTGTATGAATGAACAGACTAATCAGGGGTCAGCATAAAACTCAGCCAGGAAGACTGACTAGCTCAGTCTTCAACATTCAGTTGAGTTCATATTAAGAGATAGATTTGGTGATATATCTATCATTTTTTACATGAGTTCTTGAGGTCTTTCCTCTTAGGAAACTCAATATGGACATTACTGTTATGAGGATATATACAATATATTATAATTTAAAAGGAGAACAAGTTGTGACGTAGAGTGTTAAATGGTTCATTTAGATTCCTTCAGCTGATAAATGGCCAGTTTGAGATTTGGATCTGGAAGCTGATACTGGGTTCCTTGTTGCTGCCTGTAAGCATTCCAAAGTAGCATTTCATGGTTTAAATTCTGGATGAGAGAGAACAGATGTCTGACTATTTCTAGACTGGATTTCACAGTGACTCACTATTCTTGTAAGTCTTTTCTAACTTTCATTTTCTAGTTCAATTGATATCTCTCCATTTCTTCAAAGGAGTCAGTTGACTTACATAAAAGGAAATGGTTCTCTATTCTAGCTGTGTCTGTGTATGTATATATACACATATGCATCACCATCTGGCTGTGGAGGTCAGTGGACAACTATTGAGAGTAAGTCTTTTCCTTCTACCATGTGGGTCCTGGGGATCAAACTCAGATTATTAGATTCAGTGGAAATCACCTATACCCGCTGAGCCATCTCACCAGCAACATACTGATAGTTTTTTAAAAGTGTGTCTCAGAGGATGTAAAGAGTCTTTAGTTTGACTATGCTATTGAGTTACTTATAGAGAAGACTTAGAAAGTAAAGTAGCAAAAGTATCTCAGTAGAAGATTCCCCTATTGTATTTTAAAGATTTATTTGATGTATGTGAGTACACTGTCATTGTCTTCATACACACCAGAAGAGGGCATTGGATCCCCATTACAAATAGTTGTAAGCCACCATGTAGTTGCTGGGAATTGCACTCAGGAACTCTAGAAGAGCAGCCAGTGCTCTTAACTGCCGAGCCATCTCTCTAGCCCTCCCCTAATTTTTCAATATAAATCTTGTCATTCTCTCTTTTATCCTAAGGTCAAAAGAGACATAGTAAAAATAATCTGAACTACACTTTAGAATCTTTACCACAATTTTAAAGGGTTCTCTTCAATAGCTTCATGTCTGTCCTGTTTCTCTCTTTTTAGAAGAGGGTCACACAAAAGCCTTCAATGTCTCCCTATTTTAGTTATCAGTCTACCATCATTCATAACACTGCAAAAGAATCTTCCCTCCTCCTAACAGCTAAAAGTGATACAAATTCTGGAACGACAACATGGCTTCTAGTGGTAGCTTGAATGGCTTCTGTCCAGGTGAGGGGAAGCAGAAGGGATAGGGAAGGCATAGAAGAACTTGGTTTTCTTTTAGAGGCTAGCAACTTTGAACTCATGGGGAGCACGAATTGGACTTCTTTTTATTTTATTTTATTTTCCATTTTTGGGAGGTATCTTAGTTAGGGATTTACTGCTGTAAACAGATACCATGACCAAAGCAAGTCTTACAAAGGACAACATTTAATTGGGTCTGGCTTACAGGTTCAGAGGTTCAGTCCATTATCATCAATGTGGAAGCATGGCAGCATTTAGGTAGGCATAGTGCAGGAGGATCTGAGAATTCTACATCTTCATCTGAAGGCTGCTAGCAGAATACTGACTTCCAGGCAGCTAGGATAAGGTTCTTAAGCCCACACCCACAGTAACACATCTATTCCAACAAGGCCACATCTCCTAATAGTGCCATTCCCTGGGCCAAGCATATACAAACCATCAGAGGAAGTTTTTGGGGGATAGTTCAAGGGTACAAGGGTTGACTTGGGAATTGTAGTGGCTATTCCTGGTTGCCAACTTGACTATATCTGGAATGAACTACAATCTAGAATTGTAAGGCTCACCTATGATCCTAATATGGAGGCTCAGAGATATAAGTTTCTGACCTGGACTTAGCAAGGAGATCTTGAAGCATAGTGGCTATGGATTCCAGTTCAAGATCATCTGGGATTAAAGGCATGGAGACATACTCCTTTAATCCCAGATTATGGCTATGGATTCTAGTTCAAGATCATTTGGGATTAAAGGCATGGATACACACACCTTTAATCCTCTACTGGAGACATATATAAGGACATTGAAAGAAGGAAGAATGATTCTTCCTTGCCGGCTTGCTCGTGGGACTGAGCAACTGCAAGATCCTTGGACTTCCATCCACAGCTGCTGCTGACTACTGCTGGGGAGTTGGACTACAGACTGTAAGTCATCGACAAATTCCCTAATTACATAGAGACTGCCCATACGTTCTGTGACTCTAGAGAACCCAGACTAATACATGGTCTAATATCCACTTATCAGTGAGTGCATATCTGGGGCACTGTCCCAAGGACAAAACCACCAACCAAAGAGTACACATGGAAGGACCCATGGCTCCAGCTGCATATCTAGCAGAGGACAGCCTTATCTGGCATCAATGGCAGAAGAGACCTTTGGGATTTTGGAGCAAAGCTTTACCGTCATCCTCAGACAACTACTCTCCCTTTGAAAAACAACTCTTGTTGACATCTGTCTTGTGACCAATTATATGGTCTATTTTGGAGAAGGTACCATGTGGAGCTGAGAAAAAGGTATATTCTTTAGCTTTAGGATGAAATGTTCTATATATATCTGTTAAATCCAATTGGTCCAGAGTTTCCTCAGAAGATGGAAAAATATTTCTTGCTCCTGGATTGGCAGGATCAATATAGTAAAAATGGCCATCTTGCCACAAGCAATATACAGATTCAATGCGATCCCCATCAAAATCCCAACTCAATTCTTCATAGATCTAGAAAGAGCAATTCTCAAATTCATCTGGAGCAACAAAAAACCCAGGATAGCTAAAACTATTCTCAACAATAAAAGGACTTCTGGGGGAATCAATATCCCTGACCTCAAGCAGTACTACAGAGCAATTGTGTTAAAAACTGCATGGTATTGGTATAGCAACAGGCAAGCAGATCAATGGAACAGGATTGAAGACCCAGAAATTAACCCACAGACTTATGGTCACTTGATCTTTGATAAAGGAGCCACAACCATCCGGTGGAATAAAGATAGCCTTTTCAACAAATGGTGCTGGTTCAACTTGAAGTCAACATGCAGAAGAATGCGAATTGACCCACTCTTATCTCTTTGCACTAAGATCAACTCCAAGTGGATCAAGGACCTCCACATAAAACCAGACACACTGAAACTATTAGAAAAGAAACTTGGGAAGACCCTGGAGGACTTGGGCACAGGGGAAAAGTTTCTGAACAGAACACCAATAGCTTATGCTCTAAGATCAAGAATCGACAAATGGGACCTCATAAAACTACAAAGTTTCTGCAAAGCAAAGGACACTGTCAGAAGGACAAAACGGCAACCAACAGAGTGGGAAAAGATCTTCACCAACCCCACATCCGACAGAGGGCTAATATCCAATATATACAAAGAACTCAAGAAGTTAGACCGCAAAGAAACAAACAACCCTATCAAAAAATGGGGCACAGAGCTAAACAAAGAATTTTCACCAGAAGAAATTCGGATGGCCGAGAAACACCTTAAGAGATGTTCAACATCATTAGTCATCAGGGAAATGCAAATCAAAACAACCCTGAGATTCCACCTCACACCAGTCAGAATGGCTAAGATTAAAAACTCAAGAGACAACAAGTGCTGGCGAGGATGTGGAGAAAGAGGAACACTCCTCCACTGTTGGTGGGATTGCAAAATGGTAAAACAGCTCTGGAAATCAGTTTGGCGGTTCCTCAGAAAATTGGGCATGTCACTTCCAGAGGACCCTGGCATACCACTCCTGGGCATATACCCAGAGGATTCCCCTGGATGCAATAAGGACACATGCTCCACTATGTTTATAGCAGCCTTGTTTATAATAGCCAGAAACTGGAAGGAGCCCAAATATCCCTCAAAGGAGGAATGGATACAGAAAATGTGGTATATTTATACAATGGAATACTACTCAGCAATTAAAAATAATGAATTCATGCAATTTGTAGGTAAATGGTTAGACCTGGAAAATATCATCCTGAGTGAATTAACCCAAACACAAAAGAATGCACATGAAATGCAATCACTGATAAGTGGATATTAATGAGCCCAGAAGCCCTAAATACTCAAGACACAAATAGCAAGTCAAATGATTCCCAAGAAGAAGAAAGGAGAGGACCCTGGGCCTGTAAAGATTGCATCCAGTTTAGTAAAGAAACCGAGGGGGGAGGGGGAATGATTGGGGAACAGTTGGGGGGGAGAGGAACTATGGGAACTATGGTGGGTGGGAACTGGGAAAGGGGAAAGCATTTGGAATGTAAACATAGAATATAGAAAATAAAAAAAATAAAAAAAAAAGAAAAACATCTCTTGGCCTGCTATTGGGCCTTAGTGGAAACTGAATGTTTGACAATAGGACACCAAGTTACTATGCGACCTGAACTCCCCATCATAAGTTGGGTGTTATCAGACCCTCCAAATCATAAAGTAGAGCATGCACAACAGCAGTCTATTGTCAAATGGAAGTGGTATATACATGATCAGGCCAGAGCAGGTCCTGAAGGCACAAGAAAGTTACATGAAGAAGTTGCTCAGATGCCTATGGTTTCTACTCCTGTTACAATGCCATCTGTTGCCAAGCATGCACCTATAGCCTCATGGGGTGTTCCCTATGACCAGCTGACTGAGGAAGAGAAGTCTAGGGCCTGGTTTACTGATGGCTCTGCATGTTATGCAGGCACCACCCAGAAGTGGACAGCTGCGGCATTACAACCCCTTTCTGGGACAACCCTGAAAGATACAGGTGAAGGAAAATCTTCACAGTGGGCAGAACTTCAGGCAGTAAACATGGTATTACAGTTTGTTTGGAAGAAGAAATGGCCAGATGTACGATTGTTCACTGACTCATGGGCTGTAGCGAATGGATTGGCTGGATGGTCAGGGACACGGAAAGATCACGATTGGAAAATTGGTGAGAAAGACATTTGGGGAAGAAGTATGTGGATAGATCTTTCCAAGTGGGCAAAGGATGTGAAGATATTTGTGTCCCATGTAAATGCTCACCAAAAGGTGACTTCAGCTGAGTTCAACAATCAAGTAGATAAGATGACGCGTTCTGTGGACAGTCAGCCTCTTTCCCCATCCATCCCAGTTATTGCCCTGTGGGCACATGAACAAAGTGGCCATGGTGGCCGAGATGGAGGTTATGCTTGGGCTCAGCAACATGGACTCCACTCACCAAGGCTGACCTGGCTACAGCTGCTGCTGAATGCCAGATCTGCCAACAGCAGAAACCAACACTGAGCCCCAGATATGGTCACCTCGAGGTGACCAGCCAGCAACCTGGTGGCAGGTTGACTACATTGGACCACTTCCCAATGGAAAGGACAACATTTTGTTCTTACTGGAGTAGATACATATTCTGGTTATGGATTTGCCTTTCCTGCACATAATGCTTCTGCCAAACCCACCATCCGTGGACTCACAGAATGCCTTATCTATCGTCATGGTATTCCACACAGTATTCTTCTGACCAAGGAACTCATTTCACAGCCAGAGAAGTGCGACAGTGGGCCCATGATCATGGAATTTACTGGTCTTACCATGTTCCCCATCATCCTGAGGCAGTTGGTCTGATAGAAAGATGGAATGGCCTTTTGAAGACACAGTTACAGCAGCAATTAGGTGGCAACAGCATGGAGGGCTGGGACAGAGTTCTTCAGAAGGCAGTATATGCTTTGAATCAGCATTCAATATATGGTACAGTTTCTCCCATAGCCAGGATTCATGGGTCCAGGAATCAAGGGGTGGAAAAAGGGAATAGTTCCACTCACTATCACTCCTAGTGACCCGCTAGGAAAATTTTTGCTTCCTGTCCCCACAAATGGGAAAAAAAGTATGGTTGAGATACAATGTATGAAATTTCCACACAATTAATAAAAACATATTTGAGAGGAAAAAGAAAACAATCTGACAGCAGTCATAAATCAGTTAAACTTCAGATATAAAAGTCTGTGATAAACTATGATCCACATGATTCCACCCTAGAGAATACAGAAGGCAGTACCGTTTCAGTAGGCTTCACTGGAATTTCTCCCAATACACACTGGCAAGGACAAACTTATTCAAATGAATATTAGGTGGTCATAAATGTATTCTTTCTGATGAAAAATAATTATCAGGATTCTATAATTGAAATGACTTAATGCTGTAATGTTCACTTCATCTTAAAAATAGATTGAATTTGATAATTTGGCAGATAGGATTAATATTGACATTGAGCTAATTTTGTCTTTTATTCATTTCTCTACCAAAGATAATTGCTGTGTGAGACTTTCAACGTTGGAAGATGATTTGTTTCACATTTTCAATATATATTTGGTTTATTGCTAAAGACCACATCAGAAAACTGAATTCCATCGTAAAGCAGCTTGGGCTCTCTGATCATTGCTTTTAAGAGTCTCTTAGACTTGGCATCAAAATACATTTACCCATTTCGGAGAATCCAAGGTTTATCTTCCAATTCTAGAGCATATTGATGCTGCTGAGCATGCCAGATTGAAGGCTGTGTCAAAGACTCTTCCATTTCACAGACTTCATTGTCATTGTATATTGCTTTCATTAAATCACAGAGCTTTAAAGCTGAAAGAAAACGATACTAAAAATATCATTATCTTTATCTTTACTGATCTGTCTCCCCTCTGCTGATCTGTTTGACCTTGCCATGCTGTCAAACACTCTTATGCTTACCATGCTTGCGAACAGCTTAGGACCAGGAGATATACTCTTATATCCCCAAGGAAAAGGCATGGAGAAAGGAGATCCCAGTACAAGTTTACATTACTCACAGTTTTGAAGACTATGAAAAAATACTCCAGTTCAAGGACAGGCTAGAGGATTAGATATACATGTTATAACATTTCTCTGTAGTAACACAACATAATAGGGTCCAATACCAACTAGTGAGAATCTGAAAAAAAGATATCTGAAAAAGCAATAAGGCAAGAAAATATGGCAAGAATGGCAAGAAAAAATAGATCAAGCTGTAGTTGTTATAGAAAACATGAACACCATTCTTTTTAGTATCTGGTACAAATGCCAGACAGAGACCTGAAGAGAAAACAGAAAATCTGTGTGATACAATCAACAAACAGAATCCAAAAGATTGTCACAGAGTGGTCCATTAAATGTCGAACGAATATATATTCTTTATAAATGTTCATGGAACAGTCACCAAAATGGGCAGATACTGGATTTCAAAAATTTTAATGAGTTAAAATACACATCAATTGTAATATGCAGCAATATTATAACAACTTAAACATCGATTTAACAATATTTAAAACACACAAAAAATTTAATGGCACCAATGTACAACTGAAGTTAGAGCAGGAGTCATGTTACAAGTGAAATTAGCCTAGAAGCTTGGAACACCAAAGACACAAATCACATATCAAGTGATGTCTCACAAAAAGAAAGGAGTGGACACTGGTGCTAGAATGGACCAAAACATCATTGTGGGAGAATACAAGAACAGTAAAGTGGGAGGGGGTGGATGCGGGAGCAGGGGGAGGGAAAAGGACATGTGGGACCTTTGGGGGTGGGGAACCAGAAAAAGGGAAATGAATTGTAAATATAGAATATATACAATATATATATATATATACATATATATATATATATATATATATATATATATATATATATATAAAGTTCCATTTACACAGAAACACCTAGAAATCAAAGCTGACTTCTTTTTCTCTGCCAGCCGACTCTAGGAATGGCCCACAGGGACATGCTGGTAGAGGCAGGACTGAGCGTCTGGGGAGTTTGGACCACTTTTTCACGGGCCTCACTTTCCCTTGGGAGCGTTGTCAGGAGCAGCGTGTCGCTCAAATACCACTTCTATTTGAAGATGATTGGCACAAAGCAATGCAGGTTTAGAGCCTAGTGTATTAGATATGTTCCCAACATGACTCAACTCATGTTGCCTGCTGACTCGACGGCCCATGTGAAGTGTTCGGTTTACTAAGGCCCAGTAGCAAGCAAAGTGCTATTACTCAAAGAGCAAATAGTTAATCGTGCCGAATGACATGGTTTTGCTGCAAAATCCTCCGGTCCCCTGTCACAGCTCTCCTATGGAGACACTTGGGAGGTTCTTCGACATCAAGGATCTGATAGAGGGTATGCCTCAAGTGACAGAGAATTTCACCTAGCAGTCTAAACTAGGAGGTCCTTCTCTTATCCTGGGCACCACTGAAAACTAAGAGCCTCTTAGTCCACAGAGTGAATGACCCAAAGCAACACACAAAAGTGAAGAATGTGTTGCCTCCAAAAATCCAAAGGGGCCACCAGGGGCACTGGTTCCTTCTTGGTTGTTGGATGGTCGAGATACAGTAATGATGTCTGCACTCCAGAAGGTCCCTCAGCATGCCCTGCAGCCCTGAACCCCCAAAACTCACCAAATCCTGTGCCACCAAAGCGGTAGCTTTGAATCTTACTTGAATTCATTTCCTGTCTGCTGACACATAGGTTTTCACTGTAATTCCAAATGCTCGCACAAACACAGACACACACACACACACACACACACACACACACACACACACCACTCCAAAGGCCTAACATTCTCAAAGATCAAACTTCTAGAAATATTATTCTGGAAAATAGTAATTTAAGAACTTATTAAAAAACATATTTGGTTTCATTTTAAAGAAGTGAGGGTACTTGAAAAATATATAAAACCATGAAAGAAGACTTGCAGGCATGTGCAACCTTTTGACATTGAGACATGATTTTGTCATTTAGGAAGTTCACACCTGAATTGTGCAACTGAGTTATAAAAAAAAAAAAACATTGAAAACTCATTTTTAAAATATTTTTTACCAGAACAGGGAAATGGTGGTGGTGGTGGTGGGGGTGATTGGGAAATACTGGGGGGGGGGAAGAGGACTTATGGACATATGGGGGGGGAACTGGGAAAGGGGAAAGCCTTTGGAATCTTTGGAATGTAAACAAAGAATATAGAATAAAAAATTATATAAAAAAAGAAAAGAAAACAAAAGTCTTTCGTCATTCACGTAAGTTTCTACAGGAAGAGGTTAGAGAAAGAATAACATAGATTCCCCAAATAGAAGGAAGAAAATTATACAAGCTGAAATTGTTGGTATCAAAAAATAAGAAAATCATTGGGGAAAAATGAGACATCTGATTCTGTTAAGAAAACAACATAATTAACAGCCTATAATAAAAATAAGAACCAAAATCCAACAGAAAATGTTATTTAAAAGGGCATACACTCCTATCTTCAGTAAGCTAGAGGTAATGGAATAATTTCTTAACAGCTGAAAACTATCCAACCAGAGAAATGGACACCACAAGCAATTTCACAGCCATTAAATAAATGAAGGAATACAGTCAGGTTTATTTTGAAGGTATTATACCAAGACAGATACCCTAGAGGAGTTACAAATATATTAAATATAGTAATACTAGGGAAGGCCACTCACCCACTAGTAAGGCTAATCCCACATTAAGGTAGTCAGCACCTTCACTCTAGTGTGCTCTGAAGTCACAGGAATGAATGGAGTCGTGCAAAGGATCTATAGATAGACTCACACAAACATGCTCCACCGAGTCTTGTCAAAGATGAAAGAAGGACACAGGAGAGAAACTCAGTCAAACAGATCGTGCCAAAGTCCCTGGATGTGCACAACAAACAGCAGTGACCAAACAAAACCAAACCCACACAGTTCACCTTGTATACAAGTTGACTTAAGATATATCATAATATCGTTAGCTTAGATAATGGGCATGAGAAATCCCTCTTCCAACAAAAGACTGAGAAACAGCTACTGACTAGAATAGAAATAATATGTACCTCTGGAAATTTATCAGTAAGATAATAATAAATTTAGAAAACTCACAACAGTCCATGAAGAGGGTGTGTAAATGACAAGCACATGGAAAAATGTTCGCCATCATCAACAATTAAGCAAATGAAGCCAAGGCTGAAGAGATAGAGCAGTGGTTATGGACACTTGCTGCCCTTCTAGAGGACACAGATTGATTCACAGCACCCACTCAGTGCTTACAACTGCCAGTTAAGTTCATTTCCAGAGGGCCCAGTGCTCTCTTCTGGGCTCCACAAGCACCAGGCATGTATATGCATACATGGAGACAATAAAAATCATTGAATATTTGTTTAATAAAGAAGATGTAGGAGAGATACAATGTATTGTCCACATCTTTGTCATGAAGAAATAACCCTTATCTAAACTTATGGGCCTAGAACCACCATCATTATTTCTATTATAATATCATTGTGTGGTTGTGTGTGTGTGTCTGTGTGTGTGTGTGTGTGTGTGTGTGTGTGTGTATGTGTGTGTGTGCACATGCATATGCATGTGCATGTGTGAGAAAAGTCCAATGCTGATGGGCCCAGGATGAGTAAGAGTATTGTTCTCCTGGACACCAAGTTTGTTCTAGAAAAGGCAAATGTCCCAAAGGGAGCTCTTACTGTATAAACCCAAAATAAGAATAATTTTTAGACATTGGAGTTCATTGTAATAAGGCTGTACTTCCATGTCCCTCACATCACCAAAGGATTTTGCCTCCATAGCTGAGGGTTGACAGTTCTGCTGTTCCAAGTAATGCACAATTATTTGGATACAGATTTCCTGCTATGTTCAAAGTTATTTGACTTGAGTGATTGTCATCATTCTCAGCCCTCAGGGAACAGGTTACATTCATTTATGAAATTGTATGTGTATTAAGATGGTCTACCCATGAAGTCATTCATCAACTGTTTCAATGAATAATGGTACTGCTTGGAGGGTCGTACAGACATTAAGTGAGGAGAAGATTCTGGCTCGTTGGCTATGATGATTTTGAAAAGCATTCATCTCAGAAAAAGAGTAACTTATAAGGTTGTCGTCTTCAAAATTGATACAATACTTATAAATATAAAGCAAAACATTCAATCTCAACTCTTTGTTGTTCTCTTACAAGCCACTTGTAATCCCAAATTAATTGTCTACATTTCTTTTGGCTGTTTAAATAATTTTGAGATAAGTAAGCCTTTCTGAAAACCATAGTATAGTGTAGAAACAGCAAATAAACAATCCTACTTATAGAGAAGCTGATATAGGAGAAGCAGGATTTCAAGACTATTATGTGGTACAAAGCAAGCAGAAAGTGGATATGGATTGTATAATATG
Source organism: Apodemus agrarius (assembly GCA_964023405.1). Lineage (NCBI taxonomy): Eukaryota > Metazoa > Chordata > Mammalia > Rodentia > Muridae > Apodemus > Apodemus agrarius. The sequence continues at coordinate 4,169,274 of OZ030027.1, read as the reverse complement.
GGACATATTTCTCCAACTACCAATTGTAGACCATTGGGTGACAGCCAACAAATTTCTAATTCCCCATACTTTTGAATTTCAATCGATTAGGATATGTTGGTAATATTAATTTTCATATTAAGAGAAATTAAGGAAAAGTAATTGTTACTTCCTGCTATTTTTGTTGTTAGAGGTGGAATTATGTTTGTGTAGGTTTGTTGAAAGATTACTTTCTTGCTTTTTTTAGGGTATAGTTTCCCTCTTTGTGTTGATGTTTTTCCATCTATTATCTTTTATAGGGCTGGATTTGTGGAAAGATATTGTGTAAATTTGGTTTTGTTATAGAATATTTTGTTTTCTCCATTTATGGCAATTGAGATTTGATGGGCATAGTAGCCTGGGCTGGCATTTGTGTTCTCTTAGGGTCTGTATGACATCTTGCCAGGATCTTCTCACTTTCATAGTCTCTGTTGAGAAGTCTGTTGTAAATCTTATAGGCCTGCCTTTATATGTTACTTGACCTTTTCCTGCTACTGCTTTTACTATTCTTTCTTTGTATAGTGCATTTGGTGTTTTGATTATTATGTGACAGGAGAAATTTCTTTTCTGGTCCAGTCTCTTTGGAGTTCTGTAGGCTTCTTGTATATTCATGGGCATCTCTTTCTTTAGTTTAAGGCAGTTTTCTTCTATAATTTTGTTGAAGATATTTACTGGCCCTTTAAGTTGGGAATCTTCACTCTCTTCCATACCTATTATCCTTATGATTGGTCTTCTCAATCTTGGTGTCTTGGATTTCCTGGTTGTTTTGGGTTAGAAACTTTTTGCTTTTTGCGTTTTCTTTGACTGTTGTGTCATTGTTTTCTATGGTATCTTCTGCACCTGAGATTCTCTCTTCTAACTCTTGTATTCTGTTAGTGATGCTTGCATCTATGACTTCTGAAATCTTTCCTAGGTTTTCTATCTCCAGGGTTGTCTCCCTTTGCAATTTCTTTATTGTTTCTAGTTCCATTTTTATATCCTGGGTGCTTTTGTTCATTTCCTTCGCCTGTTTGATTGTGTTTTCCTGTAATTCTTTAAGGGATTTTTGTTTCCTCTTTAAGTGCTTCTAGCTGTTGACATGTGTTCTCCTATATTTCTTTAATGGAGTCATTTATGTCCTTCTTAAAGTTCTCTATCATCATCATGAGAAGTGATTTTAGATCCGAATCTTGCTTTTCCAGTGTGATGATGTATCCATGACTTGCTATGGTGGAAGGATTGGGTGCTGATGATGCCAAGCAACCTTGGTTTCTGTTGGCTTACATTCTTATGCTTGCCTCCCTCCATCTGGTTATATCTAAAGATACCTGCCCTCACTATATCTGACTGAAGGCTGTCCTTCCTGTGATCCTGGTTGTGTCAGAACTCCGCAGAGTCAAACTGTCTCTCTGATCCTGTGATTCTAGGAACCTGTGATCCTGAGATCCTGGGTGTGTCTGAGCTCCTGGAAGTCAAGCTGTCTCTGGGACCCTGAGATACTGCTGTGGTTAAGTTCCTGGGATCCCAGGATTCCGAGATCCTGTGATCCTGTGATCCTGGGCTGGTAAAAGCACCTGGGAGTGGAGCTTCTCTTGCGTGTTGTAGGACTGGCTGCAGAGTTTGTGCCCAAGATCTGCTCAGGACACTGGCCCAGACAGATAGGAAGGAACCCATGCCACTGGTCTGGCGGAGTTCCTGTGTGCCTGGGTCCCGCTAGTCCCGGTTACTCCTGGGGTTGGGACAGATATTGTGTACTCCTCACCTTGGGATCCTGTGATCCTGGGTGTGTTAGAGCACCTGGGAGTAGAGCTTCCTCTGTGTGTTGTGGGACTAGCTGCAGAGTTTGCGACCAAGGTCTACTCAGGGCACTGGCCCAGACAGACCAGTGATTTTTCTATTAGGAGTCCTTTCTATTTCAAGCTGTGTTTTCATTTTATAGTAATGTCTAAGTCATGATATTTTAAAAGACATCAGCTATTTTAGCTGATACAAAATGTGAATGTGTGCTCATTGAAAAAAATATTGACAGGCTAGCAACAGAGGAGATACTCTGTTCCCAGAAAGGATTGTCTTCTCTATCAAAAGTTCTAGTACTTGTTACAAGCATCATTATTCCAAGCGTGGTAACTGAATATAGAAGCAATTTGTTTCTGACATTCATCTTGTTACTCTTCATTAGAAACCTCTCAGACTTGTCACATGCTTTCCTGTGTATATTTCACTAAGGTCTTTGGTTTAGTTCCTGTAATTCAGTTTGTGACTTACTCACAAATTGAAACTATGCATAACATAGTTTTGCCATTTTTATTTCACAGCAGAATCTTCAAATTAGGCAATAAATGTTTCATGGCAATGAAGGCATAGTAAACCATGCTTTGTGTGTACATCATTGCGTACATATGTACATAGACATTGTCATGTTTTGTTTGAACTCTTTTCTACTGGAAGTTTCTATATCTTTCCTGTATGATTTTTACTTTTCAACAGTAGTAGGAGTTATTTCATATACTAACTATATATTCCCTTACAATAGAAATTCAGTTAAACTTTCAAAATTACTTTGGCAAACCAGGCAGGGTGATACATATCTTCAATCCCAGGACTCTGGAGAGAGAAGTATGCAGATCTCTGTGGGTTGAAACCAAGTCGAGGCTTCTTAGGGTGATCCAGGCCAACCAGGGTTACATTATGGGATGTTGTCTAAAATAAATACTTCGGCAAGAATTTTCTAGAAAAGAAAATGTATAGAAATAGATAAAACTATATTGTAGAACATACTTTTGTACTCCCACATATCTGTTGATTATTAAATTTATAGTTAGTCAAATGCACTTGCTATTAATAAGATCATGTTGTTAAAGGGGGATTATACTGTAATTTAATAGGCAAAGGTGATGATTATCTTTTCAGTTTCTATCAAAATATAAAGTGTGTTATAGAAAGTAGGATGATAGCCATTTGTGTTCCGCTTTAGAAAAACAATCAGCAGTCCATATGATATCTATAGTGCATCTATAGACCTGATGATCTGATTTCAATGCCTGAAATCCACAGTATAAACAGAAAATTGATTTCAGTCCTCTATACCACTGATATGCCATGACCAGACACGCAAAACTATAAAATCAATTTAAGAGGATGGCAGGACCAAGTAGACAAATTAGATTGATAGATTAGTCATTTAAAGCTATTTAATTGTGAAGATGGAGTTGTTCTACCTATTGCATGCATTGATTATTATGGTGAAATATTATTACTTATTGGTATGACAGTTTCACAATATTATTACTCCAATGTTACAGGACACTTTAAACATTTCTAGTTAGTTTTGGATGAGAAGCCAAGGCCATTGTCATGGTATGAATTTTGATTCAATCCAGCCATGCATAGACAAACATTCATAGCCATATTGATGGTCAGCTAAAACCATAAGGTATTCTATGGCTGAATAATGTATCCCTATGAAGTACACCATAATTGTTAAAATTACAATTTGCTTCAATATTTAAAATGACAATTATTCATAAAGTAATGAAAAATTTAAGTCATGTTACATTGCAGATGAATTTTTTTTTATTTTTAACTAGTGGATGCCTTATTTTCTTTTCACCGAGTTGACTCATTGAAAATACATCTGTAAAATATTGAATTCCTGTTCTTTTGTGTAGACATCTTGTGTTCCATGCTTTCCTGTGACAGACACAAATAATTCAGACTTTGAACACTATGTACAACAGTGATATTTCCTGAGCAAGGAAGAGCCTTTGACCACCAACTGTGAAGAAAATAGAGGCCCATTCTTATAGTTACAAGAGCTTGGATTCTGTCTTAACATCCCAAAGTGAACTTTAAGTGAGCACACAGCTGAGCTTGTGATTGGACTGACTCCATCCATGCTAGACCCTGAACAGTGGCTCTGTGGCTGGACTTATGACCCACACAGCCCATTAGGATGTGGATGTGGTCTTAATACACTGTGTATAATTTGTTACACAGTACTGGGGGAGCAAGTGCCATCTGTCTTCCTTTTCCAGATACTTTTTTATTTCTTGTCCACTGTAAATGGTATAAAGTTAGGAAAAAATGTCACATGATTGATCTCAAAAAGACCTGCAAAGGGAGTGGTTTGAATGGGAACACATGGACAGTAGCAGGTGCATCATGGGTGATGACTACATGCTGAGTGGGTTTAATTTGTCACTGTTCATTGAAACCTGTGGGTACTTTCAGTTGAGAGAATTGTCATAAAATATTCCTTAAAATACTGTTTTTCAAGAATTCATAAAGAAAATGGAACACTTCTTTGAAATAGCTACTTTTATTAAACTATTTGCTATCAATTAATGTAATTACACATTTCATGTTCCTTCCTTCCTTCTTTCCTTCCATCTTTCTTTCCTTCTTTCCTTCCTTCTTTCTTTGTTTCTTTCTTTGTTTCTTTCTTTGTTTCTTTCTTTCTTTCTTTCCTTCCTTTCCTTCCTTCCTTCCTTCCTTCCTTCCTTCCTTCCTTCCTTCCTTCCTTCCTTCCTTCCTTCCTTCCTTCCTTCCTTCCTTCCTGTCTGTCTGTCTTTCTGTCTTTCTTTGCTTTTGTTTTTTAGGATAGGTTCTCAGTGTCTTTCCAGATAACCCTGACTTTCCTGATCTCTGTAGGCCAGCCAGGTCTCCTCTGTGCTGGGATTGAGGGCATGCATACCATGCCTGGCTATTTACTATTTCTTGCCATGTTTTTTTAAGTTATGCTGGTTTCTGAAATAAGGATGTCTTATGATCTTATGATCCTAAAAATAACCTGTGCAGGCTTTGTTAGCTCAGTCCTGTAATGTCAGTACTTGAAGTAGGAAGTCCACTATGGTTCTGTTTCAGGACAGCCTGGGTTACAGATGAGTTCCAGGTCGTCCTGGCCCAGAAAGAGGTCTTGCTTCATAGATGCAAAAAGTAAAAATGCCATTTGTTTCCCAAAGGCAGAGGTCTACAGTGCTCTGCATTTGCCATAACCTTTATGCATGCCATCCTAGCTTTACAGATGTTTTGAGTTTAAGTTCATTTGAGTGATATGCATCAAAATCACATAAGCTGCTGCTCTCTAAATGACGTGTATGACTTTAGTTGTTGCTAAAAATAGTCTCATGAAGTCAATGCTATGAAACAGCATTGCTGTGAGTGCTGTTCTCTATGTAGGTACCCACGTTGCCAGGAATGGTGATTGCTTTAGCTCACTATGTAACATAACACTAATCTTGAGAACAATACATAGCATAGAGCATATACAGTGAAGTTGTGTCTAATAGGGGAGTAAGATTTTCAGGGCATGGCATAATGAAAACGTTACATGTTGATAATATTACCTATGAAAAATTATTGAAACAAATCTGAGATCACCTTGTTGCCTATGTTGTGCAGTAGTTGTACTAATGAAGACGAACTCTAAATTTTTGCTGTATACTCAAAGCTTTATTTTAGACTCTTTCTTCTCATTTTTAGTTTAACTATTTTTTTCTTTAACTATTCAAATATATTATTACCTCAGCACAGGTAAAAGCCAGTTTTTAATACTTAAGTATGTATGACCACATATATACCCAGTGCCCACAAAGGTCAAAAATCAACAAGGAGTTGAATTATTGTCAATTGTAAGCAGCAATGTGGATTCTGGAAACCAAAATTAGGTACTCTGTAAGAGCAGGAAATGTTCTTAACCATGAAGTCATCTCTCCATCCTCACAAATTAACTTGTCCTTGTGAATAAATTCTGTATTTTCAAAGCCAAAGCAAATTAAAATAAAATTAAAATTAATTAAAAGCAGGTTAGAATAAAAAGTAAACAAATTTAATTCAGATAAATGCAAAAAAGAAACTTTAAGCTTTAATGTCTCTATCAGACAAGAAAGATTCTGGTATTGTGTGCTGGTCAAGTGGCTGGTGTTCCTCCTCACAGGCAAAGGATCCCAGACACAACGGAGTCTTACCAAATGGAATGTCATAAACCAAACAGAACATCAAAACCGATGAAAGAAAAGTCATGATAAATCAAGTAGAGAAATGAAACAAACTGCAACCATGTAGGAAGAGTTTAATACAACTTAATCCATCTCTTTAAAGTAGGCAAAAGAAAAATAAAAGACTGTGGATAGTTTAACCAATATAATCAATCACATTATTGTAAACAGTTCTATAAAATTTTATAAACCACTAGGAGAGGACAATTCTTAAATGTTATGTCTATCTGTCACCAGCTCAATTATAGATACTAGAGGACCTTGGCTCCTATAAAATGGCTGGCAAAGGCTAGTGCTCAGTCACCCAAGGTGCTCTCAGGAATGCTGTTATCATCTCTGCAATGATAGTAAAAATATTTATCAGTAAAACACCACTGGTCTGTGTAGGAGCCTGCTTTTGATACCTTCATGGCAATAGTTTTTAAAATTCAGAATGACATATTGAATGATATCAGTGGCAAGCAAAAAAAAAAAAAAAAGACATTATCAGCAAACTCGAATCTCCAGCAATGAAGTCGAACACATTCATGAAACTGAATGTGGAGACCCTTGATAAAATGGTATGTAAATGCTGCAGACTATCATTTTCAGCATAATGATAAAAACAGATTCAGATCCAGCAATAGCTATGTCTGAATTTTCAGGAAGAGAACTGGGTATAATATCTATTCACTAAAATCACTTATAACTAGTAACAGCCTGAAAGATAAGTAATACATGACAGTTTTTATACATCAAAATTTCAGTTTTCCAAAATTATACATCTCAGAGATATTAAGTGCTAATGACTGGTGGTAAATTTTATACTACCAGAGAAACAAGGCAGATTTTCCCAATGGTAGTTAAGCAAGGCACATTACAATCCTTACAATACAAGTGAGCTATTTTGGAGGGATGATCCTTGGAAGATAATCAGAAATACTTAGACCTGAACTAGTCTAGCCAGTAAAGAACTATTATAAATTTTTTCAGAATCTTTAAGAGTTTGGTAAAATATAGACACCATAAATTTATTTTGAGTAGCTATTAAAATGTTTACGAAAGAAAATTCTTGAGTGAGAAATTGTTCACAATACATTATGTGATAATGAAAAGTTTGCAAAATGGCATATATAATGTGATTCAAATTTCTGTACATATCCACTCTTGGAATACAGTATTAAAGGGCTAAATCTATCACCAGCCTCTTAGCGACTCCTATATCAGTCAAGACAGGTTACACTATGATTTGGCAATACACACCGTCAAAACCTCAGTGGCATAATACACTACAGCTTATTTATTTGCTCTCTCATGATCTGTTGAGGGTGCAGGCATCTTTCCAGGGCAGCTGTCTTCCATGTGGGAGAACAGAGCTTCAGGGTAATGATCACGTGTCCGCTCAGAACAAGTGCTTTCACGATTGCCAACACGAGGGAGAGAGGGCATGTGAACACAAACAGGTAGGTTTCCCTCTGATTCATATGTGGCCCACTACCATCTGTGAAGGTTGAAAAACCTAAGATTCTCAGTTAAGAACCCAAAATCACCTCACTCCAGACTCGAATCTCAAATCATCCCATCATTTCAAAGTTACATTCAATAGATTGCATTGATTCTCATACACATGGCTAATCTGGAATATGCTATCTGCTAAGACATAGCTTAATACAATGGCCATAGCTAAAATATAAAATGTTTATCAAAGCCTCAGAAGATTCTAGAACACCCAGTCAATACATCATAGTGAAATGAGATGTGCTACAAAGCTTATATCTATTTCAGACTTCTTTGGGCACCCTTTGCTTTCTTCATTGTAAGTCTCCTAAATTTTAAGTACTGTGAAATCTGAGGTTATTTTATAGCTACAAATCACATTGCTTATTCCAAGTAATCAAGTCTGACATTCCCAAGATGGTGTCATTACTTACTTCTTTATTATTTGTTTATCTGAATTCTGCTAAGGATGTATGTGTTCTTTCAAGCAGTTTATGTTGCCCAACATCAGATGGTAACAGGCTAGCTTTCATCCAGTCTTTCTGCTCATCTTGAGGACAACCTTAGCTGTAGACATCTACATTAGAATCATGGCTTCTTCTGATGTAAAGCCACACTGATTATCACCCTATACAAATGAACTTATTTCTGTGGTGAACTTGGAAGCCTCCATCTTGACCCTTAGTTAGGAAACAGACTATCAGCCACTGGATACCACATGAAAATGATCTTTCAGATGGAAATACAATACAACACACGAGTTGGTACCCAGAAGCATCTCAAATTATTGAATTTTCCTTAGCCTTGGATGTTACATGTCCTTCTTTAGATTTGTTCCCTCTCCAAAGTAAAATTGATACAATCCAGCTGCAGGCTTTCAGAATGGAGCACACAAATAACTAATGGCTCCACGTACAGATAACACAAGTAACAGATTACTCAGAACAGGTGAGATGATGTCCATCACAGAAAGAGAAGTAGATAAAAATCCTTTATAAAAAATATGTGCTATTGGAAATATACGGTATGTATGTGATTCATTGATTCCTTCTGCATGTGGTTATAATCAAATCCAACTTTTCCTATTTCACATACAAAATGAAGTTGGGAATTAGGCTGGGAAGAGAATTTCAATTGACTCTGACAGGTTGGAGTAATTTTCAACATGGCTTTGAGATAGTGATTTTTCTTGGCTAATAAATATTTTTCAATTTTGTCAATTGAGACAGAAACCCCAAACATTAGGATAGTGTTTGAATACTGGCTGTCTTGTGCCAGTAAGGCATATTGACTTTGGTGTACAATGTTAAGATCATGAATTTTGCTAAATGCAATTACAAACACATGTTCTATTGCAAAGCATGCAGCAAAAAAAAAAAAATTAAAAATAAACAACACAGAATAACACCAAGGGTGTTTCTAAAAATTATGATAGTATAACTGCCACAAGTATTCTTAACAACGTAGTGTTTGAGAACCATATTGAATGAGATAGGCTTTTTTTGTTACTTAAAAGTAATTAAATTATGGAGATTAAATTTAAAACTGTTTATTTTGCAAACCCTCCTCTTTCTTTCTTAGTGACAAATATGAATGCGTGGGAAGCTAATTTCATGATTGTTTACATTTGTATCTAATTATTAAATATGGCCTTTTCTGAATTTTTGGTTTTGTTTTGATAAGGTATCATGGGTTTTAAACAAGATCATTACAAAGATATAGAAAATAATGTTATTGCAATATTTATAAGATTACAAGTTTAGGAAATGGCCACTGTGATATAAAATATTGAACTGGCTATATTTTCTATGTGTAATTAGGATTATTATTTTTCCACTGATTTCAGCATATTATTCCTTCATTTGAAAGAAGCCAGAGTTGTTCCATAGCCTGTCTAGCAGAAAGAAATATTTTTTTTGTGTGTTTTCAGGACCTATAATGGTCCAATTTTCTGATTTTCTTAAAAATGTTTCTGATTATTGTCTAGCAGTATGTGGGCAGTATTTCCTGCACACCATCCCTTTGAGAAGAGCTCGTGGATAAATGCCAGTGGAGAGCCCACCAGGCACATGACACTCCCCTTGTTCTCCACCTTCATCCTATAAACAATAGAAAGGGGTTAGTTTATTTAGTTTTCATCTATCGATCTCTATCTTTCTCTGAATGACACCTTCATCTCCATTTCTGATTTAGTTGTGCTTATATTTCCTGTCTTAAGTCATAAGATAGAACTATGTAAGGCAGGGGCCATTTAATTTGCTCTTCACACATCTAACCCGATGCAATTGAAGACGTGTGAACATGCATGTGAATCCTGATAATGATGGGGATTATGATAATGTATGGTGCTTCTCTGTGACGCTAGTAACTCACACTTTTTGAAAGAGGAGCTGAGGTTTTGCGTGTGTGCGTTCGTGCATGTGTGTGTGTGTGTGTGTGTGTGTGTGTGTGTGTACATTTTAAAATTTCTTTCAGCATGAATTCTACATCAAGTCACAATGCATAAAATTTAACTGCAGAATTCCTTAAATTCATCCTATTTCTTTGGCATCTCTCCAGTTATCTGGCAGAATAATATATGAGACGAAACTCTTTAAATTCTTTGCAGTTTTCTCATTGGATTTATAGTACAAGCTTCTTGATTATTCCATATTAGTCACTATTAATATAAGACAAACATTAAAGAAATGGCAAAGGGCAGTTAAAAGAGAATGGTACACAACGAGGCTTGGTATTTCTCATCCCACATTCTAATATAATCCTCCATGGCTCAGACCGCCAATTCACAGGGTTCTCAGAGTGATGAACTGCTTTTCTCTTCTGAGATTTTTCTCTTTTCTGCACAACTGAGAAATTCTTCCATACCTTTTTTTTCCTGAAGTGTGTGCATGTGTCATTGTAGTTTACAGTTAAAGCATCTGTGTGCATTTGTGTGCATATGTGTGTGCAAGTGCACTCCCCAATGAGTGTGCATGTAGAGACCAGAGGGGGACAATCAGTACACAGCTCTACCACTCTCTGTCTTGTTTCCCCAAGACACATTTTCTTCTCTGTCTCTCTGTCTCTCTGTCTCTCTGTCTCTCTCTGTCTCTGTCTCTGTCTTTGTCTCTGTCTCTGTCTCTGTCTCTCTCTGTGTGTGTATGTGTGTGTGTGTGTGTGTGTTGCCTAGGACATTGCATATGCTAAGCAAGTCCTACTACTGAGAAATTTCCCTTTAATAGAGGCCTGGGAAAGAAAAGCTGAATGTCCTTAACCTCTACCAGGCACTGCAGTGTATGGGCCTTTTCTTTTTAATATATATATTAAATATATTATAATATATATTAGGTATTTTCTTTATTTACATTTCAAATGCTATCCCTTTCCTGGTCCCCTCCACTGAATACCCCATCCCATCCCTCCTCCCCCTGCTTCTATGAGGGTGTTCCCTCATCCACCTACCTACTCCTGCCTCCATGGCCTGGCATTCCCCTACACTGGAGCACCGAACCTTCACAGGACCAGCGTCTTCTCCTCTCATAGATGCCTGACAAGGCCATCCTCTGCTACATACGTGGCTGGAGCCATGAGTCCCTCCATGTATACTCTTTTCTTGGTGGAGCTCTGGGAGGCAGGGGTTCTGGTTGGTTGATATTGTTGTTCTTCCCCTGGTATTGTAAAACCCTTTAGCTCCTTCAGTCATTTCTCTAGCTACTCCATTGTGGACCCTGTGCTCAGTCCAATAGTTGGCTGCAAGCATTCTCTTCTGCATTTGTCCAGCTCTGGATGAGCCTTTCAGGAAACAGCATGGGACTTCTCCCCCATCCCTACCCCCATTTAGTGACAAGCCTTATTTAGCCTTCTGTGTTATGTTTTATTTTTTCCTTTTTATTAGATATAATACTTATTTACATTTCAAATGTTGTCCTGGTTTCCCCACTGAAAATCACCTAACCTCGCCCCCCCCCCACCCCATGCTCACCAATCTACCCACTCTACTTTCCTGTCCTGGCATTCGCCTATACTGGGGCATCTAGCCTTTTCAGGACCAATGGCCTCTCCTCTTTTTGATGTGTAACAAGGCCATCCTTTGCTACATATGCATCCTGAGTCATGGGTCCCTCCATGTGTACTCTTTGGTTCATGGTTTAGTCCCTGGGAGTTCTGGGGGTACTGATTGGTTCATATTGTTGTTCCTCCTATGGGTTGTTCCTCCTATGGGGCTGCAAGCTCCTTCAGCTCTTTGGGTCCTTTCTCTAGCTCCTTCATTGGGGACCCTGTGTTCAGTTCAGTAGTTGACTGAGAGTATGTCTGGGTTTCGTGTTTGTATATGGGATGGATCCCCAGGTGATATAGTCTCTGGATGGCCTTCCCTTCAGTCTCTGCTCCACACTTTGTCTCTGTGTTTTCTCCTGTGAGTATTTTGTTCCCCTTCTAAGAAGGACCAAAGTATCCACACTTTGGTTTTCCTTCTTCTTGAGCTTCATGTTGTCTGTGAATTGTATCTTGGGAATGTCAAGCTTTTGGGTTAATATCCACTTATCAGCGAGTGCATACCATGTGTATTCTTTTGTGATTGGTTACCTCACTCACAATGATATTTTCTAGTTCTATCCATTTGCTTAAGAATTTCATGAAGTCCTTTTTTATAGCTGAGTAGCACTACATTGTATAAATGTACCATATTTTCTGTATCCATTCCTCTGTTGAAGGACATATGGGTTCTTTCCAACTTCTGGCTATTATAAATATGGTTGCTATGAACATAGTAGAGCATGTGACCTTATTACATGTTGTAACATCTATTGGGCATATGCCCAGGAGTGGTAGAGCTGTGTTCACTTTAGTACTATGACCAATTTTCTGAGAAACTGCCAGACTGATTTCCACGTGGTTGTACCAGCTTGCAATCCTACCAACAATGGAGGAGAGTTCCTCTTTCTCCACATCTTCACCAGCATGTATGATCACCTAGGTTTTTGATCTTAGCCATTCTGACTGGTGTGAGGTGGAATCTCAGGGTTGTTTTGATTTGCATTTCCCTTATGAATAAGGATGTTGAACATTTCTTTATGTACTTTCTTTCTAACCCTGATACTTTACTCTTTAGTTAGGCTAGTTGTCCAGCAAACTCACAGACCCTACTTACCTCTGCTCCCTGATAGGAGGGCTGGCAAGCAGTATAGGGCATATGTGGATCTAAATGTTGATGTCAGAGATGTGAACTCAGATTTTCATGATTGTGAAGCAAGTTCTCTTATTCAGAGAGTAGTGTCTCCAAGCATTATCTATTTTTATTTTTTTCATTTCAATATATAGGCCACTTTACCTATAGCTAACTTTTGATCAGATTATATGACAAGTAAAAACATTTGTGTACTGCCATCAAGCCTTCTCATGGGAAATTCACCGCAGTGCTGCTCACTGATTGTCATTTTTATTGTTCTTCAACTTACCTTCTAATGGCTTCATTAGAAGCCTATCTTTGAATAGGTAATTTTTTTAAACGAGTACTGTATTATGCATGGATTATCTATATCTACCATGTAACATTGAGTAATATTAAGAAATATTCAATGTAACATTTTAATAAAGCTGTTACTTTTATAGTAATAATTACTATGGTGTTATTACATATCATATATAGTATGTGTAGACAACACTGGGTCCCAAGCAATAATTAACATAAATTCCTAGAAAGAATAATTGAAAACTGTGTATGGTGGCTCATGTTTATAACCCTAGAACTTAGAGGCAGGTATAAAAGGAAAACTTATGGGACATGGTGGGGGGGAACTGGGAAAGGGGAAAGCCTTTGGAATGTAAACATAGAATATAGAAAATAAAAATTTAAAAAAAAAAAGGAAAACTTCTAGCTCATAGTCAGCCCAGTCTACATAGAGATTTCTAGGCCAGCTAAAATATATAGTGAGACCCTGTCTCAAGATTAGACAAGCAGAAACAATAAAGAGGAATATATTATAAGCTTACTTACATATTTTATACATCAAATATATGTCTTTTATGCGGGTAGCAATGGGAACTATACACTGTACTGCTTTGCTGTGCTATGCTATGATGAGAGTTTATTCAATGCATTTTTAACTTATGCTGGGCTCATCAGGAATTAGTCCTATTGTAAGGGAGCAGCTGTATGATAATAGACCATATAAAAGTATTGCTTACCACGTTGTCCTGTTTTTACCAAAGAGGGTAGAAAAATAGGTGTGTTTCCACCAGCTGTCAAGCAGAAGAGACAAAAATTGACACTGGCAAGGCTACAAATCACTGGAGTTTTGATAAATTTATAGTTATAAACATTTCCACCATTACGCTATTCCCAAGGTAAGACTGTAGCATTATAATCAATAAAAATCAAAATCAATCATGTATAACAAAGGTGTTGGGTCTTTAAAGTAAGTTTAGAATTTTAATTTATATATTCTTTAGTGCCATGGTGGGGTTCATAGTTCTTTCTGAAACATAGTAACTTTTAAGATCAATAAAGATATGGAAAGATTTGACACAAGAAACATTTCGAATGAAGAGAAGAAAATATCAGATAAACTAAAGAACTTTAAGAATGTCTCTGTGAAGTTGAGAGAGATGTAGAAGGCCTATATGACACCTCCCCCAGTGCAAAGTAACAGCCTAGACAAGAAATCATCAAAGAGAAATCTTAAAGATTATGAAAAGAATGCTGAAGTGTAGCTCTCTACCACGTTGTCTCCTGGTGTGGTTAGGAGTCGGGACAGACTCAGTTTTCTTTAAAAGGGTCGCTGCCACTTTGACCATGCCCCAATGAGTTATGAGCAACACAAATTGAATGCTTTTGTTTTTTTTTCAATGGTGGGGTGGGCTTGGGAGAACTGGAAAGTGAGTGTGATCAGGGTTCATGGTGTGAAATTCCCAATATTTTGAAAAAATCCTCTGTAGAGTAATAGTTGCTGAAAGTTCTGTTGTCTTCTCAGCAATGTTGAGTGCTACTGTAATGTTGGCCCAAAACTCACACAGACATGCGAATGTCATTACCTTGTGATTACTGACTATAAATGTTGGGATGTGATGTTGGGAAGTTAAGAAGCTTTGGCAGAAGAGAGTACACAGGAGCACAGACAGAGAAGGATGATTTCTAGGTTTGTTTTCCTGGCTTGTATTCTTACTCTCCTTATTTTCAGCAAGCTATGAAACTGGTGTGCCTCAGCTCTCTCTCACGAGGGAGAAGCAGGGTAGAATACCCTTTCTATCAGGCTATCGTAATGAGTAAGCAGATGCTTAAATAATAGAAATATTATTCACCCTGATCCCTGAAGATAGAAAGTGTTTAATTAAAACTGTGCAATTAAGAACTAAAAGATTAGGAATCTCAAATTTGAAGCCTATAAGGCACTAACATGATTTTGGTAGGCAGCAAATCCTTAAATAAATTCAGGTGATGTTGTACTTAAATATAAGCACAGTAAAAGTGTTATATTAAATGATCTCCAGTCAATATGTGTAAGACATATATGAAGCTTTTATGAGATTCACATTTAGTCTCTAATCCCATCATAAAATATGTTATTATACAGACACAAATATTACCAATTAAATCTTTATACTGTACAATTTGAAGCATATCTGCTCTTAACCGATGACAGTAAGGGACACTAGATTTGAACTGTATCTAAACTTAATCTGAACTATACATTATTGTAACTTTAAGAAGTAATATTAAATTTGGAAAATTGGATAAGGGACTAACAGAGCTTGCTGCTCTTGGAGAGGGCCTCTGTTCAAGTCCCAGCACCCACAGTTGGATCACAACCATCTGTAACTCCAGTTTCAGGAATTTAATGCCCTTTTATGACCTCCATAGATACATGTAGGCAAAATACTGACATAAATAAATAGGTAAGTAATCAACCTAATAAAATTAAAAAAATATATAATCCCATTAGTGAAAATAAATTAGAATTTTATGGCGTTTTCAAATAACATATCTTAAAAATAAAAGATTGTAAAATGTGTATTAATTTCAAAAAGTTGAGGGGTTATGTAAATAATTTAGAAAAAATCAAGATAATGATGATTACTGAATGATTTTGAGTTCTAATAGTGCTAAAGCTCAATTCTCTGGAGACAGGGTTGTGACCCTAGCAATGGCAGCTAGGCTCATGGAAAAACAAAATACTGATTTTAGCTGTGGTTTGGTTTGTATCTTCAGGTGGGTGAGCCTAACTCAACAGCTATGCTACACTCTACAGGTATTCAGAATCCAAAAAGCAGTGGACGCTACTAAGTTGCTACATGAATTTGTGGTTGCAATTTTGGCCTTCATTTGATTTTGACTTCTTTGAAAAATTACTGAGGACTTCAGGATCCATTTCTCAATAGTACAACCTTTCAGTTCAAAGGAAATATTTTGAAAGCTCATAGTACTTCTGCTTTTTGCCAATGTTGTCATTTGTCTGAGTTGGTTAACTTAGAGTGACAGAAGATGCCCAGAGAATGACACCTAATTTCAGCGATTTTTCTGGCATCCAATGATTTATAATTTCCTAGCCATGTATTTAAAAGATTCTGATTCTGATTCTGAGGCACAAGATAACAGCTCTGCCATTGCAATGAAAACACTATTATGCTAGTATTTAATGACATTTTCTCTTATCTTTTTTCATGTAAATATGCCCAGATCTTATACCATCCTCAGCCTACTAAGAGCCAGGAGAGTCTTAAAAGCTGTGTATTGGTGATGGATTCTCTTCTAATGGCACGGAAATGTTACAATCAGAAAAGTGAAAGTGCCAAGAAAGAAGGTAAATTTGCTTTGTTATCATTCAGTGAGATGGTGTGGAATGTACCATGAGCATTAGTGTTAATCATTTTGAGCCAGAACATGGAGGTAAGGAAGGCTTGTGGGAGTAAGAGCAATTGGTTAGATATCTGGGGAGACTTAGCATTTGTTTGAAATAGAAATTGCTGGCAACTGGATTCTAAAGTCTACAGAAAAAGAATGCGTCTGTGAGTGATTCCTCCATTCCTCATTCAGTGAGTCCCAGTAAAGATGTATGATGCTTTAGTCTACCAGAAGGTCTTCCAGTGCCATGAATATTAATGTTTATGCAGAGGTGCTTACACAAGATAAAATCCTGAGTTCTTGACAGCAAGAAGGGCTCATTTGATGTTTGCATGAGCTCCCTCAGCTAATTGAGGCCCCTTTAAGAAATCCATTCTCCAGTATTTAATGATGGTTTGCTGCTTCCAAATATACTGACTTCCTAGAAGAATTCACTGAAAAACATGGGTATAATGGAGTCATAGAAAATTACATAAGAATTTGCTCCAAGCAAATTGAGGGCTATTCACTCACAGCAGACATTAAAATGATTCCACCATAAACTGATTCACACACACACACACACACACACACACACACACACACACGGGGGAGGGAGGAGGAGGGAGAGAGAGACAAAGAGACAGAGAGACAGAGGGAGAGAGACAGAGACAGAGAGTCAAAGACAGAGAAAGAGACAGAGGTAAAGACACTTTTATGTGTATGGGTGTTTTGTCTACATGTTCGTCTATGTAGCATGTGCCTCAGAAGCCAGAAGAGAGATTTGGGTCCTGGGTAAGTGGAGTTACAGACTTTTGAGAACCATTATTTGGGTGCTGGGAATCAAAGCTTAGCCCTCTGGAAGAATATTCAGCAGTCTTAACGGCTTCTTCAGCTCCCATATGTTCTATTTTTGTGTGCTTATTTCACATTTACTCTCATAGTATGGTACTATGACCATGTACTAATATTGTCTTATTACTATATATTTGACCTAGATGCTTTCTTAAATATATATGTATTTATGTATATATACATATATATTTAATATGTTAATATGTGTATCCTATGTATGTGGCCCTGCATGACACTAGACCTGATCACACATATCATGTTGGCCACTTACACAGCAATAATCACTAGAAGTTGGTTGACATCTGGTCTTTTGATAGTGTTTGTTCCCGGTTATTTTCTGTTTGGCCATAGCAGTGGAAACTGACCTTCGGTCTTTTTTATGTCTCTTGACAATACCAAAGTTAGGATTTGAGAGTTCCAGAGGTAGTAGGATCACAGGCCAGTGGAAGCGAGGGAGACATCCTCCCCACTGGAGGAAGAGGCCAACCTCAAATTCATCGCTGCTTCTTTAAATGCCACACTTAATCCCATACTTACAGTTTCTAGAAGTTAGAAAATATTTTGCTATGTTACAATGCCCTTTTCTTTTTCATTTTAAGAAAAAGGAACGATTTATTTTGGAAGCCCAGTGGCCCTCAGTATCATTTTAATGTGTATTTGAGTAACTTTCAGAGTAGGATGAATAAGTATTTACATTTTGCTAATTCTCCTCTCTTGTTAGAAAGCTGCTATTTTGCAGAAAGAGAAATATGTAAAAAATGTACGTACTTTAACTATAAAAAAATCAATTGTCATAAATTGTATATATAGCAAATCACATGGGAAGTCTTTATTTCCTAATTTAAAAAAGCTGCCTCAAAGACGTGTTTCAGCACACGGAGTCACATGGGCCGCTTGGCAGACAGCCTAATTGAAACCAAGGGCTCAGGAGAAGCACTGAACTCCCCATCTGCTGCCCAGAACTGGCTGCACTACACTTTGAACCAGTGCTGATGGCTTTGTACACAGAGATCAAAATGAGTTTGTTTTATTTAGCTGGGTTGTGGAGGTGCACGTATTTTGGCTTCTGGATATAATAAAGCATTGAGCTCTCAGATAAACAAACTGTAAATCTAATCAAGTCTGGGCAGAATGATAAGTCGATTGCTTTATGGGACAGAGAAAGAGAAGAAGGGGAGGGAAGAAGAGAAAGGAGAGAGTGACAGAACAAAATTCCCCATTCCTGTCTACATGCGAAGCAGCACTGAGCCACAGTACTAATATGTTGCCAGTCTTAAGGATTATTTCCACTTCCCTTCCTCTACTTCTTTATCTGGCTTCTCCTTAGGTTTTTCTCTCCTTACCTCTCTTCTTTTCAGGTTTCAGAGAGATTGTAGATCCTTTCTATGTTAAGAAACCATCTTGGGAGATGCATTAGAGCCTCTGATGGAACCATTGAATTGCAATAAATATTTTTCTTTTTGAGTCGGACTCTGAAGCCTTTGAAATATTCCCCTCTCTGTTTCTCAGAGGTAATGCAATGGAATCAAAGACTTTGTCTTTGCTTTGCTGGAAGCCTTGTGTGTCTGTGTGCAGGCACCAGTGTCACCATAATTCACCCTTTATTTGTCCACAGCAAGGTGCTGGGGAGAGCAGAAGCTTGGTGGATGCTTTATCTTAAACACATTAAATATGAGTGGGACTACATATAGTTGAGCTCAGCAATGATGAAGAAATGGAAAGATGTCATTGATTTATTCATGTACTTTGGTAATTTTGTCCCCAGCATAAGTTCAAATATTGTTGGAATCAATCCATCACCTTACTTTACTAAGTACCTGCCACAGAAGCCTCCAGTCCTGATAAAATATGTGCCCATTTGGAATGACTGGATTCTACAACCAGATTTTACTTGAAATCTAAATGACAAAGGTTTTTAATTTAAAGGGAAAGCTAAGCTGACAGATTACAATCTTCCCAGGAGATAAATAATGGTAATTTCAAACATTTCTCCATAAACAGAGGAATTCTAACTGTACAGTAAATAAGCAATGTCTAAAAAAGAGGCACACATAGTCTATATTAGTAATTAGACATTCACAGCATGGTTAGGCATTTTAGAAATCCTCCAACTTGAAATATAATTCTCCTAGTATAACGTTCAAAATTTCATACATTTCAAGCAACTTTTGGTGCAACTATTACCTGCGTCTGGTCTGACCTATTATGGGTCATCACCCCATGACGGACATGATGCTCATCACCAGTGTCAAGTTGACTTAATGATAGAACTTCAAGAAATACACCATTTTATACCTCCTAATTATAATGGGTATGTATCTATTGCAATGAAAAAAAGCTAACTTACCTCTTTTATCTCTAATTTCTCTCCATTAAAATTCTTTCTCTAGATAACCAAAATATTTCAACTATGTAGTAAGATGTTGCATAAATAGTTCAAGCCCTGAACTTGTTAGCATATAGTAAAACTACTTTAAACCCCCAGTATCAAAACATTAGTTCTCTTGTTGATGTGTCAACTAGGCTATAATTACTGGTGACCACATTGTCCTGAGTACTTATGCCAGAAATATAACTCTGGTTTTACACACACACACACACACACATATATGCACACACATACACTTACACACATACATATACACACACTTTTATCTGTCTATCATTTGTATATATAGATACATAATATACATATACTTACATATATACATCTATCTCTGTATATATATATATATATATATATATATGTGTGTGTGTGTGTGTGTGTGTGTGTCCATGTACTGAGATACATATATATATATACATAGAGAGAGATGTGAATATATACATATAGATGCATGTCTATGTGCCTATTTATGAGAGAGAGAGAGAGAGAGAGAGAGAGAGAGAGAGAGAGAGACAGAGTGCCGAAGATACACTAAGAAAATTTTAAGACTTCACTAATTTCAGTCTGATTTTCAATCCAGAATACATCATCTTAAAATAATTCAGATTAGTGCTTAAACAAGTCTCTGTCTCTCTGTCTCTGTCTCTCTCCCTCTTTATCTCTGTGTGTGAGTGTGATTTTGTGTGTGTTTCAGAGAGTCTTGGTTATCAGTCTATTTTGCAGGAGTTGACCACTGTCCCCAAAATTTTTATACAATGATTCATTTCTTAAGTGCCTTTGGCATACTTGTAGTTAGGAAGGACTCCCTAATAAACAGTCATAAACCAGGGATGTCCATTGTCCATAATTATATAAGATGATGGCCCCTAGGTTTGGAGGGAGAAGGACTCTTTAAAGATGCAAAGTTAACTTTCAAATAAGTAACAGAATATGGACTGGAAGAACAGAGATGAAGTGGAAAAGAAGAAGGCAGAGGTAGAAAGAAGAAAGAAGTAGGCAGGTGTTACCTCATTGAGGGAGCAGTACAGTATTATAGAGGAAGTGATGTTTAGTTGGAATATTGCATAGCAAGAAGTTGCCTCTGTCAGCCTCTAGGAAGCCTGCCTCCATATAACAACCTCAAGAAGCATTGGGGTCTGTGGTGTGGAAACATGCCCAGGAACATTTGCATATAAGACTCATAAGTGAAGAATTTTAAAAGAATCTTATCTTAAGCTACTCTGCCAATCCAAACTGGTATCAAACCCATTGAGGATCATTTATCCAGCTGAATGAGACCTTCCTGTATATTTTAGCTCCAAATCATTACACAAATAACATTGTTGTCTTCTGGTATTCAGTAGTTTTAAGAGTGATTTGCTAATGAGACAACAAACATGTTGTCTTTAACATGTAATATATACCATCCACATGAGATATTAATGATCGGGGGGAAATATTCACACAATGTTACTTGAACAGAGAAACAAAGCAAACTGGGAAATGCATTGCAACTGAAGGGCAAGGTATTCAAGCAACTCTGGGGTATGAGATCTGCCCATAAAGAGTGGGGAACTCAATGATGATGGTTCTGTCTCATGTGATCTTACTGAGAACAATGTTATTAGAGTTACATGTAATAATATTGTTATTAAATATCAAACGGAAATGGCTCTAGCATAAAGCTTTACTCTGGTAAGTATTTAAGATGATCACAGTATTTCAGAGCTAAGTATAGGCAATTTCTTTCTAAGAACAAAAGAAAAAAGTGCCTAAGGTGAGCTCTAGCAGCATACATTTTTTGTCAGTGATAAGATTTATATATATATCTACATTTTATCTTACTTCATTACTGACAAAGTACTCCTCTAATTCTATTTTTATTAATTTAGGTTTATTAGCCTTAGGGATAGAAAATGTAATTCAGTAGATGGTAGACTTTTTTGCCTACCTTGTATAAGGTCTTGGATTTGATCTCAGCATGTATAAGCCAGGCTTTATGGTGCATGCTTGTAATCTCAGCACTCATGAGGCAGAGGCAGGAGGAATAGAAGTTCCAGGCCCAATCCTTGCTATACAGTTTGAGAACAGTCTGTGCTACATGAAACCCTCTATTTCAAGGCCTCACCAAAGTATTTATAGAACTTATGAAATCACAGATGAAACATACAAGACTATGCTAATGAAAAGAGAAATTTGAAAGCAGAATTTATGCATAAAGTCTAATACTTTATGTCAAGACTCATAGTCCCATATATTTGAAGAGTCTTAGTTGTATAATACTGAAGTGGACCTCCTTTTACTCACCCAATATTATAGGAATAGGCATAGACGTGCATAAGACAAAAAATACTTAAAATGTGTGGCATAAAGTTATAAAATTCTTAATGAATACTACCTTGAAAAGAATTACAGATACCCAGACATGGCAAAAGAAACCGCTTCTATCATCTGCTGATAAACAACCTGACCTGGCTTCCAGGATGTGTCCAATAGCTACTTCTATGTGTGAATGTGAGCTCTGTGTTGTATTACACATTTTTTTCAGTTTATAAAATAGTTATGATATGTCCAGAAATTCTATTTCTAGCAAACATTTGTGTGAGCCTGGAAGCTTCCCTATAGAACATTATTGGAAAATAACTGGTTTATATTAAACAAACTAACTCTTCTCTCAGCTTTTTGCTTTTTGCACAATCATTTTGGATAGAAAACAATTTCATTGGAATATAAAAATTATATTCACCATACTGTAATTTGTGCTTGTTTTATCTTTAATCCCTTGTGGTGGTCTCATCAAATCTCAAATAAAAGTGTTCTTAAATTTTAACAATAAAACCTCCCATGAAAATTTAGTAATTTCTTTCCTTATTATTTGCTTCCCAGAACTGTGGTCCTTTTCTTGGAGAAAGCCATGGGCAGCTAGCTTCAGGGCTCACTAGATTCTTCTCAATACCCTGCAAGGACAATTGGATAGTCTTTCATTTCACTTGTATAATTAGCTATTGTGTCAGTATTAAAGATATCAGACAGCACTGTAACCTCATAGATGGTGCACACAGCAACTTACTAATCCCAAGGACACCTGTTTGTCTCAATCAAGACTTTGGGTATCATTAGCACAGAAGCATGTTGGGGCTTGCACAGAGGTCTGGTCATCTCAACTTCAAGGTTGGAATTGCCTTAGCCCTGCAAATAGCTATGTAATACGGACACCATTGTTTTGGATACAAGAGTATTGGAAGTCCTTTGGACTACCGTTGATGAAATGTAATACCATTGTCTGGCTCTGTTGTTAGTGCAGTTGTTCACACCTAACCACATATTTATCATCCTACATTCTTA
The DNA here is from genome assembly GCA_964023405.1 of Apodemus agrarius. Classification (NCBI taxonomy): domain Eukaryota; kingdom Metazoa; phylum Chordata; class Mammalia; order Rodentia; family Muridae; genus Apodemus; species Apodemus agrarius. The sequence goes on along the minus strand of OZ030027.1, from coordinate 4,146,443 downwards.
TCTCAAGATATTCGCTCTCTAATGAGCCCTAATAACTTTATACAAGAGACTTTGTTTCTCAGTTCACTGTAATCTCTAAGGAGAGAGGAGGCAATGTCTTGTAAGTTTGTACAAAGTGGATTAGGCGGCTCATTAAGTATCCAATAGAGGTTCATTAACTGATTCACAAAATGGTTAAATTCATGTTCCTTGTGTGGCTATACTTGATGCTATGTGCAAAAGAGCAAATAAGACACAAACGTATATCCCTTTATTAGAATAAAAAGTAAAAATTTTTATGTGTACATAGTCAGTCATATATATACTCTAGTATCTATAGCTGCCTTGATTCACAAAAAAATATTTTACAGATAAAAATAGCACTTTTTGAATATCAAATTAGTACCATTGTTGACCTTATTATATATTAACTAGATTTTTGTTGATTTTTCCCAAGGGGTCATTAATATAAATAATTTTATAAAGATATAAAATATTTCATTTTTGTAATAAAACTGCTACTTATTAATGCATAATTTTAAATATAGGGGTAATAATTTAATGGAAACAATAAAACAATAGCATGGTATGAAAACTATTTTAGCTCTAATTTTATATATAAATATGTAAATAAACAATATAATAATGATTGTGATATTCTTAGTATGTTGAAATCTTATATTTTGAGCATTTTTCAATAATTAATATTTTAGCATGTTGAAATCATTACAGTTTTTGTTTTTTTCAGTAAACTAGTTAGAAAATGTTTCACATTGGGGATTTTGTCTCATGAACAATTTTAATTTATTTATATAATCTTATGTAAATGGATGTTTTGCCTACATGGTATGTCTTTGTACTAATTAAGTGCCTCATGCCCAGGAAGGCCAGAAAATATCATCATACCCAATGAATTAGGATTGGGGTTTGTGAGCCACCATATGGGTGCTGGAAATCAACCCTTGGTCCTCAAAAATATGGGTGTTTAAACCCTGGGCAGTCCCCATGACATCTTATAAATGGAAAGTAACCTAAAGAAAGTCTTGTTGACACAGTGGATCCTGTTTCAAGCTGGAACTTAGATCTACATGATCTCGGATTTCCAGAACTTTAGTCTTCCCCTCAACCCATGCATCAGGAGCACCTAACTGAGAGATAGTAAAAATGCCTCTCTCACAGGATTAATTTGTTTTTATTTGGGTCTTTTTGTTTGCTTTAGCATGTGTTGTAGAAAGGAAAGTTCATGTTAAATCTGCTACACAAGCTCCCTCCTTAGCAATGGCACACTACAATCTGAGTATTCAGTGTCTGCTAGATATTTTTTTTCTTATCACAGTTTTAAAAAAAAAGAGATCAAATCTGTCCAGGTATACCTATTATTATAAAGACCCAGAAACTATAAGAACATTTCCTGAAAGAAAATATCATGGGCCAAACATTTTCTGTATTAATACACAATATGAATGCCATCAACAATGACAAGAATGAAAATGTAAAAGCAATACAAAGTCAGCTTGCAGACATCTTGAGAAGACACATGTTTCATAATTCTGGAGAGTAAATACTCTTGGATAAATACATTAATAACTTAATACTATAAAAATAACATTAATAGCTATGTTATTAAAAAGGAGATAATACATCTTAATTCTAAAATATCACTTAATTTTTTCAGATTGGATATTTTATTTAATTTTATTTTTTAAGCCTCTCAGGTGAGGAGGTACTATTAGCTCTACTTTGTATAATAAAAAAAATAAGTAATAGAAAATCTATACTCCTTTGTTATCTCCTGGTTAAGATCTTGTCTTTATACTGGATTCATGCAAACAAATATTTGAACATGTCTTTATTCTTTACATGAGACCAAAATAAACTTTAAAAAATGACAACTTTGATATCTTTATTTAGGTAATGTTCTACTTCTTACAATTTTTATTACAAATAGATGCTAAAGTTGGAATTTTCTGAGGCAGGTCAACATGAATTAATTTCATGAAAGTATCCTAAGTCCTCTACATAATTGAGTATTTATGTTCTAAGTTCTTACAACACACTTTGAGCTGTTATTTTTACTTCTTCTCTTTTTACTTATTCTTCAAAGCATTATGTTATTCTCTACCCAGATCTTCTCCATGAACTTCTCTGGCCAATGCCTCCACTAATGTTCTATCGTAACATCTGTATGCATCAAAGACCTTTTCTTTCTTGGTGGTGGTAGTGGCTTCTTTTTTTGTGGTGGGGTCTTGTTACATAGCCCTGGCTATACAGATGCTCACTTATTCCCCAGATTGGCCTTAAAATCACAGCATCTCTCCTGCCTCAGTTTACTTTTCATAGTATCTTTCTTTCTGGTTTTATGGTACCTTATCTCTTGGTTCATTTCCTTTGCTTGGACCAAATCTTCTTTTCTACAACTACTTTGTGCTAAAGCAAACAATCAAGAACCAAATCAAATCAAAATAAAATGTTCTTAGTGACCCTTGGACATCACACTCTGGCCCATGTTGTCTTGACTTTGTATCTTTCCCCAGGGTGATTTTTCTCAATCACCCCTCAGCTGCTTTGAACTGCAACTCTCAGAGAGTTCTTTCCATAGAGGACATCTGTATTTGAAGTTCTATATGCTCCCATACCAAACTCTTTATCTCTTACTCCAAACTGGCTGCTTATTCTGTCATTTACTGCTTTAATTTATAGTTCCAGAATTAAGTACTATCCCATCCAGTAACCTGTGAGAGATCCCAGACTCCTCGCAGGACTTCATTCCCACAGCAAAGCAGCTCAGGTGCTTCTGGATGAAGGCCTTGGAAGAGCTCCTGGTCTTTTTGCTCTATGGCACACTGCCATCACTGTCTTAGTGAGGCCTTTATCAGATGGGATTCTAGGTTATTTCCTTGGCTTTCTCTATTATATTCCTTTAACTCACACCACTACTTTAAAATGTCTGATGTCTCACTATCACAAGAGTCGTTTTTACAATTTTTTATTTTTATAGAAACAGAAAAGAATTTTTAGCACATTTTTAGTGTCTGCGTGTGTGGAGGGGGGATGAGAATATACCATGGTGTGGTGTGGGTGTGAATGTCAGAAGACTACTTTGCAGTGATTGGTTCTCTCCTTCCATCATGTGGGTATTGGGGATCAAACTCAGGTCATCAAGCTTGGCTGAAAGTTGATTTTATCCTCTGATCAATATTGATGGCTCCTAAAAACAAAAATTTAAGAATGATTTCAAACTTCTTTGGCTAGTGGAAGGCAATTTAAGTCATTTATCAATGCAAACAAAACCTTCAGGATCCGACCACTGTGCACGTTAGTAATGATATGAGGAACACACACTGTGTGCTTTTCTCTCAATCAAGACAGTTTACTAGTCTTGTTTTGCTACCATTAGGTGTCTACTGTGAAAACTATTACCTTAGAGTTCTTTTGTGGCAGATCTTAAGAGGTCTTCATGGGCAAAATGTAGATTAGAATTGATATTTTTAATGAGCGTAAATGAAGCTAAATATGATCTTTGAAATAAATAGAAGAAACCTGGTTTACACTGCTTGCTCTCTTTTCCTTTATCCTATTTCAAAGCTGGCATGCTTGGAGTATTTTCATCTCAGTTTTGTTACCATCAATCTATATGTTTTTATGTATTTCTCTCAAAGTAACTCTTTCTTCCTTGCTGGAAATCTCTTTCTCATTTTGTAAGTTGAAGCATATATCTCCTGGAACATACCCTAGATTCTCTGGGAAAGATACAGTTCTTCCTTCTTATTCTTTCTGCGTCCCATGCATTTCCACGTCAGCTCCTGAACTTATACACTGTAAGAACAAAGTACTTAAACATGGAGGGCAACCAGTCAGTCAGATGACACTTATTAAAAGCTGATGTTATGCCAACACAATTAAATAAAAATACATGAAAGGATCTCTGAGAGGATTTTCTCCGCTATAAAATCCTGCACTGACTGGAGTGTTGTGATGATGATTAAAAACGAATACAGTGCTGATGAGAAGGCGCAGTCAGTAATGTGCATGCACAAGCAGGATGACCTCTCTTCAGATTCTCAGCACCCACATAAAGAGACAAGCACAGTAGCACATGCCCTGTAATCTTGGTGCTTCTAGACAGTGTCAGCCTAACACTGGGGACTTGCATGCCAGAACGTCTAGTCCCTCAATGAGCTACAGTTTCAGTGAGGGATCTTGTCTTAAACTTAGGAAGACTCCTGTGTGTGCATGCACACACTTGTTCACAGGCATCTCTGAATAACACAGCGCATTTGCACCTGAGTATGGGAAGATTATAGATGTGCTCAGTAATACAGCGATTGTCTAGCACATGCAAATTTATGGGTTTCCCAGCACTGGAAAAAAGAGTATGGATTATTTGAATGGAATTTACCATAAACTAGTACATATAATAAGACACATAGAAAAGATGGATATAGTGATTTTTGTCTAGTCTGCGAGAACAACTAATATCTTTAAATAACACCCTTCAGTTATGACACATTTCAGCAGAGTGAGGAGAATCCTTCCCCATGGAGCTACAAATTCATATGGATAGTGTAGATTGCTGTAGGAAATGTAGAAACAATAACAAAATTTCCTGATGTTGAAAGATATTAAACAATAGAGAGGGTCTACAAGTGCCTGTAGTGCTCCTTTCAGATTATCCTTTAAGATACGCTGGAAAAATTTCCCCTGGAGTGACCAGGAATGGACCATGGAGTCCTTGCATGTTCCCTGTACCCACATGAACCCATGAACAGCATCATAACAAATGGTCCTCTCGTGCAAATGTAAGCATAATACATTTTTCTTAAAGCTATTAAACCCTTTTTATTATAAGCAGTGCTTGTGCTAGGGGAACCCAAGGTTCACAGATGGATAGCATAAACCCATATAATTACACTACATATCTGCAAATAATTAATTTGCTTTGTGCATGCAATTTGTGTGTCATTGCCCAAACATCCTTTTTCAAATATATAATTCAAAATGTGTTGAATGGGGCATCAAGCGTTGCAGTCTTCATAGTGACATGTTTCAAGAATAAGTTATAACAGACATGAAAGTAGATATTTGGCTTGTCTTCTGTAGGACCAATGGGTAGTTACTATGTTATTAAAGAGTGATTAAAAAGGCTGAAGGGATTGTAGGGCTTCAGACAGACTTGATATATCTTGAACCAATAGCATTTGGGATGCTGGCAGCCAGCCATATGTTGCTTTCCTTCTACTCAGTCCTTCCAGTCATGGGAGACCTGTCTCCTACTAGGATTGCTCTTTTCTTCCTATTGCATCTATGATTCTACCTCCATGTAGATACTGACCATTTTTTTTACTTCCACACATTCTTATCTGACTCTCTAATCCTCTTCCCTTGATCTAACAGAGCTTTGTCCCACAACAGAGGCTTAATGTGACTCTGTTCTGCAGCCTCATGCTATCTGTTCCCAACATTCTTGAGCTAGGATCAAAATGATGTAAGACCAGGGCTGCTTTTTGCAGTTCAGAGCAGCTGTTTGCTGACTGTAAGCCCCAGCTCTCTGGTTCTTAATTGGGGGCAATATTACCTCTGCTTGGGAGTTTGTATTTGTATGGAGGCCTATCAATGTTGTTGCTATGACATGGATGGAACTCAGGAATGCAAATGTCTTGCAATGCCTGGGACAGTCCATGGCTATAAAGATTTGCTTTATATTAGCTAAAAGTACTTGTGCTGGCAAGTAGGTTAAGGTTGAGAATTTGTCCTGGTGTTAGTATGAACAGCCATCTATTAACCCAAGGTCACTTTGATATTTTGCTAAGACTTCACATGGAAGAAAGGCTACTTTTACACTATTTTCTTAGAAAAGATAATTATCTATTCCACCTGGGGGTTCTAAAATTAGCCCTAGACCTAATCTGTTTGTCTTCTGTGTTTTCCTACCATTTCATTTAAGTAGAAAAAAGAGCAAAAGTATATTTAGGCAGCAACAGCCATTGATCAGTATCTAAACACCAGATTTCAGCAAAATCCTAGTAATCCTTGGTAAAAAACATTTCTTGCAGCAGAGTCCAGAAGTCCCACCATTCCCAGCATTTAGCTCTGGAACCATCTACATCTCCACATTAGTAGAGTTTATTCAGCATGGAGGAGAAGAAAAAGCAGAGGGAGGATGAGGAGGATGAGGAGCATAAGGAAGAGGACAAGGATGAGGAGAAGGATGAGAAGAAGAGGAAGAGGAGGAGGAGGAAGAGAAGAAGAAGAGGAGGAGGAGGAGGAAGAAGAAGAAGAGTTGGATTGAATTGGGTTCCTTTTATTGTGGCATAAAATATTCTCATATAAAGTAAATATAATATTTAAATCATGGTAGGATGGCAAATGGGATAACTTGCTTGGATAAAAGATGTCCAAAACTTCAGTGGAGAAGGAGTCACAGTAAACAGAAGATATTTTTTTCCTGGTGCTGCTTCATCTCTAAATTACTAGTATGGATGCTTCCTATTGCAGGTTTGCTTACCTCCCACTTTAATAGCAGAACATCTCTTCAAACACAAAGACTCAGCTCTTCATTATTAGGACCCCACCCATTAGAACCCCTGCTGTGAGTTTCCTTACTGTGAGTTTTCATTTAAAACAACTATTGTGTAATTAGCAGCATCTTGGTATAATTCAGTCTGGAGGGTGAGAACATTGAAACCATAGGCCTGTACTCTATTCATCCATCATTTACATCCGTGTACAAGAAAGAGCTATACCATGCTGAAGTACAAATATCCTTAGGAAAAAAAATAAAGTGCTTAACAAGACGTCTTTTGAATGCCTATAAGACAAATAGTGGTCCCATGCCATTTCTTCCTATCAATTCCAGATGCACAGACAGATTTACCAGACTTCCCAGTAGTTGCTGTATTGCTCATGTCTCTAGAGACTTTACCAGAAGATCTATTGTTCTCTTAAAACAATACTCTGTTGCCCAATCTCCCCTGCCCAGCAGGCATTTGCAGGTGCAGTGGTGTTGTCAGCTTGTAGTCCTGGCAGGGAGTTGCCACAGCCTCTGAAAATAGCAATAAAGTTTGAGTTCTTTGATGAGAATTTAAAACTTACTTAGATTACTTTGTGTGTATGCATGTTTTGGCATCATGTATGTTTGTGTACCTGGTGCCTGTGTAGGTCAGAAGAAGGCCTTGGGTCTCCTGTAACTGGAACTATCATGGCTGTGAGACACCATGTGAGCACCAGGAACAAAATTCAGGTTCTTTGCAAGATCTATAAGTGCACTCAACTATCCCGTGTAACAGGAATGTATACACAAAACCTCCCTTCTGATGTAAAGTGATCAGATAGTTAGTTGAGGAAGAGGAACTTAAACTCACACCTTTAGGAGTCAATTCTCACTGGGTCTTGGACTCCAGAATGTAACCCCTTCTCTTTTATATCTTTTGTTCCTGATTCATGGGACTATAATATGTAATTTTTTTCTCCATAAATGCTTCCTACAGTGGTCCAGTTGACATACACACACACACACACACACACACACACACACACACACACATATGTGTGTGTGTGTGTGTGTGTGTGTGTGTGTTTAAAGCAATGAACGGCTGCCTAAATGGAAGCTTTTACAAATAGACTTTAGAGAAAATTTTCTTGATCACATGAATGTAAAAGACAGAATAATACAAAGAATATGATATAGATTATGTAAATTTAATTGTTTCTAATATAAAGTACTAGTATTTATAAAACTCATATATGTTGATATTTCATGAATATCACATTATAATACCATCATATCATTTTTAATGAATATAAAGCTACATATTCATTTTCACAAATATTTTATGAATGGAAAACTCTTCCAATTAGTTAATGTAGTTATCATATCAAAATTTGCAGATCAAATGGACATTATTCTTCCAGAGGAAGACAGTATATAGTAAGTCAGTATCTCTGTCCTCCCATTCCTAGGATTATTTTTACATTCTGCAATACTTGGGAAGGTAGAACCAAGACACTGGTGATATGAACCCACACTCTGGCTTTGTCCATCTCTTGTTTCTTTGTTCAAGAATGAAAGTCATTATCCTATTTGACATTTGGGTCTTACGAACATCTCTATTTTCATTTTTTTCTACAAAGTCTCTGTACAGCTAAGATCTGACAAGGGCTAAGAACATGCTAGAATCTTTAAACACGTCATTTTTTACATGAGACTATATGTCATAGTGGAATATATGCTGCCTTTTGTCTTTTGTTCATCTTTGTTTTTCAGAGACAAGATCTCTGGTTTGCCTCAAACATGAACATCTTTCTGTTTGAGTTGATTTTGGGATTACAGGCACGTGTTACCATACCTAGTTACTGACACACACACACACACACACACACACACACACACATATATATATATATATATATATATATATATATATATATATTATTAGCAAGAATGAAATAGCCTCAGAGTTTTAGGTGTCAACGCACAACATACCATCTAAGAAAGTGAGGGAAAGGGGATGGGTGGGGGAGGGTAGAGAGGGGAACATGATCAAGTATTGGGTGAGGGAAAAGGACTGAAATTTTTGAGGGCCAGCAGAAAGAATGGAAACATGCATCCTTGGGAGGTAGGAAGTTGGGGGTACCCTCCAGAATGTACCAGAGACATTGGAGGTAAGAGACTCTCAGGATTCAAAAGAGAGGACCTTCGATAAAATGACCTACATTGGGGAGATGGAACTTGTAGAGCCTACCTCCAGCAGAAAGACAAGGAATCAAGTGAAGTTGTCATCCCACAGTCAAAACTCTGACCCAAAATTGTTTCTGTCTCAAAGAACTGCAGGAATGGAAATGGAGGGGAACATGAGAAAAAGAAGGTCCAGTAACAGGCCCAAAGTGGGATCCAGCTCAAGGGGAGGTCCCAAGACCTGACGACTCTTTTACTGAGCCTATGGATCACTCACAAAAAGGGACCTATCATGACTGCCCTCCAAAAGACCCAACAAGCAGCTGAAAGAGTCAGATGCAGATATTTGCATCCAACCAATGGACAGAAGCTGTTGTGGTTGTATTAGGAGAAAGGTGGGAAAAAGCTGAGGAGGAGGGCAACTCTGTAGGAGGACCAGCAGTCTCATCTAACCCGGAACCCTGAGTTCTCTTAGATACTGGAACACCAACAAGGCAGCATACACCAGCTGATATGAAGCCCCCAATGCATATACAACAGAGGAATGCCGGGTCTGGGTTTAGTCAGAGAAGATGCACCTAATCCTCAAAAGACTGAAGGCCCTAGGGAGTTTAGAGGTTTGGTGGAGTCGAGCGGGAGGTGGGGACATCCTGATGGAGATGGGGTGGAGGGGCCGGGGAGGAGGGGCAAGAGGAGGTATGTGATGTGGAACAGTTGGAGGGTGAACTGGGTGGGGAATAAAATATGGAGTTTGAAAGAAATAAAATAAAATAAAATAAAATAAAATAAAATAAAATAAAAGAAAAGAAAAGAAGGAAGGAAGGAAGGAAGAGAAAGAACGAAAGAAAGAAAAAAGAAAATGTTAAAAAAAAGAAAGAGAGAGAATTTTCTAAAAGTTAGTTTGGTCAACAATAGTGCCAGGGTGTATCAATAACCTGCAGAGGCAAGAATAGTTTGAGAAATAGATGCTATTCATGTCTGCCTAAAACCTTGTAAGATAATAAAAGTGAAACACAATGGTTGAAAGAAGTTTTTCATCAAACTTCCAGATCACAACTCCGCTCCCCACCCTATTAATTTTGGCTCAGCTTTATGCAACTTTGTCTCCTTGGACAGCTCTATAGAAGCCATAAAGTTGCTTCAAAAAGAATATTCAGAACATGAGCAGGGACATTGTTGCTTGTTAGGTGACACGACATGTAAGAAACAACACTGTTTGCCTTTCTTCATTCCCTTCATGGTTATTGTTTCTGGCACGCAAGGAAGAAATATAACACCACAATAAATCAGGGTATTATCATCTACACCAGTCAGCATCATTGGATGAGTATTGGCTGAGATGTCCTGTGTTCCTCCAGGATAGTAGCTGACCAGCTATGGTCTCTGCATGGCTTTTAAGTTGTTTCCCATGTCTGGTCCATTTCAGGGCTTCCTGGTCACTGTGGGGTCTATTCTTGTAAATCAAGTTTTCAGCTTCCATTGTTCTTTTTATACAGAGCATTTTATTTGAAAGCTGAAGATGTAAAACTACTCAAAACAGCTGCTCTGTTGGAAGCAGGCACATGAAGGGACACAGAGCCCCGCTTTTCCAAATCTCTGAGGACTTTGAAGACCTCAGATGAATAACAATTCTTATTCTTTTATCCAAGCACAGCTTAGAAATGCCCTGGGATTTGCTCTGAAAGGAGAATCTGCATGTGGAGAGGTACTAACAGCAAGCTGGATCTGCCTCTTTTTTCTCTAGTCCCATATCTGGTGTGGGTCTTGTACATTTTAGACTTGATTATGTTCTATGATTATTATGATAAAGTATTTGGCCTAGGATTCTTTATTTGAGAGATGATATGTTATGATTTCCTTTCATTAAAAGCCAAGTGGTCTTATCTCCAAATCAGAAGCTGGAGTGAGTGGGGAAGATTATACTTATTCTCCTCAAAGATACATCCCTAGAGTATAATTCTGTGCCTGGCACAAGTTGGACATTCAATAAATGTATACAAACTCAATAAATGATGATGAAGGAGCAAACAAGTACAAAAGTACAGTGAGTTCAAGACATATGAGAAAGTGCAACAAGTCAAGTGCATGGTGCTCAGATCAATGATTGTTACCAGCCATGAAAACCTGCCTTCCCCAATACCCCTATTTCAAGCAGTAGAGCACAAGGGGCCCCATCGTTTTCTGGGGACTCTCGAATTGCTTTTGCTTAGCATTCTTTAAGCCTCCTTCAGGTTATATTTTATATAGTATTCTCGATGGTGTACCTTGGCAAGCCCCAACTTAAGTCAAAGGGAGCCTCACATATTCTTTTATTTTATGGAGAAATGTCTTTTAGTTTCTTGGGATTTTTGTTGACTTTTATCCCCTCTGAGTTACCGAAGTGTTCTACTTTACTGGATGCCCTGGTGTTGATCATCAGCCCATAAAGATCCTAGAGACTCATTAGGCATTTCTGCTTGTGAGAACTGCAGTTTCTGCACCTGTGCTCTGGTGAACAGCATCAGACAATCTCCCTTCATTGAATGAGCCTCTGATTTGCGCAGACCTTCGAGCCTCTTTATCTTACGCTCCAGCAGGACTGGGTTGCATATCTCCTGACATCCACTGACAGCCTCATGAGTCTTTACATGAAACATGTTTTCTAAGAAATCAGGATGGCATTAAGCTTTGGATTGTTGCCTCTAAGCTGTAAAACTAATCAGCATGCTTTCTCAATAGTTGTGTTTTTGTCTGACCCTCTGCATCTATTATATATTAGAGGAGATTTCAGCTCCTCTGAAAGTTATAGTTATTGTAAAGTGCAGAAAGCTCTGTGGATGTTTTAAAAGCATCTGTACTGTACTCAAACCATACGTTCTTGTGATAGCATAGAAGATGGAGATTCGTCATACAATAGCAGTCATGGAACACAGTTTTGGAACTCTAAACAATATGTGTAAGTTTTTGAACCCAAAACTTACTATTCTGATGGATGTGCTAAAAAAAAATCTATAGTTGCATAATTTCTATGATGTCCCTCTGCTGTAGTGGCAGGACAGGACTATCCAACAAGGTGCATGCCTTGTTAACATTTTTTCTTGGCGTCCTATAAGCCTTTTGTAGTCTGTATCCCAGAGAAATGATTATGATGTTAACACTGATGCTGGTCAAGAGGATGAGTCTTAGTTCTGAGCTCTAGGATATTAGATAGGGTCTAGTTTTTGAAGTTCACCAAAGTCCAGCTTCTAGTAATGGTTTAATGTATTTCTAGAGAAACAGAAAAGAAATAAAGTTTGTGCCAGGCCTTAAAACTTCAAAATCCTCAGAGCTCCAGAGCTGCTCAAGCTAGAGTATGAACGAACGAACAAACGAATGAATGACTAATCACATCCAACCACAGAAGGAAGTATTAACACAGGAAGTACATATCAACATTTCTACAATAGGTCACCGAGATTGTCGAGGCATTGATGTCCTTCCAATTGAACAGCACAAGAGCATTTGTCAAAGCATAGTTGACTATTTGAAATTATTTTTGTTCGGCATTGCATGTAAGAGGTAATTTATTTAAAACTACATGTCAGGAAAAGAGAACAAAGCAGAGATAACATAGTACATCAGTAAAACCCACTAATCTGTTAGGGTTTTCACTCACCCATTAAAAAGTAGTTTCTTAGCGTCTATGTTAAACTTTACAAAAGAATGCAGAGGTACTGGGTCAACTTCTGTTGAACACATACTGAATAATATAATGAAGAATAGGATATTGGTTAAATGTCACAAAGACTATAATTTTAATTTCTTGTGTTCTGTCATGCATAGTACTAGCATGAATTAGCATACCTTTAAAATGACCATCGAAGGATGTAGCAATTTTCTAGGGTTAAGGTAAGAAACTCATAGCAAAGGCTCTCTGACTATCCATGGAGCTGCAGTGTCAATATAGTAGCATGCCTCTTCTTAAAAAGCATAATTAAGTTACAATGAAGAGTATCATATCAATTAACCCCAAGGGGAAGTGGGGGAGAATATTATCTAGGCAAAATTAGTTATAAGGGCATAATGGGCAATCACACACATTACACATCAAAACATTCTTTAACTACTCTCCTCTCTAGTCTACCCATATGTCTTCTTGTATATACATATAAATCCACTTTTAAAACTCATAAAAGTCCTTTGCCCCTAATCATGCCAACACATTTGTCAGGAAGTCTACTATGTACTTTTTTGCGAGCAAGTTATGTATAATACCTGCAAGTTATGTATAATAGCTACACAAGTCTTCAGTGGGATGTTTGATAACTCTAACAATTACTTACCCATTTCCAAAACAAACTTCTATCAGAATCCTTTGTTCCTTTGTCAGATTTTCTAACTGCTGCCTTACATGCAACAATGTGTAGGTAATTTGCAACCACAGGTTGAGTGCAGGGATTACAGGCATGCATGCAGCACTATTCCTAGCCATATTTTCTTTTCCTGAAGGAGAAAGTGCCTAATAGGTTCTCAGAGTCATATGATAGATATAAATTATGAGACTTTCCATCTCATTCTTAACTCCCACTGAAATGTATTAGAATTCTGGTCACTGTGTACTCTTTCTTTGGGCAGAATCCAAGTGGTAAAATATAGCTTCTGGACAGGCTGCAGAAGAGGCTCGATCTCAAGTTCCCAATTTTTCTGAAGCAAAGAGCAAAAGGTAGCCTGGAGCATGCAGGGCTTTTGTAGGACTAATACGGTATAAGCTGGTTTTCAAAAGTGAGGAACTGTATGTACAAAGAGTCTAAGAAGGTGCCTTTAATTATTCATGCATAGTATAATAGTGAGTTTGGCTGGAAGCAAGACAATGGATGTAGAAATGCAAAATATGAAAAACCTCATAATAAAGTCATCTGAAGAGGGGCTTTTGGAAGGTTTCCCATTTCTGACCTTTTTTTCCCCTGAACATTTTTTACTTGAAATTCAGGTATGTAGACAGAAAATATATGTATAAATGGAGACTTTTACTCACAACAAATAATAAAATAATATTTGAAAAGTTTTGGTAGACAAAATGTTTTGCCAACTATAAAAACATAAGCCAGGTGTACATGTTAATGCATGTCATTGTTATTTTACATAAATAATTGACCCTTGATTGAATATTAGTAGCCATCAGATACAGGATATCTTCAATATTTCAGGGTAGATCAATATGCTGGTTTTATAATTGTCAGCGCTGAGAATGCCATTTTGCATAAATATACGGTACAAAATGGCAGAAGTATGCATGAATGCTTTTCAGAAGTGTATGGGAGTTCTACCCTAAACCCATACCAAATGTATTCAGCAATCTTTTCAAACAAAATTTGTCAGTAAGTTGAACACCAATTATAAAAAAAACAGTTTAGCAAAGTATGACCCAAAGATATTCTAATTTTGTGTTTATGTGCTGAAATTTGACGATATAAAATATTGCAAGATTTTGTTTTCTGTAATCTAACCATTATGATTTTGTACAAAGCAGAAACATTTGTTTGTACAGAAAAATTTGCTGTTCCTAATATATAGTTGTCTAGAATATTAGTGAAGGTGTTTGAGACAGTGCTCACTGGTGTGAAATGATGTGATGACCTGGTGTTCATTGTAGTGTATACAACATGTGCTTTGAGCCAGGGCTGAAGTGATGTCATGAAATACAGCATGAAGGAGTGCTCCCCAAAATACTTTATACTTACTACACATTTGATTTTTGAATTATTCTCCATGTTTAGTAATGCAATACTTCATTGGGCCATAGGTCACGGTTTTAATAAAGGCAAATTAAAACAAGTTATGTGACTTTCTGCTTGCCAATTACATCCATCCACAGATCAGTAAAATGGCTGGATGGAAGGTGTAAGCAATAACACAGGAACTGGGCAAATGTCAACTATGAGGATGGTCTTCATTGCTTCTATGTATGAATTTCAACAGTAAAACCCCTTATTATTATTGCTATAGAAATGATCCATCCATAATTTACCTAGGCAGAACTTTTTACATGAATTGTATTCTTCACAATGTTCTCGTATTTACTTATTACATTTTTTTCCTGCAATGCCTTTTTTTGACCTCTCCAGTTTTTTTTTTTATTAACTCAGTGGAGACAGATAAAATATTATCTGGCTTGTGTATTTTCTTTTGACTGCTACAGCTCAATCCCTCACATTTATAATGAAATATACTATGGTACTCGTGAGAAAAATATGGATTCCGTGGCATTATGAGCAATACTAAGTCAAGTAACACACAAATTATTACAGTAGACTTTACACATTGAGACGGTTGTGAACTACTCTATTATATGTAACTGATAGCTCCATAAACTTCTTAAAAAACATTTAGAAAAAAAAAAGTTAAGGAATTATGTCTGGAGCCAGATGTTTTATCTTCCAAGTTTAGCCTGTGATTTATTAGTTATATAATTTATATCAAATCTATTTGCGAACTTTTTGTTATAATGCCAAAATATTTGAGATAATCAACTTGATTAATAAAGTCTATTCTGCCTCATGGTTTCAGGTCATAGTAGGGAGGTCCCTCCTTTTGGGCCATTGGATGAGTACTATATTTTGGCTATGTTGTTCACCTTTTGGTACAGAAGGTGTGTAATTCTAACATCCCCTTCAAGGACACATTTCTGTTTGAGAAGAAGAGTTCAAAATAGGGGCGCATCTCATAAAAATTTTATGACCTCCAAATAGTAGCACGGTCATGGCATCAAACCTTTAACACGTGTGTCATTGGGGAACATTTATCCAAACCATAAGCAGTAGATAAAATGCTTACCACAGCTTCAATTTTATCATTCATAACATCAGATTTAGAAAACCTAAATATGCAAAGTAGGAGAAAGTTAATGGAGCAGTATAAGATTATTTATAAATTATATGTGCAAGATAATCAAATTGAAGTGTCTTGATAGTTAAAAGTAATTTAAAAATAAATAGCGACACAGGCTGAGAAAAATGAAAACAAGCAATTTTCTAATAACAAGAAACAGAGAGGAAAAGCTAATGTGGTGATTTCTGAAAATAAAAAAGTCATGTTTTCTTCCACATCATATTTTTGAGGGATTTGAAATAGCTACTTAACTTCTTCATGTTGCACTTCATTGCAACAACAGAGCCTCAGGATGTGATGAAAGTATTTGCCAGCTGGAGCCTAACATAAGGTGACAGCTTACTGACCACGCCTACCACTGGAAACACCATACTGGAAGGTCCAATCGCACACTTAACAAAACCCAAGAAGTGTCATTTTATTTTTTCATTAATTAATTTATTTATTCAGTTTGCATCCTGATCACAACCCTCTTCCCTCATCTCAGCCAGTCTAGCCCTCTCGTCCCCTTCCTCCATTCTCTTCTCCCCTTCTCTGAGGAGGAGAGGCTGTTACCACTACACCACCTACGGGTCCCAACCCACTCCGGTCCATCAAGTCTCATGAGGAATAAGTGCATCCTCTCCTTCTGTGGCCAACAAGGCAGCCCAGCTAAGGGAAGGGGATTCAATGGCAGTCAACAGAGTACCAGTCAGAGACAGCCCCTGCTCCAAACGTTGGTGGACCCACATCAAGTACATCTGCCACAAATATGTACGGGGCATAGGTCCAGTCCATGCATGTTCTTTGGTTGGTGATTCAGTCTCTGTGGGCCTCCATGGACCCAAGTTAGTTGGCTCTGTAGGTGTTCCTATGGTGCCCTTGACCCCTCCAGGTTGCCCAGTCCTTCCCCTGGTTCTTCCACAAGAGTCTCTGAGCTCTGACAACTGTCATCTGAGAGGCTTTATGTAGCAGCTGATGGACACAGATGCAAAACGTGTCCTTTTAATTTACATCTACACAGACAAGGTATTTTTTAAATGTATGGACAAATAGCTCTTGTATAGTTTAGTAGGAATAGCTCTTGTTCCTAGCAATATAGTGGACTTATATTTTAAAGACTATTCATTAGCATCCTTTGTTCCACTTCAGATCAATAATATGATAGATAATACATAAGTTGTGTTACTTTTGATAAAAAGGTTACTTAATATCTGATTGAAAATTCATGTACATAAATCATATAAGAACAATACTATATACAGTGCTTTTGGTTGAATTATATTTATGAGCTGTTCGAATGCATGACTTTAATATAACTAGTCAGCATTTACAACTTCACAATGACTGAGTACCATATAGATGCAGAACATCCATGCATTTGCAGGTCTCTTTTGTGGTTGCTTCCACATTGTATTCTGTCTCTGCCCTGCTATGCCTAGGACAGGTGCTGCTAATCTAAATACTTTGGAGGCAGAAGTGTCCTTATTGATTGCATGTGACTACAAAACAGGCTTTGGGAATCTTTGCCACTCAAAGGGTGCCTGTCTCTGCTCTAGGCTGTCTGGCTTATGTGGATGTCTCCCCTGTAGTTTTCTTCCTCTACGGCTCTGGTTCACACAGCACAGATGTTTCTCCTATTGTTTCTACATGGTGATTTTTCAAGCGGCTTCATAGACAGATATTTCCAGATGTGTTCCCCATTCCTCTGGACAGACCTTTTCTCCTTACAAAGAGCAGATCACACTGCTGCTCAGGCTTTTGATCCACTGACTATAGAAAAAACAAACAGCACTCTATTGATGTTGTGTTTTGGGGGGCTTTGGAAATAACATTCACAATAAGTGTCCTCTTTGCTCTTTGAAACACTATTGGCAGATGTTTTTGATGGATTCCCCCACCGAAGGGTTTTTATTCTCACCCCAGAGTCTGCTTTTGGTGGGAAGATGAATTCATATGGCTTAGTCTCTTTGTTCGTTTCCACTTACTTACTTGAGGGCTATATTTACCTTAATTGTGAGATTAATAGTTTTACCACATTAAGATCTAGTTCATTGGCACTGATAAAAGGTAGTTCATTTTAGGTGATACCTTTTAGGTGATTATTCACAAAAGACGATATTTTTTTTTTACTTTATTACATTTTTATTTTACTATATATTTTTTTATTTAACAGAAAATTATGAGCCTGGATTTCTTTTTTTTTTTTTTGGTACTTTAATATTTTTCTCCATTCATCTGTTCATCCAGCCATCTTCTCTTCCATTTCTACTTGACTACTCAGTATCTGAAAGTTAGACTTCTCAGATGATTACCAATGGAAGAGCTAGAACCCTATGCCCAAAGAAGCCCAGGATGTGGAGTTACGTATAGGGTTTACGGTAAGCACTTTGGTGACAGTCTCTGTAGAGCCTGAGAGAAGACAGAAGGCAGCAGAAGTTGAATGAACCACGTCAAGATGCTCTAAACAGCTTTCAGACTTTGCCCAAATTTATGACAGATAATGAACTGTTGGTGACTTAAAAAGCTCTTTTGTGTCACATGAACAATAGATGTTTTATAAAACAATACTGGCCCAGGGCATGCTTTTATTACCTCTTTGAAATAGACAACTGTGGAACATTTTGGACTATAATATTTTACAGAGAAACCAAAAATTCAAATAAATTATTATCCACAGAGATTCTCCAATTTTAAATATTCGATAAGCAGAAACACATCTTTCCTGATGCCAGACCAATTAGCCCAACTGTTGAGAAGAATAATTGGATAATTAATATATAACAAAATCTTCTTGGGAAAATGGCCTGGCACTTCTTCAAGAAACTTGTATCTGCTGTTAAATTTTCATATTAAAGTTTTTGTTCCAGTCTCCTAAATAATTCTGACATCACTCTCTTGAGGAGGAGTAATAGTATTGCATTTATGTGAAGAGAAAAACATGGATTAAAAATATGGGAAGACCTATATAACTTAGGCAGGGAAAGCATGTTGCCTTGAGTATTTGTTTTAATCTGCTCCTTGGATGAATGTAGAACGAGGGAATATTCTCAGAGCAGAAGCAAGTGACTCTTGAGAAACTTGAGTTCACAGGTTTGCTTCTTTGTTGGAAGGAATTAAAAGGGCCCTAAATGCCTGAAACTTCCTCTAATACTAGCCGACCAGCTTCAGGAATAGTTCTAGAAGGCACATTTTCAGGTTAGCAAAGAGGAAGAGACATCTTGGGAATGTTGTAAAATCTGGGTTAAAGTGGTGACTTATTTCCAGGAAGCCTGCGAAGAAAACTGCAACTTCAGGCAAGAAGAAGAAGAAGCAGCAGCAGCAAGAGACCCTTGGCTTTTAGTCCCTCTTAATCCCACCTCCTTATTATATGATCACAAAAACTTATCCTATTGAAAATTAACTTCCCCACATATAAAACTTATGCTACCTGGAACCTTTGAGGAGATATTGAGAATGTCAATTACATGTCCTGTGGTGTATCCATTTTACCTCAGTCTAATCAACAGATATGGGACACTTTTAAACATGTTATATATCAAAGCTTACAGGAAGCCCCTCAAATTTCTCAAGACTGAATTATTTTGGACTCCTATCTACTTTAGGTCAGCATTTTCCTGTCAATATTTTGGAGTAAAATGGGGAACTGTGATGGGGGTTCCAGACTTTTTCCCCCTAATAATGTTGGAGAAATCCTCAAAAGTATGGAAAGAAATAGCCATTCATATTTAATGTGAGTTTTACCTTGGTCACTATTGTACCCAGGAGAATTTGATTCACTGAGAGAGGTAGTTCTTTGGAATGCCATTGTTTTGTTTGAAAGGAGCTGTCATCCAGATGATTTAATAGACAGTAGTGAAAAACTGATTAGAAACTGGAATTTCACTCATCCTGTAAGAAACTGTGATTCTTCAGCTACTCCTTAATAACAGTGCACCACTAATTTTAAAGCTCTCTATTTAAAGCCTTTTATCCTAAATTAATAAGATTTCAATCTAAGGCATTATTAACAGACCTTGAAATGTCGCAAACCAATTTATGCTGGAACCATAACTCATGGATCTGATCTCATGAAACAAACACACACAAACCACAATGCTGAATTTATTGCTATTTATATTTCTATGGCAAGAGACAGAGATGCCTGAAGTCTTCCAATGAGTGGAGCAATCACACACAGTACAGAACTGTCTTAACTTTCCACTTGGCTTTTGACCATTCTATTGGACAATAACACAGCGGAAAGGCTGGTTTTCACATATCTGCGTTTTAATGCATTCACTTAATGAATGGGTACAATGGGCTGAATACTATTTCATGTTTACTCATCCTACTGTGTCCACATGGGGATTGTTTCTTCCAGAGCCTTCTTCTCTTCATGAATATTCAAACCAGCAGTTACTAGAGATTCTTGGATATTAAGGCCTGATGTTTGCATATAGCTATATGCATATCTCTCAAGTAGTTTTGTGTTGCTTTTGTTTTTATTATTTCATGTGTTTGGGTGCTTTGCTTATATGAATTTCTATGTACCACATGTATGCCTTTGGGGGTGAGGAGAGGCATCAGATGTCAGGGAATTAGAATCCAAACCTCCTAAGAATTGAATCTGGCTCCTCTGGACAACCATCTCTCCATCTTAGTAACTCCCAACTGTATACTTTTAAATCACCTCCAGATTACTTCCAATACTTAGTATGTATTAAATTCTATAAAAGTAATTGCTATTCTATGCTACTTAATGGGTGGATAATAAAGGGTAGTTTATATATGCTCAACACATATGGAACATTTTCCAAACCTTTCACCTTCCACAAAGAGTTTAAAGTTTTAACTGTTGAACTCCATGGGTAAAGAGAGGTGCTGGTCCCTGTATCATGGTCCCTGAGTTAGTGAATGACAATAATTTAAACATAATTCACATTTTGTGAGTCATATTACCATGGCCAATGACATTGGACATTGGAGATATCTTATCTGTTTTTGCTCATTTTCCCCCAGTTTTACTCACAATGATAGTAACACATGCAGACAAACACTAATAGCACACTCACAATTATGAAAAGTTTTGAAAATGACAAACACAAAGTAAAATGCTAACAGCATCCAATGGAGTATTTGAAATAGAGCTTTCATATTCTGCCCACAATGAAAAGCTGAAATGCCTTGTGACAACATATTGTTTAAATAATTGAGCAAGTAGGAAAACCAAATGAACATTTTACAAAGAACCGGAATAATAAGTTAACAAAGGTATGTAATTCTCTTTTCTTCATTTGACAGGGCATAATTTGGTTTTTCTTATTTCATATTTTATCCTTTCTCTTGTTATAAATAAATAAATAAATGTGGCTTGTTAATATTCCCCTTACTTTTAATCCTAATGTCCACAGTATCATTAATACTGCATTTTCCTTTTACTGCTTTACACAATCACCTTTGAATCTTTTAGTTCTTCTAGTTTCAACTATATTCACTATAACTACAGTATCTCATGAGCTCTATACCCTGGATTGCTGGCATCTTGGCATCTCTCTCTTTTTTTTAATTTTTATTTTCTATATTCTATGTTTACATTCCAAAGGCTTTCCCCTTTCCCAGTTACCCCGCACCATATGTCCCATAATTCCTCTCCCCCCCCCCGCTGCTATTCACCACTCATTCCCCCACCCCACAATTTCTCTGTTCTGGGTCTACAAAACTGGATCCAATCTTTACGGGCCCAGGGTCCTCTCCTCTCTTCTTCTTGGGAGTCATTTGACTTGCTAATTGTGCCTTGAGTATTTAGGGCTTCTGGGCTCATTAATATCCACTTATCAGTGATTGCATTTCATGTGTATTCTTTTGTGATTGGGTTAGCTCACTTAGGATGATAGTTTCCAGATCTAACCATTTACCTACAAATTGCATGAGTTCATTATTTTTAATTGCTGAGTAGTACTCCATTGTATAAATATACCACATTTTCTGTATCCATTCCTCTTTTGAGGGATATCTGGGCTCCTTCCAACTTCTGGCTATTATAAACAAGGCTGCTATAAACATAGTGGAGCATGTGTCTTTATTGTATGCAGGGAAATCCTCTGGGTATATGCCCAGGAGTGGTATGCCAGGGTCCTCTGGAAGTGACATGCCCAATTTTCTGAGGAACCGCCACACTGAATTGCTGGCATCTCTAAAAGCTTACATATTTAACTATTTCTTTGATAGAATGCCTTTCTTCCTACAGTATGTGAAAGATTTTATGTTATATGCTTCTGACATGTGCTTAAATAAATTGCATTATCCATGAGTGACTTTTTACAGGAGAAAGTGAGCTATAATTGACCATTTATGTTCGAGTGAGGCAGTATGTCTAACTGTTCTCAGCATTCCATAGAACAGAACCTACAATTCACTACTAGAAATTGACAGCAATTCAGCTCCTTCAAATGGTTCCTCCTTCCTCTTCCCTCTCTTACTTTCTGTCTAATCCTTTCTCCTCAGTGTTGCTACATATGACAGGGTTTCTCTATACCAAATTCCACCATGACACAGTTACATTCGAATGAATGATGTCTGACAACTGAAAGTCTTACATATTGTATAAAGGATATGTAAATACGAGACCAGCTATATCCTTGAACAATTTCAATAGCAGGGGAGAGACAGAGTGCTAGAGATATGGCTTGGGGTTGAAGTGGTTTAGAGGATGGAAATTCAGATCTTAGCATCTACAAGAAAAGAATGGAAGTTGAAACTAATCTTGTGATAGTTAAATAATAGTAAATGTATCTAATAATTAATCTTACCTTGTTCATATAACTAGCCTTTTGTATCTAAAGTAACAACATTGTCTTGTGACATATGTTGTGGTTGCCTTTTTTTTTGGTGTTTTTTGAGACAGGGTTTCTCTGTGTAGCCCTGGCTGTCCTGGAACTCACTCTGTAGACCAGGCTGGCCTCGAACTCCGAAATCTGCCTGCCTCTGCCTCCCAAGTGCTGGGATTAAAGGCATGCGCCACCACCGCCCAGCTGTGGCTGCTTTTTTGTCTGACATTTTTCTCTGTACTTTAGTTTTATTATGATAGATCCCCCCATGTCTGGCTTTTAAAATATCTTCTTACATCAATCAAATATTTGGCAGACTTGATTACAGAGGAAAATTTAAAGCTATCTAGAATTCTGTGCATATGACAATGTCCTGTAATAGTAGTTCATTTTGGTTAGAAGAAGTTGCCCCTCAATATTCCTAAGTTGTCACTTGCTGTGGTAAAATTATTCGTTGTAGAGTATATTTCCAGAATTATCTGCATTCAAAAATATATTCCTTCTTTTACTTTTGGCAGCTTCGAGACATGTAAATGGATACTCAACAGGATGCTTCCCATCGGTGGACAGAGTGCTTAAAATATACAGGAGACATTATATGACCACTCATTGTTATTGTTTCATCTTGCCACGTGTGTTATCTTTCTTAAGCCAATATGTCACTTTGTCCCTTAGCTGTCTATTATTTTGTATTTTATCCCTTTCTCTATGTTTTATTTAACAAACCATAGTTTTCTATATCATTCAAGTGCAAGTAAAAGAAATACAACTCAGATACTACATTAAAGTGCGTAATTCATTAAAGTGTGCTTTGGTACACTTACAAAGTTGTGCAACTATCGCTGTGAATAGAGGGAAGCCCCGCCACCCTTTCTCAGTCCTCATTTGTCCTTGCTCAGTGCTCTTTCCAGCGGCCGTTACCCTAGTTTATAATCAACGCAATTATGTGAACTGTATCTCCTCCCTCTCTCTGGACTCTGTATACTAAACGTTTTCACAATTTAGTCATGAGTAGCATGCATTCCTACTTCACTCCTCTCATGGTATCCTTTTCTTCAGGATATGCTACAATTTGTTCATTCATTAAAAAAATTATGGAATCAGGGCAGTTTTGATGTTGCCATGAATATTCACGTGTAAGCTTTTGTAGGACTGTAACTCTTTATTTTTCATGGCATATACGTAAGAGAAAAAAGACGTTGGATAGTAATTCTACCCTTAATATTGGAGAGAAGTACCAAATTGGTTTCTCCAATTATAGCATTTACATTCTCCCTAGAATGTAAGAGCTTCCTGTTTCTCTACACTGTTACCAATACTCGTTTTGCTTGTGGCCCTCTATTCTCATCCTTCTGGCTGAAACAAAATCTCTTTGTGGTTTGGAGTTACACTTCGCTGATGACTAACACTGCTGAATATCTCATATACCTGTTGGCAACTGTACATCTTTAGAGAAATGTCTATAGTAATCCTTTGTCCATTTTTGAATTGGATTATTTGACATTTCTTTATTGAATTCTATTAGTTATTTATACATATCGAATAGGAGATCCATCTTAGATGTCTGACCAGCAACCATATCCTTCCACTATGTGGCCTGTCTTTTATTTTTATTACAGTGCCGTTAAATAAAAAAAAATAATGCTGGTGCAGTCTTGGATGGTTAATGCTAAGCATGAATTTGATTATATTAAAGGATATAGAGGTGGCTGGCAAGGCAGTATTTATTATTAAGAGGGACTGGCACACACGATTACCCAAGGGCCAGGAAAAAGCTAAAGTGCAAAGTTAGGGATATTTATTCTTTCCCTCTCCTAGAGCTGGGACACTCTTGTACCATTAGACTTTCTGACTTCATATTTTTTGATATTGAACTCTGAAATTTATGCTAACTAATCCCCACCTATTAGGAGTTGCTTTTCAAATGTCTCCCATAGGCTCCTGTGACTGAACACCTGCTTCTTGGCTGCTTGTTCTTTCCTTTTTGTTCTTTGATGCCTTTTTATAATGCATTTATTCCTCTGAACAGGGCATTCGGTGCTTTATGGGCCTTCTGTGGAGGTCAGAGGGCAGTGCATGGTAGTCATTTTTCTTCTACAGTATAAGACTCTGGGATTGAAGTCAACTCATCTGAATTGGCAGTTAGTACTGCTACTCACTGAACTGGCCTGGTAGCTCTGGTAGTGTTTTGTTTTGGTTGGTTAGTTTATTTGGTTTGGTTTGGTTAGTTGGTTTGTTCCCTTTGGTCTGGTTGGTGTGGTTGGATTGGTTTGGCTGGTCAGTTTGGTTTTGTTGGTTGGTAGGTTTTGTTTGGTTTGTTTAGTTCATTGGTTGGTATAGTTGGTTGACTGGTTTGGTTAGTTTGGTTTCGTATGGTTTAGTTTGGTTCATTTTGGTTTGGTTTGATTTGGTTTGGTAGGAAACAGAGTGTTAGAGATCAGGAGTGATTGCGCCACTCTACTTCCTGAGCAAGGTCTCTGCTCTGGTGTGATAAAACCAAGCAACCAGCTCCTGATGCTGTCTTCACAGACTGAGGCCACTGCCATGGCAAATTCTAGCCCTATGAATTGTTTCTTTAAGGAAACAATTCTGTTATAGCAATGACAAAACTCTACTACATGAAACCCGTAACTTAAGAGCTCTTGGGCCTTTAACCTCAGACAATTATACAGTCATAGCTCTGCAACCAACAGCTCTGAATGATGCTATTGATGTGCCTTGTGAAATGTCTCTCTGAATGTATGATAGCAGGCTCTAACTCCCCACATAATCAGTCTTCTCTCTCTCTCTCTCTCTCTCTCTCTCTCTCTCTCTCACATATATATATATAATATATATTATATATATATATATAATATATATATATAAAACTCTGCACTTTAGCTTTTTCCTGGCCCTTGGGTATATATATATATATATATATATATATATATATATATATACCCAATTTTTAAAAAAATTTTATTTTCTATATTCTATGATTACATTCCAAAGGCTTTCCCCTTTCCCAGTCCCCCCACCCTACATCCCATAATTCCTCTCCCCCCAACTATTCCCCAATCATTCCCCCTCCCCCCACGGTTTCTCTACAAAACTGGATCCAATCTTTACAGGCCCAGGGTTCTCTCCTTTCTTCTTGGGAATCATTTGACTTGCTAATTGTGCCTTGAGTATTTAGGGTTTCTGGGCTCATTAATATCCACTTATCAGTGATTGCATTTCATGTGTATTCTTTTGTGATTGGGTTAGCTCACTCAGGATGATATTTTCCAGGTCTAACCATTTACCTACAAATTGCATGAATTCATTATTTTTAATTGCTGAATAGTATTCCATTGTATAAATATACCACATTTTCTGTAACCATTCCTCCTTTGAGGGATATCTGGGCTCCTTCCAATTTCTGGCTATTATAAACAAGGCTGCTATAAACATAGTGGAGCATGTGTCCTTATTGCATGCAGGGGAATCCTCTGGGTATATGCCCAGGAATGGTATGCCAGGGTCCTCTGGAAGCGACATGCCCAATTTTCTGAGGAACCTCCAAACTGATTTCCAGAGCTGTTTTACCATTTTGCAATCCCACCAACAGTGGAGGAGTGTTCCTCTTTCTCCACATCCTCGCCAGCACTTGTTGTCTCTTGAGTTTTTAATCTTAGCCATTCTGACTGGTGTGAGGTGGAATCTCAGGGTTGTTTTGATTTGCATTTCCCTGATGACTAATGATGTTGAACATCTCTTAAGGTGTTTCTTGGCCATCCGAATTTCTTCTGGTGAAAATTCTTTGTTTAGCTCTGTACCCCATTTTTTGATAGGGTTATTTGGTTCTTTGCGGTCTAACTTCTTGAGTTCTTTGTATATATTAGATATTAGCCCTCTGTCGGATGTGGGGTTGGTGAAGATCTTTTCCCACTTTGTTTCTGTACCCAATTTTCAATAGGGTAATTTGGTTTTCTGGGGTCTAACTTCTTGAGTTCTTTATATATATTGGATATTAACCCTCTGTCAGCTGTAGGGTTGGTGAAGATATTTTTCCAATTTGTTGGTTGCCATTTTGTCCTTTTGATAGTGTCCTTTGCCTTACAGAAACTTTGTAATTTTATGAGGTCCCATTTGTCAGTACTTGATCTTAGAGCATAAGCTATTGGTGTTCCATTCAGGAACTTTCCCCCTGTGCCCATGTCCTCAAGGGTATTCCCCAGTTTCTTTTCTATTAGTTTTAGTGTGTCTGGTTTTATGTAGAGTTCCTTGATGCACTTGGAGTTGAGCTTAGTACAAGGAGATAAGATCATTTCTCATTCTTCTGCATGTTGACCTCCAGTTGAGCCAGCACCATTTGTTGAAAAGGCTATCTTTTTTCCACTGGATGTTTTCAGCTCCTTTGTCGAAGATCAAGTGAGCATAGGTGTGTGGATCCATTTCTGGGTCTTCAATCCTATTCCACTGATCCACCTGCCTGTCACTGTACCAATACCATGAATTTGCAGATGATATGATAGTATACTTAAGTGACCCAAAAAATTTCACCAGAGAAATCCTACAGCTGGTAAACAACTTCAGCAAAGTGGCTGGTTATAAAATCAGCTCAAGCAAATCAGTAGCCTTCCTATACTCAAAGGATAAGTAGGCCGAGAAAGAAATTAGGGAAATGACACCCTTCACAATAGCCAGAAGCAATATAAAGTATCTTGGTGTGACTCTAACCAAGCAAGTGAAAGATTTATATGAGAAAAACTTCAGGTCTCTGAAGAAGGAAATGGAAGAAGACCTCAGGAAATGGAAAAATCTTCCATACTCATGGGTTGTCAAGATTAATATAGTTAAAATGGCCATCTTGCCAAAAGCAATATAAAGATTCAATGCAATCCCCATAAAAATCCCAACTTAGTTCTTCATAGAGTTAGAAAGAGCAATTCTCAAGTTCATCTGGAATAACAAAAAACCCAGGATAGCTAAAACTATTCTCAACAGTAAAAGAACGTCTGGGGGAATCCTGGACCTCAGGCAGTACTACAGAGCAATGGGTTTCAGTCTTTTTAAATTTACCAAGACATTATATGGCACTCCCTCAGGAAAATTCCATGTACACTTGAGAAGAAAGTATATTTTGCTGTTTTTGAGGGACTACAGAAGTTGATTGGATCTTAATCCAATCAGTGTTGTCTAATTAACCTATTTTTGGTTAATTTTCTGCTTTCTTTATTGGAAGTGATTAATTTGTACATATCTATTTGACATATCTATTTCTTAACTGCAGTTACTTTTGCTTCATGTTTGTTGGCAATCATTGCTCAATTCATATACATTAATTATATTTAGGATGTATTGGTCAGTTATTATAAAACATCTTTTTAGTTTGTGAAAATAGTTCTTGCTTTAAATCCATTGTTTGCTAGTAATATATTATTATAATCGGTTATTATTTTGTTAGTAAATGTAAAGTAAAATTTTTCTTATCCTTTTATTTTCAATGTATTTATGACTTTGAAATTGTATATTTTAAAAATCATAAAGAGTTGGGATGAATTGGGTTGTCTGCTCTATTCTCTCTCTCTCTTTATTTTATTTTTTTTTTGTGACCATTTTACCTTCTGCTTAAAAAAGTTAATCCAGTTACATTTAATCTACCTGCTGGTACAAAATGAATTCTAGTTTGCTATTTGTTAGTGTTATTTTTTAAAATTTCTTCTTCTTTTTTAAAAAAATATTTATTTATTTATTTATTTGTTTGTTTGTTTGTTTGTTTATTTGTTTGTTTATTTATTTAATGTGTGTGAGTACACTGTATCTGTCTTCAGACATACCAGAAGAGGGCACCAGATCACATTACAGATGGTTGTGAGCCACCATGTTATTGCTGGGAACTGAACACAGGACCTCTGGGAGAGCAACCAGTGTTCTTAACCACTGAGCCATCTCCCCAGCCCGTTAGTGAACTTTCTTTTGTTTGTGTGAGATACAGTCCCATTGTATAGCTCAGGCTGGGTCACAGCTTATAAAAGGTCTCCTGCTGAACCTTCAGAGGTTGTAATTACTATATTCATTCACCACTACCACTGGCCTTGGCAGATGACTTTCTGACATTACTTCCATTATTGCCTTCTTCTTTGTGCTGAAAGATAGCTTTCAGTGTATCAAATTTAATCCCCGCTTTTAATTCATATTATGTTTTGAGTTATTTTAATTCCTATGGCTAGCTTTGGGCTAACCATAACATTTTAATTTACTATAATTTAGTTGTTTAATAAAATGTAATTTTAGTAGAATATTAAAACTTTGCTTCTGGTAGCTGTTCTCAATCTTTTATATTGTTACATCTATGGTTGAGTAATTATACATTGTAGGCCCATTGAATGGGATTTATAACTGTTCTATTTTTCAGATTTTTTAAATCAAGGAAAAGAAGAAAAAAGCCAAAAAACATGCATGTACATTGCCATTTATTTTAACTAATAGGAAGAGCTTTTCCTGTGTTCTTACTTCTGTATGTGCTTTTAGTTCAGAAGCAGAATTAAGAACAAATGTAAAAGAGGATTAAAATGACTTAAAGTAGCTTTAAAAAACAAAAATCACATGATTATTGTGTATCAGTTTGAAAACATGGATGCTTAAATTGAATCATATAGCAAAATCAGTTACCCTTAAAAATCAGTTATCACCAGGAGATGGTGGCATGTATCTTTTATCACAGTACTTGGGTGGCCGAGGCAGATGGATCTCTGAGTTTGAGGATAGCCAGGGCTACACAAAAACACCCTGTCTCAAACACCAAAACAACAGCAACAACAACAAAAAATCAGTTCCTATTAGGTATGCCAAGCTTACTCATGTAACAAATGATTATGTTTTGTGTGTGTACAGAAAAGTGAAAATTGGCAATAAATTTGTATACTGTTATTAGCAGTACCTGTAAAGTGAAAATAATGCTTTTTTAAAAAATATTGTTTTTTAGATTTTATATGAATATACACATAATATGTTTTTACATAACATATTGAATCTGCCAGTGTCTATTCTTTCATGTCTGATTTCTCAATAAAATGTTAATAGGGAGAATAAGAACAGACAGTACTTAGAAGAGTTTGCTCTGGAAATTCAGAATAGGATCTTAACTGATTTGCTAACCAGAACCGAAGTCGGGTAAAAGCTCTTTAGTATTCATTTACATAGCCTGAAATCTACCCAGGGTCAGGCACACATACACACTCGATATGCATTTGCTTGGGCTATGAATCAATGGATGAACTATGGCTCACCAAGGGAAAATGATTATAGGTTCTTTACATACCTGGCTTCCTCTGGAGCTACCTGAAAGAAATCACCTCTCAAAGCTGTGCTTGTGTCTTTTGCGTGAGTGATTTACAACTTTCAAAAGGGCACGAGATTCTAGGTGAAAAACCTTGTGTAAATGTGAAATAAGAGTTTACTCAGTATGACTTTTAGAATGATCTGAAAGACCCATGGCATATAGTAATTGCCAGGAGCAGATGACAAACCTGGTTAGCTTGGCATATTTGCTTCTAACAAATGAAAGTGAAATTGTGAGAAAAAAGTCATATTCATATAAGCCAAGACTTACCCGACTTACCAAGCCAAGCAAATAATATTGACTTTCATTTAAAAATTATGTAATCCAACCATAGAATGTTTACATAAGAATATTCAATATAGCTATTATTAATTTATACTATGGAGCTATGATTAATGTTTTTTCTGTCCCAAGACTTTATTTTTTTCCTCCTCTCTTCAAATATGTTTGGCATTTAGAAGTTTTAAAGTAATTTCCCTCTTTGGCTTCACCTGGGGTATCTGTTGTCCCAGAACCTCTTTGTGACCTCAGTGTTGTGTTTTCATTTAAAATAGTGCACGTCTATAAATGTCTACAATACGGGGCAATTAGAAGTTTGAAAAGGGTTGTAACATAAACCAGCATTATAGTGAAATGGATATTGCCTTAAGCTGCCTGCAATTCACTTGCTGTTGGAAAGACAATATCCTGCCATTCTCCCATGGTGGCCTTCAGTTGAGCGCATTTGGCTGAGGACTGACCCATTATTAAGGGAAGTCCTTGCCTAGCTTGAAACAATGAAAGAACCCAGAGCAAGTGAACCCAGCAAATTGGACTGCTAGTTAGCAGCCGTGGGCAGAAATGTGACACTGGACTAGAAGTTAATATATGTCTGTGGCACTATCTGTGCAATCTAATCCTGTCTTGAGTTCCTCCAACTTGATCTTAGGTACATGTGGGTGTGCACAGAGATTTCAAGTCTTTTTTTTTTTTTTTTTTTTTAGAACTGATGGCTATGTATTTATGTTCGTGCTGTTTTTCCTTTTTGACACCATCACCATCCAAACAATAATTGAACACTCTAATATCACTTTAATTTTGCTCATCTTTATTCTGACCACTGTAAGGAATCAATGTCCTACACGGCCCTTGCCAAATGTGAAAGTGGAATACGTTTTTAGACATTTCGTCTCGTACGGTTTTAATTTACCCACTTCCAAAGATGCACGACCTTCTTGCACATGGTGGTGCTTTTTCTTTTTTTTTTCTTCTTTTTCCTTTTCATGAGCTCTGAGGCCTTTCTGACACACTGTAGTCTGTACTCTGGCTTGCCTCTTGTGACCCAGGAACAAATTATCAAGTAAGATAAGGTTAGTATTGGAAGTCTATCCTGACTTTGTCCTGCAGGGAGAGGATGGGAAACAGTATAAGCACACACATCTGCCTCCCTAGATCTGACATCCTCAGAACACCCATCTCTGGTTTGTGTTCCTTCTGTATATGATTGCATCCGAATTTCATGGTCAAAAGGAAAGGAAGTACAGTGGGCAACTTGCAGGGTTACCTGTTCTTTACTGTTAGATAAGCTGCTTTAATTAGATGTTTCTCTACTGAAGTGCTCCTACGATCCTGGCTTTTAATACTTAAAATTTCATCTCCTCAAAGGCAGGTTTGCAAAACTCGCATGCATAGCTGAATGAAAATGAGGTAACACAACTGAGCGTGGCTGGAAGCCCCCTGTCACTGGTGGCCTTGTAAAAATCAAGGCCCCTCTGCAGCCTCTGCACTGGAGGTTTGGCTGCCTTGGGAAGACTTTTAAAAATCCTTGCTGTCAACAGGCTTTTGAGGCTTTCCAGACTTTGTGGAAAGTTAACTATACCATGAAACATATAAGAAAGTGTTCCCAGACTATGAGAGTTGTGAGAAACTACAGTAATCTACAATAGTTACTAGATACATAGTCCTAGAGGACTTTAGTGAAATTTGATATTTAGTGATATCAAACACTTTGTCACTTGAGGTGGTTTAACCAACTCAGACTCAAATACTCAGGATGTTTTAACTTGACTCTGGCACATGTATTGATTAAGAAGCTAGGATACAGTTTATCACTTTATTCCAGATCCAAAACAAAGTATTCTGTGTTAACATTATTTGTGTACTTTTCGCTATGATGAAGTTTAATGGTTTTTAAACCGATCTGCAAAGACTGAAACATCAGAGGCCAGTGGGTAAATACTTTTTGCTCCTATATTCTTTTCATGGTGTTGTCTTAAGTATGCTAACAAAACCTCCTTAAAGAAGGAAAAGGTCTTTGGCTCATTGCTGCAGAGAATCAAGGTGACAGGGACCTGAAGTAGTTACAGCATCCACTGTCAAGCTCAGAGAATCATGAACTCAAGCATTCATGCTTGTGATCACCTTTCTCTATCTTTTTCATTCAGTTCAGGTCCAGCCCATGTAATAGTGCTACCCATCAATCAGGATGGGATCTTCACACTTCAGAAACTCCAAATCAAAAGGTATCTCACGACATACCGACAGACTGTTTATCCCTCCCACTTATCATCCCTATATTATGTCCAGTCCACAATCTAACCATCACCTGCACTAAAGGAAGGGAGTGGCCTTAGAACAATTACAGTGGTACTTGTGTCTTGACTTTGTCACCGAGATCGGAAAGACTCCTGAAACATTAAAATTACTTCATGTTATTTTCAGGCTGCTTCTCAATGGTCTCTGCCTCTCTTATACAAAGCTGTGCCGCTCCCGGCTTTCTTTTTTTCTCTTTCACTATTTTTATTGGTTATTTTTTTTTTTTACATTTCAAATGTTATCCCCCTTCACAGTTTCCCCTCCCAAGACTCCTATCCTCTGCTCCCTCCCCCCTGCTTCTATGAGGGTACTTCCCCACGCGCCCACCCCGTACTCCCTCAGCAGCCCAGCATTCCCCTAACCTTGGGTCATCAAGCCTCCACAGGAACAAAGGGCTCCCCTCCCAATGATGCCAATAAGGCAATCCTCTGCTACATATCCAGCTGGAACCACGGGTAACCCCTGCGTACTTTAGTCCCGCGGAGCTTGGCTTGATATTGTTGCTCTTCCTAATGAGGTTGCAAACCCTTTCAGCTCCCACACCTTCAGCTCCTACAATTCTTGCCCTAACTTCCCCATTGGGTTCCCCACGCTCAGTCTAATGTTTGGCTGTGTACATCTGAATCCATATAGGTCCAGCTCTGGCAGAGCCTCTTGGGGGACAGCTATAGGATTCCTGTGAGTAAGCATTTCTTGGCATCAGCAATAGTGTTTAGTTTAGTGTCAGCAGATGGGATGGATCTCTTGGTAGGGCAGACTCTGGATGGCCTTTCCTTCAGTCTCTGCTCCACCATTTGTCCCTACATTTGCTTTTGACAGGAGGAACTCTGGATTAATATTTTTGAGGAGGGTTTTTGGTCCCATTTCTCATCTGGGGAGCTCTGCCTATCCGCCGGAAATGGTCTCTACAGGTTCTATCTCCCGTTTGTTGGGTACTTTGTCTAAAATTCTTCCTTTGGGCCTTAGGAACCTCTTGGGTCCCTGGCATCTGGGACTTTCTGGTGTCTACCCCCTGCTCCCCCTCCTCCACTGCTACGCACCTACTTTCCAATTACTGACCTTCTGTACTCTCATATCCTCCAATGTCTGATCTGACCCCCTTTTTCTCTCCCATTCCTCTCTCCCTCCAAGATTCCTTTCTCCCTCTACTTCCCAGAGATTATTCTCTTCCCCTTACTGAATAGTACTGTAGCACCCATATGTTGGTGTGAATTTCTTTCTACTTGGATTTCACATGGTCTGTGAGTTATATAGTGAGTGTTCCGAGCTTCTTTTTGCTAATATCCACTTATAAATGAGTACATACCATGTGTCTTCTTTTGTGACTGGGATCCCTCACTCTGGATGACAACATTTTTTAGTTCCATGCATTGGCTTAAGAATTTCATGAAATCATTGTTTTCAATGGGCTCTGCCAGTGCCTGACAAATACAGAAGTTGATGCTCACAGCAAACAGTGGACTGAGCACAGGTCCTCAACAGAGGAGCTAGAGAAAGGACCCAAGGAGCTGAAGGGGTTTGCAGTCCTCTAGGAGGAACAACGATATGAACCAACCAGT
This sequence comes from Apodemus agrarius, assembly GCA_964023405.1. Taxonomy (NCBI): domain Eukaryota; kingdom Metazoa; phylum Chordata; class Mammalia; order Rodentia; family Muridae; genus Apodemus; species Apodemus agrarius. The sequence goes on along the minus strand of OZ030027.1, from coordinate 4,112,714 downwards.
ACCCCTAGAGCTCCCAAGGACTAAACCACCAACCGAAGAGACCACATGGAGGGACCCATGGCTGCAGCTACATATGTACCAGAAGATGACCATTTCAGACATCAATGAGAGGAGAGGACATTGGTCCTATGAAGACTCAATGCCCCAGGGTAGGAGAATGCCAGGACAGGAAAGTGGGAGTAGGTAGATTACTGAGCAGGGGAAGGGGGTATGGGATAGGGGGGGGTTGGAAGGGAAATGAGGAACGGGGATAACATTTGAAATGTAAATAAAACAAATATCTAACAAAAATAGCTGAAAAGTACTCTGCTGTGTAAATGTACCACATTTTGTGTATCCATTGCTCTGGTGAGGAACATATAGGTTGTTTGCAGCTTCGGGCTATTATTAATAAGGCTGCTATCAATACAGTGGAGCATGTTCCTTGTTACATGTTGGAGCATCGTTTGGGTATATGCATGGAACTATTTCCAATTATCTGAGGAGCTGCCAGACTCCACAGTGGTTGTGCCATCTTGCAATCCCACTAGCAATGGAAGAGTGTTCCCCTTTCTCCACATCCTCTCCAGCATCTGCTGTCACCTGAGGTTTTTTTATATTGGCCATTCTGACTGGTATGAGGTAGAATCTCAGGGTTGCTTTGATTTGCGTTTCCCTGATGACTAAGGATGTTAAATATTCTTTAAGAGGTTTTCAGCCATTTAAGATTCCTCAGTTGAGAGTTCTCTGTTTAGCTCTGGACCCCATTTTAAGTAAGGTTATTCAGTTCTCTAGAGTCTAAATTGAGTTCTTTGTATATTTTGGATATTAGCATTCTATTGGATGTAGGGTTGGTAAAGATCTTTTCCCAATTTGTTGGTTGCTGTTTTGTCCTATTGACAGTGTCCTTCACCTTACAGAAGCGTTTCAATTTTATAAAGTCCCATTTGTCAATTCTTTACATGCATACCTGTTAGTTATATTTGATACATGACATCACTTAGTGCCAGTGTTTCTCTGATTATTTTATTTTATTGTTCAGGATATCTGTCCAATCTGTCTATTGGAGCATGTTTGGTATTGAAATCACCCATTATTCTTGAGTTGGAGTTCATCTGTATCTCTTAGTCAAATAATATGTTTTTTGTAAAATTGGTGTACGAGTTTGAGGAATGTATGCTTAGTATTGTGATGTCTTCTTAGATAATCCTTTTTTTACTTAGAATGAATTGTCCTTCTTTATATCTTCTAATTAATTTCAGACTATTTTGTCAATATTATGATAGAGACCCTTCATACTTCTGGGTCCCATTATCTCAGATTATTATTTATTCTATCCTTTCATTTTATAAGGTGACTACTGTCTTCAAAGTTAAGATGAGTTTCTTGTAGAGAACAGGAGGATGAATTTTGTGCTTTATCAATTATGATTTAATTTTTTCTATTATATTTTGGTTATTCTTATTTTGGGCCTTTCATTTGGAGAGCTGAGTCCATTATTACTTAAAACTATTATTGAAAAGTATATTCAAGGTTGCCACATTTTTATTTATTTTATGTGTTACTCTGTATTGTTCTTATTTGTATTTTGTGTTTTATAAATCATAGTTTCAATTGGTTTCTTCCTATAATCCTTTGGTTTTGAGCATTTCTTTCTTCAGTTCCCAGTATTGCTTCCAGTATTTCTGTAGGGATGATTTTGTGAAAATGGATTCCTTTAGCCTGTTTGTATTACAGAAGTTTTTTTCTCCATAACTGTGGCAAATGGCTTTGCTGGATACTGTAATCTAGATTAGCATCCATTGCCTTTTAGAAATTGAAGTATGTCACTCTAATTTTTTGTTTTTAAAGTTCCCATTAAGAAAATAGCTGTTATCCTAACGGATTTTCCTTTTTATGTAAATTGTGATTTTTCTCATTTGGCTTTAAATATATTTTTTAAATATTTTAACTATAATATTCCACAGAAAATTTCTTTTCTGGAATTGTCTAGTGGGTGTTCTATTTGCTTCTTGTATTTCTATGGATATGTCTTTTCTTTCTTTAGAGAAGTTGTCTTCTATGATCCTGTCAAAGACCTGGTGAGTATATCTGTCCTGGGCTTCTTTTCCACTTATACCTACATTCCAATGTTTGTTCTTATCACACTGTCCCATAATTCTTATGTGTTTATGTCATTTGTGTTTTTAAATCTAAGATGTTTCATAATCTGAAATCAGTTCACCTAATTGTTCTATTTTAATATCCTGATTTTCTACCTTCGGCATGCCCATTCTTATAAGGCTCTCACCCATGAGATGTGCCCCTAGACTGTCGAGACAGTCAACTCCATCTTCTCTAAGCTTCATTTCTCTTCAAAAGCTTTATCTTATTGCTAAGTTTAATTTTCAGATCCAAAGTTGCCTTTGTCATTTCATTCATTCATTCATTCATTCATTCATGTATTTGTCCTCACTTGGCTGTCACACATGCATTTGTTTACTCTCGACCCATTTAGCTTTATTGATTTGTTTGTTCCATTCATCTTTAAATTCCTGGAATTTGTTTGTGGAATGGATCTCTTTGGTGAGTTTTATGGTTGTCGTTTTAAATTCTGTGTCCTAGAGTTCATCTTGGTGATTCACATTGAAGAACATTACAAATAATAAAATAAAATAAAAAAAGGATAAAAGGATTTTGGTTGGAGGAAGACATAATGTTGTGGCCATTCTTATGTATCTTTGCACTGCGACCTGGGTGTGTGGACATCTTTTCATGGTTGTGTATCTGATATGGAATTCTACCTGCTTCAGGCTGGGCCAATGTAGGAGCCCTGTGGCCAGAGCTGGACATTGGAGTAGGGGGAAAGTGGAGACGTAAGTGGTTTGGTGTAGAATCCCAAGGGAAAGGCTGCTGTTTGTACAAAGATAAGCCTGTAAAAGTACGAACTGATTTTTTTTATTAGTTGTCTTCATCCTTTAGAATTTCCATCTGAATGATGTCTCTCTCTATTTCTTAATTCTATGCTCAGTGCCTTTAATTTGTCTTTTCTTATCTCAGACACTATTTGTGGTATTTTTAAATATTTGTTGATGAACACAACTTCTAAGTTCCTCTGTGTCCTACAATCTGATGCTCCCTTTTTCCATTTTGATTCTCCTATTTGTTTCTGGGTTCTTATTTCATTTCATATGGATTTTCAGTTGTCTTAATTCAGAAACAATTAACCCAGATTCATTAATAAGAGAAGAAGTCATCCTTAATTTTGTTTGTGGCTGCTGTTTCTTGGCTTTAATCAGATAAAAGTTATGAGAAGGCTGCTTTGTACTGCCACAGCATTCTTCCTCTGTACTGTTCTACATTTCTTTAGATTTTGTTATTGCCACCCGCCCCAACTCCAGACTCTCTAGCTCATTTCACTAGTTTCATTGCTTTCAGTCATGTGACCCCAAACCTTTCTGCCTAGCAGATCTTTCTTTGGAGTGAAGCACTTTATCTCCCATGGCCCTAATTGATGTAGTAAACTGAGTAAAATGGAGAGAGCTCAATCCAGAATGCTCAGAACTATGTAACATGCTGATTTCTACCCATGACAGGGGCTTAGTCATCCCAGCTAATCATTTCTTCTTAAAAACACATTTTAATTAGTTAGTCATTAATTGATTTTTGCTAGTGTGTGTGTGTGTGTGTGTGTGTGTGTGTGTGTGTGTCTGTTCGCTTAATGTATGCATGAACACAAATGTTATGACCTCCATGCATGGAAGTCAAGGAACAACTTTGGGAGTCACTTTTCTTCTTTGATTTTAACTTGGGTTTCGGGTGTTGAACTACTGGCAGGCTTGTGTGACAAATGCCTTTCCTTAAGAGCCATCTTATTGGGCTGACCCAATCATTCCTTAATTTCTGGATGAAATTAAGTGATATTACTTCTCGAAGGTGTTACTACTTTTCCAAATTTTCGCCTTCTGATTCCTCCTTTGACTTGCTGCTCCTGAACTTATTTTTTGTTTTTGTTTTTGAGTCACATAATAGATTCTCTACCTAATGTCACTTTTCAAAAAACCTTAGAGACAGATACATTCCTTTGATAGTGGATGCTGATATATACTGTTAAGTAAACTATTAGTTGAATGAGCTAGGCAAATTACTTAACAGTTTGGAGCTTCTGTGACACTATCTGTAAAATAGGACTGATGGTGATACTACTTCTCCAGAGCAGACTGTAAACACTGCTATAATCTCTTCTTCCTCTTCCCCCTTCACCTTTACCGTGTGGCTTTACACCTCCTATCATCTCCAGATGAAACTGACTTCCTATCTGGGTTGGACTGTGACCTGCTTTTGTCAACAAAATGTGTAAGACCTGATAGTGTCTCTTCTGAGCCAAGCTTCCCAGGTTCTGGAATGCATCTGCTCTCCACAATGTTCATAGCAGCCTTATTTATAATAGCCAGAAGCTGGAAAGAACCCAGATGTCCCTCAGTGGAGGAATGGATACAGAAAATGTGGTATATTTACACAATGGAATACTACTCAGCTATTAAAACAATGAATTCATGAAATTCTTAGGCAAATGGTTGGAACTGGAAAATATGACCTAAGTGAGGTAACTCATTCACAAAAAAACACACATGGAATGCAGTCACTGATAAGTGGATATTAACCGAGAAGCTCTGAATAACCAAGACACAACTCATATATCAAATCATTCCCAAGAAGAAGGAAGGAGAGGGCCCTGGACCTGGAAAGACTTGATGCAGCATTGTAGGGGAGTACCTGGACAGAGAAATGGGAGGGGGTGATTGGGGAATGGGGGGAGGGAAGAGCTTATGGGACTTATGGGGAGGGGAGAACCAGGAAAGGGAAAATCATTTGGAATGTAAACAAAGAATATAGAAAATTAAAAAAAAAATTCCAGATGTTTGGTAGCAATCATGACTAAATCTTATAGAGGGTAAAAGGTAGACACTAGAGCTCTGAAAAGATGCCATTACAGAATAACCCATATAGTATCAAAACTGCTATGAACTGAAGATTAAATGTGACTTCAACTAAAATAAAAAATGCTGCGCACCTCTAGAGTTCCATGCTAGATAAAAAGCTCTTTTCCTGAAGTATTGGAACTTTGCGTGACAGAAAAGGACATCTGATTACCTCCTAAGGTTAAGTATGTAGATTTGTGTGAACTGCTAAAAACTTAGAGGGCACATGGAAGCCTCATTTAAACAAGCTGCTGCAATTCTGTGCCTAAGTATCCCCACATCAGTAGCTGTCAGTTTCCTGTCTATTCAGCTGTTTTCTGTGCTGTTAATCTCTCCCCATCAAGTCTGTCCTACACAAGTGCCCATTCTTTCTTATTTAGATGCAAACACAGTAACTCCAGAACCAGTTAAAACATTCAGTGATTCTTTATAGAAGTTTAAACTTCTTGGCTTAGTTGTTTAAAACCTGTTCAATTTTACTTCTTCAATGTTACCCTCAATTTCTCCATTTTATTAACAGCTAATTCCTTATATTGATAACTAAACATAAGACAGAAAATAAATATTTACCATATAGAGAAAATTATTTTGTATTTTACTGAATATTTCATCTATATTTTCCAATATTGTTCACACAGAGAGGCAGACATTGAAAGTAGCAACAATGTACATGTTGAACTCATGAACTCATTGGCCGTTTCTACAAACAAGTCCACCATAGAACGTCCCCTAGAAACTCTGTGTTCAATTTCTTTGCAATGTGACTATGGTCCATAATCGAACAGTACCCGAACTACTTTTCTTTTTCTCTTGCCTTCAGTTATTGCTCAAGAGAGATGAGGGAAAACTCTTTTAAAGATAAAAGCATGATGGAACCACTACAAAAGTTTTAAACAAAATTTCAAGCAGTACAATGAAGTAATCATATAAAGACAAAAAGGTTTTCGTTCATGTGTTTCTGTTAGAGCTAAAATAAAATAATATGTTTTGTGTGCAGAAAAGGTTTATCTCTATGCTATTAAAAAACTAATAGAAAATCTCTTTGAGTATGACAAAATGCATTATTTTACCAACCACACCTCTGGAAATAAATTCTTAAGTACACTAAGATTAGCTTAAGATATAATAATTTTGAATTATTTTCCTTGTTGAGCTTCATTTTGAGTCAACTGGATAGCATTTTGTACACAATTTCTGACTTTAAAAAATCATTTAAATTCTTTATAGAAATGCATAATTGATGGAATCACAAACTTTTTTCCACTTTTAGAAATCTACACTCTTATATTCCTTTCAGTCCTGAAAGTCAAATTTTTGGCTTTGTTTAATGTATCTTTTTTAAAAAAGGGAATTCCATATATAATCAAAATAATTTTCTGATAATTTTACCATTCTCTTATGATTTCTCCTATTGTGAAGTTAGTGATAAGAGCATAAGTTAATTTCAGATATGTGTATAACCAAACACCAACTTAGACTGCAAATGTTAAAAAACATATATTCAAAAGTTAATGTGATCTATAGTCACTAAATATTACTGTTTTCCTCTATTAAAGGTGTCAACACACCCAGAAAGCACACAGGTGACCACATGAGTAGCCCCTCAACCCTCTTTAGGACAGTGTTAGTATTGGCACTGTAACTCAGTTTTCTCATGTGTTAACAACAATGTTAAACATGCCACAGAGAATTGCTATAAGAATTTAATGAGGTAGTAGATGCAAATATTCTTACCTCTTGTTGTAACCTTAAAATGTTAGTTCTTAATACAGAAGTTATCTGTTAGCCTTTTACACATCAAACTGAAATTGTCAATGAATGTTATATTTATAATGCTAATGATGCCTTATAATTCTGTAGTACTACTAATATTCTGCTAAAAAAATAATTATTTAAGTTTTAGCAAAAAGATGAACAAATGTCAAATTTACAAACAAATGTAGCTCCAGCCAATCTTGACCTTTATCCTTCAGTAAGGATAACTGATAGATGTTACATTATTCTCAAAGGTAGAATGTCATAAATTTTGTACCAATTTTAACAATCTTTTACTGTTGTTTTCTAAGAATCAGACATGATTAATTTCTCCTGAGTCATTTTTTTATGATCTTGATATTGGTTGAGCCCCTTCAGCTTTGCTAGGCTGGTTCTGCTTGTAGGAGACAATAGTAAAAAACCACAATCTTGACTACGGTGGCCTCTTGGAGTAGGCTTCTGAGAATGTGGTTTTTGAATATTTTTCCTTTTTTTAAATACAAAAAGTGACTGAGCTTGGCTCTGTGTGGGTTGGTTCTACTTTGTGTTTTGGATTTTGTATCCAGAATGGGACAGTTTTCTTTGGCAGAGTCTACAGTGGGGTCAGTCTAGCGTCAGTGGAGTGTGTCCATTTTATTTTAGTTTTAAAGGAGAGTAGGGATTTGCACAATGACCCAGATGTGTGCTCTTCGAACTCCAACTGTCTGTGTTCAAATATGCAATGTGAAGTGAACAGGGTTTAAAAAGGCCCCATTGGATACCTTGGGGCTTATTTCTTGCACAGTGTTTTGGCAGCGTGCTCCTGTAGCTGAATTAAATTTATGACTGAAACACTAAATCTTCATTATACTTGACAACCTCACGCCCCTGATGTCCTCGTCTCTTACCATTCTCTGTCTTTTTTACTGCTTCAACATCTTGCTTCTTCCCTTTTCTTAACCCCAAGATCCCCAAATATTTTACATTCCAGTCTATCTAAAAACTGGAATTGCATTAAATTTGCGAATGTGTCCTTCTCAGATGTCAGAAAGTAGAAAGAACAGCACAGTGAGGCTTGAAGATGTCTAATACAATCCATCAAGATTGAGGCAGAGTTTCACAGAGCTTTTAAGGTGTTCTACATGGCCAAACGTCTGACATAACTCATCAGTGAAAAGTGGTCATTGATTCTGGCTAGGTATAGTTCCAAGGGAGTAAGTAAGCAATGCTGCCTCAGGTGTGTGGTCTCAAAGCTGTGAACTTTGTTGTACCCAACACTGCTAGCTCACTCCAGGAGCTCAATGGACTTAGCCTTCTGTTGAATTGTTCTAGGTTTTTCTTAATAAGTTAAAGACTAGAAGGATGGACTTTTTTAATAGCTAAGTAAATTCTTAAAAAAGGAAAAAGGAGCCGGGCGGTGGTGGCACATGCCTGTAATCCCAGCACTTGGGAGGCAGAGGCAGGCGGATTTCTGAGTTCGAGGCCAGCCTGGTCTACAGAGTGAGTTCCAGGACAGCCAGGGCTATACAGAGAAACCCTGTCTCAAAAAAAATCCACAAAAAAAAGAAAGAAAAAAAAAGGAAAAAGGAAAAAAGCTTATTTTCTTAATCATAGCAATATAAGAAGTTCTATTTAGTCCAAGTTGTTTTTAACTATGACCTAGGTTTTTTAAAGTCATAATATTGTTATATATTTTTCTCTATTATACACATTACAATAAATTAAATAAGAATAGTAATTATTACTTATAAACTTGGCTAACATAACTGTCATTATACAACTAACATAATACAACTACTGCATGCAACTAATTTCCTTATTGAACAGGTACTTATATCCCTATCATGTCCTTCGGAAACAGATGTTTGTGAAAGTCTGTGACTTTTAGTAAGGATGCTGTAAGGGCTGAGATCTAGATCTGTAATCAGTCCATTACAATACTAGTGATTAGTAGGGGTAGAATGTGAAACATGGTGACCAGTACAGAAGACTTGAGAAAATGAACGGGGGGAGGGGGAGAGAAAGAGAAGTCAGGAGCTAATGAGGAGGTGAGTAACTGAATGAGAGGATTAGACTACAATCTGAATGGCTGACAGAGGTAGCAATTTAAAGTAGGTGATATCTTGGTCACAAAAAAAACAAACAAACAAACAAAAGACCCTACAGTTTAAAGGTGAGAACAGACATGATTGACAGCCAATGTAGGTGGGTCTGTCTGCCCAGGACAAAGTGGAGCTGGGGGTAAATCGAGAGCAGAGCTAGCTAAGAGGAGGGTGGTTCAGGTGTGAACTTGGCCAGGGGCTTCTACTGCTTGCATCCTGTTACAGGCCCTGTCTAGGAAGCACTCTGATGATTTTCCAAAAAGCATTCCACCTGCCCAATTTACTTCACAAAACCTTTCCCGTCCGCTCTGCTATCCTTTTGACTCAGCTTCTAATGAACATAAAAGTGAGAGAAAAGAGGAGAAGGCAATGGAAGAGTGAAACTCTAATTTCAGATCTCTAGAACAGATGTAAAGCCTGGTGTGGTAGGGTGTGTCTGTGACTGTGGTGTTCCTGTTTTCAGATGACACTTGGAGGCAGAACACCTAGACTCAAAGGTCAACTAGGCTGGAGTATCCACTGGCAAACTAAAACTCCTGACTCAAGCAAAGTGGCCAACAAAGACTGGCATTCAAGACTGCTCTCTCACTGCCACATGTGTGCCGAGGTGTGCTCAGGCCTGTACTCACATAACCAAATACACATGTGCACACATGCATAATCCTCACGGACATGTAACATTGAAAAATGAATATGTAATTATAAAAACAAACAACTATGGTTGTCAACAATTAACTGAATATTTAAAGATAGCTAGTCCAGAGACTTTGAATGTGAAGTTACTGCCCACCAATCAATATATGGTTAAAATTGTTGCATGTGGAACCCAAGTGGTAAAATAACAGAAAAAAAATGATATTTTGTGGAGAAATTTAAATTATAGTCTTGGCTAAACCTAAGTTAGATAAGAAATAACTAACTCAAAGGTTAGCCAAGTATGTAAAATTATTCTCTGATGCAAAGAACTGCAAGACTGGTACATAGATTCATTTAGAAAGTATTGTGGACACTGTCATGTGATATTATTCAAGGAGCTGGACCTCCATTAATTTATACTCTAGAAGGATTCATAAAAAAACAGCAAAAAAAAAAACCCATATTCATTCATGGGCGTCCTTATACAAGCTAGCCTGAAATGAATTTAATAGTGACTTTGAGGGTAAGGGCTACCCATACTACTCAAGGTCACCTTGGGCTGAAGTCTGATTGCTGTCCCTGATATTATTAGCAGTTGTATGAACTTGGCCCAGAGTCCTGAAGATCACTTTGTTTGTTGAGGGAGACTTTTAAATCCACATTCAACTCCAGAACCTCAGCACCACAGCTGAATTTCAAATTGTTAGAGACATTTCCCATGAGTACATGTCGACAAGGTAGCCAGATATTTAAAATATACACTCTAATTGAAATCTCTAAATATTACTTGGCATACTTTCATGGTAAATTCTTCCTTTTGGATGAATCTGTTTCTGATGTATCCATTTGTAAGCAAGAGCAGATTGCTAACTCTACATTTGGCCAAGGTACAAATATGATAATCTAGTTTTTTGAAAAATGTCTATACAAGCTTTCCCCAGGCATATTCTAAGTGTTGACTTAATAAATCTTACCTACATTCACCTATCCAAAAATTCTTTTCAAGACACACTAAGTATAAATTATTTGCTAAGCCTAACTTTGAAATCTTTACACGGCAATTCCCTTCCTGAGTGAATTAAGAAATATATAATCTGTTTCTCCCTCCATTCTCTTACCTGAAAAATGAGAATATCGACAACATCTTTTGCTGAGATCCTATCCGAGGGTGCCATAAAGGCAGTAAATGATTTCTAGCTTCTTTTGATTTTGTAGGAGAATTTTTCAATGCTTCTTTCAATATTTTTTCCAGAAACATCCTTTACATTTCCAATTCTAAGTTTCTGTTAGTATCTACACACCTTCCAGAACACAGAACACACAAGCTTTTGCAATTAATTTTTCCAATTTGTTTGCCTTTCCTCTAGAGACCATCATGTGTTCTTGTCATGAAGAAAAGTAGCTTTTACCATGACAGTGTAGTGACATGAACTGTCATGGAAATTGACATCCCTGTCTTGATGCCTGACAGTCTATGAGACAACAGTATCATAAAAGCGTTGGAAAGAGTGAGGAGTTAATGAATCAACACAATTCGGACACTGCAGCCATGATTTATGTCCTCGAGGTCCCGAGGTGATGGGAGTGACACTGTAAGTTAATGTAGATTTGGCTGGTTGCTCAGGAGGAGCAGGTGGCCTTTGCTTTCTATTTTAAGGTACAATAAAGGACAGAAGGACGATGTCCTGGCTTAGACAGCAGCTAAGCTCACTTTACATGTCTCATTCAGGATCATGTTTGGATTTGTCTTTCACAAGAAAAGTGCTTGCTCTTTTATCTCTACATGTCAAGGCATAAGCCTCTCCTACAGCCTCCTTTTGAAAGGGTCGAAGACCTCTTACTCTGTGGAATCCAACATCTAAAACACCTGATGCTGCTTTCTAGCACACAGTGGCGGGTTCTCAAGGTGATCATCCAGTGCCTCTGTCATTTGTACTTAAGAGTTACCCAAAGCATTTATGCTGATGATGTGCACCATTAGTGTGACCTCTGCAAAGAGAAGTGTCAATGTCACGACAGCTAATATGAGGTCACACAATTTTCAAATTCAGAATCACTCATAGTAAGGCTCTGACTTCTCATTCTGTTGTCATATACCATCTCTTTAGAAATTTTAAGAAAAGAGAAATGATACTAAAGCCACTTTAAATGTTTTATTTTTACAGTAGAGGGATGACAAAATGACTCAGCATGTAAGACACTTGCTGCAAAATCAGAAGACTGAGTTTGATAGTCAGACCTCAACTGGTTGAAGAAAATCTACTGCTGAAGTTTAGCATATGATTTACATTTGCATGCTGTGGTGTAAGTGGGCTGACATGTACACACATGCTCACACACACATACACACCCATACACATACATTCATATATACAAACGGACACAGGAACACACAGACATGCACAATATGTGCATTTACATACAAACACTAAGTAAATGTACTAAAATCTACAAATACTTTATTTTTAAAGAGCTTGTACAATGCTACTGACCATCTCTCCATTTTGGATATAAGGAAATAAAGTGGGTAGTATAGAGCCAGGTTCTTTTGGTACAGTGAATTAGAAAAATTGAACCTGAGAGATAGGCAACATACATATTCAAATTCAGATACCATCATGTAAAGAGTGATTAGAAACAGGATAAATATTAAACAATACAGAAGATTCTTTCCTAAGGACCAGAACAAACTCTCTTACGAACATATGAAACCTGCAGATATCTGCTCACTGAAAACAGAAGATTCTTTTTGCAAAAGCAAACTATACTCATATAAAAATAGATAACCTTCTGATTTACACTCATTTCTCCTTCTCTCCCTTAGTACAAATACTGCAAGTGACCACCATCATTCTTGGCCATCTTATTTCTCTTTGTTTCTCTTACAGCAGCCCTCAGTACAAGTCAAGGATAGAGTATTGGGGTGAAATTGAGTAACAACAAATCTTGAATTTTGAAAATGGAAAATCCTAATTAAGTCTCTTGTGTAAACTGGGAAGTCTCTTTGAGTGAGTGGCCACACTAGTAACCCTAGGTATTTCCGGAACTGCCGCCAGATATAAATAAACAAATAAAAACTAGAAGTCAGACATTTTCTTCTACTGTTATATAAACCAATAAACCAAAATCCTAAATCCCTGACAACTTGAAACACAGCTGAGTTGATTTCCAGTTGCAAAATTTTAAGGCAAACTCCTTAATCTATCATTGGTGGGTTCTTATTCTCTAAAATAGTGTACCCCCACTACATTTAACTTGGTTAAATGATCATAGACTTGATCCAGATGAACTGGTTGCTGTTGTGCCTAGTGCTTTTACTGAGTTAGGAGAAGATAACATGGCACACTCCAATCGTCTGGTTTTACCTCAATGAGTAGAATAAACAAGACCGCGGCATTGGCTTATAAAGCTTTTTGTCATTCTGTTATCTGGAGATTTTTAGGGGAATGTAGTGTGGAAAATCATATTGTTCCTTCTGTTTGTCATTTTCCAAAAGCTCTGGTTTCACAAGTGTATTTTTCACCTCCTTTACTCTTTTACATTGTGATTTCCGTAACGACTCAGAGCACTTTGTAATGTATGTTTCCATGATGTAGCTCCTCTCCTTTTTCTGGATGGAACCCAGCTTTGCAGGCACTCTTCCAAAGATCCGTTTACTGCAATAGTTTGAAACTATCAGATACTCCTCTGTATAGATGGACTCTTTCTCTCTTCCCTTTCTCCTGCTCTTTCTTTCTTTGAGTTTATCTACGCAACCAGCCTACAACTTCTTTCACTTAGCTTGTGTGCCATGCCCGGACTTCTGCTCTGTACTATATCTAAAATCTTAGGTCACTGGATCTGGATCTCTAACCTATGGTTAATGTGGGCTTTGTTAATGGAAGCCTTCCAATCGCATTTGTCGAATCTCTTCAATACCCCCATGGAATGGGCAACGTTTTGTCTGTGAAGTATCGAAGTCTTCAAGTTCTGGTAGCTTCTAGGCTAGTAGATCATTACATGCATGCAATGTACTTCTTTCATCTTATCGCTCTCTGTCACCTCATAGCATGCTCTTCAAGGTTTAGAAAACAGAAAGCCATCCGGTCGTTATCCACATGATGATGCAGCTGAGTTGAAAAGATAAAGGGTCAGAGTTAAGTCATTGTAAAGTTTATCACTAGAGACCGAATGGTGATACTTTTCTTCAACTGAAAAGACGTGGCATATGTACACTTCTGTTTACAGAGATCAGCCAATGGGGCCACCAGTCAGAAGTTAGGACTAGCCAGTCCAGGATCTGGAGCTGTGGAAAGAATGTCAGAAATGTGACACCCTGGAGAGATAGCCACTATCAGATGTCATTAAGGCACAGGAAGGGAGATACTCCTTTTCCTTGGTACCCATTTCTGCTGCTGCTTTCATTAACACAAGATAAGTAGTCAGTTGTAAAATACCTCCTGGGAAGAAATGTGGCTACGTGCAGCATAGACAAAAGACTGGAAACAGATCACAACACAAACAGAAAAATGACCATCGCAGCCCAACAGCCCCTACCAGCCCTTACCTTATGGTGTTTCTGTTTCACTGTACAGAACTCTGATTCTCAATTTTTCTTAGTTTGATTTCATTTCTGCATTACTACCAAAGAGAGATTTCTTTTTGTGTTTTCTTAATTGTTATGGTGAGGAAGAGGAACAGGAGTATATGTTGAAAGGGGAACTTGACCAGGAGAGATCATAGTCTCACTTTTCGACAGGAGCCCTTGTTTAGATGTCTATATCATCAGGTCTAGATCTGAGTTTCAGCTTCAAAATAATGATGCAAGTAATGTTGGCAAGGTTTTTAACAAGCGTCCTTACCTATAGAGTGAGAATGATGATACTATCCTTAAATAATTTGTTTAATAAACAAATTAAAGACGATATCCATGTCATCCAGTGAGTTTTGATATGTGACTATTGCTATTACTGTTTTAAATATTGCTATATTACTGATTAAATAAAAGTGCTAGTAGCCTTGTTTTGTAGTGTGTGTGTGTTTGTGAATATGTGCCTGTGCTTGGGTATGCACATACATACGTGTATAGGTGTGCATCAACATGTAGGTGGGTGCAAATGTAGGCCACAGAATGACTTTGGGTGCCATCCTCAGGAATGCCATCCACCTCTAATAAGACAGAGTCTGGAGCTCAACAATTAGGCAAGCAAAATCAGCAAATGTTCTAAAAAGAACAAAATAACTATTAATTCACAATGTATTTTGATATAGAAAATTCCCTTAATCAAATGGCACACCTATGAAGATCATCACTGTGGAGTTAAAACGTTGCTATTTTAATATTTCATTAGCATTTTATAAGCATAAAGCTACAAGCATTAAAACTTGGTGAGGAAGTGTCTCCTGCTATAAAAGTGTTAACTATCCAATACAGAGATATGCATGCATTTGATACATTTCTTCTGTCTCCTCTCTTTTTTTTTATTACTTTTTAGGAAAAGTGGCTGAATGAATACTTTGGCCCTCCTTGCTTAATTTTTCTCCTTCATGGTGTCTGCTTCACGGGCTGGTTCTACACAAAAATAATTTAACTATGTTCAATATTAAAAAAAACGCCAATTAACATATTTGTTGGTTTTTTTTTTTAATGCCATCAAGTCTTCGGTGAGATGGAATGTCCTTTTCCAAGCTTGCTTTGGCATTGTCAAAGCTATGTCTGAGCTTCTCAGTATCTTTCCTAACTTTTGAAACAGAGCATTCAGTCCTAATATCAAAAGACACTTTGAATTCCAGCAGACTTCTTAGGCCAGCATGAAAGATATGGACATAGAAAGCTGTGTTATTGCCTAATATTTATCCAGTGCTTTGAGTCACATTTCTGTCTGATTACCATCATCTTAGTACTGTCATCTACATTGCTTGTGGAAGTGTCCAATACAAAGGCTGAATTTACACTATGGGGTAAGAGCCTTTCTACTGTTTCCAATATTACTAATGTTCTGGAGCCTGAGCATTTTTTAAACCAATGCAAATATAAGCAATTTAATAGTTACAAGTATATTCCTGTGCAATGCACAAAAATCACTTTGTCCTTGTCAGAATAAGACAAAGGAACAAAGCATTAATGAGTTGGAACATTTGGGTTAGAGGAAAGCATTCATCACAGATTAATCATGGAGGGAACTAATTAGAAAATGGTTAAGCACATTGATCTGACTGTAATAATAAGTGTCTTCTCTGTAGCTGTAAGAATGATGGCAGTTGTCTTCCGATCAAAATCTCCACAGGGAGTTTGTTGAAAGTGGCATGAAGGGACATTACAAAGACACAAAATAAAGGAAAATAATTGATGATTTGTGAGGAAAATTAAAAACTTCAACATTGTCTTCAGCAACATTTTACAATGTTTCTCATACAAAGCAGTTATGTTTAGCAAGTCTATCCTTATAAGTTCCAAGCATATAGCTCCTATGACATTTGCTTCATTGTTACAAAGGACAGTTTCAGTGGCAGTGTAAAGTGAAGTGATACATAAATATTTTCCTCTTTCATGCAGACAAATAGATTTTGTAGAAAGAAGTCTTTAGATGCACCCTTACAGTTAGTTATAGGTGCATCTGTCCATCTATAGCTTGAGTCTAGAATATTCAAACTGCCAACTTCCTCTCTTTCGTTCTCTGGACAGACATCATTGTTGATTTTTTTCCTTTTATTGAAGATGTTTTTAAACATTTATATTAGACATTATACATATTTTATTAGATATTTGTTTTATTTAGATTTCAAATGTTAACCCCTCTACACGTTACCCCACCTAAAACCCCCTATCGCCTCCCCCTCCCTCTGCTCACCCCTCCCCCAATTTCCTGACTTGCATTCCCCTATTCTGGGGAATCGAGCCTTCACAGCACAAATGGTCTCTCCTCTCATTGATGTCTGAAATGGTCATCTTCTGCTACATATGTAGCTGGAGCCATGGGTTCCTCCAGGTGTACTCTTTGGTTGGTGGTTTAGTCCCTGGGCGCTCTGGGGGTACTGGTTGGTACATATTATTGTTACTCCTGCAGAACTTTGCATCCCTTCCACAATTTATCCTGCCTTTCTATCCAGATTCACATCCTTTCTGTCTCTCATTAGAAAAGAACAGGCTTCTAAGAGATAAGAACAAAACACACCAAAATAAAATATAATCTGATAATCCAAAACCTTCATAATTCAGACAAGGCAAACCATTCGAAGCAAAATAGCCTAAGAGATGGCACAAGAATCAGAGAGTTCACACATTCAGAAGTTCCATAAAATAACTAACTTCAAAGCTGTAATCCAGACACAGTGGCCCTGTTGCAGACCACTGTAGGCCCTGTGCTTGCTGCTTCTGTCTCCGTGAGATCATATGAGCTTTGCTCCAGAGATTTAGAGGACCCTGTTCTCCTGATGTGTCTCTTCCCCTCTAGCTCTTACACTGTTTCCACTGCCTGTTTGTCAGGGTTTCCTGGGATCTGATGTGAGAATTTGATGGAGACATCCTGTTTAGAGCTCTGTGATCCAAGATCTTTGCATAATGCCTGGGAGAGGGTCTCTTTATTTGATCTTATTTGCTACAGGAGGAAGCCTCTCTGAAGCTGGCAGAATAAGGGACTTCTTTTATATATCATTAGAAGTTGGTTTATTATTCTTGTTTTTTTACTTTTTGGTTGATTTTTGTTGCTGTTTTTGTTGTTGTTGTTGTTGGTGGTGGTGTTGATGGTGGTGGTGGTTTAGTTTGGTTTTTGTTTTCTTTTGTATTGTTTTAGACCAGGAGTGTTTGGTTTTACCTTAGATCTCTGGGCTATTTTGTCTCTCAGTCTTGGTCACCTAAACAATGTCAAGCATAGATTCTGTCTCATGGAATGGACTTAAAGTCAAATCAGACATTGGTTGGCTACTCAAACAGGCTTTGTACCACCATTGGCCTAGCATATTTTGCAGGCAGGACAGCAGTGTAGATTAAAGATTTTGTGGCTTGGTTGGTGTTTACCTTTCCAGTTTGTTATCTTGCAGAGTACCTTCCACTACCAAAGATGCTTCAACAAAGGGGAGAAGGTTCTCTGTAGTTACTAGCTGAACCTCTCTTCATGTTCAATTATGAGTTTGGTGTTATCTTCAGAAATGGGGCATTAATACCATTTTGTGGGAGAACAACATATTGTCTTGGGAACAGCCTGATTTATTTTCATATTTCCATGGGACCCCTTTGGCCAATAACTCAATTGAATGTAACCTAGTCCTGAAACCAGAACCTTCATCTGGTGACAAGTGATGGTCTGTTGGGATTCTATCTCCTGTATTATTTGAAGACTTCATTTGGATCACCTTCATACATTATAGGATGTTTCTACTACTCTAGGTTTCCATATCCAGCATCCCTCATCTAACTATCTCTACTGCATTTCCTCCCCTGCCTTACCTGATACTCCCAGTCCAATTCCCCACCTTTACCCCAGCCCACACCTGAAATCTATTCTATTACTTTCTTCCTGGTAGATGCATGTGTCTCCGCTAGTCACTTCTACGCTGAAGCTCTCTGGGTACACATATTGCAGCTTTGTCACTGATTACTGAACCACTAATATCTATATATAACTGAATACATTTTCTGGATCTTGGTTACCCCTGTCAGTATGTTGTTTTTTTTTTCTAGTTCAATCAACTTGCCTTCAAATTTCATGACATCATTAACAGCTGAGTAGTATTCCATTGTGTAAATGATGCACATTTTCTTCATTCTTCTGTTGCAGGACATCTAGGTTGTTTTCAGTTTCTCTCTATTATGAATAGAACAGCAATAAACATGTTGGAGCAAGTAAGTATCCTTGTGGTAGGGTGAGGAGTCCTTTGGGTATATGCCCAGGAATGGCATAACTCAACTTCAGGTCTATCAATTCCCATCTTTCTGAGGATTATACAAGTTTTCACTCCCACCAGCAATGGAGGAAAATTCCCCTTATTCCACATCCTTGTCAGCAGGGCCTTTCACTTCTGTTAATCTTAGCCATTCTGACAAGGATAAGATAACATCTCCATGTAGTTTTAATTCACATTTCCCTAATGAGTAAGGATGTTGAACATTATTTTGTTTTTCTCAGCCATTTGAGTTTCCTCAATTGAGAATTCTGCTTAGATCTGTACCCCATGTTTAAATAGGATTATTTGAGTTTTTTGATATCTAGTTTCTTGAGTTCTTTATATAGTTTGTATATTAATCCTCTATCATATATATTATTGGTAAAAAATTTCCCATTCTATAAGTTATGCCTTTGTCTGAATGGTGGTGTCCTTTGCCTTACAGAAGCTTTTAGTTTAATCAAGAACCTTAATTGTTGATGTTAGTACTTGTGTTAATGGTATTCTGTTCAGGAGCTGTTCTCCTGTGCCAACATATTAAAAACAATTGCCCTCTTTCTCTTCTGTCAGTTTCAGTGTTTCTAATTTATGTTGAGGTCTTTATTTTATTGCTCTATTCAATTAAACTCTCTATTCTGTTTGAAGTTGAGTTTTTGCAAGATGATAAGTACAGATCAATTTGCATCCTTCTACACACAGCCATTCATCTTGACCATTTGATGAAGATGCCGTCTTTTTTCCAATGCATATTTCTGGTTTCTATTAAAAATCCTGGTATATGTAGGTGTGTGGATTAATGGCTGGATCTTTTATTAGATTCCATGAATTAATTAATGTATGAAAGTGTTGTGCTGTTCATATTATTGTTGCATTATAGTTCAATTTGAAATTATGAATAGTTTTTATTTTTATTTTTTTATTGTTTAGGATTTGTTTCAGTGTGTGATTCCATATGAAGCTGAGATTTGTCCTGTCAGGATCTGTATAAAATTGTGTTGGAATTTGGTGGGGAAGGCATTGAATTAATAGATTGCTTTTTGTAGAATGACCACTTTTACTATGTTAATCTTATTGATGCATAAACATGAGAGTTCTTTCTATCTTTTAATATATTCCTCAGTTTCTTTCTTGAAGTACTTGAAATTATTACCACATAAGTCTTTTGCCCCAAGATATTTTACATTATTTTAGGCTATTATGAAAACCGTTGTTTCCCAAACTCCTTTCTTGGTCTTTTGTCATTTTGCATAGAGGAGGTATATTGATTTTTATGAGCTAATTTGTGTCCATCTATTTTGGCAAAATTGTTTACCAGCTGGAGGCATTTCCTGGTGGAATCTTTTGCATCATTTACATGTATTATCATATCATCTGCTAATAAAGACAGGGGGAGATACTTCAACATAGTCAAGGCAACTTAGAACAAATCCATTGCCACCATCAACTTAAATGGTGAGAAACTGAAAGCAATTCCATTAAAGTCAGGAATAAGAAAATGTTCTTGCTCATTTTATATCTGCTAACTTGAAGTCATAGCTAGACCAATAAGACAACTGAAGAATACCAAGGGAGTACAAAATATACCTTTGAAATATAAGAAACGACCTCAAAGGGATCCAGATTGGAAAGGAAGAAATCAAACTGTTACTATTTGCAGATGATATGATGGTATACTTAAAGGAACCCAAAAACTCCCCCAGAGAACTACAATTAAACAACTTCAGCAGAGTGGCTGGATATAAATTTAACTCAAACAAATCAGTAGCCTTCCTCTAATCAAAGGATAAGTGGGCTGGGAGGAAATTAGGGAAATGACACACTTCACAATAATCACAAACAACATAAAGCATCTGGGTGTGACAAGCAAGTGAAAGATCTGTATGACAAGAACTTCAAGTCTCTGAAGAAAGAAATCAAAGAAGACCTCAGAAGATGGACAGATCTCCAATGTTTGTGGATTGGCAGGATTAATATAGTGAAAATGGCCATCTTGCCAAAAGCATTAAATATACAGATTCATTGCAATCCCCATCAAAATTCCAACTCACTTCTTCATAGAGTTAGAAATAGCAATTTTCAACTTCATCTGGCATAACAAAAAACCCAGGATAGAGAAAACTGTTCTCAAGAATAAAAGAAATTCCAGGGGAATCAGCATCCCAAACCTCAAG
The DNA here is from genome assembly GCA_964023405.1 of Apodemus agrarius. Classification (NCBI taxonomy): domain Eukaryota; kingdom Metazoa; phylum Chordata; class Mammalia; order Rodentia; family Muridae; genus Apodemus; species Apodemus agrarius. The sequence goes on along the minus strand of OZ030027.1, from coordinate 4,092,269 downwards.
CAATAGTGATAAAAATTACATGGTATCTGTACAGTGACAGACAGGTAGATCAGTGGAATAGAATTGAAGACCCAGAAATGAACCTTCACACCTATGGTCACTTGATATTTGACAAAGGAGCTAAAATCATCCAGTGGAAAAAAATAGCCCTTTCAACAAATGGTGCTGGTTCAACTGGTGGCTAGCCTGCAGAAGAATGCAAAATGATTCATTCTTATCTTCTTGTACAAAGCTCAAGTCAAAGTGGCTCAAGGACCTCCACATAAAACCACACACACTGAAACTAATAGGAAAGTAAGTAGGGAAGAGCCTTGAGCACATGGGCACAGGGGGAAATTTCCTGAACAAAACACCAATAGCTTATGCTCTAAAATCAAGAATTGACAAATCAAACCTCATAAAATTGCAAAACTTTTGTAAGGCAAAGGACACTGTCAATAGGACAAAATGGCAACCAAGAGACTGAGAAAAGATATTTCCCAATCCTGCATCTTATAGAGAGCTAATATCCAATATATACAAAGAATTCATGAGGTTAGACTCTGGAGAAGCAAATAACCCTATTAAAAATGTTAAACAATGAATTCTCAACTGAGGAATATCAAATGGCTGAAAAGCACCTAAAGAAATGTTCAACACCCTTAGACATCTGGGAAATGCAAATAAAAACATCCTGAGATTCCACCTCACACCAGTCAGAATGGCTAAGGTCAAAAACTCAGGCGTCAGCAGGTGATGGGAGGATGTGTAAAATTAGCTGATGGAGTAGAAAGCTGGTACAACCACTCTGGAAATCAGTTTGGTCAATCCTCAGAAAACTGGACATAGTACTACTGGAGGAGCCAGCTATACCACTCCTGGGCATATACTCAGAAGATTCTCCAACATGTAATAAGGACACATGCTCCATTATGTTCATAGCAGCCTTATTTATAATAGCCAGAACCTGGAAAGAACCCAGATGTCCCTCAACAATGAAATGGATACATAAAATGAGGTATCTTTATAAAATGGAATACTACTCAGTTATTAAAAACAATGGATTCATGAAATTCTTAGGCAAATGGATAGAAATAGAAAATATTATCCTGAATGAGGCAACCCAATCACAAAAGAACACACCTGGTATATACTCACTGATAAGTGGATATTAACCCAGAATCTAATACCCAAGATACAATTCACAGACCACATGAATCTCAAGAAGAAGGAAGACCAAAGTATGGATACTTTAGTCCTTCTTAGAATGGGGAACAAAATACCTATGGGATGAGATTCAGGGACAATGTATAGAGTAGAGACTGAAGGAAAGACCATCCAGAGACTGGGCCACCTGGAGATCCATCCCATATACAGTCACCAAACCCAGACACGATTGTGGATGCCAACAAGTGCTTGCTGACAGCAGCCTAATATAGCTGTCTCTTGTGACATTCTGCCAGTACCTGACAAATACAGAGGTGTTTGCTCTCAGACAACCATTGGAATAAGCACAATGTCCCCAATAGAGGAGCTAGAGAAGGACCAAAGGAGCTGAAGGAGCTTGCAGCCCCACAGGAGAAACAACAATATGAACCAACCAGTGCCCCCAGAACTCCCAGGTACTAAACCACCAACCAAAGAGTACATATGGAGGGATCCATGCCTCCAGCCACATGGGTAGCAGAGGATGGTCTTGATGAACATCAAAGGGAGGAGAGGCCTTTGGTCCTGAAAAGACTCAATGCCCCAGTATAGGGGAATGCTAGGACAGGGAAGTGGAGTGAGTAGATTAGTAAGCAGGGGAAATTGGGGTGGGATATGTTGTTTTTGGATGGGAAGCCAGGAAAGGCGATAGCATTTGAAATGTAAATAAAATTTCTAGTAAAAAAAAAAAGTGTGATTGCCCTGAACATAGTTCATTTCTTTTCTTGAACTTATGATACATACATATGAAAAGAAATGTTTTATGCATCTAAAGTAAAGCTTTATCATATCAAACACAAATAGCATCTTAAACAATTTCAAGTAATCAAAAAGGCAGAATAAATATAGTTAATGGTGTTGGCAAACTGTTATGTTTTTCACACTTATTATGCCGGAAAATAAAGTCATGAATACCACAGAATGTATTACTTTTCCTTTCTTAAGAAGCCATCTCCAAGGTTAATGCCCAATGCTTAATCACAAGGTGTTATGGAAAATATTAAAAAGTATGGCAAGTTTCCTCACTATGCCCAGCTACTCTCAGCCCTGGTGGTCTGACCAGCCAGTTCTTATCTCATGGAGACTCTGACTGAAAGCTCCAAAATCTCTCCACCCAGCTTTCTAAGCTTCCATAGGCCAGTAGCTCCCACACTAACCCCATGCTTCCAAACCCCCATGACCTTTGTGGCACACATCTGGCAAACCTAAATCTTTCTCTCTTGGATCCAGCTGAACCGCCACGTGAAGGCAAACACCAACAAACTTAGTTCAGAAACAATGGTAACTCAATTGCTGGGCACAACAATTAGAATCCTAATCTTGTAAGACATTAAATCTTGACATGACCATGTAGAGTTCATTCCAAAAAGACAACTTATAAAGTATGAGGGAAACCTCTAGCAGGAACCATTGTTTTAGTAGGAAAATATGTTATCAAATTATAATCATTGCCGGTTGTGGTGGCGCATGCCAGTAGGATTTGCTGAAGGAGGCAGAGGCTGGAGGATCACGAGTTCGAGGACAGCCTGGACTACACATTTTTTCTTCTCAATTCCTCTCCCTTGACCTCTTTCCACTTTACGCACACGCACAAATTATAATCATTGATTAAAGAGCAAATATAATCATTTCCCTAAACATGATTCTAGATGAGTCAACAATTTTCTGGACGGTAAAGCTGATTGTAGCTCCAAATATAGATGGCTTAATATACATAAAGCAATAACTCAAGAATATGGAGGGTCCCAAAGACTACACTAAAGATTTTTTAATTTTACTCTCATAAGTGAAGACCAGATGATGTTAGCCTCCATAAATGTAGAGGTCTAGAGATAAGAGAAACTTCCCTAGGAGATTGTCAGGCCAAACTGGATGGAATTCATGGGTCCAGTATAGAATTTTTGAAAACATAAGAGGTAAGTTTTAAAAATAATTTCTAACATTAGCTCTTATTCTATCCTGATCAAATTGTACTGTAGAGAAGGAATGTCTGAAGTAGAATACCAGAGAGCAATAAGAGTACTTTTTTAAAGGCAAACAATGTTTTGTTTCTGAAATGTTGAATGTATCTGGTTATATAGCCAGAGTTTCATGTAGCTCAGACTGGCCGCAACCTCACCATGTAGTCAAGGAGGATCTGGAACTTCTGCTTCTGCTTTTTCCTTCTTGGGAACTGAAATTACAGACCTGAGCCAAGCTCAGTTTATATGGTGCTGGTGATGGAGCCCAGAGATTTTACATGCTATACCACTGAGTCATGCCCATTGCCCCATCAATACACATTCAAAAACCAACTAAACTAAATGTATATGTTAAGTAAGAATGTACTCCAAACAGAGGGCCCATTAACTATTGATGGGCTGTATCTATTTTCACTCTGGCCCCAGAGATCCCAGAGGCAAGGGTTGTACTACATTGTTACTGAATATGTGAGGAATTCCATAGTATATATTATCACCTAAGTGCAAGCCCCAAACTTGTCTTTTAGAATAAGAATAATTCCTTAAACTCAAATGGAAATTTCATGTTTTACTAATTCTCCGTTCCCTTGCTACCACAGAAGCATGGCAACATGTTGTACCAGGAACAGTTTAATACAAATGTTAGCCAGATTGATGAAACACTTAGCTTCTTGACAAATAATCTCACATAAAGCAACAAAATTTAGAAATTATTTTCCTTTCTAGGTGAGTATAATTAAATCATATGCTCAAGTCAGTAATACAGATTTTTTTTCCAATTAAAGCCATCTGCTTCACTATCGTAATTTCTCAATTTTCCCTTCCTCAGTTGTTTTATTTCTATCTAATATAAACCACTCTTTTCTCATAGAGATAAGTGTAGGTATATTGAGAAAGGCAATGATGAATTTTGGAAAATGTAAATAGTGTTTGTGTTCTTTATAAATATTGGTAAATGTTGCCCAAATTCTGAAGGTATATCCTTTATTCCTTTATCTTAGGAATTTGAACATGAAAATAAATTTTATTCTGTGATCTCTTATAGAAACACAATCAAGTGGGGGATAGATACTAGCCTAATAATTTGATATCAGATTTCAAAAACTTTAGTTTCAACACCAGTTCACTTTCGGCATAATGAGGGGAATTTGTAGTGTTACCTGTCAGAGATTTTTAGCCATGCTTCTATGTTATCAATAACATCGATCATTTTTCTAGAAGCTTCAGATGGAAACAAACTTCTTACATGGTAGTGTGAAACACTATTTACACAGATATCTGTGCACATTCACAAGTGATTCTCTCCCAGTATGAACTTAGATTGCATTAGCTTTCTTTTTATTACATTTACTCTCTCTCTCTCTCTCTCTCTCTCTCTCTGTGTGTGTGTGTGTGTGTGTGTGTGTGTGTGAGAGAGAGAGAGAGAGAGAGAGAGAGAGAGAGAGAGAGAGAGAGAGAGAGAGTGTGTGTAGAGGTTGGGAGATTAAAGGATGACTTGTAAGCATTCAGTTCTCTTCTACCAAGTGAGATTAAACTCAGGTTATCAGGGTTGGAAGTGTCTACCCACTCCTCCATATTACTACTTTCAGCAACAAGCTTGAAGGAATTGTTTAACCATGGATACACAGGAGTGTGTCTATTCTGTTATTCACGAAAGAGTTAATATCAGTGAGAAAGGTGCAAAAATACATTATTGGAGAGCATTTGGACTGCTTTTACAGTCCCTGATCACACTTAGACTTGCTCCATCATCCCTGTTACCATTTTTGGAAACACACAAACACACAGACACATCCAGAACCACTCTCCCCTAAGATCCCCAGTGGATTAAAAAAATTCCTGGAATCACTTTGATTAGAGCAGAGTGATTAATCACAACAGCCAAACCACACTATTGGTTGTCTAGACCTGGTTCCAGCATACCTCTGATACCTGGAGATGGGTCAGCACTCCATGTAAGTGTCATTGATACCCTGGGATACACAATTACAACAAAGGAGAATGATGCTGTGTTTGCAGAAAGAGCACATTCGCCCAAGCCTAGGCTGACTGTATTTGCTGTGGCTGGGAGGTGTGATGGTAATCAGTTTCAGCATAGACTTTTTCCTGATGTCCTTCCTCCTCCTCCCACATCTAATCCCACCCACCCCTGCTGTCATGTGTATACTTTGGATTCTATCTCATCTTTTGGGGTGTGTCCTGTGGGTCAATTATTATGTCTCAGGAGTGTACAGATTGGAAATAGGCCAAAGGTATACCCAACACACTTGAGAATTAGAAACATATTTTTCTTTCTTCTTTTTTGTTATAGAGAATAGAGGAACCTTACCAACAAAAACCCTTAAAACTTCCAAGAGAATCACAATGTATAAATTTTGTGGTAAGTATTAATGAAGCGACAGGTTTGGAATGGGAACTGCGATCCTTCTGCAGGTGATTCTGTCACTGACAAAGACCAGGTTTCCAGTGATAAAGAGCAGTAAGCAGAAGGTGACCAAAGGACATGCAAAAATCAAGAAAGAGCAAAAGGACGCACAATATGAAGAGTAGCTGCAAGTCAGGAGGCACGCCCTCTCAGTCCTTCCTCTCACAAGTAAACTAGAAGGCAACCCTTGCATGGAAAGGCCGACATTTCAATTACACAATAATAAAAACCAGATATATAGGAGTGACAGTCAAAGGTCTAATGCATTAGTATCGTCAGATGGGAAAAGTTGGGGTGCCTATTTCTTGATGACTACTTCGATCTGGGAAGACATAATACAATATTGCATAGTGACTGGGCATTTTAATGCACCCCCAACCAAATGTTAATTATAACTTGGAAGCTCGGGCATCCTGTATGATAAAATTTGTCTCTATTTACTCTTCAAATATAATTCTCTTACTCTGCCACTCCCATTCAAAACCATAACCCTGTTTTCTACGCTATACTAACCAAAACTATGCCAGAGATTTGATGGAAAATTTAACAATGTTGTGGGGGAGTGGGGGGGGAGAAATGAAGGAAATAGGCATTTTAGATTCCAAAGATCTTCCTAATTTGTAGATATAAGCAGAAAATGGTAGGGACTTCCATTTAAAAATGCACAGAATTTGTTGCTAAGACTAGGGTGGAATGAGATTTTGTGCGATCGATTAAATATACACTGGATATTATGGGAGTTTCTCAGATACACCCAGATCTCAACATAAGGATTATTTATGCAAATGTGATCAAACATTATCAACTGTGCATCAGTTTACCATGTTTACGGGGGAGGAAACACAATTATCATGAAATTTTCATATCGCTTCGCAATCATCAATGGGATTTTTGGATAATGGCCTCAGTGAGTAGTATCCTTTGTGGAAGACTGAAGGGATTATATAGGTAATAGGATTATTGCTTTACTTTCATCTTGCATGAACACCTTCCGGGGTGTTCTGGAGGAGCCAAAATCAGCCTTTTATTCTCTGTTCCTCTGTTACCAGAATATGTGAGCCAGTCAGGAAGTGATCCCTGGCAATCTGCTGAACTTTGAGTCCGGCTCTATGAGCAAATAGGAACCAATCAAACTTGCAGAGAAATTGTTGACAATTTCCAGCCATCATTAATGTTTAGTGCTCCCTTGGATGTTAGCCACGGTCTTACCTTTAATCACTGGACACCCTTTGGATAATGCACCACACCTGGGACCGAGGATAATTTACCACTTGCAGATGGGTTAGCACTGCAGTTCACTCTGTCAGAAGTTTGCATTTGCTCAGGGTCCCAGAGGCTTTCCTTTTATAGTGCAGTTATATCCACTAAAATTATAACTTCCAAAATTCTGTTCTATTTTATTGCTCTCACGAAGTATTTATTACCTCTACAGCTTAAGTGGACATCGTAGAGATTTACTGCTGAAAACATTCAGCAGGGGGACTGAAGACTGCTACATCTGAAATCTGAGGCTTACGACCTGGGACAACACTTTACACGTTGCCAGCAGAAAAGCATATTCAGCGTTAGGCTCGGATGCCTTAAAGTAGATTGGCTCATTTCAATCAATGTATTGACGCCCCTCTTTCCTTAGCTTGAGACCATTTTAGGCAGTGAGAAACTGAGTCTCTTCTTAAGGGGTTAGGGAACTATTTAGTTGTTGTGACTTTTGGTTCTTGTTTTTTTGTGTTTCTGTGCAAAGACCTCTATCAGTGGCTTCCCACTTAGTTTTCCTATCAAATTCTTTCTCCTCTAAGCTATTCAATTTTCATATATAGCATGGGAGGACGTTTCCAGAGTGTTACTGGATGAATCTCAGCCAATGAAAAGTGAAGAATTATTTGGGTGTTAGTGTCTTTTGATGTCAAGTTGTAGGATTTAAACTGGAGCGGAACCTAGAAAGAATAGAGTTAGTTTAAGAGTTAGATCAGGGACAAAATAGTTGAGAGGTGCCTTTCGCCTCTTCCACCAGAGGAGAATTAAGTGGCTACCTTGTGCCAGATCCTCAGCATCTCTATTACATGTGCACACACATAGGCTTGGCTCTATAGCAATCCAACATAGATGTAAGTTCCAGTAAGGCAACTACCTAACATCCAACTGGCAAAAACCTCTAATCAATGATTTATATTTACTGGCATTATGAATTGTGACATGATAAAGTCCTTTAGTTATCCAGTTCGGACTTCCTTAACAATACTCCCTACTAAGGAGTCACATTGGGAATTTGGAAAATGGTCCTGCCAGATGCCCAAGTCACACTTGGCCATTCCTCTTAGTGTTGCAAGGATGCATTGTCTTCAGAACAGGAACTTCTAAGTATCTCAGCACCCTACCATCTTCCTCTGTGTCTTTTGCCTCCACATTCATGCCTCCCTGCATTCCAGCCATGGTAAACTAACAGATCACATCATGTCTCTGTATGTCTCAGACATGCAAACTTTGGCTAGTGTCAGGGATGGAGAGTAAGAACATCATTTTCCTTAAGGTAACTAAAATATTACTGTCGCTGTATGCCACATCCCCAGTGCCTTCTTCGACTTCATTTGTTTACTTGGGGGCCCTACTGAGTTGTGTTACTACAGTTTCCCTTCAAGAACACATGTTTTTGAGGTTGGAAATCATACATTTTTCCCATCCTGGTAATCATGTGTTAATTCTTCCATTTCCAGTTTAAGAAAGTTTAGCTCAAGAAAGAGGCTGAAATAGTAACACAGTGAATCAATGAAAAACTATGACTGAGAAATGAAAATGGAAACAATTTTGTGCCCCAGGATTGGTCACTGAGAGTGGTTGATTAGAAGTGTCCAAAATTGCTGAGACAGTAAAATGCTTTGTTTCTTTTTTCTTGCTTGTTTTTTTTTCTGGCATTATCCTTTAATTTGAATTAATGTTATGGAAATTGTAAAGCCTTCACCTCTGTATTTGTCTTAGATTTATTTGTGTTGCTGTGATACAACACTAACTAACACGAGTTTGGGGTCAGAAAGGATTGATTTTAGCTTACAGATTTCAGTCGATCAGTAAAACCAAGGTAGGAACTTGGAGGCAGGAACTAAGACAAAGTTTAGGAAGGAATGCTGCATATCTGTTTGGATCTCCTGTTCAGGGATGGTACATCCCACATTGAACATTAATCAAGAAAACACTCCTGAAATACACAAAGTGATGAAGACAGATCTTAAATTGAGTTTCCTTCCCTTTATGTGACCTTCATTTCTCTGAAGAAGATTGATCAAAATTAACTACCACAACATCCCCCTCCCTTTTATTCCTTTGTCTGATCTGTTAATCCTTCATTCAGCCTTGATTGTTTGTTTGTTTATTTATTTTTATTAGATATTTTCTTTATTTACATTTCAAATGTTCTCTCCTTCCCCTTTTTCCACTTAAAAAAAACCCCTATCCCATCCCCCCACCACCTACCCACTCTCGCTTCTCTGACCTGGCATTCCCCTACCCTGGGCCAATGAGCCTCCATAGGTCCAAGATCCTCTCCTCTAATTGATATCCTACCAGGCCACCCTCTGCTACCCATGTGGCTGGAGCCATGGGTTCCTCCATGTGTATTCTTTGGTTGGTGATTAAGTCTCTGGAAGCTCTGGGCGTGCTGGTTGGTTCATATTGTTGTTCCTCTTTTTGGGCTCTAAATCCCTTTAGGTCCTTGGATCCTTTCCTTGCTCCTCCATTGCTGGTGGGAGTGCCAGCTAGTACAAGCACTGCAGAAATCAGTTTGGCTGTTCCTCAGAAAATTGGACATAGTACTACCTGAGGACCCAGCTATATCACTACTGGGCATATACCCAAAAGATGCCCCAACAGATAATAAGGACAAATACTCCATAGCAGCATTATTTATAATGGCCAAAAGCTGGAGAGAACCCAGATGTCCCTCAACAGAGAAATGGATACAGAAAATGTGCTACATTTATACAATGGAGTACTATTCAGCTATTAAAAACAATGAATTCATGAAATTCTTAGGTAAATGGATGGAAATAGAAAATATCATTCTTAGTGAGGTAAACCAATCACAAAAGAACACACATGGTATGCACTTCCTGATAAGTGGATATTAGCCCATAAGCTTGGAATACCCAAAATATAATTCACAAACCACGTGAAACTTAAGAAGGAAGACCAAAGTGTGGATACTTTGGTCCTTCTTAGATAGGAAATACCCATGGGAGAAAATACAGAGAAAAAGTGTGGAGCAGAGAATGAAGGAAAGGCCATTCAAAGACTGTTCCACCTGGGGATCCATCCCATATACAGTTACCACACCTAGACACTATTGTGAATGCAAACAAGTGCTTGCTGACAGGAGCCTGATACAGTTTACAGAGGCCCTGCCAGTGCCTGACAAATACAGAGGGAAAGCTCTCAGTCAACCATTGAACTGAGCACAGGATCCATGCCTTCTCTATTTAAATTTGTAGGCAAGTCAAAATAGGAATCTGATAGATTTTAGTTCAAATGATACAACAATCTGATATCTTGAGCACTCTTGACTGTAGAATGCCTGATCTCAGAAGGATGAAACTGAAACAAGTACTTTGAAGAAAAGATCATGAGCAGAATTTGCATACTCATGGACCAACAAAGATTTTGATTATCAAACCTGCTGTTCCATAATCCAACTATTCTGTATGGGTATGTCAAATTGCAGTTCATATAATCACTAAAGTTTTCCAATAAAATGGATTAAATATAAATAATCATTAAATGGTGTGGTTTTAGAATGAAGATATTGATGTTGATAATAAATATTGACCAAGAAAGAAGTTCTTAAATTTTGACAGGAGATGATAAAGCGTTATGAACAAAATTCATTTTTAAGATTAAAAAAATATACACATGTATTGCCTTTCTGTATGTATATGCTCTATAGTTGTGTGTGGTATCTTCACAGGACAGAAGAGGACATTTGATCTCCTGGGACTGGAGCTACAGTTGGTTATGAGCTACCATGTGGGTACTGGGAATTAAACCTGTGTCCTCTGCAAGAATTACAAATTCTCTTAACTGCTAAACTACCTCTCAACATCCTTCAAGCTATGGTTTTTTTTTTTTATTTTTGTACAAGTATTATTACAGTATAATTGGGAAGGTACTATCTCAGTTATTTCTCTGTTTAAGAATAAAATAATATGACCAAAGTAACTTGGGGAGGAAAAGGGTCAAACAACTAAGATCTGATCAGCCTGCTCAGGGCTGGGAGAAGGGGGCAATTCTCATTTATTAATTATTATTATTATTATTATTATTATTATTATTATTAATGATGAGCAGAATGGGGAGCACAAGACTCAGTTGTACTACATGATCCCATCTGGGAAATGTGACTGGTGACTGCATCTGTCTTAAGTCTAGGTCTATATTCCTTCTTACCTGTCTCTGAGAACACGCGCAGCTTTTTTGTGTTTATTTGAACAAACACGGCCTTTCAGTATTTAGTTAGACCAACATGGCCTTTTGGTGCTTGCCTCTCTCTTAGGTTGATAAGAACTCGAGAACCCTAGTTGGTGGTCTCTGACCATCAGCCTTCATAAGCACCCCTTTTTCACATTCAGACCAAAGCCACGAAGGACATATAAATATGTTCTCAATGCATTTCCTCATGATGATGAATAACTGCCATGGTGAATAACTGAGCTTGCTGAAGATGATCCTGTGTGAAGGTAACCAACCTGCTGAAGATGCAAAATCAAAAGTTAATAGCAACAGGATTAAAGCTGTCTGCCACCAGGTATATGGGAGGTGGCTTTGAGAAGTAACAGTTTTCTGTTACTTCTCCAGGAAGAGTGGAGACTATGCTCCAAGTTAAGTCAGCTGGCTGATAGAGATTCTGAGCCATCGTCATAATTGGAATCATACTTACTAGAAGACTCGGGATCTGTGTCCACCAATCTTTCCAGTAGTCATCAGGCTCTGTTTTCTTTTTTTTTGTGAAAAAACACAGACAGAACCTCACCCACATATTAAAATGGGGTCAGGAACATGCCATATGCCAATAAGTCAGTCCCTCCATTTCACCTAGGCATGAGTGTGCCTAGTTGTAGGATGTTATAGACACTCAGCAAAGAGTTCCTTGGCATACAAATTTAAAATTTTTTAAAGTAAAAATCATTATTTAAATAATGTGTATGCAGATATAATCCCCCTTTTTTGTTTTTTTATGTGATATTGTTTTAAAGTTACACAATACCTTGTCTTTGAGATTTGTAAAGAATTCCAGTAATATGAATAATGTTAAATTGTTTACAAAACATCTCAAGTGCTTGACTGTAATAGCCAGTTCCATAATCTGTTTTAATCTGATTTGGAACACCAAGCATAGAAAAATAATGCAGGCAATGACTAAATACATTTTTAGTTACTTCTCCTGTTAAAGCAGTTGCAACTAGAAAGCCTGAAAAGGTATCAATAGTCACATCTACATATTTTACATTTCTGAAATTAGAAATATGAGTATCCATGTTATGGTTTGTATATGCTTTTCCCAGGGAGTGGCACTATTAAGAGGTGTGGCCTTGTTGGAGTAGGTGTGTCACTGTGGGTGTGGGCTTAAGACCTTCACCCTAGTTGCCTGGAAGTCTGTCTTCCACTAGCAGCCTTCAGATGAAGATGTAGAACTCTCAACTCCTCCTGTACAGTGCCTGCCTGGATGCTGCCATGTTTCTGCCTTGATGACAATGGAATGAACCTCTGAGCCTGTAAGCCAACCCCAACTAAATGTTGTCTTTTATAAAACTTGCATTGGTCATGGTGTCTGTTCACAGCAGTAAAACCCTAACTAAGACAATCCATTTGCAATAACTGATTAGGTATAAGTCTTTGAGAATTAACACCATTATGTGATATAGGTAGAAATTGAGGACATTGCGAACAAGTCCTTACAATTTGATGTGCACATTTTCTAAAAATACCAAATTATTGTCTCGAGCTATTACTATTTTTATGATGTAAGGAATGAGATTGTACAGCCAATTGTTCCGATGTAAGGCCTGTATTCTGCCTGGAATACAAATCTGCTGTAGCATTGCATTAAGCAGTCTTGTCAAGGCAATCCAGCATGAGCTCTTAAATCTTCAAAGACAGTCCTTTAAAGAAAGAGTACTTTCTCTTGAGTTGTATTTATATAATTGCAAAGTCTGAGAATTAGCAATTTCTTAAAAAGGAACAATTTCAAGCAATTGTAAGCCATGAACTATATATATTGACTATCAGTATAAAAATTAAAGCTTGATTTTTCAACATTTAAAAATAGTGGCTGCAGCAGGCAATTCAATTATTAGTGCTGAAGAGGAGTGAAACTCAAGAGAATAAACATATGATTTAACTATATATGCTTCTTTCCCATAGATGTGCTGTTTATAACTACAGTAGATGCATTCTTTGTGGGATGCATGCATGAATTTACAGGAAATACAAAAGCACGCATGGAAGAAAATTTTAACAATTTGTCTTTTGGATAATGATTATCAATTTTGCCTAAAATGTTTGCCATGCAATAGACCAAATATCAGTATTCTGCAATAACCAATTTAATTGCTGTTTGAAACAAGGAATAAAGGTTTCATCAGGTCATTAAGATATTCTTTCAAAAGTACTTTCAAGATTGTATCCTACAATTCCTTATTAACACAGCAACAGCTTCATAACAGGATGTTCAAACTTTACTTGGAGATGAAGAAAGATGAATCCACATTAATAGTCTCTTTTGCCAAAGAGGGTACTATTGTGGGTACATCAATAACAGAAACAGCCAGCAATTGATTTATCTGTTCTTGGCTAATGCTTCCTCTACTTTCTGCAAAACTATTAGTCCCTCAATAGTTAATTTGCATCACCCTTGAGAATATCAGAGGCTTAAATCCTCCTGTGAGGAGCTTAAGGTGAGGTTTTAGCCAATTCACATCCCCTAAAAGCTTTTGAAAATAATTTGATGTAAATAAATCATTTTGTCTTTCTTGAGTTCTCTGTGCCACAATTTTTCTAGGATATAACTGAGTCTGCAAATATTGAAAAAGATATTGCCTTTGAATGTTTTCTGGAGCAACAACTACTCCCCAAAATTTTAAAGCTCATTGGTTGTATAAGAGCAAAGGCTTATAGTAAAACTCCTTCAGAGGAATCAGCTAATAAAATACTCTCCATATAATGAATAATATACATTTAAAGATTCAAAGTCCTAACTTCTTATATTGAATCAGAAACAATTTTTTTCACATAATGTAAGGCAATAGCCATTCCTAGAGGCAAAACTTCCTAATGATATTGTTTCATGGGCTCTTTAAAATTACAAACAAGCTTAATGTAAACCTCTCACAGTCACCAGGATGCAAAGGGATAGTATAAAAACAATCTTCCAAATCCATAATAATTCTATGTGGAGTAGGCAGGCCAGATTGCAATGCCCCTACAAGTTCCATAGCCTCATTATTAACCTTTCATAAATCTTAAGTTTGAAATTTGTTTTGAACACCTGGATAGATCTGTAATAATGCTGTTTTGGCTTAAAAATAAGGGCCCAAAAAATGTCCATAGGCAGGGTTTGCAAGACAAAAGAATGCTACACAAGCCTTGCTGAAGTTGCTCTTAGCTTTGCATTAACTCAAATGTTAATATTTCTTAATCTGAGCCTATTGCCTGAGTCCTGGTCCAGTGATTACCTCTCCTGTAGTGAGGACAGACTTCAAGGGAGTGATTCTACTGTTTGTCTATTCCTCTAAATTTTTGAACAGTAGTTTCTAAAATGATTTATGCCCCTATACTTAAATCATTCCACATAACCTTGGCATTGTGAAACTATTACTTGTACTGTAGTCCCCTGAAAGGTAGCAGCCATAGCCACATCCTGATTATATGAGGGTGCAACTTCTGCCCAAAGACAAATATATACAGATTAGTCTGTCTTTGCTTTGTATGGCCAGATGGCCTGCATGGCAGACCAAATGAGCATTCCCATAAGACAATTGTGTAACAAAAGGAACCCCTGCTTGGGGGGTCTCCAAAAATTCTACTAGCTGTTTTTAGTAGTCTATTCACACATTCCTGAAACAGTTCATCAGGAGCCTGTTTGATACCAAATAAATTCCCACTGAGATCTCCTTTCCAATCTTGAGGGGGTGTTAAATTTTGCTTCTACCACTGTATCCAATAAAACTTATGTAAAAGGAGCAGTAGGCCCATATTGGCCACAGCTGTTTTTAACTTATTACTCTAGCAATCATCCTAATTACAAATATGGGTGAGTGAAGAATCCTGAGCCTGCGATAGGACTGCAAACTGCAGCCAATCGAACACTGGCAGTTTAACCATAATTTTTAAATTTCTCATGCAATATTAGAGCATAACCACAACTTTGGAAAACAAAATTTAAAACCCAATTTTAAACAATCCATTCTCTTTAAAATCAATACCAAAAGCATTACTTTCACATTACAAAGTTTGGCTGCCAGTCCTTATATATGAATACATGACAGTGCAACTACTAATACTTCATTAAAGAGACACTGTTTTGAATCTTATACCTTATAAGTCTGATTTCTAGGATAAGGATTACATGAAATATTATCCCAGTTTAGAAGTATCTTTAGAAACCTGTTTTTCCTGGCTTGGTTCATGCCATGTGTTGTTTTTTAAATGACTACAACCCTGAGTTACCAGTTTTAAGCTAACTTTCTGTTACCAATGTTACAACATTTTACTCATAACAAATAGCTTATAACCCAATACTCTATAACAAAGACAAGCAAGACATATTTATACCTTTAAGATCAGTCAGAAAGAAAATGAAGTGGCTATACAAATCTTGTATATTTAGACTAAACACAATTTTCTTGCCTTTTCTAGCTGTAATTTCAAGAAGAAAAAAGCAGGTTGTCACTTGCTGAACCCAATGAACACAATTGCAGAGATTTTTCTAGGAGAAATGGCCATCTGTATTTGCCCTAGAACTTGAGACGCTGCTGGCTCCTTTGAAAGCAGCTTTTCCTCCAGCTGTGCTTGATTGCTAGCTAAGGTGCAGGGCAACCTTTCCATCAGTTTCTGCTGTGCAAACTGAGGCTGCCCTCTAGATTAATTCAAGAGACAGATAGCCAGCAAATAAAGTTTTAACCATTCTTTTCTTTTCAACATGAAACATGGAACAACAGACATTCAAACAAGGAAACAAAAACAGACATAAGTTGACACATGGACATATTGGTGCACCAAAGACAATACACAGAGAGAGAAGAGAACTTGGGCCAGCAGTGACGCAGTCTTGCTTGTGTCCTTTTGTGCACTCTTGCCATCAACAGCTTTTCAAAATCTATTTATAGCGCTAACATTAATATTCTATATTGCTTACCACTGTGGGGGATACCTAAGTTCTTGTGTTCTCTGTGGAGTTCCACCAAAGACAGCCTCCCTCAGTTAGTCTCCCTGTGTCTAAGCCCCATGTTGGGTGCCACCTATAGCTGTTCAGTAGCCGTGGAGTATATGGGCACATTTGGAAGGAGAGCTGTGGATGGAATAGGATGGGTGGGCGAGAGAAATAAAAAGCCAAGACAAAATTCTTTGATCAAGACTCAATGTTTAATTTTTTAACTCTGAATATGTAGGGAAAAAAATCCAGAGGCCCGTCATTTGTTTTGACTGGAATCTATTGCAAAACATGCTCAGTGGGCAGTCTTCTTCTGCAGGAAGCTGCAGGTGACAAGGCACAAATCTGAGGCAGGAAGTCTGATCTAAAGGTTTCAACATGGTTGGCTTCTGATGAGAACTCTTTTCTTGACTTGTAGACAGCTTTCATGTCTTGGTGTCTCCTGATGTGAGAGCATTGGTATAAATTACTTAATACATATAATATTATATCACTATAAGTACAAATATAAATATTATATTATATTAATTATATTTTATATACACACATATACATATACATGGCTGACATTATCAAAAACTAGTTACCTTGTAACGGCCCAATCACCAGTCCTACTATTTTGGCAATGAGCACTTGAATAAACAGACTATGGGAAAAAATATTTCCATCCATAACGCTTCCATTAGATCCACAAAACTTATGATGCGAGGAATTATTCACTATTGTATTACTTGCCACAATTAAATATAGATATAAGGAAAATTATGTCATTCAATCAAAAAATATGTTTGTAGAATCCATGATGGATAAGTTCTGCCATGTCAAAGGGCTGCTAACAATATCTAGATATACACCTTCAAAATTCATAAATTCCTTGTTTAGTAGCAATGGTTTACATAAAACTTCGTGCTTTCTATCTGGATTCTTTGAGATTTATAATGAGGCACGACAAACATAAGTTGTAGGATTCTAGAATGGAATATCATATTAGCCAATACATCAATAATAGTTCTGCTTAGTGACGATTTTAGCATTATGAAATAGACTTTCCTCATTATTATTCATTACTAGCACTGTTACGAACTTTGAACATTGCCAGTTTTACAAGAGTGAATTTTCCACTAAGTTGCTTTATATTTTTATTATAAGCATGAAGGTAAGCATAGTTTTTCTATGTGATAGTTTGCTAGTGTGCAGTATAAAGATCAATGCTATGTATTTTACAGGTAATTAGTATTTTTAAAATAAGTGCAATAGTCATTAATTATTTATTGTATTTTACACTTAGTCTTTATTGTTGAATATTTATTAATATCTTGTTATATATCTTGGGATTTACCTTGTTATATTAGAATGTGCATATGTATTTAGGCAGATATACATTTATTTCTATTTATATCTAATATATACTTTTATATTTTAAAATTTTTATACACTTTTATATATTTAAAATATATATTTATACCTAAAATACATTTTAGGTATAAATATATAAAGTGTATACAAACAGAACAAATTTGTGCATATGTACACATCTGGATATACCTAATTATACCTATATATAAAAATGCATATGTCATAAATGTATATGTATGTTTATATGTACATACATATGAACCCACCTGCACATACATCTAAATCTATACTTGTCTCGAGTTTAAAAAGAGATTTTCCTTCATTTTCCTTATGTCTACCTCATAAGGCTAACAGATGAGTAAGAAAAGGTAAATATGGAGGTTCCTCCCTTTGACCTTCTTCTGTTCTATAATTTTTGATGAACTACACTTTCTCAATATCTAAGACTACGGCAATTAGGAAAGTTTGCAGATTATGGTATAAAAAGATAAAAAAATCAAGGAATAGTTTGATATAACAACCACACATAAAATGTATGTAGACAATTCCTAACATCAACTACCATAAAATATAAAATGTTTCAAAAATTTAAACTTATCAATAATTTTTCATAAAAACAGAAATTGTGTGATTATATTTGGTGTTGAGAGACATAGAAAAAACCATAGAAGCATCAAATGATACCTAAATTATAATCTCCTTAAAAGCTAGTACAATACTATAGTAATTTCATGGCATTTCTGTTATTGTTGGAGTAAGTGCAAAATGCCAGGACATTTATTAATCATCTTTGACTTAATGGTGCATCCCTCTAACAAACTGCATATTAAATTTAAAGTGTTTTCTCTTGGCACTTGCATATTTTTGGTGCACACAGCACATATATAAGATACATGCTTATTGAATGCTTATCCATTCAATAGGATTCAGTCCACCAGGAGTTTCTCATAAAGCTTAAGGTAGTCAAGTGTTCTGCCTGATTAAATTTTTATTAGTTCTTTGAGAATTTTCAGAATGCACTGTATTCTGGCCATATTCTCATTCCTACCCCAACTCTATCTAGATTCACTGAGCTCTGCCTACCTCCCTACCAAACAGCTCTGTGCCCTCTTCTCTCTCTGTCTTCTCTCTCCTCTTCTCTATCTATCTCCTCTTCTCTGTCTCTGTCTCTCTCAGTTTCTATTTTCATACATATAAAGTGGGTATAGGAGGCATTTGAACTCTCATGTTCACTGGTCATGTCCATCTAATTTTACTACCATGCGTAACCTGTGCTTGTGTTTGTAAGTTGCGTATTTTGCTTCTATCCAATCACAAAAAGTAAATCTTGGTTTTTAAAAGTATGACTTACACTCTACTCACACTGGTGGGTTGTTTTAATCTTTCAACATTTCTTTTAGTGTGGATGTGTACAAATTTATTTTATATGTCTGCTTCTTCTTTCCCCTTTGTCACCTAGATGAATTAACTGGACATGTCCAGTCCTCCTGGTGTTGTGTTAACTGCACTAACAATCATTTATACAGTTTTTAGATTACATTGAATTTATTTCAGCATGGTTTTACTCAAAATAACATAGATTTGTCATTTTTTAGAAATACCCTCATACATTTTTCATCTGAATTTATAGGTTTGTTGTGAAATGATGATACTCTTGAGACAATAAAACTTGCTTTCCTTCATCATATTTTACTCTTGGCTCTCTATCATTTCCCTATGCTAAAATCATCTGAGTATTTCATTACTTATTGTTGATGTCATGCCTGAATTAGTAGTGGAAACTCATTACCTTTGTTGATTAGTTCCTTTACCCATCTCCAGGAAGCCTGTTCTTCTGCATTTCTACATGATGCCTGAGTCATGCTTCTGGCTTACCATGCTTTTGAAAGCGGCATTATTTTGTCTTACCTATTGATTTGTGCAGTGAAGTGTTGCGCATTGTAAACTACAAAATCCCATCTTGGTGATAACTTCAAAGCTAATGTTTTGTTATCTTCAGACTCTCAGCATTGTCAAAACAGCGGCTCTTGGCCATCTGGCCGACGCATTTCTGTTTTGCCTTGTGTTTGTAGCTAGCCTGTTCCATTCCCTTTGAAAGGCTGTGAGGTTTTGCTTTAATCTTTGGAATTCTGCAGTGTCAGCATGGTGGATTAGATAGATGCCTGTGTTATTTGTCATGTCTCTGATCTGTACACACTTTCAGGGTACCACTGTATCTGATGTTTTTCTATTATTTGTATCATTTCTTTGCCACTCCCCACTCATCTTCTGGATCTTTATTCTAGAACTATTAAAGGGATATTGGATTTTCACTTCCCTGTCTATTCATTTTGTTTTTCATGTGTTGTTGTTGTTTTGCACTGTCTTCTAGCTAATTTCTATGGCCCCATCATCCTCCTGTTTATGGGTTTCTGTCTAGCTTTGCCACCCCCTTTTTTAAATAACTCAATATAGCAAATTAATTTGCCATTTTAACTATCCTGTTTTCTCTCTTTCTTTCCCTCTCTCCCTCCCTCCTTCCCTCCCTCACTCCCTGCCTTCCTTCCTTCCTTTCACCCTTCCTTCCTTTACATCTTTATTTTTATTTTGTTGTGTTTTGCTTTTGTTTTTGTTTTTATTAAGACAGGATCATACTCTGTAGCTCTGGCTGTCCTGGATCTTACTGTATAGACCAGGCTGGCCTCAGACTCACAGAGATGCCCCTGCACCAAGTGCTGGAGTTCAAGGCATGTGCCACTGTGCCTGGCTAAACTACCCTAGTTTTGATTTTTACAATCTTTAATTCTGTTTTTAAGTGATATTACATGCAAAGAATTGAGGATATTTTTGTTTCTTTTCTTTACTGCATCTTTTTGTAACTTTTTCTTTCTGTGGTTATTTGTCTCCATAAAATTTCTTTGTTTTATTTCCCTTCAGTTACTTGTTACTCTTTTATTTCTTAAATATTTTCTTTATAATTATTCCTGCCCACCTGAGAGTGAGTTCTACTTATGTGTACCTTAAGAAATTGTAAAATGTTTTACAATCATAAAAATTTGTATTTAATATTTGAGACAGAGTAGACTAGATGTTTCTCTTTCTATCACTGTAATGTTTTTTCATATTTTAACATATTAAAAATAAGAAATTATTACATTTATTCTCTTACGATATTTGTAGATGTAGTGAAAACCATAAAAAGTTAAAATATTCCCTTTCCTTAATCTAAAACTAATTTGGGCATAAAATAAGGTGGACATAAATATTACTTATGTCCAATCAAGCCAACACTCTTAGCATTTTCAAAAGGTTTAAGTGTATTTCTGTCTGGGTCACTGTCTCTCAAAAGTGTAGGTCATACATTATTCTTCTTAGCATCTGTATATGTCTTGTCCTGTATATTATGTCTGTGTGTGTGTTGCAAGCATTTGAATAATTAAAATTGCCAAAGTTCTATATTTGAAATTACCATTTTCTAAGTACTAAAAATGACTTTTAACTATAGACTATGCAGTAGAAAGACACATTTAACTATTGTAAAAACTATAATTCCTAGATCAATCAAACAGCAATTCATTGGAATACATTTCTGTGAAGTTTTTTTCATTTTTTATTGGATATATTCTATATTTACATTTCATTTCCCTTTTTCTTGTTCCCCAACCCCCCAAAGGTCCCACATGCCTTTTTTCCTCCCTGTGTTCCCCCATACACCCTTTCCCACTTCCCTGTTCTGGTATTCCTTACACTGATGCTTTGAGCCTTTCCAGAACCAGGGTCCACTCCTTTCTTCTTGTTGGACAGCATTTGGTATGTGGATTATGTCTTTGGTGTCCCACGATCCTAGGCTAATATCCACTTATCAGTGAGTACATACCATGGGTATTCTTTGGAGACAGGGTTACTTCACTTAGTATGATGTTCTCCAGCTCCATCCATTTCTCCAAGAATTTCATGAATTCATTGTTTCTAATGGCTGAATAGTACTCCATTGTGTATATATACCACATTTTTTGTATCCATTCTTCCGTTGAGAGACATCTGGGTTCTTTCCAGCTTCTAGCTATTATAAATAAGGCTGCTATGAACATAGTGGATCATGTATCCTTATTGCATGCTGGGGAATCTTCTGGGTATATACCCAGGAGTGGTATGGCTGGGTCCCCTGGAAGTATCATGTCCATTTCTCTGTGGAACCGCCATACTGATTTCCAGAGTGGTTGTACCAGCTTGCAATCCCACCAGCAGTGGAGGAGTGTTCCTCTTTCTCCACATCCTCGCCAACACCTGTTGTTTCCTGAGTTTTTAATCTTAGCCATTCTGACTGGTGTGAGGTGAAATCTCAGGGTTGTTTTGATTTGCATTTCTCTAATGACTAATGATGTTGAACATTTTTTAAGGTGTTTCTTAGCCATCCAAATTTCTTCAGGTGAAAAGTCTTTGTTTAGCTCTGTATCACATTTTTGATAGGGTTATTTGGTTTTCCATAGTCTAACTTCTTGAGTTCTTTGTATACATTGGATATTAGCCCTCTGTCAGATGTAGGGTTAGTGAAGATCTTTTCCTAATTTGTTGGTTGCCAATTTGTCCTTTTGATAGTGTCTTTTGCCTTGCAGAAACTTTATAATTTTATGAGGTCCCATTCATCTATTCTTGATCTTAGAGCATAAGCTATTGGTGTTCTGTTCAGAAACTTTCCTTCTGAGCCAATGTCCTCAAGGGTTTTCCCCACTTTCTGTTCTATTAATTTTAGTGTGTCTGGTTTAATGTGGAGGTCCTTGATCCACTTGGAGTTGAGCTTAGTACAAGGAGATAAGAGTGGATCAATTCTCATTCTTCTGCATGTTGACCTCCAGTTGAGCCAGCAACATTTGTTGAAAGGCTATCTTTTTTCCACTGGATGTTTTCAGCTCCTTTGTCAAAGATCAATTGGCCATATATGTGTGGGTTCAATTCTGGGTCTTCAATCCTATTCCATTGATCTACCTCTCTGTCTCTGTACCAATACCATGCAGTTTTAAAAACTATGTGAATTGACAGTTTGAACATCTGAAAGCAATTACTCCATGGCAGATTTTTCTGAACAAAAGTCCTAATGACTTTCACTAATATCACTCTTTCTCACTAAAATAAGACATACTATACTTCAAATCATAATTAATCATTTAAGTCTCTCTAGTACATCCAGTCATCAATAGTCTCACAGATGAAAACTGAAATACAAACAGAGAACAAAAACAAACAAATAAAAAACCAAAAACAAAGTAATAATATACCTTTTCTTCATTAAGTATTTTAGATTGGTTTAGGCATAGGGAGAATAATTATACCTTATCATAGTAATTGTTCTGCATCAACACTGGTTTTGATACTAGCCTTCAGAATGGATGTGAAGTAAAATTTCCTCAGTTTTAATAGTCTCAAAGAGTCTCAAACACAAGGGGTTGCAGAGTACACTAGATTTTCCATTTATCACAACATTTAGATGTATCATTTTGTTTTTCTCTAACCCATGATCATTGTACATGTATGTGAGACTCAGTGTGATACTGTGATACATGTATACATCCCATAATAGTATCAGGGTATCTATCTTCTTACTTTTTTTTAAATTTTTATTTTCTATATTCTATGTTTACATTCCAAAGGCTTTCCCCTTTCCCAGTTCCCCCCCCACCATACGTCCCATAATTCCTCACCCCCACAACTATTCCCCAATCATTCCCCCCCCCACGGTTTCTCTACAAAACTGGATCCAATCTTTACAGGCCCAGGGTCCTCTCCTTTCTTCTTCTTGGGAATCATTTGACTTGCTAATTGTGCCTTGAGTATTTAGGGCTTCTGGGCTCATTAATATCCACTTATCAGTGATTACATTTCGTGTGTATTCTTTTGTGATTGGGTTAACTCGCTCAGGATGATATTTTCCAGGTCTAACCATTTACCTACAAATTGCATGAATTCATTATTTTTAATTGCTGAGTAGTATTCCATTGTATAAATATACCACATTTTCTGTATCCATTCCTCCTTTGAGGGATATTTGGGCTCCTTCCAATTTCTGTCTATTATAAACAAGGCTGCTATAAACATAGTGGAGCATGTGTCTTTATTGTATGCAGGGGAATCCTCTGGGTATATGCCCAGGAATGGTATGCCAGGGTCCTCTGGAAGTGACATGCCCAATTTTCTGAAGAACCGCCAAACTGATTTTCAGAGCGGTTTTACCATTTTGCAATCCTACCAACAGTGGAGGAGTGTTCCTCTTTCTCCACATCCTCGCCAGCACTTGTTGTCTCTTGAGTTTTTAATCTTAGCCATTCTGACTGGTGTGAGGTAGAATCTCAGGGTTGTTTTGATTTGCATTTCCCTGATGACTAATGATGTTGAACATCTCTTAAGGTGTTTCTCGGCCATCCGAATTTCTTCTGGTAAAAATTCTTTGTTTAGCTCTGTACCCCATTTTTTGATAGGGTTATTTGGTTCTTTGGGGTCTAACTTCTTGAGTTCTTTGTATATATTGGATATTAGCCCTCTGTCGGATGTGGGGTTGGTGAAGATATTTTCCCACTTTGTTGGTTGTCGTTTTGTCCTTCTGACAGTGTCTTTTGCCTTGCAGAAACTTTGTAATTTTATGAGGTCCTATTTGTCAATTCTTGATCTTAGTGCGTATGCTATTCATCTGGAGCAACAAAAAACCCAGGATAGCTAAAACTATTCTCAACAATAAAAGTACTTCTGGGGGAATCAATATCCCTGACCTTAAACAGTACTACAGAGCAATTGTGTTAAAAACTGCATGGTATTGGTACAGCAACAGGCAAGTTGATCAATGGAATAGGATTTAAGATCCAGAAATTAACCCACAGACTTATGGTCACTTGATCTTTGATAAAGGAGCCACAACTGTCCAATGGAATAAAGATAGCCTTTTCAACAAATGGTGCTAGTTCAACTGGAGGTCAACTTGCAGAAGAATGCGAATTGACCCACTCTTATCTCTTTGCACTAAGATCAACACCAAGTGGATCAAGGACCTCCACATAAAACCAGACACACTGAAAGTATTAGAAAAGAAACTTGGGAAGACCCTGGAGGACATAGGCACAGGGGGAAAGTTCCTGAACAGATCATCTTCTTACTTTTTAAGATGTTAGTTGTTATTGCAAGGCCATTCATTATCATATGTTCAATGGCTGGTATCTAGTTAGTTTAACTAGACACAGTCTACAGTCATCTGAAAATGAAGTCACATTTGAGAGATTGTCCAGATCTAATTTGCCTGAGAGCAAATTTTGGGAGGTATGGTGGAGTTTTAATTGATTTAGGATAAGCAGCAGCATGACCTGGACATGTGGGTCTGGGCTGTATAAGAGAACTAGCAAAGCATGAGCGTGCAAGCCAACCACCAAGCAGTATTCCTCTATGATTTCTGCTCTAAGATTATGTTTAAGTCCCAGCTATAACATACCAAAATAACAGACTGACACAGTAGTATAAGCCAAACAAATCATTTTCCCCTATAAGTTGGTTAAATCGTTCTTATTTACAGCAAATAACAGCTCTACTTCAGACACAGTTTGAAATAAGCACATGAACATGCCCTGTCATTTGCTCAGTCTTCCCTGTAACCTGCATGTGGATATCATGTGGAAGAATGTAGTTCCAAATTAAGAGGAGAGTTGTCTACAGAGCCAGGCTGGAGGAGTTAGGGTAGTTAATGAATAGAAGTAAATAGTGGGTAATTAAATAGACAAGTAATTATTTCAACAAGTGATTCTAGAGATTTGAGCTGTCCTTACATAAGAAGAGGGTTAGGGGAGAGGGGCAACCGTATCTTTTGACTATTTTTCAATTATAATGGAATTTTTATTTTTTAAATGGGCAAACCTGGACCATTCAATATCATGCAATTGTGAAATAGCTTGTTTATTCAGATTGACCAGTATATAGAACAACAGAAGATCTTGAACTGGGAAAAGGCGTTAGGCAGAGGTTAGTTCTCAGGTGATTTTTTAGACCATATGAAGATGTCTATTCAATTCTGATCATAGGATTTTGCTGATATTTAACAGGATAATATAGACCTAATTCAATTTCTTTGCAGTTATTCATAGACACTGCTTCAATGACTCTACATGTATGCTGTGGATTTTTTTTTGTCAACTTGACCCAAGCCAGAGTGATTGTAAAAGAGAACCCTATTTTATGATCTTGAACCCTCTTTTACAATCTTGCCTGACAGCAAGTCTGCAAGGCATTTTCTTATCAATAATTGGTGTGGGAGGGCCTAGCAAACTGAGGCCTGTGTCATCCCTAGGCAGTCATCCTGGGCTGTGAAATAAAGGATGAACAAAGCACAGGGAGCAATCCAAATAGGCAGCAATTCCTCCTTGGCTTCTGCTTTTTTTCCTGACTACAGGATCCTGTCTTAAGTTGTTGCCCTGACTTCTTTCAGTGATAGAGTGCAACCTTCAGAGGGAAATAAATCCTTGCTTCCCCAAGTTGCATTGACCATGTTCTTTATAATAACAATAGAAAGAAAACCAGAGAATCTGTCAAATGGATACTTTGTGATTTGTTTAAACATCAGATGTTTGGTACTTTTTCTTGAGATTTATTTTAGCTTTTATTTTGTGTGTATGTGTGTAGGCCAGAAGAGGATTTTGGATACTCCTGAGCTGCAGTTGTAGGCAGTTGTGAGCTGCCTTGTACAGGTGTTGGGAAGACAACTTTGGGCCGTTGCAAGAGTAGCTAATGCTCATAATTACTGAGCTATTTTTCCAGTTCTATATTTAGGTGCCTTAAAGTAAACCCAACTATGACAGATATATACATGAATATCTGCCTGTAAATAGCCTTTTTTTCATTTACTAAAATTGATAAATCTGAGGCAAGAATAGAAACATTAAGACTTAAAGAAGCCAAATACAATCATGGCCCAATTCCAAGTCTCATTTTTCTTAATTAGAAAATGTGGAATTGTTCAAACAGACTTTCAATTAATCCATTTTCCTCTACTATAGTCCTTACTTAAAGCAAAGTAAATTTTTAAAAATATAAACCTAACCGCGTCTTCCTTACTAACCCTTGCACAATGATGTTTCTATGTATTATAGAAAAGCTACATAAATTTAAGACTGTATTAAGACTTTTTCTATACATTGCCAGGTTATTTTTAAAGAAAATTATGGCAATTTATACTGCTATTAAGCAACATATAAGATATGAGTTTTAATAGACCCTAATAAATG
Source organism: Apodemus agrarius (assembly GCA_964023405.1). NCBI lineage: Eukaryota > Metazoa > Chordata > Mammalia > Rodentia > Muridae > Apodemus > Apodemus agrarius. The sequence continues at coordinate 4,065,698 of OZ030027.1, read as the reverse complement.
CATGTAATGGCATACCTGAAGAACACCAGACACTTAGCAAAAGTTCAATGTCGTGCTTTTCTGGGAATCTACCTAGTATTGAGCAACCATAAAATTCTCCAACTCAGTGTTGGAAAACTACCTAACCTCTGGTACCTAACATCTACCTAACATCTTTGAACAGTCACAGATACACAAGCCTAACTATTGAGATTTTACTATGAAATCTAATGTGTTAATTCATATAAATCTAGTGGCTTATGATTTAATTCATATTAGTGTTTCTGATGGCTTTGGAAACAGAAATTGAATTCTTGCTAGAAAAATATTCTTGTTTATCAAATACACACTTAGGAAGGACTCTGTTAGGCAGCAAAGACTACATGTATTTTTAACACTCCAGCAAATGGTGAAATCAATGTAACAAGCCATTTCATCTCCAAACTCCCAAACAACAGTAATCAACAGATTTATTTCTTTTTACCTTGGTTTGGGATTTCTGGAAAAACGACTTGGAGTCTAATCCAACTTTCTAAGAAACAAACCTTGTTTGGTTGTGACTTTTAACTTGTTGTGGCTCTACTTTTCCAAAGTTGACAGTATAGTGATTAAGCCCCCAGAAACATTCATGAGGTCAGGTTCTGCTGTCCTTAGACCATAAAGTACCCTTTAAGTAACTCCCTCTTTTAAAGGAAAATTCTATTGATGTGTCATGTAGTACTAAACAGAGTTATTTACAGAGGAGTATATAGCTGCAGAAAGGATAAGCTACCAAAGACAGAGTCCAAGAGGCTTAAACTTGAAGACAGTACTAGACAAATATCAGATAAAAATAAAACAGACAGGGACTGCTATGTAATCAGTCTCAGGGCATCGAGGAAGCAGGATGGAGTTATTCACCTCCCAGTCATCCTAATAAATGGATGGTCAAAAAATTCTGCACACATTGGAACATGAGAATACTTTAGAATGTAAAAGTTCAAAGTACAAGCTTTTATATGGACAGTTGGAAAAAAATACTCCACATTCAACTTATTTTAGCCTCAGTTAATATCATGTAGGAAAGGCTTATCTAGTACAGTATCATTATAGGTGCTGGGTTTTTAAAGGTTTTACTGGGAGGATTGTTTTGTATGCTAAGACCGTTTCTTTCATCTCAACAGTTTTTATGATGGGGAGGGAAGTGTAGGTTAAGAAATTTATTTTAATTATATTTATTTGTTTATTTTTCTACAAATATAACTCAGTATAATATACTAAATAACTTTGACAGAAGTGAATCAAATGCTTAGTGGTTTAGATTTCATTTGTAATTAGTCTTTCTGAGTATTCTGGCTTTGGCTGGATAACATTATTATAGGAAGAAAAATATAGTCAAATCCCCAAGTGATATTTAGTCATTAATAGTTTAATGTGTGTTTATTTTTTTCCAGATTTTTATTTCAGTATATAAATCCTGGATTATGTTCTCAAAGGAATTAGAACTATTTATCTGTACTTTCCCCTTTAAAACTTTTTAGTCCTACCTTCCTACCCCCACCTCCACCTCCAGTGGTTCTTATAAAGGCTTAACAACTGGAAGGCTTGGAATCTGATGGTCTCCTCTCTGCCCTGATAAGGCAGCAGAGCTACTTGTGAAAGTTTTCCACAGAGCTGTGAATGCTATCCCTCTGTGGACAGAGAGGTAATTCGATCTTCACATGGGATCAGACCTGGGCCTTGTCTGTCTGAGACTGTGTGTTATATTAAATTACACCTAGTGTGTTCTGCCGGATTCACTGAACTACTGTTCTCAGAGACTGCCCAATCTTCACAACTTCTTACCTCCATTGCAGAACATCCATGTGATTTTTCAGCAGCCTGCTATCTGGAGAAAGCTTCTGGCCAAATAAGTTTACATATAAATAATGTTAATCATTTGTGGAAGCAATGAATTGCACCATGAACCTACAGGTCAGTAAATTGAGAAACAACTAGGCAAATACTGCAGATGAACATTTTGGTTGGTGCATGTCACTTTGCCTGTCCTATAAGCTCTGTTTTGACATGTTTATGTGGTGTGTTGTTGTTGTTGTTGTTGTTGTTGTTGTTGTTTTCTCCACTCTTATGCTCTGGCTCACTGATTTAAACTTGATTGTGAATCTGACCCAGACCACCCCCCCTCAAGCCTTCTCTGTTACAGATATGAATAGTCAGTGGTCTGGTGCCAGGCTCTCATAACTCAAAGGTGGCTTGGAATCTAAACTTGGGGAAAAGAATCAGATAACAGATGCTGACACTCACACCATGGTTCCAAATAAATAAACCTTACATAATATTTATATCTTAATGTCAGTGACTTTAATGGGTCAATTATTGGGAGATATATAAAGAAAATCTCCTCTAAGATACTTATGCAAACAGTAGAAAACCAAATAACCCTATCCAAAAGTGGGGTACAGAGCTTAACAAAGACTTTTCACCTGAAGAAATGCGGATGGCTGAGAAACACCTTAAAAAATGTTCAACATCATTAGTCATTAGAGAAATGCAGATCAAAACAACCCTGAGGTTTCACCTCACACCAGTCAGAATGGCTAAGATCAAAAACTCAGAAGACATCAGGTGTTGGAGAGGATGTGGAGAAAAAGGAACACTCCTCCACTGCTGGTGGGAATGCAAGCTGGTACAACCACTCTGGAAATCAGTCTGGCAGTTCCTCAGAAAACTGGACATGATACTTCTGGAGAACCAAGCCATACCACTCCTGGGCATATACCCAGAAGATTCCCCAGCATGCAATAAGGATACATGCTCCACTATGTTCATAGCAGCCTTATTTATAATAGCCAGAAGCTGGAAATAACCCAGATGTCCCTCAACGTAGGAATGGATACAAAAAATGTGGTATATATACACAATGGAGTACTATTCATCCACTAGAAACAATGAATTCATGAAATTCTTAGAGAAATGGATGGAGCTGGAGAACATCATACTAAGTGAGGTAACCCAGTCTCAAAAGAATACCCATGGTATGCAGTCACTGATAAGTGGATATTAGCCTACAATCTTGGAACACCAAAGACACAATTCACGTACCAAGTGATGTCTGACAAGAAGAAAGGAGTGGACACTGGTGCTGGAAAGGATCAAAGCATCAGTGTAGGGGAATAAAAGAACAGGGAAGAGGGAAGGGGTGGAAGAGGGAGCAGGGGGAGGGAAAAGGGCATGTGGGACCTTTGGGGGGTGGGGAACCAGAAAAAAAGGGAAATGAATTGTAAATATAGAATATATCCAATAAAAAAATAAAAATAAAAAAACCAGTAGCATAATGTAAACAACGAAGTGAGTCAGTCACTGTTAGCTGCTGGGGCCACAGAAATCTCCAGGGTGCTTCCTTCTCTTTTAGGGATGTGTCGAAGTAGGAGGGAACTAGTGGTTGTCTCCAGTTCCAGATGATGATGGAAGCAAATTTTGAAAACATAGGTACGTAAAGTCCACATTCTATGAGACATTTCTGTTTGTATTTTAAGCCATTTCATAAATATGCTGGTCATAGCTGTGTCTTCAGTATTCTTTTACCCCACTCAAGACCACAGAACATGTTGAGTAGGCTTCCAAAGTAAAAAGACATGCTTACAACTCAACTCAACTCAAGAAAGTACTAAGGATCTTTTAAAAAAAATTAGTTCATCCTTTTAAAACATAATGAAGGATTTGATACATTTACGATGGTTCCATTGATTACAACTGTTTCTGTCGGTATTCAAGAGAAAGTTTTCTTTTTATTTCTGTATTGAAATACAAAATACATAGTTGTATAGTTTATACAAGAGCATAGATTTCCTTAGATGAAAAGAGAATAGTACAGGCTGGGCATACAAACAATGGAATTTTACTCAGCTGCAGAGACAAATGAAATCATGACATTTGCAGAAAAATGGACAGAACTGGGCAACATTTATGTTAAGGGAATAAACCAGAAACAGAGAGAAAACGATCACATGCTTTCTTTTATACTCCAAATCTAGATTTAAAGTGTGTGTGTGTGTGTGTGTGTGTGTGTGTGTGTGTGTGTGTGTGTGATGAGAGAAACAGAGACAGAGAGAAAGAGAGGAAAGGGGATTTAAGGAAGAAGTAGAACAAGAGAATACGAGAGAGCAATGGCATGGATATGTCATGAAAGCAAAAAGTGAAAATTATTTGTGAAGGGGGACCACTAGGAAAGAGTAGGAAAAGGAGTGGGGAGGAACAATTAAGAACCAAGTATAATGGTATATAGTTTAGTGGTCAAGATCACAGTTATTGCAAAGGACCTGGGTTTGATTCCAAGTACCCATATCTGGTGAATCACATCTGTTTATAATCCATGCTATGAATACTAATGTCAAGATGACATTCACTAGCTAATTCACTTGTTAGAAACTAGAACTCTCTCTTTTAGATGAAAGGATGTGTGATGTTAACATGGCCACTTATTAGAAGCCAAGCCAAGCCAACCTAAGATTTTTCTCAGAGGCACTGCTGAAAAGACAAAGAGAAATTTGGTTCTATGTCCTTGTATAGGAACAGACTTAGAAAGATCATTCTGACCCTGGAGTTGGTGTCTTAGAGGAGTCAAGGTTATGTCTTCTAGGGACCAACTCTTCCACTTGTGCTGTGGTTATCAGTCTGACGAAGCTATGTTTGAGAATCCTGGGTTCTTCTTGCCAACATTGCCTGATGTAGCATTCCATTGACCTTGGCTATTTCCCCACTGCAAACAGTATATAAGATATTACACTTTTTTTATTTGTTTTCTTTTTCAAGATAGAATTTATTATTTTTTTTTTTTGCTCTGGCTGTCCTAGAACTTGCTCAGTAGACCAGACTGGCTTCAGGTATCTCAGAGATCTGCCTGCTTCTGCCTCCTCATTGCTGGACTAAAAGGCTTATGCCACTACACTCAGTCTAATACTGTACTTAATACATTTGCTGGGCATAATTTGGCAGCTCATACAAGACCTACTGGTCCCAGCTAATATCTTTATTTATCTTCTTTATTTCTGATGCCAAGTCTCTCCATCCAATACCTTGCAGTTCCAGACCCTTATTTCTATAATTTTGGCTCAGCCATTTACACTTGGGATGCTGCATTTTAAACTAAGATATAAACTTTTAAAATTGTCCATAATGTAGGCATACAATATATACTATATGAAAAATATTGAATGTGGTGATGTTATACAAAAGATCTTAAATAATGTAAAGTACAGAGAACCTTGAAATTAACTTTCACTTAACAGTACTGGTAATAAGAAAATAAAACCAAGACATCAAGAAAGGCATGAACACATTAACAGGTATCTAGCATATCATAAATTTAAAATACATTCAGCATAATTGGGCATTGTACCATCTAGATCTAGGCCATATGATTTCTGTGATGAGCATGTGAAATAGACATTACTACTGGTCCCACTTTTCTAGTTGTGAAAATGAGGTATGAAGAAATTTTAAAATGTATTTAAAATCTAACACTGGCAGAGACAAGTTGCACATTAACTTTAATTTCATCTGTTTTTACCTGTGCTCTGCTTCTTTGTCTCATTTAATATAGTTACAAAAGGAGGCTTGAGTAGTTGTTTTTCTTGTCACTATAACTAAATGCCTAGAAAAAAGTAACTCAAGTGGGTGTCGTAGCTCTGTAACCAATATCATGAAGAAAAACAACCAGGGGAAAAAGTATTTACTTCATCTTATGTTCAGTTCTAAGTCTGTCATTGAGGGAAGTTAGGACAGAGATTCAAGCAGGCCAGAAACTTGAAGCATAAGCTGAAGAGGATGATAATTGTTAGCTTACTTTATTTCTTTAGTGATTCAATGTTAGCCATCTTCTTTATATCATCAAAGATAAGTTGCATGAATAATTGTGCTGCCCACAGCAAGCTGGACCGACCCATATTAATTAAAAAGACAATCCCCTCTAGACATACCCACAGATCAGTTTGATCCAAGAAATTCCTCCATTGTGGCTTTTCTTCTCAGATGAGTCTAGGCTGTATCCATTAAAAAGACTAACCTGGAGGCATAGAAAGTATTCATTTGACTCATAGTTAGGGGATACAGTTGGTCATGGAGAGTAACCATGATTGGAGAGTGAAGTGATTTGTTATATTGCCTCAACAGTCAAGCGGTACATGTGAAACCTAGTATCTTACTTCCTCTTGTGAGGTTTCACCTCCTGAATGTTCTAAAATCTTTCAAACAGTGTTACCAACTGAGCCACATTCATTCTACCACGGAGACTATGAACAATAAACACTTGTCTACTAGTTAGACAGAAGTGTTTTAGTGTCTTTACTAATTTCATATTTACATAATTGAGAGAAGAAAATGAGTTATTTAAATATCATATCTTCACTAGAATTAACATTAGTAACTAAAATAATAAATTGTATAATGAGAACATATTCCTGGCTCTGGCCATAGCCTTATTTGGTCCTTGTTCATTGTAGGACCATAAAATGCATACCAGTTCCAGCATTAACAATCCCTATAGGAAGGAGGATTTCCTGTGGCTACGTGGTAAATTCTGTGTTTACAGAGTGAAATGATTCCCCATTCCATAGGTTTTCCACTTGTTTAAACCTATTCTGTTCTATTCTATTCTATTCTATTCTATTCTATTCTATTCTATTCTATTCTATTCTATTCTATTCTATTCAAAACCAATGAAATATCTAATGCTGTCTTTCAGTGATGTAACAAACATTATCTCTTATTTACTGGAAAGAAAACATAGCCAAAGCATCTACACTGCTTTAACTTTCACTGTGGGAAAGACATTGAGCACAGAGTCCCATAGTATGCGTTGAAATCCTTGATGCTATTTCTTCCTGTACTACTCAGCAGTGAACAAGACAAGACATTGTTCCTTGCTGGAATCTGCTCTTTATGTCAATTGCAGTGAGCACAGTATAAGCCTTCATGGCTGTGTCTTTCAGGGTAATGAAACTTTACTGAGTAAATATCTACCTCATTAACCAAAGTAGGCTATTTTATAGGTTAGTTTTTCCACCTATACTTCTTTTGAGGGTCTAGATGGTGCTGTCTTAAATATTTGCAATCAAACAGCCATTTAATATTTGTTTTTGAACTTTCCTAGTGTGTAAACTCTGGAAGCCCTCCTAGAGAATTTTCTCTGTGATTACATTTCATGTTTTACTTCACTTCTTTTTCTTGCTTTGACAGATTTGTGACATGCCCCAGTTTCTCAAGAGTCAGATTTATTTAATATATGTCGATCACTTGACACAATGCTGATTGTAAAGAAAAGCATCCATTAACCTTTCAATTGCTCTGTTAATTGATCTTTTGATTTTGGCTGAATCCATGAAAGTAAGGAGCAAGTAGAATGAATTGATCCACTTCATTTGTAGGAATATGGCATGGCACTATAGCCCACAAAGAGTGGGCAAGTGGTGGCCTCTACAGAGAACTCCTTTAAAGAATGGATTTGTATTCAGACCAACACCAAAGCCAAAGCAAGTGTACCCGACATATAGTTTAGTACTGATCTTCAAAAATATATACAAGTATACAAGTATGTGTCTTCTCCATTAAATATAAAGACAACACTTAATTAAAAACCAACTGATATGAAGTGTTGGGAATTAACCAGCCACATTAGTGGGAATTCTCTAGGAGAACAAATTGACAGAATGAACATGCATTTTAAAAGGTGAATAATTCGATCACTTATATATTAAAAGCCTAGTGGTCCAACAATGGTCACATACATGCTAGGGAGCCCTAGACCCCAAGTAATTGGTTGCTCCATCCATGATGCTGAATTCCTCAGCAGTCAGAATCTGTTACTGAGAGTCACCTGTCACATCACAAAACTGAAGAAACTGAGCTTTGATGACAGTGGAGGAAGGCAGCCACAGCAGCAATGAAATATACGTACCTGTTCAGCAAGATGAGGGCAGGCATCCAAGCCTACTACTTTATCCTCAGATTTCCTAGTATCTGATCCCTAATGTAGAAGGTGCCACCCATTCTTAGTAAGGACCATATCCCCTCAGATAATCATTCATGGAAATGCCCCCACAGATACAAAATAAGGTTAAGAGTGTTTTCTGTGGACAACAGATGTGTAACAATATAGATTTAAGAATAAAAAAGACTGTTATAGAAGAAAACTGCCTGAGTAACAAAAATACAAATTTGAAGCAAAAGTACTTTAATAATTGTAGCAACTCAAAGTATATCAGCTGGAGCCTAGAAGGAGGGAAGTTTGGAGACACCATGTTAGCAGTGAAGTCTCAGACAGTTAAATAAATTTTATGGCTATTAAATGAAAGTAGGGTTGGGAACTATAGGTCCAGTTTGTGTCTTACTAGATGATGCAATCTGTTCACTGAAGTAGGGACCAAACCAGAAATTGCTAAGAGAAGAATGGGTTATTAGCTCAGTTTTAGTTATGAAGAATTTGAGACATAAAGAAACCATTTGGTTACAATTGCCAATAGATAATTTTTTAGCCCATAATAAGCTTATAATTCTGTTCCATATTTACAGAAATTTATTTTTACATTACTGTTTATTACTTTTATGATCATTATTAGTAAATATTACCTTCTCTTCTCACAAAGGCTATGAAGGACAGAGACATACAACTATAAACATCACATTAAGGAGATTCATATATATATATATATATATATATATATATATACATAACCTATATTAGAATAATTAGACATAAAAGTTACATTTATCAAAGTCTAATGCATATACCATAAGTAACATATATGGGAAAAATATCAAATGGTAGCTGTGCTTAATTGAACCACAAGAGGCTTCAAGTGTTCAGCAAGACTAAAGTTCCTAAAATATAGACAGGAGAAGATATCTAAGAAAGTCATTTCTAATCTGAGGCCAGCCAGGAGTGAAGGACACATAGGTTTTCTAATTTATAGGGTTGATGGCATGAATCTGAAAGAAGGCATCATCTAAACTAACCCATGCCTATCATGTTTGCTATTAGAAGAATGTCAACCTAACTATACATATCCAGTCACAGAAATGATTTCTACTTCTGGCCTGAAGTAGAAAATGTCCTGAAGAGGCAACAGAGTGTAGCCTCTCTGAAAACAAGTATAGAAGGATAGAAGGGTTGTTGTTCCTCGGGGGATTCTCCCCAGCCCATGCTTAAGATTCATCAGTTACACTGAAGCAGTTTCACAGAGGATTTATTATTCTTTCTGAAAATACATAAATAGACAACATTAGCATTGGTGTATTTAAAATATCTAGAGTTTTATTACTTAAGGATCTTTAATTGGTAGACAAATGAGTTCAAAAATCCAATGCCTTAGAACAGTTCACCATTGAAATACAGTGAAGCACAGATGTGAGCCACACCCATGTATTAAACTTCTCCAATTAGTATATTGGAAAAGTAAAGGAAGCAAGATGAAATTAATCATGTATTTCATTTGTTGATATATTCATATATATATATATATATATATATATATATATATGAATCATTACCATTATATTATCACAATAAGATGTATTGCTGAGATTTTTCTTACAGGTCTTCATACTTAGTATGGAATTCTGTGACTTTCTACATGTAGCTAGCAGTTTTTAACCCAGACTGGACACATTTACATCTGGAAAGCAACCAAGAAGGCTAGTATATTAGACTGAACAAAGATAGAATAACCTGCCTTACATTTTTGTCTACTGTAGTTGGGTTCTAACATCAAAGCTGACTGTTACTGAAGCTTTCCAAATCCTTCCCAGATCCAAATCCTTTAAATTTTATGTGAAAAACTCAAAATCCAGAAGAAATACAAAAGGAAGACAAAGAAAAGGGAATTGCATTTTTCATTCCATATATTTTGTTATTCAGGTAATGTTTTAGATATTTTATGCTTATTACTCAATTCAGTCAACTATTTGCAGAAAGTTGGTGGCAGATCCATGAGTCTCATTCAGATCATCTGCCTTACCCCACAGGGTGCACTTTGGCCACACTGGTAAAGCACATTCTTAGTAGTGCTTAGTTCAACTCTCAGTAAGTTGTGTGATCACGTACTTTGCAGGCAAAACAAGCAGTTGACCAGATCCTGTAATAGAAAAAAAAATAATAGGGAGATCATTATTTTATTTTATTTTTACTGAAAATACATACAATATACTCTGATTATAATCTCCTCTCCCCCATCTCATCTCAGAACCTCTTTACCTTCCTACAAAGCCAACTCCTGTCTTCTTTTTCTCCGTCTTTAGATAACAAAATGACTCACAGAATCTATGAGGGTGACCATAACTAAGAGTACTAGCAATAGGGAATATGGAACCTGAAACAACCTCCTCCTGTTACCATGCAAGACTTCTATTGGAAAAACTTGAACAACCCAGGCACAAAACTCAGACCCACAGTTCGTCCTGCCTACAAGATGTTCAGGGGTAAAAGATGAAGCTTGTGTGTGTGTGTGTGTGTGTGTGTGTGTGTGTGTGTGTGTGCATGTATGTATATATATGATATACGACATCATATGATATGCGACGTATATCATATGTATATATATATGTATACACACACACACACACACACACACAGATATGCCAAAATAAAACTATGTGAGACAAAAAAATCTACAAAAGTACCATTAACATTGATTTCCTTCTGTTTTGGCTATCTATTACCAGCTTGAGTGTGGTTTATATACTCCATGAGACTTCATGGAGAAAATTAATTTTTCTTTGCAAGTGGTTATCAGCTGATAAGGTTTCTTGGTTAAGGATGGGAGCTTGTGTCCACTTCCCCCTCTCAGTACTGAGACCCCATCAGTCTTGGACCTCTTCATGGTGTCTGTGAGTTCATATGTACATCAGAGCTGTTGTATCTAGAAGATACTGTTTCCTTTGTTTCATCTCAGAGCCTTTCTGACTCCCCTTCTGCACAGTTCCCTGAGTCCTTAAAAGTGGAGTTTGCTGAAGATGTCTCACTTAGGATCGAGTGTTACAAAATTATCCATTGTGTATATCTATATTAGGAAGGAAAGAATTTTTAAAGACATGTTACTTGGCCTGGCTTCTGTTATATCTGAAGTTGAATGAAGAGTAAGTAAAAGAGTAGTAAGGTAAATCTAAGACTTAATCTAGGATTTGCATTCAATACATGAATATGCCTTAAATTCCCTCAGAGATTTTGCGAACATCTAGGAAGTGAGAAGAAGCCAAGAACCTCATCCCATAGATGCCTGGAACCCTAGCATTGGATAGTATAAGTGTATTTTTCTGTACATAGCATAACTATGATAATTTTTAATTTATAAAGTAAGCAGAATAATAGACTGACAACAATAACAATAGAAATTAATAACAAAAGTTATTTAAAATGCACTCATTACTTGTTTTTAGATTTTTCCATTTAATATTTTCAGCCCATTACTTGAGGTAAGTGGAAATCGAGAAAGTGAGGCACAGATGAGAGGGGCAGGGATGGATTGCCTCACCCCGGTCTGAGTGTCTATTACAGAATGCTAGCAAACAAAAACAAGAAACAAAAACAAAAACACAACCAAAAGAAAAAAACAAATCCAAGAATGATGACATATCTGTAATTCTAGTAATTAGGAAGCTCAGACAAGAGCATTGCGATTTGGGGATCAGCCTAGGCTACTTACTTTGACTCTGTCCCACATATGCTTGTGTGAATGTGTACACACTTCACACACACACACACACACACACACACACACACAAAATAAATAAATAGATAAATAAATGAATGAATAAATAAATAAATAAACAAATCTAACAAAAAATTTTCCCAGTGTGAGGTCTCAGAGAACATGCTTATAGTGTTGGGGGTCAGCCAGGCTGCAAGTGTTCTTCAAGCATCAGAAACATGTAATGACAATGCATCTATACCTTTTGTCTTGTTCCTGACCAAACCTCCCTAGGAGACAGAATGCAATCAGTCATAAGTATTGAGATAAAAGACATTCTAAAATCTGAGGGAAACATGGCTAACATTATGTCTTCCCAATTATAAATATATTTGAACTTTTCTTGATGGATACGCATTGGTTTTCTTATTATCAAGAGAAAAACCATGTAGCTACCATAAAATAAATGTATGGAAAATACTTATGTATCTTCTTTGATCTATTAATGTGTTCAATTATTTGAAATGAAACTTACATTTGACTCCATTGCTTTAATTATAAGCACATTGAGCACTGAAAGTAGACTTGGATAATTGTTTCACCATTTGTCACTCATGAAGAATCATTTGGAATGTGTTCCAGTTCTGTGTGAGGAAAATGAAGAGGACATGAATAGGCGGCACCTATTTTTTTGCCTTTCTGAAAGTAAAAGAGGTTGCTACAAAGTAGAGTTGAGTGTGAAGACAGACTGTATGGACAAGGTTGCTTGAACTTCACCCTTGGGTGCCTATGCTTTGCCACTGTGCATACAAGCAGATTAAAGGTATGTGTCTACTAGCATTTAATAATGCTGATTTTATATGGAGTTAAAAAGAAAACAATTAGCCCCTTTGCTCTCTAGGGTAGGTATATGGCTGGCACCAGAAACCATCATTTAACATAGGCTACTTGTGACATCCAATGCTGAAATGTAGTCAGGGGCTCAATAAGATTCCCATAGGAGCTGCAAAACTGTGATCATTTAAAAGTGTAAATCTGATATATCTTTCAAGCATTAGAAACAGACCTTGTCTTTGGCCGCTACCAGGAGAAATGTGTCTTCGCAAATTTCCTCACTACGCTAAAATATCCAGCATTTGGTTAAAGATTTTGAAGCTATGGCTCAAATTGAAATTAGCATACTTGTTGGCACAAAGTTTCTTCTTTCCTGAAAACAGATGCAAGAGCAAAGCTGAAAGTGATAAAAAAAATTCATTTTTCATCAATATAGAAACGCATTCCATGATACTTTTCTCAGTCCTGTTCCTGTCATTCACAGTACACATTTCAGCAATATTTCTTATTCACACATACGAACAAGCCATGGCTGAAGCTCACCATTATAATGGCAAATTGCCACAGCTATGTAACCCAATCTACATCCTGAATGTTTTAGTAATGTAGTGCTTTTGACTACACCAGCCAAACTGCAAACCTGAATAATGGATGTTAACGTTTAGATAAAGTTCAGAAGTGACAGGGCCTGGGAAGAATAGGGTTTGACACTAGTCTCGATCCAGCAAATTATAATATTTTGTTCCAGTTCCCCTAGAGTAGCCCTCCCAACTCTGGAGTTGTTTTGGGTCTGCACCAAGATAGACTGAACAGCTAAAGAAAGATTCATTACTTATCCGGTCCCAAAGGCTGTTTCCCTTTAACTTCTTCCTAAGGGTTCAGTTTTCATTTTTTCTGTCAATGTTGGGTATATTTTTGCTCAATCAATGAACCATTTTAGCCAAATAGGTTACTTGACTATATTTTTTGTTATTGTTCTGATTTTATTGGACTTGATCAGTGCTTGGAGTGAATTCACTTAATCATCTGGGTTTACTATTGGTTTGGCTATTTGGTCTTGTGAGAAGCCCTCCGTAGAGCTAAAAACCAAACACTGTTCATAGAAGATCCAGTAAGCATATGAGGATACCTATGAATATTTATAAATAATCTACCTTTGCCTCTCGCTGTTGCTTCAGTGTTTGCGATGCACTGAGGTAAGGAGTTTGTAAGACCTTTTCCCCTCTGACTGACACAGAGAATCATTGCTGTGTTGCTCTAATTATTATCAGCATCATTATTCAATGTGAACAGTGGAAACTCAAAGAAAAAAAATCCAGGAAGATGATGAATGTTCATTTTTATTCCTTCCCATTTTGTGTAAAAATAAATAAAAATATCATATGAGCAGGTTTATGTCTTCTTAAGTGAAGGTCATGCCAGTGTGCTCGACCACATGGTATATGTTGTGAAACGGAAGAGTGTCTGGTAACTTTCAGTCAGAAGCCTGTCAGATTTTATTATTTCTGAGGTTACTGCTTTACCAAATTCTTCAGAGCTCTTTACTACGCCCACTTCTGTTGCTCCGTCTTTTTATCCTCTTCCTTCTCTATCTTCTCCTCCTCTTTCTCTCCCATTTCCTCCTCTCCCTCCTATTTTATTTTTTAACAAACTTCAAATATACAATATCATTTTCCAGATTATATCCTGGGATGATCACTCACAGCTCATTAATAGATTTTAAAGCAGGTAATCCTGAGAGAAAATCAAAGGTGTGACACCCCTTTGCTTTGGTAATAGATTTTAAGCATCACAATCACAATGTCTGAGCTTGAGGTAATGATAGGGTTAGTACTGTTATACTCCTGAAACTCACACCTGTCTGAGAAAAGTCTATCATGAAGAGACAGTTTAAAAAAAAAGTATGGAAATGAGGGGGATTCATAAAAATGGAAGTCTATTTGGGAATCAGACTGATTGATCTTTCTCTATTTGCACGTATTGAATTTAAAAATTAGTGTTCTATGTGGAAATGAGTCACCTAATTGGAATATTGTTTGAAACAGAATTAGGGTAATCCATGTATGTCAAAATGACTAAACATTAAAGATAATAAGACCTATAGCACAGCAATAAATTTGGTGTTGAAAATCCTTGAACCTTGAAAGAGAAGTGATTCCCTCAATTTACTAGAAAGTACTTGGACCCTAAGAGAAGCTGTGTCTAAAGGGAGCACTATTAATTTTGAAAATTTCCTTTCTACGATAATTGGTATTTCAGGTGGGTGGCAAATTCAATAAACATGTTCAACATTAGTTCAGATGGCAACTTAGCTCAATAAACATGTAAGGAGCATCTAGTGCTAGACACTGAACTCGGTGCCTAGGGCTTACAAAAGCATGATATGCCACCTCTACACCCAAAGACTTAACAGTAGCTCCCAGTTATATCATCAGGTTTTGGTAGTTAACTCAGTATTTTTCTTCAAATGAAAAATACATTGTACAAAGGTAAAAATCATCATATAACTTTAATCTCATAAATTATAATCTAGATTTAGTTTTTGCTTGCTACTGATGTATTTATTCACACACACAATATTTTTGTTTGTTTGGTTTGGTTTGGTTTCTTTTGTTTCATTTTGGTGTGTTGAGACAAGGATTCTCTGTGTAACACTGGCTGTCCGAGAATTCACTCTGTAGACCAAACTAGCCTTGAACTCACTGAGACCCACTTGCATCTACCTCCTGAGTCCTGGGATTAAAAGCATGTGACACCACCTGGTTATTTTCTATTATTTCATTATTTTAGTGTTTATGAAAAACTCTGCCTGTGGTGAAAAGAATCCTTGATTAGGCAAGAGATCATATCTCAAACTATGATCTGGTCAGGATCTGGATATACCCTGAATTATAGTATAATCTGGCTGGAACATGCAGATACCCTTAGATACCTTTAATCCCTAACAATGAAGGTAAAGTTAGTTTGTAGAAGGAAGCAGCCATGTTTGAAATCAATGTCTAACTGTGGGCAGACAAAGTGATGAATCAGACGAAGATTTTACAGAATGAGTCAGAGACAGGATATGCTCAACTCTTATGAGAACAGAAGAGGAAGAGAATAGATTGCATAGAGGCAAGAATCTTCCAGTCATAAACCTATTGATAGTTAAAACAGAAAAGGAAGCACTCTGGGCTTAGCTCAAGCAGTATATAGGCACAACTTCAGTACAGCTCACATCTCTTCACTTCATCTGAGAAAATAAAAGGAATATTCACACTGTGGGTTGTGACATTGGTTGTAATACATAGTTCAAGCCCTGCTTTAGTCAGGGATATTTAGTTTTGTAATACATGAAATTTGCCTAGCTTTACATATATATGATATGTTCTTTGAGATACACCTCTTTTTATATGGGAAATAAATGTAGCTATCAGTCACTTCCAAATTGATGAAGCTACACTTTAATATATGGCATCACATATGCAGTAAAGGAGATTTTATATTGTTAATTCAATTCTTTGATACTTTTGGTCATAACATGAAGCTTGTCATTCTTTGGGGTTTTTATAAGCCAATAGATAATGTCCAATACTTACTGTAAGAGGACCTTAGCTGGAAGATATTTTTAAAAGACTTTTGAAGTAACATTTTACTTGGATGTGTGCATGTTGGTATAAGGATCTGCAGCTTGCCACAGTATGCTTGTGGAGTGCAGAGGTCACCATACTGGAGTGGATTCCCATGTCAGAGATCAAACTCAGTTCCTCGAGCTTTGAAACAGGTACCTTTACCATAGAGTTATCTCAATGGCTCTGAAAACAAAACAAAACAGCAAATGAACAAAAACCCCTAAAACAAAACATGCCGAAATTACATATTGCCATCCATTTGAATGTATATGAGAAAACATGTTCCAAAGCTATGAATATATACTTAGGCTATAATTACATTATGACTACAATAGAAGTCACTATATAAGTATATGGTGCACAATATATATCTACCAGCTCCCAAATAATGGCAACAAGATTTTTTGTTAGCTTATGAAAGCTTGGTTTTATAGCTTAGGCTTCTTCCCAAATAACTCCCAAATCAAATTAGTCTGTTTATACTAATCTATATTCTGCCATGTGCCTTCTAAGTCCCTGTATATCTAGCTTCCTCTGCATCTGACTAGTGAATCTCTCCTACGTATCTGATTGACAAAACTCCCACTTAAGACTCTTTTTCTGAGTTTTTAACTCTTCCAGGAAGTGCCCTCTATCCCCCTCTGGCCTAGCTTTTCGACATTCAGTCTTAAGAAAGTGAGGAAGGGCAGAGAAACATTTTCACACAGTGTACAAAAAGATTCTCTCAACATATACTCATGTCACAGATGAGGGAGGAATGTCAAATTCACAAAACTGAAAATGGTTTGATATGCTCATTGGAGAAAACTATCATGGAGTGGACTGAAGACAGAACTTATAGAGCCCAGTACTTTGGAGGCAGAGGCAGGAGGAGAGCTATGAGTTTGAGCCCACTCTGGTCTATGTAATGAGCTCTGCGACAATGAGAACAACATAGAGAGACCTTGTCCAAAAATGAAAAGAATGTTAATTAATGTTAATGCCTATTCTGAAAATTTTGGAGACTCTTGGTGAAGTCCTAAGGTTCTCTGTTTCTTCTCCTTCAGATTCTAACTAAACAAACAGTCAACTTTTTTTTTAAACAGAGCACACTAATATCTCATAAGATCAGGTCTAGTGGCAGAGAACCCAGAGACATGAAACCCTCATTCTATTCAAATCACCAAGAAAAGAAATATCTCAAATTGATGAAATTTCACCCATGTGGAGTAGAGGCCCACATGCTTTCAGTGACAAGACAGGATAAATTGTTGTCATTGAAGAAAGACTGCAAGAGCTGTCCTCTGGGAGGAATGCTCTTAAATGCTGTCTTCTGTACTCAACAGCTTTAGAAAAGAAATGAACGCAGAGTCATTTGTCATTGGTTACCTGCTCATGACCTGCACAGGATCAAGATTGCTGAAGTTCTAGGATGGAGGATCACAAAGTTCTACCCTTTTCTTAGGAGTCGTTGGTGGCTGACAGCTACAAGTGTTTCCTAGTTTCTTTTGTGTTACTCTGATAAATACCTCAAGCAAAAGTAACTTAGGCTTTACTTGTCTTAGTGCTTCCACATTACAATCCATCATCGGGGAAACCAGGACAGAAACTCAAGCAGTAAATAAAAATCACGGAGCAAGACTGCTGGCTGGCTCAGCCATTGGCTTGTTCAGCTAAATCTCGTATGCAGTCCAGACCTTTGAGCCTAGGGATGGTGTTTCCCACAGTAGAGTGGGCTGTCAATCAAGAAATATGTCACAGACATAGTCACAGGTGGGTATGTCTATGCAATTTCTTGATTGAAGTTCCCTCTTTCTAGGTTCTACCAACTTGAGAATAAAAATTCATCAACATAGAGAGGAAGAAGAGTCAACCATGTGGATTCGTAAGCTAGCAAAAGAGAGAAGCATGAAGTTGGGAGGGAGACATATTAGGCAGTAGCAGAGAATGTTGGGAAAGGGGGGACTTTGGATAATATGCTCAAAATCTACCTTATAGATCCGGACAGGCTTTCTGTCTTGATGAAAAAGGACTGAACCTCTGAAACTGTAAGCCAGCCTCAATTAAATGTCCTTTATAAAGGTTGCCTTGGTCATAGTGTCTCTTCACTATAATGGAAATCCTAACTATGACAATTGTTTTGTAAAAGTACCATGATGTCTGTCATGTCAGACCTAAAAGAGATTTAAGGAAGAGATGTGTTTATGTTTTATGAGGCAATCGTAAAAGTGGATTCTTTTATTAGCCTTTCATTCTGGTAGAAATGTTATTTAACAAAGCCACCAATAAAAACACCAATAGTAATTACGTTCTTCATAGAATAATTTCTAGGCACACAGTTAAGAAAAATTTGACTTGGGAAAGCCCTTTAAGCATCATTGAACATTTCTATCCTAAACACCTGAGAATGGGATTTTCTGTTATTCAAAGACACCAATGTTTATCACTGCTCCCAGCCTTGTAACCTCAGAGGCAGGCAGATCATTGTTGTCTATTCTGAGTTAATTCTGTATAACTCAAACATCATGAATGTGTAAACGGTAAACAACTGACTGCGAGCAAATGCATGCAATTCTTAATCTAGAGCCATTTATTTTGTTGTAGCTTTTTGTTTTGAGAAATCGTCTATTTCCTTAACACTTTGCTATTCTCCTCTAACCCTGATCACTTGTTCAGACTGACACCTACAAAAAGCTTTAACTTTTTGCCAGCTTCTCACCAAAATACATGGAAAGGGATTTCCATGTAAATTGAACCCTTTTAGACCCTTTAATATTTTTCTTCTTTCCTTTTTTCAACTAATTACTCTTAAGTTTTTGTTTCTCTGTAAATGATCTGAAAGTTTTAAGCAGACTGAACTTTTCTACTGTTTTGTGTGATCTAAGAAGTCTCCTAAAAGAAAACAAATATACCCAGAGACTATGCAAGTTGCTAAGAACCTCAGTTTATCACTTTATAAAGCTATATATTTGCCATTCCAACTGCGCTATCATTAGGGGAAAAACTACTTATTCTAGAACCTCTTGTATTTAGTTCTGTCATTAGAATATGAACTTTTAAACAAAAAAATGCAGTACAGTATTGGTAAACAGTAAAGGCAGCACATATCCAAGAGTGCTCATATTTATGGCATGTGAAGTTGCACAGAAGAGGGCTTATTTTATATTAGTCTTTTGTATTTTTACATTTGACTGATTGAGTCAATGGAAACCAGCCCTAATTGTTGCTTTATAGGCAAACGATGGTTTCCATCACTGGCACATACTGAACCAAGCCTTCAGGGAGTAAAACGGGGCTGGCCTCCTGTTTTCTGTTACTCTGCAAATCAAAAAAAGATTGGTAGTTCTGATGAATCTTTTATTTCTTTTGGTTGCCTACACAACACTCTGCCAAATTACTTTACAATAAATAATAAAAGTCAATGAGAACTATGTGTTTATTCTCGCCACCAATCCAAATAAAAGATTTTTGGTAAATGAGTTATTTCAAATAAAGCACTGAGTTTGAAGAAAATTATTAAAAGCAAATTTGCCTTATAGTTTCATGGTAATAGGATGCATAACACTGTAGAATAAGTTCAACTCATGGTGATGTTGTTTTAAAGATTCTAGAACAATCTTACGGCAAAAAAAAAAAAGCAATTCTAAACGTATTACTTTATTGTACAAAATGTCATTTAATGGATAAAACTTACCATTAGGATAGCATGATGTATTCAGATTCTCCATAATACTCGACCTCAGAAGTCTAATTCATTGGTTATGCTAGAATAACATTGTTTTAAATCTACTAAAATAAAGCAAGCATTAGACGCTAAATGAGAAAAGACTGCACTTAATATTCAGCAGAGCTTAATGTTGCCATACACACTTTCTCAATGGGAAAATACATCAATGAGCTCACTTTTATGTAAGAATGTGGGGAACATCAAAGTCTGATTACTAGTAAGTACATGTCTACTTCTCTTCAAAACACCATTCTTTGTACCCACTGTGGTTCTTATGGGTTCCTTGCCATTACTGGTCACTGTCCTTATTTTCACTTATAAAGAAGTCAAGATGGGGAGTGATTTAACCATTAGCCCATGATAGAGGATGCCTGTGCCTATGCCAAGATTAGCTCATCATAGGAATGACTTTATGTCAGAAATCTAGGACTGCACCTCTTTGCCTTTCTGTTGAGAGTGGTACCATAGACCCACAGAAGCTTGCTGACCAATATAATGAGCAAATGTGACATCTGGAAGCTATTTCGATCTTGCAAGACATTAACGCAAGTGTATTTGGGTAA
The DNA here is from genome assembly GCA_964023405.1 of Apodemus agrarius. Classification (NCBI taxonomy): domain Eukaryota; kingdom Metazoa; phylum Chordata; class Mammalia; order Rodentia; family Muridae; genus Apodemus; species Apodemus agrarius. Next base: position 4,045,345 of record OZ030027.1, on the reverse strand, counting down.
TTAATTGATTTAGCACATTTAAGGGACGTTCCTTCTCAATTACAATGCTGATTGTAAACTAATGGCTCAGTCAAGAAGCCATGCATTTTCCATAGCTAGGGGTGCTGTTGCACTGGTTCCTTTTCCCTTTTGGACAATGTAGGCACTTAAGCTGGGGCTTAAGCTGTAAAATGTGTCTTAAAATGCCAGTCAATGGGATACTGGATAACTTTCTAGAAATTTTCAAAAGATCTGCTCCCAATACATTAAATTATATGGCTTCAGATGTATTTAGTTATTTTGCTTTACTATTATAGTGACTTGCCTCACCTAATAATTCAAACACCTCTTAAATTACCAAACAACCATTAGGATATGCACAGATTCTGTAAGACGAAGGTTACAAGGGTACTTTACAGAGTAAAGAATTTTTAGAACTGAAAAGTCTTCCTCTGTTGCGGGAGATATTAAGAAGGATTGGCAAGTTCCCGTGCTACACCGAGCTACTCTCAGATCCAGAGGTCTCACCAGCCAGTTCTTATCTCGTGAAGATTCTCTGACTCAGAACTCCAAACATTTCTCCACCCAGCTAGCTACGTCCCCACTGGTGGGTCGTTACCAAGCCTACCTCAAGCTTCAAAACCCTCATGGCCTTTTGTGGTGTACATCTGGCAAACCCATACTTTGCCACAGTACCTTTCTCTCTTGAACCCAGTCAAACTGCCACATGAAGGAAAATGCCATGCAAACATAGTTCAGAAACAATGATAACGCAATCGCTGGGTACAACAACAAGAATCCAAATCTTGTAAGCCATATTAAATCTAAATTCTCTGGTGGCGAATCCTGGAGGATTCGCCATATAAGCTAGGAGACACTAGTAGCTACATCTTACCCTCTTGCTATCTCATTCAAAAAACCCCTAACTCTCTCTAGCTTCCTTTCTTCCACTGTCCAACCCAGAAGTCTCACCTACTCGCCCAGTAATTGATCCCTTTATTCATTAGGGAATGGTTCACAAGAAGTCCCCTGAGTATGACTCCTTCCAGACAGCCCATCTTGGGAAAGCAGAATTAACATTAAAATACAACAGTACCAGGGCCACCCACAACATTTCTCTATTATGTATTAAATGATCAGTTTACTGAGAGACAAAGTGGTATGTGGAATTCAGGCCAGTGCTAAAATGGATGTGAATGAACCGAGCAAAACATAATAGCAACATTAGCTCCTGAGTCAGAAAGAGTTAAACAAACTTATAGAAGCTGGAGTGTTTAAATGAAGTAGAAAATAACTGTAAGATAAATAAATAGAGAGTAAAATATTCCAAAATATGCAGTTATGGATAGAATTAGAACAACTTTCTAAGGGAATTATGAAAGTCTTAAGAATATCAGACATTGGGAAAGTGTCCTATTTTGTGTTCAGTCTGATGTTTAAATGAAATAAAAAGCGCAATTAGGCAAAATTATGGGAAAGCTACTATTTGCTCATGTGAGGAGTTGTGAATATCCAGAATAAGCCAAGCACAAAGGGTCATTATTTGTTTGAAGACATGAACAAATAATTGTATGAAAATATAAGAGAAGGCAGAAACTTAGTGCTGGGAACCTCTTCAGCAGAGAGTGACAAGGGGACAATGGAAGTTGAGGAGAGTCTACAGAGAACAGGTTTGCTGACAGGCAAACCTAGACAAGGTAAGAGAAAGGAAGTAGAAGCCAAAGTGTTGAGTTCCTCCTCATACTTCATTATGTTCATTCTGATGAATTCATCCATTCCAGAGTTTGGGCTTACATCAGAATTAGTCATTTTGTCTCTTTTTGTTGTTGCCATTGTTGTTGTTGTTTTTAATCCAGACTTTAAAATGGACTATTTGAAGACAATCTATCACACCTCCACCATAAATCAGAGGGAAACAAAAGAATAAGACACACATATGGACAGTGAACATCAGTTTACTGTTATTATTCTAATATAGTTGGGAAAGTTATTTGTATCATTTTAGGTAGCAAGTATAACTCTGTGTAGAAGACTAGAGTACCAAATAGTGAAAGTGATTTAGAGCAAGGATGTATTTAAAAGAAGCATGTGTGTGAGCCTTAAGGATTTTTTATTGACAATGTGAAGAATCTACCCCCATGTTAGTGAAGTTCAGTGTTAACGGACATGTTTCTCAGAGGATGAGGCATGCTTATGACCAGGTTACCCATAAGTCCTTCCTCCTGCCTCACTGCCCTTACCTACACTTCTTTCCTCCTCCCTCACTGCCCTTATGTATACCTCCTTCCTCCTTCCTCACTCCCCTTACCTACACCTACTTCCTTCTTCCTTGCGGCCCTTACATACTCCTTCATCCTTCCTCAGTGCTTTGCATGCCTTCCCTTCTGCCCAATTGTATCATTTTCTTCTAAATGGCCACATTTAGCTATATAAACTTGTTCTCCATGCTAATGATGCATTTGTAGTTCTCCGTTCACAATCTTTTGTTCTTCGTTTTTGATTAGTTCAATACTTGGACCTTTAACAGGAAGCAAACTTTTAAAGGGCATTTCCTTGTCTTTCTGTAAGAAGTGAGAGAGTTCAAATATAACTGGAATGTAGTATGCTTTAAACAATATTTGTTTAGGGTGTGGTTATTGACAGAACTAGATCTTAAAGGATCAATGGTATTTTGCTGATCCGCTAGGTAGCTATTCTATAGCTGCATTCAAGGGCAATATTTTTCCTGTGTTCAGGGTAAGAGAGTGGGAAATAGAAAAAAAAGTAAGTAAAAAAGGTGAGTCACCTAGTCACAAGAATAGTGGAGAAAATAAAGCAGGCTAGAATGGAGGCGACTTGTTTCATGAACATTGAGGTTTGGATTCTGATTATATTTAATACCATAAGTTGAAAAATAATGCATTCTCATCAAGCTGTCAACAAAGAGAAATAAAAGAACAATCTTGCCATAAGAACTGTGACATGGATATATTAAATAATGGAGCACTATTGAATAAATAGTACATATGCACATTATATGACATAGCCCTAGCGGTACTTCTTAAAACCAAAAGTATTAATTAGCAAAGTATAAGAAAGATTTCCAGGAGGCAGTGATGGTGCACACCTTTAATCCCAGCACTTGGGAGGCAGAGGCAGGCGGATTTCTGAGATCAAGGCCAGCCTGGTCTACAAAGTGAGTTCCAGGACAGCCAGGGCTATACCGAGAAACCCTGTCTCGAAAAAACCAAATCCAAAAAACAAACAAACAAAAAAAAAGAAAGAAACATTGCCAGGATGCCTTTTTATCAGATCATATAATAATCCAAGCAATACATATTAAGGGTCTGAACTTGAGGTCAGGTAGAAAAGAGGAGGCATATTCAAAAAGACCATAAAACCCCATGGTGATTGCAATCTGGTGTCAAGGTTGATTAGGAGGATGTTTTGCACAATCTAACAAACTATGGTGCTTTTCCATAATTGAAGTAATGGTTTGGGCAATATGACACACAGAGATGCTTTGTGTTGTCCCTGTCTTAATAGAGTAGAACTCTGAGAGTTTACTCTGTATTACATGCACCATATAGCATATATATAAGCATACAGACATACATACTCAGAGTCATGCATATATAGTATAAATGCAAAAACACTCATACAAACATCCATATCATATACATGCTTAAAAACACACCCTATATGTATGTACCTCACATACACACAGAAATATCACACTCATGCACATTGTACATACACACATACATATTCCTCACACTTCCAATAATTATTAAGTTTTATAAGGAACACAGTGGGAAGAGTTTAGAGAGGAAGAGGCTACCACTACCTGACACGTAAGTCACTGATGGAATTTATTGACAGATGATATGCCTATTCACAATGGGATCCAGGCTGTTTTGCACAAAGTTTTATTTATAGAGAAAAAACAACCCCGGGAGGTAGGAAATTGGGAGACCCTTCAGAATTTACCAGAGACTTGGGAGGTGAGACTCTCAGGACTCAAAGGGAGGGACCCTAGATGAAATGCCCTACAGCTGGGAGAGGGAACTTGTAGAGTCCACCTCTAGCAGCAAGACAGGGCATAAAGTAAGGGATAGGTTTGCTATCCCACAGTCAAAAGTCTGACCCATAATTTTTCCTGAAAGAACTGCAGGAATGGAAATGGAGAAGAGCCTGAGGAAAAGAAGATCCAGCAACAGGGCCAAAGTGGGACCCAGCTCAAAGAGAGGCCTCAAGGCCTGACACTATTACTGAGGTTATGAAGTGCTCACAACAGGGGACCTATCATGACTGCTCTCCAAAAGACCCAACAGGCAGCTGAAATAGTCAGATGTAGTTATTTGCATCCAACCAGTGGACAGAAGCTGCAGATCCCTGTGGTTGAATTATGGAAAAGCTGGAAGGAGCTGAGGAGGAGGGTGACCCTGTAGGAGGACCAGCAGTTTCAACTAACCTGGATCCCTGAGATCTCTCAGATACTGAAACACCAACCAGGCAGCATATAGCAGCTTATATGAGGCTTACATATACAGTAGAGAACTGACAGGACTGGGTTTAGTCAAAGAAGATGCAACTAGTCCTTGAAATAAAGGAAGGAAGGAAGGAAGGAAGAAAGAAAGGAAGGAAGGAAGGAAGGAAGGAAGGAAGGAAGGAAGGAAGGAAGAAAAAGAGAGAGAGAGACATCTCTTGTCTCACTCAAAGGGAAGGAAATGAGGTGAAAAAGGGTTCTTCTGTGCATCATATGTGTAGATGTGGAGCCCAGAAGCTCAGGGAATTTGTTCTGGACAGCCTTGAGTTCTTTAGTGATAGGCACAAACATATCCTAATACTCATCTACTCTTGGACATAGATTCATGAGAGAAATCTGTCTTTCCTTTTATTTTTTTATGTAATGTTTGTCAGATTTTGGTGTCAGAATTATTCTTGATTCGTAAAAAAAGGTTGAATTGACTTCCATCTTTTTTTTTGTGCTCTGGAACAAATTAAACAGAATGGAGTTTACTGGATCCTTTTAAGTTTAAATATTCCTTTAGTAAAGCAACCCCTAGAGGACTTGGGGGTCATTTAAAAATGCAACACAAAGTGTTATATTGTCATTGATTTACATTTCTTATTCTTTTGCTTTTTAATTCTACTGCTTTCTCCCTTTTCTTAATCATGTATTAGAAAAAAACTGTGTTTATTCCCAATAATCCACAGAATCATTAATTCTGTTTTTCTGGATGTTAGTCTACTTAATTTGTCTTTTGAAATGATTTGTATGTTTTGTTTTATTTTCTTAGTCATCTTTTGATAATTCTTTCTTATAATTGTATGCTTGTTCAAAGCTGGGAAGGTTTCTCTGAGTGTCAGCTTTTGCCACTGACTGGAATTGATTATTTTGGTTTTGCAAGATACATCCTCATCTATTTTTTTCATTTGTGTTTGTATTCTAAGTCTTGATAGCTGTTGTAAATAATGGAGGCTCAAATGGTTCTATAAGGACCTGGAAGGGTTTCTGTGTATGGACTTACCTAGTTCATGTTGAGATTTCCCTTTTGCTTTACTTACACTTTTCAAACTCTATTACTATTTCCTTTATTGGTGCCTATTGTTAAGTGAATTCTTTTTTGCTTTCATTCTGCATATATCTGAGAGTTTATGATAATACTTAAAAAACTATAAGTACTATATATAATTCAATTTCTTGTCTTAAATTTTAGCTGTCTTAATCATAAAAAGTTGAACCTTTATTGTCCCCAAATATGAAGTTGAAAAATGGAATAACTTGAAGGTAAAGAATGGCAAGTGAGGGGGACTTTCAATAATTACTAGAATTTATTCTGGTTTCTAGGAAATGAAGTAATCTATTCTTTACACAAATTTTTCTTTTACCCAACTGCGAAAAACATGAATGAAAAAAAGATTATGGAAGAAAAAGAGAAATATAACTTTTTCTCATGTGAAATAAGAAACTAACCTATTTTCTTATGTTTGCTATTACATTAACTACTTAGACATAAGACCTATGATTATTCTTTGTTATTAAATTATGCTTTATGTTATTTGTAGACTTCTAAGAATAAATTTCTATAGATTTAATAGTACTCTGTAGAAAAAAGTAGCCTTTAGACACTTTATTATAGTAAAATACTAATGGCAGCCCTAATCCTTTGTTTTTCATATTTAAATTCAAATTAATCATCAGTTTTATCATTGATTGATCTGAGGACTCTTTTATCTGGAAGAAGATGTCATATTTTCTGGCCTATTCCATATAAAGTTACAATTTTTGTTGCATTCCTGCAAAATTCTTGATCATTTCCCTAATGATATCATTTATCTATCCATTTTCTTCCAGTCTTTAAGGAAGTCATCTAAGTATCATTTTGTTTCTCTGGAAAGTGTTGAAAAAACTTTGTTTTTGTAATACACATTTTTTTAGCTGTCTTACAGCTCCCCCATCTATTGATTGTTGATTAGGGGTATCTCTAGCCCTAGGTAGAATACAGTCTATAAGGTAAAAAATATGATTTATAAATTTAAAACTTAAAACTGAGCCTATATTGAGACTGATTTTGAAATGTAAACTTTAATAAGTTCTTTTAATTGAAAATATCCCCCTTGAGATATAAAAGTAAACAAATGAGAGGGTGAAATAAGCCTTGATATGAAGTGAGTTTCCCCAAACAAATAAGAATGGCTTAAGAAATATGTAGCTACTCTCAGACTTTTCTGCTTGTTTTTGTGATCTTTAGTCCTTATCTTTGATCTAGGATTAGAACTAATTCAAGCACACAAAAACACCTAAGAGAGAAACTGTGACATGTTTGAGCATCCTAGAATCTGCCTTTACTGCTCTGGTCAGACCTTCATTTGACCTAGAATTTTTCTACTTATATAGGTTAAGTAAGTATATAAGGGGCATCTCTGGTATTCTTATTTTTTCTAAGCTTGACATGACCTTTGCCATCATGACTTTGAGTGTCTTGGTGGCCAGCAGAATACCTCAGTCCAAAAGTTTGTTCTATGATTGAGATTTGAATCAGGTACTAGGGGTTCAGAAGTAAGCTCTTAGAACAACTTTCAAAAATCAAAATGGATCTTCTTCTATGGATAGATTAGAATACATAACATTTTATATGTTTTAGACTTTTGTAGATATTTTCTTTTGGCAGCATCAAGAAGTAGATATTTACTCTTGTAGCCCACCAATCAGCAGGCTGTCCCGTAAACTTCTCTCAAAAGCACTTAACCCTCTTTTTTGCATTCTTGCATGAAAAAGATGATGTATTAGAAAGCTTCAAAGATTACAAAGAGTGATCAGCACTGTTTTGCCAAAGCACCCATCTTCGGTGTTTCTGAAGACTCTTTTCTCTACCAGTTATTCTTTTGCCCAAGATACAGTGGTTCCTCCTTGCTTTTCTAATGATGCAGCTGCTCCTCCCTGCCTTTGAGTTTGCAGACTGTCATCTCAGAACTGTCCCCTGAACTTCATCATGTCCGAAGACAGGCCTTCCTTCCACCTAGAAATCACCACTCATCTCAAAGACTTTTCTGTTCAGAAAATGGCAAAATTTCAGAGCAGTCCAGTCTCTTAGTTAGGGTTTCTATTGTTGTAACAAAACAATTGAGAAAATGCTTTATAGCTGTATCTTATGGAAACATTTCCTCAATTTGGTCTTCTTCTCTGATAATCCTAGCTTGTGACCAGTTGAAAAAAAAACCCTGCCAGTATACCCACCTTCCCATATGCTGTACTTAATTTTCTTTAAGCTAGTAAAGAATACTTAGTACCTCTTCTGTATTCAACAACTTTTAAATTATTCTTCTAGATTTTGGACAAGAGGGGGTGTAAAACTAAGAAAAAATGAAGAAAGAAAAGTAGAAAGAGGGAGGAAAAGAAAGGAAAGGAAAAGCAGTATTTTGAGAGATTATGTTCTATCATAATGTTAAATCATATTCAAGAGAAAAAATATGGTCAACAATCTCAGAATACAAAAGAAAGTTTTTTATATAAGAAATGAAAAACTAGTCAGATGACTTAGATTTGTTTTTGTTTTATCCTGTTGGTTGAAAATAGTGAAAGTTTTGGGTTTTGTTTATTTGTATGTTGATTATATATATGAACTCTTCTTAGAGAGATATGTGGGGTTACATTAACTCTCACTGCCTTTGCTAGGGCAATACCTGGTTTCCTAGGATCCCATATAATGTGATACCAGCTATTTCTGCTGGACCGATTCTCCTGTTGCCTGTGGTAGCAACACAAACATCAAACATGTAAGTGTAGCTCTCAGTCTTCATAAAAGAAGCTTCTCTTTGCAGCAGAGGAAGATCATTATAGCTACCCATGACTACTCAAAATGCAGAAACCAACTGATGAAGAACCCTGCTTCAGAGATACAGCTATGTTAAAACGCTCATACCTAAGGCTTAAGGAACATTATGTAAGATGTTACAGAGAGACTGTGAGGGACAGAGAACTGGGAAGTCTTCTGTGAGATTGGGTCTCCAGGAAAATGACACCCATGAAGTCTCAACCATAAGGCTGCCTAAACAAGACCAGAACAGTGATGACACCAAGAGATGCGCCAATGTGGAAGGGGGAAATAGGACCGAGCACATAGATAAAGGGCTCCAGGACATTCACAAGGCTGAGAGAGTATTTCCCTCTGAAGAGTCCCCAGTTGGTTTTCCAATACCTGTGTTAAGCTCAGAAAGCATACACATACAAGCAACACTAAGTGGACTCATCGAATTGTAATTTTATATTTATCTATTTTCATACAGCAATAATACATAAAGAAAAAGAGGCTATAAACTTGGTAGGAAGTGTGGGTAGAATGGGGATTGTGAAGGGTTGGGAGGAAAAGAGAAACCATCAAGAAATGGTTTAAAATTAAAATAAGAAAAGTAAAAGAAATCTTTAAAAATATACCAATTCTAGTGCCCCCTCACAAATAGAAGATGTATACGGTGCAATTACATCCATATAGTAAGATCCAAGGAGGGTATTATGGTTAGATTTTTATATCTTATATTATTGAATTCATATTAAATCACTAAAATTGTGTCTAACAAAACAAGAAATGTCTGTAATGATTCTGGTAACTTTTTATTGTATCTTGAAAACCCAAGCTTAAAGACTTTCTTGACAAATAAGAATCAAAAGGGAAAGGATTTCATTTTTTCACAGGTTACAAGTGTGAACAAATTGTGGAAGAAGCCTTCCTTGCTAAAGGTTATAAACATTCTGGCCTAACATTTCTATTGCTATTCATGTCCCTAATATAGTAGGACAAGTTCAATCTAACTTAAAGGCTCATTTTTTTCCTGGTTTGTAGCTTTGGTCATCATTTCTTAGTAAGTTTGCTAATAATCTGTCTGGCTGCCTTGATGGCTGACCTTCACAATAATGAAAATGAGATTACAATTCACAGGGAACACAGGTCACAAACAAGCATGCCTCTGACCATATTGGTAATATCAGTCATCATGTTTTTCTGTATTTTGTTACCATTTTAGATGCCTTAAATTGTACTTCAAGGTTTTAATCGAGTATAGGGTATAAAGAACATTTCTATGTTGGTTGTTTGGTATAAAATTTTAATAGATTTAGTTTGTCTTCCTACTATATAACCTATATTGCAGTGCTGATGTGAATATTCCAGACCCATGATTCCTTAGCCAGATTCTCTCATCCTCCATGTAACAGAAGGGCAAAAAACAAACAGGACGTATGAAGAAGCACTCAAGCTCCCTTTCTGGATGGTTATGGACATTTGTGAAGAATTAAAATTGTATTGCCAAGAAACATCATCCACCATTGTAAGACAAATAATTGACAAAAATGCAAAGAAAACAAACACACAAATTTGGAAGCAAATCAAAGTAGCAACCCCTCCCCCCCCACACACACACACCAGGTGTTTTCCATAGCCTGATAGTTTTTTAAACCTTTCGTTGTCTGGCAGAATTTACAGGTAGGAGATCAAAAGAGCTATATCAGGAAGCTCTGAGGAGAAAACGGGAGAGAGAGATTACACGGTTTTAAGAACAAGTTAGAAACCCAGAGGAAATGGTCAGTACAATTATGAAATGACACACTAACATGGTTAGTTCAGCAGGTAGATACGCAGACAGTTCCATGGCAACTCCCCAGCAGATAAAGGTCCTTGAGATGATCAGATTACAAGGTTGATGTAGCTCCATCTCAAGGACAACCCCGGATGAGCTGAGTACACAGACCTCAGTTAATTAGGCATACTATTTTGTCAACCTTTAGCTTCTCATCTTAAAAGTCTGAGTTTGTGATTGCTCATCAGTTATGTAAAACAAAGTACTGATTTGAGTGCCTTGAAGCGTCTTTGTCTTTTCTCTGTCAAGACCCTTGAAATGCTGCTGCTAAGAATGATGGAAATGAAGACTAAACATGACCTAAGAACAGAGTGGGCCTAACTATACATCCCAAAATACAGCCACAGATAAAAGGCAACAAAATGAACCGAAAAGACAACCATGAATAAATTCATAGGGCTTCTACCCAACCATCTCAGAAAACTACAGGTGGTTAATAGTTTAGAACGTTAGAGAGAAAACTGGGGTCATGACAGAATATATCTTACAGAATTAGTGGAGGAGCATGACTGACTATGATTTAAATTTTTATAGGCTAGACTCTTGCCCTTAATCAAGTACTCCCATGTGTTAACATTTAAAAGTACAGCTGTACACCTAAAAATACCTGTAATTTGAACATTCTATACATGCTTTCAGCTATAGAATAATGCTCTGAGACCAATTTTAGTTTGCATAATCATTCTAAATTTAGCACTAGAATGTAGGGCAAGTAGTCATGTCACCAGACAGGTATAAGAACTGGCAAGGTTCAGTGAGCTCAGAGCCTGGAATCTCAGAGATCTGAAATAGACAGGGGTAGAGCCACTTTTCTACCTGTCCCTGGATCTGCTTTGGAATATGTGACCACGACACCCTACTGAGAAGACCACAGGCATTAAGTCACATAAAGTAGCACTTGGAGTCCTTCTTCAAATGTCACCAATGGGAAACATCCACTTCCTAAATCCCACCCCACTCCTCAAGGCTTTTATAGTCTTTGTCCACATTGGATAAAGCAAACAAGTTATTTCATCAAGGATGGTCTGAGAGGGGCTGTGTTTACTGATCTGTAACAAGGATACTGTGACAATAGCAGATGAAAGACATGGGACCCCAGCTCCTCAGACAAGCCACCCAAACCTTCTCAATTCTCCTCTAAAAGCTGCAACACTTCCAGCATTCCTGGCTGGACTAGAGACTCTTGGAACCTATTTTTCCCCAGCTCCACCTTGCCCTCTCTGGGCTTGTTTGACACAGAGACATCTGACACCCTAGAAGGAAGCTGGCAGACAGCAGGATTTGGTCCAAGAAACCATTTAACTTTTTAATAGAACATCGTACAACTAAACAATCCAAATCAACAAATTGCACATACCACTGTTTGTTATATGAGGATGTTTTTTAAAGTATATATTATACATATATACATATAATGTATATTGTGTATTAAACCATTGATAGATGAAAAACAAGCACAAAGCTATCTCACATCTCATTTTCCTTCCACTGAGACAGCAATCAGGCATCCCTTACTTACTTACTTACTTACTTACTTACAAGGTTTGAAATTCCCCACCCAACAAAAAGGTACCCATTTCCCTGGATGGGATAGATAACATGGGAATGAAGTATGAACCAAAATTTCTGGAGTTAGTGCCCCAGCAAAGTATGACAAACCATGGACTGGGAACTGCAAGAAGGCTACTATTTCTTGCTTAGAAGGAGGAGAAAAGAGTGGGACCTACATAGAATGCAAATGTTCTATAAGGAAGGACCAAAACGTTGCTAGCTTGACTGTCAAGTATATTTTTAGTATATTATATTTCTCTCCTAGAGAAATATAGAAATATTCTATAAAAATAGAAAAACTTCTATTTGATAGCTGAACAGAGGAAAGGAGAGATATGGAGAGTGTTTCAAAGTATAAGATTAAAGTCATCACAGCTGGACAGCAATCAAAAGTCAAAAGGTATGCCAGACAAGAAGGTATTTGAGACTCACTGTTAGAAACAATTTTATTTTAAACACATGTGCTTCCTTAATAATACTGCTAGCTTGGTGGCTGTGCAGCCTGCCTTCAACAGGAAGTGCTGATTTGGTTAATTCTATTAAGCCTGTAAGAAAGGTAAATCTGTCTCCTGAACTTAAAGGGCCTCTACTCTAAAGTAAGTTTGACATTGGCCAATAATCACCCTGACATTCCTGTGGCTTTGGTTGATCTCAGGGCTGTTGAATGGCACAAGAGAAAAAGGGTGAGGGAGAAGGCATGGTTAAAGCTACGCTCCAACTTGTCAAATCCAGGATGGACAGTTACTCTCAAAGTTGTACCCCCAAGGTGCTTGCCTGCTGTAATCCAACATAGTGGCTGCTTTTGGTAAAGAATTGAGAAATGTTTGGAAAACAACCATGATAAAAGAAATGGTATAACTTCCTAAAGAGTGATGGAGCCATGAAACCATCGAAGTTATTTTTAAAAACTCTATGCTTTCCAAAAATAATCTATAACAACTGTATATAGTTTTATAGCAAAACTTTTTAAGGGTTGGCTTAAGAAAATGATCTTGAGTATCTGATACCATTAGACTCTTGTTTCTATTAAGTGTTATTGTCCACCCAAGTTTGTATGATCTTGTCCTGGCTTATAGTCATTAGGTCCCCCTCAATATATTTGCATACAATTATTTTATTTTTTAATCCAGGAATTATTACTACTGCTTATATAAAAGTAAGTCAGAAAGGTTCTGCTAAACTTTCAATTTATTTCCAGCTTTTGTCATGTTCTTATTGGTAATAGGAAGAAGATACACATAGAATATAAGACGATGAACAACAGCTCATCATTTTCTCATTGGTAATAGGTATAAGATACAAATATACTGAAAGGTAATAAGCAATATATTATCATTTTATTAGTAATAGATATGAGATATACTATAAGATAATGAACAATAGCTCAGATTCAATGAGAATGGGTAAGGCAAAGAGCTATGACCTCCTAATTTTTGTTTTGTGATAGTAAAAGACATTTTAAACATTGCTCTTACTGGAAGTTTCATCTAGGAGCCTGGCATGTGCCTATATAGAGAGCCTCCAGTATTTTACAGGAGAGGATCCTTGAAAAGCTCGAGAAATTATAGCTCTCCCATTATATGGAAAACAGACTTAACAGTCCATTATAAAGTATACAGCAGAGTAAATTGAATGGTCTTGCTACATCAATGCCCTCATTTACCAATCATAATTCTATAGCTATTTATCTTATTATTTGGAAATACTCTTTGAAATTTACTGTAAATTCTTCTACGATCAGTGACCTCAGAAAATGGAAGGTACATGTTATTTTCTCAAAGCAGGACTCTATTTGTAGAGATTACGAAGGAATTCTGCTGTCAAAACTAGGACACAAAAATCTGCTAGAAGTCTAGCAATGTCAACCCCAAAAGTTATTTTAGGGAGCTCAGGCCAATAAAAGACACCATTATACAAGCAACAATCAACAGTAAGACAACATCTTGTTCTTTTAAGTATGAATTTTTGTTTAGAGCAGCTGATTGATGGTTTATGTTAAATTTTCTCATTTGAAACTTAGGACTTTAGTGCCTGTGTGAGATAGGAAGCATAGGTAGAACATGTGACTTCATTTATGGCAGACCTCAAACTCAATTCCTGAGCTGACATCAGCAAACACTTCAAACTGAAAGCCAGCCAATTCCAGTGTTTCCTCTTCCCTTTGCCCCATGCTGTTGTAAGAATCAAAGGGAGACTTTTTAAAAATTTTTCTATATTCTTTGTTTACATTCCAAATGATTTTCCCTTTCCCAGTTCCCCCCTCCCCATAAGTCCCATAAGCCCTTGTCACTCCAACCATTCTCCAATCGACCCCCTCCTTCTCTGTCCTGGTAATCCCCTACATTGCTGGATCAAGCCTTTACAGGACCAGGGACCTCTCCTTCCTTCTTCTTGGGAATGATTTGATATGTGAATTGTGTCTTGGGTATTCAGAGCTTCTGAGCTAATATTCACTTATCAGTGACTGCATTCCATGTGTGTTCTTTTGTGATTGGCTTACCTCACTTAGGATGATATTTTCCAGTTCCAGTCATTTGACTAAGAACTTCATGAATTCATTGTTTTTAATTGCTGAGTAGTATTCCATTGTGTAAATATATTACATTTTCTGTGTCCATTCCTCCAATGAGGGAGATCTGGGTTCTTTCCAGCTTCTGGCTATTACAAATACGGCTGCTATAAACATAGTGGAACATGTGTCCTTATTGAATGCCAGGGAATCCTCTGGGTATATGCCCAGGAAGTGTCCTCCAAGAAGTGGAAGTGTCTTCTGGAAGTGTCATGCCAAGTTTTCTGAGGAACCGCCAGACTGATTTCAGAGTGGTTGTACCAACTTGCATGCCCACCAGCAGTGGAGGAGTGTTCCATTTTCTCCACATCTTCACCAACACCTGTTGTCTCCTGAGTTTTTAACTTTAGCCATTCTGACTGGTGTGAGGTGAAATCTCAGGGTTGTTTTGATTCACATTTTCCTAATCACTAATGATGCTGAACATTTCTTAAGGTGCTTCTCAGCCATCCGAAGTTCTTCAGGTGAAAATTCTTTGTTTAGCACTGTACCCATTTTTAATAGGGCTATTTGGCTCTCTGAAGTCTAACTTCTTGAGTTCTTTGTATATATTGGATATTAGCCCTCTGTCAGATGTAGGGTTGGTGAAGATCCTTTCCCAATTTATAGATTGCCGTTTTGTCTGCTTGACAGTGTCCTTTGCCTTACAGAAAATTTGTAATTTTATGAGGTCACATTTGTCAATTCTTGCTCTTAGAACATAAGCTATTGGTGTTCTGTTCAGGAACTTTCTCCCTGTGCCATGTCCTCAAGGGTCTTTCCCAGTTTTTTTCTATTCGTTTCAGTGTGTCTGATTTTATGTGGAGGTCCTTGATCCACTTGGAGTTGAGCTTAGTACAAGTAGATAAGAATGGATCAATTCTCATTCTTCTGCATGCTGGCTTCCAGTTGAACCAGCACCATGTGTTGAAAAGGCTATCTTTTTTCCACTGGATGGTTTTAGCTTTTTTGTCAAAGATCAAGTGACCATAGGTGTGTGGGTTCATTTCTGGGTCTTCAATGCTATTCCATTGATCTACCTTCCTGTCACTGTACCAATGCCATGCAGTTTTTAGCACTATTTCTCTGTAGTACTGCTTAGGGTCTGGGATACTGATTCCCTCTGAAGTTCTTTTGCTGTTGAGAATAGTTTTAGCTATCCTGGGTTTTTGGTTATTCCACATGAATTTGAGAATTGCTCTTTCTAACTCTATAAAGAACTGAGTTGGGATTTTGATGGGGATTACACTGAATCTGTAGATTGCTTTAGGCAAGATGGCCATTTTTACTATATTAATCTTGCCAATCCACGAGCATGGAGTTGAGTTATAGGCAATTGTAAACCACCCTGTGCATACTGGGGCTTGAATATAGGGCCGCTGTAAGGGCAACTAGGATTCTTAGGCACTAAGCCATTTCCTCTAGCCCCAAGTACATCATTTTTATCTTTGTGAAAGAATACTAATTTTGGAAATAATTTTTTATGAAGTTCCTTTTTCAGATTTAGGAATGTAAGCATTCCAGGCTTCAGAAAATAATCTTCGTATGAGTAAAAATCTTAACATTTGCAGAGGTTCCATTATTTTCAGTGACCCCCACCCCCACCCAAGAAAAGTCACATTTAGCTAGGTTTTAGTTTTGAGACATTTAGCATCCGAAATATGAAGTGAGTGGTATGGTGGTTTAAACTGCAGATGGCTGTCAGCTGGAGGGCAGAAATTTATGACATTGGATTTTTCCACTTCCTGATCAGTTTTGTTCATTAGGAGATACTTCGGAGCCCTGGCCACTGTCTCTGTTCTAAGACTCTGAAGAGCCTTAACTTGCTGGGGACCCATGAGTGAACCACGTGGAGGTGGGAATCGATGCAAAAAGCAAGAGGATTTTTATTTGAGGCAACGCATCAGGGTCATCCTACTCAGGAAGGAGAGTCAACCCCATAGGGATATTACAGGCAGTTTTTTATACTTTTTAGGGGCACAGGTTACATCAGCTAGGTTATAGTTTAAGCTCATTAGCTAACATCCATTAACTATTGATCTTTAGCTTTGCCTGGGATTTTCCGGAAGTCAGGTGGTTATCAGTTAACACATTTTGTGTTTTCTTCTGTGCATTCTTACTCAGGAATTCCCTGTGTGTAGAGAACGGAATTCAGCTTATCTTTGACCACAGGCAGGAGCAGGAAGCTGTAAAGAGGGTGTGGGGCTGAAAAAGCTCTTAGAGTTTCTTAACTAAGGCAACTATGGAAACTGAATTCTTTCTCAAAGTTTGTCAGGTAATTCTTGGAACAAAGAAGGGGAGAAGTCACTGGAGCCACAGTCTTTATTTCTCACTGTGACTATAGGGTAATGTGCATAATCGTGATGCTGGTGACCAGTGGTATAATATTGAGCATGGTAGGAATGAATCCAAGTATGGGATCTTGTTGTTTTGTTACTGGATCAGGTTACATATCATACTGTAGGATTTAAAGACTACTTATTCCTTAGTGAGTTTGAGGTGTGTGTGTTGGGGAGGGGGGGAGCGGTGTTCCAGACTATAGGACCATTTCCTTTGCACAACTGTTTATAATAATCAAAAGAATAATTTGATCCTCATATCATGCTTCAATGTAAGTAGGCATTGAAGCAAAGATATTCTAGACAATAAAGATGAAACACAGGCTTTGATATTTGTGTTTAGAAGTGAAAAAAGCCAACTGTACATTGTCCATATTTCTGGTTGACTGAAGAATGACCTTTACTAACTCATCTCTGATCCCACCTTGCCATATTTCTTTAACAAACAGCATCCCTTTAAATTAGTGTGGTGATCCTATTAACATATCCATGATAAGATTTTAGATAATAGAATGTGTATTATTTATTTCCATCTTCATTATGAACTACCACAAATAGTAGCTGACAAAATGTTTTCTACCACGAGAGAAAATACAACCAGATCCATGTGTCATAAGCCAAAGAAGCCCAGAACCTCAGATTTCCCAGAAAAGCCTTTTTCATGTTCCCTGATGATCATCATCTCAAGGAAAAGCTTTCATCAGTCTACAGAAAGGAACACATCTCTTCTTGTTATGCACATGGTTCCTCTCACTCCTTTATTTCTTAGAGTTCTAATCCAAACCACACAGAGCAAGATAGTGGAGTGTTGATACAGATTTCTTTACTGCAATAAAAAATGATGAAAACATAAAAAAAGATATTCTTGCAGATTAGAAATTAAAATATTAAAAGATGATCAGAAATATAATGTCGATTATACTGTAAACCAGTTCAGCAGTTATGCATGAATCTTTAAGATCTGTTGAGGAAACTCAAGGCACAAGGTGAACTCATTTGTTCAATGTCAGATGGTCCTTGCACTTAGTATGCACGTGTTTATAAGTGTTTTGTGTACTTATGAGGTGTTAGGTTACAGATGTTATGATTTTAATAAAATAAGCAACATATAGTCCTGAGAATTGAAAAGGCACTTTTATAATAACATTTTCTGATATCTCATAATACTATTTGTGGTATTTTTAATGTCGAAAGAGAATTTGAAAGAAATGTGATCTGATTTTACTTGATTATATTTGCTTTGACAACTAATACTCTTTCTATTTACTTATTTTGTAAGTATTTTCTTTTCTTTCCCTAAGTAATGGACTTTAGGTTTTGCCTGTAGCACTTAATTCCTAAAATAATTTTTTAAATGTTCCAGCTTTCTGGTTGATACTTAATCTATTTTCAAAGAAAAGAATCATATTTTTTCTGCATTTCTGGAGCCCTTGCACATGTTTGGAAGTTTTGTACCACCAAGCTGCAACATTGGACCCTCCCTTAAAAATATTTTTAATATAGCTTTGATCTTTGAACATATTTGTAGTCTGTCTGTCTATTTGCCTCTCTGCCTGCCTGTCTGTCTGTCTATCTGTATATCTATTTAATACAGAGTTACTACTTTGCATCTCACACTGAAGTGGAACTCATTATGTGGTTCAAGCTGAAATCAAACTCATGACAATCTACTGAGAGCTAGGATTACAGACGTGAGCTGTCATGACTAGCTTCCATATACCATGTAAGCTGATATTATTGTGTTTAGAGAAATTTCATGTTTATAGACTTAAATATTTTTAATTAATGAGTTATAAATCCTAAGAATACACAAATATATTCACATTATACACATTATATATTACTTAGTATCTAAGGACCTTGATATATACCCACTTAATTAACTCTTAAACATTTCTTGCTTCTTCAAAACAAAAGTACACCATATATTTTAATGCAGCTATATTTCAAATATTTAGGGCAACCTGGCATTTTCCAGTCAAATCCAGGTGACTCACTGATGCATGAAATAAACATTAATTGTTCTTATCTTTAGCTATCTTACCCATATCTGGAGTAGTTAAGTAGTTAGAAACTTAGAATAGTAGTTGTTTCAAGAATTTTTTGACAGAGGGAGAAGGAAAACTGTTGCAGGAAATAATAAAAATGTGGCACCAGCCTGCACCAAGCCCAGCTGCTGTGGTCTCTGTCTCTAGGCCACCCCATGTGGTGGTCTTCCCAGCTCTTGTTCGCCTGACTCAGAACAGCTTGTACCTTTTCAGCCATCTACCCCCAGCAATTAGTTCTCCCAAATCCCCTTAAACCAGCAAATCAAAACTCTAGACGCTTATAATTAATCAATCATATTTATATATCAATAAAATATCAATTCACAAGATGCCCACACAATAATTTCAGAGCCAATTGTAATGATAGAAGCTGCCCACCTAGATTAGACAAGTTATCCCAATTTTTCTATCCTTTTATGATATTCATAGCTCCCTGTGGCTATTTAAAGCCAGTCAGAATCTGAATCCTCTTCCTCCATCCTTTTTCCTTCTGCTTCCTCCTCCTCTTTCTCCCCTTTCCTCCTTCTCCCCCAAACTTTTCAGCTCCACCTTCCCTTCCACTGCCCAATCACTGACTCTATCCTTTATTTTACAAGTAAAGGTGGGGAAAAGTTTCACAAGAAGTTACCTGTGCATGTTATTTACTCCTTGTCTGCAGCCCCTCCTGGGAAAGCAGAATTAGCATCAAAATACAAACCAGGACTATCCAAAACAGGACAGCACCAGGACTATCCATAACAGAAAACGTTTTAGTATTTACCAAAGTTTTAAGCTAAACACATGAAACGAGGTATGGAAATTTCTATATCACACTATCCATGTGGAGAATTCCAACCTGCCTCGTGGTGCGATCCTCTGCCTCCTCAGCGCTAAGAACCCAGCACTGCATCAGGAAGTTCTGCATTTGCAAAGTGAAGCTGTTCAAATGCTCAGGTCACATGCATACTTTACTGTCCTTGTTTTGTGTTAGTTTTTCAGGTTTACCTATGCATCTCTGTAATTGCTGGCTGGAGATATGAAAAATGGGATAAAATACTTCTACATGTACAGAAGTCTGTTTTACAAACCTTGAAAAATATAACCAAGCAATTTGTCCTTTATAAACACACACATGCACACACGCACACACACACACACACACACACACACACACACACACATGCACACACACACACACACCAACTGAGCAAAAAGTAAATATGCAACAAAATGTACAGGGAAAGAAGGTCAGTCCAGAAGTGCTAATAGCTGTGAATATTGCATTTTATCCTTTGGGCTTTAAAGAGAAATTAATCATCTTTCTCTAGGAATGTTCATTTCAAACACATGTAAATTGTTACCAAATTTTATCTCCTGCCATGGAGTCCACTGGGAAGCTGCTGGCTATAAATCTCCCTGTCAGTATACAATGACATCCAGAACTGCAAACATGCCAGAATGGAAAAAATCCTGGGAATGCTGGAGGTAACAAAGACAGGTTGGTCATGCTGACCAACTTTTCATGCCACTAAAGAGAAATGACAAGGTCGGTGTATGAAATCAGAAACAGTGTTTGGGGAAATGCGAAACACTTGAAGTCTTAGAAGAGGATAAAGTAGGTACACCTGAAGCTAGTGTGGCCATCCTGTTTACATCCTTAATTAAGGAGTAAGCACAAAACCTGACATGGAATAATGTTACCACAGGAAGTGCTAGCAGGCACGCTAGGCTAGGGGTTCTCCAGCTTCCTAATTCCACTGCCCTTTAATTCAGCTCCTCATGTTGTGGTGACCCCAAACCATAAATAAACTCTTGGTGATACTTCATAACCATAACTTTGCTACTGTTATGAATTACAGTGTTAATAATTTTGGAGATAGAGGTTTTCCAAGGAATTCATTGCCCACAGGTTGGGAACCATTGGTCCTGTCTTCAGAAGCCACAGAAGGGAAAGATTTGTGGACTGAAGTCCCATCCCTTAGTTACTTCAATGCTGTCTGAGAAGAGAGGGCTCTAAGTTCTGTAACTGACTGTTCAGAGAAATGCTGAGTCCTCTTGACAAGTACCATAATTAATCAGTTAACTCCTGAGAGGAAACATAGAATGATGTCTTATGTGTCAAAAATGAGACTGAACACACTGGGAAGTGACACAAGAAGACACAAAAGACAGATTTGCTCAAATATAGATTTGCCAGGAAACTGTTCAGCTCAGCATTTTTAATTGTTATAAAAAACTTTAGATATGTAACCCATAAAAAACTTAATTATTACACATGAAGGCACAGTTCAGAACTGAGATGTTAATAATAAAATTAAGATTTCTTAAGTAAGCTGTCCTATAGAATCATCTGCGACCCAAAGATAGCAACAGCATACCTAAATTTTGTGAAGTAAACATATGTATGTAATGTGCTATTTTTACTACAGATGCATAAACATATGTAAACATGTACACGGATAGTCACAAACATCATTTAAGTATGGATTTTTATGTTTTTTTATTGGATATTTTCTTTATTTACATTTCAAATGTTATCCCCTTTCCTGGTTTCCCCATCCCAGAAACCCCTATCTCATCCTCCCTCCCCCTGCTTCTGTGAAGGTAATCCTCCAACTATCCCACTCCTACCTCCATGCCCTCAATTGCCTTACTATGGGGCTTCTATCAAGGCTTCATAGGACCAAGGACCTCTCCTCCCATTGATGCCTGACCAGGCAATCCTCTGCTACATATGCACCTGGCGTCATATAGACTCCTTGATTAATGGCTTAGTCTCGGGAGCTCTGAGGGATCTGGTTGGCTGATATTGTTCTTCCTATGAGGTTGCAAACCCCTTCAGTTCCTTCAGTCCTTTCTCTAACTCCTCCATGGGGACAACATGCTCAGTCCAATGGTTGGCTGTGAGAATCTGCCTCTGTATTTGCAAGGCTGTGGCAGGGTCACTCAGGAGACAGCCATATCAGACTCATTTCAGCAAGCTTCTCTTGCCATTCACAATAGTGTCTGGTTTCAGTGTCTGTATATGGGATGAATCTCAAGGTGGAACTGTCTCTGGATGACCTTTCCCTTGTTCTCTGCTCTACAAGGACCTCCACATAAAACCAGACACACTGAAACTAATAGAAAAGAATCTGGGAAGAGCTTTAAGCACATGATCACAGGTGGAAATTTCCTGAACAGAACACCAATAGCTTATTCTCTAAGATTAAGAATTGACAAATGGGACCTCATTAAATTACAAAGTTTCTGTAAGGCCAAGGACACTGTCAGTTGGACAAAACAACAACCAACAAATTTGGAAAGGATCTTACCAACCCTATATCCAATAGATGACTAATATCCAATATGTACAAAGAACTCAAGAAGTTTGACTCCAGAGAACCAAATAACGCTATTAAAAATGGGGTACAGAGCTAAACAAAGAATTTTCAACTGAGGAATATCGAATGGCTAAGAAGCACCTAAAGAAATGTTCAACACCCTTAGTCATAGGAAAAATTCAAATCAAAACAATCCTGAGATTCCACCTCACATCAGTCAGAATGTCTAAGATCAAAAACTCAGGTGACAGTAGGTGCTGGCAAGGATGTGGAGAAAGAGCAACACTCCTCTACTGCTGATGGGATTGCAAGATGGTACAGCTATTCTGGAAATAAGCTTGGCAGTTCCTCAGAAAATTGGGCATAGTACAACTGGAGGACCCTGCTATACCACTCCTGGGCATATACCCAGAGGATTCTCCAGCATGTAATAAGGACACATGCTCCACTATGTTCATAGCGGCCTTATTTATAATAGCCAGAAGCTGGAAAGAGCCCAGATGTCCCTAAACAGAAGAATGGATACAGAAACTGTGGTACATTTACACAATGGAGTACTACTCAGCTATTAAAAACAATGAATTCATGAAATTCTTGGGGAATGGATGCAACTAGAAAATATCATCCTGAGGTAAGTAACCCAATCACAAAAGAATACACATTGGTATGCACTCACTAATAAGTGGATATTAGCCCAAAATCTCAGAATACCCAAGATATAATTCACAGACCAAATGAAGCTCAAGAGGAAGGAAGACCGAAGTATGGATACTCTGGTCCCTTTTAAAAAGGCGAACAAATTTTCCACAAGACTAGATACAGAGACAAATTATGGATCAGAGACTGAAGGAAAGACCATCCAGAGACTGTCCCACCTGGGGATCCATCCCATATATAGTCATCAAACCCAGACACTATTGTGGATGCCAACAAGCACTTGTTGACAACAGGCTGATACAGCTGGTTTTTTGTTACACTCTGCCAGTATCTGACAAATACAGAGGTGTTTGCTCTCAGACAACCATTGGAGTGAGCACAGGGTCCCCACTGGAGGAGCTAGAGAAAGGACCAAAGGAGCTGAAGGAGCTTGCAGCCCCACAGGAGGAACAACAATATGAACCACCCACTACTCCCAGTGCTCCCAGGGTCTAAAACAACAATCAAGGAGTACACATGGAGGGACCCATGGCTCCAGCTGCACATGTAGCAGAGGATAGCCTTGTTGGACATCAAAGGGAGGAGAGGCCCTTGGTACTGAGAATGCTCAATGCTCCAGTATAGGGGAATGCCAGGACAGGGAAGTGGGAGTGGATGGGTTGATGAGCTGGGGAGGGGATCGGATATGGGGTTTTGGGAGAGGAATCCAGAAAAGAGGATAACATTTGAAATGTAAATAAAGAAAATATCTAATAAAAAATTTAAAGTTTAAAAGAATAAAAAATAAAAATGCAGAATGGAGCTATGATTCCATTTCAGGTGATGTATGGAGACAAATGGACTTTTTACATAGTGTCAAGCTCTTCTGGAGTATCATATTGCCTGAATCTTGATTTCCTCCAAGGTACATTATAGCATACCACACATAATGAAATCCAAGGATTTAGTTCATAAAAGAAGTTTCAGCTTTAAAAAAACTATGTATTTTAATTTAGGAATGGTCTAAATTTTTATTCTCCCCGTAAACAGAATACTTAAGGATCTGACTCTCATAACCATACATTTAAGCATGTTTGTCATAAATACTACACAGGGATTTAAAGATTTATAAAGCAGATCCAAGTCAAATAAAATATCAACTGAAACAATTTCAAAACATACAAAAGCCAAAGGAAAAAAGGCCCATTTCTTGAATCTCATGGCATGTACATGCATTTATAAGGTGTTTATTTAAGGTGATTGTGTTGTCTCATCTGATCTTAAAACCTTTAGTCTGCTGCATGAATATTATGGTCTCTCCCTTTGGTAGGTAAGAAAACAGAGGCTCACACAAGATAAGCAACCCATCAAAGCTCAAGCAGGTAATGAGGATCAGGCCTGGCACTAAGGCTCAGGTCTCAGAATAAGTTTATTCATTTGTACAATGAATATTTATTGGCTATCTACTTTATGCTGGCTCTCTGGTATGTCCTGTAGCTTTGGTAATAAGTTAAACAGTTGCCACCCCCAAAGACCTCACAGATACACCAGTTGAATATAATACATTCTGGTTGGTAAAATAATAGAGACATTTCCAGAGCATGATGGACTATTCGTATATTCAGATAGACAGCCTCAGGATACCTTGGAAAGGGGAGGTCTGGTTAAAATGATTTGTTTGGATAAGGGGATAAAGAATAGTGCGGGGGGGGTATAATTGGCAGACAGATAAAGGGCTTGAAGACAGAAACAGATACAACTGAAAATTTGAGAAAGGATGGGCAGAGGGGATCAAGCCAAGTTGATAAAGACAAAAAAATCACTACACTTTAAGTTTACTGCCTTTATTCCATAGTTTAGGGTTTAAAGGAAATTATCACATTTTCTCCTATTTAATATGTTTTCATTTTACTTTTGTCTTTATTTTTGTGTTGTATAAAGGCTGATAATACTTAAAGAAATATTTGTAGCAAGCTTTCTTTTTTCCTGGGTACAGGCCTAGCAAAAACATATGTGCTGCAGGCAGAGGTAGAACTTACATCATGGTTGCTACTGTTTGAACTTTGATGAAATGGAAATCAATTTTGATGAATTTGTATATAGCTGAATTTTATGTAGTCATGGGATTCAATGATCTACTAACACAGGATAGCGTTAATAATTGTGACACCACTACAAACACGACAAATAACATATGAATTAGATAATATGGGCAATATGATCATACAGGGCCGCTTGGGAGCAGAAAGAAGCCATGGGAAAGTCTCTGGGGAAGGGCTTTTGTTTTTCTTAATTATTGTTCTTGGTGCTGGGTTATCTCAAGTCTTTCACTCCCTGATATAATATGTCTTTCCACATGACTCAGAATTCTCCCTCTGCAAAGGAGCATGGCTGAGTCTGATGCAACTGCTCAGGTATGACAACATGGAGGAAGCCTGTGTGAGCATTAGTAACAGTGTTATCTTTCCTAGATGGCTCAACAGTGATAACTAATAGAGTCATGTTGAGTATAACTGTCAAACACTCAAACCAAAGCCATGTGCAACAGCCTTTTGCTTTTCTTTCTTTTCTGTGTGATAAAGTAAAGAAAGAAGAAGTCATATCAAACTGATGTAAGGTGAAGAAAGTACTAGGATGTAGAAACCATGGGAGTGATTAACACCAAAAGTGTGGGCAGAGGACCAAGATCTGGAGGATTATAGAAGAACTGGATAAGAAAATGAGGAGTATGGTATCTGGGAACTGAGGGGAATTTTAAATTTTAAAAGAGATTAGAGTATCAAATAAGAAGGTGGCTTCAGTTAAAATAGTATTTGGGAAATAGCTCTGGGACTGGCCAATTGGGAGTCCCCTGTCATTAAATTGCTTCAGGAAATTTCAAAAGGAATCAATGAGGTGAGATGACAGAGGAGTGAAAATCTGTTATCACATACTGGATGTTCCCTTCCCTCAATCTAGGATAGAAAAAGACAGTCGAGGGTTACTCTTCATTCTTTATAAGCCACAGACTCAGAGACCACCATTTCCTTTATTGTTTTGAGGGCCTTCCCTCTTCTTGGAAGTAGCAGATCGTTTTCTTAAAACCTTTCTTTATCTACAGAAACTAATAAAATAGCAAAGTCAGAGGAAGCTGCCACACTTCTTATTGCCTTATGGCCATATTCTCTACACTGTCATCACCTACAGCTATAAAAAAAAACCATATTGAACAACGTATCAAACTAGATATAAAAGGAAAAGTATTAATTAAAATTACTTTTAAATTTATGCATTCTACTTTGATCACAATCTTTCTCTTTCAACTCCTTCTGCATCTTTCCCTACTCCCCTACTAACCCAACTTCTTGGTTTTCTTTTACTTTCTCTGCTCTCACAAAAAAAACAGGATAAAAAATAAAATAAAGAGACAGACAAATCAAAAGGGGAGGTAGAAGAATTAAATCAACCAGTAAGACAAAAAAATAATACCAAAACAAAATGAAAAGTGCACAAAAGAATATGCAGTCTGTTGTGTGCTGGCAAACTACTCTGAGCATAGAACCTGCCTTAGAGTATGGTTGATTTACTCAGAAATTATTAATTTTTGATCATAGTTATTAGATACAAAACACCTGATATCTTCTAAGATAGTGCTAACTTCTTCCTTTGAACCCTAGCCCTCTGGTCCTTGCTTCAGTTTGAAGGGTACCTCATCTCAAAACTGCCTGTGTAAAATACTCCGTAACATGGAGAAATTGAGCTGATACCTAACTAGAAATGTCGCCCTCACTGACTAGTGTTCATGATGCCAGAAGACACTGTACTCACTACCGGAAGAGATATCTAATTAATCTCACCTAGTTACAAATCCTGCAATTTATATCAGGGACCTGCTTAAGTGAAATACTGGTGCCACAGTGGTTTAAAAGATATGGGAGTAACCAATCTTATTTTTACTGAATATAAGGTTCACTCCATGAAATTGAAGCCATATGTAACACTGCTAATGTGGCTGACAACCTGAGACTATATAGGTTATAGGCCTAGGGAAAGTCTAATACTATTATTCTGATAAAAGAACATAGTAATAAAATGACTCCTAATGCTATAAGTTGTCACCTCGTTGAACCCACACCAGAGAAGTTTCTTGTAGTAGATGGAAATTAACAGAGACCAACATTTGAACAATATGTAGGAAGTAAGAAACTTGGGATTAGCGTTCTACTCTAAATGAGATGTCTTCCTCAGATATCTTCCCCCAAGGCTCGATATGTCATTGATATGGGAAAGGAAAGGAAAAGACTGGAAGAGCCAAGGTACAAAGGGATTACTTCAGGGAAACAGTCTTCCATATACACCCAGTGTGAAGTACATATGAACTCAATCAGACAGAGGCAGCGTGTACAAGGCTTGCACAGATTGAAGCCAGATGTGATCTTGACTTTGAGAAGGGGAGGTGGACCCAGAGTGCTTCCCCTAACCAAGAAACTATAAGCAATTCATACCAGTTGGCAAAGGGGAAATCAGTTTTCTTAGAGGAGCCTTACTATGTATACCAATCATAATACAGGGTAGGCTCCATGCCCAGGAATAGTTGGCCAACACAAAACAGACTCAATGTTTTTGTTTATTTGTTTTTGTTTTGTTGTGGACATTGTGTCTTGTTTTTGCATTTTTTCTTACTGGTCTGTTGGCTTGCTTGTTTTGATTTTCATTTGTGGGATTTTCTTGGGTTGTCTTGGGTTTTGTTTTTGAATGAGAGAGAGAGAGAGAGAGAGAGAGAGAGAGAGAGAGAGAGAGAGAGAGAGAGAGAGAGAGAGAGAATATAAAGTTGAGTAGATACCGATACCTTCACCTTCTTGTGGTGAAGACAAACTGGGAGGAGTTCAGAGAAGAGAAAGAATTCTAGTTGGAAAGAAAAATTCTGAAATTCTTAAATATCACATCATAGAAGCAGGGAGAAGGGTAGACACACATGGAATATTTCATTAGCACTTATTTATTTGATAAGTGCTGCTAAAGACCTGTAAACAGGTCAGTGTCCTAAAGGCTAAGTGTGGATTCACTTAGGACATTCAGTGTGGATATGACATGGGAAAGACCATTTCTAAATGATAGAAACCAAACTGCAGGACTCAGAAAAGGGGTACTACCTCCCTGTCATCATTGAATATGCTACCCATGGACTTTCAAAAGAGAATAATACCCTAAAACAAAACAATAAACCTCTCTTTGTAAACAGCCACCACCACAAAAAATCCACTTAAAAACCAAACCAAACCAAACCAACAAACAAAAGCACAACCCTTTCCTTCTGGAGAAGGCAATTCTCTGTACAGTGGTTAGTCTGCTTTCATAACCCTGACTCTGATGGTGTACAATAAGAACACTTTAGGTCAGAAGAAAATTGCCTTGGGAAGCCTTTGTACTTTTTACAGTTTTGTTAAGTTTCTCTGAGCTTTTTTTCCTCACTTATTTATAAAGTCCTACATTCTATTAATCATTTGCTTTGTTTGACAGAAACATAAGGTGAGTGTTAAAGTTGAGCAAAGATATAACTTTCCTTTTATCACTTGATAGGGGGCATTTGGATGCTGATCCCAAATATCTTCAGTCATGGAACACTTGTATAGTTATCTTTGAAGGAAATACAGTACTTTTAGTGCATATATGGGTCTATAAAATTGTGTCAAACTATATTTTTGTTTATATTCCTTTGACATGTTTAATAACCTTACTGTTCAACATTGTTCAAATGTTTTCATATTGTAAATGACACTAATTAAAGTCAATTTACAACATTTATCCAAATTAAAGCCATCGAGCTCACTTTTAAGAAATAAAATCCTATTTTGACTTTAGCCAGTCATGTAGAAGAAATTTATTATGTTTTCCTAAGTTATGAAAAGGAAAGATTTATTTATAGAAAGTTATGCTACATTTAACAATGTGTCCCCCTACTCTCTTTTTTTCCACAGGAAAAGTAGACGATCTAACTTTTGATTTCAAATATGAAGGAGAAAGTCGTTTTTATGAGCACTGGCGATAATAGGATGCATCAAGTAAGATCTAGCAAAAGAGAAATTAATTATAAGATTATCATAGCTGTTTGGATATTACTATGAAGTGAAATTGAAAATGTAAAAGACAGAGTTGTAGTTTCCACAACCATGCCGCTGACTTGTGTTCAAGTGCAGCTTCCATGGCACGGGCTATTACCCAAAAGGGGTAGGCTAAAAAGAGGACTCAAATAGATACGTACAAAGAACTGTCTTTACTCACAAAAGGCAGGAAAGAATCATTTTAGATTATTAATACCACAGTTGATTAGTGTCACTGTACTGGTGACTCTCAAAACAGTTGCCTTTGCTGCAGGTTTTCTGAGCATTGAGTGTCACTTTAGATATTCCTCCAATTAAAATGATAGAGAAAGCCTGAATTATCCAAAGCACCAGAGTTCAACATGAAGCTAAATTGTTCAAGTCAATAAATTTAGAGGAAGAAAGGGCTCCACTTTCTTTAGATTGCTACAACAAAGTACTATAGACTGATAATACAAGGCTATAGAAATGTATTCCTAAAGTACTGGAGGCTGGAATCAGAGATAAGAGTGCTAGCCTGGTTTGATTCTGCTGAATTCTCTATCTGGCTTTTATATAAATATGTGTGAAAATTTCTCTTCTTTATAAAGGCTACAATTTTATTGAGTTATAACCCTGCACTTAAGAATTCATTTAACCTTGACTACCTCCCAAAAAACCTATTTGAAAATAACTGCATTGATGATTACAACTTGAATATATACATTAACTTGGAACAATTCAAACTGGTTTGTGTAGAGAAATATAGTCTTAGAACTTGGCCTATAATCCAGGCCATTGTCCTCAAAGCTTGGCACCCTATTCATTGTTTACTTGTTAACTTTTGATATTGTGCTTCTTTACTTTCAAAATGACCAGAAACTGTCAGAACCCACCAAACGCTTTTTCTCAATATACTCATGAGTATTCATTATTAAATTCAGAAAGTGGGGTATTTTGCCTGCATCTCTATGTCTGGATACTACCTCTTTAAATGAGGCACTTCTCTGGATTTAGTTTCTTTGTTTCTTTTATCCACCACAATCTCACATTTTGTATTTGACATGATTTCATGTTAAATTTTCATCATTTTTAAACTAAAACACTGTCATAACATAATGTAAATAATTAGAAAAAAAGCCAATTCTTTATGTGCATAAACAGCATTAGGAGAAACATTTTCTCGTTGTGTGTAGCTCCTGATCTGGGATTATTGGCAGGCTTATTGCATAATATTCTGCACTTCTCTGGGCAACAGTTTCTATAATAAAATTATTCTGAAAGTTTCTATATTTTCTTCTTCATTAACTAAAATGTGAAGAAGTTCAAGTAGAATATCATTCTTACTTGCTTTTTGTACTTTTAAAAATTGATACTTAGTACTTGCAGTAACTCAAAGGATATTATAGTAAAAAAGAACATTACATTTCAAGATTTTCTAGAGACAGAATATTCTGTGCTAAAGCAGTTTCCACAGCTGTCTCTTTCTGTGTATCTTTCTATCAGCTTCTCTCATTCTCATTGTCTATCCCTCTCTTTCTCTCTCTCTCATTCTCTCTCTTTCTCTCTCTATGTATGTATATATATATACATATGTGTATTTATCTATCATACATCCATTCATTTTTATTTATCATCAGTCAGTCAAATAATCTATCATCTATCATCAATCTTTCACCAATAATATCTATCTCTATCTTTTTCTATTGTCTATGTATCTATATATGATCTATCTGACTATCTATCTATCTATCTATCTATCTATCTATCTACCTACCTACCTACCTATCATCTATCTACTGGCCTAACTCTCATCTATGTAGGGGAATACACAGGTATATATGAACAGTCTCCTTGATAGTATTGGGAACAATGGACTATACGGCACAGAATCTCCCTTTTTACTTTAATTAAAAAAACATAGATACAGGAAGGTACTGGGGTGGGTATACATGGATCTACCAGGGAGAAGGGAATAGAATAGATGTATGGGTGGAGTCTGGGCAACTGGATACAGGAATGGGAGGACAGGTGGGGAGGGGGAGAGAAGATACTGTTGAGGGAGGGGATATGGGGAGCTACAGCTAGCATTGCAGAGCATTTGAGAGATGATATAGCAACCTGGGTAGTGAAACTTCCTGAATTATATGAAGATGATGCTAGTGAGTTCTACAAATAATGGGAGATAGAGTCCAACTAGCCATCTCCTGTCTCTAAATGAGGGTTTCAGCAGCGAGACTGGATTATATTCAATTGAGTTGTTGGCCAACGAGTTCCCCTAAAAGTCCCTAAATAACCCAAATAACACAGGTTATGGCTAAGCAATAGGTTGCTGTCAAACTGATAGTGGGTCCCCATTACCCAGAACAAAACTATACAACTCACTGAACACGGAGAATTCTAGCTGGTGCCTACATGAAGCTTTTACCCCTACATTCTAGAGTCTTTGAAAAAGGAAGGTAGTCTGTAGGCTACTAAAAAGGAAATGTAGACACCAGCCACACTACAAAACCTTTGACTTAAAATTCGCCCTGCCTGCAAGATAGGCCAAGGCAATGAGGCTGCAGAACTTATGGAAGTAACCAACCAATGTTTAATTTGATGTAAGGCCCATTCCTCAATATGTAACCCATACCTGACACTGCTTGGTAACCAAGGACTAAAGATGAGATACCCAAACACTTAAGGTAAAACTAAACAATAGTGGCCTTAAAAATAGTATCAATAAAAAGACGCCTAGTAATATTCTGCTGCATTCATAAATCAGTGCCTTCATCACACAAGCTTCCTCCTGCAACAGAGGGGATCAGATACAGAGACCAACAGCTAGATGTTATACAAAGCACTGGGAAGAAGCACACAGCTCTAAATCAGGTATCTCCATCAAATCCCTCCCATTAAAGCTCAGGAAACCTTACAGAAGAGGAGGCAGAATGAGTAGAAGAGATAAAGGGGGTAGAGCACACCAGGAGAATAATTCTCTGAATCAACCTAGTAAAACTCAAATGAACTCACAGTGACTTAAGGAGCAAACCCAGGGCCTGCATAGGGTCTATACTGGGTCCTCAGAGTATTTATTATTGCTTTGAGCTTAGTATAATTTTTATGGGATTCCTGAGTGTGTAAATGAATGGCTCTCTGATTCTTCTACCTGCTCTTGACTCTTTTACTTCTGTCGAGTTTCCTCATCCAGCCTTAATATGGTATTTTTTGTTTATTTGGGTTTTTGTTTTATTTTGTTTTTGATTTATCTTATTATATTTTATTTTTTTCATTTTGGGTTATCTCTTAAAAGTTCATTCTTCTCTAATGAGACACAGGGAAAGAAAAATAAATAAATACATCCAGTTGGGTGGGGATATAGTGAGGATTGGTCTGGGAAGGCTTGGTGAAGGGTGAATATGATTGCAAAGTATCATTTGAAGTATTAAGAAAACACAAAACTACACTATATCTGAAAAAAGGGAAGCCACTTTTCATCCTTTTTTGCATGTGTGTAGTAATAGAAAAGTCTAGGATTAGAAGAGGTCATTAAAAACTTTTAAGCTTAAATCCCATACCATTTATCCCATAAAATTAAGAAGGACAAATGGCTTGTTGAGAATGTCTACTGGTACATAGGATAAAATCCAACTCTAAAGTATCATACCTGAAACACCTTTCATTGGTCTGAACATTTATATAACACCTTATAACCTTAGGTGTTACTCCACCTCCCCGACCTGTGACTCTACTCACACTGTCCTTCCCGTAATCTTATTCGCTGTCTGTCTACTATGCCTATACAGCACAGAAGTCTTCGGTCAAGTTCTGGATAAGCCTTTAAGTTTGCTCTGCCTTACTTCTTAATGTAACAGTTCTGTTTTGCATTTTCTCTATTATATTTATCCTACTCTAAATATAATTTGGTTTACATGTATGACTACGAGAGATCATTTTTAAAAGCCAATACTTCCAACATATCTCAGAACATTTTCTTTTTGAATATAAACTTTATTATGAAAAACTTGCAATTAAATACCATTTTATTTAAAAATTCAACTTACTACGTGCTTATAAACCATAATACAAATAGTTCAAATATATTGGTCTCACCCCTTTAACTGAGAATATGGCATATTCATCTTGTAGATGAGGCACTGGGGGTTTAAACAACTCATCCAACCTCATAGAAAAATGCTTTATCTGTTGTTGCTATTGCACATAAGACTAATTCTATTTCATAGATTATTTTTAAACCTAAACTTCTTCCTATGTATTTTTTCACCTCTGACTCTAGGATGCATATTTTAGATAGTAGAACTTTAGGATTCAGCTACCTTTAGTTGATCATATACCAGTGTATGGTCTGATAGGGACTATCTAGGATTCCATGACACAGGCTATTGCGTTTGCCTCCTTCCATAGCCATAGGTTAACCACACACAAATATTTGTAGTCCAGAATTGAATTCACACTTCTGAAGATAGTGAGTATTAATCAACCTTAAGCAAAGACAGATAAGCAGGTGATGATTAAGAAGGAAATAGAATCGTTTCAGTTTATGATTCAGAAGTCCTGGAATTCCTTGCAAACATTTGCTCTGTATTTTGGAGACATAGGGGAGACTGTGGCAAAGACAGACTTATTAATGGAAATCCTTGTGCCACAGATATTTATTGAAAATCTTATATTGGAAACAAATTGTTTGATGTGACTTTTCATATGGAAGGTCAATGAAGAATTTTAAAACCATAAATCATGGAATACATGTAACAAAAGAACAGGAGAGTTACCGACAGAATGAACTCTGAATTTGAAAGCTGGCTTTATTCAAAAAACTGGGAGGCAGCCATAAAGGTCAGCTATTAATAGGAATCAAGTCTTTGTGTTTTTTATAAGCTGTTATTTATCAAACCAGACTTCATTTGCAAATAGAAATTGTGTGTTTGCTTTGAGGTGAGCTTAATTTAAGTTGCCAAGAACTGTCTGTTCTTTCAGAACTGTTCTCATTTGTGGTATGAGTCTATGCTTCCCATTTTCCCTAAAACCTCTTCTCATGCTATTTATGATAATTCTTTCGACTTTGATAACAAATTAAAAAAATTAGCTTTAGTCTCTTAAATAGAAAATGTAAGCTAATCAATCTTTCTTAGTTTTAATATACTTATTTATTCATACTTTTCGATTTCAATATTTAAACAATTTAATTGCTTTTTGAAAAGATACATCATAAAACAAATTTAGCTCTGAGATAAATCACTTTTGTCTTATATATTTATAGGAAGACAATAGAGAAAGCGTAACACACCAAAATTTTTTTATATGTATCAGCACAACCTTTAATCACTGTTTAACAAAATACTTAAAAACAAATTGCTGAGTTTTATATAGAGAAAGGATAGATAAGACAGAATAGGAAAATAAGAAACTCTTTAACTTGGTTCTACCTAGAACTTGCTATGTATCCTGGAGTAGCCTAGATCTTACTGCAGTCCTTCTCTTTCAACTTCTGAAAATTTGGAATTATACTGACACGATACCGTGCCTAGTTTGATTGGTTGTACCTTTTTTTTAACCTAATGTGAATTTAAAGGGATTTATTTCTCACAATTTTAAATAACTGTGTGTGAGAGAGTGAGAGAAAGAGAGAGAAAAAGAGGGATGATGAAAATATTATTTTATTTACATTTTCTTTATACCTTAGGTGCTATAAATATCCTCCTTAATCTCTCTCTCTCTTTCTCTCTCTCTCTCTCTCTCTCTCTCTGTCTCTCAAGAGTATATATATATATATGTATATATATATATATGTATATATATATACATATATGTGTGTGTGTGTGTGTGTGTGTGTGTGTGTGTGCAATTCCTCCATATTAATGAAATTAGTAAAGAACATGAAAAAAATCACATATGTAGAACTGCAAGCCATACTTCAATTGGTAAATAAAGATCTCCAATGGAGGAAGAGCATGCTTCCTTTACTTATAATTTAAAAAGCAATACATAAAATCTGTAAGAGCTGGATTTTGTAGTTCTCTCTGTACTGAAAGCATATGTCCATAGCTTTTTCTGGAATTGTCCCGGTCTAAACTCATGGGCTCACTAATAGTTACATCAACAAATTGCTGGCACATTAATTTTATAGAATTTCATTCAGTAATTAAAAAAGGATGAATTATTAACATATGTAATGATATGGCTGTATCTCAAAACATGCTGACTTACTTAAATATATGGTGTTAAGAGAAATTAAACTCACAGTAAGAATATGTCTCAAGCAAATTGTTACCAGAGGATGAGGGAAAAGACAAGTAGGGATTAGCATGGCCCAGGGAGATCTTAGAGCTGTTGGAAATTTGAAGAATCTTAATTGTGATGATGATTTTGTAAGTGTGCAAGTAGGTTAAACATATCATGTATGCATATTTCACTATACATCACTTACAACTGAGTAATTTTATAATAAGTAAGCATGAAAATTCATATTATTCTGATATTTGTAAAGTCAGTGAAAATGGTAAATTACTAATAAATAATTCAAGAAATTGTCTTATAAGAACTATTTATTTACCATAAATACCTCTGATGTAGTTATTAATTTTCCTTTCCTAGACCATCCAGGCCTGTAGGTTCTATTTAAGGTGTTCCTGGGCTAGAAATATTTATTAATCATCTTTATTTATACAGTGTAATCCTTAATTAAGTAAACATGAACTGTGAATAAAGCAGATAGGCTAAATAGCCAAGGGGAGCTTATGGCTTTTGTGTGATGAACTAATATCCATTAATATTAACTTGATTGCAGAGAGGCACTATTTAAAATGTTGCAATAGACTAAAACAGCACACACTAGATCAGGAGGTATAACATTTGGTGACATAAATTATGTTTGGTATGTTTGGCAGATTCTGAGCTCTACACATATGTATAGAGCTGTCATGATCAGTATGGCAAATTTTGATCCTACATTGGTGGTTGTCAAGAAGGCAACATGATTGAAGTTAGTAAAGGAGATATGAAGCTAAAAATTTAATTCTGAAAACTATGGATCAAATCAAATAGCAGATGTTAATATAGCAAAGAATGACATGGTAAGACTGAAAGAAGACTTGGGGGAGCAATATTATAAATATTTATTTTGACAGAGGGAGAGCTAAGGATATTAACTGAAAGATGAAGAGGAGCTTTCAGATATGAAGCAGTAGTTTACCACAAGTCAACATGCCCACTGAGAATAATTGGAGATGTTTGTAAACTAAGTACATGAAAAGTTTGTCACCTTGGAGGACAATCAAGGTATCTATGTTTGAGGGCTGAAGATTCTAAATAAAAGGAAAGGCCACTGAAATGACTCAAGGTTCCACTATTACTTGTCTTGGGTCTCCCAGCAATGATCCAAGAGTCCAAGGACAAAACAGGAATTCAGATGTTTTGTTTTAGGAACTTTGTAATTCAGGATACCAGGGAAGATCTTAAGAAGCTAAAATTGAGATGTGGATAAACAGTCAATGAGTCTGGCATTCTTAACTGCTCCGACACACCTTTTTTTCTTTGGAATTTGTTTATTTCCTTGCTTCTAGGAATCAAAGTTGAAAAAGACAGGTAAAGTCTAAAAGTCAAACCAGAGGTCTTTTAAGGAAAGGGACACAAAGAAAGGAGACCTTGATAAACACAGACTAATCTATGGTGATAACAACTTTAGAATAGTCATTATCTCTGAGATACTCATGGCTGGGAAGAATAGCCTCAGAGCCACAGGAGTGCTGGCAATGAGATATTGCTGGACCTAGTGGTAATTACATGACAAATCGATGGACAATTACTAAGATAGTAGAAAGAAGTTCATCACATTCTTTGTTTATACAAATTAGTAACACATATATCCTTGGATTGTATCCACCTGGGGAAAGCTTCCAACAGACACAGATAAAAATAAGCTTTTACTATTGTATTTCTCCTTACTGAAGTAATTATAACGTTTCATATCTCCACTAATGATAATCCAAAATTGCACAACTAGTGGAAAAATAAGAGAGAAGTAAAACAAACAAGTACTTTCAGTATCAAATTAAAGTTTATGTAAAAAAGAAACAAAACAAAACATGAATAGTTAAAAAATTAGTGGGAGCTGAAGATAGCTCATGATCAGACTAGCATTCTAATGGAAGAAAAAAGCGAAGCTTGAAACAGCAAGGCAGACCATATCTGCATGAGAATTAGCCAAGAAAAGAATTTATTACATTTTATGTGAATTCTAATTGTTTACAGCTTCTAGCAGTGATGTAATGGCATCAGCATGTTTCTGTATTTCATTCAGAAGGCTTTCCTAGATCACTTTTAGAGAGTTGTCATTAACATTTGGTTTCCTTTTGTACTGGCGATATTTTTTCCACTGTTTTGCATGCTAAGACAGCAATTGATTAGTATAGACTCCTTGGGCCAAGTACTGCCCTAGGTTATATATGTCACCCCCAGTAACTTCAAATAGAACAGCATGAACACACATCCTCAGTGGAACTTGTCTTGGGAGCCATTGAAGTCTATGGGATCCATGCACGGATAACTGAGAGTTGATAACTGAGACTAATCATCTGAGCATGTACCTTAGTAAAACAAAATGAAAAGCTCAGCTTTATAATAAGTCTCAACTCCTAGAACTAAATAGTTTCATTAACTATTTGAAATCTTATATATGCATCCATCACATGAGCATTAGAGTTTATAATTTGTCAGATAATTGTTTTGCTTAGAGAGTAATGACTGCACTTATTTTCGGGTGATTCCATTTAAAAAATGTTAATTATAGGAAGAAAAGATGCTATTTTTTTCCTACTTTCTCTAGATAACACCTCTCCAGAATGTCTGTAGAAATTCCAGTTACTGGACTGTTAA
Source organism: Apodemus agrarius (assembly GCA_964023405.1). NCBI lineage: Eukaryota > Metazoa > Chordata > Mammalia > Rodentia > Muridae > Apodemus > Apodemus agrarius. Next base: position 4,007,887 of record OZ030027.1, on the reverse strand, counting down.
AAGCTTATGACTGAATAAGAATAATTACATTGATGTTTATTTTAAAGGGTTGACTCGGAAATCAGTAAAGGAACAACTCCTCCCCCAACACACCTTCCTCTACGCCTAATGTTTGTGAGGAGTGAGCAGAGCTCCTCTTAAGTTCAGGACCTGGTATTCTAAACTACTTGTCATATCTCGGTTCCTCTGAAAAACATTTTAGAAAACAATTTCATCTTTATTTTTAGCTTACTTTTTAAATATACCATTCTCCTTATTTTTCAGGTATTAGTGAAGCTCCCATATCTTGGTTTAGCTATAACATATTTCTCAAGATTTCTGCTCTTTCCTCCCATCACCCTGCAATAATGGCCAGAAATATAGATCCATCCTCCTCCATTCTTTAACTCACCACTTCTTGGTTAACCCCCAAATAATGGCCAACTCTGTGCCCTAAATGGAAACTTTGCAGTGTGCTTCCCACACCCCCCCTTCTGCCCTGTGAGTAACTTCTCTGCCAGCAAATAGTGGGCACCTACTCTTAAATTAGAGACCGCCCTTCTGTTGGATTTTTTTCTGAGGAAAAGCTTGAACTATCAAGCTTGTCTTTCCTTCATACGGACCTCACCATAGAATGTACTTCTAAAAGCAGTAGTTATTTTTCTAGTTTAGTTTTATAATGATATTTTACGTACATTTTAATGTTTTGAGTGAATATATGAATATTGTATGCTCTTCTAGTCCGTATAACTATCCCATTTTCTATATTTCCCTTTTTAATCTATTTTTCCTCTTTCCTTCTCTCCCTTCTTCCTTATTCTATTCTATCACTCCTTCCTTCCTATTGTTCCTTAGCATTTCCTTTAAAAAGCGTTATTTATTACTTTTATTTAAGTGTATGTATGTGTGCCAGGTGCCAAAGGGAGTCAGGTTCCCTGGAACTGAAGTTAAAAGCAGATCTGAGAATCCCGATATGGATTCTCACAACCAAACTCCAGTCTTCTGCAAGAATAGTAACCTTTCAACCCCGTGGGCATCTCTCCAGTGTCTTTCCTTTCTTTCCTTTTTAAATTAATTTCCTGCTAAACTATTTTATTACTTTTATTTTTTTTTTACACTTTAGTCATTATCCCCTCTTGGTCTACCCTCTTGACTGTTCCTCCTCCCATTCCTCCTCCCTATCTGCAAGGCATGTCCCCACCACCACTCCACCCCCATCTAGGCCTCTCCCACTCCCTGGGGTCCCAAGTCTCCTGAGGAATTCTTCTTCTTCACTGAGGCCAAACCAGGCAGCCTTCTGCTGTATATATGTCAGGGGCCTCTAACCAGCTCATGTATGCTACCTGGTCGGTGGCTCAGTGTCTGAGAGATCTCAGAAGTAATGGTCAATTGAGACTGCTGGTCTTCATATGGGGTCACCCTCTACCTCAGCTTCTTTGGGCCTAATTCAACCATAGGGATCCCTGACTTCAGTCCAGTGGTTGGGTGTAAGTATCTGTATCTTTTTCAGTCAGCTGCTTGTTGGGCCTCTCAGAAGACAGCCATGTAAGGAGGCTCCTGTCTGTAAGCACATCATACCATCAGTAATAGTGTTAGGTCTTAGAGACGCCCCTTGAGATGGATCCCAATTTGGGCTGGTCATTGGATCGATCTCTTTTCCCTCAGTCTCTTCTCCATTTTTGTCCCTGCAGTTCTTTCAGACAGGAACTGTGGGATGGCAATCCCATCCCTCTACTTAATGCCTTGTCTTTCTACTGGAGGTGGACTCTACAAGTTCCCTTTCCCCACTGTAGGGCACTTCATCTAAGGTCCCTCCATTTGTGTCCTGAGAGTCTCTCACCCCCAAGTCTCTGATACTTCCCCTACCTCCCACCCATGCACCTAAGTTTGCATATTTCCATTCATTCTGCTGACCCTCAGGGCTTCTCTCCTGCCCTGCCCCCAGTGCCTGATCGTGTTCCCCCTTTCCCCTTCCATTCTCCTCTTCCACCCAGATCCCTCCCTCCCTCTGTCTTATGTGATTGCTTTCTTCTCCCTCCCAACTGGGATTGAAGCTTCCTCACTTGGGCCCTTCTAGTTGTTAACCTTCTTGAGTGATAACTTAGACTATTTTGGCTACCAATCAGCTTACAAAACTATTTTCAGTATGGCTTGTGATTTATGCCATTAACATGTACTTTTATGATGCTTTAGTGATGGGAGAATAATAATGATGTTTGACTTAAAAAAATATGAAGGAAACTCCATTTTTAACTTTGAAGGGTATGTTACTATGTTGTTCAATGTACTACTATGTGTGACATGAGTATACTTGGGTAACAGTAGGCAGCACACATGGTTAAACACTAAGAAAAGCAGACATATTAACAGATAAACAGTTGAATTTCAGATAATATTGTCAGCAAAATAAAATTATTTCCTTATATAGTTCCATAGTGAGATGAAAGAGACTTATACAGAGATAGATTGCAATGACTAGACCTTTGTATGAATGTTATGGATTTGTGAAAATTATGTTTTGGTAACTGGGTAAATGATTGAACAAGGAACATTCTAGTGTTAACATTCAAATGTATGCACCCCCAGGTTGTTTCTTATTCAACATAAAATTCCCAATGAGTTGGCATTATTCTCAATAGCTATGTGATTTCTAAACACACAAAACAAAGCCACCAATATTGTGTATAGGACAGGAAAAATACATTCATTTAGTCAGAAATAATACCCTTGGGTTCTTAAATATTAATCGAACCTGTAGCATGCTGCTTATGTTTTTCTGAGTCTTCTCTATTTCCTTCGTAGTAAGAGAAACAAGTTGTAATTGATGGTAAAGGATGAATTCTCCCAGTTGATTTACACTCCTCCGGGTGTCTATTGAAGTTCTTATCAATAATACCTTTATCTTATATTCTGTTTCTCAGAATCAGTGGATCCTTTCTTACATTGGGGTAAAACAACATACTCATAACATCAATAATTTATATTGGTACAGATTCTGATAAATAGATTAGACAAAGAATGAAGACTATTAAACTAACTTTTTGTTGTACTATTGCTAACAGGAATGCTCTTTGTCATTAGGGCAATAGGTTTTGTCTATTAATGATTGCCTAGAAGTTGGTTGGGAAAAATTGAAATGCAATTGATGTGAACATAGCCCTGGAAAGCAGAAAGTTTACCATCTCATCTGCCTCTCCTTTTGAAGTTTACCTCATTGAGAAGCACTTACAACAAAAGCATTATCTAAAAACATATACTGGAACAAATTCTCCCCTTACAGTTCTTACAAAACTAACATATAACTATAATAAGAATTAATTACTGGTTTGATCCATTGCCACCCCTTCACATAAGCTTCTTTTTTTTGGTAACAATTTTTTGTCTTCTTCTTCTTTTTTTTTTTTTTTTTAACAATTTCTTCTTAATGCTTATTTATGTTGGCTGAAAGCCCACATTTGACATCCTCTCAGTTTATTGGATGCATATTTCATCTTTATTTTTAAACCGAAAATAAGCTTTGTATATACTGAATTGGGCATGTAATTCTAATCTGGCTTATCTGTTTAACTTCTTGAGATATAATGACTTCTATTTTTTTCTTTAAATCATGACATTCAATTTTTTTTTGGTTACTGCTGGTTTTCTCTGTCTTTAGGATATGTTCTTGTCTTCAAATTTCAGTAAATTCAGAACGTTCCTTGGTGTGGTAATCATAACAGAAATATTATTTCAAATACTTGAATCGCCATATAATTATAGCCACCAAAAATTCCCAGTATTTTGGGGGTATTGCTTAATTTTCCGTCAACTATGTTTCCAATTACATTATTGCATTTTATCTTATGTGTCCCATGTGCTCCATTCTGATTTCCTGATGTGCTTTTTTCCTCTTCTGTGGTTAAGACTAGCAATTTTATTTTCATTTAAACTTATTTATTTTTTGTTTTAAAGTTTATAAATTTATATTGTATATTGAGTACATCCAAGCCCCTGTTTTCTCATGATCCATCTACTTCTTTTTCCCTTTTATCTGGCCAAACATTTTTACTCTATAGATAGAACAGGTGGGAAGCTGGTTTTACGGATTTTTCCCCCAAAGTTCCATATTTATTTTTAGAGTGGCTGGACTTACTGGCATTCTCTCTAGAAAAGTAGGTATAGGATTTTCCATTTGTGTGCATCTTCATAGTTTCCTGTTATTTTATTATAATTAATTAACCCTGTTCTTTGTCGTTTCTAATTTCATTGTAAAAGCAGTATTTGCTTCTTAGTTTCAGTGGCCAATGTTTGGATGAGGTGATAGTGGGGAGTTTCCTGTTGTTGGAGGTATTTGCCCTTTGCTTCCTGTCAGCTGAGAGTCCTGAACTGAGTTTCTGTTTTCCTGGCAAAGAAAACATTTCTGTCTTAAATTCCAAGCAAGGACACTCAGGTCAACTTACTCTGCGATGTCTCCATCCCCTAGGCAGGAAGCCAACGCCTGTTATATAAAACTCACCTCCACTTAGCAGTCTTCTCTCCAGGAACTTGCCCCATTACCAAGAGGAACTCCTTCAAATATCTCAGAGACAAGAAGCAGGCTGCCCGAGTACAGTCTGTTTCACAGTGAAGACACAGTTACTTTTTAGTTACGTATTTCCTATTTTAGGTTACTTGATGTAACCTAAATTAGGAAATAACAGCATGAAAATCACATTGGTTATTTTAATAAAGTGATTTTAAATCCCAGTACATGTCTTGATTCACATTTTTTTGTGAAAATTTGAGAATTTCTTGTTTGTTTGTTTGTTTTGCTTTTTTTCATTTTGTTAGTTTTCAAGCAGTTCAGACTCCCCCACTCTTGTACTCTCTGGAGTTGTTCTTTGCTGCGGCAGCACGAACTTCAACAGATTCATACACCGTCAACCCTCACATTCTAACCTTTCATTTGAAGTGACTGTATAACATAACAGAAATAAATAAAGGAAAGATGATATGGTAAACAAATACGATTATTGTTAACACAATATACTTGAAAATCTCAAAGTTTGAGTCCTATTCATAACTTCTGTGAGTTCTCTTTTTAGGACTTTCTCTTTATTCGGATTTCTTCAACTTTGAACCTAACTCTTAAGCCTTATGTTCCTGGTTCAGAGATGAAAAAATATAACTTCTGTTTATTGCACTCCAAACAAGGAAACTTTATTTTGTTCCAGAGGGCTATTTTCCTTCCTACAGACACACACTTTAAATGCATCCCTGTCTAGAGTTGCTGTGCTGCCTGAGCTCATAAATGTCTGCTATTACTGACTGTAAAAGAATTAGAGCCTGGGGCTGGCAATTAGAGTAGGTCTCTCTCTCTCTCTCTCTCTCTCTCTCTCTCTCTCTCTCTCTCTCTCTCTTTCTGTCTCTCTCTCTCCTTTGAGAATGACTTCCATTTATTTTTCCAGCTATAAGCCTGGTTAAATGTACAGAGAAAGAGAATGAATAACTCAAAAAGATTGGTTATTTTAAATGGAGGCATTTGATAATATTTAAAGGCAATCATAGATTCACTGATGCTTGTAATGGAGCATATTCTTTGTACTGAATGAAAGTCACAGGTATGTAACATGAGTTTGCTTAGCGGATTAAACATTCACTGTGATACTTAGAGATAGCCCCAAGCATAGGCAAAGAATAAAAGTGTTGTGCTGTTTGGCTAGGAACACAGTCCGATAGACTATTGGTTATGCACTCTGCTTGTTTCCTACATGGAGGAAAGCTGTGAAATGTACAGCTAGATTTAAATAGTAGTGGGTCTTCTTAGTATTCAGAGCAAGGGAAAAGTAATTGGTAATGAAATGTAAAGTCACAACTGATGTGAGGTAAAATTTGATTGATTAAGATTGGTTTTTTTTTTTTGGTTTTTTTTTTTTTTTGTTTTTTTGTTTTTTTGGCACCCAAACCCAAGTGCCATGTAATAGAATGGTATGAATTTCTAAGAGTACAGTCTTAAAACCCAGAGGATTCCCCTGCATGCAATAAAGACACATGCTCCACTATGTTCATAGCAGCCTTAATTATAACAGCCAGAAGTTGGAAAGAGCCCAGATGTCTCTCAAAGGAGGAATGCATACAGAAAATATGGTATATTTATACAACGGAATACTACTCAGCAATCAAAAATAATGAATTCATGCAATTTGTAGGCAAATGTTTGGATCTGGAAAATATCATCCTAAGTGAGCTAACCCAATCACAAAAGAATACACATGAAATGCAATCATTGATAAGTGGATATTAATGAGCCCAGAAGCTCTGAATACTCAAGGCACAATTATCAAATCAAAAGATTCCCAAGAAGAAGGAAGGAGAAGGCCCTGGTCCAGAAAAGACCAGATCCAGTTTTGTAGGAGAGTACCAGAACAGAGAAATGGTGGTGGTGGGGTGATTGGTGGATGGGTGGAAGGAAGAGGACTTATGGGACATATGGTGAGGGGGGAACTGGGAAAGGGGAAAGCCTTTGGAATGTAAACAAAGAATATAGAAAATAAATTTGATTATCTTATTCTTTTTCACAGTGAGATGCAATATATGGAAGTGACAGGCCTAAGCTAGAGTTTGGACTGACTAAATGTAGTGTTGATACTTGTGGGGTACTTGTAATGCACAAAAAGAGTATATTTCTATAAAAGCCCTTAAAATGAAAATGAAATTGTCCTTGAACATGAGATAAAATATGTGTTGATTTATTTGTTCTTAAGAAATGCATCAAGGTAAGTGGCATTAATCTCATTCTAGGAATGAAGACTTGTGGTAGAGAACTTGTTAGTTTTGGTTTAATTGTTAGCAAAACCACACACACACACACACACACACACACACACACACATACACACACACAAACACACACAAACCCCAAACACCTAATACAGAAAAAAATATGGCTGTGTATACAAGGAAGAATATTAACTTCAGAATTTTATTTTTAATACTAGATATTTATCAATTTTAATTTTCCTAGGTAAACAAAAAAAATGTGTTTGAAAAAATAACAAGTAATTGTTTTATTCTGACTTTTAATTCTTTACCTATTTTTCACACTTTCCATTTTGTTAATCTTGACACAGAATCTACAAAATGTAGAAGTCTCTTTTTCTTACCTAAACATTTGATGTTCATATAGTCACTCTACAATATTATATTACCATTACTGTCAAACACAAAGCATTGCTGATAAAAGGAGATAAACAAAGCTCTGGCTATGAGGTTACTTACAGTCTAATATAGATTAGAAATCAGCGTATAACTAATTAGAGCCATGCCATAACTGCTTTAATAGCATTAGGACACAGTTGATAGAAGGATGATGAACTAGGTATGAAAAGGTGCCTGGTCACATCTAATTTGAGGGAATTTATTGATTTTATTTTATGTGTATGAATGTGTTGCCTGCACGTATGCAGGTGTGCCACATTCCTGGTATGTAAAAAAAAAAGTCAGAAACGGGATTCCAATCCCAGGAGCTGGTGATACAGATGGTTGTAAACCACCATGTGGATTTGAGGAATCAAACCTTTACAAAAAAAGTAACAAATGCTCTCAATCTCTGCACCATCTCTCTACTCCCTGAGGTAACATTTTTGAAAAGGAAAACATTTGGGTCTAGAGAGAGTTTAAATCGTTCTCATACAAAATGACATTTGCCTAACAACACAGAGCCTTCTATATCTGGGACAGAGGTGAGAGACATAAGTTCATGAGCTGAGTGCCAGGGGTCAGGGGTCATCCCCAAATAAGCACACTGGTCTAGTAATAGTCACTGCATTCCCCAAAGACATAGCATATGTGAATTTCATATATAAAACTCAATCCAAGTAAAAATAACCACCAGAGTGCTGGAACACTTTCATGGCGGAACACAAATATTTTAATACAACATTTTCAACATGGCCTACAGATAGCGGTTCTTACAGAGGACGTAGTGTAGAGAATGGAGCAGGGAGACTAATAAAAAAAAGAGAGAATCTGGTTTTAAGCAAGTTGAATGCAGCCTTAGTCTCAATATACACACATATGTGTCCTTGTTTGTGTAATGTTTGATGTTATTTTCTTTAATAATTTTTTGAGAACTTCACACATGAGTACTGCACATACGTGAACACTGCACATACATAAGAACTGCACATACATGAGCACTGCATCTAAATCACTTTCTCTCCTTCCTCTTCCCCTCCAACTCTTCTTATTGTCTTCCATCCCAAATTCATATCTTCTGTAATTATTCTGACATGTACATATACGTGTATATGGATGTACATACATATATGCACACATGTCTATATAACCTATGGTGTCCATTTAGCTTTGCTTATATGTACATACAGTTAGGACTGACCACTTGGACTTAGATTTCGTGGGTGTTTGTTATTGCAAGAGTCTGGTGTTCCCTCCTCAATATGTACGAAATCTTCCAGTTATTGGTTCCTGGAGTCTAAAAGACTGCTAAAACAGTATAAACTATTGCCATTACCATTGTCTGCCTCCAAGAACTTTAAGGGAGGGAGTTTGTATAATTGTTAAATTGTAGCATGGCTCTCTGACAGTGAGGAGACCCAATGCACACCTGATATTGTAAAGGCAAGTAACCTCATTTAATCCACTATATCTATTAATGGCTGAAGAGGCTGATTGGCATATGTCTACATCTTCAAAGCATTACACACATATTATATAAATATAAGTGGCAGTGTTGTGTCAGTGTATACACACACATACACACACACACACACATAAGAACAATGAGATGATTAAACTTTCTACAATTACTCTTCTTTTGTGTATCCCTCATGCTATAGATAATTTTTCCCCTTACCCCAGATTAAATTTTATTTGGAATTCTGTCTCCCATTCTCACCCCAATCTTATTGGATTCTCCTAATTCTTTCTTTCCCACCATTTGAGTCCTACCTGCTCCCACTCTGAATTTTGTGTTATCACATTTCCTGTCTGACTTGGAATTATATCTATACTCCACTGGTGATATCTTTGTTCTTTGGATGGGGGTAGGTGCCTGACAACAAACTGAAAATTATGAGTCAGGTTCCTACATGTGGCATCCCATATGCACAGAATGAGGCCATGTGCAATGCAATCATAATTGCTATCAGTGATGAAAAGCAATCATTTTTCTAATTACTCAGTAATAAACTTTAATATATGTTCTGGGAGAAAACAACAATGGACTCATTGACTGATGTTGGTCTCTGAACTCCAGCTCAGCAAACTACACTAAATGGTACCTAATGACCTTGGGGAGTCAGCAATCCTCAAAGTGTACATAATTGACTCTCCTTGTGGAGCTCTCAAAGGTTTTGAAAAAAATGTTTTTCTTCTTTATTTATCCATGATTCTTTGTGTTATCATTTGCCCTCCTATGAGATTCTGTGACCTGGCCGCAATCTAAGACGTAAAAATATGGGGCTACTGTGGATATGTGGATACTAGGAAACAAAAGAAAAATGTGCTAGAGCCAGTGCCTGCCAATCAGAAATGGCAGAAAGAGTGAGGGACAGGCAGGGGATTGGGTTTCAACAATCCTAAGTATTAGGGACGGTTCCAGTTCAAGAAACAAGATGGACATTGGTTGTTTAGGTGAGTTCTCATGTGGCCTGTCTCAAGAGTATGTCAACAGAGTAAGAAATCTCACAAGCAGATGAATGAAATCTATCTGTGTGGCCATTCTGAAACTGAGAGGTTTTGTTTCAACTGGATGGAGATTATACTGGTGGCTTTGGCCTCCAGACACTGCAACTTGACACGCAGTGTGTATTGTCATTGTGTGAGAAAATCCTTTCTGCTAAAAATGAATGCTTACAAGGCAACCTTTTATATCTTTTCTTATCTGCAAGAAATTTGCCACATCTATATAAAAATCCCTCATCACCTTCAAGTTTTTAAGAGGAAACACACAGTTCCAGGGGCATGTTTATTCTTGTCAGTCAACTTTTTTTTTCACTTTAAAAACCATGTTTGTTTATTTTTATATCTGAATATGCATGACTTTATTCTGGCTTCCTTTTTCTTCTCCCAAGATAGTCTGGAGAATCAGATATTGGCTCTCAAGAGGTTACCTCAAACTATTTTAGGAATGCAAGAAGAAAATGTTTGCCTAACTTTCTTTTGTTGATTTACCCCAGCAAGCGGGTTTAGTAATAATTGGACCTTACAGTTCCAGCAAGAAGCTCAGTCCTTATGATGACAGGGACATATAAGCAAAAAAGATCCTTTACCAAAGATCACGAATGTACTGTCCCCAGAAGCCAGGTGGATCTGCTTTAAGTTTCTGGTCTTTCTCCACATGGCTGACTGTTCCTCTCCTATTTTTGTTTACCCACTACGCCTATTTTCTGGAAATGTCAAAATGTTTTTTTGAAGGTATGTTTCTTTAAATAACACATTCATCAAATACCGCAGAAGCAAACATTTCCATGTCTTGTTTCCCAGATGTGATATGCTGAAGGATTATGACTTCCTTGTTTCTTCCCACTTTGTTCTTGGAGAGCAACTAGAAGAACATTAAGAATTGGCATAACTGTGGTAACAGGAAAATACGGTATAAATGTGGTGCCTACTACACTCACTCATCTCTATAGTTAATTATTAAATCATGTATTATTAAGTAGTACTCAAGAGAGATATTCTAAGCTAAACATTTAAAATATTTTTTTTAAAAAATACTTAAGCATATTTGTAATGCATTTTAAAAAAGTCTCTGAATTGTCAGTTTTGGGGGTCCAGAGCCCTCATTATTTTTCATAATTTTTAAAATTGGTTTTTATTTTATGTGTATGGATGTTTGTTCTGTATGCATGCATGCCTGCACCCCTTCAGTGATGCCTGCACAGACAGTAAACATTCCTGTGGACTGAAGTTAATGGCAGTTATGAGTCACCATGTAAGTTCAAGGAACTGAATTCAGATCCTCCAATCTGGGACCATGGTGACTGGCAGTCATGAGCCAACATGTAGGTTTTGGGAACTTAAACCTGATCCTTTTAAGAATAAGTTCAGGGTCAGATTTTGAAAGGAGGTGTCTATCAGTGGGGGAGAGGGACCTGGGGGTAGCCATTAGAAAAATTCCAGATTCTAGGGACCCAAGAGGTTCCCGAGACCCAACAGTGAGGACATTATCCAAAATACCTAACAAAGGGGAAAAAGAACCTTTAGAGACCATATCCAGTGGATAGGCACAGTCCCTTGTTGAGGGATGGGGACCACTGGCCCACCTCAAAAATATTAATCCAGGATTCCTCCTGTCAAAAGCAAATGCTGGGACAAAGAGTAGAGCAGAGACTGAGGGAAAGGCCATCCAGAATCTGCCCCACCTAGGGATCCATCCCATCTGCTGACACCAAACCCAGACCCTATTTCTGATGCCAAGACGTGCTTGCTGACAGGAGTCTGGTTTAGCTAACCCCTGAGAGGTTCTGTCAGAGCCTGAGCAGTACAGATGTGGATGCCTGCAGCCAAATATCAGACTGAGCATGGGGACCCCAATGGAGAAGTCAGGGAAAGGAGTGAAGGAGCTGAAAGGGTTTGAAACCCCATAGGAAGAACAACAATATCAACCAACCAGACACCCCCAAAGCTCCCAGGAACTAAACCACCAACCAAAGGGAACACATGGGGAGACCGGTATCTCTGCTGGATATGTATCAGAGGATTGCCTTACCGGCCATCACTAGAAGGGGAGCTTGTTTGTGCTGTGGATGCTCAGTGAGCCAGGGTAAGGGAAGGCTGGGGTGCTGAGGCAGGAGAGGAGGGGCAGTAGGGGAGCACTTTCATAGAGACTGGGGGAGTGGAAGGGGATAGGAGGTTTGTGGGGGGGGGGACTGGGAAAGGGGATAACATTCGAAATGTAAATAAATAAAAAAGCAATGAAAAATGAATAAAGCAACAGCAGCAACAAGTGCTCTTAACCACTGAGCCATCTTTGGAGTCTGTCCCTGTAGTCTTACAAAGAGCAGGTTGACCATTGCCTCAAAAGCTGTTTCTCCGAAGGTTGGTTCCTCTGTTACATTGGAGCCTCTGTTGCAGGAACCAGAGCTCTGCCTTTGGAGACTCATCTGGGTTTTCTTGCCATTTCAAAATATGAAACAAAGCTACAGGGTATCTTCATCATCTTTCTCCAAAGAGTATTCTGGATAAGAGTCTTCTTTTCTAGATTTTTTTTTGGCTTGGAGATAGACTGTTATTTGGTGTCAATGCACTTATAAGACAGAGGACTTATGTTTGTCTCTTTGGTAGAGGTGCCTAGGTATTGACAATAATGAATATGTGGTGTTCTAATAGAAAGTTCTCCACACAGAATAATGCAAACAAGACACAGCTTTTTCATTTCTATTGGTATAGAATGTACCTCAGTGATAAGTCAAATATCCCATCAATCAAAGATTACTTATGTTTAAAATTTATGCTAGCACTAATGAGTAAGTTATATTTCTAATAATGTATCTAAAAAATTAAAATGTTTTGTAGAAAATAGTATGTTAATATTCATCACAAAATATATGAATATTTTAACTTATTTCATAATAGAAAATATTAAATTCATTTATGGAATAAAACAGATTCCAAATAGCTTATAAAATCTAATAATGATTATATTATGAGAAAATTATTCTAATATTAAAGATAACATTAGAATATATAATAAATGTATGTATATTTGGACATATACATACACATATACTCATAAATATACATACACTTTTCATTGGAAACATACTGAAAATTGTGGCAATATTATTGATACCTCTTACAGTACTCTATTTCACTAGATCTAGATTTATACATCTTGCACATTTTTACTACAAGCAGTATCACTTAGAAGAATGAAAAATCTCTAACAAATTCTTACTTTTAAAAAATTGTGACTTATTTTATTACTGGAGAAAAAGCTTAGTCATACAGTCATACACGTGCTCTTACATGGCTCAGTCATACAGTGAACACATGGCCTACACTACATGTCTTATCCTACATGTATGAGGACCTGTATGAGGAGTCCTAGACCTCCAGTGAAAAGCCGGGCATGGTAGACCATGCCTGTAATACCAGTGCTGGGGGATGCTATGTGGATACTTGAAGTTCATTTGCCAATGCCGAAACTGACCAATAGAGAGAACAAGGAAGTCATGAAGTGCCAACCTCTGACCTGCACATGCACATGCATGCTTTTTCATGTGTCTGCCCGATCACATGCATATACCTACACTAGCATGTACTTACACCAATCAACCAGCCACACACCAGGAGGGGGGAAAGAGAGAAGGGTTGGGCACTAAACATCAAAATTAGGGTTCTTTACATTATGAAAACTCGCTTGATTTGTACTGCTAATGAAATTACATCCTTGTGGCATGTTGCTAGAGGTTTTGTTATTGAATTTTTGAAGCCAATGTAATGGAATGCAGAACCATTCACCCTCAAAGCAAGCACCCATACCCATTGAAAGTAGAGTCTTGTCATGATGGGAAATGCTACTATTTCAGATAAAGAGTGACGTGACTATAAAGAGGGAAAGAAATACTGGATGGGCTAAGGCAGGAGGCAGACACGGTGACACAAGGGAGGAGGGAGAGGCACATTTCAGCAGCTGTTTTGCTTATCTGAATGTTTTAGTTTGAATCTTGTTCACATCCCAGGTGAATAGCTAATAAAAATAATTTAAGCTTTAAGAAAAACAAGGATAATTTATAATGTGGAAACTGCAGTCTGGCACTTGTTAGCAGAGAAATGAGGTCCCTGAAAATTCCTTTGGGGAACAAAACTACCAGAAATATACAATTTAATAACCACTCCCCCTTCTCCACATCTCATCCCACCTCCAGAAACCCTGCTGTTACCCCGAAATCAGTATCAACACCTCAAATCAAAAATAATAAAACTTGTTTTGTTGTCAAAATTTCCACATTATTACTCAAGTGAGTTTAACTTTTACCTCTTTATAAATACTTTATTTGTTTTCAATAAGATTATTGCTTCCACAAATCTATAGTTAAATGCCTCTGGTTATACAGAAATAATTCTACTTTCCTTTCTTTGGAGACAAGGTTTCATATATCCCAGGCTGGTCTTGACCAAGTAAATCTATTTTTGTAGTAGAATATCTCCACAGTTCAAAAAAAAGTTATATTTTTGTTGGAAACATTTGCCTCTTTAATCCTTCAAAAGTGCAGATTTTAATATTGTTTCATTCCCACTGAATTAAGGCACAAATTAACAATAAATGAAAAGCTACTGTCGTCTAGCATATTGCACAAAATAAGGACACACATGGAGACTAATAACAAAAGAGGCACGGCAGAAGCTTCACAGCCGTGTGATGCCTAAAATGAACTTACGTTCTCGTTGTGCCTTGTGGATACACAGACTGTTCTGTTTCGATGGCTCCCAGCCATCTCAATTACATAACATAGAACCTCGAAGGGGAAAGCAGATATTTATCCTCTGAACTACAACTATAAGGAGGGAGTTAAAAGTGCTGATTAAGCAAGTGTTGTTGGTTCAGTCTGTCCACTTCACATTTGTCTTTAAGTCACCATGGAACAAATGTTTAACTATTGAGGTGATTGCCTAGATGTTTTAAAACACTTGGATTAATTATGGGCTTCGCTGAAGGCACACATCATGTGTGACAGACATGACTTGGTTATGAGTTCCTGGTAGAATTGCTAAGGGAGGAATTCACTCTGCTGTTGAAGATAAGAACTCCCAGCTACCACTAAAGCTCAAAATCAGATCTGTTTTTTGGGGGAGGGGATGTGAGCTTTCATAAGAATGCAAGGTTCTCTCTGCAACCTCAGTATCTGAGTTTAAACTGAGAAGCTGAAGGTGAAGTCGTGTTTCTGTTTCTACTATTTTGAGCTTCATCAAAGCAATTTAACTTTCTGACTCTCCATTTTCTCAACAAAATAGATTTTCTTATTCACAAGACTGCTCTCATCAATGAGATAAATAACATAAAAGCATTCAATAGCTATGATTATAGGAAAATATCTATCCCTTACATTAAGGTAAATTTGGGTACATAGTCACCTTATGCCAAAACCTATAATGAAGAGTGGAATAGAATTCTGATTTGAAGTTGGAAGAACACTGGACCCATCTTAGAGTATTGATGATAACTACTTATCATTTGGGAAGAAACCAATCTTTACTTGCATACACTTATGATACAATTAATAGCAACACTTGCTTCCTAGGTGATCTGAACACCGAATGACCTCACCAATATAGCAAATGTTGTTTGATGCTACCCTTACTGTCAGTATGTCTCAAATTCCTTACTCATAATCAGAGGTTATGTTTATTTCTACTCTGGGTTAGATCTCAAGAAACTAGAGTGGGCCTCATTCCTTCTCTCCTTTATGTTTAAATTATATTTCCATTAAAATTAATTCCTATAAAAAATTATTGATTTTTCATCAAAATATAACATTCTGTCCATGTATATATGTTTATGTGTGCAGGTATGCATTTATAATGGGATACACATGTACCTGTCTGTGCAGAATGTAGAGGCCAGAAGTCAACCTCAGACACTGCTGTCTGACTCTGACTCTCTCTCTCTTTCTCTCTCTCTCTCTCTCTCTCTCTCTCTCTCTCTCTCTCTCTCTCTCTCTCTCTCTCTCGGCCTAGAGTTTACCAAGTAGACTGAGCTGACTGGTCAGTGAGTTTCAGAAATCTTCCTGCCATAACACTGTTGGGGTAAATCTCCAAGCCAAATAAGCCCCATGCAAAGAGAACACAACTCAATTAATATGCATACAACCTGCGCACCTAGATTGGGCAAATCCACCACTACACTACTATATTTCCCATCTACGAGATCCCTTATCACTTGCAGTTTCTCCAGGTCACATGTTTCTGTTCCATTTTCCTTCTACCTCCTCTTCCTCAGCTGTCCTCCCTTCTTCTCCTCCTTCTTCCTAAAACTTTTCAGCTCTACCTTCCCTTCCTTTGCCCAATCGCATGCTCTAACCTTTATTTTATGAGTTAAATACTGGGAAAGCGAAATTAACATTAAAATACAAACAGCACCAGGGCAATCTACAACATTACACTACATTCGGTGTTTATATTTTTCACATGGGTTTCTCTTGCTTGATCCAATTACTATCCCTGCTAAACTATCTCCCCAGCCTTCACAATGAGGTTAATTACTTTTACTTTTTTTGTGGTTGAAAATAATTATAGATTACATTTCCTTTCCTGCATGTAGTATAAGAAGTATGGTCACAGAATAGCAGACTAAAAAAAAACAAATGACCTGACAGAGCAGAACAATTTGGGTGTGATTTGAATTTGTGTATTTCTCTTGCTTGAGCATTTTAATACTTCAAGTCTTAATATTTGTAGATCCGTGGAGGAAGAAGGGCTCTGACCATTATCTTACCAGTCAGGATAGCTCATGAAGATGTTACTTAATTCTGTTTGGATCTGGTGTCAGAGAACATTTTTTACTCCTTGGAGAGTTCCAGCTGTCTGATTAACTGGACCGTCACTGTAAGGAGACATTCATGGCAGTTCCAGAGAAACCCTACTGAGTTCTAGAGAAGGAAGAAAGAAGATTAAAAAAGATTAAAGTACTGTGGAGATAGGAGAACAGGATAGAGGAGGGAAATGGGAATGGCTAACACTGAAGAAATCAGAACATGCGACCGTCAAAGCTGCCTGAAATGTTTACACATTACATATAGAAAGAATTTACATGGACTTGCTCTATAATGGACGTAGGGATAATGCTTCTCTGTGCCTCACCATAGTCAATCAAATAAAAGCCTAATGACAAGTATGGATTACTTCTTTCCAAGTTTTTGTTCAGGGTGGCCCCACAGATGTTTCTCAAAACATTACAGACTGATGCCGTGTCTCTTGGTTACCTTCCAGAACTTGGTGGCAGTACCATATTCTAAAGACACCAAGTACTTGAGTCATAGGTCATGGAGAAATCACACTTATACTGACTGGAAGCTTCTTCCCTACTGGCTTGCTTTTATAGTACCTGCAGGGTCCATTTTCACTACTAGAAGAGAAACTTATTTGCAATATTACTCAGTTTTGAACCCTGAAAGCTAAAATAACTACTGGCCTGCCAAGTTAATCCCAGAAGGGCACAGTGGTGAATGTTATAGGATAACAAACTTCTTGATGATTTAATTAAAATAATATTCACAAGGAAAAAGCAACTTATGTCTAGCATTGTTATCTGGGCTTGCTAATAGCATATGCCTTTATAGGGGACTTATCCTATGAGTCTACTAAAGGGACCTAGTATTAAATTGTCCCTTAAGTTCTTATCTTTAAACCCATAGATTATTAGTGTACTTCTCAATTTTTACCAAGAAATTTGATTTTTAGAATAGATGCTATAATCCATAGCTGATGAATATGAAGAGTTTGTAGAGAGCTCAGCTCCAAATGGAAGAATAATATCATACTACTTCCCTTTAAGGTTCGTGGATCATTATGGAAGAAGAGACAGAGAGATTGTAAAAATATGCAGCAAGCATATAACTTGGTCGACATAAGAGGAATCTTGCATAAGCTTACAGTGGCTGAAACCACATTCCTACGGCATGTTTGAGAGCAAGCTGAGGTCCCAGCAAGGTCAAGGAGAAACTAGTGAAGCTCAAACCCTGGCAGAGAAGCTATTGGCATTTGGTAGATGCTGGGGGAGACAGAATAAGCTTTCATCAAGGATGCAGCCCTTGAAGTTCTTTCTACTCATGCTCCAGTAGATAGTCCTACATTCATGTACATACAAACAGTGCTAAATGCAGTCAGATGGGAGAGAGAGAGAGAGAGAGAGAGAGAGAGAGAGAGAGAGAGAGAGAGAGAAAGTCTGAAAGAGAGACAGAGAGACAGAGAGACTCACGGAGTAGGGCTGGACAAATGACTGGATAAAACGACTTGGAGGGAAAGGGATGGGGTATAAATGGATTTAATAAAATATATATTAGGCACATATAAGAAAATATCACCACCCTGAAACAAATATATGTATATAATATTTTTCTTAAACTGAAACTGGAGATATGTAAGCCTTAAAGCTAGGATATAATTCTCACATATCTTGATATTCTCAAAGGAATATAATGCTGGTCCTTCAGAGGAGTGGTTACATATATCCTCTTTCTATCTAGCCACCTTTCCAGCCTCGATTTGCATGTTAATCCACTGCATCCAGCTTAAAACAACTCAATTTTTCCATCCACGCTATGATGTAGTTACTGATAGATAATGCATTGAATGTTTTGATCATGTAATGTTCAACACTGAAACAAAAATACCTATCACTTAAAGTTGGCTAATGTCATAATTAACAATATACTGTAATTTCTCCTTTATCTGGTATACAAGAAAAGACAGCAGTGTCAATTTTCAATTTTTGACTATGTTTTTCTGAAAGAGTAGTTATAGCATATATAACATCAGTCTTCAGTGAATAAATACATAGATATTCCAGCTCTTTTCTTGACACTTTTATATTCTTACTGAGAATATAAATGGATAAAACTTTATCTGAAATATGACTTAAAACATTAAAATAGAAATTGGCGATAGAGATTATAAAGACAGATTGCATACATGTATGAAACTGTCGAGGAATAAATAAAAGATGGTTTCAGAAATAGGTGGAAGAGAAAAAACTGAAAGTTGTAAACCATATAAAATATCATCTTATTAATAAGGAGCATACATATTAATGTCTAACCATTATCCTGTTACAAATGTTTAATGTTCTTAAATGTTTATAATGTAATGGCAAAAATAACTTTCAGTGTTAGACATTATTTTCTGTACTCAGTACATTTGTAGAATTCCTCTGAGTTACCACATAAAAAAGAACATAATCTTATCTAATTCTGAGCAGTCCACCAATGTTCTGTTATGAAACTAAATTTCCTTCAGACTTAGTGACCAGAAAAATATGAAGCATGGAGCTAGGGAAAAGTCCCAGAAGAAGGCTGAGAAGTGAGCTTGCTCTGATTCTTGACAAAAACTCAAAATTTAAAATATTATTCCTTCAAGTAGGTAGGTTTTGTCCACTGAAATTAACAATGCTATATATATTTATACTAGATATACTATACATATGTGTGTTTCTCACATATATATATATATATATATATATATATATATGTATGTGTGTGTATCTACAGACACATATGCAAACTCATGTTTTCACATATGTACATTGTATGCACATACATTTCTAGGTAAATACATTTGGCAATAGAGACAAGAAAATAATGGACAGTGGAAATACAATAATTGGCAGGACTCAAAGGACTGACAACCTCTAAGCAAATGCCTTTAAGCAAAAGAAAAGAAAAGAAGTGCTTTTGCAAGTCGAGTCCCCACAGGGCTTCTAAAGAAACAGTATTTTACTGCATGTTACCCACGATCATCCTACTGAAGCTCTTCATGTTTATTTCAAATCTTTGCCTTTGAATTTTATAAAACGATGTTGGATAAAAAGTTAATGGGCATATATTGAGAGAAAGGAGACCTAACAGATCATCTATTGATGTCCATGACACCACTAACCATGTGGGAAGTAAAATATAAGTAAACCATATTTTGATTATAATTATTGAAAATGAGATTAGTTTTTTTAAGCTGATGATTTAGTCTGTTGAGTTGTCTGGGTGAGATAAGAAGCCAGCTGAGTTGTTGTGGTGGTGCTGGTAGGTTTTGTTGTTGTTTGACCCATAACCATCTTTAAATTGCTTAGCGATATCATTAAATACAACACTGCTCTTCTTGGTGATTTTTTTTACAAGGGATCATCAAATAAGTTTCTCATACGTCATTAGAAATCACTATGAAAAGACAAGAATCAAGTGCTACACAGTGATATTCCCTTTAAATGCAAAAGTTAGACTCTATTACTTTATGTACACGGTTATAGTCAGTATCGCCTTCCTATTGTATTTGGTATTTAATTTATTGATTAATAGTAAAGAAATTCTGTTCTCCTGGATCCAGAATTGAATTTTGATTGGTGCCATACTGAACCACTGGTGAGCGTCAATAGAAGCATAAATGCTGGTCACACCACTGAGCTTAGAAAGAACCTTTGTTTTTATCTATGTTATTAATGAAACATAGATAAAACAACATGAAACAATGAATAGTAATGAAACAATAAAAATAATGAAACAAAATGAAATTAAGTTTAGAATAGTCTGATGACTGATACCTAGTTAAGCTATCAGTATCATGTTATTTGAAATATGTTTAACAGTGCAAGACCACAATGAGAAAACACACTGAAGATGGAAAAAGCAGGAAGAAATACTTTTTTTAATTTAATAGACGAAGAAGAAGGATTTTATTGGCATAAATTGCCTATGGAATAAGAATGTTCAGTGTTGCTAAATAGTCTTAACTATAACTTAGATCTTAGAAAATAAATATAATAAATGTATTCCACAAATACTGCCATTAGCCACACAATTTGTTAAAATTTATCTCCTTACTTCTAAATGCTTCAACACTGGCAAAACACCACACAATTTCTGTGAACCTGCTGGGTTGACAGACGGCAGTAGCATCCAGCTCTCATTAAATCAAATAACTATTGCTGGCAAAAAGTTTTCCTTTAATAGATAGGCATGGCATTAACTTAATAGCTAAACAATAGGTGGGGTAATTTCCAATGACAACAACTGAAAAAAAAGGTCTCTTTATACCTTTTCATTGGCAATTGGAGCTCTCTGAAATGGAATTCTGACTCAAAACTGGGCTTCCAGTGCTTTGTATACCGTGTGCTATATTGTGAAAACAGGTCTCAAACTCCATGTTTCTGGCTGATGTACAACATGTAGTAAATATTTGAAGAAACACTTAAGTCCAAGTTGAAAAAGAAAAAAAAATCTTGCTTTTGTGTAATTAAAACTGTTCAGTCCCTGTGCTGTGATTACGGTGCAATTTGATACCGAGTGTGGAAAGATCTACTTGGGGGATGGGGGCTAGGGAGCTGTCAGGGGACTTGCTCCTTTGGCAGTGATTAACAGTTAGGTAATGAGGGTCTGTGGTGTGTGGGTGAGAATCCAAAACTGTCTCAAATGGTTAGCTGCTCTTTTAGTGACCCCAAAGCACATAGTGGTCCTAGAGCTGAGAAGTTTAATATGTGTTTGAGGAGGGAGGGGGAAGGAGGGAGGGAGGGGAGGAGGGAAGGAGGGAGGGGAAGGAGAGATTTTAGAAGTTCACATTTTATTAAGGTTTTTTTTCTCATACCACATCACCAAAAACATTTTATAGTATCATTTCTCGATACGGAAAACAATACCAGCCCAATAATCAAAGAAAAAAAAAAAGAAGTTGGTGAGTTTGTTTAAACTGTTAGCAAACCATTACTTTTACTGGGAAAATACAACTTTAAAGAAAAAATATATTATTTAAATGTAGTACTAAAATACTTCATTGTAGATTCAAGTGTCTTATGACTTGTCTAATTTGCTGGTCAGATTTGCATTACAAGGCAATATCTCATACACGTGTAATACCGCAGAAATGAAAAACTTATCTCACTGAGAAAGATCAGAAGTTAAGGGGTGGGGGCAGGGAGAATGATACCATACTGCAGCGGATTGAAATTGGATTCAAATGAACCTGGTCTGCGATATTTAGAAACCGTGTCCATAATGTCTGTGTTCTTTTCCTTAGCTGTGTAGTGCGGATGGGATACCTAGGCACCAATGCTGCATCTGCTGAATAGTTGGTCTTGTGACATCACTTAGTGATATCATTCCTTGCAATAACAGAGCAGTAGCTCCTGCTTACAGTTACTGTGAAGGTCGAATGAGGCTATACATATGGTGGCTGATACTTAAGAATATACCCAGAAGATTCCCCAGCATGCAATAAGGATACATGCTCCGCTATGTTCATAGCAGCCTTATATATAATAGCCAGAAGCTGGAAAGAACCCAGATGTCCCTCAACAGAGGAATGGATACAAAAAATGTGGTATATATACACAATGGAGTACTATTCAGCCATTAGAAACAATGAATTCATGAAATTCTTAGAGAAATGGATGGAGCTGGAGAACATCATACTAAGTGAGGTAACCCAGTCTCAAAAGAATACCCATGGTATACAGTCACTGATAAGCGGATATTAGCCTAGAAGCTTGGAACACCAAAGACATAAATCACATATCAAGTGATTTCTCACAAGAAAGGAGTGGACACTGGTGCTAGAATGGACCAAAACATCATTTGGGGGGTGTACAAGAACAGTGAGGTGGGAGGGGGTGGATGAAGGAGCAGGGGGAGGGAAAAGGGCACCTTTGGGGGTGGAGAACCAGAAAACGGGAAATGAATTGTAAATATAGAATATATCTAATAAATAAAAAAATAACATGGGTAGTGAATGAGAAAGACTTCCAAAGAAAACCTGTTGCTTGATATGCATTTAAACACACACACACACACACACACACACACACACACACACATTTTCTCCCCAAATGGATACATATAGTGCATACATACACAATTATATTTTTGTTTCAAGTATACTTAAGCGACATAGTGAAGCATTATCAGTGTGGTAATCAATATTTTGAATTATACAATATTTATTATACTTTCAGTTGAGTCCAATGCAAAATTATGGATGCAAGTACCTGCAAATTGCCTTTGCTTCATATCATAAAGTATGAAAAAAAACAGGTGTATTGTATCGACATAATAAATGTTCTTATTCTGTGATTATGTTCCATATACTCTACATTAGCATGGATTTAAGCTAAGAAACAGAGATAATGAGGCTCCCAGTTGCTTTTCACCTAGATCCTTAATTGCACCATTAGTCTTAGCACAGGATTTTATATGAAGCCTAATGTAGATAACTCAAAATTAGCTCAGATTATTAAACTATCTTTTCTTTGCATGCTGTGGTCTTTAGCTTGTCAATCAAATTTTTGAAAAGGAGAATGCAGAAATTTGGGTCATTATCGAGTCTCAGTTGTCTTCATGATCTATTGACAAGCATGGCAAGTGGAAAACTATTATTCATGAAATTATTTTAGGAAGAATAAATAATGTGCTACTTGTTATATTAGGGTGGTCTTCTTTAAAATAAAAGAGAAGTTGAGGCAACTAATTGGGAAAAAGGGGAAAGTTGAATTTTGATAGCTGCCAAATAAATTTTCGTATTCAGTCCTTAACTCTAGTGATTGCAAACATCCCATACTCGTCACCATTGGGGTGAAAGTTCTCCAGAACTCTGGCTTTGAAAGCCAACACTATTTTCTTCAACTAAATTGCTGGTAGCTTCCTTTAAGTTGAGGATGGCTCATCTGTAGTTAGGAAACTGAGGCTTGCATATCCACCAAATCTGTGCTTCTGTAACAATAGAAATAGAAACACCCAAAGTCCTTGTTAGAAAGTTCCACCCACAGTGTGATCTGGTGGTACAGAACTGAGAAATCCTGGAGAAGCCTGAAAATCGTGGCTAATCTGGAGACTAAAGTTCAGCAGGACTTCAAGTTCAAGGTCTGCCTAGAATACAATTTTGAGTTCATCTTCTGCATATGCAACTGAGTCAGATGCTGTTTCAAGTAAAAGAGGAATAGGTCAGCAAGGTTCCAGTTTCCATCCCAAAGGCTGCGAAAATTCATTCTCACAAATTTTGCATTTAAAGATCATTACCATCAACTAGAGATTTATTGTTCCATATTATGTGAGATAGTCAGTGTTATATGATGTGTTCTTGATATGATCGCTTAACTAGTTTTTAGAGAGGAGTTTTAGAGGATAATTTCAGAAAATTATCACTGAAGAACTATAACACAGCATTTTAAGAAGTTAACTTATTTTGGTCCTTAATTAAGAAAACAGTGTCCCAAATCATATCAGTGGTAATATTTAATCCAGTAAGAGGTCAAAGAAATACTAATATTTGGCCTCTGTTGAGCATATTAATGGAGATGTAATACTCCTAAGTACATATTAAAAAAAAGAACAGGTAAGCAGTTTGTACTCAGCAAGACAGGTTAAAGCAAATGAACAGACAAGTGGTTACTGAGAGTGAACTTGAGTCTATCTTACAGTGTTTGGCTGTATTCTAGGTGGTATATCCATGGAAGGTCCATGCGAGTGTTTGCAAGAAGTGAATATTGCTCGATTTTTCTTAATAAGAAAGTCTGGCAGCTGAGTTTTAAATACAGCTACCTGATAGACTTTATGTTGTCAGAATGAATGTATACATTCATACATTATATCAACTTTGCGAGATGTTCCTGGTAACACTTTTTACTTCATTTGTATCAGTCACTGGAAAATGTAATGATTATAATAAGGGTAGCAAGTATGACTAAGGACTTTATACATCTGACTTTTATCACTCAGTTCTCACCACCCATTATTTCCTTTGCTAGAAACTCCATAATGCTTTTATGACCTGGTGTTCCCCTTTGTTACAACTCTAATTTACAAATGATTACAAATTACTTTCTTGAAAAACATGTTCTTTTATTAAAAAGGAAGTAAAAACATGATAAAATTGAAGATTCACATGGAAAATATTTCTGATAAAAGAGAAGAGATATATAGAAAAACACATTAAAATTGGCAATTTTCATGGAAAATTAGAGTAAAATGGTAGGCGTAAAAATAATTCTAAGTTGATTGAAAGTGTAATTATAAACATTTTCAGGTAAAATTGAAGATTTACATGGAAAATATTTCTGATAAAATTCAGGAAATACATAGAAAACATGTTAAAATTGACTATTTCATGGAAAATTATACAGATAAAATGGTAGACTTAAAAAATCTTTTCAAATTAATTAAAGATGGAATTAAAGACATTTTGTGATAAAATTAGAGATTTATATGGAAAATAGATAAAATAGAAGAAATATATAGAAAAGCATGTTAAAATTGAAGATTATTATGAAAAATAATGCAGATAAATTGGTAGACATAAAAGAATTACAAACATTTTCTGATAAAATTGAATATTTACATGAAAAATATTTGTTAGTCTATGTCTTTTTATTGGGGAATTGAGTCCATTGATATTGCGATATCAAGGAATAGTGATTGTTGCTTCCTGTTATTTTTGATATTATTTTTTTTGTGTGGTTACCTTCTTTTGTGTTTGTTGGAAGAGGATTACTTTCTTGCTTTTTCTAGGGTGTAGTTTCCCTCCTTGTGTTGAAGTTTTCCATCTATTATCCATTGAAGGGCTGAATATGTGGGAAGATACTGTGTAAATTTGGTTTTATTATGGAATATCTTAATTTCTCCATCTATGGTGATTGAGAGTTTTGCTGAGTATAGTAATCCGGTCAGGCATTTGTGTTCTCTTAGGGTCTGTATGAGGTCTGCCCAGGATAGTCTAGCTTTCATAGTCTCTGGTTAGAAGTCTGGTGTAATTCTGATAGGTCTGCCTTTATAAGTTACTTGACCTTTTTCCCTTACTGCTTTTAATATTCTTTCTTTGTTTAGTGCATTTGGTGTTTTGATTATTATGTGCTGGGAGGGCTTTCTGTTCTGGCCCAGTCTGTTTGGATTTTTGTAGGCTTCTTGTATGTTCATGGACATCTCTCTCTTTAGGTTAGGGAAGTTTTCTTCTATAATTTTGTTGAAGATATTTAAATTGTAAATCTTCCTTTAAGTTGTAAATCTTTGCTGGGCGGTGGTGGTGCATGCCTGTAGTCCCAGCACTTGGGAGGCAGAGGCAGGCGGATTTCTGAGTTCGAGGCCAGCCTGGTTTACAGAGTGAGTTCCAGGACAGCCAGAGCTACATAGAGAAACCTTGTCTCGAAAAACAAAAACAAAACAAACAAAAAAAAAGTTGTAAATCTTTGTTCTCTTCTATACCTATAATCCTTAAGTTTGGTCTTATCATTGTGTCCTGGATTTCCTGGATGTTTTGGGTTATAAGCTTTTTGTATTTTGCATTTTCTTTGACTGTTGAGTCAATGTTTTGTATGGTATCTTCAACACCTGAGATTCTTCTCTCTCTTGTATTCTGTTGTTGATGCTTTCATCTATGACTCCTGATTTCTTCCCAAGGTTTTCTATCTCCGGAGTTGTCTCCTTTTGTGATTTTTTTCTGCTTTCTTTTCTTTTTTTTAATTTCTTATTGGATATATTCTATATTTACATTTCATTTCCCTTTATCTGTTTCCCTGCCCCCCAAAGGTCCCCCATGCCCTTTTCCCTCCTTGTGTTCCCCCATCCACCCTTTCCCACTTCCCTGCTCAGGTATTCCCTTACACTGATGCTTTGAGCCTTTCCAGAACCAGGGTCCACTCCTTCTTCTTGTCGAACATCATTTGGTATGTGGATTGTGTCTTTGGTGTCCCAAGATTCTAGGCTAATATCCACTTATCAGTGACTGCATACCATGGGTATTCTTTTGAGACTGGGTTACCTCACTTAGTATGATGTTCTCCAGCTCCATCCATTTGTCTAAGAATTTCATGAATTCATTGTTTCTAATGGCTGAATAGTACTCCATTGTGTATATATACCAAATTTTTTGTATCCATTCTTCTGTTGAAGGACATCTGGGTTCTTTCCAGCTTCTGGCTATTATAAATAAGGCTGCTATGAACACAGTAGAGCATGTATCCTTATTGCATGCTGGGGAATCTTCTGGAAGAATGGATACAAAAAGTGTGATTTTTTTATTGTGAATTCTTTATCCACTTTTAGATCCTGTGTGGTTTTGTTCAATTCCTTCACTCGATTGTTTGTGCTTTCCTGCAATTCTTTAAGGGATTTTTGTGTTTACTCTTTAAGGGCTTCTACCTATTGAGCCATGTTCTCCTGTATTTCTTTAAGGGGGCTATTTATGTCCTTTTGAAGTCCTCTATCAACATCATGAGATGTGATTTTAAATCAAACTTTTGCTTCTATGGTATGTTGGGGTATCCGGGACTTGCTGTGGTGGGAGAACTGGGCTCTGATGATGCCAACTAGCCTCGGTCTCTGTTGGTAGGGTTGTTGTGCTTTCCTTTTGCCATCTGGTTATCTCTGGTGTTAGTTGGTCTTGCTGGCTCTGGCTGGAGCTTGTCCCTCCTGTGGGCCTGTAAGCCTGTGTCTGTACTCCTGGGAGACCAACTCTCTTCTGGCAGGGTCTATGCACAGAGGGCTGTGGAGCCGCCTGGCTCCCTGGTACAAATGGCAAGTGGAAGACTTTTGCCCCAGCTGCTCCACTGATCTTATGCCCTGTGTGCTCCTAGCTGTTCCCCTCCAGAAAGAAGGTGGAGACCTCACCTCTCGGCTTAGAAGTGAAAGCACTGCTGAGGGATCATTCTCTCCTGGCAGGCCATGCACAGAAGACTGTGGACTCGTCTGGTTTCCTGTTGCAAAAAGCAGACAGAAGACTTTCCATCCCAGCTGCTCCACTGATCCTTTGCCCTGTCATGATTACAAATTATATTGGTAGTGTTGATGAATAACATAAAAAGCTGAGTTGTAAAATGACTTGTAATTATTGGAAAAATTACATAATTTGCCTATCTGTAGTAATCTCAGAAATGTCAGAAATTTTAGAGTAACTGAATTCAGGGTACCAAAAAGTAAGCAGATTCTCTAATACTTTTCATTTATCCAACATCTTCTGAGAACTCAGCATGTTCCTAATATGATGTCCAATAAGGGAAGTATAAAAGGCATCAAAACAATGTTCTTTACCTCAAAAATATTTCAACATACCAAATAAACCGTAGGGAAGCAAACGGAGCATCAACCCCTCAAAAAGGATGTATCATAAAAATATGAAAAATTATAAAGTTGCCTTTCTCGTTATATGTTGGTCATTTACCTAGAGAACAGATTCAAGACAACATGTTATCAATGAGACCAAAGCAGATCCCAGAGCCAAAATGTTCAGACTCCTACTTATAGAACAGCAGGAACATATAGCCCTTGCACTGAAGCATTCAACGTTTGGCATTTTAGGATATTTGACCACGTGTAAGGTGGAGGTGCCAAATTCCCTGAAGTTCACTTTGTTTGAACAGTTCAGGTGTGTATCTCCTTACACTTCCCTCCAGCTAAACAGCAAAGAATTTATTTTTCAAGACTAGTTTGACAGTAGAGAGCTCTCTGGTTGTCTCTAAGTTCACAAAATTGTATTACTAGATTTTTTAATGTAACTTACATACTACATAAATATATTTGAAGGATTATTTAACATTTGTGAGGTTCAGTGGTTAATGATACTGGTGAGTGCAATGTTCTCTGGCAAACCATAGTCACCTGTGAATTCTCATGCATTCTCAGACTCATTGCCAGTGAGAAGAGATGAGTTGTAGGAGAGCAGATTTTCTCATGGTTTCCTTCTGCCACAAATGGAGGAAGAATGCTGTATTTCAAGGGGAAATATTACCACATTGCTTGTTCTTGAGATCTCTCCAGAAGAAATACCACAAAAATGCTTCCTTTTACTATCCAGACAGAATTCTTTGTGTATATATATATATATATATATATATATATATATATATATATAAGCACAGCTCATATGATCAGTACATTGTTCTTTTGGAATCCATGGAGTTGGTAGAGGGAGTGGTCAGAATGAATATGAAAAGTAAATTCACTGGAAAAATTCTGTGTACCACTGCTCTCATTTACAAGGTGAGAAAAAAAGGTTATTCAAAAAAATGACAAATTATTAGTGATTTAATAATAAAATTTTAAGAAAAAATAACAAGAAATGTATTTGATGTTTAAAACCTGATGGTGGTGATTTACACCTTAGTTCCTGAAGACTATTTTTCAGGAAATTCAGACAATTTGACAAGACAGTAGTCATTTGTCCTTTCCTTCTCTGTGCTTATGCAATACTTCAACATATATTAAACATAGTAAAATAAAATAAAAATAGTAAAATGATTTATTTAAAAAGGATCATGTAAAGCAATGGTATTCTAAAGTACTAAAACCTATTTACTTCTGTGAACTGAATATAGATATTGCTTCCTATGGGTATATATGTAAAGCTTTCGTCTCTAGAGTGGTTGTGTAGGGAAGTGATGTAGCTCTTTAAGACATAGAGCCTAGCAGTGGTGTATGCCTTTAATCCCAGCACTTGGGAAGCAGAGGCAGGCAGATTTCTGAGGTTGAGACCAGCCTAGTCTACAGAGTGAGTTCCAGAACAGCCAGGGCTACACAGAAAAACCGTGTCTTGGAAAAACAAAAACAAAAAACAAAACAAAACAAAACAACAACAAAAACCGGCTCATTGAAAGTTTTGAAGGTCTTTGAGGTCATTGAAAGTCTTTGAAGGGCACTATTAGACTTTGTCTTTCTCTTCTTGGTTGACGCTCATTCTAATACAGCAAGTGATATGTCATTCCCACCCGGTGCTACAGCCTAGCCTCCAACTTGATCCACTGGCGTTGTAAACCAAAATAATCCTCTCATTACCTCATAAGTACCTTCATTAGATAGTCTAATAAAGTGAGGCCAATATTCCTGCCAAACTTACCATTTGTTGGCAGGACCAACACAAAGTAAATTCTGTGTGGGAATTGTCTTAATGCGTATAACTATGCTGCCGCTGTTGGAGGTGATGAAATGTGCTTACAGAGGAGCTTAAACTCAATGTGTAGAGATAAACAAACCCCCAAATGGACTTTAAACATCAGAAAGATAAGAGAATGAATTGTAAATCATTAATATAATTTAATGACCAGGACTATAGGCTTAGGATTTTTACTAATAATGAAATTCTACAAAAGCAAATTCTCAAAATGCTCACTTGTATGTCTTATCCAAATGCTATCAGAAAGCATTGATTTCTATTAGCTTCACAGAAGTTGTGATTTTTAACTGAATTTTTGTTTTATCTTCCTTACCAGTCAGTATCTCTTAAATATACAATTATATGATAGTAATAATATACTGAAATATGTTTTTTCCTTCTTAACCATGTAGTGTGGGATTCTAACTCTACCATGATTGACTACTGAGAGTTCACAGAAGTAAAAGTTCTGGATTGGATTATGCCTCTGTACCTATCAGTGAGAAGTGCTTTGAGCTGAACAGGGAATGTGGAGTACCCGGTCTCTCTCAATGTGATGGATGATGCCACATCACAGAATTTCCTGTGTTTTCTTTAAATAAGATGGCCCTTTACATGTGTGTGTTTCTGTGTATATGTGTGTATGTGTGTATAGTTGTGTTTATGTGTATGTGTGTATATGTGTGTATGTGTATATAGTTGTGTTTATGAGTATGTGTGTGTATATGTGTCCATATGTGTATGTGTGTATGTGTGTATGTGTATTTATATATGTATGTGTGCATGTGTTTGTTGTATGTATATGTATGCATATGTGTATCTGTATGGTGTGTACTTGGAGTGTGTGCATATGTTTATCTGTAAGTTGTATACCTGATATGTGTATGTACTTGTGTATGTATGTGTGCTTGTATATGTATGTATGTGTATGTGTATATGCATGTATGTACATATGTGTATCTGTATGGTGTGTACTTGACTTTGAGGATTTATTGTTAATTACAAAGACAAATGATAAGTTTTAACTTCCTCCTCCATCCATGTTACTAAAGTTTCTGTTTGGTATCTCAAGTTAAACTAATCCTTTCTAACCCGAGCTGTGTCAGTGCTGCCACCTACAGGAAGATATGGGAGCAAAACAATGAGACTTCACATGAACAGGACCTCCTTCCTGACAAGAACATCATAACACAAGTCGGTAGGGAATGCAGATGTATTGAAAATGGTGACATAAACTCACACACATAACACACTTTCATCATATGCACACAAGGGCCAAACTGCAGCTGGCAGGGTGTTGAGTGAAAACAGAATTGTGCGTTTATCTATTGAGATGAGGTGGGAAGCCTTCTGTGTAAGAAAGTATGGAGCAGGACACGGAACTGCATTTCTACTTGAAGTCCCAATAGCTGCTTACCAGCCTCTCTTACAAGGCTCTTTCGTTCACAGTGGCACATAGGTCATGGGAATCAAACCAGAGCCTGAGACTGGATCACACACCACAAGAGTTCTCAACTGGGGTGATAATTTTTAGAGTACATTTGTTGCTTTTTTTTTTTTTTTTTTTTACTGCTATCTTTGGTTTCTCACTTATCCTTTCCTGGAAGTGACCTAGGCCTTCAATCACAATATTATCATTCAGTTCTGAATTTTTCATCCCATTTCCAGCCCCACCTCTGCATTATCAAATTTGTAATATTTCTCCTGCCACTACTGTGACATCCATTGTTAGTATCCAGAACATTCTACTGGTCTGCCCTTAGGCACCTAGCAATTAATTGCTTGAGTCATCATCTGCAGCTGCCTCCACATGTACCTCCCCACTCTGCGTGTATGTCTCACTCTGTTTCTCTGTCTCTGTTTCTCTCTCTCTCTCTCTCTCTCTCTCTCTCTCTCTCTCTCTCTCTCTCTCTCTCTCCCTGTTCTCTCTGTCCCTAGTATCCCCTCTATCTGTTCTCTACCCCTCTTTTCTCAGTCCTCATTGTTCTGCCCCTGTCTGTCTGCTATCTGCCTGTCTCCATGTCTACTCGTCTGCCTCTACCCATTTTCCAAATCCTCACTCTTCTCTCTTCCCCAAATCAACCTCCTTTATGCCAGGTCTTTTGCATGGCACTATTACGCAGGGGCACGCTTTCCATGTGGCACCAGGTACCCCCTTGCCATATTTTATTTCATAGATGTTTGAATTCTTGCTTCAGAATAATGACTCTGCTGACTTGCATGACCCTGGTTCCTCCCAGGGTCAGCACAGTGAGTAACTAGTAAAAGAAAGTATCTCTAGCAAAGGAAAGCCACTAGGACAGAGGCCTGGGGGGTGGAAATATATAGACAGGAGGTCAAAGAAGTGGATCACTTTAGGGAATTGAGGGGGAAAGTAGAGAAAAAGTCTCTTGGGAAACATTTTGTGTGGTCCCATAAAATGTTCACACACATTATTAAGTCGTACTTTGGTCAAGTCAACTGTGGGAAACAAAAATGTTAAACTATCATTTTCCTCAAGAAAGTTGGAAAGATTTTTTTTTTCTTAATGAACTGACAAAGGAAATTCTGAGGGGCACAGTAGGGAAGTGTCCAGGAGGACCGTGAGGGAGGGAAAGGTGAGAGAGGGAAAGGTAAGATAGGGAGTAAGAGAGAAATAGACATGCTTGGTAATGTGCCACGCTAAGCCTTGCTACAATTCCCTGGGTGTCTGTTGACTCATGATACCATGCACTGCTGGGTCTCCAGATAATTGTTTTCATGGCAATCAAACCAAGATGACTCTCTCTCTCTCTCTCTCTCTCTCTCTCTCTCTCTCTCTCTCTCTCTCTGTGTGTGTGTGTGTGTGTGTGTGTGTGTGTGTGTGTGTGTGTGATTTCGTGTAAGGATGCTTGGCTTAATCCATACTGTTAGGACATCGCATAATTAGAAATTAATTGGGTTAATCAACATGCCAGGAAGTAGCAGAAAAAAGCTCAAATACTTCAGTAAATACTAAATAGGAAGTGCTTTATAAATTTCTCCCTCCCCCTCCTCCTCTCCCTCTTCCCCTCCCCTTCCCCCTCTCTCTCCTCCTCTCCCTCTCCCCTCCCCTTCTCCCTCCCCCTCTCCCCTTTCAGAAAGAATGAGAAAAACTTTCACAGCACATAAACTGTCGACACTTGCATAATGGAGTGAAATATCCAACAAATGAGGCAAACTCTAAAATGTTCCTTTAGTTTATTTTCTATTTTAAAAAACTTAACAAGCATGATACTTTATAATTCGGATATTTAATAAAGAATATGGTATAGATATTTTCCCATTTGATCAACTTATAAGAAATTCTCTACTTTTCCACGTTACAGTCCACTCTTCAAATGGTATGAAAAATGCTGTGGACAAGATTATCTCCTAATAACTCACAGATCTCAACAGACTTATTATCTTTAACCAAAGGAACAGAGAGTGCAAAAATTACACTAATCACAACACCCAAAAAAAGCCCCAAAAACAAAACAAAAAAAAAGACTTCAAAGTTGTTTACACATACTTTTAGCTAATCTAAAGCTTCCTAGGATGAGATACAGAAAAAATGCTTGGAATAAAATTTGAGGCCATTCACAGTTTGACTGGAAAAAATGAAAATTAGTGAGTTACTGTTCATCATATTCCATGGTCCCTAGATGGACAACAAAGCAAAATTCAGATTTCAAAAGAGCCTCAGTGTCTCAGATGATGCTGTGTCATGTTACATACAAGTCTAAACTTAGAGACTTTCATCTTTACTCTCTGAGAAAGAAGGTGATACCAAGCCACTGAATCTTTCTGCTTTGCAGAGGAGTGGACCAGCAGGGAGGAAAAGTCACAAATAAGGTCTAAGGGCGAACCAGGAAAATGTAAAGCTGATGTTAAGAAAATCACAGTGGACAAACATTTCCTGCATAATAGTGTACAGAGGCACCACATGGAATCACTTGACATCCACACCATCCCAGAGACCACCCTAAGGAGATTACTGTGGAATCAGGTAAGAGGTCAGCTGACTGAAAGTTTAATTGTGCCTAAATAGGAAGAATTTGAGGTCAGGGAGTGGCATGGAAGCTTCTGAAAAAGAATTAACCCTTACTTTATTGTTAAGACTAAAGCAACGTAGAGGCAAAATAAATTAGAAGAATTCAAAACCAGTTTTTTTTTTTCATTTATGATAACTTACAAAAATAAACTGCTGGTAATTGTCTGGGCTAATAAAAATTTATGTCATGGTTACTTTGGATGGGAACAATTTGACTGCCTTTCGTGGCCATAGTGACTTAACCCTGTGTAGACTACCAGATATTCAGCCCATAGAAGTTCTGGTTGCTTTGGGTGTAATTAACAATCTGGCTTAATTATTCTAAAATTTTGACATTCTCTATTGTAGTACTTGATCCAGCAGCACAGACAGGACAACACGAACCCATTGGCATTTACAAGAGTCATGGCCTCTTGCTCTGTTTTGTGTTCTGGGATAGGCACTGAGTTCTTATTTTTTATAATATCTAGCATGAGGCACAAGGGATTTTCTGAGTGTGCTTGTTTATGACCAAAAGTTGTTAGCCTTTGATCATCCCTGTCCCCAGTCCCCAAGAACCACCATTTTGGGTTGTGGTTTCATAAGTTTATTGTTTTGAAATTCCATACATGAGCAAAGTCATACAGTATTTATCTATCTGTTCTTAAATTTATTACTTTGTATAATATCCACAGAGTTGTTTGTCACAAGTGGCCAGATATCCTTTTATGCCTAAATAATATTCCAGAGTATATATAGCACATTTTACAAAGCTTTTAATATGTTGCTTGCATGCTGGCTATTGTGAATAATCTTAAAAATCAATACGGTGGTGAATCGTTGTGAATACATGAATGTTTAGTTTGCACAGACACACATAAAATTGCTGTGTGATGCAACTTTTCTGTGTTTAAGTTTTAAAGGAGTCTACATACTGTTTTGCAGACTGGTTATATAAATTTATATTCTCCTTAAAGTATAAACATAATTTTCTACATACTCTTTCCGATATTTGATATTTATCCCTGGTCCTTTTCATTCTAGTCATCCTACATGATGCAAGATGATGCCATAGTTCTGATTTATGACATTGGGTAGTCTTCCATACAATTGATCACTTTTATATCTTCTTTGAAAACATATTCTTTTAGCTCACCGTTACATTTTATTTCACAATTACTGAAATTTTCCTTATATCTTTTATGTATTGTTTATACGTATGTTCTCCTATTCTGTAGATTAACTTTCTCTTTGGTTCTTTTTTTTTCTGATATGAAAAAGTGTTTTTTGGTGTTCTATAGGCCTACCTGTGTGTACTCTCATTTTTATACTGGCTTCTGAAATCTGTTTTTAATCCTGTGCTGATTTTCCATTTCTCTTGTGGCTGTGTTGGGCCTTCCTTGGCTAGGTAACCTCCAAGGTCCCTGATTAGGAAGCTATCGAAACCTCTAAGAAATTTTGGATGATGGGTTGGCCAATTGAATACATTTACTGAAGTAATTACTTCTTCACTTTTAGAACTGTATGTTTTGGGAATAGAAATCAGAATTAGTAATGTGATCAAGATTAAGAAATTTTCTATTTAACGTAGTTCTATGATTTTTTCCTTGTTCTAGAAACATGTACGTTTCTAATTTAGTTCTACTGAAGGAGAGACCACTGTTAGCCTTTCCTCTAGCCCTCTCCCAACAGTTACCTAATAACAGCCAGGTAGCAGCCTGGCTCAAGTACAAAAGGATTATTCAGCCTTCTGTCTCTCTGTCTCTGTCTCTGTCTCTGTCTGTCTCTGTCTGTATCCCTCCCTCGCTCCCCCTCCCCCTTCTATCTGCTCCCTCCCTCCACCCTCCTATCTCTCTTCATATTCTTCCTCTCTTTCCCACATATTCCTGGCCGGCTTCTTTTCTTTCTCTCTCCGCTCTCTTTCTTCCCTTCTCTGCCCCCTTTCTTTCTCTGCCTCTACTCCCTTCCCCACACCCTGTAGTGATTGTTGCGCAGCTCCAGAAAGACTACACCAGGCCAAAGAGGTGTGTGGGTCTTGCTATCGCCTATGGGATGTAATGGGTTTCGGGGATCCTGATACCAACATACTTCCCTTATTATTATAAAGAGAAGGGGAAAAGGGGAGGAGGAAGCAGAGGGTGAAAAGGAAATGAAGATGCCCTGTCTCTTAAGCTGCTTCCTGCTGTCTAGGTGCGCTGTCAATTTTGGGATGTAGCTGACTTTCATCAGTAGGGTCCTCTTGGTAAATATTCACATCAGGTGACATCAGGTGTCCTCTGTGGACAGTGGCCCTTCTGTGGGCAGTGGCTGGTAATCCTGTAACAGGAACTGATTAATAGTTTGGTTAGAGATTTCTTTTGTATTTGTCCTTGAAGGAATGTAGAAACAAGTTTAATGAGGGAGTGGATAATAACACCAGGAGGATGAGAAAAGACATTACAAAAGGGAGTATCCACTTCCATATAGGGTTTTCGAAAATCCCAGAATGGGGGGTTTCATATTCCCTGAAATTCTTTATGTCGGACTACAGCTCCTGGATTTTTTTCTCTCACTATCCCTGACTGGTTGATGTAGAAACAGCATTCTCCTTGAAGGAACAGGCAAAGACCACTTTCTTTAGTTGTCAGGACATCTAGGCTCTGTCGGTTCTGAAGCACCACGGCTGCCAAAGGATCTATCTCTTTCTGAATAGTAAGCGCAGTTTCAGTCATTCCTTGAAGACTGCCTTTCACATTTCACTGGGAAGTGAATGTATCATAATGGGTCATGGAAGTCATTATCACTGCAACTGCTGTACCAACACCTATGGCTATACCCATAGGGACCAACAGTGGTATGACATGAACTGCCATTATATGTTAGGCAGCTATCATATCTACAGCTGGGATTGGCAGGGTTAGTTTCCCTGGATTACCTCCAGTTCAGGGAAAAGGAGTACCAACGTGCAAACTCCTGACCAGCTGTTGGGTAGGCGATGATATACCTGAGCACCACAAAGAACTGATGTGCTCTGGACTGCTGGGCATTGTGGCAGATATGATATATTGAGGGTTATGGTTCTATTGCAGTCTAGGGAACTACATAAAGTGTCCCAGAAGTCTTAAAACAGTTGTCTGTGCCAAAGAGAGGAATAAAGGTAAGGTATGGAGTCACGGCAACATCGGAGTCAGCTAACAATAGGTGAGGTAAGGTTAATTGACAGTATCACCAGAGAGGCTATAAGTGACAAGTGTGAGTTAATTCCAGGGGGTATGCATAACCAGAAATCTTCAAAGCAACCAGGCCTTGTAACATTAAGGACTTGGTACTCTGAAGTCAAGATCTGAAGGAAAAGGCAAAATGAAAAGTTAGTGCCATTTATAAGGGATGATGTCAAATAGGTAAGGATCTTGGATGAGTGTTTGATTGCTTCTCCTATCTAGAGGTTGGGCTGTGTTGATACTCACAGCCAAGTAGACCTGGACCGCTATAAAAAGGGCTTCTTGCCTCCTCCTCTCTCTCCTGCCTCTCTTACTCCTGTGTCCTGCTTGCTTCTTTCTTGCCCCTCTTGGGCTCTTCTCTTCCCCTCCCCTTCCCCCTTCTCTCCACCTGGTCATGGCTAGCCTCCACTTCTCTCTCCCTCTCTCTGCTTTTCTCTGCCTCTACTACCCTCTTAACTCCCCTCCCCATGCCCTAAATTAACTATATTCTATACTATACTGTCATATAGCCATCCTCAAGGGGAAAGGATACCTAGGCATGGGCCCACTGATGCACCCCTTTTCCTCCACACAACACCACACCCCATAGAACATATCTTAATAGCTCTTTATATTTTCATAATCACAACACATCCCCTTCCCAAGTCCTGAATAAACTTCATTTTATACTAGAAGTATCATATGTCTGATATCTGGGGTGGGGTTGGGGGCTCAGCATGGGCCCACTAGGCTCCTGCTCCCTTCATATCATACCAAATTTTATAAGACATCAACTACAGCATAGCTAACCCATTAGCTCACTGTTGGTACTCATATCAAACTGGCTTGAACTGACAAACAACTGGACAACAAGGACCAACATTCCTCATCACAGGGAATAAAAATGTTTATTGGTTAATTTTTGTAAGGTAAATGAAATTATGGTGAAAATTGTTAAAATAAATTTAATGCATGATTTAAGGGAAGAGAGGTAAAAAGGAATCTTTTGAATGTTGATGGCAAATCAAGAGTAGAGAGCAGTATATATGCTTGCAAATATTTCAGTGAAACAATCATGAAATTACTCCACATAAAGAAATTATCATTTAATGTAGAAGGAAGGAACTCTTACAAAATAATGACCAGACCCACATTAGTTTTGTAATTAATCCCTCAATATTATTTGCTATTTTAGTGTTGGAGAGCTTTATGAATAGTATTTGAAATAGTACATGTTTTAAACATTCTTGCAACTTCTGACAAATTAAATATTAGAACAATTCTATTTCAATCTACCTGCATGTCATAATGTCCATCAAGTTGAACTTGTATTTTTGTCAGGCAATCTTATCTTCTCATGAGAAACTGTATTAAAGGGCTGTGGCATCAGGAAGGGTGAGAGGCACTGATCTGTGGTGATAGTCTATATCATTGGAAGTGGAATATGTTTCAGAATTTCGTCTGTTCCAAAAAGCCTCCCTTTCTCTCCTCCTTCACTTCTCTTAGCTCCTCCTCTCTCCCCTCCAATCACTGGCCTTTCACTTGCCTCAGTGTGAATGGACAGGAAATACCTTGCAACACATTCATACTAAAATGTATCTTGGAGGGCATAATCTTGGATTGCATGGAAAGCAAGGAGGACCTTGGTATGTTAAGACAGGCAGATAGTGACCATATGCTCAACCACATAAGGTAACTTAGCACCTATATATCTAGGCTTTCTCTAAAAACTATTAACATACTAAGCATAGTTATAAAACAGTTTGGATGTCAGTGACCAGCCCAATAAGCTTGGTCAATTATGTTCATTACTTCATATGATTGAGATGGTCATACTCATACCATGCTGGCCCCTACAGATGGTGGCATAAGCTCAGAGATAATGGAACAAACAATAGGAAGCTTGCATTTTTTCCTACTAAGTACCTAAGAGAAATATGAGGAAAAACAGGATGGTTTACTCCTCCTGGCTTGTTGAGTTGCTTTCTTATAAACCTCATGGCCACTTGCCCAATGGTATCACCACTACAGTGGTCTGAAACTTCTCACTTCAGTCCTTAATCAGGAAAATCCCTATGGACCTTTCTACAAGCCATCTGATGAAGATATTTCCCCAACTGAGGTGATAAGATGATAAAAAAAAAATCAACAAAGACATGTTCTAAGGCTTCATATAGAAAGCAGACTGTAAAAATGTCTAAACAAAGTAAACTTTAGAAAAGCATTTAGTGTGCAATTTAGATCTTAGGTAGCCTCAGGGAAGAAAGGTACAATCAGTTTATGATTTCCATAGGAATCTCTAAAAGTATATTTTCTAATCATACATTAAATGAGAGAACAAAGAATGACTCTAATATTTTTTGTACTCTATGCAATTCTGCTTTCTCAAATGGATTAGTTTTATTGAATAGAGTTATGAGCTGTGTAATGACTCACATAAGTGGCTATCTGTGATAACTTGACAATAGTATTTTCAATTAATGTTTCTTTGATGACTA
Source organism: Apodemus agrarius (assembly GCA_964023405.1). Taxonomy (NCBI): domain Eukaryota; kingdom Metazoa; phylum Chordata; class Mammalia; order Rodentia; family Muridae; genus Apodemus; species Apodemus agrarius. The sequence continues at coordinate 3,968,684 of OZ030027.1, read as the reverse complement.
TTTACTGATTTTCTCTTATGGCTTAAACATTGCCAAGGATATTACTCATTACAATTGCATTTAATTGAATGTGCTTTTATTGCCTTGTACAGCTAACCTGTCAATGTTGGTAACTGGAAGCAGTCAAAGAGTCGGGAATACATTTATCTAAAGAAATAAACAGATCAAGTAAAGACAAAAGCATGAACAGGAAAACTTAACTGCTGATAAGTATGTTGTGGTATTCTAGCAAAAGTATTCCAGAACGTTGTATTTGAGTGTAAGTGCTTAAAATGAAATGAGAGAGCAAGTGTTTAGAAATCCGGGTGATCTACATTCCAGATGGAGGAAACAGTCATGCTAAGGCATTGAGGCAAGAGCAAACATGGCTCATGAAGGAATAACAAGGTCAGATTAGTTGATGTGATGGAAGTGGAAGTCTATGGGAGAAGATGGGGAAGAGTTAACCAGAGCCCAGATCCCAAAATACCTTGCAGGCCTATAGATATTATCTTAATGTGCTGGGAAGCCATGGGACTATTCCTAGCAGGAGAGTAAAAGATTAGAATCACTTCTTTAGAAGCCTTTCTTGGCTTCAGAGAAGAGAATGTACTGAAGGACAGCAGAGGCATAAACAGAGATCACCAGTGAGACTAGTGCTGAGACAAATCAAGAATGTCTTCTGGTTTTTTAGCCTAAACACATTTTATGAACATTGGAAATATTGACATGTTAGAGTAGAAATCCACACGCTGTATTTGGGGTGTTTCAGTTTTGAGATATCCACTAGATAGTCAAACAAACACAAATGAATGGGAAGTTCATCCTATGGGATAAGGGTTTGTTAAGAGTCAAGATGAGAGATTAATTAGGAACCAGAGGAATGTAGGCAATATTTAAAGCTATGTATTTAGATGAGATCATTTAGGATGAGATCATAAAACAAACAAACAAACAAACAAACAAAGCTTAATTTAAGAATAAACCTTGGATACTCCATTTGTTAAACTTTCAACAAGCCTAAGATCTAAGGGAAAGAAATAGATCAGTCACTGAAATTTACTTTGTCAAATATTATCAAACACTTCAAGGCTAGATAGATGGCTCAATGGGTAGAAATGTTTGGACAGCAGACCTGACAACCTGAGTTTCCTACCTGGATCCCACAAGGTGGCAGGAGAGAACTAACTGCTGACAGAGTTATACTCTGCATCCATATGTGTTTTTGTGGCATATGCATACATTAAATGAAAGAATAAAAAAATGTTTAAACAACTGGATATTTACTTATTATAGTGCTAGAAGTAAGAACCAGAATGAAGATATGCTCAAGAGAAAGGGAGAAGTTAAAGGACATGACAAAAATTAAACTGATTTTAGAGGAACTTTGCTATAAAGGATTACAGAGAAACGGGGTACCAGGTAGATGGGATCATGTGCACAAGGGAGGGTTGTTTTATGTGCACATGGTTGGGGATATTCCAGGAGGTTTGTGTGCTAACACAGATGGCAGAACAGAAAATGGTAGATCAGTAACACAGTGAGGAGGAGGGAAGCATAAAACCTTTAAGTGGATGAGAGAAAAAGTAAAAGACAGAATATTGGCTCAGAAAAGCCCACATACCCAGTGAAACAGAGTGAGCTCAGTGCATGGAAGTCCTGATTTATGCGAGGATGGAAAACTGGTGCTGGGAGCTAATACATACATACATGCATACATACATACATACATACATACATACATCTTATTAATTCTGCTTTATAAGTACATCATTTAAAACTGGGAGTTGAGTGTAGATGGATGACATCATTTAGACCTCTAGAAGAGAGGAAAGTCATGTGGTACTCAGGGTTGAGAGAAAAGATGAACAGGAGACATTCCTCCTAGGCACTGGGGAAGTAAAAGCTTGGAACACATCCTATGATATAACTCCTATACAGGGTTTGTACTTTTCCTCCTAGATCAAGAATTCTCAACATGTGAGGGTCATCATCAGACATCCTGCATATGAGATATTTACAGTATCATCAGCAGTAGCAAAATTAGAGTTCTAAACAAGCAACACAATAATTTTATGGTTGGGTGTCAGTATACATGAAGAAATGTATTAAAGATGTGTAGCCTTTGGAAGGTTGGGAACCACTGTCCTAGAGGTTGCTAAGCATTTAGTTACACAAATGTTTATTCTGATCATCTGCCTCCACAATATCACTTAGCTCTGATTTCTACCCAGGGGGCTTCTCTACGAGGCTATGTCACTTGCAACTGAATTTACCAGCAGAGAGTTCAAGGCAGTTAAGTATCCACAGAATAAATCACGATGTCAAATAACAGAAGTCATGAGTAAATAGACCCCCTTCAACTCTTCAGGAAATTTGTATGGACTTTGTAGAAGGTTCCCCAGAAGAATTCCTGCAGTGAGTCGAGACTCCAGGGACAGGAGCTATTAATACAACATAGATTATCTTTCCTTCTTTGTTTTACTTTTCTCACTGCTCCACTCCTGCTCTGGCAATCATTTGCAAAATCAATCTTGTTTCAGACTGCTTTCCGGGAATCTCAAGGAAAGTCACCTGCCACCAGAGAGAAACACGCCAAATAGCTCTTCCCATGTGGGCAGTGGATTATTCTTAATCTTCTTTACGATCCTATTCTTCATTACTCTTCTTATCAACCACATGGCACTGGAGGAAATATCTGATTTTGTGGGCACAGATTTTTAACAATACAATTACAAGCATCTCTTCTGAAGAATGTTTACAGATCCTTTAGAGACTATTTACCCTTTTTTTTTTAAACTGAGCATCATGCTTCAACCAGTCAAAACAGGAAATAAAAAACAATATCTAAAATTTAAAACTAGAATAGTCCAAATCATAGTGTGTCCATTTTTATTAATATGATAGATAATTGTATTAACTGTATGAAAGAGGGAGTTTTCTGTAGATGCCTGATTTCTCTTTCAGCCTCCCTCCCAGGAGTCCTTCTCTTCTTCTCCCTGGGACAGCCTTCTGTTGTTCTTGGCCTTCTCCTCTCAGTTCGCTCCAGAGAGCAGCTCACCAGAGAACTGGACAAGTACTTGTTGGCTAAAAATCTTTTCAGGTGGTTGGCCTCCAACCTGAACTATTGGGAAGGGCTCCTAGGAGTGACTGTTTTCCCAAGCAGCTGCTCTTTCCCCACTACCCATCTAGGGAGAGTTGAGAGGAAGTCAGGAACAAAGCAGAGTACCAGAGAACACTGTCAGGTGGAGAATCAGCAGATCCCACTGCCAAGCCAGCAAATCCCTCTCCAGGACTCAGCTGACTCCTCACATCCATTGGATCTGCCTACTAAGGGCCAAACTGTCTCCTTGGCCAGCCGGCTTGCTTCATGATTCTTGGAAACGCATCTGTATCTTTCATAAAATCTTACAGGGAACATCCAGAACATTCATAACATGTTCATAAATATAAATCTTTAAATGAAATTATTTCCCACCCCTTGGATGAAATGAACTTGTTGAAAAAAAAAAAAGAAGCATTTGGCCTCCCTCATCTAGCTCTGGATCATGTGCTGTTTAAGTAGCTGTCAGCTCGCTGTGTGGTTCATTGACACTTAGTTCTGTAATGGTGCTTATAGTGGATAATGCTGTCTACACAGAAAGGCTAAAGAAAACAGTTATATAAAATTCACGCAGTGGGCTGGAAGATGGTGAGAAGGAGAATTTGTGATAGGCCTGTTAAATCTAATGTTCAAGTTCTCTCCTCAAGCAATCAACAAGAAATCAAAATTAGTATTATATCCAAATGCCATATGGACAGGTTTGGTCTATTTTCATAAAAGAAAAAAAAACTTAACAGATGGCTAGGAAGAAGGCATCAAAAACAGCTGAATAAACTTTCAATAGTCCAGGGAAAGAGAGAGTATGTGTGAGTTACTTTTATCACACTACCTCATATACTTGTGTACACATATTGGAAGCACTCCAACCTGCACCAACTAATTTTTGAGTAAAAAAAAAAAAAACCATACAAGGGGATAAGATAAAATTATATATGTATAGTCATGTTTATATATATTGTTGTTCAGGTAGTATTATATAACTGATTCTTTTGCATGCTAAAAACATATGGTTATTTATTAACATTATTATAGGGCAGTGCAATATCTGGGCATGGGTATTAAAGTTTACCTAATAAGAAATATGTACTCATTCACTGCTACCAGGAGTTTGACTTAGTTAAGAATTCTGCGGACATTATGTGCAGGAGATTTTCCTAGAAATCGCACTCCAAGTGTCCACTGCAGCCACTTGCACTGGTTTCAGAAAGCTTGGCTATCGCCCTGCTCTGTCAGCTTGCTTTGTGATCCTAGAAAATTGGGTCAATCAAGCATAAAACAAATTAGTTGAACCATGTGATGTCTCCTGATGTGATGCCGTTTCCTTTATCTCAAGTACTTAATTATCCTAAAAGAGATGGTCCAGTTTATCCAGGCTGCATGCTAAAGTTGAAGTGGAACTGTCAAATAGGTATTCTCTATTACTCAGTTCCTGGTCTCTTCTTTCCTGAAATGGCTCTCACACAGCCATGATTGTCCCTAGAAATTATGTTGAAAAGTAGATCTATTTCTGGCCTTTAATACTTTCTCATTGGCTTTTCAATTACCAGTTGTCTAAAGAAACAGATTTCTGAAAAGTGTGCACCCCTGACATGCTCTACTTTATGAAGGGCTTACAGCAGTATAAAACTTGGCAGCCTATCCAAACAACAGAGAGCCGAGAACCCCCAGTGGACATTTCTCCATCACATTGTTTGAGGCAAACCCCATCCATATGAGCTGATCTACCTAAGAGGCCATTTGATACCCCCCCTTTTATAGTTTGCCCACTGTTCATTACAGAAATGAAAATTCCTTTGCTCGAGTTATCCACTTTCCAATGATGCCCTCACTGCCATTCACAGAAGCTGCATTACTTCTGCAGAAGATAGCATGGCGAAAATTGCTTCTAGAATCAAAACTATATCAAGTAACTTATGCATGCTACAAATGCTTGTAGTTGGAGGGAAAAGATCCTCAATATTCCATACACTGGATTTTCACATTTAACGTCAAAATGCAAATACTTCTTCGTGTACCATTGTCATCATTGAAAAAGTAGAAAGTATTTGGGCATGCCATCTAAAGGGTATTCATTTTTCCTAAGTTTCTTTGAATAACATTCTGCTTTTCAATTGACAATGATTTGACTTAAAACTTTTCTCAAATTCATTTATCACACAAAATGTCTAAGTGTTGTGAGTTGTCATTGCTGGTAAACATAAATACAACAAACAGAAAAACCTACATTATTATATATTGTAACCCCTGGGGAACTTGGGAATGACAGTGTTTTTCAAAACAGAAGACATGGTAATAAAGACACATGTTAATTTTAGCTGAGTTCCTTTCTAATTTTGGCATATTTATTTCCACCCCTTTATGCCACTAAATCTGTTTAATTAGCACATTGTTTGGCAGTTTGTTATTCTGTATGAATGTTCATTGTTGTAAGATTCCATATGTAAAACTCCAAGTGGTAAGTTGAAATGTGGTAATTGTGTGTACCTTCTATGTAACTTTCTTTCTTCCTCATTCTTTTATCTTCCTTTGGAAATTCATAGGGAAAAAGGTCTCCTCCGAGAGCTTTGAAATAGAATGCATAATAGCTGTGTGACTATATGGATGGATCCAGCCCTCAGTGTTCTCTTCTCACTGGTCTACGATGAATAGGCAAGAGAAAGTTAGGAGTTACAGAGAATATGCATCCGGATGATGGCGCAAAGATGATAAGATCTAAACAACCATCACTGTCTTAAACTCCCTTAAAGCTTATGAACGGATTTCTTTTCTTGTTTGCCTCCTTCTGCATCGGACTTGACTCAGCCTGTTGGGAGGCTTATCCATGACCATATAAAGTAGCCTCTGAGAAACTATCAGAGCCACTGACCCGCAGTGCTTAAAAAGTAGTCCCATTTATCTCCAAGCCTCTTCCCCCTGCCATTTCCCTAATGCTCCAGACAGTGATCCAGGGTAAGCATTCGTGTTGACCCAGTGGCACAGCTATCTTTGGCCATGTGCAAAGAAAAAAAAATCTGCTAATTTAAAAAGATAACTTGCTGTTCTGGGTCCTCACACTGGCACCTCTCTCTTCCTGTTTTTCCAGACAAACCGGAAAAAGATATATACAATATTATGAAGCCAAACTATTATGGAGGTTGCAAAATTTTATTTCCTGTGAAGAACGAAGGTTTAATTAGCTAAAAAGGAAGTGGACACAAAAAAAGATAAGTAAAAGTTGGTCTCTGTCTCTCTCTGAGATTACCCTCAGTACTTCTGAACTTTATTATCCAAACAATGAAGAGATGGCGTGACTTGGTGCCTCCAATAATCTCAGACTCATTATTGCTCATGTGAAGCTGTGAAGGGGCTGTCAGCTCTTGCAATGGCTTTGGACGAAGAAGAAGTAAACCTCAAAAGGTTTGGGATTTGGAGCGAGTTCAGATATGCTTCCAGAATTTGGCCGCTTGTCCAAAGCTTATCCGAACTATCGGAACCTTTTAAGTCCTCAGAATTGGCCTGAAAATTTCTGGCCTTTTACTGGCCCTGGCTTGGAACCAGAGAAGGATGGTCTTTTATAAGGAGTTTTGGCACCTCTGTTTCTGATGGCGGCTTACAAACTGAAAAAAAAAAAGAATAAAATGTGTTTTAATATTATGGAATATCAATATTTGGGGTTTTGTGAAAATGTGTTCTTTTTCCCCACTGAATTGATTTACAGGTCCTGCTGTAATAGCTTGTTCTAAGGGTCAGAGAAACAATTGTTTGTCAGGAGCTGAGGGATTTCTTTTGATGTAGAATTTTCTGGACCTAAATGGGTAATGTCCCACCCAAGTAAACAAGGACAGGTTGGTCACTAAGTATGACCTTTCAACAGAGATACCAATCCTGGGCACATGCCCACCAGAATGTAATACTGTTGTTCTTAAGTTAGAGGGTCTATTTAGGTTCATTTTTATATAAGTTGATCATTGATTATCATCAAAGACTTAAAAGATAACCATTTGTTCCCTACTGATCCTGTGGCATGAGATATAACTTTGGTTGAAAGTCAAAGGTAAGCATAAATTTTTTATTGAATATATTCTTCATTTCACATGCTGAAACATTTCCTGGTTTCCCCCTCCCCGAAAACCCCCAACCCTTCTTCCCAACCCCTGCTCCATCAATTTCCCCACACTGGGGTATCTACTGATCCTTCACAGGACCAAGGACCTCTCCTCCTACTGATGCCTGACAAGGCATTCCTCTGCCATATTTTTGGCTGGAACCATGTGCACCCCTTGATTGATGGTTTAGTTCCTGGAAGTCCTGGGGTGTCTGGGTGGCTGATATCATTGTTCTTCCCATGGGACTTTAAGCCCCTTCAGCTCCTCCGGACCACCCTCTAACTCCTCCATTGGGGACCCTACTCTCAGTCCAATGCTTGACTGCTAGCATCTGCCTCTGTATGTGTAGGGCTCTGGCAGGGCCCCTCTAGAAACAACCATAACAGGTGCCTTTCAGTATGTACTTCCTGTCATCCATAATAGTATTGAGGTTTGGTGACTTTCATAGGATGAATTCACAGGTAGAGCAGTCTCTGGGTGGCCTTTCTGTCAGTCTCTGCCCCACAAGGTAAGCATAATTTTACACAAAAGAAGTAATGATGTTTGAAAATAAAATGTAAACAAAAGACTTTTTTTTTTTACTTTTACCCAATGTCATGATCATAATTCAACATCATCTTTAAAAAAATATGAGGGCAAAATACATTTAAATGTCTGCTCAATCAAATATTTTAAGATAGTCTCCTGAGTTAAAATGAAACTGAGTTAAGAACATCTCTAAGAATTAGCAACTAGATGATTACTGACAATCTTTAGTTTACCATATGGAAACATCATGTCCATATTTTCTCAGAAGATGCAACTTTCTAGAATATATATTATATTTTACTTCTTATCAAATAAGATGATGGGTTTCCTTGTACACTATCTTCAGAGGAATGCCTACTTTCTTCCATACTTCAGCTCCTTTCTTCCAAACACAGTTCAACTTTCTTTAATGAGAGACAATATGGTTTTGGTGGTAATACAGTGTACTGTCCTTATCCAAAGCTTTTGAAGTGAAGAAGATATTATTAAAAACCAAAGTGCGCCAACAAACAAGCATGCACCACACTACCAAGGACATTTACTGCAAAGGGTCTAAGTTAGCTACTTCTCATCACTGTGACAAATATCTAAGAAGACCTTGGGAAAGAAGGGAAATGTGTTTTGACTGGCTGTTTGAAAGATTCGGTTGTTGATTGGAAACAAGGAGTAGAATATGCTTACTTGTATCCTGGCAAGAGAGAGGGAGAGGGGGAGGGGAGGGCCAGAGAGATGGAGAGGAGAGAGTGCTTTGGACAAGATATATCCTTCAAAGGCTAATGACTTCCTCCGTCAACTAGCACCCACCAATAACCTGTAAGTTAGGGTCTCTTGCCTCTCTTATTCTCACACTCTCCCACCCTCTCTCCTGCTCCTCTTGGGCTCTCCTCCCCTCCCCCTCTCTCCATGTGATCATTGCTGGCTTCTCTACTCTCTCCCCAGCTCTGCCTTTCTCTGCCTCCACTACCCCACTTAATTCCCATCCCATGCCCTGGATAAATTCTATTCTATACTATGCCCCGTGTGCATCTGGTCCCTCAGGGGGACAGGGATGCATTGGCATGGGCCCGCTGAGGCACCCCCTTCCCCCACACCACCTTATACCATATTCTCTTAGCCTTTCTCTTTTTATGATCACAACAGTCTCCTAAATTTCTCTTGCTTGCATGGCTTCTCCAGGCACCCTCTATGCTGCTCAGGAAACAAATCCGTTCTTCCATCCACTCCCACTCGCCCAGCTTCCCTTTGTAAACCCTCCTCCACCCTCTCCTTCCCTTTCGTCTTGTTCTTCTGCTTCTCCTGAGGCCTATTTTGACATTGCAGTTCCTGGTTCTTGTTATGGCAAAATAGAGAAATTATGATTGTCTTTTTCCTTTAATAAGCTTTAGTTCCTCTGAACTTTATATATTTCATATTTTTTAAAAAATATATTTTAAGTAATTAAATTCCCTTTCCTTTCATGTTCGGTATTTTCTGACAGAAAATTAAAGCAAACCCTCTTGTTAGGATTCTGTCTAAGCTCCACCCCACAGTAGGCCTGGCCCAGTATAAAAGGGGCTGCTTGCCCCTCCTCTCTCTCATTGCTCTTGCCTCTTGGTACTCTCACCTCTCTCCTCTCTGCCCCTCTTGGGCTCTCCTCCTCTCTCCCCACATGGTCATAGCTAGCCTCTACTTCTCTACTCTCTACTCTCTCTACCTTTCTCTGCCTCTGCTACCCCATTAACTCCCATCCTCTGCCCTGAATAAACTCTACTCTATACCATTTCTGTGTGTGTCTGGTCCCTCAGGGGGAAGGGATATCTGGGCATGGACCCACTGGGGCATCCCCTTCCCCACACTGCCATATACCCGCATTCTCTAAACCTCTTTCTCTTTTTATGAACCCAACAATGGTGCCAAAACCTGAGAATAACACCTCTAATTTGGAGATAGTTTCCTTCTTCCCCTATGTGTAAAAATTTGTGTAACCCCAGAGATCTCTTAGTCAATGGTACACTGGGTTTTTTTTCCTCTCTGGAAGCCTTATAGCTCACATGTAGTAATAACTTGTAAATATCCTTTCAGATATCAGAGTTCCTTTAGCCAGTAAATCAATTATACTTTCTCATGGGCACTATAATCAAGAAAATTGTCTTCAAAATTATTTGACAGTAAAAATATATTTATTCAGGTGAAAATTTTTTAATAAGAGGTAAGCATTTGGTTAACAATTTTATTTTATCTCTGTATAATAATTCAGAATTTTTGAATATATCTCAGTTATTTAGAAGTATATAACATTATTAAGAATACCTTTGTGTATGCCTCTGTCTATCTTTGTCTCTGTCTCTCTTTCTCTGTCTCTGTCTCTATTACACACATACACACACACACACACACAAAATGTTAATGTTCACATAATAAATAAAACACAGAATGGTGAGCCAGATTTCTAGGCTCGTATCCCAGTTTTCTATTTTAAATACTCATTAATTTAATTTTTTTTCAGCATGTGAATCACTTTGGAAGTAGAGCTATATTTCTTTTTGTATCTCCATTTCTGTGCCTCTACACCTGGAGTTTCTGATGCCTCTGAAACTTCAGCTTTGAAGACTTCAGATGGATAAATCTAGCTTCTCTGCATTTCCACTGCTAACTGCTGCTGGTGTTGTTTTCTTTCTCTAGAATCTATTAACATTTTTATCACTCTGCTTTCTAGTTCCTTAAACATTTTGCTTGTTTAGCTTATTCCTTGTGTATTCTTCAATGGTCTTTTTTAATGGATCTCTTGTTCATATAGCCAAATATGTATGTTTTATCTATAATTTTAGTTGAAAATTTTACTTTTTGAAGATTTATTAATTTTTACATGTGTGTGTGTGTGTGTGTGTGTGTGTGTGTGTACATATGTATGATATATGCAAAATCCAGAAGAAGGCATTGGATGCCCTGGAGCTAGAGCTCCAACAAGTTGAGAGTTGCCTGACATGGGTATTGGGAATTATATACCAATCCTCAGCAAGAACCATAAGTGTTCCTAAGTGCTAAGCTATCTCTACAGCCCCAGAGGTTTCATCTAATCTCTCTGGATCTGAAAATCTCTCTCCCCAATTAAAGAAGGTTAACTAGATTTTTCTAAAATGTACCTCCAAATATTCTAAGATATCAATAAAAATCTTCAATTCAATTTACCTCAAATTAACATTTCATCCAGTAGATTTTATATCAAATTGTCTATGAAAAAGAAAGTTTGGCTTACCACAGGAAAAATCTATGTCATGAGCCCCTCATGGTTTGTGAACAACAAGGAGACATTCACACACAAAATTTAAAAAAAAAAAAAAAAGGAATAATAGAAGAAAAAGAAAAGACCAGTCTCTCCAAGACAATGCTAAACTGTAGCCCTGAAGCCTAACATTGTCTCTGGTCCTTGATTACATGTCAAGTGTAATATGTTTTAATGTAATGGACATGTCCATTATTATAGGCCACATGGTTCACCATGATCATAAAATGAATATTCTAGTTACTTGAAGGAATTAGTGTTTCCCCCCTTCCCCCCCGAAGCAAAGACCTATCTTTTAGGCAGATCTGGAAGTCCTTTCTCATATTAAAACATTATGCTATCGCATTTTTGTTTCATGTATAATGTAGGAGAGGACAAAGGGTAAAACACATTTGACTTGCTGCAGCTTTATACTTTATTACTTTCCTGTCTTCAGTCCTACACTGTCCCATAGTCACACAGGAGGCAACCGAAGTGAGCAAAGGAACACATTGTACAGACTGTCCCTATTTGTTCTCCTTCTGTAGTCATGCAGAGTCTCAAAGAATTTATGTTTACAGGAAAACAAACCAGACTATCTTGTTGCAACACTACACAAATCACTACATGTCTATTGAGCAGAACTGTTCCTACCCAAATGTTATGTGTCTGTGAGTTATATGGTAGTTGATAAGCACTTGGCCATATTCCTTGTAGGTGTTCTTGACTAGCAGGAAAGATATTAATTGATAAAATGATCAAATTATGGGATGATTGGCACATCACTCATGACCTAATGTTATAACAATGTCTGTTATCAAGTGAATTCCTCTCCTCTTCCCCTTTTTAGGCCCATTCTTTGGTTGGTTGTATAATACAAACTGTAACTGTCTTCTGCCATGGCGAAATGCTGCCTTTATGGTACTGGGTAAAATAACCAGGCATACAAGTGAGCTCTCTAACCCTTAATTGATAATGGCAACAAGTCCTGCCAATCATTCAGGAACTCCCTATTCCTGTCTTAAGTAACCTTTCGGATGAGGGTTGGCATGTCTCCTGCCTTTCAAACATTTCAGATACTGTTTCTCGCTTTTTGGCAGGGCCCTCACTGATTCTGGAAGAAGACCAAGATATATCATGTTATTGCTTTTCTCAATTTTGACTTGGCTTTAGACAAATATGCCCATTGATTTGTTAAGTATGGAACCGGTTTTACCTCTTTCCTCATTTTTTTCTTTCTCATTAGGGGATCAAGGTGATTTTAGAGATGTTGTTAAGTGACACCTTTTGAGAGGCCATGATAGGTAGGGACATGGCAGGCAGACCCACTGTGCTTGCACTTCTGTCAATGGAATTTTTATGGTACACTTGTGCATAGAGAGCTTACAGCTCATTTCCTAAGTTACCATTTGGGTGGAATAAAATGTTACCCAGTCCAACAACATGTCCCACTATGTTTAGTCAAAGGTATTAATTAGAAAGTTTAGTGTACTATTCATTAGGAATATTTTATTAAGATATCAAAGTTTAAACAGTGTACATGAATTTATAATTTTTGCACACAACAAAATATCTCCAGGGAAGCTTTCAAATAATAGTCAGCCCTCCTGGGTGGCTGCTTCTAGACCATAACAAACTGTTATCACTAAGTAAGTGCCACTGAAACCAGGGATCCAAGCTTAACAGCCATAGTAACCTCCCTGATGAGTTCAAATAGTTTTAGGTGCTTTTCTCAACAATGTGAGATTTATATTGTACCATAAAAAGCAAATCAAATTGTAATTGCTTCCTGTAGAATGACCAGTTATATCATTAGAGATGCTCAGTGGTTTGCCTGTCTCAGCTCCCTGTGAAAGACATTAGTAGTGGAGTGGAAAATGGAAACAACCAATGAGAAGTTGTATGGGTCATGCCCACTTCCTGAAAAGGTCAGAGAATGCTGTAGATGTTCCTGGAGAGAGATTCTCAGACACAATGAAAAGTATCAGTCTTACTTCCTGTTGTGTCATTAATCACTTCAGTAAACATTGCCTACATAGTTAGTATATTTATCAATGTTAACTTTCAAAAGCATTTTTAATGTAAGGGTAAGTGCCATCCCCACCCAAAAAAAGCCTAAAGAGGGAAAGAATGAATGGAGTTTTAAGTAATAAGTGTATGAGATAAATGTAACCAAACATTGGACTGAGCAAGGGGGTCCCCAACAGAGGAGTTAAAGAAAGGACTGAAGGAGCTGAAGGGGTTTTCAACCACATAGGAAGAACAACAATATCAATCAACCAGTACCCCCAGAGCTTCCAGGAACTAAACCACCAACCAAGGAGTACACACAGAGGGACCCATAGTTTCAGCCACACATGTAGCAGAAGATGGCCTTGTTGGACATCAACAGGAGGACAGACCCTTGGTCTTATGAAGGCTAGATGCACCATTGTAGAGGAATGCCAGGGCAGGGAGGCAGGGGGAGGGTGGATGGGATAAGGGGTTGGGGAGAAATTGGGAAAGAGAAGTACATTTGAAATGTAAATAAAGAAAATATCCAATAAAAAGAAAAAAGTATGAGATAGAGAGCCCTGAGGGCCAATTTATGTTTATACAACATGGCACTGATATGAATACCCAATATGAGACAAGATGCCTAACACGGACATCTGGTAGGCTATGAATCAGTGCAAAATGGCTGACACCAGATGTCTAGGGAACCCAAAAGTAAACCGTGATGTCATCCTTACATAACCATTTCTTCTAGAATGCCACATTTTGTTTGGGTTATGTATATAAATATGACCTTGAGGTCAGAAAGCCTTAGTCTTTTGCCTCTGCTAGCTTGCATGTGTGTGTGTGTGTCTGTAGGCCTGTGTATCTACCTCTGAGTGGTTTGTGTACTGATAAATAAAAGGAGCTTTATCCATCCCTAGTTCTTTATAATCTCTTCAAGCTCTCAGCCTCATGAGATCACCCTCCTTTGTTGGAGCCAAGGCTTGAGCCCTAGTAAATGAAGTGTCAAAGTTATAAGAGAAAACGGAAAAATAGGAAAGAAATTTCTGGTCTGGTAGAAAAACACTGGAGAAATAAGAGGAGAAAAGCAAATGACCTGCTCACTGCATTTCAAAAAGAAGAATTAGCTTAGAAACTCTTTGTTCCCAATAAAAAAATTGATGGGCCAGCCCATCCAGTGATTGGACACCGTGATATTATCAATATCAATAATTAAATGTCAACCCAAAAGACTGCACATATCTTTCATATTTTTCTAATATAAAAAGGCTTAGATCAATAGAAATAAAATACAGGAAAACACTTGTATAGGTCATATCCATTCTGTTGCATTAGGCAAATATTCTTAAACAGAAAATATACCAAAAATGGAACCTAAATGGATGTGGAAGTCTCTTTAAAACTCCTGACTGAAATCTTTAAATTTTAAATGGAAATATTGTTGTGATCATAAAAAGAGAAAATGGTGTAAGAATATGTTCTATGGGTATGGGGGTGAAGGGGGTGTCTCAGCCATCCCATACTGAGGCTTCCTTTCCCCTGAGGGACCACACACATGACAGTATAGTATAGAAAAGAGTTTATTTAGGGCATGGTGAAGTGACTTAAGGGGGTAGTAGAGGCAGAGAAAGGCAGAGAGAAGAAGAGAGTAGAGAAGTAGAAGCTGGCCATGACCATGTGGAGAGAGGGAGAAAGGGAGGGGGAAGAGAAGAGCCCAAGAGGTCAAGAGAGAACAAGAGGATAAGAGACCAGAGAGAGAGAGAGAGAGAGAGAGAGAGAGAGAGAGAGAGAGAGAGAGAGAGAAAGGGGGGTGAGGGAGGGAGAGGGGGGCAAGCATCCCCCTTCATAGTGGTTCAGACCTACCTGGCTGTTGCCAGGCAACTGTGGGGAGGGGCATACCTGGCTCTTGCCAGGTAACCGAGGGTTGGAGCTTACACAGGATCCTAAAATTCTCCCATTTTGGTTTAATTAAAAAAGAAAAAATAAGAGAGAGGTGATGGTGAAGCAGGAATAGGGGCGTCATGATATCTGGCTGCTTCATGCCGACTTTGGGACGACGATTATCTGGGGAAACTAGAGAAATTGGTAGCAGGGATGTTTGTCCAGTCTTAGGAGAATTGGCTGCTTCCTTGCTGTCCAGGGTCTGTGGGGTCATCTGAGAATAGGTCAGAAGAACAGGTTAAGTGGTAGCTGTTTGTGTCTGAGAGGAAATTGGAACATCTGAAGGTTGCTTCTCCGGAGCTGTCCTGGATATAGCAATGGCACAGACTTGACAAGATGTTGAAACACATTATTATAGGTAGAGAATAAGATTAAGTATGTTTAGGAGAAAGAAAAATATTTTCTTAAGATGTACATTTGAAACCCAGAGGAATCCCACCCTTTGGAATAGGTAGCAAGTGGGAACTTTGGGCAGATGTACTCATCTGGATGGAGCCTATTTGTTCATAAGAGGTAGATCTGGGTAGGTTTCCGGTAGCTAACAAGTTTATAAAAGAGATAACAACATGAGTTAACCACATGAACAGTCTTTAAGATGAGCCTTTTGTGGAACAGAAGGAACAAGATTAAAAAGTTGGATCATAGAGGGGGATATTTTATTGGAGTTATGTAAATTTATAGGAACTCAGATAATATTAGGACAGTGGCAAAGCAAGAAGAGGAAACTCTGTTTCCATTTGATTAATGGAAACAGTTTAGGTAAGGAAATAACTGTCTAGCTATCAATGTAGACAGAAATCTGAGGAATAAACAATAATTTTTGTGTTTATATTATTTTAATATTATAATTTATAATATAATTTTGTGTTTATATTATTTTAATATATTATTTTAATAATTTTTGTGTTTATATTATTTAAAAAAATGATAGATTGCAGTAGCCAGCAGTTCTCCACAGCAACTTGGCCTGTCAGTCTGGCTTTCAAGTACAGGAGATGCGGGGCTTTTTATCTGTGGAATGGATAAGTATAAGATGAGAAATGGCTTACCTTGGTTTAGCTAAGTCATTTGACACAAGAGTACCTGGTCTTGTCCACTGCATATTTCAGTGATTATTATATCACACACAGTCTTGGCAGCATCCTGTAGCAGTGTCCACATCTTCTGAGACCTTGTGGGAGAAACTGTTAGAGGCTTTTGGGAATTCTGTCATAAATTTAATAATTAACAAACTTCTGACAAGATTGAGTGTGAGATAGAACAGCAGTAGTTAAGACAGAATAGGAATGAGAATCTTAAATAACTTTGACAGGTTGTGTAAGTAGAGAAAAAGTATATTTTGTATAATAAGCCAGAGGTGTGGGAGCATATATAGGTAAGCACTTGGGCCTTTTTCATTTACCAGACTGCTGGCAGTATGTGTGAAGATCCCTTAAAATATACGTTTGAAGACAATTTAGTGCCCATTGGGTTGGAGAGTACTTACTGAACAATCCACACCAGTGTCCCAGAGGACTGCTCAATAACAGGCTGTATGGCCAAGCTAGAAATTCAGGTCATCACAAGAATTTCCACAATGGTGGCAATGTTTCCCAGAACCGTCAGAAAGCAATCCAACCTAGTACTAGGAATTCTCAGCAGCTACAAGAGCCCAAGGAATTTATGAACTTCTTTTCAGAAAGGAGGGCACACAAGGGCCTATGCCCTAACTCATAGGTCAGCCAGGAGGCCGGTATTAAGAACCGGGGCATTGAAAGCCAACACGTTATCCCAAAAGAGGATGGCCAGGTGCTATCTGGTCATATAGGGTTCCTCCTGCCAACTGGATAAAGTCCTTATCAATCAATATGCCGCTGTGTATTTGTGAGGCTCTGCAGTCTGGTAGCAGAAAATGTGGACCCCTCTGACTGTGTAACCCACAAGGCATAGGCTGGGGTCTAGGTGGCAGCAGCTCCTGTGGGAGCTCTCTCGATTGCTTGTGTGTGTAGTAGAGGGTAGCTGGTGATGCAGCTTAGTCTTGTGTGTCTGCTTCGCAGTGGGGCCGAACTTCCTATCAGCAGCCGGAAGTCACAGAGCGGGGAAATGTAAGGGCTCAAAGTAGTGCGTTCCTATCTTAGCAATGTGCTTATGGTTATGTGGCACCATGCCAGAGACTGAGAGAACCAACTGAGAGCTGCCAGTCTGGGGGAAGGCAGACACAGAGCAGAGAGCAAGGAGTGGGGATGGGCAGTGGATTCGTGAACCTTTCTGACACAGCAGGAACCTGCGAGAGCTAGCAACTGAGGGAGGGGAGAAGAAGCTGGCCAGGAACCAGGAACCCCCCCCCACACACACACACAGAGAGAGAGAGAGAGAGAGAGAGAGAGAGAGAGAGAGAGAGAGAGAGAGAGAGAGAGAGAATGATCAGAAGAAGGCCTAATCTTTTGAACTAGGCCGCATCACTCACAGTCTTGGGCAATCTGGAGTTCAGATGTGGGTCTGTGTGCATTGGTTTCAGCTGAGGGTATGCTTTAGCTGGTTCTGCCCCATGTTGGCAGCACCAGTTGTAGGGGAAATGTGGTGGTGGTGGTGGTGGTGGGAACCTGCATCCCACCAGAGCTTGGGGGCACTGGGCAAGTGGACTTGGGAGACAACGGTGTGACCCCACAGAACCATCACAGGATGGATGTCAGGCTGTTGGAGGCCACTGGACTCCACTCTGGGGGGTGGGAAAAGCACAGTCTGGGGTCCCTGGCCTCCCAGAGGCCAGGAATTGACAGATTCTAGCTCTTGGGCATGGCAAACTCCCACTGAATATCACAGAAGAGCTGAGAATGGGTGGGGGCCCTTGGGCAGCAGTAGTCCCTCCCAGCTGAAGGAATAGGATGGTGGGAGGGGGAAGAGAGCACTGGCTGGTTCTTTCATGGAGGAGTCCTTGGTCTGGTCTGGCAGCTGCTGGTGGCTTGGCTTAGTTGGTGACTATGGCTGGAGGTGTCCGTGAGAAGTTAGGCGTGACTCATTGGAGGGAAACCTACTACATTGCTCCAGCACAGCCAGTCCAGATGAGAAGAGAGACAGTCCATGATTTTAGAGTTTTTATTGTAGAAAAGGAGAGAAAGGAGGGGGAGAGGAGGGGAGGGGAAGGAAAGGGAGGGGAGGGAAGGAGAGGAGAAGAGAGGAGAGGAGAGGAGAGGAGGGGAGGGGAGGGGAGGGGAGGGGAGGGGAGGGAAAGGGAGGGGAACGGAGGGGAGAGGAAGGGAGGGGAGGGGAGGGGAGGGGAGGGGAGGAGGAGAGGAGAGGAGAGGAGAGGAGAGGAGAGGAGAGGAGAGGAGAGGAGAGGAGAGGAGAGGAGAGGAGAGGAGAGGAGAGGAGACCGGCCATGGCCCCATGGAGAGAGGGGAGCAAAGGGGCAAGAGAGAGAACAAGAACAAGAGAGAAGGGAAGGGGCAAAACAGTCCCTCTTATAGTAGGCTGGGCTACCTGGCTGTTGCAGGTAATTGTCGGGAGGAGCATACCTGAATGTAGTCAGGTAGCAGTGGGGGTGGAGTCCAGACAGAATCCTAGGAGCTTGGGGCATTGCCCTACATGACTGATGGCCACAGAGGCATTGAGGGCCTCAAATCAGGAGCCTAAGTGTTTGGGAGCATGGCTCATGGTTCCATCCCTTGTAAAATATTCTGCTGGGGCTCTGGAGTAAGCCTGGATCAATCAGGCCACAGACTGCCTTTCATGGGCCCACATCTCCTCCCTTTACTTTTTTTTTAAAAAAAGAGAGGGGTCACTGGAGTGACTGCGTCATTTGTAGTGAAAATTTTGGGTGGGGTGGAAGTATCATGAGAAAACACTGTAAAGGCTGGAGGGGTGACACAACTAGGCCAGAGAGTTGAGGGTGAGGGTTGGGAAGACATGGAATTATTGAACCAATTAATTGTTCCATGGGTAGTAAAGTTTGAGGGTAATAACATCAGTTTTTAAACAGCAATTGATTAATCTATATAGACATCATGTTTCCCTTACTATTATGTAACTTCCCCCAAGTTCAGCAGCCCTTTGGCTTTGGCAAGTAGAATTCATCTGTAGCTGGAAGGTCCCATGTCCTCTGTGGGGTTCAGCGCTGGTCTCTGGATCTCAGCGTGTGTCTCAGGAGTCTTCAGTCGGATGAGGTGTCTGGAGGAAGGCAGCTCTGTTGTCTCATGCATGTCCTAGGAGGTGGCACTGTCTCTGCTGGATCTGTGGCAGCAGGCACTGTGTGGGGATAAACCTGAAGAGTATGACCACAGAGGAGCAGAACCCTGGCAGGAGGGTTATCAGAGAGACCCCCTAAGTGAGCAATGTGGAGATGGAAGTTGATGCAAAAAGCAAGAGGAATTTTATTTACTCCAGCATGCAGGGGTCACCCTGCATATCGGGAGAGAACAATCACCTTTATAGGGTCCTCAGGGCAGCCGCCGTTAGGCACAATGTGATTGGCAGAACAGTGTTACCTTTAAACTAATTGGTTGTTAGGGGGTGAGGTAGGTGGCCAATGGACTCTGGGCCTTCCCTAGCTGCAGGGACCACCCTGTGGTCTGAGGAATGTAATTTAGCCTCTCACTTCTGGGAGGGGCAAGTGTTTCCATGACCTTTCCAAAGTTCCTGAGGCTAACTCTTTCAGCACAAGGAATTCTCTGAAAGATATATGAAAACTTTCCATTTTGAGTGGTTAGACTAAAACTTTGAAAACTAAAAGAAGGATTACCATCACAACCATGACACTGGTACCTTTACTGAAATATAGGCTTTAATGTTAGGCTTCATTGTATAATTTATAAGAGTTGTCATATCATACTGGTTAAACCCCATTATCTTAATGGAGAGTGAATCCGTGTGTCTGATGTCAGGGACACTGGTCTACTGCTACTTCATTAGATCTGTGTTTCTTACTAAGCATCCTCTATCACTGCCCTAATGAAACAGAGTATCTGCTTCATTTTGTCTGGAAAAGTGGAAACGACAATTTTTCAACCAATTAACAATCCATAAAATTTACTCATCTTTGAGTCACATCCTGGTTTTGAAAGAAAAAAAAAACCTAAAAAGGAAGTATTACAGACTAATATCTGTGCCCTCTATGAATTACATGTGGCAATATCAAGAGCTGAGGACTTGAGTGGGTGGCTAGGCCCTCTCATGTAGGATTAATGCTTTCATGAAAAGTCTTTTGACTATTTCATATTCCTCCGTCTCCACCATTAGAAAACAGTAAGAATATGGCTGCTTAGCAACAAGGAAATGGGCACTCACAACGCTATTTGACCGCACTTAGATCTGGCCTCATTGTCCCCTGAACTGTGAGAAATAAGCTGAAGCCTATACTTCATGACTATAGATCTTATTATAGTAGCCCAACTTAGTTATAGCTTTGTGCTGTTTATATATTGAGATAGGAAGCTGTCAAGTACAAGGTATAATACTGTTTTAATATTTCCACACAATGGACCAGTACTTCCCAGAATAATTATGATTCACATTATTTGAAGAGAGAGATTGTTACTCAGATTCCAGGAATTTGCCCAGAAAGGCCTCCAGTCCAAAGGTCTTGAGGAAACCTACTATCTTTCAGCTTTGAGGACTATAACACATGCAGAAATGTTATCAACTTTAATTTTGTTTAAATCAGCATTTAGCAATTAGCTTTAAAAACAACAGAGACAATACAATTAAGATTAAACATTTTAAAGGATTGTTCTTCAATTTTTTTCTAAATGCACTATCTTAGCTGAAAATATTAACATATTAGATCCCTAAAAAGTGAGATTTTTTTGTTTTTGGAATGGATCAAGAGTCAATTGAACCGTTTTCCTCCTCTTCCTGTTTGCATTCCTGACATGTTCCTGTGATTAAGTACAATTTGAACTCTGGCTGGGGGCACAGTGATGACAGAGCACAAAGAGGACTAAGTCACCTCCACACACCGCCCGTTGCTGTGGAACTCCGCAATAGCTTGTTTTCATTAGCTTGTTTTCAAGCATGGAGTCCAAGTTCTCATTCTTTCAATATAGATGGCTTTTAATGTCCACTAATTGACATAGTCCAGAAGTATTTATTTTGTTTCTTTCGTTGTTGTTCCAAAATTAACAACTTTCTACAATTTTGAAACTCTGTAGATTGATATGCCTGGGTACTTGCATATGAGTCACAGTGGGAAAATGCATAAAAGGAGAGAGATTGAATACTTGACAAGAGATGCCATCAAATAGAAAGAGGTCAGATAAGTCTCCTAGCTGAAAAGTTTGGTTATAGAAGTAGTTTGACTAAAGATGTAGTTATGGTTATAGTCTTAGTTTGGTAATAGGACATGCTGGAATTACAGATGAAAAGAATAGAAATGCTGTCAAGATCTCTTTGCTCGTAGACAGAAACACTTTGGTCATTGGTATGGGGCTGGAAGTGGGGAGGTGACAGAGAAGGCTAGCAATACTTTTCCCATGTGGATGCCATTACAGGGCAGTAATCTGGGGGTACAGCTGGCAGATGAAAACTTCTCTAACCAATGCTAAGTTAGCATTGGTTGCTAACTTGAATGCCAAACTTAGCAGAACAGGAGAATATTGCTTGTGAGACTGATTTTATTTCAGGTGATGTGAAGAATGAAGAGCAGGATACCCCTTGGGTGGAAAAATCAGTGAGTAAAACTGGGAAAGACAGAGGTTGTCATATAAATGTAGTGCTCACAAGACATGATGCTGCATGTGTCTGACCATTGTGAAGAAAGCCACCCCAAGCTATTCCTATCTGTTTGGGGGGGGGGAAGAGATATCTTATGCATCAGGAGAGAAAATAAAATTCAATATGAAAATTTAAGAGGGAAGAAAAAAATCTCAGAGCCAACTGAATCTACATCCAAAACATATCCCTTCTACACATAAAGAGTGTGCATCTTTCTCACGATTTGTATAATCCTAAAAATCTCTTCTTAAGAACATATCCCTTCTACACATAAAGAGTGTGCATCTTTCTCACGATTTGTATAATCCTAAAAATCTCTTCTTAAGAATTAAACACATACACAATCAGCATTGCTTTCTACGTTTATATGGGATTCAGTGCAGATACTCCAGATGATATTCTTATATCTCTAGGTTGCAATATCCTCCTTATCGTTAGCTTCTATGGGCCCAAGGCTGTAGCCATGGACATCTATTCTCCAAAGCAAATTAAGAATTTTTGCAACTCCACAGCTCTACTTTGTCAGTTTAACCAATCTGACATATCTCATTTGCTACTGATTTAAGGATTTTTTTTTCACATCACAGCAACTAGCCTTCTACGATCAGCAGTCAGGAATAATAGGTTTCCTTTTCTGCATGTGCTGATTTGTTTACATAATTTTCTCTTACAGTTAATTTGAAATTTTCTCTAACCAGAAATTGGGCTTCTTTGGTGAATCAGTTCTTATATTTTTATTCATTGTCATAATCTCAGTGCCTAGAACAGATTTTGAGGCTAGTAAAAATTCGATAGACTATATATACATATGTATATACATATGTATGTGTATGTGTATATGTGTGTATACATATATGTACATATACATATACAATATATATGCATACATATACATATGTAATCTGTCTACTATGACCATGAATGTAAAAATTTATATTCACACCTTATTTAGTATTTAAAGAAAGACACAGACCTCATTTAAAAACATGAAAAACTACTTTATTCTCTTATGAATCATTTTATTGTTCCTTAATGAGGTATTTCCTATGACTTTATGCTTAATAATATTTAACTAATATGAACTGATTATAACTTGTAAAATATGTTTAAGTAATTATTTTGTTTACTTGAAAATTTCTCTACTTTTAATGTAGAAGTCTATTCTAACTTTTAATGCACTGAAATTAAATCGGATAGACCTTAAATTAAGCTAAGTATTATAGCAATTATTTGCATTTTTTTCCATGAAAATTTTAGTTTTTCCTGTTTCTATTTTTTAATTAATTCATTCATCATTATTTCACATATTACATCCAGACACCAGTTTCCCCCCCCCCTCCCTCTTCTTCCAACCATCCCATCTTTCCCCAGATCCATTCTTTTCCCATTTCTATGTAGAAATAGTAGACTTTCCAGAGCTATCAAGAGAACATGGCATTAAATGTTAGGCATATGCCCTCACATCAAGACTGAACAAGGCAACCTAGTAAGAGAAAAAGGGCACTGAAAGTAGTCAAAAGAGTCAGAGACATCCCTGAATGCTATCCCCCTACACACACACACACACACACACACACAGTTAGGAGTCCTGCAAAAACACCAAGCTATAAAACCACAACACATATACAGAGGACCTAGGTTAGACCCACACAGGCTCCCTGATTGTCACGTTAGTCTTTCTGAGCCCCTATGTGCCCTGGTAAATTGATTCTGTGGGAATCCTCAGGGTGTCCTTCACCCCTCTGGCTCCTAAAATCCTTTCTCTCCCGCAGGATTCCCGAAGCTCTGCATAATATTTGGCTGTGGGTCTCTGTATAATTTCCTATCAGTTGCTGTATGAAACATCTCTGATGATGATTATGTTATGCTCTGATCTATGAGTGTATCATTAGCAATCCTTTCATTGACTGTTTTCGGTTGGTTGGTTTTGTCAGTGATATTTGATTCTATCCTAGGTCTCTGGGTAGTCCAGACTCTGATCTCTGATTCCTGGCTCTTCAGGTAATGTTATTGGTGGGCTCCTTCTTATGCTATGGGTCTTCAGACCAGCATTGGTTGGCCACTCCCACATTTCTATGCTCCTTATCCCAGCACATCTTACAGACAGTAAAAATTGTAGGTTGGTGTTTTATGGCTGGGTTGGTGGACATCTAGTACCTCCCCTAGTTTTAGAAGTCCAGGCTCTACACTAGGGTCACACTTATAGACTCCAGGAAGTTTTCATTGCACTAGGTTTTTAACTTACCCCTGAAATATCCCCAAATTCCAGTTTTCTGAGTATTCTCTCTCTCCATCCCCAACCTTATCTCTCCTGTTCCCATTCCCACCAGATTCCACCCTCTAAAACCATTTGATTTCCCTTCCTGGAGATATTTATGCATCTTCACCTTGAGCCCTTCTTGTTACTTAGCCTCTTTGGGTCTGTGGATTGTGTCTATGGTCTGTGCATCGTTATCCTTTACAGCTAAAATTCACTTATAAGTGAGTACATACCATGTTTGTATTTCTGGGTTTGTCTTTCCAAGTATGAGTTGCCTTAGCAAGTCAATTTTTGTGAGTTTCATCCATTTGGCTACAAATTTCATGAGTTTTGTTTGTTTGTTTGTTTTGGGTTTTTTGTTTGTTTGTTTGCAGCTGCATAATACGTCATTGTGTAAATGTACCATATTTACTTTATCCATTCTTCAGTTAAAGGATATCTAAATTGTTTTAAATGTCTGCCTTTTATGAATAAACCAGCTCTTAATATAGCTATGTGAGTGTTCATTTTATAGGATGGAGAAACTTTGGGTATAAGTTAGGAATGGTATTGCTAGGTCTTGATGTAGACTGATTCGCCAACTTTCTAAGAAACAGATATATTCATTACCAAAGTAGCTGTACAAGTTTGTACTCCCACCAGTCTAAGCTATCACTTTTGTTTTTGCTCTTAGCCATTCTGATGGGGTAAGATGGAATCTCAAAGTCATTTTGATTTGCATTTCCTTGATGGCTAAGGATATCAAACATTTCTTTAAGTGTTTCTCAGCCATTTGAGATTTCTCTGTTGTGAATTATCTGTTTAGAGCAGTACATCAAGTTTAAATCTGATTGTATAGTTTGATCATGTCCAGTTTCTTGAGTTCTTTATACTTTTTGGATATTAGCCTTCTGTCAGTTATGGTGTTGGTGAAAATCTTTTCCATTTCTATAAGCTGCTGATTTTTTCTACTGATTGTGTCCTTCACTTTACAGAAGCTTTTTGGTTTCCCAATGTCCCATTTATTATTTATCTTAGTACCTGCACTAATATATTCAAGGCTATTCCCCACTTTCTCTTCTATCAGGTTCAGTGTATTTATGTTCAGGGTTTTATGTTGATGTCCTTCATCCATTTGGACTTGAGTTTTGTGCAGGGTGATAGATGTGAATCTGTGTATATTCTTCTACATGCAGATATCCAGTTAGACCAGCACCATTTGTTTATGATGTTTTCTTTCTTCCATTGTATCTTTCTGGCTTCTTTAATCATAAATCAGGTACCAATAGGTATGTCAATTTGTGCCTGCATCTTTGGTCCATTGATCAATATGTTTGATTTTATGTCAATATGTTGCTACTTTTATTACTATTGCTTTGTACTATAGCTTGAGGTCAGAAATGGTGATATCACCAGAAGTTGTTTTATTGTTCAGGATTGTTTTAGCTGTACAGGGTTTTTGTTTTTCCAAATGAAGTTGATTATTGTACTTTCAAGATCTGTGAACAATTGTATTGGAATTTTTGTGGGAATTGCATTGAATCTGTAGATGGCTTTTGGTAGGATGGCCCTCTTTACTAAGTTAATCCCATTGATCCATAAGCATGAGAGATCTTTCATTCCTTTGGTATCTTCCTCAGTTTCTTTCTTCCAAGACTTGAAGTTGTTGTTATACAATTCTTTCACTTGCTTGGTTAGACACCCTAAATATTCTATACTATTTGTGACTATTGTAAAGGGAATTATTTCCCTAATTTTTTTGCTCAGCTCATTCATCATGCGCATATGAGTTATATTATTATTATTATTATTATTATTATTATTAATCCAGCCATTTTGTTGGAGAAGCTTATCAGCTGTAGGAGGTCCCTGGTAGAAATTTTAGGATTGTTCATATGTACTAACATATTACCTATGAATAGTGACAATTTGGCTTCTTCCTTTCCAATTTATATTCCCTTGTTCTCTTTTCATTGTCTTATTGCCCTAGGTAGAACTTCGAGTATCTTAATGAATAGATTTGGAGAGAGTGCACATCTTGCCTTATTTTTTAGTGGTACTTTAGTGGAATTAATTTGAGTTTCTCTCCATTTAATTTGATATCGACTGCAGGTTTGCTGTAAACTGCCTTTATTATGTTTAGATATGACCCTTATATTGCTTACCTTTCCAAGACTTTTATCATGAAGTGATATTGGATTTTGTCAGAGGTTTTTTTTTGGTTTTTTTGTTTTGTTTTTTGTTTTGTTTTGTTTGTCACCATCTAATGAAATGATCATGTGGTTTCCCTAGAGTAATGGTTTGGAAGGAGATATTCCAAACAAATGAAAAAAAGAAGCAAGCTGGTGTAGCTATTCTAAGAATTGACAAAATATACTTCGAAATTGAAGTTAATCAAAAGACATGGTGACAGACACATTGTACTCATCAAAGAAAAAAATCCACCAAGATGACATTTTAATTTTTTTATTCTCTATATTCTTTGTTTACATTCCAAATGCCTTCCCTTTCCCAGTTCCCCCTCCCTATAAGTTCCATAAGCCCTCTTCTCTCTGCGCATTCCCCAATCACCCTCCTGCCATTTCTCTGTCCTGGTACTCCCCTACAATGCTGGATCAAGCCTTTCCAGGGCCAGGGCCCTCTCCTTCCTTCTTCTTGGGAATCATTTGATATGTTAATTGTGTCTTGAGTATTCAGAGCTTCTGGGATAATTAATATCCACTTATCAGTGACTGCATTCCATGTGTATTCTTTTGTGATTGGGTTACCTCACTTAAGATATTTTTCAGTTCCAACCATTTGCCTAAAAATTTCATGAATTGAATGTTTTTAATTGATGAATAGTATTCCATTGTGTAAATATACCACATTTTCTGTATCAATTCCTCATTGAGGGACATCTGGGTTCTTTCTAGCTTCTGGCTATTATAAATAAGGCTGCTATGAACACAGAGAAGCATGTGTCCTTATTGCATGCTGGGGAATCCTCTGGGTATATGCCCAGGAGTGGTATAACAGGGTCCTCTGTCATGCCCAGTTTTCTGAGGAACCACCAAACTGATTTCCAGAGTGGTTGTACCATCTTGCAATCCCACCAGCAGTGGAGGAGTGTTCCTCTTTCTCCACATCCTCGTCAACACCTGCTGTCTCCTGAGTGTTTAATCTTAGCCATTCTGACTGGTGTGAGGTGAAATCTCAGGGTTGTTTTGATTTGCATTTCCCTCATGATTAATGATGTTGAACATTTCTTAAGGCCAAGTGGATCCAGGACCTCCACATAAAACCAGACATACTGAAACTAATAGAAAAGAAACTAGGGAAGACCCCGGAGGACATGGACACAGGGGAAAATTTCCTGAACAGAACACCAATAGCTTATGCTCTAAGATCAAGAATTAACAAATGGAACCTCATAAAATTACAAAGTTTCTGTAAGGCAAAGGACACTATCAGAAGGACAAAACAGCAACCAACAAATTGGGAAAAGATCTTCACCAACCTTCACCAACAGAGGGCTAATATCCAATATATACAAAGAACTCAAGAAGGTAGACTCCAGAGATCCAAATAACCCTATTAAAAATTGGGGTATAGAGCTAAACAAAGAATTTTCACCTGAAGAATTTCAAATGGGGTCATTTCAATTTTTAACATCTATATCAAAAGTACAAGGGTATCCACATAAAATGAATGTTACTAAAATCATAACAGAACCTTACATATTAATATTGGGAGACTTCAATACCCTTCTCTCACCAATGGGCAGGTCATTCAGACAAAAACTAAACAGAAAAATGGAACTAACAGATGTTATGACTCAAATGGACCAAACACTTATCTATAGATCATTTTACCCAAACACAATAGAATATACCTTCTTCTCAGAACTTCAGTGAATTTGCTCCAAAATTTATCACATACTCAGTCACAAAGCAAGTCAAAACATATAAAAATCAAAATAACCTCCTGTAATCTATCAGACCATCTCAGATTAAAGCTGTATTTCAACAACAACAGAAACAACAGAATACCTACAAATTCATGGATATTAAACAACTCTTTACTGACT
Organism: Apodemus agrarius; assembly: GCA_964023405.1. NCBI lineage: Eukaryota > Metazoa > Chordata > Mammalia > Rodentia > Muridae > Apodemus > Apodemus agrarius. The sequence goes on along the minus strand of OZ030027.1, from coordinate 3,940,814 downwards.
GACTACTGACTGGGTCAAGGCAGAAATAAAGAAATTAAAGACTTCCTACAGTTCAATGAAATGTATGCACAACATCCTGAAACTTATAGGACACAATGGAAGCAGCACTAAGATGAAAGTTTATAGTACTAAGTGCTTATCTTAGTTTGGGTTTTACTCCTGTTAACAAACACCATGAGCAAGGCACACCCCCCCTTTTTTGCCTATGTTTGAATCTTTCAATTTATTTTATTAAACATTTACTTTATTTATATTTCAAATGGTATTCCTCTTTCTGCATTGCTCCTCTAAGAACCCCCTATGCCATACCCTGTCCCCCTGCTGACTACCCCTCCTCCAATTTCCTGACTTGCATTCCCTTATTCTGGGGAAGTGAACCTTCACAGGACCAATAGCCTCTCCTCTTGTTGATGTCTGAAATGGTCATCTTTTGCTACATATCTAGCTGGAGCCATGGGTACTCTTGGATTGGTGGTTTAGTCCCTAGGAGCTCTGGGTATACTGGTAGGTACATGTTATTGTTCCTCCCACAGGGCTACGAACCTCTTCAGCTCCTTTGGTCCTTTCTGTAGCTGTTCCACTGGGGACCCTATGCTCCTTCTATTGGTTGGCTGTGAGTCATTTGTATTTTGAACCACTTTCCAATAAGGATCTAAGTATCCCCACTTGGTTCTTCCTTCTTCTTGAACTTCATCTGGTCTGTGAGTTCTATTTTGGGTATTCCAAGCTTTTGGACTAATATCCACTTATCAATGAGTGCATACCATGTGTGTTCTTTTGTGACTGGGTTACCTCACTCAGGATGAGATTTTAGGCATCCATTTGCCTAAGAATTTTATGAATTCATTGTTTTTAATAGCTGAGTAGTACTCTATTGTGTAAATATACCACTTTTTCTGTATCCATTCCTCTGTTGAGGGACATCTGAGTTTTTTGCAAGCTATTTATAATAGCTTTTGGCTATTATAAATAATGCTGCTATGATCATAGTCGAGCATATGACCTTACTATAGGTTGGAGCATTTTCTGGGTATATGCCCAGGAGTGGTATAGCTGGGTGCTCAGGTAGTGCTATGTCCAATTTTCTGAGGAAAGCCAAACTGATTTCCAGAGTTGTTTTACCAGCTTCCAATCCCACCAGCAATGGAGTAGTGTTCCTCTTTCTCCACATCCTCTCCAGCATCTGCTCTCCCCTGAAATTTTGATCTTGGCTATTCTGACTGGTGTGAGGTGGAATCTCAGGGTTGTTTTGATTTGCATTTCCCTGATGATTAAGGATGATAAACATTTCTTTAGGTGTTTCTCAGCCATTCCATATCCCTCAGTTGAGAATTCTTTGTTTAGCTCTGTACCCCATTTTTAATAGGGTTATTTGATTCTCTGGAGTCTAACTTCTGATTCTCTGGAGTCTAACTTCTTTGTATATATTGGATATGAGCCCTATATCAGATGTAAGATTGGGAAAGATCTTTTCCCAGTCTGTTTATTGCCATTTTGTCCTATTGACAGTGTCCTTTGCCTTACAGAAGCTTTGCAATTTTATGAAGTCCCATTTGTCAATTCTTGATTTTAAAGCATAAGCTATTAGTGTTCTTGTCAGGAAATTTTCCCCTTTGCCGATGTGCTCCAGGTTCTTCCCCACTTTCTCTTCTATTAGATTCAGTGTATCTGCTTTGATGTGGAGGTCCTTGATCCACTTGAACTTGAGCTTTGTACAGGGAGATAAGAATGGATCAATTTGCATCCTTCTACACACTGACTGCCAGTTGAACTAGCACCATTTTTTGAAAAGGCTATCTTTTTTTCTACTGGATGGTTTTAGCTCCTTTGTCAAAGATCAAGTGGCTATAGGTATGAGGATTCATTTCTGGGTCTTCAATTCTATTCCATTGATTTACCTGCCTGCTATTCTACCAATACCATGCAGTTTTTATCACTGTTGCTCTGTGGTATAGCTTGAGGTCAGGGTTGGTGATTCTGCCAGTTCTTTCATTGTTGAGAAGTGTTTTCACTATCCTGGGTTTTTTGTTACTCTAGATAAATTTGGAAATAGATCTTTTTAACTCTATGAAGAATTGAGTTGGAATTTTGATAGAGATTGCATTGAATCTGTAGATTGCTTTAGGTGAGATGGCCATTTTTACTATATTAATCCTGCCAATACATGAGCATGGGTGATCTTTCCATCTTCTGAGATCTTCAATTTCTTTCTTCGGAGACTTGAAGCTCTTATCATACAGATCTTCCATTTGCTTAATTAGAGTCACACCAAGGTATTTCATATTATTTGTGACTATTGTGAAGGGTGTCATTTCCCTAATTTCTTTCTCAGCCATTTTATCCTTTGAGTATAGGAATGCTACTGATTTGTTTGTGTTAATGTTATATCCAGCCATTTTGCCGAAGTTGTTTATCAGGTTTATGAGTTCTCTGGTGGAATTTTTGAGGTCACTTAAGTATACTGTCATATCATCTGCAAATAGTGATACTTTCTCTTCTTCCTTTCTAAATTGAAACCCGTTGCCCTCCATTTGTTGTCTAATTGCTCTGGCTAGGACTTTGAATCCTACCTATTGAACAGGTAGGGAGAGAGTAACCTTCCATTTAGTTTTATGTTTGCTACTGGTTTGCTGTACATTGCTTTTACTATGTTTAGGTATGGGCCTTGAATTCCTGATCTTTCCAAGACTTTTTATTATCATCAAGGTGGAAACATGGTAGAATCCAGGCAGGCAAAGTAATAGAGGACATGAGAGTGCTTCCTTTTGGTCTGAAGGCAGTTAGAAGAAGACTGACTTCCAGACTGCTAGGAAGAGGGTCTTAAAGCATATGCCCACAGTAGCACACTTCCCCTAACAAGGCCACACCTACTCTTGCAAGGCTACACCTCTAATAGTGTCCCTACCTTGGCCAAGCATAGTGGTCATTACCACAGTGCCTAACTAAAAAATGGAGAGATCTCACACTAGCAATTTATACCTAAAAACTCTAAAGCAAATACAAGCTAACACACTGAATAGGAGAGTAAATAATCAAACTGGAAACTGAAATAATCAAACTGGAGACTGAAATCAATAAAACAGAAACAAATAATAGAATTCAAAGAATCAGTATGGGAAAAAGAGATTGTTTTCTAAGAAAATTATCAATATGGACAAACCCTTAAGCAAACTAACTAAAAGATGGAAAGAGAATATTAAAATTTATAAAATAAGAAAAGAAACTGAGATACAAAGGACAGTGACAAAATCCAAATAATCATTAGGTCATACTTTAAAAATCTGGAATATCTAAAACTAATGATTTTCTTGATAGAGACAAATTACCAAAGTTAAATCAAGAGCAAATAAACAATTTCAATAGATCTAAAACCTGTAAGAAAATACAGTCATTGGAAGTCTACCAACCAAAAACAGAAAAAAAACCCAAAAAAACCAAAAAATCAAAAACTAACAAACAAACAAAAACCCCGAACAAAGCAAAACACCTAAACAAACAAACAAACAAACAAACCCAAGGCCAAATAGCTTTAGAGCAGACTTTTACCAGACTTTTAAAGAAGAGATAATTCTAATACTCCTCAAATTATTCCACAAAATAAAATTAGAAAGAATATTGTCCAATTTATTTTATGAGACCATAGTCACCCTGACACCCAAACCACATGAAAATTCAACAAAGAAAGAGAATTATAGTTCAACTTCCCTCATGAACATTGATGCAAAAATCTCAATAAAATATTCATAAACATCAAAAGATCATCCACCTTGACCAAGTCGGCTTCATTCCAGAGATGCATGGAGAGTTCAACATACAAAAACCTGTGAATGTAATCCCCTATATATACAAACTGAAAGAAAATACTATTTCTATTTAAAACTAAGTTGGTAAAAGAACATTTCTCTTTTCTATGCTTGAAGTCTGCTTTATATTTTTTAGCTTCACTCTCTTTAATTTCTTTTGCTTAAAGGCATAATGGAAAGACCAATATCTTGGGATGGTTTCCAGTTGAACCAAAACCATGTGTGCAGTGAACAAAGGTTCCATGCTAATGAGCTCGGGGGGGGGGTGTACAGTTCTGGTCTCTACTGAGGCCTATTGGAGAGAAGAAACCCCAATTAAATGAGAGATGCCTTGGTGACAATGACTGCTTCAGCCTGGGGATAAAATAATAGAATTAGAAGCAAATGGTTTTGAATTAGAATTGTCTGTTCAGGTTTCCTTTGAAGATAACCTTTCTTTAATTTCATAATCAATTATAGATCTATCATAAATTAATGTTGCAATGTCTTTCTCATGAACAGGTAATACATTGTTCAGATTCTGTATCTACTTAGGTAGGTCTTTATAAAATGCTAATTTAGAGAATAATCATAGAGTGTTTAATGTGGTCACCCATTCATTTTATATGTGTTTTAAAAATATGTTCCCTGAACCCCCCTAATTCTTCTTAACTTGAGGCACCAGCTATCTCATGAACATTTTCTAATTTGTTTCTTTCAACTGAGTGGGGCAAAGTTTAGAGAAGGAACAGTGAGTCTTTTGGGATAGGCAAGTCTTACTAGAAATGGCTGTGAGAAAGAGGGCAAGAGGAGGCTTTTGAAATCATCCTGTCTTCCAGAGTTAAAGCTAACTCTGGAAGGAAACAATTGTTTTAAAAATTTAAAGACTAAATCTAGCAACTAGCCATGACAAAATAAACAAACAAAACTATGTCATTAAATAACTTATGATCAAGATAAACCAGGCAATGCTAATATTTCATATATAATTAAAGCAATGAATTACTTTGAAAGATACTTAGTGATTTAAGGTTAATCATATGTGTTTATAGTATGTAATCTCTTTTTTTTCACTTGGTGTTAATTGTAGTGTTGTGGATGACCCTGGTGTTGCTTTCTGATGTTGAGGTTGTTATTTTGATGCTAATTTCACTTTCCAGGAGGAGCTGTGACTGAGGAGTCAATCAAGCACAGAGGAAGAGAGGAAGCAGGAGAGAGATAGGGACTTCTGGACAGGGACAACAAGAGGACAAGATATAGCTACTAGTGTCTCCCAGTTTCTATGGTGTATTCTCCAAGATTTGCCACTGGAGGATTTATATTTAATATGGCTTACAAGATTAAGTTTCTAGTTGTGCCCAGCGATTGAGTTACCATTGTTTCGGAACTAAGTTTGTGTAGGGTTTTCCTTCATGCTATGGCTTGACTGGGTCCCAGAGAGAAAGATACAGCAGCAAAGCGTGGGTTTGCCAGATGTTAACCACAAAAGGCTGTTGGGGATTTGAAACATAGGGTTGGCATGGTGGGAACCTGCAAGTGGGAATTTAGTGAGCTGGGTGGAGAGATTTGGAGCTCTCAGTCAGAGAGTCTCTACAAGGTAAGAATAAGTTGGCCATTGCCTTCCAGTAGAGAGTAACTCGGCGTAGGGCGGGAACTTTTTAATATTTCCCACAACATGTAGCCTTTTGAGGTAGGTATTAAGAGTTTTTCCTGTAGGAGGAAGAGATAGAAGCAGAATGACCAAGTTATACTTTTCATGTGTATGAAACCAATGTTCATCCACAGACAGCTCTTTCCATGAAGTTTTCTTTACCTTCTCTGTCACAAAATGGAAATTCAATGTTCTTACTTACTTATTTAATCCATTTGTCTTCCTAATGATAACTTAAACATTATACTAGAGCAAACCCCCTCAGATATAACTTTTATTTGGAAATCAAGTAAGACAAGAAAAGACTATGAATATAAACTATAAATAAATAATATCCTATAAATCTGACATAGTGGATAATTTTTATAAAATTAAAATCATATTTAAACCACAAAAATCTCAGAGTTTATTTTCAACCTGACCTTTAAAGTCTTCTTGATTAAAAAGCAAATGAGAAATCAGACCCAATTAAGTATTTGTTCCTTAAAATTCTGGCTTCATCTAGCCTCAGGGTTGCTGCCCAGTCTTTCAATTGCCAAGCCCTAGCCTTCTGGCTTCAGAAACAGTGGGTCGTAAATGTGAACATAGCATATATGTCTATGGAACTGACAGTCAGGGTCATGAGAAACTTGGCAACAGTGAAAGTTTTCTGAATGCAAAAAGATTAAAAGTAATCCACAATCAAATGATTCCAGGTATTTGTGTTAGCACTTCTCCAGGTGGCATCACAGTTGGTGGCAGCCTTTGTCCCCAACAGAGTGGACTCACTGTATACTGCACATTTACCCTTACCATGCCACATTAGCATAATTTGTGGCAAACCCCTTATCCTGACTGCTTTATGTTAAGCATCATAGTGGGGTTCTTTCTGTACATATGAAGCTTTCTGCTCCTATAAAAACACAGTGTTTGGATAATTGAAAACATAGACTTTCTCACCTCACTTCTCTTTATGTAAATAGCAAATCAGTTATCTTTGAATTGTTTTATGTTAACATGCTTGATTTTAAAAATTACTGCTTGACTTGTTGACTTCAGTTTCATTAAAAATAGTTAAATTTTCTCCTTCAGGGAAGGGAAAGAGAATGAGGCCAGAAAGTGAGGCCAAACAGTCCTTTTATAGCAAGCCAGGTACCTGGCTGTTGCTAGGTAATTGTTGGGTGGGGCCGAGAGGAAATGCTAGCACCCATGGCACAGTTTGGTGGGTTGTTCGTTTTTACTAGTCTACTCAGTTTTTGTTTAGCAAGTTATGTAAGTGATAGCTACTTTTTAAAACTTCATAATTATTAATGGATTTAAAAATACAGATGATCGCCGAGCGTGGTGGCGCACGCCTGTAATCCCAGCACTTGGGAGGCAGAGGCAGGCAGATTTCTGAGTTCGAGACCAGCCTGGTCTACAAAGTGAGTGCCAGGACAGCCAGGACTACACGGAGAAACCCTGTCTCAAAAAACCAAACCAAACAAAACAAAACAAAAAAAAAAACAAAAAACAAAAAAAAAACAAAACAAAAAAACACAGAAAAAAAATACAGATGATCAATGCACTTTCCTTAATAAACAAATTAGTAAGTCAGTTGTTTTATTTTAAGACTAGATAATTTGCTATATCAGAAAAAAATTCTTCAACACTTAAACATCACCTTTGGTTTTGAAGAAGAGAGTATAAATGGAATTTTGTCCTACATTCTAACAATTATGGATCTCTGAGATGTCCCCAGTAAAGTAATAATTAAGCTAATAGGTTAAGGTTTGATCTTGATGGACACTGTAATAAAATTTTAAGGAACTCAGAAGTAAATGTTGCTGTTGAAATAATGAGTAAACTAGAATGAAAACTAAAATGAATCCCATGATATATATCTCAGATGTTGACATCTATTAAGATTAGTGATATGATTGTTCCAGTTCTGGTATCACCCCTGAGAAGTTTTATTATACACACACACACACACACACACACACACACACAGAGAGAGAGAGAGAGAGAGAGAGAGAGAGAGAGAGAGAGAACAGTCTTTCTTAACTCCCTGTCAGCTCTCCAAATTCTTTCATGAGCAATAAATTATAGTAAAAAAAATCAGTTCAGCAGTATCAAGACACAAAGCCCATCTGAGCACTTGATAACAATGGCTACAATATAGGGTCATGTAATTGTATTTTTCCTTGTTTTAAATCATTTGTTATAATGTGCATCTATTTCTTTCCTGGTCACATATTAAATTAGGAACTTCCATTTGTTGTTGTCTTGGGAAAGGTTTCCACCAGCATCATAAACCTTTGGCAGCAGTTGGCACAGAGAGCATTTGGACTTGTCCTGCTTCCTGTTCACAATTCAAGCCTTCTTTTATTGACTTTCATGTTTATTAGGGGACATTGTTCCTTCACGCTTCTCAATCAGCCAGCTCCAGCCTTCTCTCCTCTCTCCATTTTTAACCTACCCCCCAGGACTCTTTCCATTTCTCTTCCCTGTTAATTTGCACACCTCACCTGCTCCCCAGTCAATGACCTTAGCTGTGTGTGTGGTATTTGGAGGGTCAGGCAACGAATAATGAAAGGAATGTGATGTCGGCTTCCTTTGATTGATATAGGGCCACTGGCGCTAGGCTTCTGCCCTCTTGGGGAAAACAGGTAAGTAATCATCTTTCAGAGCATTTGAAGAGCATCCAAAGAACCCAAAGCACTTTATAAATGCAAAGCTCTTGACATGGTCCTGGTCATTAGTCTCTTTCTGGAGAACCAAAGCTATTCCCATCCCAGGGCCTCTCCTTGGAGGACACTCAGTGCTAGACCCTTTGACTCCCACATCTGGGAATGTGAAGTGAGAAATAGCTACCACTCTGACTTAGGAAGCATCCCTTACTCAGAAAGTCTGCATGATTAAGGGGGTGAGCAACAGAGGACACCACCACCCTCCCCAGGCATTTCCCCTGATTAGCCTGAAATCCAGTCTGTGTTGTTAATGTGGCTATTTTGCTCGCTGGGTTCATATTAGGTTCACACATGAAATTAAGCAAAAGCAAAACTTCCAATTCTATTTGCAAACAAGAAGACACTGAATTCCAACCTCAAAAGCCTCTTGTTTCTGCAGTTACTGATGTGGATTATTTGTGCATTCAACTAAGTCAAAAACTAAATAAATACGTGCATGCAACTCTTAAAATTAAGATTAATTGCTACTGAATACTTCACTGTTTTAATTTTTTTAATGTGAAGGGAAAATACCTTTAAAAATTATCAAAGTTTACAGCATACACTCATTAGTGAATGAGTGCAAAGCTACTCTTAAAATTCTCTGTCACTTGCTGCCATCTTCATACTTTCTTTAAAACGCTTGTCATACAAACCATGGACAACTTGTAGACAAACACACACACACATATATATATACATATATATATATGTATATATATATATGTATATATATATATATATACATATATATATATATATGTGCCTTTTATCTAAAATCTAGTTTCAGAGTGTGTAGCCTCAGTCTGTCATCCTTGGTGGTAGCTGTAAAATCTCCAGGATAATTGAGAACCGTGATCTAGCTTATTTTATTTCTCAAAAACAAAGAAATACAATAAGCTGCTATAGTTCAATAATGAATTATTTTGAGTAATTAGAAAGATTTTATTCCTTCAATTATTTAAAAAAATCAGTAATTATCCTGGAAGGAAAGAAAACAATATGTATTTAAGAGAATAGCACACCAATAATAAAATGATGCGATCCTCATTGTGGTGTGACAATTCGGTCTAAGGAATTAGACGAAAACTTTAAAGTATCAGTGACTGAAGATCACTTAATTCCATGGATAATGAGCCCTGTGAAAAATATGCATGCATTAACCATCTTGTTCACTATGAAGTTAACTAATATGGGCTTCTCTGAGAGACACGAACTAGCTTAAACTCCTGATTCTAGTTTACTGCTCTACTGGCACTAGCATGCCTAAACTCACGGGAAGGCAGCCTCGTGCCTCAGAGCAGACCAGTGAACACCTGGAATATATTCTCCAGAGTGAAAACAGCAGGGAACTGACCAGAAATAACCTCTCTCATATTATTGCTTCAATTAGACCAAAACAACTTTCCCTTTGAAAACTTAATAATAAACACTGTGGGTCATTCATTTGTTTTGAGCCCCTTTGGGAGCGAGGAGCAGATGTATCCCCTTAGCTAGTCCCCTTTCTGTCATAGAGACAAGAGGCACAAATCAGGACAGATATTGATTTTAATTGGAACCAACAGCACCTACATGCCATATTAATATTCACATATCCCTGAAAAAAAGTTAAAATTGTTTTTTCGTTCTCTTTGGGTTGATTGGACATAGTGATGTAATGAATGCATTTGGAAACTGGACAATACCTACACATATTTAGTTACTTCTGAAATTCCCATTGTACACTGCAAGTGGAGAAGAAAACATCCTGTATACATTATAATTCTTCTTTATTGCCTGGGCAGGGTCACTTTTCTTGAGAATTTTCATCTCTAGAGATGCTATACATAAAAAGAAATATTTCACTACTGTAAACAAATAGTTTTATAAACCTAGATTGTTAGGCTCAACCCTCCTCCCTCAATTAGAATTACAAAATAAAATTGTTTCCACACAAAACAACATTGCCTTCTTTGGAGTTATTAAGTTCTTGCTATCCCCGAATTCACAGATCACTAATCTTTCCTAGTTCTCTTGTTCACGTGATACATTCTTCATCCATTGCTGTCTGGAAGTGCCTCATGTTCTATAATAGGATGTAATCATTTTAGTTTTCTGGGATCTGAATATAGAAAAGGTGCATCGGCATACCTAGGGTGGAGTTCTAACTTACATTGACAGAAATTACTCTAAATAACCCTCACCTGGGTTACCTGATTTAAGCACAGGTAATGGCGACACTTAGGAGATAGGCATGTAAAGACACTGCAGATCCCTATAATCCCATAGTGAAAAAAAAATCAAAGTGGAGAAAATTCAGAAGTACACATTAGCAGATGGTATTCTTGGGTGACTTAGCAGCATCCACTCACTGACCCACCCAGTACTCATTGAGGACTGTTGTTTATGGACTAGCAGTGCAAAATCAATGAGGAAAAATGTAGAAAAAAATGGGGTTTGAGGGTAATGACATGAGTGTATAGATTATATGTTTTTCTGAGAGAAAAGAAAGACAAGCATATCTTCACCGTGTAAGAAAAAAACTAAAACTGTCATTTCCCTCTCTTCTTTACTATAAGAAAACTTGATGGTTTATTATTTGCTCTGATACATACTTTTCTGATCTATGCAGCAGGCCCATGGTCTAGCATTTCCCTTGCTGCCCTCATGCATGTGGCATTTCCCGTGTCTACTGACAAAGAACTGTCTTAATAGGGATGAAGCCATTCAGTGGTGACATTGGCAAAATGATTGCATGTGTGATAGGAATCTTTTATTTATGCTAGATAACAGAAAGAAAAAAAACAACACAAAACCCTAAAATGTCTAGAAGCACCATATCATCTTTGAAGCATATTTGTAAGCTAGGTAAAGTTAGACTGCTGAGATTACAGATGATCTCCTTCATTTCTATCTATCAGTGTTTTTTTTTTTAAACAACCATATATTTTATTTTTATCATGTTATTTTCTTATATAAAGGAAACCCTTGATAGGATGAAAGAAGCACTCAAGTTGAATTTCATGTGGCAACCAAGAGGTTGTGAACCAGCTGGGTGCCATGTGAAGGTCACGCTAAAAGGGCAATTCCTTGAGTTTTCATATCACACTCTTTTCCTCATGGAGTGGGTGTCAGGAAAGAGCTGTCAATTGAGTTAAGTCCTAGGACAGAACTTACAGAGGGTCAGGGACAATACAACTCAACTGCTCCTATAGAGAAGCATACATGACTTCACTCGGAAAAACTTGAGGAGAGTGGATAGTTATGCTCTGGGTTTAAAAATGTCAGTACCAAGGACAGGAAATGCCATGTCCGCTGACCTATATTGCATTTAGAGACCAAGAAGTAGATAGGAAAGAAGTTTAGGAGAAAGATAGAGACTATTTTACATTTGCCAAGGTCATTAAATTTTATTAAAATTTCTGTATCTATTAGATTTATTTGAGGTAACCAAGAACATGCTGTAAAATTCGTATGACTAAAATTTGGAAACGAGAGAGCAAGGTTAAACAGCCAACAATTATACTGAGTCCAAGGGTCTTAGTAATTTGTATAACACCAAAGGAACAGATGATTCTAACAGCTGAAAATAATATTCTCAATTTGCGGCATCTTCTGAGAGCCAGACACTGCCAGGGTAGCTTCCATAAATAACCCCCAGTCATGACAAGGCAGAGAATGCCAATTACTTATATATACAGTCAAATATTGCTATGAAGATAGGCTTCAGATTCTACACTACAACAAACTCAAACTAGAGAAGTATTAACTACTCTTTCTCTTGGTGTTTCATTCATTCATTCATTCAGTCAGTCAGTCAGTCATCACTGGGCAAATATGGAAAATGTCTCACATGACATTTCTATAGAATGGGTAAATTAAAGTATTTAGTATATTATTATGAGGCCAGGAAATGCCCAAGTAATTTTAGACAGTCAGGCATTTCCCTGGGGTTTTTGTCTTACTGAAATTTAGGCCCTTTGGATAAAACATATCATGAAAACAGAGATACTGAGGTCCTTTACAGGATTTCACAACAAGCTATCCACAGTCAGGGCACAGTTCAGAAAAAGCAAGTTTTCTAGTATGAAAATTGGCAACATTTGATCAGATCGTTCTTTTCCATATTTTGCTTTAAATTATTAAAAGCTCTCCCAAAGTAATTTAGAGCCTAGACTTTTTTGTTTATCTGTCTCTGTTTTGTTTTCTTTTTTCTGTTTTGTATTCTTTTTTCTCCCACTCTAGTGATTTTTAAGATCTGGAGAGCCTGGAATTCTTGTTTGGCAAAAGCTTTTGGGTTCATTACATTTTCTCATGCTTGCACTTAAAAGGTTCCATTGGAGAAGTGCTAGAAGACAATAGGGTGCTAATTATCCTAACCATTTACCCAGGAAAAACTTTGATCTTTTCTCACCTACCCAGTTGTCTGCTTTTGCTTCATCTCCATAAATGTGTTTACATAATTAACACAGCAGATTGAGTTTTGTAAGGTACATGATAATAAGCCTTCCAAATGGTTTGATCTCATGATAAAAGAGGAAGTCCTCAGAATCAACAATTCCTGAGAGATCCAAACAGGGGTAGCTATTGTAAGATACTCCTGAAAACAGAAGCTCTGGGTGTTCCCAGACTGGGCTATTATTGTCTTTCCCAGCATTTGAACTGTTCTCCAAGGAACAGTTCAAAAGAAAGAGCCATTGCAAATTTTGAACTGTATTCAGTGAAGAAACGACAAGATTTAAACAATTATCTGTCACCTCCCATTAATTTTTAAAACAAGATGATGTTAGATAAAGTACTATGGAGAAAGAAACCTTGTATGTGTGTCTCATTAAGTTAATATCTAAGATAAAGGTTCTATAATTGAGCAAAACCTAAATGTGGAGATGATGAAGTTTAAAATAAGTAGATTTTTTTCTATAAAACTCTAATATTTAATATTCACATTCTTTTATAGTTAACAGAGTCTTCCTGTTTCATTGATTATTTACCACATTCCACTAAAATCTTTTGAAATCTAAAGGAATTTTCCTTGTACAAAAGAATCATATATTTCTAAGGGCAGCTACATCAAAAGATTTGAGTCAGAGGTAAAAGCTCTCCAGATCTATCCTTTCATAGCAGGTGAGATAGCCAGACTTTTTTGCCCATCCCTGCTTTCTGCTTTTTAAATGTAGTGCATTCTTCTGAGAGGTCAATTCATATGCTCTGGAAAAACTCAACTTTCTGTGGAGAAAGACAGAGACTTAACATTCACAAACCTGACAACTTAAGTGCAAATGAATCAGAAACATGTGGATTAAATGTCCCTTGAAACACAAATGACTTTCTTTTTCTAAATTAAGAAGAAAGGAGCTTGGCAATAAACATTTCAGGTTTTCTCCAAACTCAAAGCATTTGACAACTAATCCATATGGTCTTACATGCTTCTCAATTCACAATTTCTGAACATTGAGATTGGAATTTCAATCACAAATCCAATTAGAAATATAAAAATATTTGAGCATGATTTTTTTTTGCCATTTGCACTTCTGTGTTGTTTTAAGATTAATAGAAATCCAAACAATTGCACACAGATTAAATGGAAAGATAAAGATGGGTCCATTTGAAAGGGACTAGCCCACACTTCCAATATAAATAAAAACAAATTTTTATTTTTAAACAAAATGAGCATCTTACACATTTAAAAATGCATTCAAAGAAAACAAATGATTTAATGTATTTAAGATAATCAAGAGAACCAGGAAACTTAAGAATTGTCATACTGGAAATGCTTTCAATCTACAGTGAATACTTATACTATGTTTGATATTACTAAGTTTAAATTATTCATAATAATTCAAATTCTCAACTAGATTTCACAGGAGTCAGATCATGTGATATTGAGCATTTATTTTTGTTTATAGAGCACTTCCCTTTTGTAGTCTAATCCAGGTGGTATAAAATACTGTTAGAGATTCTGAAATCTGCAGTGATTACTTTTCAATGTCCCACTGTATGGGTTTTCCATACAGTGACCACATGGCAAATCAAAAGAGGGAACAAGGAATGAAAAAGGAAAAAAAAAAAACAGACAGGAACAATAGGAAGGGAATACAGGGAGGTAAATTAAGAGAAAAAAGATTGAATTCTTTGATGTCTCTTAAATGTAGTTTTAGGAAGAGCAGAATAAAAAGGAACACATGGCTGAGTGGGTAGTACATAATCTGTAGTTTAAGCACAGCTAACAGGGACCGTGACAATAAAACCCTGAGTGCTCCTGTTTCAGATATCACATATGGATATGTTCACATTCGCTATATGTTTCAATGTGCATATAGATTCACAGGAGAAAGAAAATGTATAGGTTAGTTAATCCATAAGAAGCCATATGACCAGTCCTGGAGTCTAGTCCTTTTCCTACAGCTCCAAACATTTCATCACAACTTTCCCTAACAGTGTAGCTGTGAATTTACCTTTAATCTAAGACGTGTTTATTTAAGATTCACAACCTTATTAAAAGAAACAGAGGCTTATTTAGCTTATATTTTGAAGCTGGAAGTTTAAGATTAGACAGCACTGTCTGTATTGTCTCTGGTTAAGGCCCCCTTGTGTTACATCACATCATGACAGAGTATCTTGGTATAAGTACAAAGATGTAAGAGAGGATCTGGGACAGGCTTTCTCTTTTATAACAATTTTCAAAGGACTTAGCTAAGATCGTGTGACAATTGTTTCAAAGCTTTCCAAAGATGGCAACTCAAGAAGACCTAAAACATCATCTTCTAGACCCTATCTCTTTCAAGGTTCTGTCAACATTAGCATTCTGTCTCACCTCCACCCCACAATGATTTGGCAACAGTCAGATATGCTCCACCCCATACTTACATGGCAACAGCCAGGTAGGCCTGGCTGCTTGCCCCCTCCTCCTTCTCTTGTTCCTTTCTTGATCTCTTGGGCTCTTGCTCCCTTGCTATTCCCTATCCCATCTCTCCCCTTTCCCTTCCCCCCCTCTCCACATGCTCATGGCCAGCCTCTACCTCTCTATGCTCTCCTCCCACATCCCCCCTTTCTCTCCTCTACTACCCTCTTAACTCCCTTTTGCGTACCCTGAATAAACTATCCTATACTGTCCCGTGGCTGGTCCCTCAGGAGGAAGGAATTAGACATCCCCTTTCCTCCATACCTGATGACCTCACCATATAGAACATATTTCTTCTCTCCTTATCTTTTAATAAACACATCAAACATTGCCATGCCATGACTCAGCATCCATCATAAGAACCCTTGGAAAAAACACCCAAACATCATCTAAAGCTTAGATTCTAAACCATAGCAATGCCAAAGCCTTATCCCAGTGATTACTGAGATATCCTCTTTTGGGGGTTCCCATGGTGTGCTAGTTAAAATCTGTTGATCATGCAAAAAGGCAGGAGAAAGAAGGGAAAGAAGACAGATGCCAGGAAAGAAGATATGCATGTAGTATCTTAATGACATGCACAGTCACCTCAGAAACTTTCAGATGTCATTGATTCATGCCTATCCTTTCTTTAATGTTACTTTCTCTTCCTAATGATGAATTTATTTCTATTTATAATTAATTGTTAAGTTTATTTTTATTCACTTAATTGTTGTTCTGACTTGTAAAACTATTCTACTTCCTATGGGATCATGTTTTTAATACATACATACACACACACACACACACACACACACACACACAGAGAGAGAGAGAGAGAGAGAGAGAGAGAGAGAGAGAGAGATTTTGTGTCCTCTACAGCTGTTTGAAACTATACTTGATTTAAAAATTACATAAGTACAAAACTGTTTAAATTCCTTGCTTTCACATTAATCCTC
Source organism: Apodemus agrarius (assembly GCA_964023405.1). Classification (NCBI taxonomy): domain Eukaryota; kingdom Metazoa; phylum Chordata; class Mammalia; order Rodentia; family Muridae; genus Apodemus; species Apodemus agrarius. Next base: position 3,924,876 of record OZ030027.1, on the reverse strand, counting down.
ACTATTTTTAAGACATGGAGCTGAGAAGCTGACAAGCTGTGTTCTGCCCTGAAGATCCCTGAAGCTGGGTTAATTTCCTAAAGCTGTTATAAGTGAGATTGGGTGTTCATTCTAGAAGGAAACAAGCACTCTTTCCACAGTTGTATCTTGCTTTTCCCTTGAGCAGAAGTTCAATTGTATCACCTCACACTCATGTGGCAATGAACTTCTTCCAGGTCACTATGCCATTTGCTGTGTGACCTCTTAATTCAGCTGACTTCGATAACTCCAGAAGTTTCAAATGAAAAATAAAATAAAATAAGTTTGTAAAGTTAAAACAGAGACAGAGAATGGGCTAGAAAAGTAGGTCTGCTTGTATCTTGAAATCATGTTGGCACATTTTCTACAACTTGACTTGTTTCCTTTAACAAGGAATTTAATAAATATTTTCATCTGTTTCATACCCATAGCTATGAGAGATGAACAAAGCCCATAAATCACTTCTCTTGAGGAGCATGCGAACTCACCAACAGGGAGCTACATTGACAGCACTCCATATACCTCGCACATCGCCAGAAAGGCAGAAATGGCTGGAGCACCACCTGGTAAACTTTATCAAAATGTTTTCTTATATTCCCAAGAAACGCTCACACAACATTTACTGGAAAAAAAAAAAGCTCTTGAAAATTCACAGCTTCTAGATAGCTAGTCAACTGAGTCTTTTGAAAAGGACCCCCGGCACCTTTTCAGAATAACTTACTCAGGGCTCATTCTTCCTTCTGATAATGTGAAAGATAAGTTCCCACCTGTGTCGTGTGGGATGACCAGACCCTTTCTTCCACCCTCAGATTACAGGCTCATTCTTTTTATGATGAGGAAGCTGACTGATGGACATCACCTTCCCTGCCTCTGAACCACTTACACTCCTCTGAACGTTGCAGTATTAGGCATGTCCTGCTCCCTACCATCTGTAACTATATGTACCTCTCCATGCCTAACCCCTATTCCCTATTCCATCTGTTCTCTCTTCCTCCTCCCCTAAATTTCAGTGCTGCTGGAAACAACCAATATGTATGTCTGTCAATATCTCAGTAATGAGAATGGCATACAAGGTCATGGGCTTCTCACTTCAAAAAATAGAAAAAAAATCTCTGTTTCAATTACCAAAAGAAAGTCACCTTTATCTCTAGTATTTAGGTATATAGAACATCATGTGCTCACCACTAAGAAATAATTAGAATTAATTTCATATTCTCTCTCTTACTCTCTCTCCAGTTCACTCATTCTCACTCTTTCATACTAAATTTCCTTAAGAAGAGCAACCCCCACACCAGTGTTTATGTTTCTTTTGCCAATGCCCTTTGCTTCAAGTTGAAAGACAAAATAAAATAAAATATTGAACTTTAGAAAGGAAATTAAGGTCTAAAAACACTTAAATTGTTACAGAGAGCACTTACTTTGTTCTAGTGGTTCTTAGTTCTCTCTGTTTGAATACAATTAAGAGATGCATGTCTGCATAGAACAGCATATTTTTCCCCAGGAACATTCTGTGCCATCAGATGACTAGTGCAAATTAAATTCTGTGTCAGTTAGGTCTAGAGGCTAAGAGTACCTCATTATATTTTATTGAATTCAATAACCGTAATCAAAATATTTGTAAGCGAAATGCAATGTCTTGTTTCATGCTATAAGCTGTCATGCACAACCTATCAAATTCATTTTCTAAAAAGCATAGCACCTCATACCATTCCATTTCCTAGAACATTCAGCAACTTTTAATTAATTATGAGACGTTGGTTCTGGTCCCATACTTAATGGTAAAAGATGAAGAATATACACCAATGTGTAAGTGAGATCTTTCCAGGCCATCTAAACTTGAAGAATGGTAAATTACCACTTTGAAATCACAATTCCTGGATCAAGTCCCCAAGGACTTGATTATGACCCTGAGCTATTATTCCCTTTCTCAATGGAATGCTAGAGTTCCTGCTCTTGAAGAGGTCATTTCAGGAACTTTGGAAAATTTCACCAGACCCCTCCCCCAGAAGAGAAAGGTCATAAAGAACATAGGCACCCCTCCCCTCCAGAAAATAGGAGCTAATTACATTCCTCAGACCACAGGGAGGAGGAACTGACCATGGGAACCTGTGGGTACAGGAGGCCCAGACAATTTGCAACCATTGGCCACAGACAAAGGAAGTCCGCATCACCTTATACCCTAAAGACCAATCAGTTTAAAAGTCACACTGTTCTGCCAATCACATTGTGACGATTGGCTGAGAACTGTATAGAGACTCACTGAATGGGCTGCATGGGGTCTTTCTCTCTCTCTCTATGTGCAGAATGACCCCAGCATGCTGGAACAATAAAATTCCTCTTGTTTTTGCATCAGTCCCCGACTCCATGTTTTTCACTCAGTGGATCTCCAGTAAGTTAAAGTTCAGCAGAATCTGATACTCTGACTCACAACATCCTTAACAGGATAGTGGGAACTGGACTTAAACACAGCACCGCCCAAATGCCAGCTGTTTTGCATCACAGTCTCACATTTAGCATTGTAACTAGATTTGGAGTGTTACTTGAATCATATACACTAGTTACATATACAGGCATCTAACAACTCACAACCATCTCATTCTCTTAGAGGTCTGATACACAGAAATCTACACCTCAGTTGGGGTTTTATTTAAAGTGTCCCAAAGATGAGTCTGTGTGAGGCCTTGTTGTTTAGAATTGGCCTTGTTGTGTTCAGAATTTTCTGGATACAATCCTTGGTTTCCTCTCCCTCTTCTCAGCTGCTCCATGCCATTATCAATATAACTGTGATGTAAAGGTGAGTGAGTGAGGCAGGTAGTCAATCCATTGAGGGCTAAACCTTGCCATACTTCCATTTTAGTTTTAACTCAGCTTTCTTCTTATACTTCATTCATGTATTCTTCATGCCCAAGAACCATTTCAGATTCCTGCGAGTGTTTCATGTACAAATTCCTCAATCTCAGAAACACAGCCTCATACAATGGATAATAAATCCATTGTTACATCTTTTAAAAATTTCTTATATTAACTGAGCTCTAGTTCTGCTCATTTGATAGATAATATTAAATAAGTAGAATGAAGCTCAATTCTGGTTTGACATGTTGATCCCAGGTCTGAGCAGACATCAGTAAAATATTGTCTTTTGTTAAGGAATTTTACAGCAAATGAAAAAAGAAAACTTGCATGGTCACAGTACACTGATGCTGTGTTTTTTCCTGAGATTTCTTGTGCAATTAACGTGAATTTGTTGTTTGAATGGGATAAAACAAAACCCAGAGTTGATACCCACAACATCAGTGGTCTTTTTAGCAATGTATCTGATTAAGTAATTAGTGGCACTCTTCCTTAGGAATGCCTCCTGCCCTTCATAGTTCTTTATATGTTCTATATTTAAAGGTAAATACTTTGTTTTTATTTTAAAGATCTCTGTATGATGTTTTGAAATTTTGTTTTAATTTAATGAAAATAATCTATTTGTCTTTATTTTTTCCATCATTTTACTGACCCACCATTGAGACAGTTTCTGGTAATAGTGTGAAACTATAAACATTCTTTCACCAAATTTCTCTTTGGAAAAAAGAATTGCATGTGTGAATAGTTGTGTGAGCACATATTGTATTGATCTTTGGAGATGACCCTTAGAACAATAGCATTTTAAGAATATATGAACATGATAGTGTTATACACTAGGAAGAAGACCTAGGAAACATTTGGGGAAATATATGCAATCTTAGCAAGAAATGCAGAGAAGTTGCAGTGGTAGAAACAAGAATATTTGAGAGCTGATTTTGTGGTTAGAATTATGAGGACTTAATGACAGACTAGCTTCAAGTGTTTCAAAGAAATGGGAATTGAACAGGAATGAGTCGGTTCTGATCTGGTCAACTACATTACTCTTAAGAAAAGCTGAAAGAAGTACAGAATTTTTGTTTGTTTGTTTTTAATTTCTTCCATTGTGGCATATTAAGCATGAGGACCTGTTTTTTTAAAGCATCTTTAGAGTATGGATATAGAGATGCTCAGTGTACAACTGATATTGTGAAACTAGATTTAGGTCAGAAAGCTTCAAGAAGAGAAACTTTGAAGCCATAATACATTTCCTTGTTCTGAATTTCTTATCAACTTACTATAACTCAAACAGAACTGGGAACATTTCCTAAGTAGTCATGAAGTCCTCTACCTTTATCATAGCGATAAATCTCAATTCCTGAGAAAGATTGAACAGAACCCAAGAACAGGAGCACTGGCTAGAAATGAGGAAATAAACAAGATTGCATCTCTATCCTTGCAAACTGGCATTAGGCCTAGTTGTCTTGTGAATTTTGCCTGTGAAAATCAGCTGCGTGGGACCAGGGCTGGGCCATCTCTTACTTACCTTACAAGAGGCACGGGATGGAGCCCTGTAACTGGACCCTTAGTGTCTGCTTCTGCTTTTACTATTAGGAAGATGGACTATCTCGGTAGCGAGTCAAGTAGGACATGTGGCAGTGGTAAGAGCAATCGCTCCTAAGACAATCTCTTTCCTGAGATGTTCTCTGGAATTTTCCCTGACAGGCATTTGCTTGAGGACATTTATAGACATTTGACGGTCTGTTATGTATTTATTTTGTTTACATATAACTGTCCCTCTTTCCCAAAACAAATGAGCTACAAAACAGGACATCAGAGGCTACCAACCCCAGGTAGTTGCCCCTGTTAATGTTTCTTACAGGTTCCCCCCTCCTTATAGACATTTACTCATCCTGTGTTCATTTTTGTATAGAAGACATGTTTGAGATATAAGAACTTTCAAAGTCTTTAATTTCTACTTACAAGAACATAATCTTAGTAATGAGTTCTGTTTGATGATTGTTTGCAGACAGTCTGGCTCTCAAGCTCTTCTTAGATCCCATCTATTCTTATTGTTGCTCTGATAGTAAGCAGCTGATTCTCACAGAAAAGATCCACATGACAGCTAACTGCATTGCCACAGTGTGCAAGGACAGAGATGCAATCCTATTCATTTCCACATTGCTATCCAGTGCTCTGATCTTGAGTTCTGCTCAATCTCATTTCATTTATTTATTCATCTATTTAATTGTTTGTTATTTTACTTGCTTATTGCCCTGTTCATACAAGAACTCATTATGTAGCTCTGAATGTCCTGGAACTCACTATGTTAGAGCAAGCTGTCTCAGATTCACAGAGATCAACCTGAGTGCTGGGATTAAAGGTGTGTGCTACCATTCCCAGCTCAATCTCATTGTGGACCAGTACTTCATGACATTTCAAAGCTTTGCTTCTCACAGACATGTACTAAGCGTATCCGTGTTTTATTTAAGAAATAAACTGTGAATATGTAGTGCATGTTCATGTGTGTGTGTGTGTGTGTATGTGTGTGTGTGTGTGTGTGTGTGTGTGTGTGTGTTTACTTACACAGGCTTGCAGAGAATTCCTGAAGTAGGATTCCCACAGAAGTGCTGGCAAGTGAGTGCAATAAAGTGAAGAAGAGTGAGTCTTCTTTCTTCTAATGATCTTATGCTGGCCTCCATCAGAAGATGTGGCCCAAATTAAAGGTGTGTGCCACCAAACTTAGATTTGGAAATTGTTTTGTCCCAGGCTGGCCTTAAGCTGTGTTTAATCTCAGTTTACTGGAATGAAGTGCTTGACATACCTTTCCTGGGCCTAAACTTTTTATGCCCAGTGTGCCTCAAGATCTCCCTGTCAAGATTTGGGTCAGAAGCCTGTGTCTTCCAGCTTCAAGATCTGGATCACAGGTATGACTACCATTTCTGAACTGTAAATCATTCCAGATGTAGTCAAGTTGACAACCAGGAATAACCATCACAGGATTCTTTTCGTCTATGACAAGGGCAGCACATAGCAAAATTACATGCTAGGGAAACAGCCAATGCCATGAAGTAGGAGATTGAAAAAAGGCTCTAAAGGAGCAGGGACTACTAGTGCCTTTTGAAGATGCACTCTCAGTGACATAATGACATTGTGTAAGACTTTACCTCTTAATCACCAGTAATATCTTCTAGTATCACTGTCAGTACCAGTGAACCTTTGAGAGATTCTTTTCTGATACCTACTACATGAACTGACTATGAATCACCCAAGTAGCCCACCAATTACCAATATATCAGGCTGAAGATACAGAGTGATCTTGCCTTGCCTTTCCTACTTGACTTGTTGTTTGTTCGTTTGTTTGTTTGTTTGTTGTGTTTTGCCTCATGTTCTATTAAAGTCTGTTTTGGGGATTATAAATTCATGTGCTAAACGTTATTATTTTACAACATTATCTTTTAACTTAAATGTATATTACTATTATTAACTGCCCTATTCATTTTTGCAAAATTCCTGCTGAGACTATTTTGCTTTAATGTATTAAGGAATAGTTTGCTTATTCTTCATGTTTTTGAGATACACTTTGTTCAAGGTCTTTGTTGATTTGTATTGATTTTTTTTCTTTAATTTACCTGACAATTTTTCTCCTACATGGCATGCTTAGTTTATTTAGTTTAAGATATAGCAAAGTCCACCATATGGCCATTTTTTAAAATTTGTGTCTTTTGTTGACTGTACACTTTTCCTTTCTTTCCTGGGTTAGTATGACTTATTTTTATTCCTTCATAAGTTCTTCTGTTTCAACCCTGAGAAATCACAATAAACGGGGCTACTCTATCAGTTTATACAAATTCCAGGTCATATTGCTTTATGTAATATAAGAACTCTAGGCCAGGTGATCCTGGTGCATATTTTTAATCCCAGCACTTGGAGGCTAAAAAAGATGGATCTCTGTGAGTTCAAGGAAAACTAAGACTACACAGAGAAACTCTTGCAAAAATCAAATCAAAACAAAACACCTATCAGTTTTATATGCTTTTTTCCCCTCTTTTGGTGTGGTTATCAGCTATTTAGCAATATATGTGTTATAAACTCTACAATATATTATTGTTGCTATTGTTACTATTTTAGTTCAGCCAACACTTTAAAGCAATATATATTGCTTTAAATTCAACACACACACACACACACACACACACACACACACACATCAAATCTACATCTGTCTGGTTTTTTGTTTTTGTTTTTGTTTTGTTTTTTGCTTTTTTTTCTGAGACAGAGTTTCTCTGTGTAGCCTTGGCTGTCCTGGAACTCACTTTGTAGACCAGGCTGGCCTCAAACTCAGAAATCCACCTGCCTCTGTCTCCCAAGTGCTGGGATTACAGGTGTGCGCCACCACCACCTGGCTCATCTGTCTGTTTTTAGCCTTACATTATTTACTGTGGTCCTTATTGCTTCCATAAATTCTAGTTTACCTCCATGGTCATTTTCTTTCACCTGAGAATACCTCACAGCTATATTATAGTGTAGATATGCTGTCAGAAACACCTCTTATCCTTTGTTGAACTAAGATAGCTTTTACCTTACTTTCATTTCTGAGACATGCTTTCAATGACTATATAACTGACAGCTGTCTCTTTAAATACAGGAGAACTTGGTATCTATGGTACATGATGAAATGGCTGACATTATTCTTTCATTGATCTTATGTAATAAGACTTCTTTTTCTGGCTGCATTTGAAATTTTATGTTGAATATACAGCAGTTTGGCAACTGTACACTTAGATGTGGTTTCTTTGGTAATTAATCTACTTATGGTTCACAAACTTCTTGGATTACTAGACTGCACTATTTTATCAAATTATAAAAACTCAGCCTTAATTCTTCAGTTTTATGGCCCATTTCCCCTTAACACCATTTCATATGTCATCGAAAGCTGCAGCCAGGAGTTTTTGCTGTGCTTAAGCTTGGATGAAGCCTGTGGACTGTTGTAGGTGTGGTTGTCCTTTCTCTCATTGACTCTGTCTGTTGCTAGCCTGCAGTGATGCTCCTGTTTGTCTGACACTGCATTGGTCATGGGAGCATTTCCCTTGGTTATTCGCTTCACTGATATCTCTAACAGCTCCAGGTACCCAGTTCTTTACCCTTGTATGTATGTTTTTGAGAGATCCTTTAAATCATTGGTGGTTCTTCTGTTTCAGTGGTTCCAACATGCCTAATGCTGTGACCCTTTAATAAAGTCCCTCATTTTATGGGAACTTCAACCATAAAACTATTTTTGTTGCTAGTTTATAACTGTAATTTTGCGAATGTTATGAATAACAATGTACATATCTATGTTTTTTGATAACCCAAAGGCAACCCCTGGGAAAGGATCATTTGAGCCCCCAAGGGGTCACAACCCACATATTGAGAACTGCTATATCTAATTTCTTTTTTGATTATTTCAGTATTTTTTAACTGATCACAGCTACATAATTGACTATGCTTTCTTATATCTTAGATATTGTATCTGAAGGAACAATGAAGGTTGAAGATTTACTAAAAATATTGTACATTTGCACACATAAATATTCTTTTATAACACTTGCTATATATACATATATATGCATGTTTACATGTGCATATATACATATATATGATTATATATAGTGTGTTTGTGTAATAAGGAAATCATTTTCTTTATTAGGAAGAATAGTAGAAAGGTAGAAAAGCTGGTCAGCTTGATCCAATAATAAATGTAGGTACTTAGATGCTGGATTTAGTGATTAAAATCACTAAAACAAAATCATGGAATTGAAGCACCTGAGGTCCATTGTCTTTTATTCTAGCTAGAACACCCTGCCCAGCCATTAGGAGGAATGTTGCTGATCTTAAGAGACACTGAGTTAAAAGCCGGGCATGGTGGTGCACGCCTGCAATCCCAGCACTTGGGAGGCAGAGGCAGGTGGATTTCTGAGTTGGAGGCCAGCCTGCTCTATAGAATGAGTTCCAGGACAGCCAGGACTACACAGAGAAACCCTGTCTCGGAAAAAAAAAAAAAAAAGAGAGAGAGAGAGAGAGAGAGAGACACTGAGTTAGATGGAATTCTGGTGGAACAGTCAGATTCATTTTCCTCCAGAGTTAGAAATTTTGAAAATAAATTCAGCTTCTCTCCACAGAATTTCCTGGAAACCAATGGTTATGTCATCTTAAATCTATAAAACCATGAGACTGCTCGACCTGCAAACTATGAAACTGGCTGATTGCTCTATCTGTAGTCCTATGGGGGAGAGTAGATGTAAAATCTGATTTCTTAGGAGACTATAGACTACAAGTCTTTGGGAATATGAGCCTCCAAAGTGTGGATGGCTTGAGCTGTGACGCCATGAGGCTGTAAGCTTTCCAGATCACAAACTGTAAAGCTACAGTTCTGTAAGACTGCAAAATCACCAATGCTGCATGTCTGAGAGCTTGCTAATTGGCAGAAAAATGTGTGGATCTGGAACTTCTCCACATTAAAATCCTCTATGCCAGTCCATAGATTAGGGGAAAATCTTGCTTTTCAATGGGTTCCAACCTCAGCAGTTCTCTGATTTTTGCTTAGCAATCTTTCTGATATTTTCACTAACCTCAGGTAGTTTTAAGTTTCTTTGGTACTGGAAGTCCTTGTTGGTAGGAATATTTCCTTATCTAATGATTCTTTTTGTTCTGGTGTCAGCTAAAGTATTTCACATAGGTTCTTATTCTAAATGAAGCAAGAACTGGAACTATTTGATGGGGCGAGAAATTATAAAGCAAGATATGTCAGATCAGTTTAATTATCTCCTTCAAACCCTTTCTGCATTTTCTACTCATTTATACTCTCTTGTCCTTCAGCTTGTACCAGACCCTGAAAAAAGGGGGAGACTTAGATAATTTATTTCTTCAGCTGTCTCCCTGCTGACTTCTAAAGATTCTAAGAGTTTCTCATACATCAGAGTTCCTGTCAGTATTCCTTCTTAACATCGTCTTCTAGGAGCCTTTAACAAAGAAATAACTCCCTCACCCCAAACAGTCATGTAGCAGCACTGGTAAGCAACTAACTCTGGGTAATGTGTTCTTCCTGTGAATTCCTATGTCCGGATCATACGCTCACAAACAACTGTGTTATTGAACCCTTCTCACATAACCCTATTTGAAAGTTCCATTTATGTCTTGCAGAGACTGTAACCCAAGGAGCTTCCAAAGAGACATCTCTGAAACTGGAGAGTGGTCAGATGAAGGAAGCAATCAAACAGAACTGGGCATCCCGAAATCTTCAGATGGAAGGAGGTCCCATAATGGAAAAACCAAAGATAGATGGTTTCTCAGACAAGGGAGATGAAGATCCCAAAGAGGAACAGGGAAACTAAAGACTTAGCAAGATACAATGGACCAACATTGCAAGTGGAATCAGCTGAAAGTCTGGAGTTGATTGGGGCAATTAGACACAAAAGAGTAGGCATCATCGCTAACATTTTTTATTTCCTTTTCTTTAGCTACGCGTTATTTAGCAGGTTCTGGGTCCGTTCTGGAGATTTTAATGTGCTGAAAGTTGTGTATTTATCTCATACTGTTTGCTAATAAATATAGTAGCCAAATAAACTTTTAAGTCTGAAATATGAAGAGAAAGCACATAGATCACACATAAAACACAAAGTTCTTCAGACTAGAAAGTTCTGAAGTGAAGCACTGTTTCTCTTAGTGACTTTCCTCCTTACCTCCTGGTGGACTCTGCAGAGGCTTCACACTCTTAGATCTATGTCATCTGGAGAGAGAATTGCAGAACACTGTGTCTTGGTCTGTAACTTCTAAAATGCATGGCATTTAAAAACAGACTTCAGAGAGGAAACTTTAGCTTGGCAATAGATGTGACTTTTCAACAGAGGCTATAGTATTCAAAAAGCACACAAATGCAATAAGGGGACAATTTAAAAAAACTTGTAGGTTTGTGTGGTCAGTAAAGTAAGAAACAATGATACAAAACCACTATGTATCATTTTGAATGCTTCTGCAACAGAGAATATTCAGGGGAGGGGGAAAGAGAAGAAAAATAAGAGAGAGAAGACAAAGAAATGGAGATACATACGGGGAAAGGGGAGAGTGCTAGAGATAGGGAGAGAGGAAGAGACCTTGGAAGAATTTCTGCCTAGAGCATGTCCTAACTTGGTGACACTTTAATACAGTTCATTGCTACTTCATAACTGAACTTTTACTACTGTTATAAATTGTACTTTAAATATCTGATATGCAGGATATCTGAAGTGCAATCCCTTTAAGAGGTCTCAATTCCCAGGTTGAGAACAATTGGTCTACAGAGTAGCTTAGGATCTTCAGAGAATTGTCCACTCCAAAACTTTGCAGACTTCTGGGTTTGACACTAGTTGTTAGGATTCTGTCTAAACTTCACCCCAAAGTTACCTGGCAATAGCCAGGTATGCCCCTCTCCACAGTTCCCTGGCAACAGCCAGGAAGGCCTGGCCCACTCTAAATGGGCTTCTTGCCCCTTCTCTCTCTCTTACTCTCTCTTACTCTTGCTTCCCTCTTGCCCTCTTGTGTTCTTTCCTTAACCCCTCTCTTACCCACTCCCTTCCCCCCTCTCTCCACGTGTTCTGGCCAGCCTTTCTTCTCTTCTCTTCTCTTCTCTTCTCTTCTCTTCTCTTCTCTTCTCTTCTCTTCTCTTCTCTTCTCTTCTCTTCTCTTCTCTTCTCTTCTCTCTTCTCTTCTTCTTCTTCTTCTTCTTCTTCTTCTTCTTCTTCTTCTTCTTCTTCTTCTTTTCTTCATCTTCCTCTCTCTGTCTCTCTCTGTCTCTCTCTGTCTCTCTCTGTCTCTCTCTCTCTCTCTCTCTCTCTCTCTCTCTCTCTCTCTCTCTCTCTCCCTTTCTCCACCCCATGCCCTGAATAAACTCTATTCTATACTATACCATCTTTTGGGTGGTCTCTCAGGGGGAAGGGATGCCTCTATATGGATCCACTAAGACAACCCCTTCACCCATACCTCAACACACCCCCATAGAACATATTACTTTTTATCTTTTGGTAAACACATCATATGGTATGTGAATGTTAGCATTCTGTCTAAACTCCACCCCACAGTTACCTGACAATAGCCAGGTAGGCCTGACCCACTATAAAATGGGCTATTCACCCACTCTTGTTCTCTTGTTTCTTTATTGCCCTCTTGGGTTCTTCCCATTTCCCTCCCTTCCCTATTCCCTTTCCCCTCTCTCTGTTCCCCTGTTTTGGTTTAGTTAAAAAAAGAAAAAGGTGATGGTGAAGCAGGAATAGGGTTGTCATGATATCTGTTTGCTTCATGCTGGCATTAGGGCAAATTGTCTCTAGGGGATCTAGAAGAATGGGTATGGGAGTGTTTGTCCAGTCTTAGGAGATTTGGCTGTTTCCTGCTGTCCAGGGTCTGGGGAGCCATCTGAGGATAGGCCAGGAGGAACAAGTCCAGTAGAAGCATCTGTGTCTGAGAGGAGATTGAAGCATCTGAAGGTTGTTTCTCTGGAGCTGTCTTAGATTAAGTAAGCACCTGAATTTGACAAGATGTTGAAACATATTATTATGGGTAGAGAATAAGATTAAGTACACTTGGGAGAAAGAAAAGTTTTTTCTTAAGATGTACATATGCAACCCAGGGGAATCTCACCATCTGGAATAGGTAGTAAGTGGGAACATTAGGCAAATGTACTTATCTGGATGGAGCCTACTTGGATTATGAGAGGCAGATCTGAGTGGTTTTCTTGTAGCTTATAAGTTTACAAAAGATATAACAACATGAGTTAACAACATGAACAGTCTTTAACATGAGCCTTTTGTGGAGCAGAAGGAACAAGAATTTGTGATTAAAAAGTTGGATTGTATAGTGGAATGTTTTATTAGAGTTGGGAAAATTTATTGGAACTTAGATAATGTTAGGACAGTGGCATAGCAAGAAGAGGAAATATGAAGCATTTAATTACTGGTAAGGAAGTAACAGATTACATCTCTGAAAGTTTTTTCTAGCCATTACCTTAGCTGTCAATGTAGTTAAAAGTCTGAGAAAGGATAAACAAAAATATAGCAGTTATATATTATTTTAAAAAATGATAGATTCCATTAACCAACAGTCCCTGTGGTCTCCAGAGCAACTTGGGTGAAGTAAATCTAGATTTCAAGTGCAGAAGATGCAGGGCTTTTTCTCTGTGAAATGGATATGAGTGATATAATAAATGGCTTACCATGATTTAATTTAGCTAAGTCATTTGACTCATGGTATCTAGTTTTGTCCACTGCATTTTCCAGTGATTATCATATCACAATCTAGACAAACTTGTAGTTGTGTCCACATCTTCTAAGACCTTGTGGGATAACTGTTAGAGACTTTAGGAATTCTGTCATAAACTTAATAATTAGCAAACTTCTGACAAGATTGAGGGCTACATAGATGGGTTATAACTGAATAATTTAATGGCAGTAGTAAAAAAAATAATCATCTTCCAAGACAGGATAGGAGAGAGAATCTTAAGTAACTTTGGCAGGTTGTGTAGGTAGAGAAAAGCACATTTTGCATTAGCAAAGAAACATTTGGTAAGGACCAGAAACATTTGGTAAGGACCAGAATAAGAAAGCTTACAGCAGTGACAGAAGATCAGACTGTGCTGTCAGACAAGCCTTGGGAATGGCTAGTCTGTGGAGGATGCAAGCATGCAGTCGAAGCACCAGGCATGTGCTCTGGCGGGGGTGGAACAGGAGCTGCAGGTGATTGCAGTGCCAGTGGAAACAATGGCAAAGTAGATGTGTTTACTCTGACTGGGTGTGAGGTGGGACTTCCTGCTGGCATCCAGAAGCTTCCTGCTGTCTGTGTATGAAGTGGGCAGGGAAAAGGAACCACCAAGCAGACTGCACTGCTAGCACTCTCTTTATAAGTCCTAGGCAGAGAGGGCGAGAGAGAAGGAAAGAGGAAGGAAGGATGAAACTCTTGGGCATAGGAGTGACTTCTTGGACAAGGTGAAAGCTATTTTAAGGGCAGGGCCAAAGCTTTGTTTCCCCAAGGCTGTGAGTTTGGGGGAGTGCTCAGGTGGTCATGGGCATGGGAAAGGAAGCCTCACAGACTTGGCCTCTGATAGGATGCAAGGCATGGGACCAGACTCACTTTTCAGGCACACCAGTTGAACTAGTGGCTTCAGCAGACTGCAAATGAGGGAAGGGAGGAAGTCTAGGTTACAGGTCATAGTCTCGAACATGCCAGTTTAGTGGCCATGGAGAGATATTGTTTTCTGTTAACTGTGAACTAGACCTAGACATCTCTGTAAATAGAGACAAAGCAGGTAAAAGACTGACCCATTGGTGTTGGGATCTTCAGCTCCAGAGACCATACCAGGCCAAACAGTTCCATATGAGGTTTATTGAGAGGGAAAAGTATCAAGTTGGCAGCAGAACGAGAAGATGGAAATTTAGGGGTTTCTCTTATATATATGGATGGTGACATGGTCAAAGGTAAAGGTGAGCTCAATGGATTCTGGGAATATGGTGGCTGTTGCCTTGGCAACAGGTGTACAGGTCTCACTGTAGCCTATGTGATATTATAGGTTTCAGGGGTCCTGGTACCAACATTCCTCCCTTCTCATTATAAAGAGAAGGAAGAGGAGGAGGAGAAGCCAATGGAGAAAAGGGAATGAGGGTGCCAAGTCTCTTAAGCTACTTCCTGCTGTATAGGGGCATTGTCAATTTTGGGGTGTAGCTGACTTTCACCGTCAGAATCCACTTGGTAAATGCTCACATCAAGTACCTCTGTGGACAGCGGCTCTTCTGTGGTCAATGGCTGGTAATCCTGTAACAGGAACTGATTAATAGTTTGGTTAGAAACTTTGGAAGAATGTAGAAACAAGATTAATGAGGCAAGGAGTGAATAACAACACCAGGAAGATGACTAGAAAAGGCGTTACAAAAGGCAGTATCCATTTCCATATAGGGTTTTCAAAAATCCCAGAACTGAAGGTCTCACGGTCCCTGAAATTCTTTGTCTGACTGTAGCTCCTGGATTTTATTTCTCACTATTTCGGATTGGTTGACATAGAAACAGCATTTTTTTTCTTGAAGGAACAGGCAAAAACCACCTTCCTTAGTTATCAGGACATCTAGGCCCCATCAGTTCTGAAGCACCACAGCTGCCAAAGAATCAATCTCTTTCTGGATAGTAAGCACAATTTCAGTCATTTCTTGAAGACTGTTTTTAAACTGAAGTGAATGTATCATATTGGATGATGGAAGACCTTATCCCTGCAACTCCAGTACCAACACCTACAGCTGTTCCCGTAGCAACCAAGAGTGGCACGACCTGAACTGCCCTCTTCTGCCGGGCAGCTGTCATAGCTACAACTGGAATTGGCAAGGGTTAATTTCCCTGGATTATTCCCAGTTCAGGGAAACGGAATACCAAAGTGCAAACTCCTGACCAGCTGGAGGGTAGGTGATGATATACCTGGTTGCCACAAATAATTGGCGTGTTCTGGATTGTAGGGCATTGTAGCAAAAATTATATATCAAGGGTTATGGTCCTATTGCAGTCTAGGAAGCTTAGTGTTCCTACAGAATGTGTCCTGAAGGTCTTAAAAGAGTTTTCCATGCCAAAGAGAGGGATACAGGTAAGGTATGGAGTCATGCAACATCAGAGTCTGGACAGCTGACGATAGGTGAGGTAACGTTACTTGACAGTATCACCAGAGAGGCTGTAAGTGACAATTTTGAGTCAATTCCAGGGGGTACACATAACCAACAATCTTTAAAGTGACCAGGTCTGGTGACATTAAGTAGTTAGTATGTGGAGGTCAAGGTCTGAAATGACAAGTTAGTGCAATTTATGAGGGATGCTGTCAAAGAAGTAAGGACCTCAGAGAAGTGTTTGATTATCTCCCCTACTTTTTCAATATCTAGAGGTTGGGCAATTGAGATATATTTTCTCTTAATATGGGCAGTACTTACTGGAGAACTGGGATGATTTTTATAGTAGAGCTTACCAACAGCTCCTGTCTCCTACCTGGAATCCCATGGGTCTTGTATGTAGAAGTGTCTTGCAGCATTGATAGAAGAAATGATTGATCCATAATCCTAGCATAAGTATCTATAAGACCACTATGGGCAGCCCCATATTCATCTGACCATTTTCTACAATAATCTTTTGTCTGGTCAAAAGGAGATCATAATATTTAGATGGGATAACAGATACAGGGATGATAGCAATTTGGACAGGTTCCTGGCATCTGGCTATGGAGCAGTTTCCTGACCTTATTTGGAAAGACTGTTTGTTATCTGTCAGGATTTCTTGAACCTTGAATCTCCAGATATAAGAACTACCCTGGATAGAAACAAAGAACACCAGGGGGAGGACAAGAAACCCTTGTTTAATCCAGTGAGGTCAAGCTCAGCTACCAGAGTGGCGTCTCATTTTCTGGAATTGGGGACAAGGTGGGTGGTCTTGATATCCTCCAGAGCTTAACAGAGCATGGCATTGTCCTGTGGTCCTGTTAGTTTCGACATGTATGAAGAAGAGTCACTTTTTGCTGGAGGTATGAAAGGTTTGAGGTAAGACAGGTGAACCCAATGAGAGTGTCTTTTGAGTTTAGCAGCTGTAGGAGTCACAAGAATCACCTTAAAAGGGCCCTGCCATTTGGGAGAGAGGGGTGAAGACTGATGATCTGGAGGGGATAGAATGACTTGATCTCCAATGTTGACAAGCAGTGGACAGGAGACAGTAGATGGTGGTCAGCAAAGTTCCATAGAAGAGAACAGAGATGGCAAAGTAATAGGGTGAGCGGATAATCTGTGAGGGGAGAGCATTTAGGTGAAAGACCAGGATGTCCATACATAAATTCAAAGGGTGAGATGAGGAGAGGTCGATTGGGGAGAGCTCATTGCCTGAAAAGAGCCAGAGGTAGGAGAGTTTAATCCAATCAAGGTGAAGTTCCTGTGACAGTTTATCAAGTGTGGTTTTTAAAGAGCAGTTAGTTCTTTCTACCTCACCTGAAGTTTGAGGGTGGTAGGGAATGTGAAAATGCCAGGGGATGTCTAGGGCCTTAGATAGAATTTGAGAAACCTGGGAAGTAAGTTCAGGACCATTTTCTGACTGGAGGGATGCTGGGACACCAAATCAGGGGATGATCCCTTGGAGGAAGAGATCAGAGACTGTCTGAGTCTTTTTGTTGTGGGAAATGCCTCTACCCACCCCAAGAATGTGTCCACCAAGACCAGGAGGAACTTGGCATGTTTGACATTTGCGTGTGGGTAAAGTCAAGGTGCCACTCAGTTCCAGGAAAGGAACCTCTAGCCTGATGGGTAGGAAAAGGGGTGCTACGGTATCTCAAGTTGGAGTCTGACATCTAACAAATTTTACAAGAAGCAGTGATAGATTTTAAGAAACTTAAGTCCTCAGGAGTAGGCTGTAGGTGGGTCTTAACAAAAGAAGACAACGCTCCACTGTTAGGACGTAAGAGTTGGTGAAGCTAGGATAGGGTTTGGTGAGTGTCAGGGGGTGAAGGGTGGAAATGTGGGGTACAGTGTAAGGATGTCCTGGAGAAGGTGAGATAAGTCTAGGCCATTAGGGCCACAGCTCTAGCTGCCTCATTGGCTCAGTTGTTTCCCTTGGAGACAACAGAGTCATTTGTCTGTTGGGATCTGCAGTGGACAATCCTAATAGCTGTAGAGAGATGGGAGGCCTTTAGCATGGCCAAAATATGGTTTGCAATAGTTACTGATCCTCTTTTTGTGGTAAATAACCCATGCTTCTTCCAGATAGCATTGTGGAACAGGAGGATATGGAAAGCATATTAAAATCTGTGTAGGTGTTGAGGGATTGTCCCTGTGCCAGTTAAAAGGCACGCGTGAGGGCTATTAGGTCAGCCTGTTGATTAGTGGTGTGTGCAAGAAGGGCCTGTGCCACTATGGCATAGCCAGATTTTCTAGCCCCTTCACATAGAAAGGAGTTTCTATCTGTGTACCAGGTATTTATGGCTTGAGGCAATGTGCCCTCCTGTATGTGTGAAGGATGAGGCAATAGTTGCTCTAAAGTCAGTGCAGGAATGAGACAGGGAGTGATGGTGGTTGAGGAAGAATGGAAATATTAAGAGGGGGGAATGATTGGAAGGTGAGCGTGGAATCTTCTATTAGCGCTACCTGAAGAGAAAGAATTCTGGAGGGAGGTAGAGTCTGCAAGCCTTTGTAAGTTAGGAGCTGTGACAAGTTATGAGAAAAGAGGACACTTATTGATGACCCCAAGGTTAGTTTGTTTGGACTCTTGAATAAGGAGTTCAGTGGCTGCTAAGGTATGAATACAAGGTTTCCATCCCTGGATGGTTAAATCTAGTCTGTTTGACAAATATGCTACAGGTGCAAAAGAAGGTCTTAGTGGGTGACCTAAGACTCCAAGGACAAATACCTCCTTTTCAGTTACATAGACGGAAAAGGGATGAGCCAGGCCAGGGAGATGTAAGCCTGGGACCTTAAAGGGTGCCTGTTGGAGCCTCTGAAAGGGCTGGGTAACCAGTTTGAGAAGCTGTTTGTTGGTGGGGCCTAATGCTGCTTCATATAAGGGTCAATAAAGGAGGGAAAAGGAAGGAACCCAGAAACATAAAAAGCTAGCCATTCCTAGGAATGATAAAATCTCTTCCTTTGTAAAAGTAACAGTTAGAGACTAAATCAATTTTTTTCTATCTAAGGTAATAGCCTTATGGGTTGGGGTAATTGTTAGTCCCAAATAGGTAACCAGAGGAGTGGACAGTTAGACTTTAGAAGGTGAGACCCTGTAGCCTCAACTGGAAAGGAAACTTAGAAGAGCCCAGGTGTCAGCTTGGCTAATCTCTAGAGATGGGCTACAGAGAAGGACATCATCTACATAAAGAAGAATCTTAGATTTAGGGAGAGATAAAGAGAGTAAGTCAGAAACCAGGGCCTGGCCAAATAGGTGTGGGCTGTCTTGGAATCCCTGAGGCAGAACAGCCCAGGTAAGTTGGGTAGAAAAGTGGGTGTCAGGATCTGTCCAGGTAAAGGCAAATATGTTCTGAGACTGGTCATCAAGAGGGATAGAGAAAAATTTGTCCTTGAGATCTAGGACATAGAAATGAGAAGTTCCTGCGGAGATAGTGGAAAGAACTGTGTAAGGGTTAGCTACAACAGGATGGAGGGGGCCAGTGCAAAATTAGTGTGCCTGAGGTCTTGAACCAGGTGATAGATACCATTAGGTTTCTTAACTGCTAGTATAGGGATGTTGAAGGGGGAAGAAGTGTTGCCAGACATGGTACAAATGTGATTGGCGGGTGGCTGCACCTCCAGAAAGACCACATCAGGCCAAACAGTTCCATGTGAGGTTTATTGAGAGGGTAAAGGGTATAGGTGGCATCCAGAAGAGACTAGGGGAAGAGGGGGTCAGATTCCTCTTATATATACTGACGATGACGTGGTCACAGGGAAAGGTGAGCTCAATGGATTCTGCGAAGATGATGGCTGTTGCCTTGTCAACAGGTGTACAGGTTGCACTGTCGCATATGTGATGTCACAGGTTTCAGAAGTCTCGGTACCAACAATGGGGACTGGGGACTAATGCTCAGAACTGGTGTTTGTGAGCCACAGAGAACAGTTTGTCCAGGCCCAGCCTGGAATCCTTAGCCACAAGAAAGATATGTTCTCAAAAGGAAAGAGGAAAGTCTCACCAAGGGAAGGAGTCCAAGAAAGAGGGTCAGGGCAATGCATGGGTAGCTCTCATCTCAAGAATTCTCCCATGGAACAATGCAGATGGTTACTCTGAGCAGTGGGAGATGGGGACTTACCAGTTCTGGTATAGCAATCGTGGATCTCTTCTGGTAGCTGCAGTGGGATGCAAACCTGCAGAGTTTCTAAATCCAAGTCACGGAACCATATGTGTTTATAAGAAGATAAAGAGACATGTGGTGAGGTATGAGGGAAGGGGAGGTCTCAGTGGGCACATGCCAAGGCATCCCTTCTCCTTGAGGAACCAGCCAAATGAATAGAGTTTAATAGAGTATAGAATAGAGTTTATTCAGGGTATGGGGAGGGGAGTTAAGAGAGTAGTAGAGGCAGAGAAAGGCAGAGAGAAGGAGAGAGTAGAGAAGTAGAAGCTGATCATGAGCATGTGGACAGTGGGTGGGGAAGGAAGTGGGAAGGGGAGAGTAAGAGCAAGAGATCAAGAGATGAAGAGAACAAGAGATGGGGAGGGGCAAGTAGCCTACCTGGTGGAGTTTAGACTAATGATAACCTTAGTTATTTCAATATTATTATTATTATTATTATTATTATTATTTAATGATTAGTAACTATAGTAGTAGACTTAGATTTATGCTCCTTTCTTATTTGCATATTAGACTCAATTTCAAAGTAAAGCATACAGATGTATTCCCAGCTATCATACTTTAAGTCAACCTTGAAAGTAAGTAGAGTTCATCAGTATGCTTTTCTTCTTTTTTTTTGACAAGTGCTTCCTTCCCAGAAGGTGCACAGGTAGGAAAGTGAATGGGTTCAGAACTCCTTGCTACTCACTTAACATAAATTATTACTTTACAATTATTTGCAAAGTTGCCTTAAATCTTAGAAACAAACATTTGTAAGACAGGATAGAACAGTCTCTCTGATTACCTGTAAAAGATGGGGAAAGGTAGTCTGGAAAAATCATCTTTAACTTCTCAGATTAGGGAGCAGAGAGACTTCATAGCTTCGGATCCCAAAATGGAAGGAGAGGAAAGAGGAATAAAACATGGGGGAAGGGGGAGGGGAGAGGCATGCTGATTGCATTGTTATAACTTAAATTGTACTCAGATGCTAAATCTGATGTGCCAAAAACCAGTGAAGGCTAAGCCTGAAAGATCAGAAAAGTGACATCTGGTATTGGATGCCCTAGCAGACATGACTAATACCATTGGTATTGTGTAGGTTCTGCCTTAACTAATTTAATATTCAAATATGAGGGTCAGCCCTAGAGTGCTCTACAATAACAGAAGACTTTGGCTTCCCAGAATTTACCTCCTTGCCCCTAACAGTACCACTTAAGGGTACTCGATGTCTATCTTGCAGGCTAAGCAGGACAAGCTCTGTTGTTTCCATATTCTTGTTAAAACTCTTTTTGTGACTCTCACAAATGGTCTAGCTCAGAGGGACCCTGAGAACTCAACCATAACTTGTAATAAATAAATATCTTCCTCATCCTTTATAGTTTTTTACATGTGATCACACACATGCATGCGCGCGCGCGCACACACACACACACACACACACACACACACACACATTTCTCTGATGAAAATAAAAACCTTATGTTCTCACCTCTATAACTTTGACCATGACACTAAAGAATACTATACTGACTTGACACTTGAAGTTGTCCTCATTAAATTAAAATCGCCATCCTCTACCTTATGTAGATATGTCAAACTGTCAACAATTTCAACTGAAGAAATATTTGTTGGGTTTCTGGAAATTCCAGTGATAGCCAAGAAAATGTTATATGTATCATGTAACTGCATTTTAATTATTTAAAAGACAAATACAAGGAGCACACTGAGTCCTTGACAACTTCTACTCTATATTAAATATTATTGCAGTGTTTGTTTGTAGAAACACAATCATGGTAATGAGAGCTGCAAGCCACTGACTATGAAAAATAAAACTTGTATTAGATGAGTTACATATACAGGATTGCATGGAAACCATGCCTGCATAATAGATCAAGAAATGGATTTAGAAAGGTAAGTTTTCTCTGTAAGATCACAAAGGCTGAAGTAGAATTCTAAGCCAATTTATCCAATTCATTCTGTGTTTCCTCATCATCTTAAATGCAGCAACCTAAGTAATTACCATCATTTTCTTTATAGTTCTGATATGTGTAGCCTTCACATCCTCCCTCAGAAGGAAATATAAGGATTCCCAAGGATGGGAATCATTAAACCTTCTAGAGCATTTTTCAGAGCCCATATGCTCTTGATTGCACAGGCATTTTCTGTAAATCAGTTGCCCTACCAGGTGCCCTGTGCTTGAAGAAAGCTTTCTATTTCCTAGCAGCTGCCAATTCTGAAAAGCTTCTTGACTAGAGACAGAACTTCATGCTCAACTCTCCTCTCTATGATGGAATTTTGTCTGTCCTGAGCCTGTGTGGGTCTTTTGAAGACTGTCTCTGCAGCAGTGAATTTGCATATGTAACCACCCAATTGTGCCCAGAAACAGTTTTCTTTTAATCGTCCACCACCTATAGCTCTTAAATTACTTCTAATCCTCTTCCAAAACAATCCCTGAGCTTTGGGACAGGGAGGTGTTCACTTAGAGCCACTCTTTTATTCTCTGCATCTTTATCAGTTGTCTCTATGGTAATCACCATGTAACACAGAAAAAAGCTTCACTGAAGTCCTATGTATAAAACAAGTCTTTAGGTATTCATTTGATATTATGTCCATTTAGCCAGGTAATGGTAGTAGCTTCTTCCCTAGGGGCTATTACCTGTCTCACAACAACTTTGTGGTCTCAATAATAGTAATAACTTATTTCCTTAAAAAAAGTCATTCTTTGGAGCAAGGAGTGTAGACTCTTTCAAATGGTGTAGTGGTTAGTGTTACTTGCCAACTTGACATAAATCTACAGCCTTTGATATGTGTAGCCCTTTGAGAGATGGGCCGCTGGGCATGTATCTTGGTTTGCTTTAGCTTGAGGTGGAAGAGCTGATCACCGTGAGTAGGGCCATTTATGGGATGGGATCCTGAACTATGTAAATGAAGACAGCGGGTCAAGCAACACCAACATTCAGTGCTCTCTGTTCCTGATTATGAAGAAGATGTGATCCGTTGCTTCTGCCTCTTGCCACCCTGACTTCCTTCAGTAGATCGTACCTTGTCCCGGGAGCTGAAATAAACCTCTCTCCCTTAAATGCGTTGTTTGTAGAGTGTTTTTATCACCGCAATGGGAAAGGAACTATGACAATTTTAATCATGCTCCTGACTACTAAAGGTTCAAGATGCAAGGATACATGGAAAGATTCCAAGTGCTTCCCTGAAAAAGAATACCCGCTGCTCCAGTCATGACTGGGCCTTCTTGTAGGCTTGGTCTAAAGGCTGACCACAGTGACAGATCTCATCACAGTGAGAGAAGCTTCCTTCAGGAAGAATGACTTCTCTGCTCAGAAATGAAGTTAAGAAGAGACTGGACTGTTTTTCTAAAGTGTGTGTTGGAGGAGAATTAGAGGGAGGGGGGATTAGAGGGATGAGTAAGATTGAAAGCTAGCTTTTCATTTGTATTGAAGAGTCAGTTAACAATGGTTACAAAGGAAACTAAAAGCCTGGAAGCATTTGAGGTTTTTGTTATTTCTGAAGTTACGAAACACATCAGTATTGCATAGGCCTGTGTTTAATGTGGTGTAGCAATGTGACAGCCTTTGTGGATAGGCTCTGGAACCCTTTGAATGGCTTCCATGAGCAAATCAGCATTCTCTTTACAACTGTGACCCCCAGATTGTGTCTGTCCTTTTTTTCTGGCTCTTAAAGGCCACAGTCCCACACTTGTCATGAAGTTCACTCAAGCAGTGTGCGTTTGGGGATTTGAGGGCAGGAAGAAAGGCCTGGCTGAAGATGTGGCTGTGGTGCTGAGGAAGGAAGAATCCAGAAGAGAATCATCACGTGGCAGTTCAAAGCATCACAGTGTCTACTGATGATTCTTGTGGTGAAATTGTCACTCAAATTCCAAAGCCCAAATGGAGTCTAACCATGCACGCATTGTAAATCTCTTGTAAAGGATGTTTTCCATGGTTGTAAGAGAAAGGCTGCTTCATAAGTTTTCTGGAATATAAGAGAGATGAGTTTGTCAGACTCAGTCAATGTACAGACAAACCTCACAAAATCTCCTTAGATTGTAGAACAGAGGTTATATCAATTTTGATTTCACTTTTGTCATGAGCTGGGAATTCATCTAAATAATTGAAAAATACTTGTGGATAAAACCTCATTACGAACTTATAAGACATATCATTCACCAGATAGCAAGGGAGTGACAGGGAGGAGGGGTTAGGGTTAGGGGTAGTATTAGCATTAGGGGTTAGGGTTAAGGGTTAGGTTTAGGGTTCTGGTTAGAGTTATGGTTAGGGTTAGGGTTAGTATTAGTGTTAAGGGTTAGGGTTAAGGGTTAGGGTTAGGGTTAGGGTTAGGGTTAAGGGTTAGGGTTAGAGTTAGGGGTAGGGGTAGGGGTAGGGGTAGGGGTAGGGCTAGGGCTAGGGCTAGGGCTAGGGCTAGGGCTAGGGCTAGGGTTAGG
The DNA here is from genome assembly GCA_964023405.1 of Apodemus agrarius. Lineage (NCBI taxonomy): Eukaryota > Metazoa > Chordata > Mammalia > Rodentia > Muridae > Apodemus > Apodemus agrarius. Next base: position 3,900,760 of record OZ030027.1, on the reverse strand, counting down.
GTTAGGGTTAGGGTTAGGGTTAGGGTTAGGGTTAGGGTTAGGGTTAGGGTTAGGGTTAGGGTTAGGGTTAGGTTTAGGGTTAGGGTTAGGGTTAGTGAACAAGCAAAAGAACTAGTGGAAGTTCTCATGGCTAAGAAGTGGGTGATAATTCACTCCAGGCAGACTGACAGCTGTGCCCTTACATGAAGCATCACTTTCTTTCACACCTCTATCAAGCCCTTTATGTAACTGGAACCCATTTCTAAGGAGAAAATAAATGGGAGTTGCCACTATTAGATAGCCCATGTGTTGGTTGAATGACACATTTTATGACACATTTTATAACAAAAGTCAGCTTCTTCAATAATTGTCAAGAAAATTTGCATTTTGGTACATATTTCCAAACTCTGCTTCAATGTGTTTGGCATATAGATAGAACATGTAGTTCTCCAGAACTGGGGAATTTGTCCAAACTTTTCCAGCTTTTTTTTTTATTGGATATATTCTTTATTTACATTTCATTTACCTCTTCCTGGTTCCCTGCCCCCCAAAGGTCCCATATGCCCTTTTCCCTCCCCCTGTTCCCCCATCCACCACTTCCCACTTCCCTGTTCTGGTATTCCCCTACACTGATGCATTGAGCCTTTCCAGAACCAGGGTCCACTCCTTCCTTCTTCTCAGACATCATTTGGTATGTGGATTGTGTCTTTGGTGTTTCAAGATTCTAGGCTAATATCCACTCATCAGTGAGTGCATACCATGGGTATTCTTTAGTCATTAGGGAAATGCAAGTTAAAACAACCCTGAGATTTTACCTCACACCAATCAGAATGGCTAAGATTAAAAACTCAGGAAACAGAAGGTGTTGGCAAGGATGTGGAGAAAGAGGAACATTCCTCCACTGCTGGTGGGATTGCAAGCTGGTACAACCACTCTGGAAATCAGTCTGGTGGTTCTTCAGAAAACTGAATATGATACTTCTGGAGGACCCTGCCATACTACTCCTGGGCATATACCCAGAAGATTGCCCAGCATGTAATAAGGATACATGCTCCACTATGTTCATAGCAGCCTTATTTATAATAGCCAGAAGCTGAAAAGAACCCAGATGTCCCTCAATGGAGGAATGAATACAAAAAATGTGGTATATATACACAATGGAGTACTATTCAGCCATTAGAAAAAAATGAAATCATGAAATTCTTAGACAAATGGATGGAGCTGGAGAACATCATACTTTTGTAGTTCTTGACCCTGGTAAAAGGGATGAATGGAAGAAACAGGGTGAGATTTTGGCTTCAAATCTCAATGGGTCTTTTCCCCCACACATTCTATTTTATTATTTTATACTTTTCAAAGCTAAGCAGCTCATATCCTCATATCTTGAATGTTGCTGAAACCTTTACCATCTCAACCCATAAGAGAAGCGTGTTTTTAGTACTTTTGGATACCATATTCAGGACACACACACAAAAAGGAGACACAGCACTCTTGTTTTGAGACAGGGTCACAGACTGGCTTTGATCTTCCCAAATAAGCTAGATTAGATGGCTATTGAGCTTTTGCAATGCTGAAATTCCAAGCACATAACACCATTAGCCCTCTAAGTCCTTGGGGCCTTAGTGAGGAAAGCCTATATTTTTCAATAGTAAATATGATGGAATTTCACTGGTTAAATCATGCTCTTATTCATTAAAAAAGCACACACAAACCCTACCCCCAGTACCAAATAAGTTTACATTTATAATTGGAAGAAATCAAAATCCATCAAATGAAATCTTCTATATTTTAGATATTATCTGATAAGGATTATCCAAATCTTCCAAAACCTCCTATAGACTAGAAGTATAACATTGTATCCTTTGTAAACTCCTTCCCCAACATGAATTTAAACCAACAATCAGCATATAAGAAAGAACATAGTCCTTCAAATAAGAAAGCATGGGTCTAAAATCTGTCTCAACAATTTATTGATGGCAAGATTTTTTAAGTCCTTAAGGATCAAAATTTTTACCTTTAAAAATGAGTAAAAAATACCAACTAGTCTTGTCATATCAAGTTGCAGTAAGACTGAGCACATCTTTTATCAAGGCTAGGCAAGGAAGCCCAGTTAGGGGAAAGGCATCAAAGGTAGGCAGTGTAGTCAGATACAGCCTTCTTCCCCTCTAGGAGTCACACATGAAGAACCAGCTGTAAAACTTTTATAGATGTGCAGATGTCCTTAGTTCATCTCATGTAGCCCGTCTGGTTGACAGTTCAGTCTCCGTGAGCCCCTATGGGCTCAGATTAGTTGATTTTGTAAGTTTTCTTGTAGTGTCCTTGACTACTTCAATTCTTCCTCCCCCTCTTAACAGGATTCCCAAAGCTCCACTTACTGTTTGGCTATGGCTCTCTGTATCAGTTTAAATCAGTTGTTGGGTGAAGCCCCTCTGATAATACTTATGCTAGGATCCTGTCTGTAAGCATAGCAGTATATAATTAATAGTGTTAGTGGGTGGGCTCCCTTTCATGGCATGTGTGTCAAGTTGGACCAGTTATTGGTTGGCACTTTCCTCAAATTTTGCTCCATGTTTTACTCCTGCAAATCTTACAGGCAGGACATATTGTGGTTCTAAGTTTTTGTGGGTGGGTTGGAATTCGAATCCTTCCATTGAATGTCTGGCCTGGTTACAGAAGATGACTGGTTCAGGCTTCATATCCTCCATGTCTAGGAGTGTTAGCTAGGGCAACTCTCATAGGTTCATGGGAGTTTCCATTGTCCTACATTTGTAGCTGCTCCCAGAGATGCTCCTCAACCCCTACCAATTCTGTGTCTCTTCCAATGCCTTCTCTCTATCCTTCCCTGGCCTTATTCCTCCTGTTCCCATCCCCCCATGTAGTCCTCCCGTCCATCCACTCTGATGCCTAGTCTATTTCTCAGTGATAGTCAAGCTTCGCCCCTTGTACCCTCCTTGTTACTTAGTTTCTTTGGGTCTGTGGATTGTAGCATGGCTAATAAATATCTACTTATAAGTGAGTACATACCATGTTTGGGTACTTTCTGGGTCTTGGTTAGTTCATTCAGGATGATATTTTCTAGTTCCATCCATTTGCCTGCAAATTTCATGGTGTCATTTTTTTAAACCAATCAATCAACCATTTAATTAATTCACTTTATATCCCATTATTACCCCTTTTCCTTCTAGTGCTATCTCACACAGATGATTCCCTTATTCCCCTGTCCCCTTCTCCTCTGAGAAGAGGAAGTACCCCCGAGCCTGCTGTGAACATGTACTTGTCGTATGGTGGAGCTTCTTGGGTATATACCTAGGATGGTATAGCTGGGTCTTGAGGTAGAGCTATTGTCAACTTTCAGAGAAATTGCCAAACTGATTTTCAAAGTTATTGTACATGTTTGCACTCCCACCAGCAATGGAAGATTGTTCCATGTCTTCACCAGAATGAGCTCTCTATCTTAACCATTCTGATGGGTATAAGATTGAGTTGTTTTGATTTGCATTTCCCTCATAACTAAGATTTTTTTTGAACATTTTTTTAAGTGTGTCTCAGCCTTTAGTGATTCCTTTGTCAATATTTCCTGAATATGTATCCCAATTTTAATTGGCTTGTTTGTTCTAGTTTCTTGAGTTATTTATATACTCTGGATGTCATTCCTCTGTCAGTTGTGGAGTTGGTCAAAATCTTATCCCAGTTCTGTAGGCTGCCAGTTTGTCATTTTGATGTGTCCTTTGCTTTCCAGAAAACTTTTAGTTTCCTGAGGTCTCAAGTAGTAATTTTTGATCTTAGTGTTGACTCCTTGGGAGTCCTCTACTTTCCTGAGGAGAAATGGAGAGATGGAATGGGGGTAGGTGAGAAGGAGCAACTAGGAGGAGAGGAGGGAGGGAAAGCTACGATGGCTATGTAAGGTTAATTAATTAATTAATTGAAGAATGCCTTCAGGTTTCATTGTGATTCTCTATCAAGAAGAACATGGTCTGTTATACAGTTCTGAGTTGTCTACAGCTCATTGAATGGCAGTTACTATTGCTTTTCTCTTTTAATTATACATGGTGCAAAAATACTTAAATTACTTAATTAGATAATATGACTAAGCATATATGAGTTGTGGGGCCCAGGGCAACGTGGAAGATGGAGTCTTTTATTCAAAAATTACAGAATTTCAAGGTAGAAACAGCAAAACACAAAACCAAGCCTAGATATGGTGATTCTTGTGCACATCAAGCTCCGCGTGACTTCACAGCCCACAGAGAAACAAAGCTGGCTCTTGTCTAAAGTATCACAGCTAGCCTGTAGAACCAGGAAAACTAATATTTTTTAGCACTTAGGCAGATCAAGACAAATATCATCATCAATAATAACCTGATTATGTATTAAAAGGATGCTAGCCAGTTTCTCTTCTACTTCTGTTTAGTGCTGTGGGTCACTCTTTAACAAGGGAAATGTATTCAAGAATTGTGTTTTGGTGAAAACAGAAGAAGAAGAAAGAAGAAAGTAGAAGAAGGAGGAGGAGGAGGAGGAGGAGGAGAAGAAGAAGAAGAAGAAGAAGAAGAAGAAGAAGAAGAAGAAGAAGAAGAAGAAGAAGAAGAAGAAGAAAGGAGAAGAAACTCTCCCATCAACTCTTCTTCATTTTACTGTACAATTGATCCTTGGAAGCAGAAAGGATTTAGAAAAACAAAATAAACACTAGAAAACCCGAGGCATTCTGGAAAGTGATCTGAGGGGAAAATGTGTTAACAAATGTAATTCTGTTTAGTAGTACGAAATGAGAATGTAACTTTCATTAATATCCTGGGTTGAAGGCAGGGTTTTGTCTGATTGATATGGAGAATCCCAACTGTGAGGTTGGGAAAGAGGCTGAGATTTATGTATACTACTAGTTTTTGTTTTTACATTTTTACTCATGTCTCTAGAGACAAAGGTAGATTTAATAAACCAAATAAATAAATAACTGAAAGCAACATGCTATGTTCAGTTTCTCATGCAAAGTTTCCATTGTTGCCCAAAAGATTTCCACATGCAAGGCAAAAATCAAAGAAGGCTCTCTCATTGGTCATTATGTGAAGGAAAATATCTAGCTTTGATAATGATGTAATATGCTTTTCACCCGTCTGCACTTCATAGAAAACTATGTAATTTCTGCCAGTATACCCTTATAAGCATGCTTTCTACTTTTAATGGTGGATGAATTGCTTGTGAACACTTTACAAGAGTATGTCACTACTTGGTTGGGGGTCTCTATGTTAACTAATTGCAGCTGTGAGTGAGTCTGAGAAAGAAATGTACCACTTCGGGGGGAATATCTTTTTATATTCCGTGTGTGTGTGTGTGTGTGTGTGTGTGTGTGTGTGTGTGTGTGTGTGTGAGAGAGAGAGAGAGAGAGAGAGAGAGAGAGAGAGAGAACCAAAGAAGGAAGGCTCAGCATAAGTCAAGTAAGAGAAATAATGCTAAAGGCATTTAAAGATTGTTCATTGCGAGTCTCTGATAGACTATAGAATCATATGAACATTTGGTTCAAACTGGGAAGATTCAACTATATCATACACCACAATTTAGTTTCATGGCTATGGAAATGATGTCTGGGAAAATCAACCCACTAAACTCTGTTGTCATCTACTTTTCCAGCTTTTGAAACTGCATTCCTGTACTTTTCCATCAGGTCCTCTCTATAAGGTTCATTCTGGGGAGGCTAGGAGTACCTTCTCCTTTTCTGAGAAAATTATGTTGAACTATATTTGTTAGATTTCAGATCCTGAACCATCAGCTGAGTTGCATATCTTATATACCAAAGCAGACCTGGCCTCCAGTTTCTCCCAGCATGCTTTAGGTCCTAAGGACTTGACGTACCCCACCCAATCCTGAACTTTCTATCCCATGGGCTCCACCACCCTTTTTCTTCAGGCTCTTTCCTATATAATCCATGCATTTTTGTCTCTCTGCCTCCCTTTCTTTCTCTTTTCTTCCCGTCTTTCTGAGAGTGTTCTTTCTCTCTTTTTCTTCCCCCTCCCCTCTGTCTGCCTTCTGTTGGAGAATTCCCTGGCCTCATTCCTTGGAGCCAGTGAACTGTCCCGCCTAAGAGAAGTTTCCCAATAAACCTGTGTTTATATATATTTTAAGCTAGCTTGAATGGGCTCATTTCACCAGCAGAGAAAGAACTTATAATAATTTACAAGCATTTTGTTATCTTGTATGATAATCCATCCATTCACTTATTCAATAAATCAAATAGTTATTTCAAAGAGTACTTTTTAAGCCCGTCTTAACTTTGAAAACCAAAATAGAGGCCCAGCTCCTAACTGCAAGAGATGAAAAGCAGGGAGAGAAAAAAAATTGAGCAGATCAAAAGGAAATGCATGCAGTAGCTGTGGGAAAAGATCTGATGTATGTGGGAAACAGTTCTGTTGGTTACAGGTACAGGAAACCCAGCCTAAGGATGTATATGATTCTGTTTTTCCAGGGCATTGTGTGCCACCGCCACAGTTCCGAATGAAGTTTTCAAGTTGCAGCCTTGCAGCATGCTCAGTAGTCCTTAGACAATTCACTTAGCCTTTCTTGTTCCCGGTTTCCTTCTTGGTAAAACAGACAAAAGAAGATTAAAACCACTGACCCACTTGACAACAATGTGATTAGTAGATGACACACACAAGCACACACAGGCACACACGCGTGTGCGCACACACACACACACACACACACATACACACACACACACACAAAAGCATGGCAAATACTTGTGCCTTTTTTGAGTCGCAAACCCCTAATTTAACCACTGAAATTATACATATCTGCTTTATAATTGGACCTGCGATGTTTCTCAAGCTTCAAAAGATACACAATTTTAATCATAAAATCATAACCTTATGGGATAATAGCCAACATTTAAAATATGGAAATCTTGATATTCCTTTGTAATTTTTGACAATTATCAAGCCTAGACCCAACACACCAGTAATCTAGATGCTATTATCTTTTCAAAAGAAAAGGCAGGATTTCCTGTAATTGTTGCACTCACCATTTTGATAATATGATACACAGAATTCATTGTGTTTACACACACAATGAAAGCCAACAAAAGCTGCTGGGCACACTCTTTTGTGTGTGGTTGGGTAGAAGGAGCAGAAATTTCTGGGAAGAAAATGGGACCCAAGACCAAACTAAAATTTTATTCTTGAATCTCAATGCTGGCTCTGCTCCCTCCTCCATAGGCAAATTGCTTTACTGGCTACATTTTAGTTTCATTATTTCAGTTCAGGAATGAGAGACTCGTTTAATTGTAAAGCTTACATGAGAGACATTTAAAGCTATAAAACCATGATAAAATAAGAAAGTATAATCAGTTTGTTAAATTTAATTTCTGCTTGCTGGGTTTGTTTCTGCTCACTGGATATAAATCCTTTGGACTAAGGGAAAATATTCAAATAACAAATATAACTACAACTATGATATTTATATGCATATGTATTCACATTTATATGGATATATAAAAGTGTACTTTACTAACCTGAAACACTTATAATTTATACACATACAGAGTTTTTTTTTTCTTTTCTGTCTCTTTTTTTTTACCTACTTGTATGCTTACCCCTTTCTTCTAAAAAAGAAGGAAATAATCAGATGTTATATTTTGCACTCATTGAATTTGATTCAAGTTAGTGTGCTATTACTGGTATGTCTGCATTTTTTTAATTTTTTTAATTGAATATAATCTTCATTTACATTTCAAATGCTAAAACCTTTCCTGGTTCCCCCCTCCCTGAGCCCCTTCTCCCACCCCTGCCTCCAAGTATATGCCCATCCACCAGACCACTCCCACCTCCCCCTCACTCGATTTCCCTTTGTTGGGGCATCTGTTGAGCCTTCACTTGACCAAGGACCACTCCTCCCACTGATGCCTGATTCCTCTGCCACATTTTTGGCTGGAACCATGTGTACCCCTTGGTTGATGGTTTAGTCCCTGGGAGTCCGGGGGCGTCTGAGTGGCCGACATCGTTGTTCTTCCCATGGGGCTGTAAACTCCTTCAGCTCCTCTGGACCACCCTCCAAGTCCTCCTTTGGGGACCCTGTGCTCAGTCCAATGGTTGGCTGCTAGCATCTGCCTCTGTATGTTTAAGGCTCTGGCAGGGCCCCCTCCAAAGACAATCATCACATGCTCCTTTTGGTATGCATTTCTTGTTGTCCATAATAGTGTCAGGGTTTGGTAACTGTTTATAGGATGAATCCCCAGGTAGGGCAGTCTCTGGATGGCCTTTACTCTCTACTCCACACATTATCTCCCTTATTGCTCCTGTGATTATTTTTTCCCTTTCTCAGAGGAAATGAAGCACCCTCACTTAAGTCCTCCATCTTCTTGAGCTTCCTGTGGTCTGTGAATTGTAACTTGTTTATTTTGAGCTTTTGGGCTAACATCAACTTATTAGTGAGTGCATACCATGTGCATTCTTTTGTGATTGGGTTACCTTGCTCAGGATGACACTTTCTAGTTCCATCCATTTGCCTATGAATTTCATGAATTTATTGTTTTTAATAGCTGAATAGTACTGCATTGTGTATAAATACCACAGTTTATGTATTCATTCCTCAGTTGAAGGACATCTGGGTTCTTTCCAGCTTCTGGCTATTGTAAGGCTGCTATGAACATAGTGGAACATGTGTCCTTGTTACATGTTGGAGCATCTTCTGAGTATATGCCCAGGAGTGGTATAGCTGGGTTCTCAAGTACTATGTCTAATTTTCTGAGGAATTGGCAAACTGATTTCTAAAGTGGTTTTACCAGCTTGCAATCCCACCAACAATGGAGAAGTGTTCCCCTTTCCCTACATCCTCCCCAGCATCTGCTGTCCCCTGAGTTTTTCATCTTAGCCATTCTGACTGGTGTGAGGTGGAATCTCAGGGTTGTTTTGACTTGCATTTCCCTGATAACTAAGAATGCTGAACATTTCTTTAGGTGCTTTAGAGCCGTGAGTTTCCTAAGTAGAGAATTCCTTGTTTAGCTCTGTATCCAATTTTTAATAGGGTTGTTTGACTCTCTGGAGTCTAACTTCTTGAGTTCTTTGTATACATTGGATATTAGCCCTCTATCAGATGTAGGATTGGTAAAGATCTTTTCCTAATTTGTTGGTTGCCGTTTTTGTCTATAAACTGTGTCTTTTGCCTTATAGAAGCTTTGCAATTTTATGAAGTCCCATTTGTTAGAGCATAAGCTATTGGTGTTCTATTCAAGAAAATTTCCCCTATGCCCATGTGTTCTAGATTCTTCCCCACTTTCTCTTCTATAAGTTTCAGTATGTCTGGTTTTGTGTGGAGGTCCTTGATCCACTTGGACTTGAGCTTTGTACAAGGAGATGAGAATGGGTCAATTTGCATTTTTCTTCATGCTGACCTCCAGTTGATCTAGCACCATTATTTAAAATTTTCTTTTTTCCAATGGATGTTTTTATCTCCTTTGTCAAGTATCAAGTGACCATAGGTGTATGGGTTCTTTTCTGGGTCTTCAATTCTATTCCATTGATCTTCCTGCCTGTCTCTGTAACAATACCAAACAGTTTTTTATTTTTTATTTTTTATTTTTTATTTTCGAGACAGGGTTTCTCTGTAGTTCTAGCTGTCCTGGAACTCACTCTGTAGACCAGGCTGGCCTCGAACTCAGAAATCTGCCTGCCTCTGCCTCTCAAGTGCTGGGATTACAGGTGCACGCCACCATGCCCGGCTCCAAATAGTTTTTATTACTATTGCTCTGTAGTAGAGCTTGAGTTCAGGAATGGTGATTCCCCCAGAAGACCTTTTGTTATGGAGAATAGTTTTTGCTATCTTGGGTTTTTTGTTATTCCAGATAAATTTGAGAATTGCTCTTTCTAGATCTATGAATTTATTTGGGATTTTGATGGGGATTGCATTGAATCTGTAGATTGCTTTCGGCAAGATGGCCATTTTCGCTATATTAATCCTGCCAATCCATGAGCATGGGCGATCTTTCCATCTTCTGAGATCTTTGATTTCTTTCTTCAGAGGCTTGAAGTTCTTGTTATACAGATCTTTCACTTGCTTCGTTAGAGTTCCAAGACGGTATGTAATATTATTTGTGACTATTGTGAAGGGTGTCATTTTCCTAATTTCTTTCTAAGCTTGTTTATCCTTTGAGTATAGGAAGGCTATTGATTTGTTTGAGTTAATTTTATATCCAGCCACTTTTCTGAGGTTATTTATCAGCTTTAGTTCTCTGATAGAAGTTTTGGGGTCCCTTAAGTATGTATGTCTGCATTTTAATGTCAATGCCCCAAGTTTCTTTACTTGGTATTCAATGTCAATTTAAAAGCAGTACTTTAACATTAAGTTAGAGATGGTTAGAATTCAATGGTTTACTTCAAATAGAGGTAAAGAAGGAGGCAGGTTGTGGACTACTTTGCTATTTCTTCACATCTCTGTCCTTCAGGCTTCAGAGTCCTTGGCCCAAACATTGTCCCTGAGGATGCATCTCAGTGAGAACTGTTTTTCCCAAATCTGTCCCTTTCTTTTTTTCTTTCTTTTTTTGTTCTGCTTCCGGTTCTGTGCCCTGTAGGTGATGCTTCTCTGTGCAACCTAAAGTTTTTATTGTGAAACATTTCTATGATTTAAGAAATGCGGTCTGTGGGGCTGGAGAGATGGCTCAGTGGTTAAGAGCACCGACTGATCTTCCAATGTTCCTGAGTTCAAATCCCAGCAACCACATGGCAGCTCACAACTATCTGTAATGAGATCAGATGTGCGCTTCTGGAGTGTCTGAAGACAGCTGCAGAGTACTTACATATAATAAATTAATAAATCTTTAAAAAGTAAAAAGAAATGCAGCCCTCAATGAGGCTTCATACTAACAGATTTTTTTTAAAATTTTATTTTCTATATTCTTTGTTTACATTCCAAAGGCTTTCCCCTTCCCCAGTACCCCCCTCACCATGTGTCCCATAAATCCTCCCCAGACCCCCACGCATTGGAAGAGAAGCCAAAATGAGATTGGGGCATGAGTCAAAGATAAATGAGGACAGATGGAGCCCACTAGGGCCTTAGGCTTGAATTACTTTTAGGCACAGAGCATAGGAGGCCATGAAATGATACAGAATTAGATCATGTAACACTGGTGTAAGGAAAGTACCTAACACGTTGTAATTGATCAGAGCTGCTAGCAGGGTGCTGGCATGGGGTGTTCTGGACCCAGTTGTTTGCTCCTGTCAACAAGCACAGGGCCTCAAGGCAAACCTGTCTCTTGAATAATTTCTTCCTGAAGAAATTTTTTGAGAGGAATGTGGTGTCCAGGGAGTGCCATGGTCTACTGAAGTAAGGGGAGAAAATTCACCATGGCCTAGAGTGAAATTCACCTATGGCACTAAAACTCACTGGACATCTCTCTGCTTTTGAGTTCTATAGGCAAGATCACAGCATCTCAAACTGGAGTAGTTATTGGGCCTTCCTCCTAGCCTGTTTTTCTCTCAGGATGCTGCACAAGTTTTTTTTAGGGAATGCCCACAATGTGGTTGGTGGCTGGATTTCAGTGGGATTTTTCCTCTTTGTTTTTCTAAATGATTAAAAAGAACCACTAGCATTTGGAGAGGCTTTCCTAGTTGAGATATTTTTCCCTCTGTGCCTGCTTTTCCTACATTGCTAAAGTCTCAGTATATTCATGGCATTGGAACACATCCTCCCCCTTAAAGTAGAAATACAAACTGGTACACAGGTTGAGACCACTCTTCTTCCAAAGGTCAGAACTGATACACGGCCTCTTTAAGCCACCTGGCAGATCCTCAGTACAGAACTGGTAAAGGAACATTCTAATTTCAAAATCAGGAAACAAGAGTAATGTAAAGTGCTTGCTAAAAGTAACTCACTTTATAACTCAAAACAAAATCAGACCAAATTGTCAATGCATTAAAAAAAAAGTAAGAATATCCCTAAAAGTAAATGAAAGAGTATTATTTTTCCTAATATGACTAGGAAGTCAGTGAGATAGCTTAACTATCAGTAACTAGATAGTTACCAATAAGCACAACAATCCATTAAGGCAGATTTGCCAAGGTGTTTTAGTATAATAAATCAGATTTAGCATACAAGAACAATCTTGTTAACTTGAAAAGAAAAATAATTCTCCAGGAAACTTACCCTACTTTCTTCCCAATGTCTTTTCTGCTTTATCCAAAGCTAGTAAACTTAACACCACTAAATGTCAGACTTAAAAACAAGGCCTCATTAAGGCAAGTTAGAAGTTATTGTTGAGGTTCTTGTCACTAAACACATTTTTCCTCATTGTCTAAGAGCCTATTTAACGAAACCTTGATTCCACAGATATTAAAAAACAAACAAACAAACAAACAAACAAACAAAACTATGCAACAACCTTGATTTTAGAAATGGTCCCAAACGCCCCCTGTGACCACTTGGAATACTCTTCGGTCTTATTTCTTTTCCAGTCACTCTGGCCACCGCTGCAGTGTACATAACAGCATCAGCACCCCCCTGCTGCTCCCCACCACACCTTGTCCAGTGCCCTTAGCTTCTTCATCCCTGCACTCATCATAGGGTAGGTAGCTACTGCAGCAAACATGGCTTGTGATGTTGAGCCTAATTCTCTAGTGTAGTGAAATTTAGCAGTGTCCTGATTTGAATTATATTCCTTAAAGAAATCTACGACAAATTATGAGCATTGCAAATAACAGAAGCCAGTAAGGAAGAGATAAAATTGATACTATTGTGGCAATTATAAATATTTACTGGAATCCTTTTGTTCTTAGGTGTAGTCAGCAGCAGTAAGAATGATGCATATTGTCGAATATGGATCAGCCCTACTTTGTGGCAGCTTGTTGGTTTCAGCCACAGCATCCCCAGTGCTTAAAACATTTATGATTCACAGTTCTGGCAGAGAAGGTGCTACCAGAAAGCTATCTGAATAAATCAACAGGCTGAAGCACAGTTGCATGATAGTAAGATTATGGTTTTCTCTAGTCCTATCCACTTACTATGACTGTGTCATTATTGTGGAGTGTTCTTGGAGCTCCTGACTTAGGATTCAGACAGGGAAAGCCTGACAGTTGCGCTCTCCTTCACTGTGACTAGCGATTCCACTGGAAAGATTTTACATCTGGACATGATTCATAGGCTAAAAATATCTGGAGACCTCTTCATTTACCTGTCATCTTCTGTCCCATGTGGCTGAGTAAGTATTAGATCAGTGGCTCTCAACATGTAGGGTATGACCCCACTGGGGGTCAAACATAAACCTTTCACTGTTCACCTACCTTTCATCGTAGGAGTATTAGACTTGCAGACACATAGTACTAGGGCATAGGTTACAGGCTCTGGGGATTTGAAATCAGGTCTTTGGACCTGTGTAGCAAGTGTTTTATACTTCCTTAGCCCAATTAACTCATTTTAAATAAGGATTCTGTATTGCCAGTTGTGGTTTTAGTTGTTTTTATCGTTTACGTAAAGCAATAGGTTGAAGCACAGTTGTATGACAGTAAGATTCTGGTCAAACATAACCTTTCACAGGGGCAAGTTGCCTAAGACCATTAAAAAACACAGATATATACATATGATTCATAACAGCACCAAAATTACAGTTTTGAAGTAGCAAAAAAAATAGACATGGTTGAGAGTTACCACAACATTAGAAAGTGTATTAAAGGGTCGCAGCATCAGGAAGGTTGAGAACTACTGTACTAGATGTTCACTGAACCTCAACTTGGCTATTATGTGGCCTCTTATGAAATTTCTCTTGAACTCTGATATGGGTTTCATATTACCTGGTACCTGTGTTCAAAAGCAGGTAACCCAAGAAACTAGGAGGGAGATACCTGATGTTTTCGTGATTCAGCCTCAAGACCAAACAGTGTCCACTCTCCTGTACCATTGTAGTTAGTCACTCCTGAAAGCCTTATGGAGTTAAGCACTCAGTGAAAGAAGGGTTAGGTTTTGAGATTAGCTGGAAATTTTGCCTGACTTCTATTTAACTGTAAAAGCATATACTAGATGATATGAAAGCATGTGATTTATCATTGGGAAAGTCTGCAAAGTGAAGTCCATCTCAAGAACATATTATGTAAATGTTGCCATATTATGGCAACATTTACAATCTACAATGCTAGCATATTGATTATGTGAAGCTGAGCGTATACCCACATACCAATAGCCAGGAAATCAGAAAGGCAGTCCTGTTGCTGCAAAGAACTGAGTTCCCCAGCAAGAATGACTTACAAGGGGATGTCCCCCTAGATCTTCTTAGCCAAATAAAAATCATACAACTATCTAACTTCTTTATAAGGTGACAAAATGTCACGTGACACAGTGACACCCTGAAGAGAAACCCAGCATAATTTTGCCAGTCTGACATACTTGAAATGAACTAAAAATGGATTTTGAAAGCTAAGTTTATGATCATTTATGGTAAGGCAATATAACCTGACTTCAATTTGATGATTTTTCTCCTGCACACAGCATAATGGCTCACCAATGCGAGACTTAAACATCAAGCGAAGTTTCTGAATTTTCTTTAGTTCACTTTAAAATAATTTTAAACTGCATTTTGATTTATGTATTGTGTGTGTGTGTGTGTGTGTGTGTGTGTGTGTGTGTGTGTGTATGTAAAAAGAAGTCATGTATTTGAAAGAAACAGGAGTTTGGAGAAAAGGGGAGGATTGAAGGGATGAAAGAGAATGGGGAAAATGATGTAATTATATTTTAAAGAATAAAAATTAATAGAGATTATGAATTTGGGCAGAAAAGGAGGATCACACAGGCTACACATGTGGATGGCACAGGATAAACTCAGGCATTGGGCTTTGCCCTCTCTTCTCTTTAAGACACATTTCTGCTATTACTTATTATTGTATCTGCCGGCTGGCCTGGAAGCTTCCCAAGACTCTTTCACCTACCTTGCAGACACACAGTATCAGGCCATAAGTTACAGGCTCTGGGGATTTGAACTCAGGTTCCTGTATCTGTGTAGCAAGTGTTTTACACATTGACTCACTTCTTTAGCCCAATTGATTATTTTTTTTTTTTTAATAAGGAATCTGCATTGCCAGTTGTGGTTTTAGTTGATTTTATATTTTACATAAATGGGATAAATAAAGATTGCCTAACCATATACTGACGGTTAAATAAGGGCTAGCAGAGTGAGAACTCAGACAGAAGGAGAGATCGTATCTTTTACTGCAGGTAAAGGGACACCGCAACTGTCTATCAGTTTTGGTGATTTCATGTAAAAAACGAAAGTTGCACCCTTCCCTTAAAAGAGATAAGGAAAACACGAAAGGTGCAAACTGAACTTTTGCCTCACGTCCTGTTTCTGTTGTTTACCCTTTTCAATTAATTTCTATTTGTTTTACTGTCTATCTGCTGAAAGCATATCTGAATCCAACGAAAATGTAAAACATGTGATGTGAAATTGTTTGAGAAAGGAAAGAGGAAGTGTGCTGTTAAATGTTAAGACGGGTCCTGTGGTAAATTGTATACATGCACCACATCAAAAGTAAATCGAAGTTAAAATAAATAATGTTACACTGCAAGTTGAAAGACTATAGCAAAGCATAAAGATGCTTGTGTACTAATTGAGAGTATTTTAATCGTGACAAGATTTAGAGAAATAAACGCTGTAGATGGGAACAGGGCGCTGAAAGCTCAGGGCGGGTTCTGCTTTTCCTTTCTAGTGGCTTGGCAGGGACTCAGCGCTGAGCTCCAGCCTGGCCTCAGAAACAGAAGCAGTGCTGTTCAAAGGATTAATCAGCGGCCATCCCCAGGAGGCCTGGGGCCAAGCACATGGCCAGCCCCCTGAGCTGGTACAGAAAGCATTGCCTTCTCCCTCTTTGCCAGCGGTTCTAGTGGACCACTGCCTTGTGGGCAGGCATGCGTCAGGCTAGGTAAAGCAGGTGTTTCTCTATGTACAGTGATGTTGACCTCACCCAATGCCTCTGTCTTCTCCGTTCTGTCCCTGTGACTCACCCTCAACTACAGGATTTAAATGACCAAACTCTGTTAGCCATGACTCATGCTGAGCCTGTATGGCTACCAAGGATCAAGGAAAAAAAACCCTTGTCTTCATTCAAGGGGAAGGGGGATGAAGAAGAAAGAAAAAGTTCTTTCTGTATCAGAGCCTCAAATTCTGTTGAATTCAAAACAATTGAACAAAACTTTTTGCTAGAATATAATCTATATACATTTGGAATATATATATGTCACAATTGCTTCATGACATATCATATTCATTGACAAGGTATCGGACATCCAGAGGAGTACCTGGCTTAATCCTAATATATATTTATATTTCCCTGGCAGAAATTCAGCAGAGGCTCATAAAGATCAGTTAAGAAGATGTATGTATTTTGTGGAACAAAACTTTTAATAAACGTGTGTCTTACACATATATATTATTTTCAAATTATTGTTCTTTAAATTCATCATTACCCTTCTGAGGGCAATTTAGTTCTAACTACAATCAAGGAGACATCAGGAAGACTAAAAAGAGAAAAATTACTAAAATATTTTATGTATGAGTGGATTAATCTGTTAAACAAATGCCATCAAATCTTTTAAATATATACCTATCATATGACATGAATGCTTATATCACATAATAAAATGGCTTATTTAGTTTTAAAACCAACACTTAACTTGAGCATACAATAGGTAAAGTAATTTAACTTTTGAGATACCTTTTATTCTCCTTCTGTTAATGTATTGAATATGTACCATACTCGTTTAGCCTTTATAGAAAAAGTTGAATTAAAAAAAAAATCCTCCTGATCCAATCTCTTATTGAGTTTCCAGAAGAGAAGTGCCTACTAGACCCTGTCACAATTGCTTCATGACATATCATATTCATTGACAAGGTATCGGACATCCAGAGGAGTACCTGGCTTAATCCTAAGTGGGTAATTAGTCCCCAATTAACATATATGCTTAAATATTTAGAAATGCTACATAGAGCTATTCTTTTGTTGGTCAGTAACCAATGAAATCATTGTTTTTATTCTAACAACATTTTTAGCTAAACATCTTGTTATTACATGAGCATATCTGGTTGTATAGATCCCGGAACCCAATGCTGAAGATGAAAATCCAACATCTTCTTTGTTAATCATATGTTTGAGATAGGTTTATAGAATCTATGGGTGTTTTTGAAAGGTTGTAAAATCAGAAATTTTATTGGACTTGAGTGTGCTCCTATATGTCTTGTCAAATAAAGCAATGTCAATGTTATTCATTAAACCTTAGGTCAATTTAATAAAATACGTTAAGAATGGATTTATCATTTCTCTGTAGTCTCTGGAATTGAGTTCAGGCTTGGGAAATAGTTTCATCCCATTTGTCGTATAAACAGTGTGGAGACTGGGACTCATTTCTGGGTGAAACGGCCACTTAGTCATCGATTCTCAAGCAGGTTTTAAAAGAATAACAACAAAAATTACCAGCTCATAACAAAATGCTAGAAAATCAATTTCAACACAGAAGAACAGCCATAAAGTCAGAACTTGGTATTTTCTTATTTCTATTCTTTATATAACAAGTGTATCATATAAGAGAAAAAACACAAGGGAAATATTTATTTATTTTATTAGTTGTACAAGAGCAATGTTGGCAAATGAAGAACCAATAAAGTAAAATAATAATCTTCAGTGGTCTTCAACAGAAAAAAACAAACAAACAAAAAAAACAAAAAAAAAACAAAAACAACAAAAAAACAAAAAACAGAAAGCCCACATACACATGGAAACTGAACAATACTCTACTCAATGACACCTTGGTCAAGGAAGAAATAAAGAAAGAAATCAAAGACTTTTTAGAATTCAATGGAAATGAAGGAACAACCTACCCAAATCTTTGGGACACAATGAAAGCAGTGCTAAGAGGAAAACTCATAGCCCTGAGTGCCTCCAAAAAGAAACAGGAGAGAGCATATACTAGCAGATTAATGGCACACCTGAAAGCCCTGGAACAAAAAGAAGCTAATTCACCCAGGAGGAGTAGAAGACAGGAAATCATCAAATTAAGGTCTGAAATCAATCAAATAGAAACAAAGAGAACCATACAAAGAATCAACAAAACCAGGAGCTGGTTCTTTGAGAAAATCAACAAGATAGATAAACCCTTAGCCAGACTAACCAAGGGCACATAGACAGTATTCAAATTAAGAAAATTAGAAATAAAAAGGGGGATATAACAACAGAGACAGGAAATTCAAAAGATCATCAGGTCCTACTACAAACGTCTATACTCAACACAACTGGAGAATCTGGCAGAAATGTACAATTTCCTAGACAAATTGTACCAAAAATTAAATCAGGATCAATTAGATCAGCTAAACAGTCCCATAACCCCTAAAGAAATAGAAGGGGTTATAGAAAGCCTTCCAACCAAAAAAAGTACAGGACCAGATGGTTTTAGTGCAGAATTCTATCAGGCCTTCAAAGAAGACCTAACACCAATACTCTTCAAACTATTCCACAAAATAGAAACAGAAGGGACACTGCCCAACTCATTCTATGAAGGCACAATTACACTGATACCAAAACCACACAAAGATACAACTAAGAAAGAAAACTACAGGCCAATTTCCCTTATGAATATCGATGCAAAAATACTAAATAAAATTCTTGCCAACCAAATCCAAGAGCACATTAAAATGATCATTCATCATGATCAAGTAGGCTTCATCCCAGCGATGCAGGGATGGTTCAATATATGGAAATCCATCAATGTAATCTACTACATAAACAAACTAAAAGAAAAAAAAACACATGGTCATCTCATTAGATGCAGAAAAAGCATTTGAAAAAATTCAGGATCCTTTCATGTTAAAAGTCCTGGAAACAACAGGAATTCAAAGGCCATACCTAAACATAGTTAAAGCAATATACGGCAAACCAGTAGCCAACATCAAAATAAATGGAGAGAAACTTGAAGCAATCCCACTAAAATCAGGGACTAGACAAGGCTGCCCTTTCTCTCCATATCTTTTCAATATAGTACTTTAAGTTCTAGCGAGAGCAATTAAACAATATAAGGAAGTCAAAGGGATACAAATTGGAAAGGAAGAAGTCAAACTATCACTATTTGCAGATGATATGATAGTATATGTAAGTGACCCAAAAAACTCCACCACAGAACTCCTACAGCTGATAAAAAAAACTTCAGCAAAGTGGCTGGTTATAAAATCAACTCAAGCAAATCAGTAGCCTTCCTGTACTCAAAGGACAAGCAGGCTGAGAAAGAAATTAGGGAAATAAAACCCTTCACAATACCCACAAACAATATAGTATCTTGGCGTGACTGTAACCAAACAAGTGAAAGATCTATATGACAGGAACTTCAAGTCCTTGAAGAAAGAAATCGAAGAAGCCCTCAGGAAATGGAAAAATATTCCATGGTCTTGGATTGACAGGATCAATATAGCAAAAATGGCCATCTTGCCAAAAGCAATATACAGATTCAATGCAATCCCCATCAAAATCCCAACTCAATTCTTCATAGATCTAGAACGAGCAATTCTCAAATTCATTTGGAGTAACAAAAAACCCAGGATAGCTAAAACTATTCTCAATAATAAAAGGACTTCTGGGGCAATCAATATCCCTGACCTCAAGAAGTACTACAGAGCAATTGTGTTAAAAAAAACTGCATGGTATTGGTACAGCAACAGGCCAGCAGATCAATGGAATAGAATTGAAGATCCAGAAATGAACCCACAGAGTTATAGTCATTTGATCTTTAATAAAGGAGCTACAACCATCCAGTAGATAAAAGATAGCCTTTTCAACAAATGGTGCTGGTTCAACTGGAGGTCAACATGCAAAAGAATGGGAATTGACCCACTCTTATCTCCTTGTACTAAGATCAACTCCAAGTGGATCAAGGACCTCAACATAAAACCAGACACACTGAAACCAATAGAAAAGAAACTGGGGAAGACCCTGGAGGACATTGGCACAGGGGGAAAGTTCCAGAACAGAACACCAATAGCTTATGATCTAAGATCAAGAATTGACAAATGGGACGTCTTAAAATTACAAAGTTTCTGTGAGGCAAAAGACACTGTCAGAAGGAAAAACAGCAACCAACAAATTGGGAAAAGATCTTCACCAACCCCACATCTGACAGAGGGCTAATATTCAATATATACAAAGAACTCAAGAAGTTAGACCCCAAAGAACCAAATAACCCTATTAAAAAATGGGTACACAGCTAAACAAGGAATTTTCACCAGAAGAAATTCAGATGGCTGAGAAGCACCTTAAGAGATGTTCAACATCATTAGTCATCAGGGAAATGCAAATCAAAACAACCCTGAGATTCCACCTCACACCAGTCAGAATGGCTAAGATTAAAAACTCAAGAGACAACAGGTGCTGGCGAGGATGTGGCGAAAGAGGATCACTCCTCCACTGTTGGTGGGATTGCAAGATGGTACAACCTCTCTGGAAATCAGTTTGGCGGTTCCTCAGAAAATTGGGCATGACACTTCCAGAGGACCCTGGCATACCACTCCTGGGCATATACCCAGAGGATTCCCCTGCATGCAATAAAGACACATGTTCCACTATGTTCGTAGCAGCCTTATTTATAATAGCCAGAAGCTGGAAAGAACCCAGATGTCCCTCAACAGAGGAATGGATACAGAAAATGTGGTATATTTATACAATGGAATACTACTCAGCAATTAAAAATAATGAATCCATGCAATTTTTAGGCAAATGGTTGGATCTGGAAAATATCATCCTAAGTGATTCAACCCAATCACAAAAGAATACACATGACTTCCAATCACTGATAAGTGGACATTAATGAGCCCAGAAGCTCTGAATACTCAAGACACAATTAGCTAAGCAAAAGATTCCCAAGAAAAAGGATGGAGAGGACCCTGGTCCGGAAAAGACAAAATCCAGTTTTGTCAGAGAGTACCAGAACAGAGAAATGGTGGGGAGGGGGGGTGATTTGGGAATGGGGGAGGAAGAGGACTTATGGGACCTATGGTGATGGGGGAACTGGAAAGGGGAAAGCCTTTGGAATGTAAACAAAGAATATAGAAAATAATAAAAAAATAATAATCTTCCTAGAAGATGAAATCACAATTCATGTGTGCTTGCCTTTTATGTCCCTATTTCACTCACATGGAAACATTGGCTAGAGGCCCCAATGACCATTTATTATTATCACAAGGATTATACTCTGGCCAAATATCTTGCTCATCCAATCTTCTATAAATGAGTGTCTGCAATATATAATGTCTATTTGTATATTTCCACCAAAACCACAATAGCCCTGAAGAAATTCAGGAGATATTTAGGCCCACAGTCTGTTGCATCAGGACTAGCATGGTTTTTGTCTGGTTGTTGAGCAAACTGGATATCCCAGAATGAAGCCTTGGTCATTTCATGCAATTATCTCCCTTGCAGCAATGATTCAGTAATCATTGCAGTGTAGTCGTGTTTATATCGTGTTGGCATATTTTCGTTTCTGGAATGCTAAGGAGCCGTCCAGATTGCTGTTGTTCCAGGGAGGTATCCGAAGGCTGATGACATCCTTCACATTCTGAGCTGTAGTGGTTCTACTCACCTCCATCCGTAGGCACAGTGATCCTTGAGCAGATCAGTACTGTTTAATCTGAATGCCTTTGGAACCAAGCTTGAGCAATTCATGGAACAGAGGTCCTTTTCGTGATGAAAATGGAGCTACACTTTCCTGTTCTTCTCAGAAGATGGAATTATGATTGGTGTGTGTTTGCTTTTTACATTAGTGTTTGATTCCATAATAAAAACCACATGGGACGATTTTAGTTTATTGGTTCTTCATTTGCCAACATGGCTCTTGTACAACTAATAAAATAAATAAAAACATTTTCCTTGTGCGTTTTTCTTATAAAATACACTTGTTATATAAAGACTTTGCACATACTGCTCAAAATCTGATCTGGCATCAGCAACATTATCTTGCTTTTATTTTCATATAAAACAAAGGGGTTTCTTAACAGTACTATTTGCTCGTACTGTGCTATACCTATGTATTAAACATTGTAGGTATTTATGTAAAGAGCAATGATTTAGTCTAGTGACTCTATAAACAGTTTAAAATTGAATTAAAATTGAAAATGCATTTCAGGAAAGAGACTGCTAGGGGTAAATATGTATGTTTTCCTGATATCCATGACAATGGAGTCATGATCTTCTCAGGGTCAGCCCTTGAAAAAATAATACTTATCTGGGGCATTTTCTAACCCACCATACTAGCATATGTAGTCCCATCAAATATGCTGTTGGTAGATCTTGGCCAAGGAATGGATTGAAAGTCACGCTGTGAGTAGACTGACATGGTATGAGATTAGTTATAATGTGGTAATATGCCTTTATAATTTGAAATACTAGAAACAAAAACAAAGAACACCCCCTTCAGTATATCTAAATGTTTGATATGGAAAGGTCATTAAGTCTGACCTGAAATAGGGATTGATTTTCTTCTTGGGCATCTTTGAAAGAGTCACTGATCAAAGGACAGCAGGGAACTGGACCGCTTTACTCTCCTAACTCCTCACTATTTTGTTATGTTTTGTTATGTTTCATTTTGTTTTGTTTTGTTTTGGATGTCGACTTTCCAAGAATCCTACAAAACCTACTAGAGGTCTGTGTCTTCGTTTTCTGTTTTCAGTTTGTGGAAGCTCTTATTGATGAAGAAATGGTTTGGGGAGACTTATACATGAAAGACAGAAGAAGGTGAACATTTGAGAAATGGCTTTTTGAATTTTCTTTCGGAGAAGGTACATAATCTAAGATTTCAATTAGACTGCTTAAGACTTGAATTTAATCAAAACCTGCAAAAATTAGTATAATTTTAGCCATTTTAAAGGAATAAATCCTGCCATTGTTGTTTTTTTCCTCTCTTTTTTTATTGGATATATTCTCTATTTACATTTCATTTCACTTTTTCTGGTTCCCTGCCCCCCAAAGGTCCCCCATGATGTTTTCCCTCCCTGTGTTCCCCAGTCCACCCTTTCCCACTTCCCTGTTCTTGTATTCCCTTACACTGATGCTTTGAGCCTTTCCAGAACCAGGGTCCACTCCTTCCTTCTTGTTGGACATCATTTGGTATGTGGATTGTGTCTTTGGTGTCCCAGAATCCTAGGCTAATATCCACTTATCAGTGAGTGCATACCATGTGTGTTCTTTTGAGACTGTGTTACCTCATTTAGTATGATGTTCTCCAGCTCTATCGATTTCTCTAAGAATTTCATGAATTCATTGTTTCTAATGGCTGAGTAGTACTCCATTGTGTATATATATATATATCACATTTTTTGTATCCATTCTTCCGTTGAGGGACTTCTGGGTTCTTTCCAGCTTCTGGCTATTATAAATAGGGCTGCTATGAACATAGTGGAGCATGTATCCTTATTGCATGCTGAGGAATCTTCTGGGTATATGCCCAGGAGTGGTATGAATGGGTCCTCTGGAAGGAATGTGTCCAGTTTTCTGAGGAACCGCTCAACTCTAAGTGGATCAAGGACCTCCACATTAAACCAGATACACTAAAATTAACAGAAAAGAAACTGGGGAAGACCCTTGAGGATATTGGCTCAGGGAGAAAGTTCCTGAACAGAACACCAATAGCTTATGCTCTAAGATCAAGAATAGACAAATGGGACCTTATAAAATTACAGTTTCTGCAAGACAAAAGACACTGTCAAAAAGACAAATCAGCAACCAACAAATCGGGAAAAGATCTTCACCAACCCTACATCTGACAGAGGGCTAATATCCAATGCATACAAAGAACTCAAGAAGTTACACCCCTGAAAGCCAAATAACCCTATCAAACAATGGGGTACAGAGCTAAACAAAGACTTTTCACCTGAAGAAATTCGGATGGCTGAGAAACACCTTAAAAAATGTTCATCAGCTGTAGAAGTTCTCTGGTGGAGTTTTTTTGGTCACTTAGGTAAACTATCATATCGTCTGCAAATAATGATAATTTCACTTCTTCCTTTCCAATTTGTATCCCTTTGACTTCCTTATGTTGTCTAATTGCTCTTGCTAGAACTTCAAGTACTATATTGAAAAGATATGGAGAGAGAGGGCAGCCTTGTCTAGTCCCTGATTTTAGTGGGAATGCTTCAAGTTTCTCTCCATTTATTTTGATGTTGGCTACTGGTTTGCTGTAGATTGCTTTTACTATGTTTAGGTATGGGCCTTGAATTCCTGCTCTTTCCAAGACTTTTAGCATGAAAGGATGCTGAATTTTGTCGAATGCTTTTTCAGCATCTAATGAGATGACCATGTGGTTTTTTTCTTTCAGTTTGTTTATGTAGTGGATTACATTGATGGATTTCCATATATTGAACCATCCCTGCATCCCTGGGATGAAGCCTACTTGATCATGGCGGATGATCATTTTGATGTGCTCTTGGATTCGGTTAGCAAGAATTTTATTTAGTATTTTTGCATCTATATTCATAAGAGAAATTGGCCTGAAGTTCTCTTTCTTTGTTGTATCTTTTTGTGGTTTAGGTATTAGCGTAATTGTGCCTTCATAGAATGAGTTGGGCAGTGTCCCTTCTGTCTCTAATTTGTGGAATAGTTTGAAGAGTATTGGTGTTAAGTCTTCTTTGAAGGTCTGGTAGAATTCTGCACTAAAACCATCTGGTCCCGTACTTTTTTTGGTTGGGAGGCTTTCTATAACCCCTTCTATTTCTTTAGGGGTTATGGGACTATTTAGCTGGTCTACTTGATGCTGATTTAATTTTGGTATTTGATATCTGTCTAGGAAATCGTCCATTTCCTCCAGATTCTCCAGTTGTTTTGAGTATAGACCTTTGTAGTAGGATCTGATGATCTTTTGAATTTCCTCAGTTTCTGTTGTTATGTCTCCCTTTTCATTTCTAATTTTGTTAATTTGTATACTGTCTCTGTGTCCTTTGGTTAGTCTGGCTAAGGGTTTATCTATCTTGTTGATTTTCCCAAAGAACCAGCTCCTGGTCTTGTTGATTCTTTGTATGGTTCTCTTTGTTTCTATTTGATTGATTTCAGCCCTGAGTTTGATGATTTCTTGTCTTCTACTCCTCCTGGGTGAATTAACTTGTTTTTCTTCCAGGGCTTTAAGGTGTGCCGTTAAGCTGCTAGTGTATGCTCTCTCCAGTTTCTACAAAGTGGCAGGTTATAAAATTAACTCAAGCAAGTCAGTGGCCTTCTTGTACTCAAAGGACAAGCAGGCTGAGAAAGAAATTAGGGAAATAACACCCTTCACAATAGCCACAAACAACATAAAGTATCTTGGCATAACTCTAACCAAACAAGCAAAAGATCTGTACAACAGGAACTTCAAGTCCTTGAAGAAAGAAATCGAAGAAGACCTCAGAAGATGGAAAAATATTTCTTGCTCCTGGATTGGCAGGATCAATATAGTAAAAATGGCCATCTTGCCAAAAGCAATATACAGATTCAATGCAATCCCCATCAAAATCCCAACTCAATTCTTCATAGATCTAGAAAGAGCAATTCTCAAATTCATCTGGAGCAACAAAAAACCCAGGATAGCTAAAACTATTCTCAACAATAAAAGGACTTCTGGGGGAATCAATATCCCTGACTTCAAGCAGTACTACAGAGCAATTGTGTTAAAAACTGCATGGTATTGGTATAGCAACAGGCAAACAGATCAATGGAACAGGATTGAAGACCCTGAAATTAACCCACAGACTTATGGTCACTTGATCTTTGATAAAGGAGCCACAACCATCCGATGGAATAAAGATAGCCTTTTCAACAAATGGTGCTGGTTCAACTGGAGGTCAACATGCAGAAGAATGCGAATTGACCCACTCTTATCTCTTTGCTCTAAGATCAACTCCAAGTGGATCAAGGACCTCCACATAAAACCAGACACACTGAAACTATTAGAAAAGAAACTTGGGAAGACCCTGGAGGACTTGGGCACAGGGGAAAAGTTCCTGAACAGAACACCAATAGCGTACGCACTAAGATCAAGAATCGACAAATGGGACCTCATAAAATTACAAAGTTTCTGCAAAGCAAAGGACACTGTCCGAAGGACAAAACGGCAACCAACAAAGTGGGAAAAGATCTTTACCAACCCCACATCCGACAGAGGGCTAATATCCAATATATACAAAGAACTCAAGAAGTTAGACCGCAAAGAAACAAATAACCCTATCAAAAAATGGGGCACAGAGCTAAACAAAGAATTTTCACCAGAAGAAATTCGGATGGCCGAGAAACACCTTAAGAGATGTTCAACATCATTAGTCATCAGGGAAATGCAAATCAAAACAACCCTGAGATTCCACCTCACACCAGTCAGAATGGCTAAGATTAAAAACTCAAGAGACAACAAGTGCTGGCGAGGATGTGGAGAAAGAGGAACACTCTTCCACTGCTGATGGGACTGCCAGTGTTGTTTTATTAAGCCTTGGCTTAAAAAATATTTATCTACTTAAAATCTTTACTTTCTATCCTTCAACCTTGAGAAATACAAAAAGAGAAAGTGGAAACATACTCCTACAGGGACTGTGCAAAAATGGAGGAGGAATGGCTTCTGCTTCACAGACATCCCAAGTGTTTATATTTGTTAAACAAGCCAGAAGTAATTTTTTATCATTATTTTCAGCACTGTAAATGGTAAGGACACGAAATAAACAAAAAAGTGAATGATGCAGAGGAAAGACAGTTTGTCCAGGGGAAAGTTGTTTTAACTTAATTGCATTGAATGCAAACATACTCTTTCACATTTATTAGTTTATATGAATAGAAAGAGAGAAAATGGCTTTGTTTGGCTGCAATACTTTCGAGATGATTCTTTGAGACGAATTTCAAAATTAAATAGAAAGCACTATGCTGCTCAAAGTCATATTCCCAAATTAATAAAGGTTCCACGTCAATCTTTGTCTCGCTCCAAAGCAGGCTGACAGAGAGACTGGGTATGTTGCTGCCCAAGAGAGATTGATGTGACACGCTTTATCTCAGACTGTCTCCCCTGTACAGCTCGCCAACAATAGCAGCTTATTACAGTGGTGCTTCACTTGCTTTGTCAGGGTTAAGGTCATGGTTAGGGCACAGTGAGGAAATGTGGAGTCTCAGCCTGTCCGCACCACACCTGGGCTGTGAGAAACGGGGAGCTTCAATTTCCAGCTTCTGGATAACACATAGTCAAATCTGTACTTTTCTATCCTCACCCCATCACACAATGGATTCAAGAAGAGGGCCAGCAAGCCTGAGAATAGGCATTCCTAAGGTACAGTAAAACTTCCAGAAAAAAATAGTTTCAGTAAAGGCAGATTTTTCAACTCTTACATTTAATTAGTCAAGGAATGCAGATGAATATCAGGTGATATGTAGAAACTTTCAGTTATTGTCTCAGTAATACATATGGGAGCAAAAAATTTAAGCCAGTTATAAATATGTAAGTTACTGTGTACTTTATTTCCAAACATAAACAGCCTCTTATCATCTATACCTTTTTAATATTTATTCACTGCCAAATCATGAACTATTGGGTAAAATAATAAAATAGACATAAAAAGAGAAGCAAGCATAGGTGTGCAATTTATTAGCGAGTTGTAGAGCTAGCTAATCCTATGGTAGCGAATAAGAGCTCAGATATCCCACAAGTATTCTATGAGTTGCTTATGTACTATCCATACAGTAGCTTGTCAATCTTCATACACAATACAGCTGAGCAACTCTCATTATCATTGCCATTTTAGAATGGCATAAACATAAGTCCTATATTTGTTCTATGCTGAACAATACATAGCCAAATCCTTCCACCATGGATAAACTCCAGCATTTGTACAACCCAGGAAACCTAGTGATGCTCATGACAGCTTGGGATTTGTAATGATTTAGGAAATTGAGCTCAGGTTTCTCAGAATGCTAATCCTAAAGTATTTACACTAAAAGAAATAATAAGATCCAATAGTCTTTATAGACATTCTTCACAAATCAACGTTCAGCCATACATAGGATGGTTTTAGGAACAGTGGAAGGTTTGTTCAAACTCAAGAATATTCTCTGCAGAGTCAGAAGCTTAAGCTTTCAAATCCGACAAAACAGGAATGAAATGGCAATGCTGTTTTCTTTATTCTGATCTTGACTGAGGGTTACTAACTCAATGAACTACTTCGAGGGTGAGGAACAGACATCAACACTTTGAACATGACACATGTTCATCACATTTTGCTTCCATTATTTGTCTCTTCTTTTCCACTTTATGATTTAGGGAGATATTTCCACATCATAACTTATAAAATTTCCCACTCAACTCTTCATAGAGTTATAAAGACCAATTCTCGAATGTATCTGGAATAACAAAAAACCCAGGATAGTGAAAACTATTCTCAACAACAAAAGAATCTCTGGCAGAATCACCATTTCTGACCTCAAGCTATACTACAGAACAATAGTGATAAAAACTGAAAGGTATTGGTACAATGAAAGGTAGGTAGATCAATGGAATAGAATTGAAGGCCCAGAAATGAACCCACACACTTTTGGACACAAAGGACCTAAAAGCATTCAGTGGAAAAAGACAGCATTGTCAACAAATGGTGATGGATCAACTGGCAGTCAACATGTAGAAGGATGCAAATTGATCCATTCTCATCTCCCTGTACAAAGCTCAAGTCCAAGTGGATCAAGAACCTCCACATAAAACCAGAGCCACTAAATCTAATAGAAGAGGAAGTGGGGAAGAACCTGGAGCACATGGGCACAGGGGAAAAATTTCCTGACTAGAACACCAATAGCTCATTTTCTAAGATCAAGAATTGACAAATGGGACCTCATAAAGTTGCAAAGCTTCTGTAAGGCAAAGGACACTGTGAATAGAACAAAATGGCAACCAACAGACTGGGAAAAGATCTTTCCCAATCCTACATCTGATAGAGAGCTAATATCCAATATTTACAAAGAATGCAAGAAGTTAGACTCCAGAGAAATAACCCTATTTAAAAAATGGGATACAGAGCTAAGCAAAGAATTCTGAACTATGTAATACCGAATGGCTGAGAAGCATCTAAAGAAATGTTCAACATCCTTAGTCATCAGGGAAATGAAAATCAAAACAACTTGAGATTCCACCTCACACCAGTAAGAATGGCTAAGATGAAAAACTCAGGTGACAGCAGATGCTGGAGAGGATGTGGAGAAAAGGGAATACTCTCCCTTGCTGGTGGGATTGCAAGCTGGTAAAATTACTCTAAAAATCAGTTTGGTGAAAATTAGACATAGTACTACCTGAGGACCCATCTACACCACTCCTAGACATATACCCAGAAGATGCTCCTACATGTAATAAGAACCCATATTCCACTATGTTCATCCTGAGTGAGGTAACCCAATCACGAAAGAACACACATGGTATGCACTCACTGATAAGTGGATATTAGCCCAAAAGCTCAGAATACTCTACAATTCACAGACCACATGAAGCTCAAGAAGAAGGAAGACCAAAATGTGGATATTTTGGTCTTTCTTAGAAGGGGGTTCAATATACCCATGGCTCACAGCCAACCAGTGGACTGAGCATAGGGTCCTCAATGGATGAGCTAGTGAAAGGACCGAAGAGCTGAAGAGGTTTGTAGCCCCATAGGAGAAACAATAATATGTACCAACAAGTATCCCCAAAGCTCCCAGAGACTTACCCACCAACCAAAGAGTACACATGGAGGGACCCATGGCTCCAGCTATACATGTAGCAGAGGATGTCCTTTTCAGACCTCAGTGACAGCAGAGGCCATTGGTCCCAGTATAGGAGAATGCCAGGTCAGGAAACTTAGGGGGGGGTTGGTGAGCAGGGGCAGGGGGATGAAGAAAGGTGATAATTTTGAAATGTAAATAAAGCAAATATCTAATAAAAATTAAAAAAAAACATAAATCATCTGAATGTAGTAGAAGTTGTCCTTGAAGAAATTAAAATCTAATGTTATATTTTTTTGTTTTTAGGAAGACACCTATAGTTATCTGTTGAAGAAAAAGAATTGCAAGAACCTAAACAAATATTAGACTTGTATAATGTGGCATCACATTTTTGTACAGAACGAGGAAAGCAAAGTTGCAATACTGATCAATGGAGTTGGTTCTTGCTTGGTCTTTTCCTGTTTCACACCAGGTCCCTATAAAGTTCTTAATAGTTAAAGAAAGTCAGGGCATCTCAGAAATTGACTTTCCTTTATAACCTGCTGCTTCACCTAGATCAGGTTACTGGGAAGAAATCCAAGTTGGACCTTCTGACCTACCCCAAAACAGCATGAAGTATGCCCTGACACTAAGTCCTGATCCCTATGTCCCCCAGCTTGCCACTAAGTATGATTTAGAGGACCCTTTAGAAACTCAGGTAGAGGATTTAGTGCATCACATGTAGCCTACAGCTGCTGGCTAGAGTCTATGGTAAGGTAAGTAAGTCATTTATTAAATGGCTCAGCCATTAGCTACCCCAGATCTTTAATACATTCTTGTGAGTGAGGGGGAGGGGAGTCCTTTGGGCAGTGAGAAGGTCAGTCTTTCTCAACAGTGAGTGTTTCTGACAAGATTAATGAGGCACAGGGCAGAGTGATTCTTTTCCCTCTTTGTGTCTGTTCCACTGGCTTCCTTTCTCTCAGCAGTACCTGCTGTCATTGTCAAGGATGAGATGGGAAAATAACATTCCTTCACTTCAACACTCTTCACACCTTCTCCAGATTCTCTTCCTTCTCCCAGCCAGTTAGCCTTCCCAGTCATTTCGTCCTTGAGGCTTGGCAAGTACATTATTTCTCTTGCCGGAAGCAACGACTCCCAGGTATTTCAATGACAAGAAATAAAAGTATTATGGCCAAGATTAGAAACTGTTTTGGTAATATCTTTTATACGAAGAAAAGATTTATCGAGGAAATCATTTCATAATCATATATATAATAATGAACCCCGTGTTTTCCTCAAGAGCAACTGTGATCTCTGTCTCGTCCATTTTGTCTGTTAGCAGAATATAATTTGCTTCCTGTGCCTGTCACTGGATAAAATGTGCATGTGCCCCCTTTTTTCCCCTTCACTCCTGCTTCAAAAATGAGAGACAGACACTGCCCTGCCTTTGTGAGTGTACTTCCCTTCAAAAAGATTTATATCATGCAGTCTAATAACAAGTGTACTTGCCTTTAACAAAGCCTCTAACTCGGCTTCTGTTTGTTCTTCCGCCAGCTCAATTTCCCCTCGGTATGTTCCAATAAGTCACCATGCTTTTCATCCGCTGAATCCTCCTAAGTGTGTCCTTGGCTTTGACAAAACACATTGTTCACATTTTATAAAAGCTAATGTAAGAAAATTTCCCACTTGTGATTTTAGAATCTGCCAGCATGTTTTTTTTTCAATGATGGTCCCAAGCTCTAGCTATTTTTAGGTCTAGAGTAATGAGCAAGGATTGAAACATAAAAACAAGACATGGCAATATGCATAACTATCCATAGGCCCTTTGAGGGTTGGACAGAGATTTGAGGGTCTGGAAAATTAGCACAAAACAGAAATAAAATAATGGGGTTTTCCAAGCTAATGCAGACATTATATGCTTACTTTTATAATCATAATTTTATAGTTTTGAGTTTATATTCAGTTGTTTTAGCATTTTGATTTTACTGTAAGGATTAATATAAGAACATTTTATAAATAGAACCATTAAGTCGAAGAAATAAGTCTAAACTATATTGATTGTTCAAAGTTTTTCTACTTTTAGAGAAAATGTTTTTACTGGGCACATATATACCTTTATAAAGCATTGTGCACAGAATTATTCAGGGCTATTTAGTGGTATTTCTGGCTAAAACTACAAATAACATCACATAATGCTCAACAAGAAGACTGTATAGAATATTTCAGAACTCATGATTTGAACAAAAAAACCCTGATACTAGTAATTGAAAGTATAATTTTCTCATTTTCATTTCCCAGTAGGAACAAGGTAGTAAACATTGGAGGGACCTCACAGTTATACTATTGTTTGGCTTGATTTTTAAGAAAGCAACACTGAAATAAAATCGTATGCTAATTCACTTACCTTCCCAGATCCTTTCCTCATTGGTAGCTTTCTTCATGTTACTATCGTGCACAATGTCAATGAGTGTTTTTATAAAGCTATTGTAAATATTGAGTAAATCACACATCAAAAACTTGGAACAATTGACAATAGTTCCATAGTTAAACAATTATATTAAATTATATTATAGTTGCTATAATCATCTTTAAACACTCTGTCAACTGTCTAAAGTAGTATTTAGCCTAAAGAAATACAAGAAAATAATGAAAGTTACTAATTACATGTAAGTATTAAGGAATATACAATGCTTTCTCAGGGAGAAAAATTAGGTGAGTTAAGGGGTACAGGAATGAAATTTAACTCAGAAATTTTGGGATACTAGGATCACAAAGAGCCAACCTAATAATTGGAATATGAGAGTATATCATTTAGTAATATTATGAGAAAACCAAATTCCTCAGTTCCTATTTCACAGTCTTCTCTGTGAAGTAGAATTATTCTTAAATTTGAAAAGACAGAAATACATTTTAAAGGGTAGGCAGAAATTCAAGTCAAGCTAGAAGTCTGGGGAAAAACATGTAAGGTCTCGGTGCTAATGAAATCTCTAGCTCCATGCAAGTGTCACATAAAATGTTCATTGTATGTGTTCCATGCTCTTAACTGTTTTTCAACTAGCTCTATCTTCCACAGGTGTTTTCATTAATTTAAAATACCTTTCCTTAATTCTTCTATCATTTATTACTTAGACATTGACTTCCCAGCTTCTCTGGCCCACCTAAGCGCTCCTTGGTTACTCTCTATTCTGTCTGCTCAGCATTTGGTACAATGTAGTGCAATGTGATCTTTACATCTGCCTTTCAGTTTCCTACTTCCAGCTGTGCTGTGAAGACCACAGCATCTTGGTCACCTTTATATTCTAAGAACCTACATTAGAGTGTGGCTCATGGTGTGGATTCAATGAATGTTAATTGACTTCCTTTAAGGGAGTGAAATACTTGTAGAAACATAAGATTCTTGAGAAGAATTTATGGAATTGATCAGAGCAATAACTTTGTTTACTACTTGACAAGTTTTCAGGGATGGAGCAGTAACTTCTGTAGATGCAGCTATAATTCATGAGTTAAATTACATCTACTTACATATTTATTTATTTGTGTAGGAGAGAGATGAGAGACAGAGACAGAGACAGAGAGACAGAGAGAGACAGAGATGAGAGAGAAAGAGAGACATTTGCTGTGAGCAACTGTGAGAACTGACTGTTCCGGTTTGCTATCAGATTCCCAGGAAACAACCCAGGTCACCATGCTTGATGGAAAATGCCATGTCAGAGCCATCTCTTGTGCTCCACTAATTAAACTTAAAAGGCAATTACTGTTGGCCCATGTAGATAGAACTTAAGTTGAAATTGAATAATCTACTTGAAAAATGATGTAGTTAGTTTTCGCAGTTTAGGTTGTGTTTAAAATCTGTAAAATAAAACTATAACTCTGAGATTTTATGATTATTCATGTCTCGGTTTAGAGGTTGAGATATTACAATGAATACCATTTCTAATGTCAGCTGCTACTTTCCCCAGGCAATTTCTTCCTTACATTTGTGAAATTTGTCCACCACTGCTAGTCCTGCTTCTATTAATATTTCTTTCTTAATAAGTCCATCATATCACAGGTCTCCATGAAAACTCAGAAAGTTGGCTCTTCTGAAATCTGATCATGAAGCTTCCCTTGTTTTATTTTGAGCCTTACTTAAGGGAAAGAGAGTATGTTAACAGACGATTAGTATAAAACTAAATAATCAAAAGGGGGCTCAGTTCTGAGGAAAACAATAATAATAATTAAAGTTGGCTTCTTTGGTGCCTGGAATTCCAGCCGAGACAGATGCAAAGCTTTGGTTTATCATCACAAAGAGCCACAAAGGCCCCCGGAGTCTTTTCTAGAATTCCAGAGAAAATCTACTAAGGCAGAAATGTCTTTAAGATTTCTTCTTTTTCTTCGTCGTCTTCTTCTTCTTTTTTTTTATTAAAAACAAATCAAGACAAACACAAACACATTCCAATACAGAAGCACATCTGAAAAGCCACAAATCCACAAGGTTCCAAGCCTCTGGCAAGTTCGACCTGCTTTTGTAAGCTGCCAGACATAATTGCAGACAGGATAGGTCTGTCCCCTGCAATAATTAAGACATTGATGCTATGACAAAAGCCACATTCTCGTCTACATTGCTGCCTACCTTTATATTTTCAGAGCTCAATTATTTTCTCCCTCTATGTCTCTATATATTTCTGATCTTTTGCTTTTTTCTTTATGCTTTTCTCTGATTTTAAGTGAGCATTTGAATTCTCTCCTCAGCTTCGAACAAATAAAACATGTCCCTGTTTATGTGTATGGTGGTGAGATAATTTCATGATCTTCCTACAGCTTACAAACAGATCACGGGTGTCTAACTTCATGGTTCCATGACTAATGGGCATCTGGAGTTGTCAGCTCTGCCTCTGTGATGTTGAGCCTTGACTTGAACTAAAGCTACAACATGAATATTTATTTAACTTCTCTGCCACTTGCGGGACAGAAAGGCAAAATAGAAGAGTGATCTGTTACAGAAGGGAAAGTTTTCCTTCTGTTGTTTGTAGTGTCTTATCATATGATCTAACACTATACCAGTGTGATTCAGCTACTAATTAATATTCATGTAATAATATTCACAATTTTGTTTACAAAAGATTGAGTTATTTGTGCTATTAGATTTTGCTGTTCACTAAAGTCTATAAGTTATAAGGGTAAAGTTCAGCCCATATATATCAATGAAGCCATAAATTGTAGTTATGTACAGTTTCTACTTATGACATTATTTAAAAGAAGTGATACAAATATGCATTCATTGAAGACAATATTATTCCAACCTACCAACTCTGTATTTTTCTATCTTAGAAGGGAATATGGTAGAACTAATTCAGGGTAGACAAACCTGACTTGCAGCTGGGATTTACTGCTTTTACACTAATCTATACTCCTGTAATATGTTAATATCTTTAATTTATCCAGAATATGATCTTTGTCTTTATATAAAGACAGCATGATATAAAATGGTCAAATAATTTATCCAAGAAAAATTGGAAAAAATTAACCAGAATCTAGATCTCTAGGTATATATACCTAGAGATCTAGGATATATATATATCCTAAATAATGATAGCTATATCATTAGATATAGCTATATCATATAGATATAAATATATAGCCTTGTGGTAGAGTACTTGCCTAGAAAATGTGAGATTCTAGGTTTGATTCTTGAAACAGAAAAATAACCTTTTTAAGTGATGGTTGAAATGATCTACTTTAAGTTACACAAAAACTTCTAGTATTAACTGCTGAGCTTCATTTGATAAGTTGACAAGGCAATTGTATAGTTTAGGTCCACTGGCACATAGTAATGTACCAGTATATAGCATGGGATTTCAAAGATGTGAATCAAAAGGGGTTTCCCCTGAGCAAGTGTCAATCAAGTGTCAAGTTTTGAACTTGACTCCATGGCTCATTTGGTTCATAGGAGACTGGCTATAATAATCTACAATAAAGGATAATATTTGAACTCAAATGACCTCAAGAACCAAGAAAAATGCTGTACTGAACTCTTAGAAAGAAACACAGAGAGAAAGGTCATTTTTCCCTTTGGTCGTCACTACAGGAATACTACAGGAAGGTAACAGATGATATATGATTTGTCTAGAGGTCCAACTAAGGTCCATACTACAGGAAGGTAACAGATGATATATGATTTGCCTAGAGGACCAAATGGAGGACCCTGCTCCATTAGTGGGGGGAACCAGGACTTTCCTCAGGCTTGAGATGGCAGCTTCAAAGTTGATAGAGCAATTGTTGTAATCACTGGGGTCTCCTGAAAATGTTTGAGGAGTAGGAGTTCCTTTGGATGCAACAGTTCTCCTCAAGCAGGTGAGGAAAGTGTAGAACCGAATCCATTTGAACTATCTCAGAACACACACTGGCAGTTATTGTTTAGAAAGTGAAATTCGCATAAAGATAAAGCAAAAGAAATTAAATAAACTTAGAATCAATGAATATACTACACACATGATCTGAAAGACAAAAATGGCCCTAGAAATGTTCTTTCTTTTTTGTACACTCTGTTGTAGAACACGTCATCACAGGCTACATGAGTCTACAGTGAAGAGTTCAGAACAATGAAGGCAATGACAATCATATTCCATCATCTGGTCTTTCTTTTTAAAATTCAGAAATACATCATTGCCAATATTAGGGGCCAATCAGACAGAGAACACAGTACATGTTAATTTTAAATACATAAGTTTGACGTGGGTATCAAAATGCCCATTTATCCATTCCTCAAAAGAAAATATACTCCCAACTTTGATTATCTGGACTAGGTCTAGAGTTTCTCTACCTCTGTTGAACATATAGCATCAACTGAGGGCTTGAATTTTCTACTATCTAATACTATCACATAGTGTCTCATGATACAATAGTAATATTGAAAGAATGACTTCTAGAGCCAACTGCTGTGTGAACCTTAGCTTTCCTAATTCTTCCATGCATGACTCTGGAGAATTCCATATTGTTTTCCTTTAGTTTCATGGTTTTTTGTTGTTGTTGTTGTTTGTTTTGTGCAGACCAAAACAGTTAATACAAAATAATGAACCAAAAATTCTGGCTGTACATTTTCAAAAAATATTAGAGGGACAAAGCTGATAGACCACAATGTGACTGATATATTTCTGGGTATTTGTGTCTTGGGAGAAAATACAAGGTTGTGTCAACACAGACAGCAGAGAGCTAAGAATGCAGACAGATGGCCTACTTGGTTACACACACACTCACGAAATAGAGCATGCCAAAAGGAACCATGCATTGTTAAAAAAAAAACCACACTTAACTATAGATTACAGAATATAGTTTCTCATTTTATAACTATAAAATTCAAAAAGTTATACAAAAACTGAAAATTCACTTCCTCTTTGAAAGTGCCAACATTTTTTATTGTACACTGAAGACCCATGTTGGATGATTACAAAGGAAAAATACCATTAAAGAACCACTAAATATGGCCTCTTCATTCTCCCTATTATGACAAAGCTATTTTACTTTTAACTTTTTTGCTCTCTAAACATTTTGTTCAGATCCTTTAAAGAGGTTATAGTCTCTTGCCCTTTGTATCAAATAGCAAATGATTTGCCCCATGACATGAAAAAGAACAGATCCTTTGAGTAAACTATACAAGTTTTGACTTTGGGTTATGAGCCTTATCAGTTAAAAAACTGAAATATGTCTCCAATTAGATTGTATTATCTTCAAAATATAATTTTCCTCCACACAAACTTTCTGAAGCTATTAACTAAGACAAAAACTTTATAACCATTTTTTTGCCTCATTATGTATTTAAAATTATATGAAATCTCATATTCTCTCAGCCATTAAAGTTTAAGGTCAAAGTTCTTATCACTGTTTTCTGGAAAGACTCGAGGCTGAGTAACTATTTTCATTCATTCATTCACCCTCCTACCCAAATTCCCACCCACTCACCTACCCAATTACCCATCCATTCACTCACCCACCCACCCACCCACTTACCCACCCACTCACTCATCCCCCCAACACACAGTTAATTGTTCATTGTCCAGGGTCTTTAACTGTATTCATCAATACAATACATGGTGAACAAGGCTTACCTAAGTTAATGCAGCTCTTAAGTGACAGTCGTATCTCTTTATTTTCAGAGCCTATTTCTAGTCAACTCACTAAGCTAAAAGGATTATCTTTATTCAAATGTAAAATAACACAGTGAATTAAGGAAGCAAAAAAGTCTTGCTTCTAAAAGAATATTCTCACAAAACCACATGTAAACGATTTGCCATAGCCCATACATTCATTTTACTTTCCCCTGGCCAACACCACAATCCTTCAGATTAGAAAATTTGGCTGCACTACAGAATACACACTGGACATTCAGCAACACTCAAGGCTCCATTAAGGTCATTATTCATGTACATTTCTTTTCCTCCCACAAGGACAGGCGTATCAATTTTTCTATATGTTTTGAAGAGCTTTGCCACATGATTTTAATCATTTCTCCCAGGTGGCTGTTAGAACTTGCATGGTGGCCTTATACATTATCTGACCAAGGACAAGTTCCAGGGTGGTTTGATGAATGAGCAGGAGACCAGAATCAGAGAACTGAAAGTCTCCTCCCTAAGGAGCAATAGTTCCACCATAGATCGCAGAGGGATCTTGGGAATCCTAATATAGAAAAACAACATAACTTAGGATTTTGAGTTGGACCACAACCTGAGGTCATCTAATATTTTAAAACTATTTTACAAATGTTCTGGTTAAGGTAAAAGCTGGTCATCATTTTCTAGCTATTTTGCCTTTCAATTTTTAAATCTAATATGTTAATGGAAATCTAATTCTTTAGACTAATTTGGTTATAGTTAATTCATCAGAGTCTATTCATAGTCATTGTTCCCAACTGGCTTTAAAATAATTTTATAAAACCTAGAATGAACACGTACACACACACACACACACACACACACACACACACTCACTCACTCCAGGAAAGCACATAACATTGGAAAATTCAGGTTAAGATCAGATCTTGAAAACCACAGGATTCGTGAATTCTAAACTTATGTGATGCTTTTCTTCCATCCAAGAAAATTTCCCACATGTCATTGAATGGTGTAACCACACCAACCACAAGTTTAACCAGCTTCACTTGTACTTTTTAATTGACTTCAACCCCAAACATTTTCACAATGTAGATAAAATTGAACTTCTCTAAAATGTTGTAATCGAATAGCATTCTTCATTTGACCACTATCATGGGAGCCAATGTCATTCATCTCTCCATAGACTCAAGACATTGTTTTCTTTTCCTTGTCTTCTGAACAATAGAATTATGAAGTAAGCTATGCACTGGGGATATTTAGTCTTATGATTTCAAATCTGTCTTTAACCTTATATGTGTGTGATGTATGTGTGTGTGTGTGTGTGTGTGTCCTGAAGACTTTTGATCATCAAATAAATATTCAGCTCCTAATTTAAGTACTTATCAATGAAACAGAAAATACAACAAGTACATACATTGTACACATATCTACATTGTGTGGTTTTCTCTCTGGCAATTAAACAAAATAGGGTAGCTCAGAATTAATACTTTGCTGACTTCATAATGTTTTATATCCCTCTAAGTTCATATAAGACATTGTTACTCCATCAGGAAGTCTTTGTAGAACCTGTTTGTTATCTCAAGGCTGTGCACCAGAAAGCTGCCACAAAAATACAGGAGTTGGCACTGTATATACAGCTTCCCTTCTATTCTTGCACTGTATGCAATTATGCTGTGTGTTCTTCAGTTCCCTTTGTGTTGCATGGATCGATGATAGTGATTCATAGGAGATTATTTACATTCTCAGGCAGTTCACTTTGTGTCTCTGTGGTCTTTCTTTCTGCTGCCTATGCTTATGACTAGAGTCGTATCCTTTGAAATCAAGAAATTAAATATTCTAAAATGAAAGTTTTAACCTGTCATATTTCTCCAAATGGTAAAGTTAAAGATGAGTTTAATGTATTGGGAAGTTTAAGACATTAGGAGGAAGGAAACAAGTACCACTTGGTACTTGATCCTAGATGAAATATTTATTCATTTATTGCCCACTTAGAATCAGCACTATTTCTCTCACACCCTTCAAAGGCGGTAATTTATTTATATTACACATTATAGCAACTTCTTTTCAACTTAGGATGTATTAAGGATCAGAACTATGACTGTAATTTTAATCCTTGGTCATTTTGGGAGAGGGATTATTGTTCTGCACTGTTTTAGAGCCAGTAAATTAAATCAAACAGC
The DNA here is from genome assembly GCA_964023405.1 of Apodemus agrarius. Classification (NCBI taxonomy): domain Eukaryota; kingdom Metazoa; phylum Chordata; class Mammalia; order Rodentia; family Muridae; genus Apodemus; species Apodemus agrarius. The sequence goes on along the minus strand of OZ030027.1, from coordinate 3,860,878 downwards.
TCATTTGTTTTCATTATACTCCAGGCATGTTTTCTAGAAATTACCCAAGACGACAGTCTGACTTTACAGCATCATGTTCCTCCTTTCCCTTCTTCATCCCATTTAACTCTCATTTCTCGCATATGTATTTCTTTCTCTTCTTTTGACCTAATCTTGACAAAATTTTGGTAATACCAAGACCTCTCTATTTCTCCCCTCTTTCTTATTTATTTATTTATTTATTTATTTACTTCCTTACTTATATTTCCTCTAATTTCTAAAGTATCTATCATGTTTATTCTTTGAGTTAATATATCTTCTGAGCAAGTTAGAAGTATACAGGGTTACTATACATGCTCCAGTCTGAGAAAACAAGCAACAAAAATTATGCATGGAAAATTCCAATGAATTAATTAGGAAATAACAATCTTGTTAAAGACAATATCATATTGAAATGGTAATCTACAATTAGTAGTAATATCGTACTTTATAATATATGAAATACAATCGAAAACAGGATATATATTTTCCACAGAAGAAATAAGAAAGAAATTTGTTAAATAAAATGAAGATAAATAAAATGTAGAATTTTCAAAACTTTAAGAAGAAAATATAGATTTAAAGATCACACTTCATGAGTTAGCACTGAAAATACAAACATTAACATCCTGTAGTTCTCAAGATGGAAATCAGTGAGGATGCAGGAAAATGAAAGGGCATGAAATGCTGTAATTGGCTTTTCTTCTTCCTTCTATAATTTGCGTTATGTTGGCTCTTAGTTTCTTTCTCTGACACAAAGTCCATTACTTCCTAACATGCACATAAGCATTACTCATCTCTCATCACTTTTTGTAAGATGTTTGCTGTGTTTGCTTATTTGTTTTTGTTAATTTTATACCATAAGGCTCCAGGAAGTCCATGTTTGCTTTGAACTTGCTAAACAGCTAAGAGTGGTCTTGAACTCCTGCTCCTACAATAATCAGTTTTCAGGAGTGAATATTGGCTTTACTTTATATCCTCTAGAAAAGTTAAAAATTATTATTCTAGAAAGCTGCAACACACACTAACAAAAACGTTATTTTAAACCTCAAGGCAATAAAAACTTGTTTTTTATGGGTAAAAGAAAAGACAAAGCCAGGCAGTGGTGGTGCATGCCTGTAATCCCAGCACTCTGGGAGGCAGAGGCAGGTGGATTTCTGAGTTCAAGGCCAGCCTGGTCTACAGAGTGAGTTCCAGGACAGCCAGGGCTATACAGAGAAACCCTGTCTCAAAAAAAAAAAAAAAAAAGATGAAAACTTCATAAAGAAAGAAACACAAATAAACACGGATTTTGTTAAAAATTTAAAAATAATTTTTATTATATATTGTAATATATAACATAATATAAATGTAATATTTAAAATAATAAAATTCAAGTATACTACCTGGTACTTCTTATTTCTTACCTTTATTTAAAACACTACTCACATAAAACAAAACAAAACAAATGAACAAAGAAATAAATAAATAAAACAAAACATTAATCTAAGCCAAACCTAAAACCTAAGGACAGAAACCGAAGTCTAGCAAGCAAGGTTCTTCCAATTCGTCTGGTTTAAAGACTGTGCTTGTTACTGGACTCTTCGTTACTTTTCTAATCCATGGCTTTTCCTGGACCTTGCCCACTGGCATCACCTTTGAGCAGTTTATCTACATGGAAAGTGTACATCTTAGCACAAGCATTTGCTAGAGGGTCCAAAGTCTTGCATGCTCTGGGCAACAAGATTAATCACGTCATTAACTGTTATGATAAATTCAGAAACAGGAAATTTAGAGCCACGGGAAGTAGCTACAGAGATACATTCTAGAACTCAGAGTGAGTAAGCCATGGTCTGGCTAACTTGCCCTCTCTATGTAGGGGAATTTAAAGATAAAAGGAGTAGAGAAAATTGCTTTTGGCATTATAAATAATGACAAAAATCCCACAAAATAGATTTTACTGAGATTTTTCTCACTTTACCAAACACACAAGTTACTGTAAGAAACAACTTTATCACATGATCATCAGCATATTTTTAAATTAGTTGAATCCATTTTATCCCTAACAAAAAAAATATATATGTTCTCATTTTCACTGGTCCTCATCTTCTGCAAACCTTAAAAAAATCTAGAATTCTGTTATTCTAGAGAATACAAAATGATAAAAAAACAATTCAATTAATTTGCATTTTACTACCAATTATTATTTTAAAATTTATCAAAAAACTATTCTTATTTGTGCTTCTTTCTTCATGAAGTTTTTCTCTTTTCTTTTATACATAAAAACAATTCTTTATTAGTTTGAGGTTTAAAATGATGTTTTTGATAGTGTGCATTGCAACTTTCTAAAATAATAATATTCTTTTTAGTTTTCCTAGTAGATGTAAAGTAAAGCCAATTTACACACAAATCGAATGTGCTTGTGTGTGTGTGTTTTAAATATGTTACTTAAGAGAAGTTGTCATTCATGATGTTATGAGTTCACATATTTATGATTTCCTTACTATTTTAAAGTACAGCATCTTACCTCACCAAAATAGTACATTTGGCCCTGAGATGGTATTCCATCCCACATTTTCTACATATGGAAAATTATCTAATTGGACACACATATTTAATGATTTCTTTCTTTTCCCTTTCACTTTCCATGTTGATTCTGACATATGTATTAACAACTGTCATTCTCCATTCTGTCATATTAGCCATTTTTAATCATCTACTAAGTCATGATAGTAAATAATATTTGGTAGTTGAGTTTCCCCAGTATGACTTTTTTTTCCTTTATATTTCACCATTTCCAGGTAGTTGAATTTCTTCAGAGAGTTTTAAAACTAATCATGCTCTCAAAGAATCTAATTGGAATTTTTATTATAACTGCATTTATATGTATCAGTCTAAAGATAACTGATGTTTTATATATATAATTTAATATATAAAACTGATGTATTTATTATAACTACATTGACATCAGTTTGAAGAAAGCTAATATTTTTATTTATTTATTTATTCACTTTATACCCAGATCACAGCCCCTCCTTCCTCTCTTCCTTTTCCCACCCTTACAGATCACTTCTCTTGCCACTTCTCTCCTTGGGGAAGGGTACCACCCCACCCTGGGGTTTTATTATTCTGTTCATCTACTCCTGATAATTTTCATTTTCAATGGAAAATACATAATTAAACATTTCACTATACTAAACATGTTCTCTGAAGGTAGCTAGAGAGAATTTCAATGTATAATATGAATTCATATTTATGCTAATTCCTATCTGTTTAAAAATTTCTTTAAAATGTTTACTTATGTGTGTGACTATGTATATTTATATGTTATATATGTGTGCATGCATATATATATATGTATATATATGAAATCTGTGTGTGTGTATGTTTGTGTGCATTTGTGTCTATAAGAGGTGTGCAAAAACCAAGGTACATAGATTTGGCACACAGGTCAGCAAACCTGTGTGGTAAGCATTTTACAACTGATCCCTCTTAGAAGCCTTCAAACTATTCTTTCTAAAATTAGCCAGAAATATTCCCTTTTTAAAATTCAGGATCTAATAGTCAAAGACAGGAAAAAAGGCAAAAGGTCAATAAACATGGGCAAGCACTAAAATAAAATATTTGTAGGACTGAATGGAGCATTCTAGAACATGGAAGTCCTCAACCTTACTTTTCAAATTGATACAGTGTTTCCTTTGACAGCATGATACAGATAACTGTCTAGAAGATAACTTTAAAATACTGAGCCATGTTTCTTTTCCTGCTAAATTTATTGATGTAATACAGTTTTCCAAAATAAGTGAAAACACTGCTGAGCATTTGTCTGAGCATTGATGCCGCAGTGCTGATGACACCCTCTTGGGGCTGCTGCCAGCACTGTACATCACTTGGGAAACAGAAAAACTACAAATTGGAAGATGACCTCATGTGTCTTGAAACTGTGCTTTAAATAAATCATCAAATGAACAGTTCACTTGGGACAGTCAACAACTCTAAAACTACCTACTTTGGCAATGTCTTTCCCGTGTTCAGGAAAAACACAAAGAAATCCCTAATTTGAAAATGACTCGGTACATTTTTATTTTAGGTAGGAGGAAATGGAGATTCCTAATCAGGAATGGCATCTGTTTATTTAATATTCTACGTGAATGAGAACTGTAGAAATACATCTGGAGCTTCTAGTGAATGGATGATATTCACTCTACCTTGACTGAAGAAAAGCAGGAGTGAGACACAGTTCAGACATGAAAGATCCACTAAAAGCCATGGGTTTGTTACCCTTCAAAAAGCCTTGTAGACAGCTTTACAGAGCAGGGGATACTAAATAAATCTCTCTGCTCATCTTTCTGCATTAACATGCGTGCAGTTAAAACTATAATGTGGCTGGTTTTAACCAGTGGGAGGAGAATACCACTTCAAGTTTGTAGCAATGAAAATCCCACTAGTTATGGTAGTTACTGTCTCTTTCCATTTCCAAGCCACCAAGCGTGCTCCACGTTTCCACTGTTACGGATGCACAATGCTCCAGCCTCTGTTCTCCCAAGTCCTGAATGGAGGAGCAACGCAGACCAGAGGCTGCGATAGCAGAGTGCATGATAAGGCACTGAGATTTAGGAATGATCTACCACAATAGCAAAATCCACTTCTTTTCAGTTAACCTGTGGCAACCAAAGATCCGATATTATATTTTATTAAATATAAGGTCAATGATTTTATAATATATGGAGTGATAAAATGAAAATTTATCCTTATTTTGTGAAAAAGGTGTACTTCTGAAGATGTTAGCCTTTTTAGGAGAGAGGAGATTATTATTCTTGCTTATCAATACAAATTCAGTGTCCACATATTATGGATGTGTGCGCTAATTCAAATTTTTATTCTATATGACCATTTGTATATTGCAGAAGTCTGCATTTTACTATGTGCATGGCCACATGTGTGCAATTGTGTATGCATGCCAGAAGTTGATGTTAGGTCCTTTGCTGCTCCACACTTTACTTTTTGAAACAGTTTCACACTACACCTGCGCTTGCTTGTTTGGCAGGATTGTCAAGCAGAAGGTGTCCCAGAGTTAGGATTAAAGGCACATGCCATCACAGCCAGCTTTCTACACTGATACGTAGACATGACTTCAGGTTCATGTAATTGAATATCAACCTTTATTGGCTGGTCCATCTCCTTAGCCTCTGTAGTTATTTTTTTAATTATTTAATTTTTATGAGTATTAATGTTTGCACACTTGTAGGTCTGTGTACCATGTATATTCCTGGTGCCATAGAAGTCAGTGTAGGGAGCTGTATCCCTGGAACAGGCCCATGAGCTGCTGTGTGAGTGTTGAGAATCAAACCTTTACAAGAGAAACCAGTGCTTTTAACTACTGATTCATTTCTTTAGCCCTTGTAGGCTTTTTTGTTTTGTTTTTGTTTTTAGTTTTTATTTGGTTAATGACTATACCATTAATGGGTTGACACTTACTAATAACCACCCATTTGAATTATGAAATGGATTATTTGTCTTCACTATTATATTGATTTTTATTTTTGTGTCATTACTTTATCCAAGATTTCCCTTTATCTTGACTACGATTCTAATGAGAGGATATTTGCACACATTGACAAGCATTTATTGTTTTATACTACAAGTATGAAATGGATTTCTACAGTGCCTAAGAATCAGTCTGTCGGAGTTGCTACAGCAAAAGACTATAGCAAGTGTCCTGCTTGACACTTGACAAATGTAAGAATTCTAACAGGGTCAGTGAATACTGGGCTTATCTCCAGGCATAGGTGGTATGTTCTAAATGTGTCCTCACATGGTTTAAGGGACAAGACAGCTCTTGGACTTCTTTAATAAGGATGTTATTCCTCCTAATGCAATTACCTCCAAAATGTATATGCTAAACCCTAGTCACCACATAAGGGTACTAGGAACTGGTGCCTTTTAATTAGCTCATGAACATCAAGTTCTAATCAGAGGCTTGTCACCTCAGTGTCTTGACTGTTTTGTGAAGGACTGGGCAAGAAATACCCAAAAGGGGGTCATACAAGGGCATCAGAATTTTGGTTCTCCATTAGGCGAAAGACCCATGGTATCCTGGCTTTGCTCTGAGAGGTTTCACATAGTTGACTTGGGCAGATATTCCAATAGCTACTCCTTACATGAAACATGAACAACAACAGTGGAATTATTACATAACTCAGAAGGAAAAAAGTACTTTAATAAAAAAAGTATAGCAGTGTTTAGTTTTAATGATCCCTTTACATACACTACATAAGTCATTTTTTCTAGATAAAATGAACACTTTATTTTTTTATTGGATATATTCTATATTTACAATTCATTTCCCTTTGTCTGGTTCCCCACCCCAAAAGGTCCCACATGCTCTTTTCTCTCCCCCTGCTCCCTCATCCACCCCCTCCCACCTCACTGTTCTTGTACTCCCCCACAATGATGTTTTGGTCCATTCTAGCACCAGTGTCCACTCCTTTCTTCTTGTGAGACATCACTTGATATGTGATTTATCTTTGGTGTTCCAAGCTTCTAGGCTAATATCCACTTATCAGTGACTGTATACCATGGGTATTCTTTTGAGACTGGGTCACCTTACTTAGTATGACGTTCTCCAGCTCCATCCATTTCTCTAAGAATTTCATGAATTCGTTGTTTCTAATGGCTGAATAGTACTCCATTGTGTATATATACCACATTTTTTGTATCCATTCCTCTGTTGAGGGTCATCTGGGTTCTTTCCAGCTTCTGACTATTATAAATAAGGCTGCTATGAACATAGTGGAGCATGTATCCTTATTGCATGCTGGTGAATCTTCTGGGTATATGCCCAGGAGTGGTATGGCTGGGTCCTCTGGAAGTATCATGTCCAGTTTTCTGAGGAACCGCCATACTGATTTCCAGAGTGGTTGTACCAGCTTGCATTCCCACCAGCAGTGGAGGAGTGTTCCTCTTTCTCCACATCCTTGCCAACACCTGATGTCTTCTGAGTTTTTAATCTTAGCCATTCTGACTGGTGTGAGGTGAAATCTCAGGGTTGTTTTGATTTGCATTTCCCTAATTACTAATGATGTTGAACATTTTTTAAGGTGTTTCTCAGCCATCCGAATTTCTTCAGGTGAAAAGTCTCTGTTTAGCTCTGTACCCCATTTTTGGATAGGGTTATTTGGTTTTCTGGGGTCTAACCTCTTGAGTTCTTTGTATACATTGGAAATTAGCCCTCTGTCGGATGTGGGGTTGGTGAAGATTTTTTTCCCAATTTGTTGGTTGCCAATTTATCCTTTTGACAGTGTCTTTTGCCTTACAGAAACTTTGTAATTTTATGAGGTCCCATTTGTCTATTCTTGCTCTTAGAGCATAAACAATTGGTGTTCTGTTCAGGAATGGAAGAAGTCAAACTACCACTATTCGCAGATGATATGATAGTATACTTAAGTGACCCAAAAACCTCCACCAGAGAACTCCTGCAACTGATAAACAACTTCAGCAAAGTGGCTGGCTATAAAATCAACTCAAGCAAATCAGTAGCCTTCCTATATGCGAAGGATAAGCAGGCCGAGAAAGAAATTAGGGAAATGACACCCTTCACAATAGCCACAAATGATATAAAGTATCTTGGAGTGACGCTAACCAAACATGTGAAAGATTTATATGACAAAAACTTCAGGTCTCTGAAGAGGGAAATTGAAGAAGACATCAGAAAATGGGAAAATCTTCCATGCTCGTGGGTTGGCAGGACTATTATAGTCAAAATGGCAATCTTGCCCAAAGCAATATACAGATTCAATGCAATCCCCATCAAAATCCCAACTCAGTTCTTCATAGAGTTAGAAAGAGCAATTCTCAAATTCATCTGGAATAACAAAAAACCCAGGATAGCTAAAACTATCATCAACAGCAAAAGAACTTCTGGGGGAATCAATATCCCGGACCTCAAGCAATATTACAGAGCAGTAGTATTAAAAACTGCATGGTATTGGTTCAGTGACAGGGAGGCTGATCAATGGAATAGGATCGAAGACCCAGAATTGAACCCACACATCTATGGCCAATTGATCTTCGACAAAGGAGCTGAAAACATCCAGTGGAAAAAAGATAGCCTTTTCAACAGATGGTGCTGGCTCAACTGGAGGTCAACATGCAGAAGAATGAGAATTGATCCACTCTTATCTCCTTGCACTAAGCTCAACTCCAAGTGGATCAAGGACCTCCACATAAAACCAGACACACTAAAACTAATAGAAAAGAAACTGGGGAAGACCCTTGAGGACATTGTCTCAGGGGAAAAATGAACACTTTCAAGTAAAAGCAAAGCTTATTTTAGAGTAAAATACTGGGTTTTCAAGGGCATCAGTTAGTAAAATCATGGACTCTAAGGTGACATAGAGTATCAGACTCCAGTCCGTGCTCAATTGGCTGTCCTATGTCTTCATTCAGGAGCAGTAACTATGTCATCACTTCATATACAATTCTGTGGTTTGTAGTAGATTGTAGATCAGAGCATTCTTTTCTGTGATTTCAGATTACATTGTGAAGCCAGTGGAGTCAACTCTGGTGACTTTGCCTTGAGTGTGTACCAGTTGCCTTAGTTTCTAACGAATTTGAGAGAAAAGAAGAAATTACTCAACCTGTGCAGGAATGTTGTGACCAGAGAAATCTTTCAAATGCTCATGATCTTCTAAAAAAGTGAAGATATGAATGTAAAATACTGAATTGTGTGTGAGGATACATATTTAGAAAACCAGGTCAGAGTCAGTCTCTAAGAAAATAATTTAATGTCAAAAGTATAGCTGTGTGATAGAAATGCATTATGTAGTTTGGGCACTTTTAAATGCAGTTTAAGAACTTAAAATTGGGGGTTGTAGAGACGGGTCAGTGGGTAGGTAGGAGCACTGACTGCTCTTCCAAAGGCATCCGTAATGAGATCTAACGCCCTCTTCTGGTGTGTCTGAAGACAGCTACAGTGTTCTCACATCTAATAATAAATAAATCTTTAAAAAAACCTTAAAATTGTCATTTTGTTTTTGTTTTATCATCTATTTTAGAATATCTTATTGGACTATCACCAAACTTTTTCCTCATACTGATCTTAGGAGACATAACACTATATTTTACTATTTGACATTTGTCTAACTATTACAAATTACACTATTTGTGCACAGAAAAACATGTAACTTAAGTAACTTTAAAGAATTAAAAGAGATGAAAATCAGTCAAATGGCAAATTCTATATTTATGAAGATGTATTAACAACTATAATTAGACATGATAAAATTGAGTTGCCAGTTACCACATTATTTATGTTGCTGGTGAATTTTATTCCCTAATAATTAAAATAAAATATTAGTATTTCTTTTTAAAGATTGAGAGAAAAACTAAGAAATAGACACATGTGACTCTCTTTTTTAGTGAATGCTGTCTTAATATCAGTGTGAAAATTTTGCTTTGAGCACACTTTTCTTTAGGGTATATTAAAACTTTGTAAGCAATGACCTGAAGAACTCTGTGTCTGTCTCACTGGTGATGACAAGTATGTTAATTGTTTGCAGATAACATCTGTTCTAGTGAAATCAAGATGCAGAGACTGGGCTGGATTTGTAGTGCAAGCTGCTTTCTGAAGCCCTGTCCGGGAGCCCTGCTGCATGCATTTCACAGACTCTCCGGGCAGCTGGAGAGCTTGTGTGCCTTTTTGAGAAACTTCCAGCAACTGAAATAAAATCCGCCAGGAATCCTGGGTCATTGAAATGTCTCCCTTTGAGCAGTGGACTTACCTTTGAAGCTACAAGATACCCACTGACCATGACGCCTGGGTATGCTCTGGCTAAAGCAAGTTCAGGGTGAGCTGCCAACCTCCTGCATGCAAGAGTGAGCCACCGACTTCCTTCTCTGTTTACAGAACAGGGTGAAGGGCCTCTGTAGAGGGGAGAGCAAGAGCCTGGTCAATATAATGTCAGTTAGAAAGGGCCCTTCTTCTCCACAAGCCACATTTACAATTTTGCATGGTTCGTGGATTGCAATTGCTTTCCAGATGTGCCTATGGACTTAGCTAACCATAGCATTGTGATGCTCCACTCACAACCCTTTCCAGACTGCTTATTTGTTTCTTCTTTAAACTATGGAATTATGAAAAATCTAATGTACTTTTTCTAGGAGAGCCAGTTCTACTCTCAGTTGGAACATGGAGCACAGATTTCCAGGCCTTCCTGTGCTGTGCAGGAGATGCGACTTCAGCTAACATATTTCTCTTTAGTGTTTGTAGACCAAGCTAACTATGTTGATCAGAGCTGTGAGCATGGCAAAATCACTAGGTTTACTCACAGGTTTTTGATGACAACATTAAAAAAAACTTATTTAAAAAATATCTATATGTGTTACAGGTTCAAGAATTGAAATAGTTTAAGAAAAGCAGATTCAACAAGAACAGATACTAAACTAATGTGTTCACTGTAGTGGGAAAGTTGATTTTAGACAAAACATTTGTTTACATGTTTTCATCATGGCTGTCATGATTTTAAACGCAGTCTCTTGGTATATGACTTATTGATGTAATTGTTTGGAATAAATCAGATCTTTCCATCATCAATGTTATCAATACTATTTTAGCAATCTCAGGATATCGAGTTATAGAAACATTCCACTGTGGTGTGTTTTCTTTACACTGTCTTGAACTCAGACAGTGGGTAATAAGAACAGCCATCATCTCTTGAGTTAGTGTCACTGAGGAAGATTCATCTGTGAAAGAATCAAGGGAGGAGGTTTTGAGGATGAGTGGTGAATTCTCATGACCAGGACACTTACTAGAGAACAAATACAATTGTTCCCCTGAGAAGTGACCTGAATGGCTTTTGTCAGCACAGATGTGCCAGACAAAGTGAACACTTGTTGGCTCACTTGGATTTTTCTATTTCCTTGACTTCTGTAACAAAAGTAGATAATATTCTTCCAAATCAATCAAGCTTCAAATATTAATATTTCAGCAATCTATCAATGGACTCATTAACATTAACTGATTTGACTTTTAAAGATCAGTACATACTTGAACATAGAATTTTAATACATTTCAAAAGCATGATTCATAGATGCATTTTTATGTTTTAATAAAATATAAATCATATGTAAGTTTAATTATATGTAAATGTTCACAGGCTTTATATTCATGTAGTTTAGACTAGTCTCAAACATGCTATGTAGCCAATAATAACCTAGAAATTCTGTTGACATAGCCTCCAAATCCAAAATATCAGAATTAGAGCTATGAATAGTGTTAGGGAATAAACAGAGTTTCCTGCACATCAGACAGCACTCTACCAACAGAGCCCCTCACTTGAGATTTCTATGCTACATTACTATCTTTGTCCACCCACTTCATGTAATAAGAAGAAACTATTCAATTTTCCAAGATAATGTTTAATTCTAAAATGATTTTACTTACTAGAGCCCATGAAGCATTGACAGATGACCCTTAAGCAATTCTATAGACATTCCTGTGCCCAGCAAAACAGTATCATGACTATTTGGTCTGTATTGATAAAGTCCTGTGGACCAAGTGACAAACAGGTATTTATGTCCTTCAGTTCTGAAGACTAAGTCCAAGACAAAGTTGCTGTCAATTTATTCTCAGCAGAGGACTCTCCTCTTCAAGAACAGAATACCATCTTGTTGCTTTTTCTCTCCAAAGCAGAGAGGCAGCACTGAAGTTCTTTCTGAGGACTGCTAGTTCTATCCCAGGTATTCTACTCTTGTGGCTTGTAATGACTTTTCAGAGTCTCCATCTCAATACCACCACACTGACGTTAAAACTACATTCAGCCCTGACAGTCACCACAAATATTTCAACTCTGGTACCTATTTGTAGACAAATTAAAAGACTTGATTAATAATTAGAAGTGCAAAACACAGCATATTGGAACAACTGAAAAAACACAAGAGTTGCTTTGTTTGTGGATAAATTCAATTCTATTTTTTTAATAATACAATGAGTTATAGTGAATTGTCAGTTAAGGAAAAATTGTAAAGAAAGAGAATAATGCCCAAAATTTAGATTGTGAGAAAAATGTAAAAATGAAAGAAAAAGAAAGAAAGAGAGAAGGGGGAGGGAAGGAGGCCGGAAGGGAGGAAGGGTGAAAGGAAAGAAAAGAAAAAAGAAAAGAAAAGAAAAGAAAAAGAAAAGCAGATGTTAGTAGTATATTTAATAACTGATCTGGTAAGTAAATATAAAGATACACTAGTTTAATATGGCTATTATATTATTTTTCAACTATATGATCTGGTCAAGTTAATAAATTCAATACATTCTTATTGCTTAATAATTTTATACATGCATATAATTTGCTTTGAACAATCATACTCTCTGTTCCAATTCCTCCCACAGTTGAGGTTGGTAGAAATTAGGCATGAGTAATTTCTGACAGTCTAGTGCCATTTTAGTCTTTACAATTCTGGGGGTGATTATGCCTCATCGTCTACATTAACTCTGTTGAAGGAGCAATAAGGTGGTGAGAGCAGTCTAGTTGGGTCATTGTTTCCCCTGCTTCTGGGTGACTCTGTTCAGATTTCTTTCACATGATTTATATTTTGAAAAGCTTCTACAGTAGTAAATTTGCAAATGACCCATTGAAATAACTTTAGTGCTCATTGTCTTCCCTGTCCTTCCTCCTTTTCACATCTTGGCATTTCATCCTTCTTTCTCGTTCTGTCTCCTTTTTGATCATACTGATATATTCTATTTCTCCTTCCTAGGATATCCTCCCCTCTATAACCTTTACTCTGTACCTAACCACTGTGGTTATATAGATTGGAGCATTCCTATGAAATACTTAAAACATAAGATCCATATATAAGAGAATACATACCATATTTGTCTTTTTTGGGTCTGAGTTATATCATACAGGATGTGATTTTTCTGCCTCCAGGCATTTGCCTATGAATTTCATGATCACATTTTTTAAGCAAACACATATCCCACTATATAAATAGGATACATTTTCATTATCTATCTGCTGATGGGCTAGGTTGTTTCCAATGTCTGGCCATTATGAATAGAGCAGCAATAAACATTAATTAGTAAGTATTCCTCTAATAGGTTGTAGATCTCTTTGGTGTGCCCGAGAGTGCTGTGGCTAGATCTTGAAGTAGATCTATTGTCAGACTCATGAGGAACCATCACGCTGATTTTGATAGTGGCTGTACAAATTTTAACTCCTACTAGCAATGAATGAGTGTTATTCTTTATCCATATCTTCTCCACCATGAGCATTTATCTTGGTCATTCTGACCAGTATAAGATGAAATGTCAAAATAGGTTTGATTTCCATTTCCTTGGTGATTTAGAATATCGACAATTTCCTTTATTTTTTCTCTGTAGTTTATGTTTTATCTTTTGAGAACTTTCTGCTTAGATATGTACTCAATTTTAATTGGGTTTTCTCAATGTTTAATTTTTTTGTTTTTATGCATTTTAGATAACCCCCATTGGATATAAAGTTGGTTAAAAACAGGTCATTGCTTGCTTTTATCCTGATGTTTTCTCTGAATGAAGGTGTCATTTGCCACACAGAAAATTCTCATTTTCATGATGTCCCATTTATTAATTATTGACCTTAGTGTCTATGCTATTGGTGTCCTGTTCAGAAAGTCTTATCCGGTGACATTGAGTTTCAGATTATCTACCACTTTATCTTCTATGAGATTCAGTGTCTCTGGACTTATGTTGAAATATTTGATCCCTTTGGAACTCAGTGTGTACATTGTGAGAAGCATGGCTCTGACTGCATTCTTTTGTAGCCTTTCAATTTGCTCAACACTATATATAAAAAGTAATGCCTCCACCCTTAGTGTGTGTTCTAGCTTCTCTCTAAAAACCATACACGTCTGTATGTTGATACCATGCTGTTTTTATTACTATAGCTGTGTAGTGTATCTTGAAATCAGGGATGACAATTACTCAATAATAATAATAATAATAATAATAATAATAATAATAATATAATTATTATTATTTAATTGTTATTATTATTTAGTAGTAGTAGTAGTAGTAGTAGTAGTAGTAGTAGTAGTAGTATTCAAGAGTTCTCTCTCGCTCTTTCTGTGTGTGTATGTTCCCATATGAAGATGAAAATTGTTACATCAAATTCTGTGAGGAATTGTGTTAGAATTCTTATGGGGGATTGCATTGAATGTTTAGTTTGCTTTTAGAATAATGGTCATTTTTACTATATTATATCTACTGATTTCTATCTTCTGTTATTTTCTTCAATTTATTTTCTTCAACGCCTTAAAGTTTTTAATCATATAAAGCTTTACTTGCCTGGTTAGAATTACCTCAAAATTTTATATTGTTTGAGATTATTGTGAAATGTGTTACTTCCCTGATTTCTTTTTAGGTCTGTTTATCATTTTACATAGCACTCTTATTCAGAAGAGATATTAAGTATTGTTTATTACAGGTGGGTGGGAATAAAAATCAATATTAGTGATCATGTCAAGAATAAGCAGGATTATCAAAATGGAAATAGTTTCACCTAATCTAAGACCTAAGTCACCTAATGTGCTTGGTTGTTTTACTTTTCATTTTCTTTTGAAGATGTATTTCATTTTTAGTGGTATGTAGGTATGTCTTTGGAGCAGGGCATGTACCCACGAATGCAGTGACTTTGTAGGTCAGAATAGGTCTGCTGGAGCTATAGTTTCAAGAGGGTGTATGCTGGTAACTAAACTGTGTGCTTTGCACGAGGAGCCTATAGTCTTAGACACTGATTCTTTTTCCACCCCCTGCTTCTGTTTTGACAACACCAGTTTCCAGTGTTCTCACATACTCTTTTGTCAAAAAAAGGTATTAATATCCAAGTGTAAATGTTTAAAATAATCAAGCATTATTAACTTTCACATAAAAATAGTGTGTATAAAACGTGTATAAAAATATTTTAGGCTGGGCGGTGGTAGCGCATGACGGTGGGAGGCAGAGGCAGGCAGATTTCTGAGTTTGAGGCCAGCCTGGTCTTGAGAGTGAGTTCCAGGACAGCCAGAGCTACACAGAGAAACCCTGTCTCGAAAAAAGCTAAAAAAAAAAAAAGAAAGAAAGAAGGAAAGAAAGAAAGAAAGAAAGAAAGAAAGAAAGGAAAGAAAGAAAAGAAAGAAAGAAAGAAAGAAAGAAAGAAAGAAAGAAAGAAAATTAGTATGTAAAACTGGGAATTTAAAAAGTTTAAACATAAATTCTATTACATTTTGCTTTCTAATTTTATCTTTTATATTTTTGATTCAGTAGTCAAGGAAAAATCAGCATTTACTCATTCATATTGCTTTAATCTCTAATCTTTTTTAAATCATGATATCTCCAAAGAGTAAATAAAATCTTAAGGGTTACTAATTTTTAATTTCCACTCCTACAGTAAATCTGACACCTTTTATTGTCCTCTAAGTACAAATAACTAAGGGGAGCCTCAAATGCAACTCCCTTATCTCATAGCAGAAGAAATTTGCTGTTTAAAGTGATTAATTCTCACTGTTTTCTGATAACGGCTCTAAAAATATTAAAGCCCAGGAAGGTATTTCAACATCTCCACCATGGTTTTTAGTTTTTTTTCTTGTCATTTAATTTGCAGAAGTAACTTATGAATAAAGAGATGTTACTTCTATAAAGCATCTTTTATCATGTTGGGGTTCTAAAGACCAAAGAATGCATTTTAAATCCAGCTTTAATAAACTGTTAATTAAAGTAAAACACTGGTGTTTCTGATGAGTAAAAAAGTCAGGAAAACTCATACAGACAAGGCAGTCTAGTGCTGTCTACTGCTAGAGAAATGGCTCAGGAGTTCAGAGCACAGACTGCTCTTGCAGGATGCTGAAGCCTGGGGCCCAGTGCTGAAGTCCTGCACTTCACACTTCAGCATCAGTGGATACAAGATCCTTTTCTGGATGTTAGGTATTTGAACTCACATGTGTTCACACCCACATACATTATTTTAAAATGCAATAAATAAATCATTAAAAAGAAAGGATGTTTCATACAAGTTGAATTTGCCAACAGAAATATTAAAGAGAAATGCCAGAGGAGAGGGTCAGAACTTATGCTGCAAGGCTCCTCCTCATAAAAGAAGAAAATAACAATAGTGATCCGAGCCATGTGCAAAGCAACTTGTTTAATGTGTGCATACAATAGCTCCATAGCATATAATAATTATTGTATGTTTACAGAACCAGAAAACAGTGTCAGAGATGCGGAGTGAATGCCTAAGTTTCACTAGTAGAACCGAGATTCAAAGAACAAAGATTCAAAGCCAGCCTTGTCCATTTCACCTTGGTTTAATACTCTTTCTCTTGTTAATTTTTCATTTAACATGTGGCTAGATTTAGAATCCACTCATCAACCTAATCTATTTTCTTAGACATTTTTCCACAGGTCTATGCCCCCTTTTGAAATGTAACATCTAGAAATTGTGAAAACAATCTGGTTGTGTTGTCAGGACTAAGTACAAAGTAGAGCATTTAGAGGTCTCACGATTCACTGGTTATGATGAGAAATTGCTGTATCTTGGCTGAACTCAAATACGAGGAAGAGAAAGGGGAAAAATTAGAAAAAAAAATCTTTTAGTTTGGGTCACAGTATTTTGCTTCTCACAGAAGGTTGTCCAAAATAACCACCACTTTTAAAGAATTCTGAAGATATAAATATGCTAGTTATTCTTCTAGAAGGCACCAATGTTGAACCTTGGAAGTCCATAAACAGTCACTGTGCAAGATTGTTTTTCTTGAACTTAACAAAAAAAAAATGGTGTCCTACCAAAATAAGAAAAGAGTTTCTGCATGTATCCTACAATGTTAAGTGTAATTATACTATTTAATCCTCCCAAAAGACCTAAGAAAAATGGTCTGCTGTACCCACCTTATAGTGATGAGAAAAGGCAGCAGGAAAATCTGTTTATCAATTAACCTTCACAGTAGAGGTTGGAGAGTAACCAAAGCTCACAGATTTAAGAACATTGGATTCCAACTGAAATCTGAGTGACTAGCTGGAGGTCAGAATATTATTCTCTATCTTAGCTTGCTTCATAAACTATAATAGGCAGTCTCCTAGAATGCCACTCAATTATCCTCTCCCTAGCTTGCAATGTTTCTTGCTTTCTGTCATTCTTTCATTTTTCAGTACAGCAACCAACAGATTAGGAAAAGATCTTTACCAATCCTATAACCGATAGGCAGCTAATATCCAATATATAGGAAGAACTCAAGAAGCTAGACTCCAGAAAATCATATAACCCTATTAAAAATGGGGGAATGGTTGGGGGGAGAGAAATTATGGGATGTATGGTGGGGGGAACTGGGAAAGGGGAAAGCCTTTGGAATGTAAATATAGAATATAGAAAATAAAAATTAAAAAAAAAGAAAAAAATGGGCTACAGAGCTAAACAAAGAATTTTTAACTACAGAATATCAAATGGCACCTAAAGAAATTTTCATCATCCTTAGTCATTAGGGAAATGCAAATCAAAACAACCTGAGATTCCACCTCACACCAGTCAGAATGACTAGGATCAAAAACTCAGGTGACAGCAGATATTGGTGAGAATGTGGAGAAAGAGGAACACTCCTCCATTGCTGGTGGGATTGCAAGCTGGTACAAGTACTCTAGAAATCAGTTTGGCAGCTCCTCAGTAAATTGCACATTGTACTACCTGAGGACCCAGCTATACCACTCCTGTGCATTTACCCAGAAGATGCTACAACATGTAAAAAAGGACACATGCTCCACTATTTTCATAGTAGCCTTATTTATAATAGCCAAAAGCTGGAAAAAACCCAGATGTCCTCTCAACAGAGGAATGGATACAAAAAATGTGGTATAATTACGCAATGAAATACTACCCAGCTATTAAAATGTGAATCTATGAAATTCTTAACCAAGTGGATGGAACTAGAAGATATCAACCTGAGTGAGGTAACTCAATCATAAAAGAACATACATGGTATGCACTCACTGATAAGTGGATACTAGCCCAAAAGCTCGGAATAGCCAAGATACAATTCACAGATCATATGAAGCTCAAGAAGAAGGAAGTCCAAAGTATGAAACAAAATATTCACAGGAGTAAATATGCAGATAAAGTGTAGAGCAGAGACTGAAGGAAAGGTCATCCAGAGACTGTTCCACCTGAGGATTCATCCCACACACAGTCACCAAACCTGACACTATTGGGAATGTCAAGAAGTGCATGCTGAAAGGAGCTTGATATGGCTGTCTCCTGAGAGGCCCTGCTAGAGCCTTGCAAATACAAAGGTGGATTCTCACAGCCAACCATTGGACTGAGCGCAAACTCCTCAATGGAAGAGTTAGAAAAAGGACTGAAGGAGCTGAAGGGGTTTGCAGCCTCATACGAAGAACAACAATATCAACCAAGCAGATCCCCCTAGAGCTTCCAGGAACTTAGTCATCAACTAAGGAGTACACATGGCCCCAGCTGCATATGTAGCAGAGGATTGCCTTGTCAAGCATCAATGGGAAGAGAGGTCCTTCTTGGTCCTATGAAGGTTTGATAGATTCCACGGAGTAGGGGAATTGAGGGTTGGGGAGGTGGGAGTGGTGTGGGTGGAGGAACACCTTCATAGAAGCAGGGGAGGGAGGATGGGATAGGGGGTTTCAGGGAGGGGGGAAACAACAAGGATAGCATTTGAAATGTAAATAAATAAAATATTCAATAAAAACAAATATGAGCATAAGCAAAAAAAATAAATTTTAATTTAAAAAAATGCAGAAATAGATAATACTTTCAGTCTAATTGTGTTGGTTGTTTCTCTCAAACTTTAAGCACTCCTAGAAAAACTCTGTCATGCTTACCTATATCCATATTGAGATTGAATAAGTACATTCATATGGATATATGAATATATTTTCCATTATATATGTATATATATGTACATACATGTCTGTGTGTGTCTGTGTGTGTCTGTGTATGTGTCTGTGTGTGTGTTTGTGTGTGTGTATATCAGTGCTGCTATTAGTAAAGCTGAAATTATCATCTGGAATGCTATCTAGCTCTATTCTTAACCTTCAATTGTTTAAAAATCAGGCTTGCTTTTATTCTTTTGTTCCCTGCTTCTTCTATGCATCTGCAGCTTATGCAATATCTGCGTCCTGGGAGCTCATCCATCTGCACTCTGGTAGGCTGTGGCACCATGATAGGACTACCGAGCAAGTCTCTGTGTCTCCTGGTATTATTCATCATAGAGTTTTTTGCCAGTTCTGGTCTCCTAGGCCCTTTCAGTTTACATTCCTCATTCAAAGAGATGCCAAGAAAGCAGCAAGGAAGTATTTGTTAAGTTGGACAGAGAGACATTACAGAAATGAAGGCGCTGGATAGATGAGTATTTATCTTTATGGGGCCCCAGCAGCAAAGCCTGCTCAGAGCTCCAGCAACTGCCTGGTTTGGTGTTCACACCATTTTTTGCTTTTTCCAGCTTGTTGCAGTTTATGGACAAGTACAGAGAGGACCATGAATATATGCATCCAACCATTTCTGCTAATGTGTAAAGAGAGATAAAGACTTGCATTTTTAGAATACAATCATGACTCACTGTGGAAGGAGGAAAATAACATGAATCCCGAATGCTCAGTAAATCACAGGGCAGGGTTCGGCAAGATATTCCAGCCCTGTTCCTTAATATGAGTTGAGAACTTCTTGAAAACATCTTTGCACAGTCTTAATAATTGAGATGCACATAGACCAGCAGCACTGATGTTTTGTGGTTTGGGTGGGCTTACGTATTATAAATGTTTCCTAATCCATGTCAAACTAGGAAGCCAGAAGTCTCCTCTCATTGCTCCAATAAATTCCAGGTCACTTACACTGTCAGTAACTTCACACTACTTAGTGTTGGAAACAAAGCTGTGTTTTTAGAAGGGATGTGGCAAGTGTTTGTCTTCGGTATCACGGTGAGGCCCAGATATGCTGAGGTCTGTACATTTGCAAACTAAATGCTCCCTGGACATTAAGATAGATGCAGGGGGAGGAGGGGTGTGATAGGGTGTTTCTGGGAGGGGGAAACTGGGAAAGGGGATAACATTTGAAATGTAAATAAAGGAAATATCCAATTAAAAAAAAAAGAAGAGCCTCTGTGTTGGCAGATGTCCCCTATGTGCCTAGTCCAGGCACATTCACTGTCTCAGAATCCAAGGTTCAGTAGTCTGACAAGAAAATCCACAGATATGGGTAAAGTAGGGAGTTCTCTGTATTTCGTCTTCTTGTATATCTCTTGGTCTTCCAGAGGGGGGAGTTTTGATTTATAAACATGCTTTGTTTGGTCATTGAGATATGTCTGCATTCCTTATGCTAGATTTCAGTTCTTCAGTCAGGTAATACGAAAACCTTGTACACTTTGGCACCAGGAAACTTGAAGGACCATTTCTTTAATTGATACTGGTATAAATTTTCATGAAGAGATCCCTCTGGCATGGAAGTTATTGTTTTTTCTAGGGAGTTCACAAAACGGAAAGTTCATGCACAAGGTCTAAGTCTAAAATGTCTGAGTTACTTTACAAAAACTCAGGTATGTGCTTGGATACATTTATTCCTCATGGAATATGAATTACAGCTGAGGAAATTTATTGATATCAGATTATAAATAAAGAGTTTGACAACAACAAAAAATGTCTCCTGTGCTGTTGGTTCCTTGGCTATCTCTAAACAAATTTAGTTCATGTGTCAATTCATTCCTTCGTTCAACAAAAATACATTGAATTCCTCTTATGTCAAACTAAGCCAAACCAAACCAAAAAAAGGGGCAGGGGGGAGGATTTTCCTAGAAAAAGACTGTTTAAAGAATGTAACTATAAAGTTTCAATTGATATGGGTTTAGAAGTCAGTCTAGATGAGTTTATTTGGAAAATATAGATACTGGGTAAATATTTAATGACAGTTTCTATCAAAACTCTCATTAAATATTTGGAAAATATAGATACTGGGGAAATATCTAATGAGAGTTTCTATCAAAACTTCTACTAGAAAATAAAAAATGACCACTGAAACTAATTTTCTACCTATTGATAAGAACCATAATTTCATTACAACTATTCAACACAAGAGTATGTAATTGGAATAAAATTTCTAGTTCAGGCTGATTCATTGTGCTCAGTATCTGCATTGAAATATCTGTGGTTAATATTTACCCACACACAGATGC
Organism: Apodemus agrarius; assembly: GCA_964023405.1. Classification (NCBI taxonomy): domain Eukaryota; kingdom Metazoa; phylum Chordata; class Mammalia; order Rodentia; family Muridae; genus Apodemus; species Apodemus agrarius. The sequence goes on along the minus strand of OZ030027.1, from coordinate 3,839,698 downwards.
ACTGAAACAAAGATCTAAAAAAGGAAGTAACCACACAAAATCGATACATACAACTGGGAACATCAGAGAGCGTGATGTCAAAGAAGGAAATAATGTGGCACCAAGTTTTAAGTAGTTGAATATCCTCAAGATGTAAGATTCTGAAATTCAATTGCCGGTCTCACTTTAACATGTTCATGACAATGGACCACACTCAGCCGTATCTTCAAAAAACTGATGTTCAGGATCATGGAAAGCAATCATTGTGTCTGGGGTTGGTGTTGTTGAACTCTGAGTTTAAGGGGGTATATTTTGGTCAAGTAGCTAATAAATTTCAATTATGTTGAGAGCAGTGCAAGATTAATTGTGAAAAGATATCTGATACCTTCCTATCTTTAAATGTTTTGTTTGTTTGCTTGTTTTCTTCAAAGTCTACTTCTAAGAGGCAGTCTGGAAAAGCAATGTGTGTCAGATGGGAAGGTTGAATATGAAATGGTATTTCAGCCCATGAGTTCAAAGAAGATGAAGAGTGATAGGGAAAAATATTCCTAAGTTCTGAGTTCTCCAGTTCTCCCAGCCAGTGATCAGACTGCTTGTTTTCTGTGTAGCACGAATTTAGGAAAAGCATCCCAATTTCAGGTGAGAATCAGAGGTGAGAGACAGAGGTGGGACTTATGAGATAGCTCTTCCCTCCAAGCCTGGTACCTGACAAGCCTGGCTACTGAATTCAACTACTCAAAGCAACATAGTGGAAGGAAAAAATTGACTTGGAAGTTGTCATTTGACCTCCACAAATGCATCATGGCAAACACACACACACACACACACACACACACACTAAAACACCAAGCCATAAATGCATTTAGTAAAATCTTTAGAGGAAAAGACAACAGGCAATTCTGCTGACATAAGTCCACACCAGACCCAGAATGAGAAACAGGGAAGACCCCTTGAAGAAATCATTTCCACCCCCACCATTCAAAATTCCTTTTATTTTTCCATAAAAATATTTCCCTTCTACATTCCAGAATGCAAATATTAGATATTCACCAGTATTTCTTCTTGCTTTATGCTCTAAGATAGATGATGGGAAACTGAGCATTGAAATGCTTCTGAAATTCCTTGGCATGCAGCTGGATGTAAGAAAACTCCACTTACACTGTCCATGCAAGTAGCAATCAACTGTAAAAACCATGTCTGAAGCCACTGAGTACTAGGTCACTCTTCCAGTTTGGCAGCAGGACCATGAGACCCAGGTCCTGACTTTGTTTTTGTAAGGACTTCATTGCCGTTGGGAGGTTAAAAGCTATTAGTTTCCTCAAGTTACTGGGAAATATATTTCTTCAAATCAAATGCACTAAACTTAATGTAGTGCATGAACGTGTCATTTTCCAAACCTTGAATTAATGTCAATTAAGTAGGAAGGTTGCATGTCTGTATAACATATAACATTAGAACTGCTCAGGGAGTGCTCTTGGAAGATACAAGTCAACTACAAGTATTTTTCTCGTTTCTTTCTTTTCTATCATCCAGTGTGATAAAAAATATAATAATTTGCATCTGTATGACAACAAAACAAAAATATATCTTGTATTTAGATCAAAGTCTGTCTTCACATTGAGGATTATTTACATTTTGTATAAAGTAGATCTACACATTTTCTTCCTTCAGAGGCAGGTTATTTGGAAAATAGTCACTAAATAAATGCTATTAGATAAAATATATTCCTGTACCCTACACTGTACACATAATTAAATGATGGTCATTAGCTATACAGTATATGGTAGATCCAGATGGAAAGACATCCATTTTGAAATAAAAAACATAGAGATAGAGATAACATGGATACTGCAGGTGGTGTTTGCAGAAGAAAAGAAAGGTTCTGCAGAAGGAGGCCTATATCAGAACACAGTGAATTAAAAAAAAAGTCTGTAGTCTGTCAACCAAACGTGGATAAAGTCAAGTCCATGGGGTAAGGACAAATTGTAGTGGGGAATTTTATCAACAGTAAGGGAACAGATAATCCCTATGACTTTAGAGGTAAAATTTCTATGAAAAGGAATTAGATGCTCCAACTCCAGAGCAGATAGAATAAGGATCCAGAGTGAGAAACAAACAGATGATTAGAAAATGGGCTTCATACTAAAGAGCAGTTCACTTATCTGCAAGACTTCTGGTCATGAAGAGAGGAGAGTCTGAATAGAATCAGTGTTGTACATGAATAAGAAACACATGTGCCTTAAAAATAGAGACTATGTGTTGACACACCTACTCAGGTCCCCACTCCAACATCTTGAAACTTTGATTTTGAACAAGGGTTTCTCTTTGGATGTTGAGTTTCTATCCTCAGACTAGCATGATATCTACAGTGGAAAGTCATGGTGGGTAAATGCCTGGTGAGAATAAGCAGATGTGTGCTGATTATTGTCTGGCCTTCTGTTATAAGAATTGTTTAGAAAATGGACTCTTAGTCTTATGAATAGTGAGGGAGAAATATTTGAGATTAAATTTAGCAGAAATCTCCATTGATAAATACATAGGAAAGGCAAGTATTTTAACATGCTCCAAAGTTAATAGACATCATTAACAATTTATCATTGACCTCCGGTTTTCTAGTAACAACACAACATAACTCTGGCTCATATCCATCTTTAAAGTTAACTTATATCTATGTTAGCAATGCTATCCTGTCAGTATATTCTCACCTTAGAAAACACAGTGGTGATATCTGGAGGTTTGGTTGTTTTTGTTTTTTGTTTTGTTTTGCTTTTCTATTATATTATAATATTTGGTTTTTACAATATTTAAAGTGATGTATATATTTTCTGAAATTAGTCATGCTGTCTTCTGAGATTTAATAAGCCCAGTAAATAAAGCCATTCCTAATTTTATTAAGAACCTCAGTTGTTGGCTCTAAATTTTCTCTGTGGTATTAAATATAATTTACATGTATATATAAATATGTAAGTTATATTTACATATATATATATGTATATAAGTATACATATATATATATATGTAAGTTCTGAAATCTAACAAGATTTCAAAATGGCAGATATGTTAGAAACTACTTTTACACATACATGTGGTGTCAAAATATATCTTACAATTCTGTATTGCCTCTCTCATAGTATAGCTCTGTTATGATTTCATTTAGGTATAAATATAAACAAATAGTAGAATGTAAGTAATATTGCCTGAGCATCTATATCACAGGTATAAAAACTATTCTCAAAAGCTCCCATGTTTTAGAAGTGTCAACGATCCATGGAAAAGAAAATAAACTGGCAGGTTATTTTCAATAAATTAGAGGACTTTCTGGACCTATTTAACTATATTTCATATTGAAAACTATTTTCTAAATTTTGACTTTTCAACTTTCATTTTCAGCACAGAGCCAAACCATTTTATCTTTTGATTCTAAGGAAACAGTCACACATTGAATAATAATATTTAATCCACTCTCATTGTCCTTTATCACGCTTGGCTGAAGAATGCACATTGTTTTGAGTGAATGTTGTCATACCCTCACTGCTCTGTTTATAGATTCACCCTGTGGTTGCAGTTGACATGGGTCAGACATTGTTTCTTTCTCCTGAAAATAGAGAATTGGTAGCTTCAAACCACTTTATTATTATGGGTACAAAGAATGATATCATATGCTTCTAATCTCATTACCCGGGGTTATGGGGCCTGTAAGAGTGAATCACAGCGCTAACGTTCAGCCTGTGCTAAATACTGGAATTCTGTCTCAAGCAAGCAAGCAAGCAAGCAAGCAAGCAAGCAAACAAAACATCATCATCATCATCATCATCATCATCATCATCATCATCATCAAAAACCACAACAACAAAAACAAAAACAACAACAACAAAACCTATTAGTGCTGCTGTTAGGCATAGCACTTTACTAAGACTTGGAACAGAATTCAAGGCAATATAATGAACTTTGTAAATGCACTGAAACTCTGTCGATATGAAATAGTTGCCTATATAATAGATCCCAGAAGAAGAGGAATGGAGTGCTTGCCTCCTTGGTTCCTGAACAATACATAGCTCCTCAATTACAGAACCGACTTAGATCTGAATCAGTTTCCACCCACTTGGCTTCCTTGATCTATTCATTCAGTGCTCTTAACCATTGAGCCATCTCTCCAGCCCCTGTTTTCTTTTTTGAAAAGCATGTTGTTTTATTGAAAAAGGAAGTAAAAACATTTTATGATGAAATTGAAGATTCACATGGAAAATATTTCTGATAAAATTGTAGAAAATGCAGAAAAACATGTTAAAATAAAAGATTATCATGGAAAAGTTTATATAGATAGAATAATGGTAGGCATAAAAGTATTCCTAAGTTGATTGAAAGTGGAAACATAAACATTTTCTGATAAAATTGAAGATTTACATGGAAAATATTTCTGATAAAATTGAAGAAATATAGAACATGTTAAAATTGTTTTGTTTTCATTGTATGGTTTTTGTTTGTTCTGTTGTTGATGATGATGATGTTGTTGTTGTTGTTCCTAGCTTTAACTATATGTGACAAACTCCTTGTATAAAGTCATAGTGATAAGAAAGGTACAATAGAGTCACTGACAATGTTGGGTTTTAAGTCAAAGAACAATTTGTAAAATCAAGACATGGACTCGACAATACTCTTCCTTGAGAAAAACTCCATCCCCTAAGGTTTCATTTTCCCAAAAAGTGTCCCAGTTGGAGTCCAAGTATTCAGATAGATGCATGAGACTAAGAGGGGACATTTCACATTCATACAAGTATCCACTTGGGGAATCTAGTAGTGCTTGAAATCTAAGGATGGAGTGATACTTTTTCACAGAAATAGTTTTTCCCAAAGGACATTGAAGGGAGAAATGGAATGAATAAAATATGTGGTGCACAGGATAGATGGCCTGCAAAAGCCCCATGATGCGTATAGATGAGTCTTAGATTTCAGAGCCATCTCTGTCCACTTAATGGTTTCTTCTGCCACGTCTCTGAAATTGTCCCTTCAGCCTCTGACGTTTGTGAAGGATTAGTAGCCTTCTTATATTTATCTGAAGGAAGCTCCTTTCTGATTCCCTTACAAAGAAGCTTTGAAGACCCAGACTCTCTGCTGGTCTGTAGTATGCTAACAAAAAGTAAGCCAAAAAATAAGAAAGAAAGAAAGAAAGAAAGAAAGAAAGAAAGAAAGAAAGAAAGAAAGAAAGAAAGAAAGGAAGGAAGGAAGGAAGGAAGGAAGGAAGGAAGGAAGGAAGAAAAATCACAAAATACATTGTATGGGAAAGAAGAACCAGGAGCATTAGGATGACAGTACAAAGGTGATTAGGTACTTTGGGAAATGGCAAAACATGAAAATGGAGTATTTGTTGCTCAAAACTGATAAGTTTTCAGCACTTATATATAGTGCAAACCAAGAGTTCCCTTTTTGTCTGAAATCTGACAGAAATTATAGTAAAAGAAAACCAATTTTATCGTTATTAATTCCACAAACACTCACTTTGTCTTTCTCTTGCTCACTTCCACATCTCCTAGTCTGCAGTTTTATTTCAGCATTTTGAATTTTCCAGTCTCATCAATCAACTGTGAGGCCGACATTAATTGTGGGGTTTGTTTCCCTCTCTGCTACACTAATGTGCTGTCTCTGATGGCGGAACTCAAACCTCTGATATCTGCTGGCTCAATGCTTTGGCTCAGATTTAGCTTAGTTTCAATGGCACCACAGTTGTTTTCTGAACAAGTAAAATTTTTATATCCAGTTCTCTAGGATAACACTGAAATTTTTCATTTTTTATATAATTAATGCTGAAATATCATCCACTAATATGATTCACACACTGAAGGCAGTTAAGGAATCTTGATACCATTCACCAGGAAGACTTTTGCTGTAAATTACCAGACTGTTTATCTACTAACTCAATTCTAGAATAATGTCCTTTCTGTTCATTTCATCATTCATGAAAGAAATACATTTCCCCACAGGCTTTTTTGCAAGGCACTTATTATTTTTAAGTCCAAGTAAAATATTTTATAGGTCTTTTTCTGCAACCATTTACAGTATATTTGAGAGTCTTTCTTGGATAGAGTCTCTCTTTTTATGCAATCCTTATAAATATTCAAATTAAATACCGTGTGAATAAATATAATGCCATTATGATTTCAAGGCTCTTTTAAGGTAATAGGTTTGTTTAAAAATTAGCACAGATGGATGAACCATGGTGTCATCAGCCTGTAATCCTAGACCTTGGACAGTAAAGTCAGAAGGTTCAGAAGTTCAAAGTCATTGCCAGGCTTATAAGGAGGTTGGCTTAGCTAAGTGCAACACTATCTCAATTTCCCTTTCCCAACAATTACTATAGAAAAAAGTCTACTTATAAAAGCTTGGGTTTTGTTGTTTGTTTTTGAAATAATATATATATTATTATATGAGTGTGTGTGTGTGTGTGTGTGTGTGTGTGTGTGTGTGTTCGCCCACATGCTCTCTGTCGTTCTCTCTTGTGGGTGAGCACACACACATACACACACACACACACACACACACACACACACACATATATGATTCACACATGGAAGTCAGGGAGTTGCTTTTCTCCTTCCCCCAGTAATCATGGGGAATCAAGCCCCCTGCTGCATAGACTTTTTTGAAGCATTTAATTCAAAGAATTAGCAAACATAGTATCAGCATGTAATAATCTTTGAATGTATAGGAGATAATTTCAAGATATGTGAATTCATGTCAAAATCCTAGAAATTAATTGCCCCAAATCCTAGCATCTATTCATCATAAAGTATACAAGTATATTTAGATAAAAGAAGTTAGCTTATTTTTATATCTTATACAATGCAAACAAACTATGAGTTCTTTTATAGTGTAAATGCATAAAATGTAGTGACATAATTAACTAATTCACATAGTATGTAATAGAAGGATGTATAAACAAATCAGAAAGCTGACTTTGGTTTACTCTCTAAAAGTCACTATGATTCTCCAGTGTTCCTATGCAACTCCCAAAACCAAGAAAACCTATTACATGGGAAAAGTCATATGTAGTCAGTTTGGCATTAACAGCAGAAGGAAAACAAATACTAATGTCTGACCATGGCAAAAATTCAGGAAAACATAGTGGGTCGTTGGCCCTGGGAAAGATGCTACATATGATACAGACAGAGGTACCATATATTCAAGGCAGCTTATCAAATTATTAAATTGACTATTAACTCTGAGCATAAAAGAAATGGTCATAAAACTTAATGATGAACAACGACAAAAAAAAGATATTTTTACTTTATTTGAATCTTATCGAAGGAATCACAAAATCATCAGCATCAATTTAGAGTAGTCAACTGTCTATATGAAAGGATAAAACAAAGGAGGCTTAATGAATAATACACACGCTTTAGCAAGTTTCACATAATGAAATATTTGATATACATACATACTATTATATACAAGCAGGTAAATTTATAAAGAAGTTGTGATATGAAATAGTATACAGTCCCCCACTATTTGCAAGCATTTATCTACAAGCATCATTTAGCTTAATTGGTTACAGTGGTGGCTATTGGTAGAGGTTCTGCATTTCATGTGCTATTGCTTTCTACTCACATAATGGAGTCACTTAAGAAAGACAAGACCTATATTTTCAATTGGCTATAAAATTTATCTCAAACTTAATCCATAAGTGACATTAAACATTCATCAACAAAAAGATTAAATTCAACAACAAAAGATAGGAGAATGACAATTTTCATTACTAGAAGAAAAACTTGAAAGAGGATGGTTCTCTCTCCCCCCCTCTCTCTCACTCGCTCTCTCGCTCTAACACACACACACACACACACACACACACACACACACACATACACATACACACACACTTTCCTTTCCTTTACATTTAGGATAATATGTATTAGCTAACTGTACAATTTTCCAATTTTTCTCTTACTTTAACTTCATCTTTTCTCTCACTGTCTTTATGTACTAGCTGTGTTTCTGAGCAACAAGACATTGCTGTACAATAATTTTCGAGTTTGCTACAAACTTGGCTCTGGTTTCCTAGTAATTTGAGTAGGCAACCACAGCTGCAATTTTGAGACAGCCAGTGACTCCTGATATTGGCCATTTTCCTGAAAATAAAAAGAAATAGAATTACTCCCTCAATTTTTTACCACAAATAGCAAGCCTGTGGCAGATTCCAAAATTTGCATACAATTACCATTAAGTAGAACAAAAGCATCATAATTTCTAACAATAACTGCTTTAAACTGTAACAGGAATGAAATTCAGCCAAGTGCAGCTGTGTAACATTTTATAAAGTATTATAACAGGATGCTTTTCATAGGAATCAACACTTAAGATCCTGTTTGCCACACTTGGGACTGTGGATTACTCAGAAAAATGCCTATTTATTTCTGGGCACATAAGTTGTCAACTTTGACTTAAATTAATTACAGAACACTCTGATACTCATAAAGTTGTTTAATATTACATTGTTTTAAAGATAATTCATATCTAGTCCTCTATAAGAACATCTTGTTTAAACTTGTGAAATGATATTAATATGTAAGCCTCTACAATAAATTAAGGTTTTTTGGGGGGAAAGAAATTGAGAAAATGTATTTTTAGTTTCACCATAATTTCTATAAATGAAGCAAGTGAAGTATGTGAAGAAATATCTTTATTTTGAAAAATATTGATTTCAAATCTAAATTGCTTGAATAAAGCAGTAATGATTCATTACAATAATGAAGACTCTTGCACTAAGATTGTAAGAGGTAATGTCAGAAAATTGATGGGCTAGGAACCCAGACTTTTTCCCCCACAAGAAGAACACTGATATAATAGTAATAAATAAAACAGAAAACCTGTATGGGAGATCCAGAATCATATCAAAACCCCAAATACCCAAAACAACCACAAAACTCAGAGTATGAGGGAGGAAGGCAAATGGCCAAGAATCCAAGCTGCCCGAGCATGAGCACCTGAGCTCACATCTCTAACTCCCACTCAGAATGCTGGGGGATGACCTCACTTTAGTAAGAGGGCCCATCTTGAAGGGTAAAAGAAGAGTGATAGACCAGGGCTTTCTCTGCCCTGGTATGTGCATACTTGTGTGCATGCAATGTCTATAACATGCTTATATATTTTCAAACCCTCACATAAAGACACACAAAATTGAGAGCAACTTCACTGAAACAGATAAAATGGGGAATTTATTTTTATCTATTTCCTCATGATAACAGACTATCTCAACCCTGAGAAAAATTGCCTCAGCCTAAGATTTTTATTCAAGTAAGAGACACATCCAAGGTTTTTTATTGAGCTAACGTGGAGATTGTTTTCATTTTGAGTCACAAGGAAAAAATGGTGGCTGGCTCACCGATGGCTTTGCCATCTACCCAGGGGGAGGGGAGGATGCCCCAAGTGCTGCAGCTGATAAGGGGCAGGGACAGGATCCGACTCTCATGGCTCCAGAGCCTTTCTGGAGGGTCAGGGGGCTGCACAAGGAGAGCATCTCCCCTGTGCCCAAGACATGATTTTTTTTTGATACTCAATAAATTCTGACACAGTAGAAATATACAAACTTATCTGTTTCTGAGTTAAGAATTCCCTGAAAAATAATTCAATAGAATTTTCTCATGAACGTTTAGAAAGATAAGGAAAAACCATAATGGGATAAAGTATGTCATATATAAAAAAATATCAATAGAGACAAATGAATCCTAAAAGAAAAGGAAATTTGAAGAAGGTGAAAACCACAATTATTGACCTGGAGGGTTTTATAATAATAAAACAGAAACCAAACAAAACAAAACCAAACCAAAACAACAAAAATACAACTTTAACAGCAGTCTCAATCAGGGAGAGGATCAAGTAAACCCAAAAGCAAAGAAAAAAATGAGAACTGATGAAGAAACTTAGAAGGACTTATGAAGTTCTACTAACTGAACCACTTGAACAGGTACACACTGCAGACAAGAGAGACATAGTGGGTGAGACCTCAAAAGATCATGTAAAGAAACCTATGGCACTTCCTGACCATGTACTTGACAACAATCAATTAGCCTCTCATAGACAAAAGAATCCTCCCGTAACGAGACAAAATGTTGATGGACTCATCATAGCCCTGCAGTTAAGCCAGTAGCAAAGATAGTTTAAATGTGGCAAAGGTTAATCAAGTTATTGCATAAAAAGGACTATGCATGACTTTCAGTAAGTTTTGCAAGGCTTTAAATTAGGATTTATTTAAAGAGCTGTTAGAAGCAATATATTGACCAGAAATACTATATTCAACAAAACTATATTCCAAAAACAAATAAGCATTAAAAAAAACACACAACCAACTGAGACTCCTATCTCTCTGATTACTCTAGCTTGTGTCAAATTGATACATAAAAGCAGCCAGTACAGTTGATTCCTTGCCAGCTTGAAACACAAACATATCATTAGTATACCACAATTAAGACATATCCATCCCCAAGATCTCACATTAAAGACATAAAGTCAGTCACATAGTCTTTACAGATTCAAACACATTAAAATTTAAAGTCCCTGTAAAGTAGCCAGTCTTTGAAAATCTTAAGATTCAAAGTTGTTATCTTAGTTACTTTTCCATGGCTGTGACAAAAGACCACGATCACGGAAACTTTTAAAATAAAGCATCTAATTCATTTACAGTTTCAGGAGGTTTGGAGTCCATGATTATGGAGCAAAGGCATTGTAGCTGGAAGAGCTAAGAGGTCACACGTTGACCCATAAGCAAGAGGCAGAGAGTGCACACTGGGAATGGTGTCAGTCTTTTTAACACTATGACTGTTAAATGTTTTATTTAAGCCTCAAAACCACAAAGAAAACCACATAAAACATATACAAAAGAAACAGTAAATTAAGGTACACTATTACAAGATATGACCATAAATTTTTGAATACTCGATGAACCAAATGGGAAAGCAGAGAACTTTATAGGATAATTGAAAGTGTAAAGCCTGATGGGAAAATAAAACAGATGTTTCCAAAGAAGATTCACAAGTGGCTGACAAGTATATAAGAAAGTATGCAACATCACTAGCCATTAAAAAAGAATAAAATGAAAAAAATGGCATCTGGGACCTTATAAACAAGATAAAAACAAAACAAAGTAGAAGACACATTATCTTTGGAAAGATGTGGGGAATTACACTGGTGTATGTGTCATGGAAAAGAGGATGGAGAGTTTTGAAAAATAAAATTATAATTACCAGATGATCCAGTAATTCTATTTCTCAAATATAATCAAATAATTGAAATTAGGTATTAAAAATATTCATTAATATTTTTAATTATTTGTAAGTTTGTGTGCATGTATAATGTTTGCATGAACATGGATGTCTGTGGAGGTCACAGGTGTGAGATCTTCGAGCTGAAGCTTAAGAAAGCTGTGAATTACCTAATGTAGATGATAGGAACCAAACAATTCAGGTCCTCTGGGAAAGGAACGAGTGTCTTAAACTGCCACTCTATATACTCAGCACCTTAAACTGCTTTTTTCAAGAGATATGTTCTCTACTCATCTTGTCAGATTTATTCATTATGACCAAGAAATATATTTTTAATTGACAAATGACCGTATCAAGAACATCCAGTTTACACATACAATGTAATATTGTCCAGTTTTTAAAGAGAAGAAAACATTTCAATCAAGCCCTGCAGGGTTCTATTTATCTAAAGAATTATTGAGCTCACAGAACATATAATAGTAATGTAGTTTCCAGAGCAGAGAGTAGGGGGAAAGGAGGAATATGTGTGTATGCATATGTATATATATTTCGATGGATTCATGCAAAGACCTAAATGAAAACTGAGGGTTCAATTCTAAGCACTGATATCATTCCCTTTAAGGCTCGGGGAATACATCAGATGGGAGAAAAATCTTTTAAGAGCCAGACGATAGGGAGAAGGGCTAAAAAGGGATATATCCTGGGTGTGACACAGCCATTGCTATCATTAACTCAGAGGACTTGCTCACTGGCACAAAGTTCCACAAGAATGGTCCTCCTGCCTCTTAGCCATGCATGTGAAAAGGGCTCAAAGGGACTCAACTCATGCTGCTGATGTCCTGGTGCTTGGCAAATTCTGGAAAAGAGGAAGTCACTGTCTTCAGTTATGTACCCACTCCTAACCTCACCAGATTCTGATGATTAGTTCAAGGTTCACCTGCATGGATCACTAAACAAAATAAAATGTTACAAATGTGAGAAAGATTTCTAACAAGATGAAATGAGACTCAGGGTATGGGAGAGAGGTAACAGAGGATGGGGTAGGGGTACTAACTAATCAAGACACATTATAATACATTTATAACATTGTCAAAGAACTAAATTCATTAATGTTTAAAAGCTCAAATCATTGAGTATGTTTTGGAAATCTGCTATACCACAAAGTATCAGTATTTTTGTGTTGGAAATTTTTAGGTACTAGACCATCTGTTAAATGTTTCTGAAACACACACATGCACACACATATATGCGCACACACACACACACACATGCAGACATGCAGACATGCACACACACAAAGAACATATAGCAACTTTTAAGTGATGATAGATGTATATTATTTTAATTGCAGTAATATTTTACATGCATATGGCCGATTTCATAAAATTTGACACTCAAAATACATGCTATTCATTGTACACCATTATACCTTGATAGAATTATTAATACAAGCAGCAATACATATTAGCAGTTGATATGTAGAAATATCATATAAGTTAAATTTATTTATTTTTCTCATTACTTTTGTTAGTACATTTTCTTTTAATTAATTTACCTTTGACTTTGAATGTTTTTCGTCTGTAATTTATTATTGCATGGATATTATGAAAAATCCAGATGGACCCCCTGCGATATAAATCTGCTCCAAGAAAATGTATAATGGAGTATTACTCAACTGTTAAAAATGATATCATGAAATGTGCAGGAAAAAGGATGAAACTAAACAGCAAATCATCCTGAGTAAGGTAACTCAGACCCACAAAAGCAAACATGGTATGTACTCACATATAAGTTGGTATTAGTTGTTAAGTAAAGAATAATCATATTTCATTCTGTAAAGACAGAAAGATTAAGTAACAAAAAGGGCTCAAGTGTAGACACATGGATCTCCCTGGCTAAGGGATATTTTTGGATAGACTATGGGTGGGTGGGGATGACAAAAGTAGGAGGAGACAACTGGAATGGGGCCAGGGTGAATTTCAGGGCAATGTGGAAACCTAGTGCAATGGAAATACCCTGGAATCTACAGTCTAATGAAATCTCCTAGCAATGGAGGAAACAGAGCCTAAATAGGCTGAGCTCTGTCACCAATCAAGACATCACTTGGTGGGACTGGGAACTCAATCAAGACACAAAACCTTTGACCTGCCTGTAAGATATGGTGGGGTCATTATAGTGAAGAACTTATGGGAACAGCCCAATCAATGCCTTGTCCAGCTTGAGACCTGAACCACAAGAGGGAGCCTATCTCTGTCACTGGCTGCATGGCCAGATAATCCAAGAGACCTAGGATAGAATCATACAAGTCCAACAAAACAGCAGCAGCAGCAGCAGCACCACCACCAACAACAACAACAACAACAACAACAACAACAACAACATCAACAAAAATAAAAGGTAATGAATTGATTCCATGGTTTATGATGATATTCTTCTATACTCATAGATCAGAATCTAGTATAATCATCATCAGAGAGGCTTCATCCAGCAACTGATAATTGCAGATGTGGAGACCCACAGCCAAATACCATGCAGAGCTCACAGACCCCTTTGGAAGTAGGGGAGTTGTAGGGAGGAAGAATTGTAGGAGCCAGAGTCATTGAAGAAATCAACAAACCCCCACAAAACCAATTCTGGCTCGTAGGAGGATGCAGAGATGGAATCAACAATCAGGGAACCTGTATGAGTCAAACCTAGGCCCTCTGCGTCTATGTTATGGTTGTATAGTTCGATGTTCTTGTGGGACTCTTAACAGAGAGAGCAAGGGTTGTCTCTGACTATTTTGCCTATGTTTGGAATCTTTTTCCTCCTAGCCTTTTTCCTCATCAAGCCTTGTTATGCCCTATTTAGTCTATGCCATATTTACTTTATATCTGTGGGAGGCTTGCTTTTTTTTCTGAAGGGAAACAAAGGAGTGAATCTGAGAGAGGGGAGTGGGGTGCAGGGAACCAGGGGAGTGGAAACTGTGGCCAGGATGTAAAATATGATAGAAGAATAAATTATACACACACACACACACACACACACACACACACACACGGTTTTACCTGCTCATGTGGGTGCAAAGCCAATACAAACCAACTGCCTGATTTCAAAATCATACAATCTATATGGGACACAAAGTACTTGCCTGTAGTTATATGTAAATCCTCAGACTGAGTTACCTGAACATTATGATCACACAAACTGTGGCACAATAAAAAGTGAGCTAGAAACTACATTTCATACAAAAAAAATGAGATTTGAACTTGCAGACTGAGATAGCCATTTGCAAATAGCTTGAGTTGTAAGATGCCAGTTGATTCAAGACTGTGAAAAATGACATTATATGTAGTTTTTAATGTGTCAAATACACAGAAATGTTTTAACTGATATGCAATGATTGTTTAAGTTTCATAGAACATGTAATGATAAGGGTAGGATATATTTATGTAAAGGCAGGACATTGAGAAGAATATTAATTCAGCAAAATGAAAGCCTGAAAAACCTCATACATAAAATTTTGTCCTGTATAATTCTTATTTGTGTTTGGGAATCTAGGTGAAGACATTTTCTGTGAAGAAAAATCAAAGCCGCATATTTATGGGAATCCAAATTTTAGAACATAGTGTGTCTTTACTCAGCTAAAATGTATTCTTGGAGAAATTAATCTTACATTCATGAATTCTCTAGCACCTGGAAATACAAATGTGCACATATTATCAAATAGTACTATTTTAATTTAGTGTGCAGAACTTTCCTAAAGGGGGAAATTCCATTGAAGATATGTTATTGTTAAAACTGCTTCTATATGGCAAAATGATAATCTTTGAAAAAGGATAAGTGAAATTAAAAAACAGAAGAACTTTAACATCACAATAATGGAAATAAATTATTATCACTACATAACAAGTGTATTGCCAGTGAGTTGAGAGCCAGGAACGGAAGTAAAAGGGAAAGCTAAGATGGTATATCCAAACATAATGTGTTTGTTTTGTTCTTTAAGCAAGTAGAAAGTACATAGGGAAGAATAGTCATGAAATAAAGGACAGTTAGCAAGAATGATAGACAAACATGAAATAGCAGACAGATGGAGGGAATTAGTCAGAATGTAACCCACAGAGTCATCCATATGGGAGAGATGAAAGAGGCTAAAAGATGAAGAGAATATAATAAGCAAGTGAACATATTTCTATTTGAGAACCAAAAAAGAAGTTTGAAAGTAGATGGAAGTAGTATTTTGCAAAAATGGCTTAGATTTTAGAACTGAAAGGGTAACATAATCATTCAAATTGAGTCTAATTATTCTCAAAGGTAACACAGAAAATAAGATCAAAATATGTTATCCAAAACCGAGTTATATTGCAATAACAAATTACATAAATATATAACAGATTTCTTATTATTGTGTTCATCATAGATCTGTGAGCTATAGATATAGGTTTGCATTTGAAAATCCAAATGATCACCTTTTGTTTTTGGAACATTTCTAGTCTTTTCATTGAGGTAAACAAAGGTAAAGAGAGCTATTCTCATATTACTACTACAGAGGTTCATTAAGATTTTGTTTGTTTTTTTGTTTTGTTTTTTTTGTTTTTTGTCACACTTGAAAACCAGAAATGTAAGGGCGAGTGATATGAATGAACAAGATAGTTGACAGCACACATGACAGTTATTTTTCATTGCTAATAATTTTAAGCCAAACTTCTAAAATTTGAAGAATAATGAAAAGTCATAAATAAATGTACAATTTCCATGGAATCACACGTGTTATTAAATTTGGTTGAAAGATCAATCTGACATGGCCTAGAATCATCCAAAAGGAGAACTTTAATTGAGAAACTGCCTAGATTAGGCTGCAGAAATGTCTTTGAGAGGAGTGTTACGTTAACTGATAAATTATATAGGAGAGTCCCATTTGGGCACTACTGTCCTTTACAAGTTGTCTTAAATAATATGAGGAAGCTAGCTGAATGTAAGCTGGCCTGAAAGCAAGCCAACCAGCATCGTTTTCTGTTTTTCCTGCTGTATATTTTTGTCTGTGACGTGACTGCCTTGTTCAGATGCAATTTGTGGAATGGCAAGCATCTTATTTCAAGTTTGTATTTTGAACTCTTGCTTTGACTTACTTCAGTGACAGACTATGAACAGCACTGTAAGCCATATCAAACCTTTTCCTCTCCAAATTCATGATAAAAGAGAAATTACAAAGACATAGGTCTCATTTAGAATGGGCAAGAGACCTTGTCATAATTTTACAAATGGTGCTGGTACTGCAAACAAACAGAATGCAAGAGTCAGACACTCATGGAGACCTTCACTGAGGATCTAAAAGTCTTCTGAGGCCAATAAATTTGAAGCAATGTTGTTGAATTTCCTGCACAGAGCTCCTGAAAGTGAAAGAAATCTACTAAGAGGGAGCTGAAGAGATGACACATATGTTAATTTTACTTGCCGCTACAGGTCCTTCCAAAGGACCTGAGTTTAACTCTCAGTACGCACATGGAGGTTTGAAACTATCCATAATACCAAACCAGGGATCCAGTGCCTTCTTATGGCATCCACAGGTTCCAGGTACACACCTGATACACAGACATACTTTCAGAAAAAATCTCCATACACATTTTTAAGAGCAACTTGAACAGCATTAAACTATTGAAAATATAGTGAAAATACTGTATCCAACCATTGTAGAACTCTTACTCTTTCAATTGCATAAAAATATTTTTAAAGTTGTCTACATGGTATACTGCAAGTCATATTTCAATAGTTTCCAAAAGATTTGAGACTAAGTAGCAGGTAGACCTGGGGTGAGCTGAGACATGGGTGGTCAGGCACAGAACAATGAATAGTCACAGTAGTAAGGCAAATGAACAAGCCTTCAGGAGAGACTGTGATGTCCTGTGACAGAATTACTGGGGCACTGAAAGCAAAGGAATGGAGATCAAATTAGGGATACAATAACAGTCGCTGAAAGCAGTGTTACATGGAAGTTTATTGAGAGAAAAGAAGCTGGATAGTATTTGAAAAGCACTATTGCTAAGATGGGGTCTATCGTCAACAATGCTAAGAGCCAGGAGGGCATGGAATAATATATTCTAAGCATTGAAAGTCAATTCATGTCAACCAAGATTGTAATAACTTGCAAAATTATTTGTTGAAATAGATGGAGAAGCAATATTTAAAGACAAACACGAGTTAATGCAATTCATGCAATTCTGCAGCACCGTAGAAAATATTTAAATGAATAATTGAAAAATCTACACAGAAGAAGAAGAAGAAGAAGAAGAAGAAGAAGAAGAAGAAGAAGAAGAAGAAGAAGAAGAAGAAGAGAAGAAAAGAAGAAGAAAGGAGAAGAGGAGGAAGAAGAGGAAGAGGAGGAAGAGGAAGAAGAGGAAGAAGAAGAGAAGGAAGAGGAGAGGAAGAGACAGAGGAGGAGGAAGAAGAAGAGGAGGAGGAAGAAGAGTAGGAGGAGGAAGAAGAGGAGAAAGAAGAGGAGGAGGAGGAAAAAGAAGAAGAAGAAGAAGAAGAAGAAGAAGAAGAAGAAGAAGAAGAAGAAGAAGAAGAAGAAAGTTTCACCCTTCACATAAATACACAAAACATAATAAAGTACATGAACATAACAAATAAGTAGAAGAGCTAGAGAGAGAGCCAACTGTATTTAACAGAGCCAACCAGCAAACCCCCAACAGCACCAGAACAGGATGAAAAGAATTAGTGATTAACCATTTAACAACAGCAGACAACAAAGTCTTTATAGCAAACTCTTCTCATTTATAATCTAGAGTACGAACAAAAAGCCTTAACACATCAAATCAAAGACACAGACAGATACCACAAAAGATATTGTAGTGGTACTTATATCTTTGGGAGTAAGCAACAGCTCTCTAACTGGACTTGAGGTCTGTTTAATAAGAGGAAATTCATCCTACATACAGCAAACATAGTTCAATACACATGCATAGTAGGCCATGAAACCTAGAAGAAAATTTATTACTATCCTAAACTTTCCTAAATGAATATAATTTCTAACAACATGCTAAATGCACATCTTGATATCCACAGATAAATATAACTCTCATTCTTTAACACAGCTTTTTAGTAGAACAAATTGAAATCATTACAGAGAGCCATACTTTTTCATAGAATACAGAAAATAAATGACCATGAGGTGCCCAGCCCCATTTGATTTATCTACAACATACTTACTATATCTAAGGCTTTGGTAACATCATGTAAAAGGGGTAGAAAGATTATAAGATCCAGAGAACCAGGATATCTGCTGGGAGACTGACTGTACTTCTTTGTTATATTATTATTGGTTAGTTTACTTATTTACATTTCAAATTTTATCCCCTTCTCTGTTTCCCCTCTACAAACACTATATCCCATCCACCCTCCCCCACCCAGCCACCCACTCCCCACTTAACGCCCCAGAATTCCCCTACATTGGGGCATCAAGTCTCCGCAGGACCAAGGGCCTCTCCTCCCATTGATGAATGACAAGGAGATCCTCTGCTGCAAATAAAGCTGGAGCCATGGGTCCCTCCATGTGTACTCTTTGTGGTTTGGTCTCTGAGAGCTCTGGAGGATCTGATTGGTTGATATTGTTGTTCTTCCTATGAGGTTGCAAACCCATTCAGCCCCTTCAGTCCTTACCCTAACTCCTCCATTGGGGTCCCCCTGCACAATCTGATGGTTGGCAGTGAGCATCCGCATCTCTATTGGTCAGGCTCTGGCAGAGCCTCTCAGAGGACAGCCATACCAGGCTCCTGTCTACAAGACCCTTTTGGCATCAGTGATAAAGTCTGGGTTGGGTGTCTGCAGATGGGTTGAATTCCTAGGTGGGACAGTCTCTGGATAGCCTTTCCTTCAGTCTCTGTTCCACTCTATGTACCTGCATTTCCTTTTGTCAGGAGCAATTCTAGTTTAATATTTTTGAGAGGGGTGGGTGGCCCCATCCCTCAACTAGAGGCCATGCCTAACCTCTGGATAGGGTATCTACAGGTTCTCTCTCTCTCCTTTGTTGGGTATTTCAGCTAATGTCATCCCCACTGGGTCCTGGGAGCCTCTTGCTTTCCTAGCATCTGGGAGTTTCTAGTGGCTACCCCAAGATCTCCCTCCCCCACTGCTACAGACATCTATTCAATTTCCTGACCCTCTATACTTTTCCAGCATCTCCTACCACACCTGATCCTGTCCCCTTTGTTTCCTCCCCTTGCCTCTCTCTCCCAAATCCCTCCATACTTCTACCACCTATGATAATTTTGTTCCTTTCTCTAAGTAGGACTGAAGCATCCACACTTTCATCTTCCTTCTTCTTGAGCTTCATATGTTCTGTGAGTTGTATTGTGGGTATTCTGAACTTTTTTCCTAATATCTACTTATCAGTGAGTACATGCCATGTGTGTTCTTTTGTGTCTGGGTTACCTGAGTCAGGATGATATTTTCTAGTTCTGTCCATTTGCCTGTGAATTTTATGAAGTTGTTGTTCTTTCTTTTTAAAATTAGGTATTTTCTTTATTTACATTTCTAATGCTATCCCCTTTACTCATTTACCCTCCAAAAAACCTCCTATCCCCTCCCACTCCCTCTGTTCACTTACCCACCCACTTCCAGTTCCCTGACCTGGCATTCCCCTAGGGCAATGAGCCTTCATTGGTCTGAGGGCCTCTCTAGTTTATGTTCGACCAGGCCATCCTCTGCTACCCATGTGGCTAGAGACATGGGTCCCTCCATGTGTACTCTTTGGTTGGTGGTTAAGTCCCTGGGAGCTTTTGGGGTACTGGTTGGTTCACATTATCATTCCTTCTATGGATCTGTAAAACCCCTTCAGCTCCTTGGGTCCTTTCTTTAGCTCCTACATTGGGGACCCTGTGCTCAGTTTATGAGAGAGCATCCCCCTCTGCATTTGTCAGGTACTGGCAAGGCCTCTCTAGAAACAGCTATATCAGGTTCCTATCAGCAAGCACTTGTTAGCATCCATAATAGTGTCTGGGTTTGGTAACTATATATGTGATGGATCCCTAGATTGGGCAGTTTCTGGATGGTCTTTCCTTCAGTCTTGGCTCCACACATTATCTCTGTATTTCCTTCCATAGATATTTTGTGCCCTATCTAAGAAGGACCAAAGTATCCACACTTTGGTCTTCCTTCTTAAGCTTCATGTGGTCTGTGAATGTGGTGTGGTGAATCAATTCTCACATCTGACCAAGTAGATTTCAAACCAATACTAATCAAAAGAAGTAAAGATGGGTATTATGTGTAAATAAAAGAAACAATACAACAAAAAGTTGTATCTATTTTAAGTATGCCATGAATAATCAGGTCTCCAAATTCATAATACAATAATAGTAGAAGACTTCAATACCCTAGTCTCATGTCTAGATTCATCCTCTATGAAAAAATAAAAATAGTAAATGTATCATCAAAGGCTAACTACTTCATTGTCATTTTGGTTCCATGTTCTGCTTCCTTCTTTGGGGTGTGCAGGCACTGTTGCACATTGGATGAGGCAGGGCCTGTAATGAGTTCTTCAGCAGGATCTTTGTATGGCTATCAATGCCAGAGAGAAAAAAGCATTCTCTAAATATTTTAGTGTTACAGCACTTTTAGATGATACACATTGAAACAGTGTTCTTGGACAATATTCAGTGAAACAGCTTGCACAAATATTTTATGAGGGGCAAACAAGGGCTACTCTAAATCTTGGAGAGGGAGAAGGTATTTTTCAGGTGAGTGTTCTACCTTGGCTGCGACTTAAGGGACTGGGAATGCCTCTCATGCACAGGAAGACAGTCCAAGTGCTTGCTGAGCAAGCTCTTATCAGGAAAAAGGGAATTGAACCAAGGGCTATGTGACAATCCTCAGGTAGAGGATGTGTGATTTCAGCCTCCCCAGATAACTTCAGGCAGAGAAGAAGAAGCCCTGATGGAAAAGGGAGTCCTCCATTTTGCAAGGAGTCAGGAGCTATCAGGTAAACTGCAACCTTAATTGCAGGTTTTCCCAAGAGATCATTTGGACTTGATAGATATTTACAGGACTTGCTATCCAACAGATAGGGGGGGACACAGATTCTTCTTAGCAGTGTAGAGATACCATAAATTGACCTAAAGCAAGCCCCAATAAGGTTAAAAAAGTCAAGTTAATTTACTAGTTCCAATGAAATCACAGGGGAATAAAATAAGAAATCAAGAAGGCTAACCACAGAAAACACACAAATACTTGGAAATGAAACAGAATAGTTTTCAATGAACAGTGGTTCACTGAAGAAAATGGGGAACAATGTTAAAAATTCCTAGGTTCAAAGGAAAATCAAAGTATATCATACCAGAGCCTTTGGGACATAGCCAAGGGAGTCCTAAGAGGATGGTATAGCTGTAAGTATTTACATTAAAAAAAAGAGCAATCTCAAATATCATAGTGAAGCATTACAAAGCTTCAGAAAAGCAAGATACTAAATTTAAATTCAGTAGAAAATAAGACAGACCAGGTCAGAAATTAATTAAATAGAAACTAGAAAAATAGTACAAAGAATTAAGTAGCTCTTTGGAGAGATTAACATGATGGACCAACCCCCAGACAAACTAACAAAAAGAGAGAAAAAAAACCCATGTTTGTAATATTGTAAACAACAGGGGAGTTTTTCAAATGAATTCCAAAAGAATCCAGAAGATCAACAGGGAATTATTTGAAAACTAATATAGCAACAAAGTGGAAAATCGAGATCATTTTAAATTATCTGAAATTAAATAATCTGAATTGCTGAAATTGAAGCTCAGTGATTTAAATGATCTAAAGAGACACATATCAAGAAAGAAGGCTACATCAGTAACTGAAATTCTTATGCCAAAAAAAAAATCCAGGGCCAGATGGACTTACTACAAAAGTCTACTAAATTTTCAAGGCATGTGGTTTAAAAGTTTCACAAAACAGAAAGAGAAAGAATATTAGTAGCTATATTCTACAAAGCTGATATCAATTCTACAATAATACAAGACCAATATAAAATTTTATAATAATACCATATATAATAATACTAGAACACAAGACAATAATGGGTATATATGACAAACCCATAGACAATGTAATATGTAAGGGGAAAAACCAAGACTACTTAAACATTTGGCAGTGGACAAGAATACCCATTCTAACTACTCTTATTAATATAGTATTTGAATTCTTAGAAAAAGAAATAAGATGTAAAATAAGAAATTAAAGTATCTATATTCTCAAATGATTTAATTTTGTGCTTAAAAAACATCATGGGCTCCATCAAAATACTTTCGGGGGCTAGTAAATACTTTCAGGAAAGTAGCAGCATTCAAAATTAACATTCAGGATTCATAGCTTTTACATGCAGCCAAAATGAACAAACTGAGGAGTAAATGAGAAAAATATCCTATTCATTATAGTCTAAAAAGTACCTATAAATAAACACAAAGATGAAGGGTCTTTATAAGGAAAACATTAAGACACTGAAAACAATTTGAATAGGACAGTAAACAACAGAAAAACCTTCCATGTTCATGGATTGGAAGGGTCAATATTATTAAAAATAATATAAAGCAATATAAAGAGTCAATAATATATTAATTAGAATCTCAGTGACGTTTTTCATAGAACTAGAAAAACAGTCATGAAATTCATATAGGAACACAAGAATCTGTGGAAAGGCAAAGCTATTACAAAAAGAAGGAGTACAGCTGGAGCCATCATCAGACTGGACTTCAAACTATACTGCAGAGCCATGGCAACATGACAATGTGATATTAGCACAAGAGGATCTGACCAATGGAAGACTAAAAAGACCCATAGTGAACCCACATGGTTCTAGACACCCTATATATGTTTTTTGAATAAAGATGTCAAAACATGAAATAAGACAAGACACTCTTTGCAATAAATGTTGTGTGCAAGACTGTATATCCATTACTGTGGATAGAATCTGATCTATATCTCTCACTTTACACAGAAATAAATTCAAATCTATTGAAGATATTGACATAGTCTGGAAATGCTGAAATCTCTAAAGGAAAATAGAAAAAAAAGAGATGCTTTAGGACATAATGATAGACAAAATTTTCTAAATAAAACCACAGTGGTTCAGAAGACAGACACAAGATTTGACAAAGGGGATTACATAAATTTAATAAACTTCGGTATAACAAAATAAACTATCAACAGAATGAACTTAAAGCTCTCAGAAAAGAAAAAAATTCTGTCAGATATTCTTCCAAAAAAGGGCTTTGTATCTAGAATATATGAAGAACTGTAAAACTTAAACATGAAAAATGTGCCATGCTAAACAATAAATGAGCCACTGGATATATGAGTCTTAAAAGAATGAATACAAATAGTCAACAAAATCTTTAAATGTGTGTAACATGTCTAGACAGTAGAGATAAGCAAACTAAATCCACTTTGAGATTCTGTCTCACACCTGTTAGAATGATCACTATCAAGAAAAGGAAAGAAGAAAAGAAAAAAGGAAAGAAAAGATGACAACAAATGCAGGCAAAGTCATAGGGACAATTTTGTCTGTTGTTGATAATATAAACTAGTAAAATCATTATGGAAATCAGTGCACAGTATTAAAAAAACAACTAAAAAATAGAACTTCCATGTGACCCATCATTACCATTACTTGGCACTTACTCAAAGGAATCTAAACCTTTCTGTAGAAATACTTTTAGAAGCATGGTCATCATTTCTCTTTTTATAACAGCAACAAAATAAAATCCACCTAGATGCCCATCAACAAACTAATGGGTAATGAAAATGTGGGAATAAGGACAATGGAATTATAAAGAGTCGTGAATATAAAATTATGAGACAGATAGAATTGGAAAACATTAAAACCAGAAAAACAAAAATAACTTAGAGTCATATATGGCATATTTTCTCTCATTTGTGGATTCTAGACCCTAAATGTCAAATATGTATATACAAGTAGGAATGATTATCAATAATGACCAGGAACTATAAGGGGGATACATAAATGGAAAAAGGGAGATTGTAAGGAAGAAGATTTCAAAGATAATAAAACAAAGTAGAAGGAAGAATTCCAGGCATAACAGGGAAAGTAGTAATGGAAAGGTAAGAGGGAAAGGAGGAAGTGATGAGGAAGAGGCAGGCAAAATGAAATACATATAAAAACCTTATGTGGAAACCTATCTATTTACAAGGTAATTTTAAAAGTAAGGCAATATCTGAATAAAAGAACATAAGATCACCATAATATGTTCTATATCATATAGCTGAATAATAAACAGTTATACATAATATTGTGCAAATTTAGAAAATAATGAAAAATGATTAGAATATCCTATTTGAGAAAACACTTTCTAAGTAGAGGAGAGGAGAGAATAGCCGAAAACTAGGGATGAATGAAAAAAAGTTGGAATCTACAGATCTGTAAGCTCATCAAATAAAAAAAACTAAAATTAGAAGCATTTAAACGGAAGTACCATATTAGTGGACAATGCTCCTCTGAGAGGCCATTGTCAACTATATGAAAATCCCAGGACCAGCTTGTGATACTTCCCTATAAGTTGTTGGCCAGAGAGACTCCAGAGGCTCTCACACAATATAAGCAACTGATATTACTCTTGATTGCCCACTAGAATTTGGTGGTAAAATGCTACTTATGAAGACACCAACCACATGCTTTTGTAGACAGAGCACAGATGGTTAAAATGGATCTAAGCTGGAGACCTCCTTCCCACTGGCTAACTTTCATGGTGCAGAAATGTTTTATTCTAGTTACTTAGAAAGAAAAAGCATGAGAAACCTTACTCAGCTGTGTACCTTGTGAGCCATGATACCAAACTTCTAGACAAATACACTATTTAGTGCAATAATGGCATTACTGTAATGATTGCAACCAACCACTTTATGAATTCTTTTTTTTTGTTTTTTATTTTTTGTTTTTTTTTTCAAGACAGGGTTTCTCTGTGTAGCCCTGGCTGTCCTGGAATTCACTCTATTGACCAGGCTGGGCTAAAACTCAGAAATCTGCAGGCCTCTGCCTCCCAAGTGCTGGGATTAAAGGTGTGTGCCCCCACCGCCAGGCAGACATAAGAATTCTTTTTCTTTCTTTTTTTTTTCCTTTTTTTATTTAATTTTTATTTTCTATATTCTATGTTTACATTCCAAAGGCTTTCCCCTTTCCCAGTCCCCCCCACCATATGTCCCATAATTCCTCTCCCCCCCCAGCTATTCCCCAATCATTCCCCCCCCCCATGATTTCTCTGTTCTGGGTCTACAAAACTGGATCCAATGTTTACAGGCACATGGTCCTCTCCTTTCTTCTTCTCGGGAGTCATTTGACTTGCTAATTGTGCCTTGCAGAGAGCTCATGCCTTGAACTGTAAAGAGACTGTGGCTGTGTGTCATAGACCCTAGAGGAGAACTTATACTAGCTTTACTAAGTGGCCATACTGGTAAATATCCTCTTAAGTAGTCATGTTTATCTTCATAGATCGGTGCTATTCTCACCCTTCATCAGAAAAAAAGTGTCTTATGGTTGTAGATAGAAGTTTAGCAAACTCCTAATATTTGAAGCTTCAAGAATAAATAATGGAGGAATGTTCAACATTAAATGAAATACCTATGTCATCCCTTCTAAGGCTAAGAGGAACACAGTGGATGAAGAGCAGAGAGAATGTAAAAACTCAAGGAGGTGAGTTGCAAAAGACAAAAATTGGACATGACATTACCCTTACAGCATGAAATGACTAGACCTGGTGGCTACATCAAAACGACCTGCACAAGCTTGCTCCTTTCAACATTTAATCAGGGATGGGGGAAGAGCTTAGGACTCCTACCTACAGGAACTAATGGCAGTTAATGTTTGCTGGGGGAAGGGTACTATTTTCTTCAATGATACAGTCAATGAAAAGTAGTCCATGCTCAATAAATTGCCTTCCACACATACTCATGGAAGGAACTCTAAATAAATTCAGTGGGACATGAACATGCATATATACACATGCACATGTGGCACATGAACAAACACACACACACACACACACACACACACACACACACACACAGCCAGAAACACAGACAGCGAGAGATAGATAAGAGACATAGACAGAGAAACAGAGAGATAGATACACAGAGAGAGACACACAGACAGAGATGGAAAACAGACACAGAGAAAGACACAAAGAAGCAGACAGGCAGGCAGACAGACAGACAGACAAAGACACACACACACACACACACACACACACACACACACAAACACACTTACTGCAGGATATTGGAGAAGTGGCCTGTTAGAATCATAGTGGAGAATTATAAAATTTCATAGAAGTTGAAACAGATTTAGAGCCAAAAAATACTTAAATATGATAAAGATAATTTTTAAATCACTAATAGAAACAGATGGTCACAGGTAAGTACTTTTAGGGAAGAAATAGAACTTTATTTCTACTGAGAAAGGGCAAGGGCTAAAAGTTAATGAAAGATTTGGATAGCACAATTATAATAAAACAGTATCTGCATATAATAGAAGAAATGAAATAATGAGTAAAACTCCAGGGATTTGTGGTATATACAAATAAATCATAGACTTTATTCATGGTCAATTTATGAACTTTGCAAGTTTTCCTAAAAAAACATGTAACACACTGAACACAGAAAGCCTTAAGAAAATGAGAGGGGTAAACCAAAGAGGGGGAGGACAGCAAATGTGAATATGAGCCAAGTAATATTATACCTTGATCAGACAGAAACATTAGACTGGAGGGACAAGTTCCTAGAAAAATCTAATCTATCAAATTAACTCAAGTGGAAATAGAAAATAAACACTCACTGACTATTAAGTGGAAGAAGAGACTATTCCTAATAGGAGGTCTTAGAAAATGTTCTGGTTGATTTTGTGAGCAAATAATATCAAGCACAGCAGTAGTACACCACACACACACACACACACACACACACACACACACACACACACACACATATATATATATATATATATATATATATATATATATATATATATACACACATATATATATATATATGAATCCATTTTCAAGTGAAAAACGGACTCAGGGAGAGTATATATGTTTGTAAGCTCATCACTCTGAAGCCTAAAGAAAGAGGGTATCTCATTTCAGGTCAGACTGAGCTACAGTATAAGATCCTCACTAAAGATCCAGATAGATAGGGATGTGTGTGTGTGTGTATGTGTGTGTGTGTGTGTGTGTGTGTGTGTGTATAAGATTGATGCTAGACATATAATCAATTGATGATAGATAGATAGATAGATAGATAGATAGATAGATAGATAGATAGATAGATGATATATACATATATGTGTATATATATATCACCCTATGAGCACATCGGGACTGAGATTATCTTCTTCAATATAATATAAAATACTTTTTCAGTATTTATATTTTGTTTCCCTTTTACATTGTGTTATCTGGTAAAACAAAAATATGAAAGAAATGTCATCACTGTTAATTGCCTAGAATTACCTTTTATTGAGAAAAATAAGCATGTGGTCATTGCCAAAATGTGGCTGTCTGGGCAGACCAAGTGAAGGTCATTACAAAGTAACAGTAGATGGGCAGAGATGAGTGGCATCTTAAATGGGCAGAACATTAAGCTTGTGAGTGACTACCAGAAGGGATATGAGCAAACGTAAGCGCCTTTCCAGACCCTCCCATTAAACAATGGAGGATGCTGCTGTATTATTCTTTGGGTATTAATGTTACAGAGAACTCAGGCAACTACTCTGTTCTACACATAACATTCCTGCACCACAGAAATAAATAACAAGCCAACCCAGTATTGTTGGTCCTCCCGGCCGCTGTTGGTAAGCTACTGGCATGACCATATTGTGTTTGGAGCCTACCCACAGGAGGTCGTGCTAGAAGGAGACAGATATAATGTTATGTTACCAGTAGCAGTATATGTGTTGTCAGATGTCTCCTTACCTTTTCTTTTCTATTTTTAAGTGATCAAATAGAAAAATGCTAATCATCAAGGTTTCAGAACAATTCAGTTGACAATAATGAAAAAAAGGAAAGGAGTAGAAAACCTTACTATTATTATTATTATTATTAATGAACCATGCCTGACCAGGCACATGTCCCAAAAATGCATGTTCAGCATGATACATTTTTCCCTTTGACCTAAAAGAAAAAAATAAACTCTAACTCAGTTTACACAAAACCAGTCCTACTTCATCTGAAGCTTGGTCTGTGCTGTTGGCTGTTTGCCCCTTGTAATACATTTTCTAAAATAGCACAAAAATATGTAACACAAACACTACTTTTCAAAAGCCATCATTCATAAGATAACCATAATGTGTTACCCTGTAACAGTCTCAAGGAACATTAAACTCTCATTCTCAAGTGAAAGAGAAGCCTGCGTTACATCAGCCTGGCATTTTTCTGACTTGCTTAGTGTTGGTTGCCAACCCTTTTTTAATTCTGAACTCTAAATCAGCAAACCATAGAGCTACAGAGAGCCTGGGCTGCAATTTTCTTGCTAGCAAAAGAAAACTTGCCTGTTGGATCTAGGCAGAGCACAGGGGTGGGTGCCACACTATTCTGCCTTTAGGGCATTGGCTAGAATTGTAATAGTGGCAAATATTGGCACAGCCTACTGTTTCTCACAGAACCATCTGGCAAAGTGAAGATATTGGTGTCCCTTTGAGCGACTAATCCTTTGATTTCTCAAGTTAATGCTATTTAGTACAGAAGAACACAAGTTTACATGCCACTTGGGCAGAAACAGCAGCTATTGAAATACTGACATGAAGATTTCTCTGGTTATAGTATTTATCCTGTTGTAGCAATGTCTGCTATAGACCCTAACATGCATGTCCAGAGGAAAAGCATTGTCAGTTCTGCATATCCTCCAATCACCATATAATACCATACAGCTATACCATTTCCTTATCATAGGAACAGTACTATGAGTTCTTTATTAGGTTTCTCATAGATATTCAACAGGTATTTTTTCAAAACAACTAATGTAAGCCAAGAACAACGTCTAAAAAAACAGTGTTTCAGTTAGTGGTGAAAAGAATTCTTAAGTTGGAAATATACAACTTTTAGATGTTTTTAAATCAAATGAAGTTTGAAATGGGTTATAGAAGTGTTATTATTGGAAACCACATTGTCTTGGTCTGTTTTCTTTTCTATAACTGAATGCCACAGCCTGGATAATTTACAAAGAAAAGAAATTTATTTCTCACAGTTCTGGAGGCCAGAAGTCTAAGGACATGACATGGGTGTCTGCTTGGCCTTCTTGCTGTCCTAATACGACAAAGGATGCTACATAGGGAAATCTCTGGAGCATGTTAGCTCAGGTTTTCCTTCGTATTTTATTAAAGCCACTAACTGAATTATAGGTGCCCCATTCTCATGACATCACCTAACCCCAATTACATCCCAGTGCTGTCATCTAAAATATAATAAACGAATGATTGAATGAACGAAAAACAAAAGAGAATAAGCTTCTAACTCACGAATTTTCTTGAGTGCATATTCCAACCATAGGACCCATTAATGAGTAGATACTAAAACATCTGCATGCATGTTTTAAATGGTTACTAAGCTCTACATTTAAATGAATGGTTCTAATTTGTGTAAGTTAGTTCTCTAAGACAATAAAGTCTATAGCTGGCAGTGTGCTTTTCATTGAGAGGGTAAAAAGCAAATATTTCCTAATTTTTATTATCTTTCAATATAGAATTATGTGATTGTACAAATATAACAATAAATAGCTTTTACATGGTCAATTTTAAGTAAAAGCAATGGCAGTCAAGCATGATCAACCAAAATTAATAAATATTAATTCTCCAGGGTTTTTTTTTTTTGCATAAGACTTCATTTATATGAGTTTACTCCTTGAACACAGCAACTATAATGTGGTTCAATACTAAAATCATGGCTCTAAATATCAGTGTTTCATCCTTCCCAAGTCAATGTTCCTCATTGCTTAAAAGGGGAAAGAACACATTCTACCCTATTTTGGAATACTTCATTGACTAATAATACCTGATATTCAAAGGTTCTAAGTGCTTCATGTCTGGTTTGCAATACAGACCGCTTCATAGCCTGACTTAACACTAAACAGATTTGCTGTTAGTTCAATCAGTCACCCTTCTGTTTGCAGAAACCAAATGGCTCAGATGACATGATTGCCACTGTAAATCGACACAGCCATTTGTTCAGTACCAACTTCCACCATTTATAACCTCATCAGAAAGCCTGATAATCTGCCAATAATTTTCTAGGCTTCTTATACTGCTGCCTGCTAATGAAAACAGTCTTCTTTGCAAGCATTGATCCTTCATCTTATACTGAGAACACATACACACACATACTACATTATTTAGAACCAATGCTTTTGGAGTGGCCCAATAAGCTTATTTTAATCAAATCAAATATTACATTTAAGTCTTTTCCCTGTGTGCCTAACAATTTAACTTAACAAATCATCCATGTAATCTAAGTCTTTTGGGGTACAAAAAGAAAAGTCATGGAAAGTCCTTAATTTTTAATAATAATCTATAGCTAACTCAGCTTGCTCTCTTATGCAATTGCATAAGAAACAGCTGGGTCCCACTAAATAGAAAGCACTTTTATGGTTTCTCTTAAGGGCCATTAAATCAACATGATGAGAGCACAGCTGGACTGGATCCTGAAAACTTATCAGATCCCACACAGTAGAGAAAGGAAGCATGTGGTGTGGTGCTATAGCTGAGTCCTAACCAGCCCCCTCACTTAGGCTGCAGGTGGAGTTTAACAGAGAAAGCAAACTCCCTGTATTAAACCCTTCAAAGTTTGATCTTCCCCTATACCTCTCCTTTCTGTGTGGGTGTCTTCACATAATACCATTTATTCATAAAACTATTAAAAAGATTTTTTTGGCTGGGTTTACTGGCAAGACTCAGATAGTCAAGGCTGTCTTAGTACAGCTTTCAACACCAAGACTCAGGGTTTGTGCTTAAATTTTAGCACATGGCAGTTCCAAAGCTACAGACTGTATTAAACTTTAGAGAGTCTTGGTGGCTGGGTAAAGGCTCCAGGTGGGGCCCAGGGCACAGTCATAATTCCCACCCTGATAAACTGAAGCAAGAACAGGACAGCTGTCCACAAAGCACTGATTCTTTTCTGCCTTCTTGTTTTAGCTCAATTTCCTCAATGTTTTCTAACAACTGAAAATAATACAAATGTTATTAATATTTAAAGTGCAAGGAGATATTTTTGTGATAAACCAAGCAGCATATACAAAGTAAGAAAATGAAAGAAATTAGAAGCAGAGACAAATCTGCTACATGCAGTGGTCATTAGGCATCATTACCTGATGTCCTATTCTAATAGTCCCTGCTCTTGTCTTCATTATGTCTTAATGAGAAAAGGAGAATCTTCGTATGCTATGAATTAAGTCCAAGCTATAAAGCCGGGCTGTAGCCAAATTTGTAACTATATGCAGATAAACTATAGAACTTCTGTTTCATTCATAAAGTCAAAATGATGAGTACCTACCCTTCATGAGTATTTTTTAAAAAGGTAAAATGGAAAGTGATGCATGAAGAACTTAATTCAGTTAGTGCCTCTTACATTTCCTTTTTCCCTTTCTTCTCTCATTTTCTTCCTCCCCTCTTCTTATCACACATCATCTATGCCCCAAATGCAAGGCATCCATATTTGAAAAAAGCAACTTTGCTAAAGCTCAAAACACACATTGACTCCCAAAGAATAATAGGGGAAAACTTCAACACCCCACTCTCATCAATAGACAGATGGTGGAAGCAAATTAAACAGAGACACAGTGTAAGTAAGAGAAGTTATGAACCAAATGGATTTAGCAGATATATATAGAAAATTTCTCCCTAAAACAGAAGAATATATGTTCTCAGCACCTCGTGGTACCTTCTCCAAAATTGACCATATAATCAGTCACAAAGAAAACCTCAACAGATATAAGAAGAGTGAAATAATTCCATGCATCTTTATCAAACCACCACAGACTAAATGCTAGACTTCAGTAACAACAAAAACAACAGAAAACCCACACACCCTGAAACTGAACAACACTCTACACAATGATAACTTGGACAGGGAAGAAATAAAGAATCAAATTAAAGACTTCCTAGAATTCAATGAAAATATTGACAGAATACCCAAAGTCATGGGACACTATGAAAGCTGTGCTAAGAGGAAAAATTTATAGCACTAAGTACCCTCATAAAGAAACTGAAGAGAACAATACTAGCAACTTAACAACATACCTAGAAGGCCTAGAACAAAAAGAAGCAAACATAGCATACCCAAGAGGAGCCAAAAATAGTCCAACTCATAGAAACAAATGGAAACAAAGAGAACTATATGAAGAATCAACAAACTCAAAAGCTGATTCTTTGGGAAAATCAATGAGATAAATAAACTTTTACCAGAACTAGCTAAAGGGCACAGAGACAGTGTCCAAATTAACAAAATCTGAAATGAAAAGAGAAACATACTAAAAGAAATTGAGGATATTCAAAACAATCAGCAGATCCTACTACAAAAGCCTATACTCTACAAAACCATAAAATCTAGATGGAATAGATGATTTTCTAGACAGATACCACATACCAAAGTTACATCAAGAGCACGTAAAGTAAATAACAGTCTCATATCCCCTAAGGAAACAGAAGTCATTAAGATCCTCCCAACCAAAAAAACGCCAGGGCCAGATAGCTTTAGCATGGAATTCTATCAGACCTCCAAAAAAGAGACAATACCAACACTCAAACTGTTCTATAAAACTGGAATAGAAGGAACACTACCTAATTCATTCTATGAAGCCATGATCACTGATACCTAAACCACACAAAGACCCAACAAAGAAAGAGAGCTTCAAACCAATTTTGCTTACGAATATCAATGCAAAATATTCAATGAAATTCTAACAACAGAATCCAAGAACATATCAAAACCATCATTCACCATGATCAAGTAGGCTTTATACCAGGGATGCAAGGTTGGTTCAATATACAGAAATCCACTAGAATTTACATCTTCAGCTCATTAGATGCTAAAAATCATTTGACAAAATACAACACCCCTTTGTGTTAAAAGTATTGGAAGAATCAGGAATTCAAGCCCCATACCTAAACATAGTAAAAGCAATAAACAGCAAACCAACAGCTAATATCAAATTAAATGGACACTTGAAGCAATCCCACTAAAATCAGGGACAAGATAAGAATGCCTACTCTCCCCGTATCTATTCAATATAGTACTTGAAGTTCTACCTAGAACAATAAGACAACAAAAGGAGATCAAAGGGATACAAATTGGAAAAGGAGAAGTCCAGGTATCACTATTCGCAGATGATACGATAGTATATATACATGACTGCAAATATTAATAACATAGAACTTCTACAACTAATAAAAGTAGCTGGATAGAAAATTAGTAATAAGTAATTAGTCACAACTAATATAAGTGTCTTGGGGTTACTCTAACCAAACAAGTATAAGATTTGTAAGACAAGAACTTTAGGTCTCCCACAAAAGAAATCAAAGACCTCCGAAAATAGAGAGCTCTCCCATGCTCATGAATTGGTAGGATTAACACAGTAAAAACAGCCATCCTACTGAAAGCAATCAAAACCCCAACATACTTCTTCACAGACATGGAAAGAACAATTCTCAATTTCATATGGAAAACAACAACAACAACAACAACAAACAGCATGGCAAAAACAATTCTTAACAATAAAAGAACCTCAGGGGGAATCACCATCCTTTACCTCAATCTGTACTGCAGAGCAGTAGTCATAAACACTGAATGGTATTGGTACAGAGACAGACAAAGTGATCAATGGAATAGAAATGAAGGGCCAGAAATAAACCCACACACTTACAGACAATTAATCTTTGATAAAGAAGCCAAAAATATACAATGTGAAAAAAGAAAGCATCTTTAATAAATGGTGCTACTCTAACTGGCAGTCTATATGTAGAAAAAGGAAAATAGATCCATATTTGTCACCTTGCTCAAAGTTCCAAGTCCAAGTGGATCAAGGACCACAATAAAAAACAAAATAAATTGAATCTACTAGAAAAGAAAATGGGAAAGAGCCTTGAACTCATTGTCATGGGGGGGTTTTTAAACAGAACTCCAAAGGCTCAGGCTCTAAGATCAAGAATTGATAAATGGGACCTCGTGAAACTGAAAAGTTTCTGTAAGACAAAGGACATAGTCAGTAGGACAAATCAGCAACCTACAGATTGGGAAAAAAACATCTTCACTAACCTCCTCCACCATCTGATAGAGGACTAATATATAAGGAACTCAAGAAGTTAGCTTCCACAAAACCAAACAGCCCAGTCAAAAAATGGGGTATATAGCTAAACAGAATGCACAACAGAGGAATCTCAAATGGCTGAGAAGCACTTAAGGAAGTGTTCAAAGTCCTGAGTCATCAGGGAAATACAAATCAAAATAAACCTGAGATTCCACTTTACACCAATCAGAACAGCTAAGATAAAAAAAAAAAAAAAACAACTCAAGTGACAGCACATGTAGGCAAGGATGCGGAGAAAGAGGAATGCTCCTCTATTGCTGGTGGGATTGCAAACTGGTACAACCACTCTGGAAATCAATCTGGAGGTTTGTTACAAAATTGGGAATGATCTACCTGAAGGGCCAGCTACATTTGTGGGCATATGTCCAAATGATGCCCCACCATACCACAGGGACACATGCTCCACTATGTTCATAGCAGCCTTATCTGTGATGTCCAGAAGCTGGAAACAACCCAGATGCCCAACAAAGGAAGAATGGATACAGAAAATGTGATTCATTTGCAAAATGGAATATGAGGACATCATGAGTTTTGTAGGCAAAGGAATGGAAATAGAAAATACTATCCTGAGTGAGGTAACTCAGACTGTCAATAGGACATTCATTGTAGGATGATTGTGGACTGTGAGAGGGTGAGAAGAAGCCTGGTAAGGTCTAACTGAGGTTAGAAGTCCTGGGGACCCTGAAAGGATGGTAGGAGCTTGGCCTGTTCCCACCACCAGGCCCTCTGTCACATAGCTGCAGCCCCTCATAGAGAGATTTGTGGCCACCAGCCATGTTTAGGCAAAGCTCCAGTCCCTTCCACATGTAGATGAGGCATCCCTAACATCTAAGACCAAAATAGTAGAAGCATCTACTGTCAGGAATCAAACCACCCCAAAACTGTATATACGATCCTATCCAGAAGGAATGTATGAGAATTACTCCACATTGTTTGAGAGCATCTGTCATAAGAGCTGTAACACTGCCAGAGAAGAGAACTGCTCTCCTGAAACTTTTACCACCTGAAGCTGCCTGACTTCCACTCAATAACTAGCCAGCCTTTCACCAGCTCAGTCCAGCTCCACTCAGTGCAGTCAGTATGGTGTCTTGGAGTAACAGCAGCTACAGCAGCAGCAGCAGCAGCAACAACAACAACAACGAGGTAGAGACAATTCCCCCTCCTTTTTCACACCTTTTCCCTTTCACTTGAACCCTCCCACCTGGCTGGGCCAGAGATCTCTGCAGATAGCCTCCATACTATGGCCTACAATGCATGGTATATACTCACTAATAAGTGGATATTAGCCAAAAAAGTACAGAATACCTAGGATACAATCTACAGAACTCAAGAAGATTAACAAGCAGAAGGGCCCAAGTTAGGATGCTTCAGTCCCACTTGGCAAGGAGAAGAAAACAATCATGGGAGGCAGAGGGAGGAAGGGACCTAGGGAGGAGAAGGGGGAAGAGGAGAAAAGGAGACCACAATCAGGTGTGGGGGGAACAGGAGAAAAGCCATGAAGGCCTGCATGGAAATATGCAACCTTTGTGGTGATGACCCTCTAGAAGGACCAGAGACCTGGGAGGTAGGAGACTCTTAGGACTCAAATGGAGGGACCTTAGATGAAATGTCCAACAGGGAGGAGAGGGAACTCGTAGAAATCACCTCCAGTAGAAAGACAGGTCATCTAGTGAGAAGTGAGGTTGCCATCTCACAATAAATTCTAACCCAGAATTGTTCCTGCCTAAAAGAACTGCAGGGACAAAAATGGAGACGAGACTGGGAAAAAGGTGGTCCACTGACCAGCCTAACTTGGGATCCATTTCAAGGGGAAGATCCAAGGACTGAGACTATTACTGGTGCTATGGTTTGCTTACAGACAGGAGCCTCCTGACATGGCTGTCCTCTGAGAGGTCGAAGAAGCAGCTCACAAATACAGACACAGATATTTAGAGACAATCAAAAGATTGAAGTTGGAGACCACTGTAGTTGAATTTGCAAAAGGATGGAAGAAGCTGAGGAGGAGGGCAACCCCATAGGAAGACAAGCAGTTTCAACTAACTCAGACCCCTGAGATCTCTCAGTGAGCCACCAACCAGACTGCATACACTAGCATCCTGATCTGAGGCCCCTCATGCATATACAGCAGAGGCCTACCTAGTTTGGCCTCAGTGGGAGATGCCTAACCATCAAGAAACTTGAGATCTCAGGTAATGGGAAGGCCTGGTGGAGGGAGCATCCTTTTGGAGACGGGGGGGCGGGGGGAGGAGGAATGGGATGAGGAACTGTGAGAGTGGGGACTGTGAGCGGGGTAACTGCTAAAGTGTAAAAAAATAAAGGTAATAAAATAAGGCAACTGAAAGATACAAGAATAGAAAAAAATCACACTTATTGATTGTAGTAAAATATCTTATTTATTTATTTATACACATTTTATAACATATTTAGTGCCTAATGGATGAAAACTTTATATAATCATAATCAAGGCCAGAGTAAATGACTTGTGGTGTTCTGCTGGTTGAAAAAGTTTCTACAGCCAACATGATATATCTCACCTAAAGTATGGCTGGATGATTATCCACCACTACAGGGAAATAACTATAGTTCATTGTAAAATCCACACAACCCCACATATAAACCTTAATGTTCTAGTAGATAACTAGTACCATACATGAACATTATGGATGTTTACAAGTCCATACTTTTAACAAAACATCTGATAGGAAATGGGACATCACAATATGATTATATCAGCTATTCTTATGTAACAACTAATGGTGCCTGCATTTGTGTCTACAGTACAAGGGTAATTTATGGTCAAATCAGAGGTACCACATGGATATAAATTAAAACACAGCAGCTAAAAATTAACCAGCAAAATAAAACCAAATAATTTTAGTAATATTATCCCACTAAAGAGCCTAATGATATTTTGCCTATTGTGGACAGTTTAGAAGCATCACATTTTCCCCCCTCTTCTTCCTCATTATATTAAGATCAAGTCTACTCCTACTGCCTTCTCTCATGTAGTTATTTTAAGCTCAGCATGATAAAATAAGGGCCTCCTCAAGTAATAACAATGAAAAGACTTAAATTCCAGAGGTTTACATTACTTTATTCCAGTTGAGTTTTCAACAACTTATCAAGCTAAAACTAACTATTAAACTTCTCATGCGTCCCTCAAAAACTTCAACTCCTTGCACACAAAAATGTCACATGTCCACAGGAAAGATATATAGTGTCACATACATCTTGTGAATATCCCTCTTGCAAACAATGGTTTAGTATTCACAGTAGTAACTTGGAGTACAACCCGAAGATTCTCTTTGTAAACAAAACTGTTTTGAATCATACAGACCCTGACTTCACCTAATTATTCATGTATGATTTATGTTTATAACATGGTTTGCCCTATTTAAGCTTGGCGCAAAATAAAGGGGAAACCCATGACAGCTTCTAGTACCAGTCTAGTTAAGTTTCTTGGGATTTTCTCATTTGGGATTGTCTAGTGATACTTTCCCATTTCATTCTATAATTTTTTTGTGTATGAAAATAGTGAACCAATAGAAATGACTGATTTAGTTGTACTATAGGAAGTAGTATTGCCAAATAGCAATTTGAACAAGTTGTCCCTAAATCACCACCCTAGAGTAAAAACTGTTTTAAACAACAGGCTCTACTCAAGAAGGTAATTACCGGCCTTCTGAGTCTGATGAAAATAATATTCAAAAACTAACACTGTTTTGGTGTTCAAGATCTTTAGCAAACCCAAGTGTGGAAACAGTTATAGATTGTCCATGATAACTAAAATTTGACAGCTAAAGGATTGTTAAAAAAAAAAAAAGAATGTGTTTGAAATCTATCTTGTATTACCTTGAGTTGTCATCGTAATCAATCATGTTCCTCTCTGTACAAACATGAAACTTAAAGAGCAGGGGAAAGTTTTCCATTTGAATCCTCAGTTCCTTGTGGAGATAATGGTTGCCACACTCCTGCCTTACTGGCTCAACAAAACACAAGTAGAGGAGTCTGAAATTATGGGAGAGTTGGAAATCCTTTGAAATTTCTGGACCCCTATCTAAGTTACAGAAGCCTTACCCTATTCCAGCGATTTTCAGTCTGAGTCATGACCCCATTGGGAGTTGCATATCCTATATTCTGCATGTCAGATATTTATGTTACAATTTGTAACAGTAGCAAAATTACAGTTATCCAGTAGCAACAAAAATAATTTTATGGTTGGGGGCTACCACAACAGGAGGAGCTGTATTAAAGGGTCGGATCCACCCCGCTGTAATTAGTCACCACAACTGTAGAGTCCCAGCCTGCTGAGGCTCATTCCACTGTGCTCCTAAAGCTCTGGGTTGTTTCTCGTGCGCTACACATGCCCTGAACTTAGAGAAGCATTGCTCTTACATTCATCTAAGGGAGAGAATTGCCCTAAACTAAGAAAGTAGCTTCTAAAATTCATCCGCTGATAAGGAAATAGGACGTGGCAGAGAAATTGCTTTTCTTATCTGGAAAGTTTAGGAGCTGGGGACAGTTATTGTCAAACTTTTATTCAATTCTCCTTTCAAATTTATTTATTTATTCATGTGATTTTGTGTGAGTGTGTGTGTGTGTGTGTGTGTGTGTGTGTGTGTGTGTGTGAGAGAGAGAGAGAGAGAGAGAGAGAGAGAGAGAGAGAGAGAGAGAGAGAGGGGGTGGAGGTCAGAGGGCAATTAAGTAGTTGGTCTAAAACTACAAAGAAATCACTTTTACCCAAGGAGCTCTCTCACAAACCTTTTTTTCCTCTCTCTTCCTTTCTTTTTTGTCTCCTTCCTTCTTCCCTTTCTTTTTTGACAGGATCTCACTAAGTATTCCTCCCTGTCCTGGAACCCATTAAATAGTAGGAAGGTTTCCATTCATTCATTCTTTCATTTAAAAATATAACAAAATAAAATAAGCTAAAACAAAACCTATGATATTGGAGTTGGACAGAGAGGCCAGCCCTAGGAAAAGTGCTGGAGAGAAGGCACAAGACTCAGAGAGCAGCTGAGTGTGAGGACAGAGTGGTGGCAAATGCTCTGAGTGCTGTGTAGAGTGGACAGCCATTTTCTTTTTAATATTACTTTCTTCTGGTGCCAAGTATGCATTTCTGGCCTCTTTCAAAGTGGATGTAAATATAAAATTTATTTTGATATTGTACCTGGAGTTTGAGTGATTTGCAAAAGAGCACAGTTCAATAGTATTTGCTAATTCTTTTACACGTTTGTATCCATATGCCATTCTAACTAAATGCTCAGATTTGACACATTTCAAATGCAATTAAGTCAAAATAAACATATAATCTAGGTTCCTTATTTCATGCTTCCAGTACCCTCCATACTGTTATAGAGATACACATATCCATTAATTAGATGATTGATTGATAGATAGATAGATAGATAGATAGATAGATACAGACAGACAGACAGACAGAGAGATAAGTAGATAGACAGCATTTTTTCTTATAACTTAAACATGTCTGAAGAGTATTCTTCAACACTATCCACTCCACCCCAGTACAGTCATACAGACTCTCACATGACCTGTTCCCTCCTCCCAGTCTTCAGCATGGTGTCTCTCTTTTCACCACCTCTCTAACTACCAGTCCCCACAGGATTTCTCACTTACCCTTCAGTGGTTCGTCTATCTGTTACCTTCTTAGAAACCTTCCCGGTTCCCTCCTACTGTGCAGCACCCCACCCTATAGTTCCTCATTTATATGTGTGTCACGGCTGCACACACAAGCTCCTCTCTTTTGGAGGTTACCTTTTATTCTCAGTATCATGCTGTATCACCACAGGTGAGTAGCTTGATACATGCCATGGTAGTACTTGAGTTATGTAAACTTGAAATCCTGTATATGTGAGCTTATTTGCTTCCTTACCCATTTATTTCTGAGAATCAGCTAAATATTGACATACCACTGATCTGACTTTTTTAACTACATGCCTCAAATAGAGGTTATAACAATTTGTTTGTTTGTTTATTTTGTTTTGTTGTTTTGTTTTTTGTTTGTCAAGACAAGGTTTCTCTTTGTAGCCCTGGATGTCCGGGAACTCACTCTGTAGACCAGGCTGGCTTTGAACTAAGAAATCCAATGCCTCTGCTGGGATTAAGATGTGCAGTACCACTGCCCGACATTTAAAACAATTTGTTATCATCAAGTTGATAATATGAGCTTCTGTCAAATATTCTCTGTTGTCATTCCCATGCAAAGTAAGTTCTATGACAGTAGAGACCATGTCACGATTTCCTCTCATTCCAAGCCAGTGAGTGCCCACGATGGTCACTAATAGTTAAATAAAATATGTTACTGACACAAATTATGAAACATTTCTTTTCAGAAATGATAAAAAAGTATCATTTATTAAAACAAATATTACATGTAATAACTGTCACACAGAAACAGCCACAAAATATTAGCAAATATTATTTAATACTTCTTCCCAGTGTACTCTCATATATATAAAAGAGTCTACAGAGTGAGTTCCAGGACAGCCAGGGCTACACAAAGAATCATCCCTGTCTTGAAAAACCAAACCCAAAAAACCAAACCAAAAGCAAATTGTTATAAAGTCTATTTGGAGTATATATATATATATATATATACACATATATATATATATATATATATATAATATACATACGTATACATATATATATGAGTTGAGTAAAATATAGTTATATATAGTAAATAGAATGAATTTCATCTGACGATCTGTATATAGTTCACATGAATATGTAAATATGTGAGTAACATGGACTGTAGAATGAGTTTTATATTTTGACATGTATTGTTTGTTCCTACTTAATTTTTATGTTTTTGAAATAAGGTCTTCCTGTGTAGCACTGGTTTTTCTGGTATCCACTGTGGCTTTAAACTTGTTACAATCTTTCTCAGTCAGTCTGCTGCAGTATATGATTACAGGTATTTCCCACAATGACTATAAATATAATTAATTTAATAATGTAGTATTAAAACATTTTGAGAAGTTTTAGATATTACAAGCACATAAATTTATCATACACATATTTATGAACACATGTCACCAATTTAATGTTCTTTTGACTCTATTAACACTTTTGAGTAAACAATTTCATTTGGTAAGATTTTAAGATTTAGAAGAATAGCAAATCTATTCTTTATTAGTCTTCATATTTATACTTCTTTTTACATTCCTGTGATTGTTTCCATAATCAAGAATATAGTCAAGATATGTGAACTAGTTTAAAAAGTGTTTGAGCCTCCATGTACAGGAATTGTCAGTTTCCTAACAGATGAATTTCATCCCATTTAGAACACATTATATTTTTCAAATCGTTTCAATCTATACATGTCTCTCAAAGAGATAAAAGACTAAGTATAAATATAGTAATATGTCTTTCATTTAGCATACTCTTGAGTCCATTTTACATGAGCTGATTCTTAATCCTAACCCAATAACAAAGAAATCCCAGAATGTCTTCCTTGCTTTGGAGAACATGTCCTATCTTCCCCAGCATCTCTGCCAAAATTTGGGAAACAAGGTTTGTTGTTGTTTGTTTTGTTCTGTTGTTGTTGTTGTTGTTGTTGTTAAAACAGAATTTCTTATGATATACCCTTAGCTGGTCTGAACTGGCTAAACTTGTCTCAGCTAGAACACACTGGCCTTATATTCAAGAGACCTTCCCACATCTTCCTCCTGAGTGCTGGAATAAAAGGTTTATACCACCATACCTGTCAGGGACAACTGATTTTTATCAAATCTGAGATTAATACTAAATACCTAACACTTCAAATTTGGGGGGAAACTAAACTTTTTCAGAGGATAATGATGATAATGTACTTGTTGACAACGATACAGACAACATGCAGAAAACTCATTCTGGAGAATCTGCCAGAGACACCAAGGAGCCATCCTACTGATAGGCTTGACCTAGGAATCCATCCCACATACAGTTAACAAACCCAGACACTATTGTGGATGCCAATAAGTGCCTGCTGACAGGACCCTAATATAGCTCTTTCCTGAGAGGCTCTGCCAGTGCTTGACAAATATACAGGTGGATGCTCTCAGCCAACCATTGAACTGAGCACAGGGTCCCCAATGGAGGAGCTAGAGAAAGAACCCAAGTTGCTGAAGGGGTATGCAGCCCCATAGGAGGAACAATAATATGAGCCAACCAGTACCGAGAGAACACCCAGGGACTTAACCACCAACCAAAGAGTACACATAGAGGCACCCATGACTCTAGTTCCATTGGTAGCCATGAGAGGAGAGGCTCTTGGTCCTGTGATGGCTTGATTCCCAAGTGTGGGGAATGCCAGGACAGGGAAGTGGGAGTAGGTGGATTAGTGAGAAGGGGGAGGGGGAATGGGATAGGGGGGTTTTGGAGGGGAGACATGGAGAGGGTATAACATTTGAAATGTAAATGAAAATATTTAATAATAAATAAAAAGAGAAATGGGAAACTCATGATAGGCCTTGAGGCTTTACAGACTGGCTCCTCTTCATGCTTTTTCTCTGATTGGAGGTGAATGGTGAGTAGAACAGTCTCCTGTTCCTGCCACTCTGCCTTCCTGACCCACTGCCATGTTTTCCCTACCATAATGGACTGTATCTTTCTGAAACCTCAAATGAAAATAGTCTGTCTCCTTGAAGCTGTCTTTCTCAGGTAATCATTATAGCAATGAGAAAGTAATTAAGACAATGTTTTTTTTTTATTTTTTGTATTTCAGTCATTTCCTCATAAATTTGACTATTAATATAATTTTGTTATTTCTACCTATACAATATATTTCCTTATAAACTTCAGACTTATCTCTTTGACCCTTTTGTATCATTGTATCATATTAACATTATTAAATTTTCTTTCTTAAATATGAATTTTTCTGTCTGAACAGAAAGAATTAAGGTACTAATTCTAGTGAATCAATACCCTAAATCATGACTGAGCATCTTACTGTTGTAAAGTGGTTCAAGAGGTCTATAGACTGTAAAATGCCTGGCCTTTTGCTCAAGTATGACATTCAGCTATTACCCACATGGCCTAAAATTGTGTTAGGCTCTTTGTACTAATTATAGAATGCTTATTATATATTTTGATCAATCTCAAAAAGGAGAGAATAATAAGGTCTGTATTCCCTGCTACTTTACATAAAGGCACAATAGCTTTACTTTCATTTCTTATAAACCATCTGAAAAGACAATCATATCTAGCACATCAGAGTTACATCACCCCTGGGAGCCAGCATCACACTCAACCACATAAAAACAAAATTCATTTCACCCATTTTTTTGTTTTAGTCTCAATTTAGTCACTTTAACTTCCTTGTGATGCACAATCATTTTTGCACACACTTTTCAATTTAACAAGTATTCTCAAAGTAATATAATTACTTCTTAGTTATTTGTATAGAAATTATTATATAGAGCTATTTAGTTAGTAATTTGTTTTCATATTGAATTAATTAAAGATACTCACAATCAAGAGTATTTAGGTGTTGAATTTTGAATTTTATTTTTACTATGAGAAGAAACTTGGCATGTTTTAAATAGGAGGTGTGTGTGTGTGTGTGTGTGTGTGTGTGTGTGTGTTCTCTCTTCTTACCCTATCTGTCCCCTCTATATGGGACTGTTAACAGTTTGATAAGGATAATTATTAAGATTTTCTGTAGAAAAAACAGCATATCCTCATAGCTTCAATATAGGAGAACCACACAATTTTTTCCTTTCTACCCTATTCAAAAACCCTTTTGTGGACAAACATGCAGCTTCCCAAATGGAAGTGTTCTCAGTTTGGTACAGTAGATGTCTATTGGATAAACATGTGCTCATACATTTACAAAACCATAACAGACATTGCATTTGGAGAGACCTGTGGTGAGTGCTTGCTTTCCCTCTGTTCCCGCTGATTACCACTACATTTCAGAATGCCTGAGAGGCTTTCAGTATGGGCTGAGAATGAAGATGTGTTAGTTCACGCCTCATAACTTCATAAAAGTTTAATTCCAGCCCTCCAGGTATGGAGGCAGAATGGTCAGAAGGTCA
Organism: Apodemus agrarius; assembly: GCA_964023405.1. Taxonomy (NCBI): domain Eukaryota; kingdom Metazoa; phylum Chordata; class Mammalia; order Rodentia; family Muridae; genus Apodemus; species Apodemus agrarius. Next base: position 3,795,111 of record OZ030027.1, on the reverse strand, counting down.
AGGTCATCCTTTAGCTACATAGAGAATTCTGGGCCAGCCTAAGCTGAAGGTCTAATCTTCAAAACATGAACATTTTCAGTCTGAAAGCACTGCACATCTTATTATAACATTCACATAATCAAGAAGCCTCTGAGACATTTCATGTAAATTACTTCCTATTTCAACTGATCAAGTGCATTTGTAGTTTTCTTGTTTAAGAATTGTTGCTTTAAGCCTTTCAGCAACTGTTTCTGACCTGTGCTGAGTATGCCAGAGGTCTGAAGCCAAGAGCAAGGGAGCCAGTCCAAACCTAGACACTTACAGACAGCTCTTGTCAACACTGTGTTTCATTTAATTTCCCCCCACACATGCACCTCTAATAAGTCTTACAAACACATGCTAATTCCCACAAGAATGAAAGCAACAACCACATTCCCAGATCTTCAAAAAACGAAAGTTTTCTGTTACTGCTACCCCGAAGTGGCTCATAAAGTTTCTAGGAAAGAAGGTTCCTATGTAATACCGTGTCTTCCCTTCCAAACTCCAGATATTCTTTTCTCCAGGATTCAGTCCAACCATTACCTATTCATTCTTATAACTGTATATTATCTTCTTTGCATATCCTTTTCTGGACCTGCTACACTAAAACATAATCTCCTCATGATACCGATATACACTAACTTTCTGGCAAAACAATTATTTATTTTTACTGATATAGACATCTTTCTCAAGCTTAGTCATTTACTACACTAGGTACTTCATTGTCTCACCCACCAAATCAAACATGATCCTAAGCATCTAGGCTCCATTAAGAAAAATCTACATAAATAAACAGAAGAGAGTGGTTCATAGACTTTCTCCTCCTTATACCAACCACTTTCTTGTCTCTCTCTCTTTTTTGAGAATCTCAGTGCTCCCTTTCTCTGCAACAATTGACCCCAGGCTGTGTCATTGAAGATGTTTTCCTGGTCAATTCATTTAAATGAACAGGAAAAGAAGGGAGTCGGTGGGCTGGGAGAGCAGAGCTTCTCAGAAAAAAATCACTTCATTGTTTAGGAGAATCCTGTACAATAAAAGTCTAACTGCAGTTCACTTGAAAGCATGACTGAGGGACATGTCAATCATTTATTCTCTGTAATTTCTTGTTCTTTGTATAGTGATAATACCTGTCTTTTGCGGGTGCCCCAAAGACTAATATAATGACATTTAAATCACTACAGCATGTTACTCCAACATTAGCATCATCATAACCATGCACAGCATCATTCCCACACTATCCCAAAACAAGGTAATTATTGCTCCATTTCACCCTGCAAAAGATTGCAGACAATGTTCTCACTGCTTAGACTCTCTTCTGTGACTATCATGTGATCAAGTTTCTGAAATTTGGAATTTAGTGCTTCTGGAGAAGTCTCTAAAAAAATTAAAAACTAGAGTTAAATATATAAACATCCTACAACAAATATCAATTACTATACCAGAAGCTCTAGTATTTGCTTAATAGATTCATGGCTGAATATTTGGTTTTCTAGTTTACAGAAAATATTTTTTTGTATGAAAGGGAAACTTCAAAGATCAGACTGAGTTGAAAGTATTTCCAAACTAGTAAATGGTAAGTTTGCTTCTCCAAAAATTAATGTTAATAGGGCTGGAGAGATGACTCAGCAATTAAGAGTGCTGGCTGTTCTTCCAGAGGTCCTGAGTTCAATTCCCAGCAACCACATGGTGGCTCACAACCGTCCATGATGAGATCTGATGCCCTCTTCTGGGGTGTCTGAAGAGAGCTACAGTGTACTCTTATACATAAAATAAATAATTTTTAAAAAATTGATGTTAATATATACTCATCAGTGTCAAGCCCAATGGTTCTCAGAGAGGCTTCTACCAGTAATTGATCAGAACAAATATGGAAATTCACAACTAAACATAGGGGGAAAGAGTCTGAATTAGAGATATCCATATGGTCCCTCCACTTGGAGCTAGGGGATCACAGAAGAAGGGGAGGAAGGATTGTATGAGCCAGAGGGGTCGAGGACACCTGGAGAACATGGTACATGGAATCAACTAAGCAATACTCATAGAGGTTGAAGTTGTGATCAAAACGCCTGCATGGGTTTGACCTAAGACCTTTCATATATGTTATGCTTGGTAGGTTGGCATTTTTGTGGGACTCCTAACAGAGGGAAAGGTGGTAGCTCTCACTCTCATGTGCTCTTGAGACTCTTTCCTCCTACTGGGTTGCCATCACCACCCTTGAAATGAGGGTTTATTCTCAGTCTTATTGTATCTTGTTATGTTATGTTCAGTGGATATCGCTGGGAGGCCTGCTCTTTCCTGAAGAGAAACAGAGGAGAAGTACATCTGTGGAGAGGGGAGACTCAGTGAGAAGCAGATACTAGAAGTCTGGATGAAACCAAATGTTTTTCCCAGCTATAACTTCATCCCACACAGAAATGAAGGCAACAAATATCCCTGTAGAAGAAGCAAACATGAAGACACTGAGCATCAGAAAAAAATTGGTTGAGAAGTGTGTTAACTGTCAGAAGGTTAACAAGACTTTCAGGTCCATGTGGTAGATAGGCAAGCAAATTTTTGTTCCTACCTTCTAAATAGGTGAGTACCGCCTTTCACTCCTCTCTCATGCCACTGATTTTGTTTCTCTGTTCAATAATGAAATAAATTCCATTTGTGTAGTAGACAACCAGTAAGTAGACACTTTGACATAGATTCTAGCATTCTCATGCTTAATGTTCATTATGGATATTAGATAGTACATTTAAAAAATTACAGATGATCATCAAGACTTATACCAGTGTTAGCTTCTAATGCACCGAATTATACTGTGTACTAGCTATTCCCAGGAACTCTATAGTATGTGTGTGCTGATGGCTGTAGGGGTGAAGAAAAGGATAGGCATGGTGGATAGTGAGGAATGGTGGAAGCTAAAAGGTATCTTGCCACCCTGGTGACCTGGGAAGCTTCATGGGAAGATTATGACTGTCAAATGAAGTGCATAAATTTGGCTCAGTTGTACATTAGGACTTTTTCAAATTACAAAAGCTTTACTAGTCTAAAGTTCTCTAAGGTAAGACAGTAAAAATAAACAGCAGTATCTCTTGCTTCTAACTCATCATTTATTATAGCTGGCTTAAGAATCCTATGCAAGACTAACTCTCAATATGAATCATCCCTCATGGAATTTATAATGTAGTAACCCAAGAATTTAAATATTAAAAATAATCTCCCTCTCTTCATAATGGAGTAATGTTATACATTCATTTATTTGGCTATCTGTTATCACAAAATACCTGAACTTTTATTGTAGTTAAATGATTTAAATGTGAGTTCAGTTCTGTACAGAATTTGCTTGCTCCTCATTTCCACAAATGAAAGTAAAGAGTCTGTATTCAGGAGGAAATCAGGGCAGCCTTTTAGTCAAATGGTCTTTGGTTCATTTCTTTTAGCAAGTTCATTGTATAAAAGAAAAAATCCTAAATGGCTATGTAGTAGAGATAGACTCTGAAATCATTTGGTTGGTCATTTCTCAGATATTCATACAATATTAAGTCAAAGCACTTTGAAATTAAATGACTCACTTTGTTAAAATAAATCTCACTGGAGACTCACAGGCATTCACAGACTTAAATAAAACTCCACAATTTTCTGGTTTGAGAGAGGAAGTAAAGGTTTCACCTTCTTGGAAGCTGAGCCACGTACAACAGGAAGGCTGCTTTCCATAAGACAACTATGACACCAAATTTATAAGACAGACATTTTCATAATGTTTAGTGGATGGTAGTAGAATTTATTCCAGAATGGATAGTGTTTATTTACTGCTAATAGTTTGAACTGCACTGTAGCTGACCCCTTCGCCATTAGAAAGAGCTCACTCTGCTTTTGACAGTTACGATATGTTCTCAAATATAGCTGTTGGTGGGTCAGCTCAGGATGGTGAAGTAGCAAAACTGTGCTATTATGATTGTAGCTCCTAGACGACCCCACACAGGCTCTGCTCTAATCCCAGACTCAGACTCTCTTGGGAGTCTCATTTAGCATATTAGCATATTTGCTACTCAGAGACTATGTCAAGATTCAATAGATCCAGTGCTCTTGATTTTTTGAATAACTAATACTAAAATTTCAAAGGATCTTGAATACTTACTTGTATACTAGGAAATGGTAAGTTGTTTATGAGGCCTGAAAATCCATGTATTTACTGTGACTATGTTTCCTTGACTGTTTTGGCAGAGAAGTTAAGGGCCTTAGCTAATCAAGGAATTCTAGTAAATTCAGAGCATAAGGCTACTGCTGTTTTATGCTCTACATTTAAATACTTAGGGCCTTACATTTAAAGTAAAAAAAATATGATTATGTTGGCAATCCAGACTAAGTTTAACATACCTTACTTTACTATAAGCCAGTGGTGTGTGTGTGTGTGTGTGTGTGTGTGTGTATGTGTCTGTGTGTGTGTATGTGTCTGTTACTGTACAGATTAAGTAAAAAATAAACACAATGGTTCTTTTGGACCATCCACTTTGTATATGACAACCTAGGCTGAAATATTCATGTAGAATGCATTTTAGTCTCAAATTCCTGAAATAGTGACAATTCGACTTGAGAACATATGAGTCAATGAATAGGGCAAATTCAAGGAACAAAATATAATATATAATTATATATATATATATATATACATATATATGCATTATATATATGTGTATATATATATATATATATATATATATATATAAAATGTATATTTTACTGTGCTATTTCCCCAAGAACAAATATACTTAAACTGTTCAATATTGTAAATACACTTCTAACACAGGTTGCAGATCCTCTTCAGTGCAAGCCTGGAGAATATTTTCCATAAGACAAATGTAACTAATACAATAATACTCCTTTTTAAAAATACTAATTTAATTAATTAATTTATGTGTGTTTACCTGCTTGTATTAATGTATGTTCATCTGTGCATGCTCACAGATCTTTGCACGTGGAGGCAAGAAGAGGGTTTGGTATCCCGCAGAGCTGGATTACAGGTGTTCTCAAGATACCCAGCTTGTTACATGGGTGTTCAAATCTAAACTGTGGTCTTTATGATTGCACAGCAAGGCCCTTTAACCACTGAGACATTTATCAAGACCTAGAGGAATATTACTTCTGGTACCACAGCTATTACTTTGTCTCACTTCAATAGATCTAATAGATCAGGGTCCTCATGATCTCACTTCAGATATGAGTAGCCATGCTGTGGAAGTACAAGGACTGTGTCACTGTGGAACTACACAGTACTGCCATCTGTAATGATCAGAACAACTCACCACACTTTGGTACCTGTATGCTCATGCTTTGGTCTTCCAAGCTCTAGTCTGTTGCACAGTAATACTACAAGCAGAGTATCTGTGCTAACAAGCAAGTGGAGCTAAACAAGCAGAATGTCCTCTTCATCTACAATAGCAAAGTGCTCTGCCTGAAGCTAACTAATAGGACCTTGCTTACAAAGCTAGAGCAATGTAAAAGCAGGGCTAGTGGATGAGTGTATAAAGTACTTTTTGGGTAAGAATTAGGACTGAAGTTCAGATTCCCAACACTCATGGAGGCATGCGAATCCAGCACTAGATTCATAGCCAAGAGACTGCTGTTCAAGCATTCTGATTTAATCCATGAACTTTAGGTTCTTGGAGAGAGAACAGCTTTGTCTCAAAAATAGGATTAGAAGATACCTGATACTAATCACTGAACTCTACATGTACTCTCACAGGTACACACACACACACACACACACACACCCCACACACATACACACACACACACCACACACACACACACACACACACACACACACACACACGTGCATAAATAGAAACAGTAGTGCTGGAACTCAAAGGAGATACAGGAGTAATACCAGCAAGTGACCCAGTTACCTGATAGAAGGCTGGCATGGAGGCACATTTCTGAAAATTGTAAAAGGACACCATGCAGGTCATGGAGAAATTGCAGGTGAGTCAGGAGAAAAAGTTCAGGGGAGGGGGGGACATTGTAAATACTCATACAAACTGTCCATAATGTTTCTTTAGTACTACTTGACATTGAACATAGACTGGACTACTTGAATCACATTCTTTTTGTGTTGTTTAACATTTAATTATCATGTGTTAATTGTACAAAATAATTTATTTCATTGAGATATTTCAAGTGTGTATATACTGAACTTTGATCATATTTAACCATGACCATTTCTGGTATATTTTTTATACTACCTCTATTACCCTTCCTCTTCCCACATAATTCTCTTTCTACATGCATGTCTATTTAAGCTCGAGATTGCCTATTAGAATAAAGAACACAGACTGAAATCCAGGCAAGATGAATCCCATTTCAGGAAAGAGCAGCACCTGCTGATTACTTGTGCTAGACTGCAGAGGAATTTTAATCCAGCAACATGGCTTCTCTAGCAAGGGATAACTTCCAAAAACCCGGGTCTGTGTGATTCGGCTGGAATGCAGACATGCCACACTCCTTTAATCTCTTTTGCTGGAATACAGACATTCGCTTGGTACACACCTATAAAGTAAAACTAGTGTGTAGAAGGAAGCAGCCATGTTTGAAAAAGACATCTAATTGAGGGGCAAAGTGATGAATCAGAGAAAGATTTGACAGAATGAATCAGAGATAGGATTTAACCAACTCTCAGGCATAACAATATTTAAGAGCAATTTAGAGAAATAGTTCAGTTAGTTCAGTTGAGTGGAGCTGAGTTTGGTGCACTCAGTTGGGAGTTGGTCCAGTGAGTATAGTGCAGTGGAGTTGAGGCAGTTAATGCCAGAGAATGAGAAGGAATCAGAAGAATAGAACAGATTGACAGAGTTAGGTTGAGGCAAATCAGAGAAATTCATTGAAAAGTCAAAAGAGAAATGAGGAAGGTCCACAGGTAGGTCCAGATCCTCCCCTGCCGAGTGGAAGTGCTTAAAGAAAGCAAGCAGTCCTTGCAGTGCTGAATGTGTGAAAGCAATGGAGATTCTTCTGCGGAAGCTGCTGTGAAGATGCTTAATGACCACTTCTGGGATGGAGGATGCAATTTAGAATAAGAAAGAAAACATACCACATCCATAGATATCGGCCCTACAGCATGTTCATGCAGCCTGTGACACAGAGATCATTACTAAGTATTGCTTCAACAAGGCAGAATGAGCAGTCATGGTTTCATGTGTTTTTTTTTTTTCTTTTCCAAACCATTCTTCTACAAATCTGGCAGTAAGTATTCTGGACTCCTTGTACTTGACAGCCACTCAGAAAGGTTATTTCAGACTGGAGACATGGATGAAAGTAGAGAGGGTTACCAGAAACCTACTTAACATCAAAATCATGTGGGTAAAACAAAAATTGTACTTTTCACATACCAACATATTTTCAACAAGAAACATAGACACAATTTTTTATTGAAACAGTTGTGAAAAGCCCTTCTATATTATGATAACACTACAAGACAGATCTGGAGAGCTTCAGTTCTTAGAAAAGAATATTTCTAGAACATTCAGCTAAAAAGAATATGTTCTGAAAAATTGTGTTATAGGACATTTTAAGAAATGTAGCTTTTAGACTGGGCGGTGGTAGCACATGCCTGTAATCCTAGTACTTGGAAGGCAGAGGCAGGCAGATTTCTGAGTTCAAGGCCAGCCTGGTCTACAGAGTGAGTTCCAGGACAGCCAGGGCTACACAGAGAAACCCTGTCTTGAAAAAAACCAAAAAAAAAAAAAAAACCCAAACAAACAAACAAACAAAAACAAGAAAAAAGAAAAGAAAAAAAAAGAAATGTAGCTTTAAAATATTTATTTTATTTTAGTTTGTGTGTGTGTGTATGTGTGTGTGTGTGTGTGTGTGTGTGTGTGTATCTGTGACTGCCAGGTTAGTATAGGTGCCTGTGGAGGTCAGAAGAAGGGATTGGATTTCTGAAAGCTGGAGTTATAAGAGTTATGAAACACTGAATGTAGGTGCTGGGGACCACACTCAAATTCTCTGGGAAAGCAACAAGTGCTCTTAACTCCAAAACCATCTCTCCAGCCCTTAAAAAATATTTTAGATACTGTTTATACTTTGTTTCCTAATCAACATTTAACCAACTTGATTCTGCTTCAGAATTCTCTATACATAATAATGAAAAAGATAACAGACTTAAGAATGAATGTAAGATCTTGGTGCCGGCTGCTTGGAATGAGTGGGCAGAACCAGATACCCAAGATATCCCAAGCATAAGATCTCTGGGGACTCAGGCTGCCAGCCAGTCATCTAAGAACAGGAGCTTGGCAAAGCAGCGGTTCCTGTGTTCCAAAAGGGTGTGGGTTCTCTATCCTGTGGGAGACCCTGCACACCCCACTCCCCTTGGCCACCGCCAGCTCCTTGCAGCTGACTGGACTAACCAAATTTGCACGATATCTTTCCACAAACCCAGCCCTACAAAGGATAATAGGGGAAAAACACCAACACAAGGAGGGAAACCACACCCCAGAAGAAGCAAGATAGAAACAACCTCTCATCAAACCCAAAAGAAGATAACCACTCAAAGATAAAAAATAATTTAAAAAATGTCAGGAAGTAATAATTACTATTCCTTAATATCTCTTAACATCATTGGACTCAATTCCCCAATAAAAAGACATAGACTAACAGACTGGATACGGAAACAGGACCCTACATTTTGCTCCAAACAGGAAACACCTCAGGGTCAAAGACAAACACTACCTTAGAGTAAAAGGCTGGAAGACAATTTTACAAGCAAATGATCTCAGGAAACAAGCCAGAGTAGCCATTCTAATATCAGACAAAATTGACTTTCAACCTAAAGTCATCAAAAGAGACACATAAGGACACTTCTTACAGATCAAAAAAAATATCCACCAAGAAGAACTCTCCATTCTGAACATTTATGCTCCAAATGCAAGAGCATCCTCATTCGTAAAAGAAAATCTACTAGAGCTTAACGCACACATTACACCTAACACAATAATTGTGGGTGACTTCAATACTCCACTATCTTCAATGGACCAAACAGGAAACCAGAAACTAAACAGGGACACAGTGAAAATAATTGAAACTTTGAACCAATTGGATTTAACATATATATATATATATATATATATATATATATATATATAACATTTCATCCCAAAGAAAAAGAATATACCTTTTTCCCAGCACTATATGGTACCTTCTCCAAAATTGATCATATAATTGGTCACAAGACAGATGTCAATAAATACAAGAAAATTGAACTAATCCCATGCCTCCTATCATCACTGTGGAGTAAAAGTGTTTTTCTTTCAATAGCAAGAAAAACAACAGAAAGCCCACATACACATGGAAACTGAACAATACTCTACTCAATGACACCTTGGTCAAGGAAGAAATAAAGAAAGAAATCAAAGACTTTTTAGAATTCAATGAAAATGAAGGCACAATCTATCCAAATCTATGGGACACAATGAAAGCAGTACTAAGAGGAAAATTCATAGCCCTGAGTGCCTCCAAAAAGAAACTGGAGAGAGCATACACTAGCAGCTTAATAGCACACCTGAAAGCCCTGGAACAAAAAGAAGCTAGTTCACCCAGGAGGAGTAGAAGACAGGAAATCATCAAACTAAGGGCCGAAATCAATAAAGTAGAAACAAAGAGAACCATACAAAGAATCAACAAAACCAGGAACTGGTTCTTTGAGAAAATCAACAAGATAGATAAACCCTTAGCCAGACTAACCAATGGGCATAGAGACACTATCCAAATTAACAAAATTAGAAATGAAAAGGGGGATATAACAACAGAAACTGAGGAAATTCAAAAAATCATCAGATTCTACTGCAATAGCCTATACTCAACGCAACCTGAGAATCTGGAGGAAATGAACAATTTCCTAGACAGATACCAAATTCCAAAATTAAATCAGGATCAATTAGATCAGCTAAATAGTCCCATAACCCCTAGAGAAATAGAAGGGGTTATAGAAAGCCTCCCAATCAAAAAAAGTATGGGACCAGATGGTTTTAGTGCAGAATTTTATCAGACCTTCAAAAAAGACCTAACACCAATACTCTTCAAACTATTCCACAAAATAGATACAGAAGGAACACTGCCCAACTCATTCTATGAAGCCACAATTACACTGATACCAAAACCACCCAAAGATCCAACAAAGAAAGAGAACTATAGGCCAATTTCCCTTATGAATATCCATGCAAAAATACTAAATAAAATACTTGCCAAATGAATCCAAGAGCACATCAAAATTATCACTCACCATGATCAAATAGGCTTCATCCCAGGGATGCAGGGATAGTTCAATATACGGAAATCCATCAGTGTAATCCACTACATAAACAAACTAAAAGAAAAAAACCACATGGTCATCTCATTAGATGCTAAAAAATCATTCGACAAAATTCAGCATCCTTTCATGCTAAAAGTTCTGGAAAGAACAGTAATTCAAGGCCCATACCTAAACATAATAAAAGCGATATACAGCAAACCAGTAGCCAACATCAAAATAAATGGAGAGAAACTTGAAGCAATCCCACTAAAATTAGGGACTAGACAAGGCTGCCCTCTCTCTCCATATCTTTTCAATATAGTTCTTGAAGTTCTAGCAAGAGCAATTAGACAACATAAGGAAGTCAAAGTGATACAAATTGGAAAGGAAGAAGTCAAACATTATTTGCAGAAGATATGATAGTTTACTTAAGCAACCCAAAAAACTCCACTTGAGAACTCCTACAGCTGATAAACAACTTCAGCAAAGTGTCTGGTTATAAAATTAACTCAAGCAAATCAGTAGCCTTCCTGTACTCAAAGGACAAGCAGGCTGAGAAAGAACTTAGGGAAATAACATCCTTCACAATAGCAACAAACAATATAACATATCTTGGCATGACTCTAATCAAACAAGTGAAAGATCTGTATGACAAGAACTTCAAGTCTTTGAAGAAAGAAATCGAAGAAGACCTCAGAAAATGGAAAAATATTTCATGCTCTTGGATTGGCAGGATCAATATAGTAAAAATGGCCATATGGCCAAAAGCAATCTACATATTCAATGCAATCCCCATCAAAATCCCAAATCAATTCTTCATAGATCTAGAAAGAGAAATTCCTAAATTCAACTGGAGTAACAAAAAAACAAAAAACAAAACAAACAAACAAAAAAAAAAACAGGATAGCTAAAACTATTCTCAACAATAAAAGGACTTCTGGGGGAATCAATATCCCTGACCTCAAGCAGTACTACAGAACAACTGTGTGAAAAACTGCATGGTCTTGGTACAGTGACAGGCAAGTAGGTCAGTGGAATAGAATTGAAGACCCAGAAATGAACCCATAGAGTTATGGTCACTTGATCTTTGATAAAGGAGCTACAACCATCCAGTGGAAAAAAGATAGCCTTTTCAACAAATGGTGCTGGTTCAACTGGAGGTCAACATGCAGAAGAATGCAAATTGATCCACTCTTATCAATTCCAAGTGGATGAAGGACCTCCACATAAAACCAGACACACTGAAACTAATAGAAAAGAAACTGGGGAAGACCCTGGAGGGCATGGGCACAGGGGGAAAGTTCCTGAACTGAAAACCAATAGCTTATGCTCTAAGATCAAGTATTGACAAATGGAACCTCATAAAATTACAAAGTTTCTGTAAGGCAAAGGACACTGTCAGAAGGACAAAACAGCAACCAACAAATTGGGAAAAGATGTTCACCAACCCACATCCGACAGAGGGCTAATATTTAATATATACAAACAACGCAAGAAGTTAGACTCCAAAGAACCAAATAACCCTTTCAAAAAATGGAGTACAGAGCTAAACAAAGAATTTTCACCTGACAAATTCGAATGGCTGAGAAGCACCTCAAGAGATGTTCAACATCATTAGTCATCAAGGAAATGCAAATCAAAACAACCCTGAGATTACACCTCATACCAGTCAGAATGGCTAAGAATAAAAACTCAAGAGACAACAAGTGCTGGTGAGGATGTGGAGAAAGAGGAACACTCCTCCACTGGTGGTCGGATTGGAAGATGGTACAACTGCTCTGGAAATCAGTATGGTGGTTCCTCAGAAAATTGGGCATGACACTTCCAGTGAACCCTGTCATACTACTCCTGGGCATATACCCAGAGGATTCCCCTGCATGCAATAAAGATGCATGCTCCACAATATTCATAGCAGCCTCTTTTATGATAGCCAGAAGTTGGAAGGAGCCCAGATGTCCCTCCAAGGAGGAATGGATACAGAAAATGTGGTATATTTACACAATGGAATACTACTCAGTAATTAAAAATAATGAATTCATGCAATTTGTAGGCAAATGGTTGGATCTGGAAACCCAGTGAATTAACCCAATCACAAAAGAATACATATGAAATGCAATCACTGATAAGTGGATATTAAAGAGCCCAGAAGCTCTGAATACTTAAGGTACAATTAGCAAATCAAAAGATTCCCAAGAAGAAGGAAGGAGAGGACACTGGTCCTGAAAAGACTGGATCCAGTTTTCCAGGAGAGTACCAGAACAGAGAAAGGGTTGCGGGGTGATTGGGGAATTGGCGGGGGTTGGGGGGGAAGAGGACTTATATGACGTATTGTGAGGGGGAAACTGGGAAAGAGGAAAGCCTTTGGAATGTAAACAGAGAATATAGAAAATAAAAAAATCTAAAAAAAAAAGAATGAATGTAAGACAATACAAAGACAGAGGTGTAATCATAATCTACTTTTTGAAAATTTTAAATTTAGCGAGAGATCAGTTCAGTAGCCAGAGGAGAGTATGGAAGCAAGATAGTCTACACATTTGGGTTTTAAAAACTGGCTGATGTTTAGGTGTGTGTGTGTGTGTGTGTGTGTGTGTGTGTGTGTTACTAAGGGAATAGAGCTTGAGCAAGTATAAAGGAAGGGTATACATGAATAGGCCCAAAGCTTTTGAAGGAGGGAGAAGATGAATCTATGGAGAAGTAGGGGTTGGGGGCCTGAGCCACAGTCTCAGTTTCCCATTGATCACTCCACAAGTGCTGAGCAAGTGGTGCTGATGCTGGGGGGTTGGTGGGCTGATGGCAGAACAACATGGTTTCACTTTCATCAGACTGAATGTCTTTCACTGTTTTGAGAGGTCATCTGATGCATGTCAAAAAGGAAGTGCTTGGGAAGATGTTAGGAAAAAGTACAGCACAACTGAGCTGTTCTGGCCATGGGGGAAGTACCCCTTCAAGCTTTAAATTGAGTTCTGTCTTTTACTTTAGCTACGTTTTTCTGCCTTTGTTCACTTAGAACATGAAAATTGTCAAGTCGGCACCTGCTTTGGTCAAATAGGAATCTCATGACTGCAATACAGCAGCTCAGGAAAAGAAGAAGGGAAATCATTAGGTATTACTCCCAGGTATTTGATAATTGACTTGACTTTACTTCAGTTATCATGTACATGTTTCTATAAATACCAAAACCTGGCTGAGATATTAAAAGTAAACAAGTTGGTACACATGGCCTTGAATCTTATTCCAATTCAAACTTTAACTCAGGTTACTTGAGCATAGACTTTGATATCAAAATAAATAGCCTATAGACTTTGTGCTAAAGCAGTTAGAACACATATCATATAGATCAATTGAAGAATGTGTTTAAAAATAGAACTGTGTAAGCAATTCAGCAGGGAAGGAAGAAGCTAGAAGAATGCCAAGAAAGATAACAAAAAAGAACTAAAAGTAGATTCAATAATGAGAACAGGGCTAAGCTGCAAAGGCTTTGTCTAAATAATGCCATTTGTAATTGAGTTGACCAATTTCCTCTTCACTCAACTGAACTAAGTGACTTTTCAAAACCCATTGATATATTTATGATGAAAGAGTCCAAGAGGAAAGAAAAGAAAGGATGCCATTGGAGAAGAGTAGATCTGTTTAAAATAAGAGCAAATTTTGAAGAAGGGTTGATTTAAACACATGATTTCTAAAGTGCAATATAATATATAAAACTTAATTATCTCAGTCATAGGAATTACATTAGTAAAAACTAAAAAGGTAATCTGGAGATTTGACAGAGTCACATTTTTTGGCACTTATATTGACACAGCTGCATTTATTTATAGCATATCTCACTGGAATGTAAGTTGTTATCGTTGTGTTATGGTTTCATTTGCTGTTATAACAATGTTCCTAGTCTACTGCTGGATACCATCCTTGGCCACAGAGCTGCATACTCAGGTGGCAAAGGGAGATAGCTAGCCTTCCAGGAAGGTGGACAGGTTTGAGAGTACAGGTAGGACCACCCCTTCTGATCAGAGGAACCAGCCCAAAACCCTCAGGAAACAAGAACCCAGTGGTAGCCAGAGACAGGAGCCTTCTGATTTCTATCTGCGCCCAGAGATGATCCTGGGACACATAGCTACATACACAAATACCACCAGGAGTGACTACATATGTGTACACAGACAGAACTAGTCTCCCAGGAGTACTGATACACAGGCTTGCATGACAAATGAGCCACAGAGACAGCAAAACCAGCTAACACCAGAGATAACCAGATGGCAAAAGGAAAATGTAAGAACATTACCAAAAGAAACCAAGGCAACATGGTATCATCTCAACCCAGTTCTCCCATAATAGCAAATCCTGGATACCCCAACAAACTGGAAAAGCAAAACTTAGATTTAAAATCACAGCTCACGATGCTGATAGAGGACTTCAAGAAGGACATGAATAACTTCCTTAAAAAATTACAGGAAAACACAACCAATCATTTGAAGGAATTGAACAAAACCACCACGGATCTAAAAATGGAAGTAGAAACAATAAAGAAATCACAAAGGAAAACAACTCTGGAGATAGAAATCCTAGGAAAGAAGTCAGAAGACATAGATGCAAGCATCAAAAATAGAATACAAGAGATAGAAGAGAGAATCTCAGGTGCAGAAGATACTATAGAAAACATTGACACAACAGTCAAAGAAAATGCAAAATGCAAAAAGATCCACCTAAAATATCCAGGAAATCCAGGACACAATGAGAAGACCAATCCTAAGGACTATAGGTATAGAAGAGAGCAAAGATTTCAACAAAATTATAGAAGAAACCTTCCCTAACCTAAAGAAAAAGATGCTCATGAACATATAAGAAGTCTACAGAACTCCATATAGATTGGACCAGAAAAGAAATTCCTGGTGTGAGGTGGAATCTCAGAGTTGTTTTGATTTGCATTTCCCTGACGACTAATGATATTGAACATCTCTTAAGGTGTTTTTCAGCCATCCGAATTTCTTCTGGTGAAAATTCTTTGTTTAGCTCTGTACCCCATTTTTAATAGGGTTATTTGGTTCTTTGGGGTCTAACTTCTTGAGTTCTTTGTATATATTGGATATTAGCCCTCTGTCGGATGTGGGGTTGGTGAAGATCTTTTCCCAATTTGTTGGTTGCCGTTTTGTCCTTCTGACAGTGTCCTTTGCCTTACAGAAACTTTGTAATTTTATGAGGTCCCATTTGTCAATCAGAATGTCTAAGATTAAAAATTCAGGAAACAACAGGTGCTGGCCAGGATGTAGAGAAAAAGGAACACTCCTCCACTGTTGGTGGGATTGCAAGATGATACAACTGCTCTGGAAATCACTCTGGTGGTTCCTCAGAAAATTGGGCATGACACTTCCAGAGGACAATGTCATATATATATGGGCATATACCCAGAGGATTCCCCTGCATACAATAAAGACACCTGCTCCACTATGTTCATAGCAGCCTTATTTATAATAGCCAGAAGTTGGAAGGAGCCCAGATCTCCCTCAAAGGAGGAATGGATGCAGAAAACGTGGTATATTTATACAATGGAATACTACTCAGCAATTAAAAATAATGAATTCATGCAATTTGTAGGCAAATGGTTGGATCTGGAAAATATCATCCTAAGCGAGTTAACCCAATCACAAAAGAATACACATGAAATGCAATCACTGATAAGTGGATATTAATGAGCCCAGAAGCTCTGCATACTCAAGGCACAATTAGCAAGTCAAATGATTCCCAAGAAGAAGAAAGGAGAGGACCTGGGCCTGAAAAGATTGGATCCAGTTTTGTAGGAGAGTACCAGAACAGAGAAATGGTTGGGGGGGTGATTGAGGAATAATTGGGGGGGAGAGGACTTATGGAACATATGGTGGGGGGGACTGGGAAAAGGGAAAGCCTTTGGAATGTAAACAAAGAATACAGAATAAATAAAAAAAAGAAAAGAGACACAGTGAAACTAACAGAAGTTATGAACCAAATGTATTTAAGAGATATCTATAGAACATTTCATCCTAAATCAAAAGAATATACCTTCTTCTCAGCATCTCATGGTACCTTCTCCAAAATTGATCCATATAATGCACCACAAAACAGATCTCAACAGTTGAAAGAAGATTGAAATAATCCCATGCCTCCTGTCAGATCACTTAATCTGTAGATTGAGGCTGATCTTCAATAGCAACAAAAACAACAGAAAGCCCACATACACATGAAAGATGAACAATGTTCTACTCAATGATGACTTGGTCAAAGAACAAATAAGGAAAGAAATCAAAGACTTTTTAGAATTTAATGAAAATAAAGGCACAACATACCCAAACTTATGAGACACAATGAAAGCAGTGCTAAGAAGAAAACTCATAGCTCTGAAACATATATGCTTAACAGCATACCTGCAAGTTCTAGAACAAAAAGAAGCTAATATACCCCCAAGGAGTAGATGGCAGGAAATAATCAAACTCAGGGCTGAAAGCAACCAAGTAGAAGTAAAAAGAATTATACAAAGAATCAACGAAACCAGGAGCTGGTCCTTTGAGAAAATTAATAGATAAACCCTTAGACAGGCTAATCAGACAGTACAGAGACAGTATCCAAATTATCAAAATCAGAAATGAAAGGAAGATGTAATTACAGAAACTGAAGAAATTCAGAAAATCATCAGATCCTACTACAAAAGCCTACACTCAACATAATTGGAAAATCTGAATGAAATGGACAATTTTCTAGACAGGTACCAAATACTAAAGTTAAATCAGGATCAAATAGATCATCTAAACAGTCCCATAACCCATAAAGAAATAGAAGCAGTCATTGAAAGTCCACCAACCAAATAAAAAGCATGGGACCAGATGGTTTTAGTGCAGAATTCTATTAGAATTTCAAAGAAGACCTAATAACAATACTCTTCAAGCTATTCTACAAAATAAAAATGGTGAAAACATTACCCAATTCGTCCTATGAAGACACAATTATGCTGATTCCAAAAACATACAAAGATCCAACAAAGAAAGAGAACTTCAGACTGATGTCCTTTATGAATATTGAGGCAAAAATGCTCAATAAAATTCTTTCCAACCGAATTCAAGAACACATCAAAATGTTCACTCTCCATGGTCAAGAAGGCTTCATTCCAGAGATGCAGGGAAGGTTCAATATGCAGAAATCAATAAATGTAATCCACTACATAAATAAAATCAAAGGAAAAATGGTCATTTCATTAGATGCTGAAAAAACATTTGACAAAATTCAGCATCCTTTCATGTTAAACGTCTTGGAAAGGTCAGGAATTCAAAGCCAATACATAAACATAGTAAAAGCAATATAAAGAAAAGCAGTAGCCAACATCATACTAAATAGAGAGAAACTTGAAACAATCCCACTAAAATTAGGGAGTAGATAAGGCTGCCTCCTCTCATTATATCTATTCAATATAGTATTTGAAGTTTTAGCTAGAGCAATCAGACAACAAAGGAGATTAAAAGGATACAAATTGGAAAATAAAAAGTCAAACTCTCACTATTTACAGATGATATGATCATATAGGTAACTGACCCCAAAAATTCCACCAGAGATTTCCTAAACCTGATAAACAACTTCAGCAAAGTGGCCAGATATAAAATTAATTCAAATATGTAAGTGGCCTTCCTCCACTCAAAGGATAAACAGGCTGAGAAAGAAATTAAGGAAGCAACACCTTTCACAATAGTCACAAATAATATAAATTACTTTGGTGTGACTCTAAGTAAGCAAGTGAAAGATCTGTATGACAAAAACTTCAAGTCTCTGAAGAAAGAAATAGAAGATCTCAGAAGATGGAAAAATCTCCCATGCTCATGGGTTGGAAGGATTAATATAGTAAAAATGGCCATCTTACCGAAAGCCATCTACAGATTCAATGCAATCCCCATCAAAATTCCAACTCAATTCTTCATAGACTTAGAAATAACAATTATCAAATTCATCTGGAATAACAAAAAACACAGGATATTGAAAACTATTCCCAACAATAAAAGAACTTCTGGGGGAATCAGCATCCTGGACCTCAAGCAATACTACAGAGCAATAGCAATAAAAACTACATGGTGTCTATACAGTGACAGGTAGGTAGATCAACTGAATAGAATTTAAGTCCGAGAAATGAACCCACATACCTATTGTCACCTGATTTTTGACAAAGGTGATAAAATCATCCAGTGGGAAAAAGGTAGTCTTTTCAACTAATGGTGCTGGTTCAACTGACGGTTATCTTGCAGAAGAAAGCAAATCTATCTATTCTGATCTCCATGTACTAAGCTGAAGTCCAAGTGGATCAAGGACCTCCACATAAAACCAGACACACTGAAAATGATAGAAAAGAAACTGGGGAAGAGCCTCCAGCATATGGCACAGTTCCTGAACAGAATGCAAATAGCTTATACTCTAAGAATTGATAAATGGGACCTCATAAAATTACAAAGCTTCTGTAATACAATGGACACTCTCCATAGGAAAAAAAACAGAAACTGACAAATTGGAAAAAGATCTTTACCATCCCTACATCTGATAGAGGGCAATATCCAATATACAAAGAACTCAAGAAGTTAGACTCCAGAGAACCAAATAACACTATGAAAAATGGGGTACAGAGTTAAACAAAGAATTCTCAACTGAGGAATAGTGAATAGCTGAGAAGCACCTAAAAAATGTTCAATATCCTTAGTCATTAGTAAAATGCAAATCAAAACAACTCTGAGATTTTACCTTACACCAGTCAGAAAAAGCTAAGATCAAAAACTCAGGAGACAGCAGGTTCTGGCAAGGATGTGGGGAAAGAACACTCCTCCACTGCTGGTGGGATTGCAAGTTGGTACAACCACTCTGGAAATCAGTTTGGCAGCTCCTCAGAAAATTGGACATACTACTGAAGGACCTAGCTATACCACTCCTGGTCATATACCCAGAATATTCTCCAACATGTAATAAAGTCACATGCTCCACTATGTTCATAGCAACTTTATTTTTAATAGCCGGAAGCTGGAAAGAACCCAGTTGTCCCTCAACAGTGGAATGGATACCGAAAATGTAGTACATTTACACAATAGAGTACTACTCAGCTATTAAAAATGGTGACTTCATGAAATTCATGGCCAAATGAATGAATCAAGAAAATATCATCCTGAGTGAGGTAACCTAATCACAAAAGAACACTCATGATATGTACTCATTTTTAGGTTGATATTAGCCCAGAAGCTTGGAATACCCAAGAAACAATTCATAGACCAAAGGAAGCTCAAGCAGAGGATGGTTTTGTTGGTCATCAAAGGAAGGAGAAGCCTTTGGTCCTGAGAAGGCTGGATTTCCCAGTATAGGGTAATGCCAGGACAGGGTAGAGGTAGTTGGTGGGTTGGTGAATAGGAGAGGGGAAGATGGTAAAGGGTGTTTTTGTAAGTGATACCAGGAAAAGAGATAACATTTGAAATGTAAATAAATAATACCTAATTAAAAAATGAAAGAGAAAATGAAAAAATGAAATATTCCTTATAACACTGTCTGCTACTTTTTTTTTATGGCTTTTGAGACAGGGTTTCTCTGTGTAGCCTTGGCTGTCCTAGAACTCACTCTGTAGACCAGGCTGGCCTCGAACTTAGAAATCTGCCTGCCTCTGCCTCCCAATTGTTGGAATTAAAGGTATGAGCCACCACTGCCAGGCTTTTACCAGCTACTTTTAAATATAAATATTTGAGTTATTCATTCTAACACTTGTGATGTAATTATAATAGATAAAAGAGGGTGTATATACATATCTATGCATTCATAGTGCATGTACATGTATATATGTATATACCTGTAGTGGCTATTCCTGGTTGTCAACTTGACTATATGTGGAATGAACTACAATCTAGAATTGGAAGGCTCACCTATGATCCTAATCTGGAGGCTCAGAGATATAAATTTCTGACCTGGACTTAGCATGGAGATCTTGAAGCATGGATTCCAGTTCAAGGTCATCTGGGATTAAATGTGTGGAGACATACACCTTTAATCCCAGATTTCAAGTTCATCTGGGATTAAAGGTGTACACCTTTAATCTGGGCTATACCTTCTACTGGAGACATATATAAGGACATTGAAAGAAGGAAGATTCATTCTTCCTTGCCGGCTTGCTTCATGGGACTGAGCAACTGCAAGATCCTTGGACTTCTATCCACAGCTGCTGCTGACTACTGTTGGGGAGTTGGACTACAGACTGTAAGTCATCAACAAATTCCCTAACTACATAGAGACTGCCCATACGATCTGTGACTCTAGAGAACCCAGACTAATACAATACCTGTATACATGTTATGTACTTACAGACATGTGTATATTTTGTATGCATATATACCTATGTATTAATAAATACACATATTAATTATTTACATATGTATTTATTAACTATGAAATGTAACTTCTACTTAAAAATGCTATAAATTGCGTCCAATATTTTGTATATATTCTGAGAATAATGAACTTCTAAAAACAGAGCTTGTTCTGCTAGCTCATGAGGGAAATAAGGAAAACAGAAGAAAAATACTGACTACACTTCAATATTTGGAAGATATATTCTTGTGGCTTCAACATATTCAGATAGATAATACACACACACATATATGTATGTACATATGTATGTATATAGACATTTATGTGTCGATATACATATGTGTATATAAATATATATACATATATATATACCCTTTTAAAATGTATGATTCTGATATTTCTCTCATACATATCAGATGAAGACTTAGAGAAATTATCCCCCAAATATGCAGTTTAGGTAACCCCAGAGCACAAAATAGACCAGTACCCAGTTGAGCTTTGGTGATGGGAGTGTTCATCTTCCCAGGTGTTTAGCTCTAAATTCTCTTTAAATGACTTTCAGCCACTTCTACATTTTTATTGAATATTTCCCATGAATAGCCTGAGGAAAGGCACACATTCTTGTAGCAAGCTTCCCTGGCTTCTGCCCATTCCCCCTCTACAGGGTTCAGCACCAATATGAGGCTCAGCACATAATACCTTTAAATTTTACTCTTTCATAATTTCACATATTTATGTGAACTATTTTAAGCATTTGTAAGCCATGTTGCCTTCTCTTTTCCCCTTCCTACTCCTGCTGAACCCCTTCCTCCTGAGTTCCTATCTACTGCTGTCTCCCTTTTGTATGTGACTCAGTGAGTTCAACCACATTTTCTTACATGGGCATGGAAAGAGATTATTTCTAAAAACCCTCAGCCACCATAAAAATTATTATAGCACTGAAGAAAATAACTCTACCTTCCCAAGGACACTAACTGCCAATGATTACTCAGAGGGTGTACACTTCCAAGTCCTCCCCTTTCAATGATGGAAGTCAACCATGATGGCTGTATCTTGTTCATGATTGTAAGGGCCTTATTGTATCCAAGAGACTCTTTCTTGCCCTCCACCTCTTACATTTTTTTCTGTCCTCTCTTCCATAATATCCCATGAGACCCATCATTTCATTAATTCTAAAACCTTTGCTTTTTTTCAGCTCCATAAGTTTTCACCTACATCCTGGAGGGGCGTTGGGAGAACGCCCCCATTCTTTTCAATGGGTTAAAAGAGATGGAATATGAATGAATCCAACACTTGCTTGATTTTCTTTGTTTTTACACATTATCCATAAATATTGAAACTGTCACAATCCAGTTCACAAACTAGTCCATTAAAGTATAAATTGTTTCTCTACTCAAAAATTAGTATATTTAAGATAATTAAATCTAAAATTTTAAAATAAAACCAAAACTTAAATATAAATTCAATATTATAAGTACAAGCACACAAACAAAAAATAGAACTAGTTTATAATCCAATTTCTCCTCTTCTCAATAATATTATATAAAAATTTGTAGTTATTTTGGTTCAATATATTATGTTTATATTGAAATTATTTGAATAGTATTATTTTTTATCATGTCTTATAAAAATTACCTGTAATTGATTTAATTTCTGTTGATTTTAACTATTGTTTCCTAGGTATACCTAATAGTTTTAAGTTTTCTGTAGTATTAGTAGTTGTAGTAGTCATAGTCATAACAATAAATACATCATCTTTTCTTTACACTGATATGTTTCATATATTCTTTACCAAATGATAGAATTTTACCATATAAGACAAAGAACATAAAGAAACTATAGACAGAATATTTCTTGTACTTAAAAATGATGCTCAATAATTAATAATTGTTTAGATGATATATTCTACTTATTTTGTTGTATTTCTGCATTAAACGGGTATGGTAGCAGAGCATAGGATCAAGCTGAAGTTATATGCCACAAGATGACATTTTAGCTAGTGTAAAGTTGCATATCTCCCAGTGCACCCATATATCACAATTATGCAGTAGGTTATGCAATACAAGTTCCAATAATCTTCTCTATGATGTTCCAGTGATCATGAAATCAACTAACAGCATATTTTTTTCAGAACGTTTTCTGGTTTTGTATGATACATAATTTTCCATAATGTACCAGGTCAGTGGATTGAATAGAAGGTTGCAGACAAATATAAAAGTTGAGCCAAATGTGAATACAGTAAGGGGTTACTTTCTATTTATTAGCTTCTTGTTTAAAATCATTTAGCGGTATTAAATAATGACTCCAAACATATATTAAATTCCTTGGAAATGGGACATTTATATTGTCTCTAGTTAATTTCTTTATTCCAAAAGCACTTAGCCTATTGCCTAGCAAAACTGACTTTATGTTAATGTGTGTTTGTATAGCAACTTGAATGATGTTATATTCTATGAACTTGTGGATATTTAGTCCAAACTCCATTCTAGTCTATTTGGAGTGCTAAGTATTATATAGAAAGTGTGAATTTCAGTTGTCCCTGGATCCAACAAGACAGCCTATCTCACACTAAAATATCTGTAGATGTGAAACTGTTGAATCCCTGAATATAATAAACACAGTGGACAGATGAATGAAACCAATCTAAAAGTTGTGACCCTTAGATCAAAACTATATCTTAAAATAATATTTGAAAGTACAACTAGCATTTTACTTCTATTCAATCTGCTGACCTGGTACTTTACTATATAATTATATATGATGCAAAAACATTTTAACTAAAGTACATGGTAAAAGGAAGACTATACCCTGCAATACATGGTATAGATATTTCAGTAGGCCTTCATTATTTAATGTTACAGAGTCAGCTTCTGTTATTTAAAAAACTACATATTTTGGAAATAAGGAAGAGACTTACTAGTTTTTGATGTTTTGGTTTTTTCCGGGTTTTTGTTTTGTTTTGTTTTGTTTTGTTTTGTTTTTGTTGTTTGTTTTGCTTTTGTTTGTTTTGAGAAATGATCTTTACCCCCAAGCTGGCCTTGATCTTATAGCTAAGGTTGATCCTCCTATCTCTGCTTCAACAAATGCTGGGATTACAGACAAGAATTACCAGGCTGATTTTATCCCCTCCAGCATTTACATTTAACTACATGACTTGGTTTCTACTTTGCCAAAACCGCAATTTGTCATAGGCCTGAAGAACAAGCTTGATAGTTCATAACAAGGCCCACAATTTGATGTGGTTTTTATTTTTTTAATCTTTTACTGGTTCTTTTATTCATTTACATTTTATATGTTATCTCCCTTCCCACTTTCCCCTCCTCAAATACCACCTCCCCTGATTTATGAGGGTGCTCCCCCATCTACCTAGCAACCCATGCCTCACCCCCTACCATTCCACTAGGCTGGGGTATCAAGCCTTTACAGGATCAAGGGCCTCCCCTCCCATTGATCCTAGATAAGGCCATCCTCTGCTACATATGCAGCTATAGTCATGAGTCCTGCCATGTGTATTCTTCGGTTGGTAATTTAGTCCCTGGTAACTCTGGGGGGAATTCCTGGTTGGTTGATATTGTTCTTCCTATGGGGTTGCAAACCCCTTCAGCTCCTTCAGTCCTTCCCCTAACTCTTTCATTCGGGTCCCCATGCTCATTCATATGGTTGGCTGAAAGCATCTGTATCAGTAAGGCTCTGGCAGAGTCTCTCAGGAGACATCCATATCATGCTAATGTCAGTAAGCAATTCTTGGCATCAGCAATACTGACAGGTTTGGTGGCTGCACATGGAATGGAGCCCCAGGACGGGCAGTCTCTATATGAACTTTCCTTCAGTCTCTATTCTACTCTTTGTTCCTGCATTTCCTTTAGACAGGAACAATCCTGTCTTAAAATTTTTGAGAAGGGTAGGTGAACCATCCCTCAACCGGGAGACACGCCTAGCCTCTAGATATGGTCTTAACAGGTTCTCTCTCCCCTTTGTTGTGTATTTCAGCTAGTATCATCCCCATTGGATCCTGGGAACCTCTTGATTTCCTGGCATCTGGGACTTTCTGTTGGCTACCACCAATTCTACATTCTCCATTGCTACACACCTCTGTTCAATTTCCTGACTCTCTGTACATCTACCTCCATCTCCTCCCAAACCTTATCCTGCCCCCTTTTTTTCTCCTCTTCCCCTCTTCTCTTCCTCTCAAGTCCTTCCAACACTCTATCTCCCATAATTATTTTGTTCCCCCTTCTAAGTAGGACTGAAGCATCCACACTTTGGTCTTTCTTCTTCTTGGGCTTCATATGGTCTGTAAGTTGTATCATGGGTAGTCTCAGATTTTTTCCTAATATCTACTTATGAGTGAGTATATACCATGTGTGTCCTTTTCTGTGTTTTCTCACTAAGGATATTTTCTAGTTCTATCCATTTGCCTGAAGATTTCATGAAGTCATTATATCCATTCCTCTGTTGAGGGATATCTGGACTATTTTTACTTTCAACCAAACTTAATCAAAAGAGACAGGGAAGGACACTTCATACTCATCAAATGAAAAAATCTACCAAGATGATATCTCAATTCTGAACATTTATGTCGCAAACACAAGGGCACGCACATTTGTAAAAGAAACATTCCTAAGCTTAAATCATACATCAACACCCACACATTAATAGTGGGAGACTTCAACATCCCACTCTTACCAATTGACAGGACAACCAGACAAAAATTAAACAGAGAAACAATTAAACTAATGGACATTATATAAGAGAGTATGCAACTTCACCAACCATAAAAAAATGAAAATGAAAAAAAAAGGAATCCGGGACATTATAAACAAGATAAAAACAAAACAAAGTAGAAGACACATTATTTTTGGAAAGATGTGGAGAATTACAGTGGTGTCTCTGTCATGGAAAACAGTATGGTGAGTTTTGAAAAGTAAAATTATAACTACCATGTTATCCAGTAATTCTACTTCTCAAATATATTCAAATAATTGAAATTAGGTATTTTAAATATTCATCAATATTTGTAATTATTGGTAAGTTTGTGTGCATGTGTATGTTTGCATGAGCTCAGACATCTGTGAAGGTCACAGGTGCGAGATCCTCCTGGGAGCCTCTTGCTTCCTGGAATCTGGAACATTCTCTTGGCTACCTCCAAATATACATCCCCAATTGCTACACACCTCTGTTAAATCTCCTGACCCTCTGTACATCTCCCCTACCTCCTCTCACACCTCATTCTACCTACCTTTTTTTTTTTAACCTATCTCCTCTTCCTCCCAAGTCCTTCTCACCTTCTACCTCCCAGGATTAATTTGGTCTCCTTTCTAAGTAGGATTGACACACTAGGTTTTCCTTCTTCCTGAACTTCATATGGTTTGTAAGTTGTATGATGGGTATTCCAGCTTTTTCCCTAATATCCATTTATCAGTGATTATCCATCATGTGTGTTATTTTGTGAATAGCTTACCTCACTCAGGATAATATTTTCTAGTTCCATCTATTTGCCTGACAATTTCATAAAGTCATTGTTTCTGTACCCATTCCTTTGTTGAGGGACATCTGGGTTGTTTCCAGCATCTGGCTATTATAAACAGGGTTGCTATGAACATAGTGGAGCATGTGTTTTTGTTATATCTTGGAGCATCTTTTGGATATATGCTTAGGAGTTGCATAACAGGGTCCTCAGGTAGTACTATGTCCAGTTTTCTGAGGAACCACCAGAAAGATTTCCAGAGTGGTTGTACTAGCTTGCAATCCCACCAGCAAAGAAAAAAATATTCCTTTCTTCACATCCTTGCCTGCACCTGCTGGCCACTGAGGTTTTGATCTTAGTCATTTTGACTGGTATGAGGTGGTATTTCAGTGGACTGGCCACATCTCTAACCTCGTACCATCAATTCTCTTCCAAGTTTATCCAGAATCTTCAACAGGTGGCCCAAACCATACTCACTCTCCAATGACAGATCAATTCCCTGGTGGCAGTGTTACTTCAAAACCAACTGGGATTAGACCTTCTTACAGTTAAAAAGGATGGACTTTGCCTTTTTCTCCAAGATGTCAATCAGTCAAGGATATTAAAGAACAAAATCCTACAACTTCAAAACCATAAAGAACAACTCAATGCCTCTGATTCATGGTCCTTTTGAAAACTCCCATATGGATATGAATACTGCCCTTCCTGACCCCTTTTCTCATTTTTCTGATTTTATTATGTGTGCCCTGTTTCAACAAACTCTTCTCCACATTCCTCCAATAACAAATCAAAAAATTTTCCAACCAAATGGTCTATCAGTTCCTCTTATAGCATTATGAACCCACTGGCTACAGAGGAGCCTGATGCCAACAATTTGTTGTTCTGGTAATGAGGATCAACTGCCAAATTGATGAGGCCCCTGGACATCAGAAAACAGTTTAAGAAATATGCTGCCCCTATCCCTGCCTCACCCTTGCTCCACTTTTACTTTTCTTAATGATAAAAAAAAGAGAGGAATGTTATCAATCAGGCACCTCCATGGACATCTGAAAGGGACTCTACAACAATGAGGCATCTTTAAAACAAGCTCCTGAGGGAACGAACAATAACAAGACACTTCATTATTAGCTGCCCAGAAGTGAACATTATCACCCCTTTCCTATGTCCTCTTATATATGTACCACAGCCCTGATAAAAGTCAAGTTTTCCCTTCATCAACCCTTCTTCACTTCCTTCCCCCAAGATGCAGCCTCTTTACCTCTTCCTCTTAATAAACCTTCCATGTGAGACCTGTTGTATGATGTGATTTTGTTGGAACCTGCTTCGTATTTCCATCACTATATCAATGAGAATTCTAGACAAAGCCATTGAATGCTTTCCTACTTACTCTGTAGGGAATTCATGTGTGTAAACTTAGGTCATGTTTTCTGCCTACAATATCTTATCAACAGAAATTGGTTTTGATTAGACCCTATGAAACAGACTCCCACTTCAAACTGTCATTTTTCCTAAGCAAGTGTTCTCCGGCTGTTAAATATCTAATCCATATTTACCAGTAGAACATAAAATAACTTCATATTATATTGTCAATAAGAAAAGCGACTTACTTTAACACCAAGTGATTTTTAAAAACATTTTCCTTTTAACAATATTGAATAAGGGGTTTATCAGTCATTTATTTTATAAAGGACAAATGAATTCACTCAAAGTGAAAAGTTAGATGGCATAAGAGGCAAAATTTGAACCTAAGTACTTTCCATTTTAATACACACTCTTTTTAAAAAATTCCTCTAAAATCTTACTTCTAACCAAGTAGTTACACTTGCTTTTTTGGAAAACACTTGAAAAAGTAGGTTTTTGAAGACTGTGCTGGAACCACTTACCAACTATAATACTTTCTATGGCAAAATTTTCTTTCAAAGTTTTAAATCACTAACATCCAAATGGACAGCAATCTATTGTTTTCTTGGGGCATACCCATGCTACCAACTATGCAGCATATGTATCTTATCCAAATAATGAACTGTGGGCCGAAATTTGGGGCAAAGGGGTTAGGGTAAAATGCCTTTGACTTTGGGTCCCTGTCCTCTGCTTTTATGGTAACTCCCCCTTTTTTTCTACAAAAACTCACTGTTCCCCAACGTTCCCCTTTTCTTTGAAATAGACTACATTAAAAATTTAAACGATAATTTTACCTACTCTCCAAATTTTGTCAAAAACTAAATGGATAAGAAAGCCTTAAAAGTCAAGTAGGACTCGACTCTTCTCAGCCTGGAGAAATAGCTGACTGGTTACAAGAACTTGGTATTCTTGCAGGGGACTTGGATTAAGTTCCCAGCAACAACCCTGAATCACAAGTGCCCAAAACTCATGTTACAGGGAAATCTGTCTTCTGCAGGTATCAGGCAGGCACATGGTACATATACATGCATGAAGGTACACACACACACACACACACACACACACACACACACACATGAGAACATGGCCTGGATCACCATATGTTGGTACTTTATACTCCACTACAACTTCTTAACCTAGTCACAATGTTATTTTTGCTGCTGTTATTTAAGAAAATTCGCTGGATCATATGCCAATTATCAAACAAAAGTCATTTTTCTTCTTGAAAATGTGGCATGAGGAAGGTCCCAGAACAGAAAATATTGACTGTAATATTTCAATGTTTATGGGAAAGAGGAAAACTTAATTGAACTACACACTTGAGCTCCTGAATACCAGAATTTCTTGTATGGGCCAATTGGGATTTATCAAAGCCTTTTCTGTTTTTTTTTATTGATATTGTATAAAACCTATCACATAAGAATTTGACTTATGATATCAGCAAGTGTTTTTTCTTGATAATCATTAGGGTGCAATCATCCTCTAAATATACATATACTGCTAGATGACAAAATAGTCATTATTTGACAAAATCATAAAACTAGTTGACTATAGTGTATATTTATAGACTCTTAAAAATGCAATGTAGTTACATTCAAGTATAATCTGTGACAAATTTATTTCATTTGATCATATTAGGCAAATAAATAAATATGCTAATTTCTTTACTACCACTTTAGTTATTGGTATACTTCTTTTTCTCTTTGAATTCTTATTTAGATGCATTTGTTTTATTTTACATGTATGAGTGTTTGGTATGCATGCAAATATGTGTATCATATGAGGAGTCTGGTAACAGTAATGGGCAGTAGAAGATATCATATCCCCTGAAACTGGAGTTACAGATGGGTTAGAACCACTACATGTGTGCTTTAAACTAAACCTGAGTCTTATGCAGGAAGAACAAGTGCTCTAAATCATTGAACCATCTCTCTAAATCCAATTCTTAAATAATTTTCCAATTTAAAGCACTTCAAATTCTTAAATGGAAATTAGTACTAACTGGTAACAAATACCTACGTCAATAATAGAAAATATGGTTGACTAATTCCAATTAAATTTTCTATGTAAATATTTTTTCTCACTTTTCTAACCAGAAACAGTGTCTTATCCTTAAAGAAGTCACATGGGCAACAGAAATACTAAGGTATTCACTTTGAGATTATCATCTTTTACTTCAGATTATTTTTTATTATAAGCCATATTTTAAGCATTGAAAGAATGTTACATTTTTAAACTGTTGGCTCTTCTCTGTTTTTGTTCTATTTCTCAAGTAACCTAGACATTTACTGCAGATTACTAGAAAAAGAAAGGGTATCTTGCTTTTGCATATACCAAATGTGTTTCATTTGAAACGACATGCCACTATCTGATATCAAAATATAAAACTACAACCCCATCTCTAATAACCTTAATTACAAAGTCAGTTTAAAAGACTGGCACTTATTGATCTACTCTAGCATGTTGAAAACCATTCCTTGTATACGTTTGTTTCCTTAAAGAAAATTTGCAACCATTGACCAATAATAAATAATTAACAGAAATAAATGATAAAAAACAGTCTTCAGATTTAATATGTAATATAATAGACATATGCTCTTATGAGAAAACATTTTATCCTAGAGATTAAAGGAAATATTGGCTTTAAAAAGGCATGGATATCAGTGAGTGTAATGAGAAAAATATATTAACTAGTCTTTCATCAAAATTAAATACTCTGTTTATCAATGCCATTAAAAAATGGAAAGCAAAATTTAACCTGAAAGAAATTAAATCTTCAAATAACTGAATAAGATAATTGAACAATCTTTAAAACATTCATAAGAGAAACCAATGAAATATAAAAATGTGGAAATTTCTTTGACAGAAAGTTTAGTAAAAATGGTATGTAGGAGGAAACAAGCACAGGCAGATGCCAATGCTGTTAGTCCTCAGAGAACTATTAATAAAACCACAGTAAATTACAAATACACCCATGACAAAATAGCTGAAGTGAAGAGGATAATTGAAACGAAGTTATACCACGAAAGGCTGGGAGAGCTCAGAGCAGCTGTGCTCACTCATTCAGTAGTGGTGAGCATATAAAAAGGATACAAGCACAGGAGGAAATTGATAGTTTCTTAATGTTGCAGCTATCCTGACCGAGAAAATCCATCCTTAGATATCTACAAAGATGAAAAGAAACTCAAAACACACAAACATCTTCTGGAATGCCCACTGAGGCTTATGTACATCTACAAGAACTGAAAACAAAACTAGTATCTGTATATAGGAGCACAAAAATATTGTGGTATGTCCATCAGTAGAGTGTCACCTAGGAATAAAGTGGAGGAAACATCTGTTTTATTAACTGCAGGAAGAAAAAGTTGTTCACAAACAGAATTTTTTTCAGAACAAAAGACTATATTATGCTGCTATTGTTGTAGTCTGACAAATAGTAAAAACAGATATCTGGAATATCTACTAGTGCAGTTGTGACATAAGCATTATGGGAGTAACCAAACATGTTTTGGATTGAAGTCCTACTCAAGAGGATGAAACTCATACTTGGCCCTATGGCTACATGGGGCATAGACCCTAAAAGATAACCTACTCCTACTATTTTTTGATAAATGAACATAGTATTACCACTCCTGATGACTTATAATCATAAGCCATCATAATGCATAATACATAGTCACAGATTAATGCATTTCTTAATTCTCTGAGAGAATCTTCTGTGTCCAATAATAGTGATTAATGTAGACTCTTCACCCCTAAATGGGCATCTGCATCACACTCCCTCATTCCAATGCTCAAGGATCAGTGCAGAGATGAAATTATGTAAGAGCCAGACAGCGAATGACTATAAGAGAACGGTCTATTTTGTACAATGCAGGACAGTACATGCATGAGCTCACAGTGGCAATGACAGCATTATTAAGACCCATGCAAGCTCAGTCTGAACCAAATCCCACCATGGAAATAGGAGGAAGGCAATGAGTTCCATTCATAACTAAGGAGCTGTTGACAATTATTACCTTCTGCAAGAAGGTCAGTAGGTCAGTTGGTTTTCTTTAAGGGCATAGTTCTTGATAAGTCAGACATTCTCTAGTGGATGCATACATGAATATATCAGTATAGGAGCAGTAAACATTCAGTTTGATGTTTTTTTAATTTGTTCACTTGTTTTGGTTTTTTTTTTGAGAGGACATTAATAGCAAGTGGGAGATCTTGAAGAAATTGAGAAACAAAAGGTAAATATGATATAAAAAACTACATTATACAAAATTCTCAAAGACTTATCAGAAAAAAAGTAGATTAAATTTTCTCCCCATTGAAGTGTTCTGAGAATGAATACAAGCTCCAGGGAACACTCTGTGTTGATGGAAATGCTCTGCATTCCAGCCATTGCTGCTTACATGGATTATGCTTTGCCGAAATTCATGAAAACTACACTTAAGACTTGTGCATCTTTGTAGATAATTATAACTTAACCGAAAAATTATTTTTAGAACATCGCATAATGGCTGTGATGGTTAATATTGTCATCTATACATGCTGTAAAATCACCCAAGGCATAAACTTCTGAGCATGGGTCTGAGGAAGTTAGGTTAGGCTAAATGAAGTAGACAGCACCACTCAAATGATTGTGGTCCTGAAAGGAATAAAAAGGCAAAATAAATCCAGGTAAGAGTCATTCCTTGAAGATTTCTGAATACAGACAAAGCAATAAACTGCTTCATGCACTTCTAGGTACACATTATGTCACTACCTTCCCAGTAGTGACAGACTAGACTCTCAGAATGTGAACCCAAACTCTTGCTTCTTTCATTACTTTTGTCATGCATTTTATCACAGCAACAAGGAAAGTAGCTACATTAATCACAGAAAGGTTTTCTTCTCTGAAAGTGTTAGAGTTGGCAGTCCTTATAGGGAAGTGAGGAAAATCTCTGAGTCTGTATCCCAGAGAGCTTTAAGTAGCCTCACCATGAAATGACCCAGGAACTGTAAGGAATGATGGTGTCTAAATTTCACCCCCAGTGATTCTGATTCTATTGGTGTTGAGAGTATCCCAGGCATCAGATTATTAAAAACAAATAAACAAAACCTCCCAAGGTAGTTAATACTATTATTCAGTCAACTTGGGAATCATTCTCAAAGGTCTTACTGAAGGAATTCCACATTACATCTTGATTTGGGTAATCATGTCCAGCAGATAGAGGGCAGTACCATTACACAGTCTGGTATAAGCGGCATCAGTTAGGACATTGTTATCCCTGAAACCACAAGCACATTGTGATTCCTGTATATAAATCAGGATGCCTCATGTATGTGCATTAACTTGACAAAGAATACAGTTAATTATTTAAAAATAAAAAACAAGCATAAGCTGGGCGTGGTGGTGCATGCCTGTAATCCCAGCATTTGGGAGGCAGAGGCAGGCAGATTTCTGAGCCTGGTCTACAGAGTGAGTTCCAGGACAGCCTGTCTCCAAAAAAATAAAAAAGAAAGAAAAGAAAAAAACAAACAAACGAGAACATTTTACCTATTATCAGTAAGCTTCAATCTTACAGCTTACAATTTTTCCTTTTCCCTTTGCACCTATACACATATCATTCTAAACTTTCCACTTATAACACTTATATTTTTAGCATGTCTCCTCTATTACTTTTAAACTTTACAACAAAGGAGAACCATATGTAACCCTCCATCACCATCCACACATTTATCATAACACTTATTATTATATATTATATATTGCATATTAGTATAATATAATATTAGTATTATATAAAACACAGGTATTATTAAGACTCAATAAATATGTATTAGTCAATAGAGCAAGTTCAATCTCATTTGGTGCTAAATTGCTCACAGAGAAGAGTGTTCCTCCCACTCTGGTGCTGGAGAAAAGGAAGATACTCAAAACCTTTTTCCTGTCCATTTCTGTCCATGGCAACAAAGCAAAAGAATTGTAGGAAAAAGTCACATGTGTACAAATCTCTGTTTGTTTTGTCGACCAAAAATATAACAAGTCATGTGTGACTAAATACAGTCTGTGCAGTCTGAGTAAGAGGACAAAAGAAAGGAGGAACCCGACATATTATTCTAAGTATTATTTGACTACAGTGCTGTTGTTGACACTGCACATGCAATTCACATCCCATAATAGTCACTTGTACTCAAATATTCCATAATATAAATTAGCTCCTACTCAATAAACACACACACATGCACAGACACACATAGACACAGACACACACACTCATATACCACATACAAACACAGGTACATACACACACGAGACAGACACACACATCTAACACACACACACACACACACACACACACACACACACATGAGACAGACAGACAAACAGACACAAACACTGTGAGTAGAATGCTTTAGGAGTCATTTCCTGGGGGAAGAGATACAGATTGAGTCTATGGTACCAGTGATAATGAAGCAACCCGGTAGATCACCAACATACTCTCTTCAAATACAAGAGAAGCCAAGGTAAACATCAAAAGAGATTTTCATTTTAGAGCACATCAAATTATTCTTTTCAGTGAAACCAAAGCCTTTATTATAGAATTTTAAAATAGTTTCTTTTAAAAAAATGGCCAAAATGCTATCCATTGTATTTATTGTTCATGGTTTTAGTTAGTTTCTTGGCATTTTCCAGAAAATGCTTCTTTTATTGAACTCAAATGAAGATGATTATCCATAAAACAAAATCAAGCTGTGTTGATAGATATGTTTATATGTGTGTGTCATATATGTGTGCATGTATGTGGTATGCAGTATGTGTGCCTATGTATGTGCTTTATTTTGTTTTTAGAAACATTCTAAAACAGTAAACCATTTCAGAAGCACTACATATCTTCTACTGGACATAGTACAAAGTAAACCATCCCCATTTCTCTAATATATAATACAGAGCTTGTTCTGGGACTGATCCAAGTAAAAGAAAGATGAAATAATTTATAAGTCAAACAGGACCTATAAGAATGAAGAAGACATTCAGTATCTGTTTATAAAACTATATAGAAATATTCATGATATAATGATTAAAATAATATGAAAATACAGACCACATCCGAGTAGTATTTATACTTTAAATCCATCATCACATAAAAGACAATAAAATTTTAAATAATAATGGCACATTTGTAAATGCCATTATTATTGTTATTCAGAAACAGATTGAAGTACTTAGGAGACTACCGTTTGACCTGAGACATTTTCTTGATGAAATGTAAATGTGACATTTTTCTATATAATCCTAGTCAAACATGTCTAAGTCATGGTGAATTCTTCTGTACACGGCTCTAATAGGTGAGTTACATAAATTATTATATTTTGAATAACAAACTACCCTGAAACACTGCAACTTACAAATGAGAAACACTCAACAGCTCTTCGTTTGTGTGTGAAATATTTGGGAGTGTCTTCTCAAGAGTATTTCCAACTCATGAATGTGCAGTAAAGATGTCTTCATAGCTGTAGCCACATGAAGTGCTGGCTGATGAAATTAGCCCACAACTTCTCACCACATAGATATCTCCATGGGGATTTATGAACATCCTTATTATTATATGGTATCTAGCTTCCTGCATGACAACATCACCAACTCATTTTGGAGGAATAAAGATGAAATAACACTGTTTTCTCTAACCAGCTTCTAAAATCACATGTCTTTGTTTCTTCAATAGCCTTTTGTTTCTTAGGTCTAGCCATATTTACTATAAAAAGTAACAACACTGATATATACCACACTCTGAATCCCCAGTGCCATTTTCAGGCTACTTACGATAGCACTGAAATAGGTAAAGAAGGGTCCCAGAGTTCCAACAGTTGGGTGGCTACAGTGGGTGCATTGTTGAGGGTTTGAAGACAGCCTGGGTTACATAGTGAGGACCAAAGACTGTCTCAAAAAATTGAGAGAAATATATTACGTAGATAAAATGGAAGTAAATCAAGGCTTGTGTTAGTCTACTGCATAGCAAATTATTCATCAAATTCTCTTAAAACAAATACATATCAGGAAGTTGTAGGCACTATAGATGTATACTCATGACTCCAATGGATTATACTCATGTCTTTGAAAGGATTATCTGAGAATATTTCCATGCACAGATCACATTTCTATATCTACCCTGATTCCAAATTTCACTATCTATTGTAAAGTTTTCATAAGCATGTGTTATTGAACTTGTTTAAGATAGGAAGTCACTTTATCAGAAGTATGAACATTTTAACATAGGAATCCACTTCAAAAATAATGAAATTACCATTGTCCAAATCTCTCTGTGTGTGATTGCCCTTTCTGTTAGTGCTCACGGAAGTTTCATTTGAGAAATATTGTATTTGCATCTTGACAGAATAAGCATTACAATGCAGTGGGCAGCATGAAGATGAATTTTGTTTCTGCTATCTTAAATGGCACAGATATGACACAAGTGTGGTTGCATTTTAATTATTTTGACAACCAAAAATATTTTGGTTACATTGCCTGATATTTTCTAAACACACCTAAAACAACATGCTATGCCAATTATTCTTGTAGCATGTGTTGAATCTGAAACAAAAAATCATTGTCTAGCTATAGAACCTGTAGAGATCACATCCAATAGATAGACATGGTCCCCTGTTGAGGGGTGGGGCCATCCACCCATTTCAAAGTTTTTAATCCAGAAATGTTCCTGTCCAAAGGAAAAACAGGGACAAAAAAATGGAGAAGCACACTATTGCTGTTGCCATGGGGCACTTGCTGAGGAGAATCCTGGGAGGTTCTGCCTGCACCTGACCAATGCAGATGAGGATGCTTGGAGCCAGCCATCAGACTGAGCTTGGGGACCCCAGTAGGGGAGCTGGCAGAAGGACTGGAGGATCAGAGGGGGATTGCAACCCCACAGGAAGAACAATATCGGCTGGATGGATCACCCACTGCTCCCAGGGACTAGAATAGCAACCAAGGAGTGTGAAGAGAAGGATTCATATACAGGAAGGATTCAGATACATATGAAGCAGAGGGTAGCCTGTCTGACATCAATGGGAGGGGAGGCCTTTGGTCCTGTGGATGTTGGATGCCCCAGTGTAGGTGGATGCTAGAGCAGTGGGGTAGCAGTGGGTGGGTGAGGGAGCACCCTCACAGAGACAAAGTGAGGGAGGGCAGATGGAATGGGGGTTGTGGAGATATAACTAGGAAGGGGGACATCATCATTTGATTATTTGAAATGTAAATAAGAGGAATGATTAGTATCAAAAAAGCATTTCTCATTGGATGGTCAATTAACCTATCTTCTTTTATACCTCGGTTTGACTGATATTCCCTGGAGACCTGGATTCTGCCTCTGTACATTATTTATAAATGTATTAGGTGCTTCTCAGTTATTTTCTTATTCTAGTCACTGAATGGTAGAACCTGTCATTGGAATGTAGGCTCTACAGTAACCAATTCTATCTAAAGGCAAGGCATTAAGTCATTTCAGAAGATGATATTGAAAAAAAACTTAATTAATAGGAATATTTAAAATATTAAAATTGGCCTGCATATGGGTAGTGATCCAACAATTTCAACAGACTTTGAGAATAATACACTCTGTATCTGTGAAATATATAGTGATTTTAGGAAAACATTTGGTGAATTATCTATCTATCTATCTATCTATCTATCTATCTACCTATCTATTTATTTTATTTGACAGTGTATTTTAACAAGTGACAGACTAGAAAAAGAATGTCATTAGAATGGATTAAGTAAATTGGATCTTCATTGAAAGCTGTGCTTTGAATATTGTTTAGTGTGAAAAAGAAAATGTAGCCAATGAATTGTCTAGTAATGTGTCACTGAGATTTGTGCTTTAATCTTATCAGTTACTCATGAAAAGACAGAAGATGCATGTTTATTACATTTTCTCATATGATATTTGGTGGACCATCTTCTGAGATAGATCATAGCATGCTGACTGAGGCTCTGGATAATTCTTCATTGGAGTGGATATCTGTTCATTGTGATGTTTGTTGGTATTCTCAATAACAAATCATTAGGATTTAGGATTCATTAG
The DNA here is from genome assembly GCA_964023405.1 of Apodemus agrarius. NCBI lineage: Eukaryota > Metazoa > Chordata > Mammalia > Rodentia > Muridae > Apodemus > Apodemus agrarius. The sequence goes on along the minus strand of OZ030027.1, from coordinate 3,757,568 downwards.
GAAATAACACATTTTTTATTCAGCATTGACCTCCATCCCAAGCTCTGTTCCTGAAAACTTACAGACATCTGTTTAATGAATAAATAAAAGAATACAAAATAAGATTTAATTCTGAATGTGTATTTTTAAAAGCACACAACATTTCCTCTAGATAAAGAAATCCAAGTTAAAAAAAAATGTGTTGTTAAAAACACAAGTTTGCCCTTTCCCCAGCCTTAAGTAGGCTAAACAAAGCCAAGATGGTTTTACAACCTAGCTGGAGTGCCCTGGCCTCAATATATTTGCAATTTCCTACCCAAGCTTTGAGGAGTTGACCACCTGCTGAGTTTGCTTTGCAATTCAATGCAGCTGAAACAAAGGATCAGTCTATGGATTTTCCCTATATAAAATCAGAGCTGAAAATTAAAATTTGAGTCTTGATCAGAAACTTTTGTCTTGGGTTCATCCTTCTCTCGCCCACCCATCCCTTTTCATTTCCACCCTCCCTTTCAGGTACACAGTTCAACCAAAGCTGCTGGACAGCTACAACAAGGTTTAATATAAATGTACTATGAACAGAAAAGTATGTAACTATTAAAATACAAAACAAAACTAATCAAGCTCAGCTTTGGCATACATTAACAGACATGAAAAACCCACAGGCAGCAGGATATTATAATCCCTAATGTTACATTCTGAGAAACAAGTCTAAACTGATTGTTGGATTATCTACAGATAAAGTTTCTGGAAAAAAGTTGTTATCAAATGATTAACTGAAATAATTAAAAGTCATTAAATCCTAGTAAAAGAACCCCAGAGTGCAAACAAATTTCAAATACTTGAAAACTAACTGTCTGATAATTAGAGCCTGAGATGAAATTAAAATAAAGGTTTGAAATTTTAAAAAGATATCTTTAGGGTTAAAGGCAATAATGCTTTTGTAAAAAATAAAGCATTGAAAAAGTACAGTAACATATCTTGAAACCACATAAATACTTATTATCTGAGGAGCTACTAGTATTTAATGATCCAATTAATATTCTCAAAATACTTGATACTCATACCATAATGATACCTATACACTATTTGAGCATAGCAAAAGTTGAAATATTATTCAAAATATTCAAAAATGTATCCACATCCAAAATATAATTGCCTGGAATGTTTTTGTTTAGGTCCAATATGAGTTTGTTGTTGATAACAATTTATCTAATAAGCAAACCAACCATTTTCCCCCATCTTGTCAAAGTGAGGGATACTCTACATAAATTGCATGGACATTTGTTTGGTGGGCAGAATGATTAAATATACAAAGGTTGAATCTTGTATGTGTGGCAGGCAAGGAAAAACAAACACAAAGACAGAGTGAGCAAAGAGAGCTGTCTAATAGACCTCCCCCAACAAGACCCTATTTTATTCTTCATTGTCCAATTTCACATCACACAATTCCTACTAATTTTCTCTCATAGATGTTCAAGATCTCTTTCAATTACCCAAAAATACATGGTATTAAAGAGACTTCACCATTGATGAATAGAGAAGTGTTTTCCACAGTTCAGGCTGGCATCGTCCATATCTCTGGGGAGAGGATAACATTCCTCTCCATAGCAAACTAAAGTTTCCTTAAGAGACAGTGCAATGATCACCCAAGATGGCTTTCTGTGTTGGGGGTCTCTGAACTAAAAGTCAATGGTTACCAATCCACTGTCACATCTTTTTAAAATAAGTATCAGAATTATCATAGGCATATGACAGAAATCTTATGTCTGTCCTTCCTAAACCTAGTAGCATCCTCCATTAGTCTTACTGCTATGTAACCACACTGTGTTCTATTCTAGCTTCTGGCTATGTCCTATGGTTTCACTGCTCACTGTCTGCCATCCCATGTGTACTGCCGACTCTGTCAGCTCCTCTGCTATCTATGGGAGCCTTGCCAAACCTGCCACAGGAAAGGTTACCCTCACTCCTCACACAGGCCAGTAAGCTTTCGTGACTTAGACTTTCTCCTGTGCCACCTGAGCACTTCAACTTTGACAATCTTTTCTTTCTCTCTCCTAATATTTTGTCCCCTCAAAACTGTGGCCCTAGAAGATCACAGACATGACAGTTCCTGAAAACTGAGCAATGTTAGATTTAACAAAATACACGTCTCTGGGATGATATTTTAATATTGTCCAGGTTTAAAAAATGCTCATGAAATAAGACAAGTTAATCACAATCAAAGTAACAAATTTATTTCTGCTCAGCAGAATACAGATGGCATATAATGATGTATACCAGAGAACAAAATCAGACATTAAGAAATTCAGTTTGACCCCACTACATACGATGAATTCTGTCCTCATTGTCATTTTAGTGTCCCTGATTTTTTGGATAATGATGAGTTCACATGAAAACTGCATCTGTCACTCCAGAGGCTTGTTTGTGAAAGAAATTTATACTCTGTGAAGTTATGAAGAAGGAAAAGTTATTGCTCTGGATGTATCTAAAATAGATCCAATCAGCATTAAGATAAAAGAGTGCTAAATTTGGGGAGTTGTTTTTCAAGCATAACCTCTGAATCTGTTGAAATGTTTATCAACAGAATGAAATAGTTACTAAACAGACTTAGGAATGTGTCCTGAGGAATTAAAAGCCCCTTTTAGCTGACAAAGTTTATTGTGAATTCAGTATCATCGACCCTTAATCCCAAAGGATTCTTCACACCTGGGCACTCGCCCAAGTGCTATTTAAGTCCATGTTTCAAATTAACTCAGTTATATGTTATATGTAATGAAAGCTAACAGCCCAACAAATAATTTCTACTTCATAAACATATCTAACAAGTGAAGGAAAGAATTCCTATTCTTTACGAGCCAAAGTTTCCACTCAATGTCTCAGACAAGGCTACTTCAACACTACCAAAAATAAAAATTTTTAAAAAAAAGAGCTAGAAGAAGGAGACTCTCATAAAAGCAGAACAACTCAGAGAAAGCTTTTCCTCTCCTAGTAATGATGGCCAGACCATGTGCCTGCCAAAACCACTCATTTTGGAAACATTAATTGTCTTGCTGTTCACTCAACATCCAGCACATAAACTGCATTTGCTAGCAACACAGCAGCACCAATAGTGTCATATATAACAGCAATGAAAGGAGCCCCAACCTGAGAGTATCTGTGGCCTACAGTCAAATTCAGTACAGAACAACCTTATTAAAAACATAATAGTAAGACATCAGGGAAATGTCTGAGATAAAGACAAGTATTTTTCTTTTGCTTTCTTTTCTTTTGCTTTCTTTTTTTTCTTTCTTTTTCTTTTTGGTTATGGCAATAGACAATTTTTGTAATTTGTGTCTCGACATTTTCAGAATATGTGTATTCTGTAGATTCTGTCCAATAAGAGCTGAGGGAAGCTGTGGGAAAGTAGTGGCATGTACCATTATGAACCAGATGATGAAATCTGAAGGGTAAAAAGAGCATCAACCATAAGAGAGATGATGCTGTAGAATGTGTGTGCACAGAATTGGCTGGGTCGTGTGGTCATTATCTCCTAAGGACTGCAGGATCCCCCTGCCCCACATGTAGTACTTGGCTGTAGAAAAAGGTAATCAGTGACACTACCAGGGATTAGAGGTACAGCCATTCTCATCTTGGTAGCTGAGATCCTTGGCTATGGAGTTCTTGAGTTTTGTGGCAATTAAGGCCTGCAAGTCCTCTTCTGTGGCTTCTCAGGCTATCTTTCTTTAAGCCATTTTCCATACTTAAGTCTAATTCTGCTAGAACTCTCAAACCTGGATCCTCATTTTTCATTTTTACTTATTTCTTTTCTTCCAATCAGGCAACTCTTACATCCTGACAAGATGACTGGGTTGGCAGTCAGTGTGGACTACACAGTGGAATCAGGTTGGGAGCCCGAGTAATCCACCCACTCAGGACCTAGGGGCCCATTCAGAAATCATTCAGCCATGGGTGTCCATGGTCAGATGAGTGAACCCAGGCCTGTGGTTACTATAGGCAGACAGGTCCATCACCATGTGGCCACTTGTTCTGTGTTTAGGCAACCAAGCTAAGAACTCTTCTGCTTGTTCAGCTGCCCACAAAAGGTTGACAGCAGTCTGTGTTGGCTGGCAAGCTAAGGCCCACACCTAGGACATCAGGAGGTTACCATTGTCACTTTGAAGCCAGCTCAAGCTGCAAGATCTCTAGGGTCTTTTCCTCTGCCTTGCAGCAGCTACCATTCCTGTTGTCTCTTCATTGGTCATTGTCCTTATTTTAGAGTTCTTGCTACTACCTCTGCTTTTTGCTGACTGCTGTTTCTTGCTGATCCAGCTCAGATCACATTACTAAAAGTTGGCAAGAGGGGACAACCTGAGCTAACAATCTGACTAGGCTAACCCCAGCAGCCCAGCAGTGTCTGCCAGATGGTTCTGGGAGGGAACCTCTGCAGCCAGATTGCCTGGCCTGAAAAAACGTATTTGGGCCAATCACAGGCATTTGTTTTGGCACTTGTCTGAGCCAATCATAGACTGGCAATCATTAGTCTCTCATAAAGAACATGCTCCCATTCTGTCAAGGTGGACACTGTTACAGAGTTATCTAGAGCTTCTCGAGGCTTATTTATAGCATGAAATGTCTGGTACAAACTGTTTAAACAGTCCTGGCAAAGGCGACACCTTTGACAGTGATGATATTCAGTCTGGGCACACTCGTACTGATGTGTTCATGGTGTGTTCTTAGTGGCTGGTGCTAGCACAAGGCTTGTCCTACTGTCTTTGAGGCCAATTATTCAAACTCTGCAAAAAAAAAAAAAGATTCTGATAGCTGCTTCTGAAGGAGACAAATCAGCAAGTACTCAATGTCTCTGTTTCTAGCAAATTGGGCATGGGGTGCTCACAATCTAAACTCAGCATCAACAGTGATTTTAATAATACTTCAACAATGGTTAATACCTTCTCAGTGCCCTAGGGAGAGGAGGCCTCTCCATCAGTCGCAAAGCTACATTTAGTTATGGAATCTTCCATGAAAACAAGATGTTACTCCCAAGCCTTATAAGAAACAGGGTCTCTACCCTTAATATACAAGTCCCAGAAAGGTCAGGATCTTTCCAAACTGACAGAAAAGAGCAAATAGTTAAAAAAACAATTGTTTTTTTGGTAAGTTATGTCTGTTTCTTCAAACAAACAAAAAACTATTTTCATGTTGTATTTCTGTGTGTCAGTGCAGAACAAAGTTGTTGATTTGAGATTACAAACCTCTGTGTTTTGGTTAAACAATAAATTGAAGTCCCCTGGTTCCCAAAGTTACAAAAAAGTAACATAGGATTGAATAGTCCACATTCAGGATTGAACAAGAAAACAGTAAAGAAAGCAAGAAATGTCAAGTCCTCAAAGGTGTGTGTCTGTGCTCGTGGGTATGCCCGGTTAGTACCAGCTTCCTGGCTGACCTTGCCTAACTAGTTTCAGAGCACCTTGGCAATGTAAATGGATCATAAGAAACTCAGCAGAACCCAGAAGCACAATACTACTTCCTGTTGGTCAATTAAAATGATCTTTTGACATGTCTCACTTAAGGAAAATGGAAAGGAAAGAATACATACTTTAGCACTGGCTATTTTCTAGGCTCTATTTTGGATATCTTATTGCATACTAGTCTAATAGAACAAATGTCCTCACTTAAATCTGTAGAATTACAAACTCAAGAGAGAGGTGCATGTTTTCCTGAACTGTCTGCCATGGATTAAAACCATGTTTTAGAGACAAATGAATTATAGTGAAAATCCCAGGAACAGACTTGAGAACAAAGGAGATACATTCACCATTCATGCAGTGAACTCTGTCTTTAAGACATGGAAAAAAGGGAGATAGAATTGTATTGCATGGGAGATTTGTGTTACATTGTTGGTGGTTTTTGTTTGTTTGCTTGTTTGTTTGTTTGTCTGTTTCCCTGAGATGGGGCCTCACAGCCCAGGCTGGTCTGGAATTCATGGCTGCTTTTCAATACCCAATCTTCCTACCTTGTTGGTTTTTGTTTGTTTGTTTACCTGAGATGGGGCCTCACAGCCCAGGCTGGTCTGGAATTCATGGCTGGCATTCAATTCCCAATCCTCCGACCTCCACACCAGAATGCTATGACTTACAAGGCATGTGCCATACTGTCTAGCTCTCTAAATTTAGTCTTTAAATTGGCAAGTGTAAGATTTGAAAGAGCTAATGCATCCTCAGAAACCAACAACAGTTCTCAAAGATAGAAACAAGAGGATTTTACATTTTGGCAATAATTTTGGAGGCCTGTGATTTGATCAGAGTGAGTCCTGATCCATTAGTACCAAGAACTACGAAGTCCAAGGTTGAGACCGATGAGTTATGCAAGGAAGTTTATGTAAAGTCTGTGACAACTGAGTGTAGTCTAGGACTGCTGAAAAGAGGACAGTTCAATAGCTTATCCAAATAAAGCCTAAAAGTTGGCATGGCTTTTGCACGTCTGAAGCTGTGCAATGAGGGCATAGAGCAATTGGTGCCTGCCACTACTCTGACCCAGGACCCCTTTCAGAAAGACAAAGTCAGGTGATCAATGCTATACAGAAGGGTGGAGTAAGATGTCAATTTTTCAGGAGAAAAATTAAAACTCAAAAGACAAGCATTAGGATTAGGGTATCTCCTCAATGTTGAAGAGTAACAATGTCAACAATGGTTACCATGGAAGTATTGCAGAAAAATTCTTGTAGTATGAACTTTTATTTTTAATAAAGATTTACTCATAAAACTCAGTGTAGCCATTTCCTACTTGGAAGATTAAATTTCAGGAAGAGCCAATTAATGACTTTCAGAATATGAGCCATCTAAAAATAAAGAGAAGAATTTATGAAGTAAAATGGGATACTTTATTTATCTTTGGCTAGTGATATGAACACATAACACAGTATTAGATTACAGTTTTGGGACTGGTTCTAGTTCTACTTGTGTTAATTTAACTCCCAAAATTACAGGGGAACCCGAGTGTCTGCATGTAAGATGCTAAGAGTTTCTGCCCCAGGTTGGATTTGATAGGTAAATAAAGTTGCCAGTGTCTGTTGGCTGGCAGGAGAGACGGAGTTGAGACTTTTAGAGAGTGGCAGGAGACAGAGTAACAGCACTTTGTATGGGTCCAGTGAGTCCAAACTTAGCGCCCCATACTCGAGCAGCAGGTACTTTATGAACTAAGTGCTCTTCTCAGCCCATGTATGAGCACATTTATTAAAAAGTAATCAAATACTGTCAATTGTAGCAATAGATAGTCTTCAGATTCAGTGCCTTAATATCCTATAAGCTTATTTGGTGTTATTCAATATACACTTTTTCTGTTATATGGTGTGTTTTTTTTCTCATAAAAATAACCGAAAAACAAAAATTTGTTTTTGTTTTGTAGTAAAGTCATCTGAAAAATCCGATGACTTCCCTGACCCAAATCTATCAGAAAGTGATATAGAGTTCCATTATTGTAAGCTCTATTTTGATTAAGAATATCTATATCATATCTATATAATCTATATCTATATCTATACCTATATCTATACCTATATATGTATATGTATATACATGTATATATGTATATACATATATATGTATATGTATGTATGTATATATATATATATATATATGTATATGTAAATATAGACATTCCCTTATGTCAAATTAGTTTCACACTGCACATAGATCTGGAGAGGCCAGATGTAGGTCTTTGTGAAGTTATCTTCCCCCTACTTTTTAACTTAGCAGTGTGGAAAGGTATAATATGTTTAGACAACAACTAGCCATCACTGCCAACCAAATCTTTTGATGTTTATATATCTTTCTATACATCCTCTCCTGCCTAGACTATGTGATACCAACTTTGATCCAGTGATAGAACCCGGATCAAACTGTAGCAATTCTAAGCAATATGCTGTTTTCTCCAGCACACTCACATGTAGTTATTTATATGTTTATTCATCCGTGAACCACAAGGTGAATAGATGTCTGCTTTCTACACCATGCTACACAGCATGCAATGTTGTACAAACACCTAGTGGACAAAGAGTAGACTGTATAGTAGTATGTGGCAGTCCCTGCTTCATGTTGCTAATGAAATTCTGCCAGGCAGGGTGTATATCTGGGCAACGACAAAAGCTTTCTGATAAGACTTTGACTTAAAATTTCATGTCAAAATGATTCTTTCAAAGTCCCCACACTTCTGATCTACGAGAGAACTGTCTGAATCAGTAAAGACACTGATCCTGTTTTCCTCTAAACAGAGTAGTGCTTCGGTGAGGCTTTTCCTAATTCTATTTCATACTACTGACTTCTAGATCGTTAAAGAAAAAAAAAGTAAGATTTGAAAATTAAACTTACATTTCCCAATGAATCTCTTAAAAAAAAAGATATTTTAAAAAACATTGTGTTGATCCTTTGTGAATTTCAAATGAGCACCCCAATCCCACTCATATCCCTGTCCTGTCTGCTGTCTTCTGCTCTTGCAACCTCCCTCCCAAAGAAAATCCAAAAGTAAAAAAAATTAACAAAACAAAGCATAGAAATCTCTTGTAGCTTTGAATCTATGGGGCCAGCCCTTTCATGTACTCCAGCTGTTCATAATTGAGGTCGCTGCTTGGGATGGACCAACTCAAAACCCTGGGTCTGGGCCTAGATGGTACCTGAGTTGGTTGGCCCGCCAGCTTTCCACCTGCACACCAACAGGGAGAGCTCTCCATCACTGCTCTGGCTAGATCACCCAGTGGTGCAGTCCTACAGTTGGCAATAGGCAGGGTCAGCTCTCTCACTCTCAGATCCCTGGTATTGGCTTACTAGTACTCATTCCACCAGATCCAGTTCTACTGTGCTGGCCAGTCAACGTTCAGGGCTGACTCTGCTGAGTGCTAACGCTGGTGAAGGCAGGGCCAGCTCTCCCACTCTTATGATCTTGGTGTAAGCTCTTCCAACTGCTGACTGCCACAGGTGGCTGGCAAGAGGAAGGGCTGGAGGGCACCATCCCCAAAACTGTATCACCTCACAGCAGACAAGAGGTGAGATTAGCTTTCCTAAGCTTACACCCTCTAGGCCCGGTCACCCAAGTTGCACCATGGGGTTCAGCTGTACTATGCTACCAAGGCAAGATGCAGGGCCCAGTATCCCAAGTACTGCATCTCAAGACAGAGGTGGGACCAGCTCTCTAGAGCGAGGTAGTCAGTGATGGTGGAGCCATCTAAGTACAGCCCTTGGACATCTAGATGGTCCTAGATGGACCATGGTCTTTAATAGTATATGAGTCATGGACATTGACACAAAGCCTTGATGCTGCATGGCCTTAGACTCAGACGGGTCCCTCGGGAGTTACATGGGCTGGAGCTTTACTATGGCCTTAGGTGGTAGGGAAGGCTACTCACAACAATCTATTCTTCTCCACCCTCACATCTCTAGTTCCTCTTCCACCTCTCTTCATAATGCTCAAACTATTCTGCTTCTCTTTCTCACCCATATATCCACCACATGTTTGTACATTGTAGTGGTGGCTAGTAGTTCTATGGGGTATCTTTGGCTCACCTGCATTAAGATATTTTCAATCTTGTCAGCCTTTATATTTGGGGATCTAATGTACTTCCTTTTATTCGAGCTTTCAAAGTTAAGAATTCTTATCTGAAGTCATCCCTTTCTGGCAATGGATCATTAAGTACAATAATAACAATAAGCAGAAACTACGATATTCTGTTTTCCAACCTCTCATCCTAGAATCCCAGCCTTAAAGTGTATGAACTAATTTTTCAACAGGAACAGCTTTAATGAAAGTATGTTACTCCAAAACACATTTATTTCTCCCAAACTCTAATGTCAGTGTTTATTATTACCCAATGTTGAAGTTAGTGCTTCATAGTTTTAAAAATATCAACTGTATTCCAGTACTAATTTGTCTAGGTAAATGTAGCAGTAAAAAAAAATAATTTCACATGCAATAGGTATTTGTTTCCTAGTTATAATATATCACTTTCTGGAAGATGCTAAAATTGTGTACCAGTTCTGTTATCAGACAGGTAATTTTCTGGTTCTGCCAGAAGACAGGAAATGAGAACATGGAGACTTCAATTATTTTCTTAAGGCACAGATCAAGGGCACCTCACATCATCACATTTTATATTTCAGTGCTAAGAGGAAGTCACATGAACAAACTTGGACACAATCTATGTCTTATAATCCTTGACTAGGCAGCAATCTTCTAGCTATATTAATTTCAGTCACTACCTGGTAACTTCCCCTGTTACAAAGTACTCTCATTTAGTGTCAATTCTTTTCAGAGCCACCACAGCCGTTTCCTTTATCAATTGGTATAGTTGGTCATAAGCATTGTATCAAAGCCACATATATAAGAAGAGGTGCATAAATGTTATTTCCATCTATTTTTCACATCTTAAAAATTCTCACTGGATATACTATTCAAGTCTCTCCTGAATTCTGCCATGTTTGGTCAGGGATAAAGCTATCAGTCTGGCTGAGATTTTATTCATTGTTACTGTAAGGATCACAGTGACCTTGATTTAGATATGTCACTTTCATACTCTGTTTCTTACATAGCAAAAATCTGGAACATCTCATTATTACATGACTCCAGCTCATTCAGAATTTCAAAGTTCTTATATGCCCAGTAAATCTCTTATGCTCTGTAGGAACTCTTTTGGGGTCTTGTCTTCTCTAGTTCTGCTCTTTGCCTCTCTCCTCCAATTTCATTGTCCTCCTCTTGCTTTTTATTTTCTTCTGAGAATGTAAACTCAGGCTTGCTCTTATTAATGCCTACTAATACAGTTGTAATCTAAGCTTCCAGAAAGTTCCAGGACTTTTCTTCATATTGTATGGAGACAGAAGAACACCTCCTATAATTAACCAGGACTTTTCTTCATATTGTATGGAGACAGAAGAACGCCTCCTATAATTAACCTGAGCAGAAAACATTTAGGCAGAATCAGTGCTCTTTGCCTCACTGCCATGATTGATTTTCCTTTATAGTATGCAAGTCCACTGCACATGTCTTGTGCCTTTTTATTGTGTATCAATAATCCAAGTTAAGAGAAAAAAATTGTGCCACTCTTGTTCATGATATAAAATACTACCCATCATGTGAGTTATCCAAATATATTGCTACATTATTATTGAGACTTACATATTTTACATTTTAAATCAAATATCCTTTATCATGTAGATTATTCCACCCAGGTGTTCAATAAAATGACTATTATTTTAAATTAATTATAAAAATGTGGTCCATTATGTGTTTTGCTTGTCTTTAATTTACTTCATATAAAGAATATTTCGCACAATGGTGCAAACACAATGTGAGAGTAAGCCTGCTAATGCATATACCCTGTTGTGACCATAACCAAAGATGGGTCCACCTTGCAAAACAGTCCCCAAAGTACCTTACATTGTATCTCAATTAGTCACTCAAAGTACCTTACATTGTACCTCAATTAGTCATGAATCTAAATAATTGTGAAAGATGAAATATCTGGAAATATACATTTGGTTTTGAAAATAAGGTTTCCACCTTGGTCAACTACAGACAATAGTACTTGAGAGGAACATATGCCAACGTGTCATCCTGAATAAATGCAGGTATGTTCTTTATAGTGCTAGATTACATCTAGAACTTAACTAGAATCCATTTCTCCAACATAATTTTACCTCATCATTCTTCATGCTTACAAAACCTTTATTGATACAACAGATTACTAAACAAAATAAATGCTAATATGAAAGAACCCATTTATTTCTCTGAGGTGAAAAATATTTGTTTTGCATTGGGGTGTTAATACCAGTAGTACTGATTCTGTAAAAACTACCTATATTATGAATTTTGACAAATAATTTCTAAACAAAAGTGGTCATGATTGATGGATGAGAGAGTAGTTTTGCAATTGACTCAGTATTGCATAAATAGCTATTTTTCCCCCAGAAGGAAACAGGCCATGTCATCAATTATTTCTTATTTTCTACTTTTATAAGCAACACCAAGAAAAGTTGTTAACAAAAAGGAATATAGGAGTGTAAAGGTTATTTTCACAGGAATGTCAGAACTCTTTGACCCACGTCAGCTCTTCATGCCAAAATTTGCATGGTGATCTATCATCAAAAATTATTTTAATGACCCACCAGTTGACAACTAGATTAAGTTTTCCTTTAGCGCTGTTGAAAACTAGGGAACTGCCTGTCTGGAGAAAATAAGGGAGACCTAATCACATCAATAAGGCTTGTGACTTCCATTGATATTACAGGGGAAACTGAAGGACATGGTCATGTATTCATATGCTACCTGGAAACAGAAACATCTCACCCATGAATTCTCATGAAATATAAAATCAGGTCTAACAGCAAAAGTGACAACAGCATCGAGGCCAGACAAAACTCTAAGGCACAGCAGTGCAGGTTTAAACACTCAAATTAACGCTAATTACCATACGTGAACTGATTCATCAAGTGAGATAGAACCATTACTATTTTAAAGAACGAAACTTGAGGCTTCATGAAAGAAGTTACAATAAGGGGAAAACCCACTCCACAGTTGCTTTTCTAATTGGAGGTAATTTTTATTCAGCCCATATCTTTTCCAGGAAATCATGAGTTATAAATGATCTTTAGTAGCAAAGGGACATTGTGATACACGTATGATTCCTTAGTGATCTCTGCTTTTCCCTTCAGAAGAACCATGAGAAGTGGAAAGCTAACAGGAAGCCCCCAAGTCACAGCACTGTGCTGAGCTAGGCTGACCAGAAGATGTGCTCCTGTCTTAGGGATGATGGGCTGTCAGCAAACTGTACTTCAAATAGGCAAAATGATGTCTCGTCTATTCCAGAGGAAAGTGAAATCTGACTTGAGCCAGTGTTCTCTGAAGCTCTTGTTCTGAGGCTAATTCATATTAGTTTCCTATCTCTTTACTACTATAACTCTCATGTTTTCAATAATAGAAATAGTTTCTTTATTCAGGAATGCCTTCTCACATTATTTTAAGATGTAAGACATGGTCTCACTGGAAATGATGTAATGAACAACATCAAAAACTGGAGGCAAGGGGCTGGAGAGATGGCTCAGCGGTTAAGGGCACTGACTGCTCTTCTGAAAGTCCTGAGTTCAAATCCCAGCAACCACATGGTGGCTCACAACCATCTGTAATGAGATCTGATGCCCTCTTCTGGAGTGTCTGAAGACAGCTACAGTGCACTTACATATAATAAATAAATAAATCTTTAAAAAAAACTGGAGGCAAAATATGCAGGAGAGAGAAAACAGAGGAAGGCACCAGGATGAAACTCTCTCTCTCTCTCTCTCTCTCTCTCTCTCTCTCTCTCTCTCTCACACACACACACACACACACACACACACACACACACATACCATGCTGTTATCTAAATTTTTCAGGTAAAGAGACCTCCTTCTTTAATCAGATAAATATCAACTATAATGTTTATAAAAATTATCCCTAAAAGTAACTAAAATAAAAATGCAAAACGTCAGTGAATTAAACAAGAAGCAGAATTGCATATATGTGATTAAGCTTCAAGTCTGCTTTCATATAACCTCCAAGACACCATTCAACTTCCTTTTCAAAATTCATAGATTTGTTTTTTCTTTAGAGATATATTTACCCCATAAAATGAAGTTACAGCTTCTCTTACAATACAGAAAATAAGTAACAACACATTAGAAGGGAAACTGAGAGCCTCTCAATAGTTGCCATATTCAGAAACTTTGGGAAAAGATGTGGGTTTGGTTGTGCCAGTCTTCACTTCAAAAACCACTGGGATTTTCTTTAATGATGCTCTTGAAAAAAAGGAAGAAAGAAAGAAAGAAAGAAAGAAAGAAAGAAAGAAAGAAAGAAAGAAAGAAAGGAGAGAGAAAGAAAGAGAGAGAAAAAGAGAGAGAAAGAAAAAACAGAAAGAATAAAGAAAAAAGAAAAGAGAAAAAAGAAAACGACGAAAAGGAAAGAAAAGCCTGTCGATCTCTGCGAATGAAGGCGTATTCTGTCTACGTGTCTTGGTGAGCATTCTGAGAATATTCAGGTTTGGTGTCCCTACAAATTCTCTTCAATTGCGCTCTGGTGAGTGTAAAGACAGGGTCTGAAAGAAAAAAAAAAAAAAAAACCCCAGCAGGGTGATGAAAACCATGGGCATAGTTTTCAAGGCAATCCTTAAAACTTAAAGCTAATCAACATGAAATCACCCAGAGTCTCAGAATTTGGGGCCTGTTTTTGGTTTTGGGTTTTGGGGTTTGGTTTTGGTTTTGGTTTTATATTTTTTTGTACTTGTTTTCTTGTTCATACTTTTAGCCAGTTATAAGATTTTAGTAGGAAGAAAAGAAAAACAACTCTGATCAGTTTCTTTGTTTTATTTTCTTTTTTACCACAGTTACAATCCACATCTTATGACACGTCATGAGAGTAAAACACATGCCCTTATTGAAAAATTACTAGGGTATAGCAGCAGCGCGTCCTGACTTGACAGTCACCCATTTTGGTACTGCAGCAGGGTCCGAAGTACACCAAGGACTTCAGGAACCTTCCGATGCCACACAGTGAAGCAGGGACTGCTGTCATTCGGACCCAGCAGCTCCATGCAGTCATGGCTGACATCTTCCTGGAGCACAAGCGATGCCTGGAAATTGACTCCGCGCCCATCACGGCCCAGAACACTGGCATCATTTGTACCACTGGCCCTGCCTCCCGATCCGTGGAGATGCTGAAGGAGATGACTAAGTCTGGAATGAATGTGACTCGGCTGAATCTCTTATGGAACCCATGAGTACCATGCAGAGACCATCAAGAATGTCTGTGCAGCCCCAGAAAGTGTGATCCCGTTCTCTAGCATCCGGTTGCAGTGGCTCTGCGCACTAAGGGACCTGAGATCCAGACTGGACTCATCAAGGGCAGCGGCACTGCAGAGGCGGAGCTGACGAAGGGAGCCACCCTGAAGATCACCCTGGGCAACACTTACATGGAGAAGGGTGACGAGAACATCCCGTGGCTGGATTTTAAGAACACCTGCGAGGTGGTGGAGGTGGGCAGCAAGATCTTCGTGGACGTTTGACTCATCTCACTGAAGGTGGAGAAAGTTGCTGACTACCTACCTGGTGACAGAGGTGGACAATGGCGGCTCCTTGGGCAGCAAGAAGGGCGTGAACCTGCCTAGCGCTGCCGTGGACCTCCCCGCCGTGTCAGAAAAGGACATCCAGGACCTGAAGTCTGCAAGGTAGCCAAC
Organism: Apodemus agrarius; assembly: GCA_964023405.1. Lineage (NCBI taxonomy): Eukaryota > Metazoa > Chordata > Mammalia > Rodentia > Muridae > Apodemus > Apodemus agrarius. The sequence goes on along the minus strand of OZ030027.1, from coordinate 3,742,363 downwards.
GCGCATGAGCTTAGGAAGGTCCTGGGATAGCAGGGCAAGAACATAAGGATCATCCACAAAATCGAGAACCATGAAGGTGTCCCAGGTTTGATGATGAAATCTTGGAGGCCAGTGATGGGATCATGGTGGCTCGTGGTGACCTGGGCATTGAGATTCCTGCAGAGAAGGCCTTCACGGCTCAGAAGATGATGAATGGACGATGCAACGGAGCTGGGAAGCCTGTCATATGTGCCACACAGATGCTGGAGAGCATGATCAAGAAGCTACACCCCACCCGTGCTGAAGGTAGTGATGTGGCCAAGGCAGTACTAGATGGAGCCGACTGCATCAGGCTGTCTGGAGAAACAGCCAAGGAGGACTACCCTCTAGAGGCTGTTCACTGCAGCACCTGATTGCCTGAGAGGCAGAAGCTGCCACGTACCACTTGGAGTTATTCAAGGAACTCCACTGCCTGGTGCCCATTACCAGCGACCCCACAGAAGCTGCCACCGTGGGCACTGTGGAGGCCTCATTCAAGTGCTGCAGTGGGGCCATCATCGTGCTCACCAAGTCTGGCAGAAGGGCTCGCCAAGTGGCCAGGAACCGCCCTCGGGCTCCTATCATTGCTGTGATGCCCAATCCCCGGACTGATCGCCAGGCGCATCTGTACCATGGCATCTTCCTTGTGCTGTGTAAGGATGCTGTACTGAGGGTGTTGACCTTCGTGTAAACTTGGCCACGGATGTTGGCAAGGCCCAAGGCTTCTTCAAGAAGAGAGATGTGGTCATTGTGCTGACCGGTGACATCCTAGCTCTGGCTTCACCAATACCATGTATGTGTGTGCTGCCTGTATCTTGATAGCCCTCTGGGGCCCCTCTTCTAGCCCGTGTCCCTTCCCCTCCCCTAGTCTATTCATGAGGCCAACAGCGCTTGTAATGTTCACTCTGGGCCATAGTGTGGCGCTGGTGGGCCGGAACACTTCTGAAACTTGCAATAGAGCCCAACTATTTTTCATGGCCCTACCTGAGCCAGGGGTGAAGGAGGAATGCAGGATTGGAAACCCTCTGACTTTATCACAGAAGGGCGGCATCGTTTCTGTGTACTTTGCTCCTGTAGAAAGTTGTCCAGAGAATTCCTAGCCCTAGCCTGGAGTCAGGAGACAGCAAGAGTAGGGGCTGAGGGGCCCAGTGTAGATCCCTTTTGGCCCTGACCCTGACTTGCTTTCCCAATTGCTTTGGCCTCCCCACTCCTTGTGCACTCCACAGATGTCACCATAGACACTCCACTCTTCACCTTGCATTCTGCAGACTCTCCAGCCCTGTTGCTATAGTACCCACCTGAATGTCAATAAACAGCAGATGAAGAAATAAAAGTAACTAGGATATAATCATTATGTTTATGTGAAGCCCTTTCTGCCTGACAACACATAATTTATGTATTACTACAGAGTCCCGACAAGCCAAAGAGATGCCCCAGCAGGAGATGCTTACTTACAAAGGAAAGAATTTTTAATGACAGCACATAATGCAACCAACATGCCCAGCACACTAGGAAGTCTGATGGATTTTTAACCCTTTTGGATAATTTTTGCTGTCAATGGAGTAGTTGTTCTCCAACAATCCTAAATTCCAAGACTTCTGTAATGCTTCTGTACATATCTGTCATGCATAGTTATACAGAAATTCTGTCTTCACATGTTGGTATCTGTTATGCATAGTTACACAGAAATTCTGAGCATTTAGAAAACGGAAAACTTTTACCTGAAGGTTTACCAAATCAGCAAATTTGAGCTCTTCTGTACACAGTATAAAATGGATATATATGTATATATATACATATATATATATACATATATACACATATATATGTAAAGGATAAAACAAATAGAAATATCTATCAGTTAGTTGGCTTATGGCTTATGATAATAAACTATAGGAGTATCACATTTTTCTTTTTAGTTGTCATAGTGAATTTGGGTAATGACTTTACTGTAAAAACATCAGGCCTGAATAGAACTGGAAGCTGAAATAAATGGTGGAATTGTACAGAATCAAGGTAAGACAGTATTCCAAATTCAGGTCAACTATAGTATAAGACTTGGCTGACAGTGCAGAGTTTTGACACACTTTGTCTTTCTAGTAGAAGAACTGTCACTCAACTATCATTAGACCTTGTCACCTCTACTCTAGGGCCTCCTTGAGATCAATTTCCTGAGGTGTAAGAAGAGCTGACTTGGAGGTGTGGGGAGCCTTTGTTATTACAACGCAAAACTATTTCTCTTCTATGAAAACTGGTGAGCAGGAGAGCGTATGCTTTAGTTCCGCCTCTGCCACTCACACTCCACTCTTTATCTCAGTATTTAAGCACTTGTGAAAATACATCCCTGACACACCCCTGGTGTGAGCAACTAAAGTCATTTGACAGCCCTGTGAGGAAAGGTTACAGGAAAACTGGACAGGGTTTATCCTTGTATTTATATTTCTCCCAAGAATTCTTAAATTCTTTGTCTTTGATTGCCATAATGGTAGTCAAGATAAATAACAAAGATTATTTTTGTCTCATGTTTTACAGGGAGACAAGTTGAATAACGACTCAAATTAGAAACACCACATGACAAATTCAGCATGTTCCTGCTTTTACTACTAAGCATATTGAGTTTGAATATATGCAAATTTATAACAGAGATGTAGACAGACTATGCAGACGGAAGTTCACTCGCTTTACCTAGACAATGCATAACTACCCTCCAAATTTACATAAAGAAGATGTAGACATAAGTCCAGAGGTTCAAGGGATGTTTTCTGGGTTAAACTTCACAGAATTAGGATAAGAGAGTAAACAGAAGGGGAAAAAAGAACCTATCAGAGTACAGTTGTCATGGGCAGTTTTACTGAAAGGAACAATGCAATGACACATCAACTAAGAGAACAGAGCAAAAGCAGGAAATTAGCAAGCGGGGAAGAAGTGGGCTCACAGGCATCATGCAGTGATGGTACACCTCCTACATGGCCATTGTTCAGCTAAGGAACCCTTAGAACCTGTAAATATCTAAAGGGTTGAGACTTTTCCAGAATAGACTAGCAATTGAATCAGTAGACTGGGGAAAGATTGTCCTTATTAATCAGAAGGAATGTGTGTCCTCCGACCCATTAAGATTCAGAATAGAATTATTTTAACATATTTATTATCTTGCTATCTTTTTATCTCTCTCCCTCCCTCTCCCCCTCTCTCTACCAATCCCCATCTGTCTGTCTGTCTGTCTGTCTGTCTGTCTGTCTGTCTCTGTCTCTCTCCACGCATCATCTTCTGCCCTAATACATCACAGCTTTTTCTCTTCAGACCTACAGGCTCACACATCATTATACAACAAGGTTTCATCATTATCTAATTTACGAACAGTCTATCTAAACTTAACACAATATATTAGCCAATTCTTATAGTAAATGTCCACCTTGTTATTCATATAAGTATCTATTATCTATATGTCTGTCTGTCTCTCTGTGAATCTACCTATCATCTATTATCTCCCATTAGTCCTGCTTCTCTGGAGAACCCTATCACAAATCTTGTCACTTATCAAAGACCCTTTTCCTTATTTATTGAACTTTAGTTTTAACTTCCCATTTCCATCTCTTCCTTGACTAAATGTTATACAAGTCACATATTTCCTCTGACTTACTGAGTTGCAGCTCAGCTAAAGCTCTGACCAAGCATATGCCGCTTTCAGATTAGCTTGTATAAACTAATCTACATATAGCCTGCTTGAGAGAATATTACCAAAGACAAAACCCCACAGTTGCCCTGAATAACTAAAGCAAGGCTGAGACTTGAATAGTTGGAGTAGAGAAGTTTTACTGAAGACCTCTACAAATGCCGTTACAGGATTTTTCAGTGTCCAATCAAAATAAAATATTAGTGTAGTAAGAGGCCTGTGATTGAACAGGGAAAAGGGAGGCGGAGCTACAAGTTAGAACAACGGAGAGAGCCTCGGGAGAAAAGGAAGGCCAAGATAGAGACAGATGGACAGGAAGAAGAACCTTAACCAGTGTGGTATTGAATAGCCACAGGTAGTTATGATATCATAAAGGTTAGAATAATTGGGATAATTTGTCTAATTTAGGTGAACTGCTTTTATCATTATCAACTGGTTATGAAATTATTGGATTGGAATCTTGTGAATTGAGAAGTTATTGATACATAAATCTGTTTGGTTAGTCATAAGCTTCTAGAGTTTTGTTTCTACTGGGTTGCTGGGTGTTGTGGTGGCTGACTGCAGGGTGATCAGTCGTGGCATGGGGCTGGCGTGGCAGCAAACGGAACTCAGGAGCTCTGACCCCCCTGGAGAGTTAGCGGGCAGAGAGTAGCCCAGTGGGACTGCACAGGGACAGAAAGTGGCTGGAAGTAGCACAGGAAGCCTGCTGGTCCTTCTTAATATTTCCTGTAACAATGCCCTACAATACTGTAGCAGGTAAGGAATATGTTCTACTCTGATGCTAATACATTGATCTACAGTGAGAAAGTTCTCAGTTAATTTTGAATGATAATAAATTGTCACACTTGATTAATATTAGTAGCCCATTAAAGCACCTGTTATGTTGGAGAAAGATAAATAAGAACCACTAGAAAACTCAGGTACCAGGGAAACGAGAGGTTCCCAGGACCCCGTGGGGATAACATTAGCTGAAATACCCAGCAAAAGGGAGCTTGAAACTGAAGCAACAACCTCCCATAGATAGGCATGGCCCCAAGTTGCGGGATGGGGCCACCCACCCAACTCAAAAATTTTAACCCAGAATTGTTTCTGTCTAAAGGAAACTCAGTGACAGAAAAATGGAGCAGGGACTGAAGTAAAGGCCACCCAGAGAACACCCACCTTTGGATTCATCCCATCTGCAGACACCAAACCCTGACACTATTGAAGTGCTCACAGACAGGAGCTTAGAATGGCTGTTCTCTGAGGGGCTCTGCCAGCACCTGACTAAGACAGGTGCAGATACTCACAGACAACCATCGGACTGAGCCTTGGGACCCCAGTAGAAGAGTTAGGCAAAGGATTGTAGGATCTGAAGGGGATTGCAACACTATAGGAAGAAAAAAATCAAATAACCTGTCTATCCAGAGCTCCCAGGGAGTAAGTAGACCACCAATCAGAGTACACATGGAAAGGACCCATGGCTCCAGCAATTGGTGCAGCAGAAGATGGCTTTGTCTGGCAATAATAGGAGGGGAGGTACTTGGTCCTAAGGAGATTTGTTGCCCCACCGTAGGGGATGCTAGAGGGGTGAGGAGGGAGCTTGTAGGTGAGTGGGTGAGCACCCTCTTAGAGGCAAAGGGGAGGGAAGGTGGGGTAGGGGATTTATGGAGGAGAGACTGGAAAGGGGAACATTTAAAATGTTATTAAATAAACAAACAATTAATAAAAACAAAACAAAGTTTTACACTCTAGACAAAAAAACTAAAAGAGTTATTCCCAAGGTCATGATGGACATAGCCCTATTTAACTGTTACAAAGTTCAGGAAAAGTACAGGAGGCAGCTCCTCACTGCTTACATTGAACAGGACACTTGCTGGCCCCTCCCCTGCTTGTATCTAAATTACAGAGAAAAGGAAACAAAGCAGATATTTCTAATACTAATTAGTTTGAGTTATATAAACATTTAATACGTGCTTGTAATTTAAACATGCAAAGATTCATATCTGCGGTCCATATTTTAGGGGAGAGAACTTCACCACATATCAGTGTGAATTTTCTGTATTAAACTTCCTAACTCTCAACTTATTCATCATACTCAGTGAGGTATCAGATGGCTTATACTGTGCACAGAAGAGTAAGACACCACTACCACTAAATCCGTTCACTCCGTGTGGAAGATCTCTAGGAACTTCAAATAACAACACGCAGATTGTGCGGGTACCTTCCGCACAGTGTGTCTTGTACCCTGAAAACTGGAAACGAAACGTTATCAGTGTTATCTATGCAAGGTCAGTGTTACTTCTGAGTTACTCTGAAGACAAAGAGTTCCAGAACAATGAAAAGCTGTGTTACTCCTTTCATAGACAGTTCTAACAACGTTTTTATAAATCCATGTTTAATTATAAACTGTTGACGCAGCATCATGTATCCCTCAAAGCACTGGACATCTCTAAGATCCTTGTAAGAGCTGTGTAATACTAATTTCCCAAGTGTTTTTATCTATCTGAGCCCATGTCTTTACAACTTGGTCCCTCGGTCTAGGAATTCTGAGAAGCCTTTGTCTAGCCGTTTCCAGGCCTAGCAAGAAAAGCTGACATGAATAAGTGACTCTGTGTTTCCTACATTTCTGGCTAAAACTAAGGAGGAAAAAAGTGAACAGGCTAAGATTAGAGTCTCTTTGAACCCCACTTCGATCAGAACTCTGGCTCTGATGATGGCGTCACTGACACATCCATGTCTATCTGTGTCCTTATTTTCTGCAGAGACTGCTTTAGTTAAGACATCAGAAAGCCCTGCTTGCACACAGTGTGCACAAGCTATCACCAGCCGGCTTCCTGGTTTGTCCTTCTGCCCCTTGGCTCACTCTCTTTTTCCTCTGCTCTGTTATATTAACACAGACTTGGGCTCACTGCTCCCTGTGTAGTTCAGTTCTAATCATGCTAGCACACTCTGCTGTACAGTGGCGACATCACAGCATGCTCTGCTGCCCTCCTCCCTGACACTGTTCTGCATCACGACACAGCTGTCTGTTCCAGATGACTAACTTGGAGTTTGTGCCCATTCTTCCTTTGGTCTTGGCAGCAACTCAGCAGCTCCTATTTTCCCCCTCACAAAATGATCATGAGATATAAGTATTTCTGATGTTATTTTCTGGAAAGTTTTCCAATGTCATTCTTTAGCACTACAGAGGTAATCTGGAATACTTGTGTGTCTCTGACTGTACCTCATATATTTTGTTTTCTGAATATATTACCAACCAACCAAAATTCCAGTTTTAATTAATACTATATTCACCTGGTTTTTCTCCATCTCACAAAAACTCACTGAGGCATTTATTACTAGAAACATATAGTACAGATGCTGGTACTTTAACTTAAAATGATCTAATCACAATATTAAACGGTATTATTGGACAATCTCAACATATAAACAGTTCAAGTTTTACCTGCTAGACAATGAAAAAAAGATAGCTTTAGCTGTTGATAAATTTTTGGCAAAAATGCATAACTCATTCAGAAAACCTACTGAATTGTGTATACTTAATATGAATGGATATCAGAAAATAACTTATTTGAAAAATGAATTAAAGTCATTCAAAGGTATGGAGCAACTTCAGTCTTTCTTCTAGCTTCTATAGATTGTATAGAGGAATAAAAAGTTGAAAGATGTCATGAGAGATGGCAAGCCGATATGGAACATCATTTGGCCTTACTTTGAGACATTGTCCCTAGATCTGAAATCAGCAAACACATATTAAAGTGGGAATCAACAACATTTTGTTTAAGAATCTTGTAATAAAACAATGCAATGGAATCCCTCCAGCATGAAGTCACCATATGTGGAACAATGGTATGTCTGTGTTTTATACGAATGATTTCAACAGTGGACTGGAAAAGGTGACCCCCCAATCTACTGGTCAGGTAGAGAGAAAATATTAATTATATTATACTTATTGATTCTTATTACATCAAGAATCACCAGTGCCAAGTAGCCTTGCTGCATGGGCTAGTAAGGACTTCTGCTGTGGAGGTGTTTGCCAGGCAGTAGCAATTTCAGCTGAATACAGTGGTGGTCCACTTCTTCCTTTTGGGGTATCACAGCTCATCTGTGAATCCCCTTCATCTGTAGCATGACATCATCATTTCTATTTTCTCAGTGTCTCTATGAATGGAAAGTGAAGCGCTAAAGAATAACTTCTAAGTTTGAAGTACTAATAACAAGTATAACTAATCTGTTATTTGCCATGATGACCTCAAAGTTACATTATTGGTAGTGATAGAATTAAGGATGCTAAGAAAACAAACAAAACAAAATCTAAATTTCAAGTCTTATAATCAAAAGAGGCAATAGGAATGACAGTAATACTCAACCTGATCAGAAGTATTTAAAAATACGTACCTACGTGTGTATATTTGTGTGTGTTTAACATGATCCCTGGTTACATTATTTGTATGTATAAAGCTGTTAAATAACAAAACTCATTTTAATAATCCAACTAAGCCTTCTTCTCTGCAGTCCGAATGAGACCTTTAAAGCAGTCTATTAGACTGACATGAAGTTAATCATTTTATTTGTTCCCAGGTTGAGGAAATTAAAGAGCTATCATTTTTTTTCAATTCTGTGAACATATAACTTTTAATGAAAATATTTAAATTAAGCAACTGAAAAGACCCTAGCTAATGCTGAGAATATCTCACATTTGAAGCAATCAGAATATAGCTTACTGTCCACAAAATAATTATAAACTTCTTAAATCACAGGATTTACTCTTGACCTATAAACCTGAACCCAATATAGATAATCCTCAAAGAATTCTGGTCTGGTATCCCAGAAAGAATGCCACCTACTGTCAGAGGAGATGACCAAGTTTAATGGAAGTTAGATAGTTCTGAAAATCCCAATCTTTCTTTACATGTATAGAATACATTTTGATAAGAATCTTGACCCCCCCAGACAAATTGAACCATGAAAAATCAGCTCCCTGAGAGCTCCTGTCAGAGGCCAGTGATGGAGGGATCCTTGTAAATTCTTAATCTGTCTTTCTTTTTTTTTTTCAGAGCAGGACAATATAGCTCTGCTGAAAGGAAGGTCGAGTTGCTGAACCCCCACAGTAGGTAACCCAGAAAGCAATCAAGCCAAGCTGGCAGGGAGTAGACTCCAGCTGAAATATTCAGTGAGGCCTTTTCTCTCCCTCTGCAGGTACCACAGAGAAGACGGGATTCTCAGGACTCTGGTTTAATTTCTCTGGCTACCACACTAATCACACGCATCCCACAATTACTCTCTTTCTTTCTTGACACTCCCTTCTTCTGTCTCTGAGCTCTGCCCCACAGGCAGACTGTCTACACAGAGACTGAGCTAGTTATCCGGTCACCTGCGAGACCTTGTCGCCGGCACTGGGTTCCCCTACACTTATTTTTCTTTATTTCCCCTTCACTTGTTACCCCTCCCATTCCTACTATTAAAGAATATTTAATTTACATTCTTTCCCAGCTAACACTGAGTTAAGGGGATTGCTTCATGTAATGAGATGCTTGTGTAAAAATGCCTAGGAAGTCTACGGACCTAAACTGAATCGATACACAAATAACTTCAAACATCCCAGATAAAAGCCAGAATACCATAGAAGAATGTTCAAGGCAGCCCCCCAAGATAACAGTGACCAGGCTCCGACTTTTATATTTTCACAGGTGTGTCACTTGTAACTCTTTCCCTGCCCTGGGAAACTGATGGCTATCCATATCAGTTTATGTCCACCCAGTCTCCATAACTGTGGTTCTTAAGAAATCTCTAGTTCAACTAGTCAAGAAATGGTAACAAATAAGTGCCTATAACTAAATTTTGGAGAAACAGGGAATCTATGCCCTTCCTTCCAATCTTAGTTACGTATCAATTGTGTCATAAATATTTGTCTTTCTTAGTCCATAAAGAGGCTGACAAAATAATATTCAAAGGGCCCTGCTTGGAAATGCATAGACATCTCTTGGTGTGTCTTCAGGGACTCTAAGGTAGGTGTGCCAACCGGTTAAATCCAAGATTCATTGGTTTCCAATTCTAGAGCATCTGGAGGCTTTGTGGAAGCACTTTATGGTTGCCCTGGAGGTACAAAACACCTCCAACTGTGCAGAGATGACCCCATCAGTAAAGTGTTAATTGGCTCTGAAGGGAGCCTCATCTGGTCAACCCAGATGGAGAAGCAGATTTATCTTCCTAGATTGAAAATACCTCAAAAATGCCAAACCACCTTCTGAGAAGGCAGTAACAGATTGTCAATATAGTGAAAGGTTAAAGAGCAATCAAATGGCTTGTACTTCCCCATTAACAATAATGAAAAAAGCTAGGCTGTTCTCAAAGCACAAAAGAAATTTAACTTCTGTTTTGCTTAATTTTGAAAGATATTTTAAATGTCCACTTCAGTCCTTTTGGGCTGTGACCAAAGTACTAAAATATTTGCAGTACATTCAAGGATTGCAAATAAATCAGAAAGAAAGGTGGTTTGCATGTATAGTTTAATTAACATTAGAACCTGCATGTTTTATGTAGGACTCTCCTCTACATATTTTAGAATATGGGTATGCCTCAGGAGGAGCTAGCATAGTGTGTAAACTGTTCTCTTCTAAAAGCATGCTAAGAATCAATGACTAGCTGTGTCTCAATTCCTATATATGCTAATTTATCATTCAAAACCTAAATGCTCAAGTATGGAGAATTCTATCATATGTTTGCCACATCATAAAATTGTAAGCAAAATGTGGGATAAACAAATAAATTACAAAGTGTGTGAGAAGTGGTTCCTGTTGATATGCAGAAATGACAGACCTGGGATTTAAATAAGCAGAAAGTATGTACCTCTTCGAAGTCTGAAAACACATCTTCTACTGAGAGCAATGTAAGCCGCTCATTGTGGCAGAAGCTTAGCTGTAACAACTGTGACTGTGATTGGTTGCTCTTCAGTCCCTGTACTTGGCATCTTCTGCATGTTGTAGCAATCTCTACCTTTGCAGTCACCCTACACAGTGGCTATTAATAATTGTATGTAGCTACTGGAGATAAAATCAAAATAAAATATTTTTAATGTTGGTATTTCAAAATAATGTGTTCATTATTCTGGATTATAGAGTAACATAATTTATGAAAGCATTTTAATTGTCTGCTAATTTTAATTTTTTAATCATATATTTAACTTATTTTTAACTGATTCAGTAATATACACAAAATACACATATATCATACTACATGATGTTTTCAATAGTTTATATTGTTCGTTTAAGTCACATATGTGTATATATAATATATATCATCTGCATACGTGTACACATGCATATCACATGCACATATACATATAGATCATATGAATATATACCCTTAAACATTTATCATTTTTCTGTGGTAAAACTTTTCAAAATGTTTCAAAAATGTTGATATGTGTGTGTGTGTGTGTGTGTGTGTGTGTATGCACACACTCAAAAATTACCTAATGATTGTGGAATCATTTGTTGCCATCTGATTTCCCCTTATATAAATACATAGTTAAGATCTAGTTTTATGTTTTATATAATGTAATACCTGCTCCAAAATTATGAACTATAAAATCTTACAAAAATTTATACATATATATCCAAAATGATAAATGCTTAGATTTATACATCCTCAAGCAATTATCACTTTTTTCCTGTGATAAAAACTTTCAAAACTGTTATTTTTCTACATTTCTGAAATATTATCTATAGTCATTCTACTGTGCAGTGACACACTAGAATATATTTCTTCTACCTAACTTTAATACCAGACTGAAAATGTGAAAAAGAAGCCACAAGTTTAATCTTTACTTAACATGACCTGTGAACAATACTAACAATAGAGGGAGCTACAGTGGGTTCTTGGAGACAGATGGGATCAACTAAAACAAAGAGAATAAGACAAGTTGGGACACAAAACGTCTCTTATCCCATTGACCCTTTGGTGTTCTCTGTGCCCCAGTATGGAGTTCCACAATGAAAAGGCCAGCATAATTATGTCTGTTACTGCTGCTTCAATATGCTTAAGACAAACTGGTACAAACATATTTCTCACCCTCGGCTATTCCATTGAATAAAAATTGATTAGGAGAAAGCTCTTGTTTCAAAAAAACATTTGACTACTAGGTAAAGCTCACTTATGTTGGTTCTTTGGGGAAAAAAATTAAAAATGCTTGCTTGGTTGTTTATTACGAAATGATCTCAAAAAATACCTAATCAGTGAGGAATCAGATCTAAGCATGCTGCATTTGTTACAATCTGATCTCCCCTTGTGTAAATATACAATCAACGTCTAGTTGCATGTTCTATATAATGTGATACAAGTTTCAAATTTTCTATATGAACTATGGAATCTTTCAAAATCAACTGAAGAAAGTAGACAAATATCCATATGTAACTGGTGATGCCTTTTGCAGAGGATTTCTGAATACACACTAGAAATTGAATCTATTTTTCCTCAATAAAGTAAATGAAACCAGCCAATTTCTATGTTTTTTATCACAAGTTGGATACTGCACAAGGCAGATATTTTAGTATCGCTGATATTTTTCTATACTTGGAAATGGTGACGATGAGCAGTTTCAAAACCAAAATAAATAAATAAAATTATATGCTAGAGGCAAACACTCATAGTACTTTGTTGAAATCTAATTAATGTACATTTACTTCTCTAAGTTCTTATGGATTTATATAGAAATAGAACAGTAGATGAAGACAAGCCTTCATTTCAGAAGGACAATTTGGAGAAGGCTCATAATAGTCATTGAAGATGTTTTACACCCAGTGCAGGTGATATTGATAACATTGTAAGATCCAGCTCTGAGCCTATAAGTTCATGCCTATCATCCCAGCATTCCAGAGACAGCGCAAGAGTAAAACAAGTTCTAAGTCAGTCTAGTAGACATGCCAATGTCCTGTCCTTCAAAAGAATAATAGAAAACAAACAGCAACAACAAAGTGAACAAGTTCTGGGGTGGGGAAAGACATTATTCATTCAGGGACTAAATTAAAGGGAATTAAAGCTGGTGAAGCTCCCAGAGGGAAAGCACTGGCTACTTTCCTCATAATATATCAGAAACCCCATGGAGAAAACAAAATGAAGAAGAAATGTCCTATTGCTTGGGGTTTCAAGCAGGGATGAGGACCAAAAATAATGAGGAATAAAAAAATGTACTCTACTCAAGAATGTTCCACAGAAGAAAGAGTTATGTCTTTATATTGACATGAAAGGCAGACAGTTTGAATGTTAAAGATAGCCTGTAAAAATATAGGGTTTTAAAGATAAAACATTGTCGGGCGGTGGTGGTGCACGCCTTTAATCCCAGCACTCTGGGAGGCACAGGCAGGAGGATTTCTGAGTTCGAGGCCAGCCTGGTCTACAGAGTGAGTTCCAGGACAGCCAGGGCTATATAGAGAAACCCTGTCTCAAAGAAAAAAAAAGAAAGAAAGAAAACAAATAAAGATAAAACATTAAATGTCTGGCCATCAACAAAAATACATATTCCAGAACATAGACCATGATAGGTTGCCAAACTTAATTTGTGACAAGTTGAATTACAATTAGCTAACATCACACTTATAACAAGAAACAAGATGAAAGCAGTAGAATTACAAGGATTAATTAGGAAAATAAATATGGCTCAGAAATTTTATGCATATGCTATTATTCAAGAATAAATGCAAAAAATTCATATATAATACAAAAATTACAAGCTTTGTAATCCCCTTATAAAGAATGTATGAGAAAATAGAATTCAGTCAGCCAAGAACATTACTTGGAGAAAGTAACTGTAAGGTGAATAACAGAATGAATGAAAATTAAAGCTGTTTAATATAGTAACAATGCTAATGGCATTAAAGGGCGAATTGTTAAGGGAATGGGACATAATAGATTTGGGAAGTAGGATCCTTTCCTTTCATGTGTTTGATTAATAAAAGGAGGTCAAAATAGCACTTAAAGTTGACAACTGAAGCAGTAATGGCATAAATGCCATTATACTGCCACAGTGCATAGTTCTAAGACAAGTTGCCCCAGAGATAATTGATAGTTTTTTTCCATTAATTAATTCATTTATTCACTTATATAAACCTGATTGTAGCACCAACCACTGCTCACAGGACTCCTCCCCCTCCCACCTCACTTTAACCCCTGAGAAGGGTGAGGGCCCTCCCAAGAAACCAATCCACCCTGGCACCTCAAGTCACTGCAGCACTAGGAATATCCTCTCTCCCTGAGGCCAGACAAAGCAGCCCACTTAGGGAAGCAGGACCTACAGGGTGGTAACAGAGTCAGGGTAAGGCCTTGCACCAGTTGTTACGGACCAAGCTGTACATCTGGTACATATATTCCGGGTGCTTAGGTCCAGTGCTTGTATGCTGTTGGCTGGTGTTTTAGTCTCTGGGAGCCCTCAAGCATTGTTAGTTGTTTTGTGGAATCCCTATACTTTCAGGATTCCTCAATCTTTTCCCCAACTCTTCCACAAAACTTTAGTTATAGGAATGGCACAAGATGTATGGAAACCACATAGACTGTCACTTTTATACAGTGAAGAGACTTAAAAGGCTGTAAAAAAATTTTCAGTAGAAGAATAAAAACCTCTCCAACAACCTACTACTAGGAGCTCACAGGCATATGGAACAAGCTAAGAATGAGCATCTGCACCCTGAGTGTAGTCACAGCCTCTTTCTTAGACGAAGAGCAACAGCACACATTCACTCTCCACTCCAGCCAGAGGCTCTCAGTGCCTAAAAGACAAGAACTAAAGTGCTAATGACATTTCTAATGTTACTATTTTGTGTATTTAAATTTTCACTGTGATGGTGTTAGGTGCCCTTTAGCTGCTTGCCTCTGTTCTAAGTTATTTCATCAGGAACTAATTATTTTTTCATTAGCCATGTAGTTTCCATAGGTTTTGAGTTTCCTTCTTCTAGCTCTGTTCTCAGAAGATTTGCTTTTTCTAAAAAGCAATTTTGTAAAACACATTTTTTTGGCAACTGAATCTAATGTGTTAGGGGAGAAATCATGGCACATTTTAAAGTGTAAATCTGAAAAGCAAGAAAAATAAGTTAATTTACTAAATGAAAGCATCATGAAGAATGAAGGGAGCAAAATTAAATTAAATATAACCTTGGTTGGTTCAGGACATAATTTATAAGGAAATAGAAATTTGGCTTCAGCAATGGCTTAGTAAACTTAGTGAACTAGCATTGAAATCTATAATTTAAATCCCCAGGTAGAATTTGGGGAGCAGTCTGTTACCCCAGTGGGACCTCTGTTCTTCCCCACCTCTCATGACACCTTCATCAAACCTGCTAGGCCTGAACCATACAGCTAATATTCCCTTTCCCTACCCATCTTTCCTGCTCTCTGAGTTCTCTGGGCATCCCAAGCTGCTCTGAGCAGCCTGGTAGTCCAGGCAGACCTCCATTCTCCTGCCACCTCTCTACCTACATTAATTGAATCTGTGGCTACTGAACCATATATATCTGAAGATATGGAACCATAAAGCCCAATGATTCCCATCAGAGGCCTGCCACACAAGGTCAGTGTGGCAACTCTGTGAGGTCAACCTCCCTCTCAATACTTACGAAAACATGAAAATTCAGGGACCAAAGCTAAAGGCCCTTGAAAGAACACAATCAACAAAAGGCAGGGCAACATGACACCTTTAGAGAACAGCTACCATTCTACAGCAAATCTTGGATATCCTAACTCAACTGGAGCACAAGAAAATGACCTTAAATTCAATCTTATAAAGATGATATATCCCTTTAAAGAGGAACTAACTAAAATCCTTAAAGACATATAGGAAAATGCAATTAAACAGGTGAAGGAAATATATACAACTGTGAAATACTTGAAAGTGGAAATAGAAGCAATAAAGGAAACACAAACTGAGGGACTCCTGGAGATCTAAAATCTATGGAAAAAATGGGAACAATAGATGCAAGCATCACCAACAGAATACTACAGATGGAAGAGAATATCTCAGGAATAGAAAAAAATAGAAGAAATTGATATATAAGTTAATGAAAATGTAAAATAAAAAATCCTGATATAAAACATGCAGGAAATCTGGATGAAAAGAATAATACCAATAGAAGAATATCTAAGAATAATAGGAATAGAAGAAGGTGAAACATCTCAGCTCCAAGGCTGAGAAAATATTTTCAACAAAATCATAAAAGAAAGATTTCTCAACCTAAAGAAAGAGATACCTATAAACATATAAGAAGCTTATAGAACCTCAACTAGACTGGGCAAGAGAGGAAAATCCTCCCAGCACATAATAATCAGAACACAAAATATACAGAACAGCGAAAGAATATTAAAGGTAGTAAGTCAAAAACTGGCCATGTAACATGCAAAGATAGACCTATAAGTATCACACCCAACTTCTCAACAGAGACTCTAAAAGCTAGAAGGGCCTGAGCAAATATACTGCAACCTCAAAAACAAAAACAAAAACAAACAAACAAAACAAACAAACAAACAATCAAACAACACAGGTGTCAACCTGGACTACTATATCCAGCAAAACTATCAATCACCATAAAAGATATTTCAAAACAAAAGCAAATTTAAACAATATCTATCCAAAAATTCAGACCTACAGAAAATAATAGAAGGAAAACTCCAACCTAAGAAAGAAAACTAAATCAAAGAAAACGAAAGAAAAAAAGTTATTCCATACAAACAAAAACCAAGAAAACGCACACAAACTCAAAGAAATCACAAACTTTCTTTCTCTCTCTCTCTCTCTCTGTCTCTCTCTCTCTCTCATGCACATGCACACACATACACACACAGGCACACTAACACTAATACTACCAACTTCAATAACAGGAAATAAGTCACTGGCAATTAATATGTCTCAACATCAATGGAGTTTATCCCCCAATAAAATGAAACAGGCTAACAGAATGGATGCAGAAACAAGATCCACCATTCTCATGCATATAAGATATGCATCTCGGCCAAAAGAAAGAAATTATCTCAGAGTAAAGGACTGGAAAAAAGTTTAAGCGAATAGATCCAAGAAACTAGCTGGAGTAGCCATCCTAATAACTAATAGAATAGGCTTTGGGTTTTGTTTTGGTTTGTTTTGTTTTTGTTTTTTGATGTTGTTTATTTTAGTTTTTTAAATTTTTTATTGGTTATTTTAGTTGCTTACATTTCAAATGTTAACCCCATTCCAAGTTTCCCCTCCAAAAACCCCTATTCTACATCCTCTCCTCCTGTTCCTATGAGGATACTCCCCTACCTTCCAATCCACTCCCACCTCACCTACCATTCCCCTAGGCTGGGGTACCAAACCTTCACAGAATGCCAGATGAGGCCATCTTCTGCTACATATGCAGCTGGAAACCTGCACATGGTCCCTCCATGTGTATTCTTTGGCTGGTGGTTTATTCCCTGGGAGCTCTGATAGAGGAAGGGGTCTGGTTGGTTGATATTGTTCTTCCTATGGAGTTGCAAACCCCTTTAGCTCCTTCAGTCCTTCCGCTAACTCCTCCAATGGGATCCCTGTGCTTAGTCCAATGGTTGGCTGCGAGCATTTGTATCTCTATTAGTAAGGCTCTGGCAGAGACTTTTAGGAGACATCCATAGTACTGTCAGCAAGCACTTCTTGGCATCAGGAATAGTAACTGATTTTGGTGGCTATATATGGGATGGATCCCCAGGTGGGGCAGTCTCTGGATAGCATTTCCTTCAATCTCTGTACCACTCTTTGTCCCTGAATTTCCTTTAGACAGGAGCAATTCTGGGTTAAAATTTTGAGAAGGATGGATGTCCCCATCCCTCAACCAGAAGCCAAAGCTAACTTCTTGATAGAGTCTCTACAGGTTCTCTCTCCCCTTTGTTGGGTATATTAGCTAACTAAAGTCATCCCCATTGGGTCCTGGGAGCCTCTTGCTTTCCTGACATCTGAGACTTTCTGTTGGCTACCCCAAGTTTCCCATCCCCCATTGCTACACGCCTTTGTTCAAATTCTTGACCCTCTGCACATCTGCCTTCATCTCCTCTAACATCTGATCCTGACCCCTTTCTTTACTCTCACCCTATTCTCTTCCCCCAAGTTCCTCTAACACTCTATCTCCCATGATTATTTTGTTCCACCTTCTAAGTAGGACTGAAGCATCCACACATTGGTCTTTTCTTCTTCTTGGGCTTCATATGGCCAGTAAGTTGTATCATGTGTATTCTAAGCTTTTTTTCTACTATCCACTTATCAGTGAGTCCATACCATGTGTGTTCTTTTTTGACTGTGTTATCTCACTCAGGATTATATTTTCTACTTCTATCCATTCGCTTGCAGGTTTCATGAAGTCATTGTTTTTAATGTCTGAGTAGTACTCCATTGCACAAATTTACAACATTTTCTGTATCTATTCCTCTGTTGAGGGACATCTGGGTTGTTTCTACTTTCAAACAAATTAATCAAAAGAGACAGGGAAGGACACTTCATACTCATCAAATGAAAAATCTACCAAGCTGTATCTCAATTCTGAACATTTATGTCCCAAACACAAGGATACCCACATTTGTAAAAGAAACATTCCTAAGCTTAAATCACACACCAAGCCACACATATTAATAGTAGGAGACTTCAACACACCACTCTCACCAGTTGACAGGACATCCAGACAAAAATTAGAGAAACAATGAAACTAATAGCATTAATGGAAATGGAAATAAATTTCAATCAAATAGGAATAACAGATATCTATAGAATATTTCATGCAAATGCAAAAGAATATACCTTCTTCTCAGTACCTCATGGGATATTCTTTAAAACTGATCATATAGTCATTCACAGAGCAAGCCTCAACAGATAAAAGAAAATTGAAATAATTCCTTGGCTCTTATCAGACAATTATAGATTAAAGCTGGACTTCAGCAACAACAGAAGTACTGGAAAGCCTACTCACACTTGGAAACTGAGCTCTCTCCTCAATGATCTCTGGGTCAGAGAAGAAATAAAGAAATTAAAGACTTTCTAGAATTCAATGAAAATGAAGGCACAACATACCTAAATTTACAGGACACAATGAAAGCATTAGTAAGAGGAAATTCATAACACTAAGTGCCTCTATAAAGAAACTGGAATTTTCTCATACCAGCAAATTAAAACTACAAAGTGAAAGCTCTCAAAAAAAAAAAAAAACCAAGCATACCAAAGAGAAGTAGAAGGTAGGAAATAATCTAAATCAGGCCTGAAATCAATTGGTTAGAAACAAAAATATTTAAAGACTCAGTGAAACCAAGAGCTCATTTTTCTTTGAGAAAATCAACAAGATAGATAAGCCCTTAGACAATCTCTCCACAAGACTGAAGGACAGTATCCAAATAAGCAAAATCAGAACTGGAAATGGAGACATAACAACAGACAGTGAGGAATCATTCAGTGTTACTTCAAAAGCTTATACTCTTCAAAATTGGAAAATCATAATGAACTATACAATTTTATAGACAGATACCACTTACTAAAGTTAAATCAAAATCAGATAAACTATTCTAAAAGTCCTAGAAGCCTAAAAAATTGAAGCAGTCATTAAAAGTCTCCCCCTCCCCCAAAAAACCCCAGGGCCAGATGATTTTAGCATACAATTCTTGCTAATACCAATACTTCTCGAACTATTCCACACTGCTAAACTCATTCTATGAGACCACAGTTAGTCTAATGACTAAACCACACAAAAACTCAACAAAAAAGAGCTTCAGAAAAAATTTTCCTATGAATATAGATGCAAAAATACTCAATAAAATACTCACAAACTGAATCCAGGAATACATCATAATCAAGAAGCCTTCATCCCAGGGATGCAGGAATGATTCAATATATGAAAATCTGTCAACATAATCCACCATATAAACAAACTGAAAGAAAAATCACATGATCATCTAATTAGATGGCAAAAAGGCTTTTGAAAAATATCCAGCCCCTTAATGTCAAAAATATTAGAGAGATCAGGGATACTTGAACATAATCAAAGCAATATATGGAAAGAAAATAGCCAACATCAAGCTAGATGGAGAGAAACTTAAAACAATTCCAATAAAATCACAGACAAATCAAGGCCTCACATTCTTTTCCTATTTATACAATATAGTACTTGAAGTTGTAGCCAGAGCAATAAGACAACTAAAGGAGATCAAGCAGATACAAATTTGAAAATTAGTCAAAGAATTGCTATTTGCAGATGATATGATAGAACATATAAGTGACCCCAAAAATTTTACCAGATTACTTATAGCTCATAAACAGCCTCAGAAAAGTGGCTAGAAAAAAAACATAACTAAAGAAATAAACCCACACACCAATGAACACTTAATAAAGAAGCCAAATCATACAATGGAGAAAGAAAGTATCTTCAATAAATAGTGCTGGTCTAACTGGATATCTACATATAGAAGAATGAAAATAGATCCATATTTATCATTTAGTAGCCCTCCTTTACACATATGATAAACTGGGTGAGAAAGAAACTAGGGAAACAACACCCTTTACAATAGCCATGCATAATATAAAATATATTGTTATAACTCTAACCAAGCAGGGGAAAGGTCTGTATGACAAGAACTCCAAGAATTTAAAGAATAAAAGCAAAGAAAATATCAGAAAATAGAAAAATCCCTCATGCTCATAGATAGGCAGGATTAACATACTGAAAACAGCAATCTTACCAAAAGAAATCTACAGATTCAATGCAATCCCCATCAAAATTCCAACACAATTTTTAATAGAGCTTGAAAGAGCAATTCTCAACTTCATATGGAAAAAAATAAAAATCAGGATAGCCAATACAACCCTAAATAATAAAACAACTTCTGGAGGAATCACCATCCCTGACCTCAAGCTGTACTACAGAGCAATTGTGACAAAAACTGCAGCAGTGATAAAACTGTAATAGTGATAAAAACAGAACACACACATTGATCAATGTAATCAAATTGAAGACCCAGAAATAAACCCACACACCAATGGACACTTAATAAAGAACCCAAATCATACAGTGGAAAAAGAAAGTATCTTCAATAAATAGTGCTGGTCTATGTGGATATCTACATATAGAAGGATGAAAATAGATCCATATTTATTATCCTGAACAAAAGCCTAAGTGGATCAATGACCTCAACATAAAACAGAATACACTAAATCTCATATAAGAAAAAGTAAGAAACACCATTGAATGCATTGGTACAGGTGACAACTTCCTGAGCCGAATACCAATCAAACAGGATCTAAGATCAACAGTTGATAAATGGGACCTCATGAAACTGAAAAGCTCTGTAAGGCAAAGGATACTGTCAATATGACAAAATCATAGCCTACAGATTTGGAAAGGATCTTCACCAACCCTACATCTGACAGAAGGCTAATATCCAAAATTTATAAAGTCAAGAAATTGAACACCCACAACACAAATAACCCAGTTAAAATTGGGCTATAGAGCTAAACAGAAAATTCACAAGAAAGGAATCTTGAATGATCAGGAAGCACATAAAGAAATGTTCATTCTTTGGTTGAGGGACATGTGAGTTCTTTCCAGCTTCTAGCTATTACAAATAAAGCTTCTATGAACATAGAGGAACATGTGTCCTTGTAGTATGATAGAATACCTTTTGGGTATATTCCCAGGAGTAGTATAGCTGGGTCTTCAGATAGAGCTATTTCCAATTTTCTGAGGAACTGCCAAATTGGTTTCCAGAGTGGTTGTACCAGTTTGCAATCCCACTAGCAACAGAGGAGTGTTCTTCTTTCTCCACATCCTTGCTAACATCTGCTGTCATCTGAGTTTTTTACCTTAGCCATTCTGATTGGTGTGAGGTAGAATATCAGGGTTGTTTTGATTTGCATTTCCTTGATGATTAAGGATGTTTAACATTTCTTTAAGTGCTTCTTGGCCATTGAGATTCCTCTGTGTAGAATTTTGTGTTTAGTTTTGCATACTGTTTTTGATGAGATTATTTGGTTTTTTAGATGTCCCTCAACTAAAGAATACAAATACAGAAAATGTGGTTCATTTACACATGATTCAGCTATAAAAAATGAGGACATCATGAATTTTTCAGGCAAATGGATGGAAATAGACAATATCATCCTGAGTGAGCTAATCCAGACCCAAAATGCATGGTATGTACTCACTGATATTAGATAAAAAGTTCAGAATACCCATGATACAACTCAAGGATCATATGAAGCTTAAGAAGAAGGAAGGCCCAAGGGTAGATACACGAAATCCACTTAGGGGAAAAAACATTCATGGGAGGTAGAGGGAGGAAGGAAACTAGGTGGGAGAGGAGAGGAGTAATGGGAAAAGGAGGGGCAGAATCAGGTATGGGAAAAAGACAGAAGGGATGGCCAGAGAGCCAGGAGAACGAATCAAAATATTCAGCAGTGGGGGGCTATGGGGCAGGGGAAACCTCTAGAAAGTTCCAGAGACCTGGAATATGAAGAGGCTACCAGGACTCAATAGGGATGACATTAACAAAAATGCCCAAAAGTGTGGAGATGAAATTGGTAGAGAACACCTCTAGTAGATAGACATGGCCCCGTTTGAGGCAGGGGACCACCCACCCATCTTCAAAATTTTAAACCCAGAATTGTTTCTGTTTCAAGTAAATGCAGAGACAAAAATGGTACAGAGACTAAAAGAAAGGCTACCCAGTGACTGGTCCAACTTGGGATCCATCCCATGAGTGCATACCAAATCCCGATGCTATTACTGATGTCATATTGTACATGCAGGCAGGAGCCTGACATGGTTGTCCTTGGAGACAGGACATGACTGGTAGTACCTGTCACTTGGTACTACCAGTGACAGACTGAGATAGATGCAGATACTTACAGCCAACTATTGGATTGAAGTTAGGGACCAATATGAGAGAGTTAGAGAAGGAACCAAAGGAACTGAAGGACATTGCAACCCCGTAGGAAGAACAACAGTGTCGACTAACTCGGACCTTTTAGAGCTCCCAGGGATTATACCAGAAACCAAAGAGCATACATGGGCTGTTTTGTGGCCTGGGCACATGTATAAAAGAGGACTGCCTTGTATGGCCTCAGTGGCAGAGAATGTGCTCAACCCTATGTAAACTTGATGCTCCAGGGAAGAGTGATATTGGTGGGGATAAGGTGTGCATGGGTAGGTGGGTGGGTAGAAGGGAGGGGAAGCACCCTCTCAGATGTGGGGGGGGGAGGTGAACAATTTGGGGAAAGGAGACTTGGAAGGGGTATAATTTTTGGAATGTAAATAAATAAAATATTAGATAGCAATAAAAAAAATCAAGTTATTAGTCATCACGGGAATGGAGATCAAAACTCTGAGTTTCCATCTTACAGTGGCCAGAATGACTAAGATCAAAAATTCAAGTGATAGTACACACTGGCAAGGACGTGGAGCAAGGGCAACATTTTTCCATTGCTAGTGGGAGTACAATGTTCTCAGAAAACTTGGAATTGTTCTACCTCAAGAACTAGCTATACCACTCCACTCCTGGGCGTATACCCAAAAGATGTTCCACCATCCCGGAAAGAAACTTGTTCAACTATGTTCGTAGCAGCTTTATTCATAATAGCCAGAAACTGGAAACAACTTAGTTGTCCTTCAACTAAAGATTGTATACAGAAAATGTGGTACATCCAGAATGGCTAAGATTAAAACCTCAAGAGACAACAAGTGCTGGCGAGGATGTGGAGAAAGAGGAACACTCCTCCACTGTTGGTGGGATTGCAAGATTATAAAACCGCTCTGGAAATCAGTTTGGTGGTTCCTCAGAAAATTGGGCATGTTACTTCCAGAGGACCCTGGCATGCCACTCCTGGGAACATACCCAGAGGATTCCCCTGCATACAATAAAGACACAAGCTCCACTATGTTCATAGCAGCCTTGTTTATAATAGCCAGAAGTTGGAAGGAGCCCAGATATCCCTCAAAGAAGGAATGGATATAGAAAATGTGGTATATTTATACAATAGAATACTACTCAGCAATTAAAAATAATGAATTCATGCAATTTGTAGGTAAATGGTTAGATCTGGAAAATATCATCCTAAATGAGTTAACCCAATCACAAAAGAATACACATGAAATACAATCACTGATAAGTGGATATTAATGAGCCCAGAAGCCCTAAATACTCAAGGCACAATTAGCAAGTCAAATGATTCCCAAGAAGAAGATAGGAGAGGACCCTGGACCTGAAAATATTGGATCCAGTTTTGTAGATCCAGAACAGAGAAATGGTGGTGGTGGTGGGGGATGATTGGGGAATAGTTGGGGGGGAGGACTTATGGGACGTAGGGTGGGGGGGAACTGGGAAAGGGGAAAGCCTTTGGAATGTAAACAAAGAATATAGAAAATAAAAAAATTATCATACCATAAAAAATTAAAAAAAAGAAAATGAGGTACATCTACATAATGGAATACTATTCAGCTATTAAAATCAAAGGTATGAATTTTGCAGGCAAGTGGATGGATCTTGAGAATATAATTCTAAGTGAGGTAACCCAGTCCCAAAAGGGCATTGTGTTATGTATTCACTTATAAGTAGATATTAGCTATAAAATACAGGAAAACTAGCTATACTCCAAAGTACCAAAGAAGCTAAACAAGAAGAAAGGCATAAGCAAGCATGCTTGAATATGACTTAGAAGGGGGAATAAAATAGTAGTAGTAAGAGGCAAATGGAGAGAGCGAACTGGGTCAGAGAGGAGATGGGGAGGGAATTGGGGTCCTTCAAGATCAGGTGTAGGGAAGGACAGAAGGGGCCATAAGAATGAAGGCAAATCTGCAACTGATGGGAGTAGGGAGGTATGGGGCGTCTCCAGGAAGAGACAGAGAACTGGGATATGGGGGACATACAGAGTCAATGGGGGTGTTCTTACATGTGACTCACAGCACTGGAGATATGAAGAGGCCACCTCCAGTAACCAGGCAGGAACACCAATGGAGCTGGGGTTCCATAAGAACACCAACCTACCCGCAACATTTTCAACCCAAAATTTATATTGTTTACGAGAAATGTAGGGACTGGGGATGCAGTAGAGACTGAGGAAATGGCTCAACTTGAGACACATCCCATGGACAAGATCATTAATAGTATCAAGGATCACTCAGAGGAGAAGGAAAATGAGGAGGATTGTGGGAGGAGGTGACCAGGAGTTGGCAGTGAGCATGATGTAAAGTGAGTAAACAAAAATTATAAGTAAGTAAGTAAATAAATAAATAAATAAATAAACAAAAGAAGAAGTTGGGTGAGTATGGATGCTGCCTATATCTCACCACTCAGGAGGGCATGGAGAAATCCATGGAGAAACCTGGCTCCTTAGGCTAGCTGAACTGGTGATCCTTATGTTCAGCTTCAGTGAGTGAAGTCCAGAAGGATCAAAAAAGACACATAACATCAACTTCTATCTTCTGCATGCATGACATCCACACACAACACAGACTTATAAATAATGTTAAGTGTTTATGCTTTTAAAAATAATTAATTAATTTAAGAAATGAATATAGGTTGAATCTTGTGGCACACTCCTCTTATCCTCTAATAAGGAACAGACATTGGAGGCTAACCTAATCTGCATAGTGAGGCCCCATCTCAAAAGACAGAAAACAGCCAGGGGAGAGAGAGAGAGAGAGAGAGAGAGAGAGAGAGAGAGAGAGAGAGAGATGGGAGGGAGGGAGGGAGGGAGGGAGGGAGGGAGGGAGGGAAAAAGGAAAGGAAGAAAGAAAGGAAGGAAGGAAGGAAAGAAAGAAAGAAAGAAAGAAAGAAAGAAAGAAAGAAAGAGGGAGATAATATAGATATCTACTTATATGTAATTCTGATTATTAAAATAATTAGAATAACAATACATAATATTCTTATCAAAAGAAAATTACACAAGAAAACAATAACCAAGGAAAACATAGACTCTGTAAAGAAACCATTGTTAATGTGTCAAAAATAAGCTATCATATGAGCAAATATGTATGAAATAAATTCATTATTAAGAGAATTCTAAGGCAGTGGTGGCACATGCCTCTAATCCCCAGCACTTGGGAGGCAGAGGCAGGTAGATTTCTGAGTTTAAGTCTAGCTGGTCTACAGAGTGAGTTCCAGGAAAGCCAGGTCTATCCAGAGAAACCCTGTCTCAAAATACTAAGAGAATTCTAGATAGTCTCTTCCTACTATGACAGATTATGATAAAAATATTCTACCAAAAGTAAGCAGCAAAAAAGTTAAAAAAAATTATACAAAGCACTTACTTTAGGATCACCCTGGATCTTAAACACTTTCTCCTTCATACTTGGAACTTAGCAAGAAGCTGCCAGTCGAGTAGATAAAGAAGCTGAAAAGAACAGGACTTTCCACAGTCACAGAAGGGAAGGAACAAAGGCGTCTTCAAGTTTAATGGTATTTAGTTCATGTCTTTACAGTGATATCCATAAAATAATTAAGCAACAAAGACAAGTAATCTGAGGGTTTTGCCACATTTATGATTTCACACACACACACACACACACACACACACATACACACACACACACACAGCAATCATATATAAATTGAAAGCTTGATTTTTTTTAACATTTTAAAAATAACAGTACAGCATGCAATTCAATTATCTGTGCTGAAGCAGGGGGGAACTCAAGAGAATAAACATGTGATCCAATTATGTAAGCTTCTCTCCCATAGAAGAGATGTTTGTAAATAAGTAGATGCATTATTTATGGGATGCGTGCCTAAATCTACAGGAAATTCAAAAGCTTGAATGGAAGCAAATTTTATCAACTTGTTGTTATCAATTTTGCCTAAAAAATTTTGTCTTGCAATAGGCCAAATATCAATATTCTTTAATAACCAATTTAATTGCTTTTTGAAATAAGGAACAAATGTTTATCAAGTTCTTAAGACATTCTTTTCAAAATACTTTCATGATTCTATCCTACAATTCTTTATTAACACAACTGCTTCATAATAGGATGTTAAAAGTTTACATGGAGATGAAAAAAGGATGAATCCACTTTAATGCTCCCTTTGCCAAAGAATTGCTGTGAACACATAATATAAACAATGAGTAACTGATTACAATAGCTTCCTCTACTATCTGCAAAGCTATTTGTCTCTCACCAGTTAATTTGCATCCCCCTTGAGAATATCAGAGACTTAAGTATTCCTGTGGTGAGCTTAAGGAGAGGTGCCAATTAATATCTCCTAACAACTTTTGAAAATCATCTAGAGTAAGTAAATTATCTTTTCTTAGTTGAATTTTCTGTGCTAAATTTTTTAGGACATAACTGATGTTCAAAATATTGAAAAAGACACTACCTTTGACTCTTCTCTGGAGCAACAACTACCCCCAAAAATTTAAAGCCCATTGTAACAGCAAAGGCTTGTACTGAATAACATACACAGAAAGATTCAAAGTCCTCACTTCTTGTATTGAAGCAGAGACAAAACATATTTTCTCAAATATGGTTAGACTATTAGCCATTCCTGAGGAAGAACTTTCCAATGATATTGTTTCATTGGTTCTTTAAATTTTGCTCACTAAAAGCAAAACTTTAAAATTAGCTCACTAGAAGCAAAACCATTACAATTACCAGGATGCAAAGGAAAAAACAACCTTCTAAATCCATAATAATTCTATATGGAGTAGGCAGGCTAGATTTTAATGCCTCTACTAGTCCCACAGCTTCATTAACCTTTCACAGACCTTAAGTTTGATATTTACTTTGAACAACACCTGGATAGATCTGTTAATAATGCTGTTCCAGTCTGAAACTTCCCAAGTGGGGTGTGGAAAAAAAAGCAGTGCCATACAACCCTTGCTGAGACAACTCTGAGTTTTGCATTAACTCAAATGTAAATATTTATGGTAGTCTCCTGCAAAGCAGCAGCCTCCACTTCTGGTTTCACCATAATTTTTAAGTTTTAAGTTTCTCTGGCAATATTTGAGTATAACTACAACTTTGGAAAGCAAAACCTAATTTTAAACAATCCATTCTCTTTAAAAATCAATACTGAAAGCATCATTTTCAAATTCCTATTTTGCTGCCAGTTTTTATATGTGAATGTATGACAGTGCAACTTTTAATACCTCACTAAAGAGACCTTGTTTTGAATATTATCGCTTATAAGTCTAATTTCTAGGATAAGAATTACATAAAATATGCCAATTTAGAAGTATCTTTAGAGGCCTGTTTCCTGGGTTGGCTCATGCCACATGTTGTTTAAAATGATTCCAACCCAGAGTTATCAGTTTTAAGCTAACTCTATTGTTACCATGTTACAATTTTTTTTTTTTTTTTTTTTTGGTATTTGTTTTTTGGTTATTTGAGACAGGCTTTCTCTGTGTAGCTCTGGCTGTCCTGGAACTCGCTTTGTAGACCAGGCTGGCTTTGAACTCAGAAATCTACCTGCCTCTGCCTCCCAAGTGCTGGGATTAAAGGGGTGTGCCACCACCACCCGGCTATGTTACAATTTTTAATCATGCCCAATAACTTATAAGTCAATACTCTATATCTAAGACATGCAAAATATATTTATACCTTTAAGACCAATCAGAAACAAAGTTGAAATGGCTATACGCATCTTATAAATTTAGACCAAATAAAATGTTTACTTTTTCTAGCTGTAATTTCAAGAGAAAAAGCACTTAGAACCTAATAATCACAATTGTAGAGATTTTTCTAGTAGAAATGAACATCTTACTTGCCATAGAACTTGAGAAGCCACCCTTTAAAAGCAGCTTTTTCTCCAGCTGTGCTTGACTTCTAGCTAAGGGTACAGAATAGCTTAAATCAGCCTCTGCTGTCCAAACTGAGACTGCTTTCTAAACTAAATCAAAGGATGGATAGCCAGCACACAACATAAAACATAGCACATTCAATCAACCCACAAAACAAAAACAAAGACAACATGAAACAGTCAGTTTTGATGGGCATGAACAGATCGGCATGCCAAAGACACATAGAGAGTGAAGACAACTTGGTGTAACCCATAATAAGAATATCTCCAGTAAGGCTCCATAGAGAAGCAAGATGTTGTAAGACCCAAAAGAAAAACCGGGGGGAGGGGGCACCACAGAATCCCACACCTTGGAAGGCATCACCCCATTCACTCACAAAAAACAGTCTTGATGCAAATAGCAGGAGGATTTTTATTCCAGAGCTCTAGGGCCACAGCCATTCCCCACGTGGGGTAGGTGACTGTGAACCCCAGGTGCAGAAACAGGACTGCTTTTTTAGATTTACAGCAAAGCCCGCCTAACACAAGCCACTCCATAGCTTCCAAGTCAATTGGTTTAAATTATCCGAGCTCATGCTCTGTGAGAATCAATCAGTTTCCTATAGAAGCCGGATAAACTAGTTAGTTCATTTCCGCTTACGTGGTGGCCACACACAGGGTCACGCCAGTCACGCAGGCATTTTCTGTTCCGCATTTCCTGTTATGGGGCCGGAGCATCTGCTGCAGTGACCCTGCCATCTGTCCTAGCCTCAGTTGCTCTGCAGGAGGCAAGGCGGGAAAGGACGCTAGGGATCTTCCCAGCCTGCAGCTCACAGGTGGACCCTGGAGGAGGGTGTTCCTTGGCTAACAAAGAGTGGGCTAAACTTCTGCTTTTTGGGGTCACCCAAGACTCAGGCATGGGGGATTTCCAGCCTGCAACCCTCATCCTTTCAATGTCTCCCAATTTCCTCCTGTCTCTAGGAGAGTTCTGAAATCTATTTTCCTTCTCTCCTTTTCTCTGATGTTTCTAAAATCTGCTTTGTTGTTGTTGTTGTTGTTGTTACTCTTTTTATTTGAAGCCCTATTTCTCTTGCCTGATGCAGTTCTAGACTGTAGACAATTGCCTAATAAAATTTGCCATCCCAATTCACTGTCATACCTTAGCTGATATCAGTGTTGGATCAACAGTGATTCAGTTTAGCTTGTATCCTCTTTGCACCCCTGCAACAACAGTATTCAAAAGATGACATTTATAGCACCAACATTAATGCTGTATGTTGCTTACCATCTTGGATACATAACTTCTTCCATTTTCTGTGTATCTTCACTTAAAACAGCATTCCTCAGTTTGTTTCTCCATGTTCAGACCTCACTTTGGGTGCCACCTGTAGCTGTCCTGCAGCTTGGTTGAACAGGTTACAATTGGAAGGAAAGCTGGGGCTGAAAGGAAAACAGATGGGTGAGAGGAATAAAGAAGCCAAGGCAAAGGTTCTGATTAAGGCCCAATGTTTAATGGATAGCTTAGAATTTAAAGGTGGAGGAAAACACTCCCCCCAATATGCCAGGGTCTGGATAGAAAAAACAGTTCAGCTGCTCAGTGGGAGGCTGGCTCATCTCAGGAAGCTGTAGATCTTCAGAGAACAATAGGCCTTTGCCTGAGTTGGAAGACTCAGCCCCAGGTGGGCTATGAGACTGTGGCAAACAATGAGGTCTGAATTTCCTGTTCAAGGGCTGGGTGGAAGGCACAATATGCCCCTTTCCCAGGCTGCCTCTAGAAAAACACCCTGTATCTGTTCTTAGCAAAATATCCACCCACATGTCTACTTCAACAAAAGCATCATCCTCTCATAAACCAATTTACAGGAAAACATCACATTTACAACTGAGTCTCCAAAGAAACAAAACTCCACTTCACCTCACTAAAACATATACACCAAATGCAGAGGAAAAAAATACCATGCCAAACAGATATAGTAACTAAGTTAATGATGACTCATTATTATGGAGTCTCCTAGATATGCCCTCAGTCCATGTGCAGACTCATACACACAGAGACCCTGTGATCTTATTACCAAGATGTAAGTGGTATTGAAATTTGGTGGATTCTCTTGCTCCTAGGGGTAAAGGGATTCAGAGTATGTATGCTACCTTCAGCAAAAAATACAGCACACTGAGTGTTGTATACTTCTTGAAGCATTTATATGCTTTCAGAGACACTTATTTCATTAACTAAATCATACTTTAACAAATGTTGAGCTAAGAAATTCAAATTTGATCAAATATCCCCCAAACCTAATATCCAATAAAGATTAAGCAATCAAACAAAATCAGTGTCCACTTTCATAATTAAAGTTTCTCTTAAAAAGCCATTACTTAATTTTATGGAGTAGTCTCATATGTCTGGAAGGTTCTACTGGTACTCAGTAAATCATCTCATCCATTATGTAGTGAAAGGATGAGAATTACAGCCTAAATATCCCCAGTGCCTAACTCTTAACTGACCCCCAAAAGTCAGAAGTTTAGCTCACTCTTTGTTAGAAACTAGGTGAAAGCTTACATTCCTTGAGCCTACTCAGGAGTGCACATGTCCCACCCGCCTGTGGTGTCCAGCTACAAGCCGCAGGCCTGGGAAGGTCCCTGGCATCCTTTCCTGTCTCTCCTCCATGGAACAGTTGAGGCAGCAGGGTCACCACGAAGGCTGCGGGGTTCATGCCTGGCGGGTGCTCAGGTCCCCAAGCACCTTGAATACGTGATCCTGGCCTGGTAATAGGAAACACGTACGTGACCCTGGCTGCATAAAAAGAAATGAGCTAACTAGTTGTTACATGGCTTCTATAGGAAACTGATTGGTTCTTGGAGGTGGGCTTGGATAATTTAAACTGATTGGATTAGAAGCTATGGAGTGGTATGAATCAATTGGCTTGCACTGTGTGGGCTCTTGATGCTAAGGAATGATTGGTTTGCATTGCTTGGGTTTTGTTGTAAATGCGGGTTTTGATGTAAACCTATAAAAGCTGTCCCGATTCTGCACTTGGGGCTCACAGTCCTCTACCCCTGTGTGGTGTATGGCTGTGAACCCCAGAGCCTCTGGAATAAAAATCCTCTTGCATTGCATCAAGACTGTTTCTCACAGTGATCTGGGTGTCACCTTCTGAGGCATGGGGTGCTGGGGCACCTTCGTTTTTTTCGGGTCTTACAGAGCCATCACTCAAGTTAATAATTACCCTGTAGATCTAACTCATGAGGAAGATAAAATGGGGTGCAGGCTATTTATCCAAGGGTACACACAGAGTTCCCATCCTAGCCTGTTAGGAAACACTCCTAGATTCCTGTTGCATGTTCAAAAATTACAACATGATGGTTCAAAGGGCAAAATGTTATAAAGTAAAAGACTCCTGTGTCCTTTACCCTTTCTTATGCTCTAAAATTTATTACATCATTTCCACTTAATTTCTCTGTGTATCTGTTGGATAAAAGACATTAGAAATGGAATAAAAATTATATAACAAACTGCCCTGTCATTTTATCCGATAAGATAGTAGCAATATGTAGAAATGGAAGGAAGGAAAAAATGCTGTACCCTCAACTATCAGAACATGTGATGGGCCTCTGGCTCACTCCTGTGTCATTTGTGCCTAATCGGAAGTCAGCTTGCTCAGGACAGGACTAATTTTTAAGACATTGAAAACTATATATTAAGTTGTTGTCTAAGCAGTTAAAAAAGGCCCTGGGAAAATCTTCCCAATGTGTCAAGAACCAAAATGTAAAAATAAAACAAATGATGGAACCTGGGAAATTCCTAATAAATTTTTCTAAAATTACAGCATTCTTATATAACAACTATGGATTGCATATACAAGGAAATATATGTATGGACTTACATAACTAAAAAACAAAATTGACCCA
Source organism: Apodemus agrarius (assembly GCA_964023405.1). Classification (NCBI taxonomy): domain Eukaryota; kingdom Metazoa; phylum Chordata; class Mammalia; order Rodentia; family Muridae; genus Apodemus; species Apodemus agrarius. The sequence goes on along the minus strand of OZ030027.1, from coordinate 3,710,049 downwards.
GGAAAGATGATTTTAAAACATAAAGTGATCTGTGCTAGTTTCCTTCACATGGTATTACCAGCCTGTCTGTAAAACACTGACTATCAAGTAGGCGATTTTGGAGTAGGCAGCAACTTATTCTAGAGAGATAATGGAAATCTATATTGTCTCACCAGGTTTCATCTGTACATATGGGCAAGAAGATAACACATAGGGCTGCTCCAGGAGAGATGAATAGCCAGTCTGTGAATGTAGGGTTGACACTTGTGTGAGAGGCCTGACTGCAGATGAAAATGTGACAGATAACCACTGATCCACAACTAGAAACAGGCCAGAATGCAGTTACCAAGCTAGAGGGTCAACTGAGACTAAGAATCTTTCAACAACAGCAGACCCTGGAATACCTCCCTATTATGAGAGTGTATGTTCTTCAGAATTGAGATCCCTTACCATAAAGAGATAAAACAAAGTCAGTAGGACATTCAAGGTAGGCTGTTCTAAGAATAAACAGCTCATAAACAGTGTGAAGTAAGGCAGGGCTGATCTGCAAGCCATCTGAGGAAGTATGTAGAGAAGAATATGAGAAGGATGTCTGGCTAAAGAAGAGAGCATGTTGCTTTACAAAGAGATCAGCATGAAAATGAATCCTTATTGCAATAACTAATTCCCATCTATGAGAACAACATCAATCCATTTTTAAGGGTGGGATCATGTCTTCCTATTAATTCTGCTGGCTAACTTTTCAACACCTGAATGATGTTTTTAACCCATGGAATTGATAACATCTAGGCAAAGCAGTTTTAAGCAATGGTGCAATGGAAGACAAAGGCCATGGATGTGAAATGAAATGATGTAAGCAAAAATAGCTTTGGAAAGGATACTCTGTAGAGGTCAGACATTCAATATGAAAGACAAGGAGCAAAAGAAACATGTAAAAAGAAAAAAAAATAGTGTAATTTTCTTGAGGGGGGGTTAATGTATTGTAATTTAAAAGTTTCTCCTAACCATTCTTCTTACCGTTACCAATTATTTCCCTCACGTAAGTTCAAACTTTTACACTAGAGGCTACAAAGTTTATTCGACTTTATTCAAACCTTAGATGCACAAAATTAGCCTGTCACTTAGCCTATTTAATGTCTGTTACTTTAGTTAGAAATGAACTATCAATACCTGTCATAGAGCATGAGTACATGAAGATGGTATGAAATTAATGCTTTATTTGATGATAATTCTGAAGGTTGTTGATTGAATAATTTATTATAAAATTGCTCACATACATACCATAAAGAGTCAGCACAGTGCCTAGGAATAGAGGAATTTAAAGCTGCTGAAGCATCTTCTGCTTATCTACCACTTTGGTATTTCTTCTCTTACCAGCCTATTTTTCTTGTAAAGCTTTACAATTGTGATGTATCATTAGTATTATACAATAGTTACTCTCATGCTTTTAATGTTTCCAGTAAGATTTTGGAGGAAGAAAACAAATTTTATATTTCCGTGGTAGGAACTGTGGTGCAATGGGCATTTGTCCAATACTTCACTGTGCACAGAAAATGTTAGTATGATCAAAGTTGAGGGGGAAATGTAATGCCAAAGATGTTTGTTTTTTCTTTAATTTTGGTTTTTTACTTCTACTAGGCTGATGTTATGCTTACTTTCTAAATATAAAAATACTCATTTATTTGATTTTTTTCTGACTTTTTTAGATCACTATAATCTCTTTTCTTCATATGAATAGAGTATTAAGTTAAAATATTTATCCATTTAAACTGGAAGACTTCTCTTTTCATTTTTTTAATTAATTTATTTTTATGGGTAAGTGTGTTTTGCCTACATATTTATATGCTCACTATATTTATGCAATGGTCATGGAGGTCAGAAGAGGGCTTCATGTCTCTCAGGATTGGAGTTATAAACAATGAGCTAGGAACCAAAGCCAGGTCCTCTTGAGGAATGGCTAGAGCTCTAAACCACTAAACCAATTCTATAGCCCCTCATTATATATTCTGTACCTCATTTTGCTTTAGAACTTCCAGAAGTCTGCCATAGTGATTACACAAGTAGGCAAGTAAGAATGGAAGCAATTAAGAGATTGCCAAATCAATTGGTCTTCAAAATAGGAGGTTATCTATCTGTGAAATAGCTTCATACAAAAAGATTTATATGTAGTATTATTTTTTCTTTAAGATACAACAAATGATTCAGCAAATTACGTACCAGTGGGGAAGTCTTACACACAAATGTAAAAGAGAAATTTATGGTCTTTGGGGATTTGAATAGACAGAGCAACACAAAAAGAGAATCTTAAAAGATACCATCCTGATTAATCTCCACCATCATCTTGTTAGAATGAAGATTCAACAAGGGCAAACTTCTATGGATATCTGTGACTCATTGGGTTAACTAGGATGAGAGGATGGTCCACTGTGAGTGTGGACAATAGTATTGTCAGAGCAAGAAAAAACAAGGAGAGTGCACACAGTCCTCCCTTAGTTTCTTGAGTATATTGACGCAACGTCACCATGCACACCATATCCTGCCACAACACTCCCCACCTGGATCGAGTGTTCCTTGGTATGGTCACCCAAAATAAACCCTTCTTTCCTTAATCTTCCTTGTTGTGTATTTTGACACAGATACCAGGAGAACCAATATAGACACTCAAATAACATTTCTATGGGAGTAACTTTTTAAAAAGCAAACATACTGATAAGATGTGACCAGATAAACCTAAAAGGCCATGGACAAAAACTTTGATTTACTCACGGTTTTGAGCCAAATTGAAAACTAATTTTAAAGTATTAGTATCTTACTTTAATTTCTGTTCTTGTGATTAAATATCCTATGAAACTATGAAAAACAAGTTGGGGGAGATGGGGATTTATTTCAGCTTATAATTTCAAGGCTTCAAATTAGAGCCCATCACAGTGTGGGAAGGTCAAAGCAGGAATTTCAAGCAGCTAGATACATCACATCGACACTCAAAAGTGAAATGAAATCATATGTACACGTCCACTTGCTTGTCCTCACTTATTGCTCTTCTCATATAGTTCAGCATCTCCTGTTTAGGGGATGGCGCTGCTCACAGTGGACTGAGACTTTCCATAGCAATTAACTTAAGCAGTCCCCCACAGACCAAGCCAATTTAGACTCCCAGGCGACAATTAAAGTAAACCAATGCAATCTGAATATTTCAATAGGAACTACAACAAAAGTTAGCTCTTACCATGGATATTTAATTCTTTCTCATTGGTATTTTAAGAAAAAGAATAAAAAAAATAGGGAACATCACAAAAGACACTCTTCCAGCTATAAATGATGACAATATATAAAACAAGACACCTAAATCTACACAAACCCATTCTCCTCTACGTAAACAACTGTCCCTGTTGGGTAATTTGAACACTATTGTAGTAGATTGAAAATGTGAAAGGAAAAGGTCAGTTACTTGTTATTTTCTTTTATAAAATGGTTACTAGCAAAACTATGCTAGTGGTCAGAGTAAATGGGTAAATATGTTCAAATATACTTTGCACATACATAAAATGTCAAATTAATTCCATTATTATGTATAATTAATGCATGCTACTAAGACATTTTAATAAGTAAAACAGGAATTAGAACCACAGATTTAAGATGTGTTCTTAATTCATTGTGAGTGTCCAGAGCTCCTCAGAGACAGTGGTGATACATTTCCACTTGGGCAACTAGATTCTCTCTAATGTCTCATTGCATTGAGGTTCTGTATATGAATGATATCAAACTTATCAACAGTTTCTCTAGAAATTTCAAGTATCTTGTGCATAAAGGTTTTGAGGATACTTATAGATTTCTCTAATGATCTTCATCTGCAAACACAAAAAGCAGAACTGAAGTATAAGAAAGGACAATTGACCTACCAAGCCACTGGTAAGCAACAAATCTAGGTTTTTAACCTTAAACTGCTGGAAGCAAAGCCATTGTTTTCACCAAGAAAACAAATGTTTTGCAAAGGCAATGAGTTGCTGCCACAGGCTGACTGCAAAGAGCACTTTGTATTCTAGCATTTATGCACTGACTAATGACAAGTAGACAGTATTTGTCAACTCATACAACCTTTCCTATCTTGATGTGAAAATCCTCAGGTAGTTATCACTGCTAGAGAAGTGGTTTCTAGGTAATTAGTAATATTGAGAAGACACACTCAAGTTTTGACTTCTTTGAATTATGTATTGTCATTAAAGTAAGCTCAAATTAAAATTAAAAATAACTGCAAGCTCCTCCATTTCAGAAATTTTAGTTGTTTCTTTTCTCTTTTCAGAAACAGATGGCCCCAAAGGCTGGTAGCACCATCCAGTGTTTGCTTTCCACATGGCACCTAGAATGTGACCATGAGCCTTGTAAGATGTGTAGGCTGGTGTGACATGGCCTTGCTCTTGATAGTTTTCACCTGACCTTTGCCTTGTATATTGGAAAATAAAATCTATGGCTCTGGATGATGTGGTATTTTTATTTCAAATAGCTTGATTTTTACTAGCAAGGACTTCAACAGACTGCAAGTTTTTTTGTAGATTCTCTTCATGGTACTGTGAGATAGAGATCACAGGTAAGCAGAAAACAAGTGAGGTAGAAAAATAAAATGCAGTCTCCCATACTGAGAACTAATAACCATAATTGCATTTGATGGAAATGATAATGCATTTGCTTCTAAGAGTAGAAGGGTCCTTCCTGGACAGGATCAAAAATACCAGCACCTCAAAAGAAATCCTGTAGGGACAACTGTCATACAAGATAAAAGATAGAACTTTTATGTAATGACCACTAAACTGTTTTTAAAAACCAACTGGTATTAAAATGTTTGAAAACTTTTCACTTATGGTGAAACCCTTTTCACGTATGGCTATCCCTTTGCTTCTAGAGAGTATGAGTACAAAGTATCAGTGTTAGATCTAAATAATTGGTTCAATCACTTTTTAGAAAGGCTGAGCCTTTAAACCCATAAAATTCTCATGTAGAAAAGTATTCTTTCTTGTATTCTAAACAAAGATGTTGGGAAAAAATCAAAACAGCTTGTTTACTCTGGCTAAGATACCAATATGATACACAACAGAAGTGATAGGAATGAGCGTTCTTGTCTTGTTCCTTTGTCATAAATATATATTTATGGCTGGAGAGATGACTCAGTGGATAAAAGCACTAGCTGCCTTTTTCAAGAAACTGAGGTTTAATACCCAGCATCCACATTGTAACTCAAAACCCATCTGTACCTCCAGTTCCCAGGGACCCTATGCCCTCTTCTGGCCTTTTCAAGTACCAGGAACACACATAGTACACATACATACATATACACATACATGCATGCATGCATACATACATGCATACATATATACATACATACATGTAAAATATCCACACATATAACATAAAAGTAAAATAAAATAATCTTAAAAAGGTATTGGATTCCTTTAACGTGTTGGTCTGCATATGTTAATGATATATGATTTTCATGGTTCAATCTGTGCTGTGATATATTACACTACTTAATTTTTAATTTGTGTAATGCCCTTGTATTGCAAGGGAAAACTGACTTGGCAAAAGCCTGTATCCCTTTGATGTGTTTGTGAGTCAAATTTATACTAATATTTTGTGTCTCTTTTACAACTCTATATTTATCAAGAATGTTGTTCTGTAGCAATATGCCTTCTGTTTTCAGTTCATTTTAGGTGACTTAGGACCAAGGGCCTCTTCTCCCTTTGATGTCCAACAAGGTTATTCTCTGCTGCATATGCAGCTGGAGCCACGAGTAACACCATCTGTACTATCTGGTTGATGATTTTGTCCCTGAGAGCTCTGAGAGAACTGGGTGACTCATATCATTGTTGTTGCAAACTCCTTCTTCTCCTTGGTTTCTTTCTCTAGCTCCTCCATTGGAGACCTTGTGCTCAGTTCAATGGTTGGCTGAGAGTGTTCCCTTCTGTATTTGTCATGCACTGGCAGAGCCTACCAGGTGACAGCTATATCAGGCTCCTGTCAGCAAGCATTTCTTGGCACCCACAATAGTGTCAGGGTTTTGTAAGTGTATATGGGATGAATCCCTATGAAGGGTAGTCTCTGGATGTCTTTCCCTCAGTCTCTGCTCCACACTTTGTCTCTGTATCTCCTCCTGTGGGTATTTTGCTACTCCTCCTAAGAAGGACCAGAGTATCCATACTTTGTTTTTCCTTCTTCTTGAGCTTCATTTCGTCTGTGAATTATATCTTGCATTTTCCAAGCTTCTGGGCAGTGAGTGCATACCATGTGTGTTCTTTTGTAATTGGGTTACCTCATTCAGGATGATATTTTCTTTTTTTTTAATTTTTTTTATTGGATATATTCTATATTTACATTTCATTTTCCTTTTTCGGTTCCCCACCCCCTAAGGTCCCACATGCCCTTTTCCCACCCCCTGCTCCCTCATCCACCCCTTCCCACTTACTTGTTCTGGTATTCCCCTACACTGATGCTTTGATCCTTTCCAGCACCAGTGTCCACTCCTTTCTTCTTGTCAGACATCATTTGGTATGTGAATTGTGTCTTTGGTGTCCCAAGATGCTAGCCTAATATCCATTTATCAGTGACTGCATACCATGGGTATTCTTTTGAGACTAGGTTACCTCACTTAGTATGATGTTCTCCAGCTCCATCCATTTCTCTAAGAATTTCATAAATTCATTGTTTCTAATGGCTGAATAGTATTCCATTGTGTATATATATCACATTTTTTGTATCCAGTACTCCGTTGAGGGATATCTGGGTTTTTTCCAGCTTCTGGCTATTATAAATAAGGCTGCTATGAACATAGTGGAGCATGTATCCTTATTGCATGCTGGGGAATCTTCTGGGTATATGCCCAGGAGTGGTATGGCTGGGTCCTCCAGAAGTATCATGTCCAGTTTTCTGAGGAACTGCCAGACTGATTTCCAGAGTGGTTGTACCAGCTTGCAATCCCACCAGCAGTGGAGGAGTGTTCCTCTTTCTCCACATCCTTGCCAACACCTGATGTCTTCTGAGTTTTTAATCCTAGCCATTCTGACTGGTGTGAGGTGAAATCTCAGGGTTGTTTTGATTCGCATTTCTCTAATGACTAATAATAATGTTGAACATTTTTTAAAGGTGCTTCTCAGCCATCCGAATTTCTTCAGGTGAAAAGTCTCTGTTTAGCTCTGTACCCCATTTTTTGATAGGGTTATTTGGTTTTCTGGGGTCTAACCTCTTGAGTTCTTTGTATACATTGGATATTAGCCCTCTGTCGGATGTGGGGTTGGTGAAGATCTTTTCCCAATTTGTTGGTTGCCAATTTGTCCTTTTGACAGTGTCTTTTGCCTTACAGAAACTTTGTAATTTTATGAGGTCCCATTTGTCTATTCTTGCTCTTAGAGCATAAGCAATTAGTGTTCTGTTCAGGAATTTCCCCCCTGAGCCAATGTCCTCAAGGGTCTTCCCCAGTTTCTTTTCTATTAGTTTTAGTGTGTCTGGTTTTATGTGGAGGTCCTTGATCCACTTGGAGTTGAGCTTAGTGCAAGGAGATAAGAGTGGATCAATTCTCATTCTTCTGCATGTTGACCTCCAGTTGAGCCAGCACCATTTGTTGAAAAGGCTATCTTTTTTCCACTGGATGTTTTCAGCTCCTTTGTCGAAGATCAATTGGCCATATATGTGTGGGTTCAATTCTGGGTCTTCAATCCTATTCCATTGATCCACTTCCCTGTCACTGTACCAATACCATGCAGTTTTTAACACTACTGCTCTGTAGTATTGCTTGAGGTCCGGGATATTGATTCCCCCAGAAGTTCTTTTACTGTTGATGATAGTTTTAGCTCTCCTGGGTTTTTTGTTATTCCAGATGAATTTGAGAATTGCTCTTTCTAACTCTGTGAAGAACTGAGTTGGGATTTTGATGGGGATTACATTGAATCTGTATATTGCTTTGGGCAAGATTGCCATTTTAACTATATTAATCCTGCCAACCCACGAGCATGGAAGATTTTTCCATTTTCTGAGGTCTTCTTCAATTTCCTTCTTCAGAGACCTGAAGTTTTTGTCATATAAATCTTTCACTTGTTTGGTTAGAGTCACACCAAGATACTTTATATTGTTTGTGGCTATTGTGAAGGGTGTCATTTCCCTAATTTCTTTCTTGGCCTGCTTATCCTTTGCGTATAGGAAGGCTACTGATTTGCTTGAGTTGACTTTATAACCAGCCACTTTGCTGAAGTTGTGTATCACCTGTAGGAGTTCTCTGGTGAAGTTTTTGGGGTCACTTAAGTATACTATCATATCATCTGTGAATAGTGATAGTTTGACTTCTTCCTTTCCAATTTGTATCCCTTTGACTTTCTTATGTTGTCAAATTGCTCTAGCTAGTACCTCAAGTACTATATTGAAGAGATATGGTTAGAGGGGGAAGCCTTGTCTAGTCCCTGATTATAGTGGGATTGCTTCAAGTTTCTCTCCATTTACTTTGATGTTGGCTATTGGTCTGCTGTAAATTGCTTTTACTATGTTTAGATATGGGCCTTGAATTCCTGTTCTTTCCAAGACTTTTAGCATGAAAGGATGCTGAATTTTGTCAAATGCTTTTTCAGCATCGAATGAGATGACCATGTGGTTTTTTAATTTGAGTTTGTTTATGTAGTGGATTACATTGATGGATTTCTGTATGTTGAACCATCCCTGCATCCCTGGGATGAAGCCAACTTGATCATGGTGAATGATCATTTTGATGTGTTCTTGGATTCGGTTCACAAGTATTTTATTTAGTATTTTTGCATCAATATTTATAAGGGAAATTGGCCTGTAGTTCTCTTTCTTAGTTGGAACTTTCTGTGGTTTTTGTGTCAAGGTAATTGTGGCTTCATAGAATGAGTTGGGTAGTGTTCCTTCTGTTTCTATTTTGTGGAATAGTTTGAAGAGTATCAGTATTAGGACTTCTTTGAAGGTCTGATAGAATTCTGCACTAAAACCATCTGGTCCTGTGCTTTTTTGGTGGGAAGACTTTCTATAACCCCTTCTATTTCTTTGGGGGTTATGAGCCTGTTTAGATGATCTATTTGATCCTGATTTAATTTTGGTATTTGGTATCTGTCTAGGAAATTGTCCATTTCCTCCAGATTCTCCAGTTGTGTTGAGTATAGGCTTTTGTAGTAGGATCTGATGATTTTTTGAATTTCCTCACTTTCTGTTGTTATATCTCCCTTTTCATTTCTAATTTTGTTAATTTGAATACCGTCTCTGTGCCCTTTGGTAAGTCTGGCTAGGGGTTTAATCTATCTTGTTTATTTTCTCAAAGAACCAACTCCTGGTTTTGTTGATTCTTTGTATGGTTCTCTTTGTTTCAACTTGATTGATTTCAGTCCTGAGTTTGATGATTTCCTATCTTCTCCTCCTCCTGGGTGAAATAGCTTCTTTTTGTTCTAGAACTTTCAGGTGTGCCATTAAGTTGCTAGTGTATGCTCTCTCCTGTTTCTTTTTGGAGACACTCAGGGCTATGAGTTTTCCTCTTATCACTGCTTTCATTGTGTCCCATATATTTGTGTATGTTGTACCTTCATTTTCATTAAATTCTAAAAAGTCTTTGATTTCTCTCTTTATTTCTTCCTTGACTAATGTATCATTGAGTAGAATATTGTTCAGCCTCCACGTGTATGAGGATTTCCTGTTGTTTTTGTTGCTATTGAAGAAGACTCTTACTCCATGGTGATCCGATAGGAGGCATGGGATTAGTTCGATCTTTTTATGTTTGTTGAGGTCTGTCTTGTGACCAATTATACGGTTGATTTTGGAGAAGGTACCATGAGGCACTGAGAAAAAGGTATAGTCTTTTGCTTTAGGATGAAATGTTCTATATATATCTGTTAAATCCAATCGGTCCAACGTTTCAATGAGTTTCCCTGTGTCCCTTTTAGTTTCTGTTTTCCTGATCGGTCCATTGAGGATAGTAGAGTGTTGAGGTCCCCCACAAGTATTGTGTTAGGTGCAATGTGTGCTTTGAGCTTTAGTGAAGTTTCTTTTACAAATGAGGGTGCCCTTGCATTTGGAGCATAGATGTGAGTTCTTCTTGGTGGATTCTTCCTTTGACTAGCAAGAAGTGACCTTCTGTGTCTCTTTTGATGACTTTGGGTTGAAAGTCAATTTTATCTGATATTAGAATGGCTATTCCAGCTTGCTTCTTGCGACCATTTGCTTGCAAAATTGTCTTCCAGCCTTTTACTCTAAGGTAGTGTTTGTCTTTGACTTTGAGGTGTGTTTCCTATATGCAGCAAAATGTAGGGTCCTGTTTCCATATCCAGTTTGTTAGTTTATGTCTTTTTATTGGGGAATTGAGTCCATTGATGTTAAGAGATATTAAGGAATAGTGATTATTTCTTCCTGTCATTTTTGATGTTATTTTTGTTTTTGAGTAGTTATCTTCCTTTGAGTTTGATGGAAGAAGGTTACTATCTTGCTTTTTCTTGTGTGCAGTTTCCCTCCTTGTATTGGAGTTTTCCTCCTATTATCCTTTGTAGATCTGGGTTAGTGGAAAGATATTGTGTAAATTTGGTCCTGTCATGGCATATTTTGATTTCTCCATCTATGTTGATTGAGAGTTTTGCTGGATATAGTAGTCTTGGCTGACATTTGTGTTCTCTTAGGGTCTGCATGAGATCCTCCCAGGATCTTCTACCTTTCATGGTTTCTGGAGAAAAGTCTGGTGTGATTCTGATAGGTCTTCCTTTATGTGTTACTCTGCCTTTTTCTCTTACTGCCTCTAATATTCTTTCTTTGTTTAGTACATTTGAGGTTTTGATTATTATGTGACAGGAGGTATTTCTGTTCTGGTCCAGTCTGTTAGGATTTCTGTAGGCTTCTTGTATGGCCATGGGCATCTCTCTATTTAGGTTGGGGAAGTTTTCTCCCATAATTTTGTTGAAAATATTTGCTGGCCCTTTAAGTTGTAGATCTTCACTCTCGTCTATGCCTATAATCCTTAGGTTTGGTCTTCTCATTGTGTCCTGGATTTCCTGGATGTTTTGGGTTACAAGTCTTTTACATTTTGCGTTTTCTTTGACTGTGGAGTCAATGGTTACTATGGTATCTTCAGCATCTGAGATTCTTACCTCTATCTCTTGCATTCTGTTATTGATATTTGCATCTAAGACCCCTGATTTCTTCCCAAGGTTTTCTATCTCCAAAGTTGCCTCCTTTTTTGATTCTTAGTTGTTTCTACCTCTGTGTTCAGATCTTGGATGGTTTTGCTCAGTTCCTTCATTTGTTTGTTTGTGTTTTCTTGCAATTCTTTAAGAGATTTTTGTGTTTCCTCTTTCATGACTTCTGCCTGTTGGTTCAAGTTCTCCTGCATTTCTTTAAGTGATTTTCTCATTTCCCCTTTATTGGCTTCTGTCTGTTGTTCCATATTCTCCTGGAGTTCTTTAAGTGATTTTTGTGTTTGCATTTTAAGAGCTTCTACCCTATTGATGTTCCCCTGCATTTCTTTAAAAGATTTGTTTATGTCTTTTGTGTGTTCCTCTAGCAGCATCATGACCAGTGCTTTTAAATCCAGCTCTTGTTTATCTGGTGTGTTGGGGTATACAGGACTTGCTGTGGTTGGCGAATTGGGTTCAGATACTGCCATATTGCCTCGATTTTTGTTTGTAATGTTCCTATATTTGCCTTTTACCATCTGTTTATCTCTGGAGTTAGTTGGTCTTGTTCTTAATGGTTGGTGTTTGAGGCTCCTGTGAGCCTGGCATTTGGTGCTGCTGTTGTAGAGGGCGTCTGAGCCCCCGAGTTGGAGACAGGGAGGTTTCAGTTACTGGGCTCCCAGTTACCTCCTCAGCTCTGCTGGGCCGGATCTTAGTCTTCCCGAGGCTCGCTGCTGGACCTGCAATTGGCCTCCCACAGTTTCCTCCTGGCCTGCCTAGTTGCCAGCTTTTAAGAATCAGATATTTTTTTCCTTCACCGATCTGGGCTACTGTGTTAGATCTTTATGGTGACCTGGGCTCCTCTGTTGGTTCTCTATGGTGACCTGTTCCGTCCACCAGCTCCAAAATGGTGGTGGATCTCAGGGCTCTGTCTAACCACTGGATTCCCTACAGGACTGGAGGTTCCCTGGTTGGGCTGCTAGAACCTAGATGGTAGTACTCTCAGTCCACAGGGCTCTGTTATGTTAGCTGTCTGTGGTGTCCTGAGGCAAGATGTCAGCCTCTGGCTGTACTCCAGGCACCAACCCACTAGCAAGATGGTGCCCACTTGGGTTGGCGCAGAGACTGCCTGCCAAGCTGATCTGGCTCTGTGTGCACTGCCAAGCTGTTGGTGCACAGACCTATCTCCAACCTCCTTTGGCTCTGGGCACAAGCAAGAACCTGACCAGGTGTTCTTTGCCAGGCTAAGTCTCAGTCCAAGCACCTGAACCCAGTCGCTGGCAGGCAGTCCATAGTGACCCAAGGGAAGATGGCAGTCGGCTGCAAGCCCGCTAGCCGGTCCCCAGAGATCAGGACAGCCTCTGAGCTGCTGGTGCACAAAGCTCCTGCCGACCTCCCCTGGCTCTGGGGGCCAGCAAGGGCCTGACCAGGTATTTGTTGCTAGGCCAAGTCTCTGTCCACACACCTGAACCCAGTCGCTGGCAGGCAGTCCACAGTGACCTGAAGGAAGATGGCAGCCGGCTGCAAGCCCGCTAGCCGGTCCTCAGAGATCAGGGACAGCCTCTGAGCTGCAGGTACACAGAGCTCCTGCCGACCTCCCCTGGCTCTGGGGGCCAATAAAGGGCCTGACCGGGTATTCGTTGCTAGGCCAAGTCTCTGTCCATGCACCTGAACCCAGTCGCCAGCAGGCAGTCCGCAGTGACCAGAGGGAAGATGGTGGCTGGCTGCAAGCTAGATATTTTCTAATTACATCTATTTGCTTAATAATTTACAGAAAGATGGATACAGAAAATGTGGTACATTTACTCAATGGAATACTACTCGGCTATTAAAAACAATGAATTCATTAAATTCTGAGGACATTATTCTTACAAAATTATCTTATCATAGTCATAAATGCTGCATAATTAAAAGCAATTGACCTCACTTGATTGAATTACATTATCCTTTTAATGTGCCATCCATTTTTTGCATTTCTATTTATTTTAGATGTAAGTGAGTGTTTCTGGGAATATATGTCACATACATGTGGGTACCTTCAGAGCCCAGCAGGGCACATTGGAACCCCTGAGACAGACAGTAGTTACAGGCTGTTGTGAATTATTCAGTGTTGGTCATCAGAACCAAATTCTAATCCTCTGAAAGAGTAGGAATCACTCTTAACTGTTGATTCATCTCTAAAACAACTGCATGTTTTCATTGATATATGGCGTGTTTTTCTCATATCTTCACCTGGGGTTTAATGTGATAAATCACCACTCAGAAAGTTCTGTTTAAAGATGTATCTCTCTGCCAAAACTCAGTGTTTGTGGAGGACTGGCATTGTTTCATCCTTATGTTGTCAGTAACCTGATTTTTTAATTTTGTGTTTTATATTGGCTATTTAATGATATACTATTTAATGATAAGCCCTAACTGGTTTTTATTTACTTTGTTGTACTTAATTTGTATTTAGTTACATTTCATTTTCTTTTTTAAAACAATAAACCCTTTTAAAAAAGATTTATTTATTTTTATTTATATGAGGACACTGTAGCTTCAAACATACACCAGAAAAGGGTACCAGATCTTATTACAAATGTTTGTGAGCCACCATGCTGTTGCTGGAAATTGAGCTCAGGACTGCCAGAAAAGCAGTCAGTGGTCTTAACCGCTGAGCCATCTCTCCAGCACAAATTCCCTTTTTTAAAGATAGAAGGTAAAAACATACTTCTAAATTATATTGCAACATTTTGATTTCCTAAGCCATGACTCCTACAGGTTGACTTTTCATCATTAAGAAATATTTGGATGCTATGCTGCATACTAAAAGTAAAAATAAAGAAAATGAATTTAAAAAGTACTTGTACTTAAATCATCTTTAGAGATTTCACACTGCCTTTTAGATCAAACAAAAACTATCAACATAATTATAGTTCCACTCGGAATAATGTGAGGGAAAAGGGAATGGAAGATCATGCAGTTCCATATTAGAGAAGCACACACATGTGCAATGTCCCATGCATGCTGGGAACAGAGCCACAAAGGTAAGACCCATGACTTCAAATCTGACAACTCGTCTGTTTTCATCAAGTCTGCAAGTTCCTATTTGACCCCATTGAGCTGTGCTATTGCTAACTAAATTTTATGCTTGCTATAAAATAAAACATTTTCAGAAGTTAATCTTTTAATTTATAAAATAATGCAAACTAAATGGATCACCTATTACAAATTAAGCATATCTCCAGTTTATATATTCTATACTAAATCCATGTTTTTCATTCCAGCTGTCAAATGTACAGGCCCTTCTTCTAAATCTACCGCATGGCTGAGCTCACTATCCCTGTCTGTATTAGAGAGGGATAATTATAGTTATATCCTTTTTAAACAATGTTTTATGGCATAGAGGACTTTTTATAAGAGTGTCAGCCTATGGTACAACATTATTTGTTTTACCTTGCATACCACTTTTAGCCAAGGACAGAACTTCATTTTGCTTTAGTTGCATATCAGGTGCAGTATTATTTTATTTCTAGCAGTAGTCAAGGAAACTACAGGGTAATCAAAGTCAAGAGAATGGAAAGAGTTAGAAAGAAAGGGTGAATGAGTACATGGGGAGAAAGAGGGGCTCAAAGCAAAAGACAAGAGAGGAGAAAAGCAGACAGTAAGGGAGGAGAAAGGGGGAGAAGAGAGGTAAACAGGTAAAGGGTACTGCTACTTTTTGTCAGTTTTCAACAAGAACTAAAACAGTGGGGGGAAAAAAGATGTTCTCCAACATTCCTAAGAGTTTAAATCAGATTGTGGGGTTCATACTAATAACTAACTTGGCAGGAGTTAGAATCACTCATTAGACAAGCCTCTGGGCACAGCTGTGTGGAGTTATCTCCTCTGTGGACCTCTGGGAAAGTGTAAGGAACAAGATTTAAACAACATAAGGGAATGAATGTAACCATGGAAACCAAGCCGTGTGTGTGTGTGTGTGTGTGTGTGTGTGTGTGTGTGTGTGTGTGTGTGATAATGTTGAAGTAAGGTAAAAGCCCAATGAATGTGAACACCTTAATTATGATTGGCTAAAAGTAGTTTAAATACCTGCTATCTGGCCACCGCAACTCACTCGCTCCTGGAGTGCCACAGAGATGCCCTAGTGCTGAGAGATTGAATCCACTGACCTCGACACCTGTCGTTAAATGAGATGAGCCTGCACCACCAACCAAGCTAGAGCTGGACCCCAAAGCAGAAGAACACATGGAGGACCTTACCTGAAGCACTATTTTCGCACCAGGCTACAATATCGGGTCAGACCAGAGGTTAGTGAAGTGTGAGTGTGTGAGTGTGTGTGTGTGTGTGTGTGTGTGTGTGTGTGTGTGTGTGTATGAATGCAATCCCATTTCTCTGTTTATTGTTACTTAGGAATAAATAAGTTATCCTATCTTGACCTCCGAGTTTGAAGCTCCCTTCTTGCCTCTGTCCTCAATCTCGATTCACAACAGAAAGCCTCTGAGAGACTTCTTAGCTAGCTTAGCTGAAATCAAAAGACCCACCAGAAATGTGAGCACAAGATCCATGTGAAGAGGGTTTATTTGCTATCTGCCTGCCTTCACATTTCCTGGTACATTCTTCTATTCTACCACTGCTGCTATTGCCAGTGTTTGGTGATATCCAAACCCCAACCTTTTGGCAATCTAGGGTGGACTGGAGATGAGTTTCTTTATCAGTCCCTCCAGGCTTCTGTTGTCATATTGAGACTGTTGAAGCATCCAGCCTGGAAGACTAAGAATACACTATGTTCTCAGCCTCTCTGGTGTGATGACAGTTATTTGTGGACTACCCAGACTGCATCATATCAGCCAATAAGGTAAATCCCCTTTTCAATGACACAATTTTCTGTTTATAATGAACAATTATCCTAAGGAGATAAAGTACTAAATTTTCATCATGCAATATTAATAAGAAAGAACGTACTTGCCAACTTACCCACCATAGTGCTGTGAGAAATGAACCCACTTCTGGATTAAGATTCCTATGGAGTCTAATTCAAAATAGCTACCATTACAAATCATAGGCATGATTCAATGGAACCTTATAATTTTGTAGCTGAGAAGCATGAGAGACTGGATTGATGTCACACAGTCAGTAGGAATGTTGCACTGTGCTATAGTTTACTACTATCACTGGAGCATCAGGACAGCCATCATTTTCTCTATAAGTAGAAGCCTCTGTGTAGAGTGTGCTAAGGGAGATAATGTAGAAAATTATAAGTTTACAAACACCTGAAGATACTACACACAGCTAATACAAAATACATACAAGTCAACTTCTTTTCACTCTCCTAGAGGGACTGATTGAGGGTTGACCCCGACAGGCCGGAAAATAAACCTCTTGCTTTTGCATCGGATCTGTGTCTCAGTGTCTCACTCTGGGGCATCTCGAAGTAAGTATCACTGACCAAGGGTCAGGTCTTACATTTAGGGGCTTCATCTGGAATTTGAGGAGACCCCCTGAGTGACCACCAACTATGCTGATCATAGGGGAAAAGGCAGAGCTTGGAGACAGCAATAGACGCATAAGTGCTTGTCTCTGTCTTATGCTTTCACTTTTGGCTCATGAGCACGGTGTCACCTGGAAATCCTCTGGGCAATTGTGGTGGGCAAACATGCTTTAATGCAGTGACCATGGGGAGTCTGGAGGACGCTTCAGGCTCCCTGGAGGGAGTGAAGGGACTCCACTCCTTTTGGAAACAGCAAGACACAGTATAGACAGGAGCTGAGCCTTTCTATAACCTGGTTTCTGTGCCCATGGTTGGGACGAACTGTCTGTATGTTGATTATCTTTCTCTGTGTTCTTGGACTTGGACTATCTGCACCCATGGTAGGGATAAACTTTCTACGTCTTGATTGTCTTGCTCTATGTTTGTTAGTGTTGGTTATCTCAATCAGTGTTCCTGGACTTGGACTGACAAGTTTTGGACACTGGTCAGACTGAATCTACTCTGATAAAAATCCTAGTTAACCACTCGAGGAAAAGAGAAGAAAACTTGTCAGTAGTAGTAAAGAATGGCAAGTTAGTTACTCTGCTTCTCTGAATGATCCACTTTCGAAGTAGGGTGGCCACCCACAGGGACCTTCAACCTGTAAGTGATCAAAGTAGAGGAAAGTGTTTTTAGGCAAGGATCCCTTGGGCACACAGACCAAGTGCCCTATATAGTTATCTGGAATAATCTAGTACAAAACACACACTCCCTATAAATAAAATCCTTTCTTTCTCCACCTTGCATGTCTGGCCATCAGGAAAAAGGAAACACCAGAAAAGGGATCTGGACCCAAGAAGAAGTTGATCCTCAAAGACGCTCAAAGCAAACCTGTTGCCCCAAGACCCTCCTTCTCCATATCCCCTTACCCTTCAACCCATGGCCCAGCCAGTACCAGTACTAGCTCCAGAATCCTCAGCCCTTTCAGGACTGGGGCCATTGTACCCTCCCCTTTACCAGAGGGAGTAGCAGGAGGAGACCCCCAACTTCCCAGTCCCACCATGGGGACCTGAAGTCTATGAGCCACCTCCCTGATACCATGGTGGCTCTCCCACTGAGGGCATATGGGCCTCTAAATGATAAGGGAATCAGGATATGGAATATTGGCCCTTCTCTTCGGCCAACTTGTACAACTGGAAGACCCAACACCCCTCTTTTGCAGATAACCCCAAAAGACTGTCTTATATCTTTGAGACTATTTTATTCACTTATCAGCCTGTCTGGGATGATCTCCATCAACTCATGAGAGTGCTCTTCATGAATGAAGAGCAATAGAGGATAATGCAAAAATCCAGAAATAATGACCCCCTCAGACATGGGGGCACCATCTATTGACCAGGCTGTCATCGACAGCTGGTTTCCCCTGACTAGACCTGACCAGAACTTTAATATGGTGGATGGTAAGGGGTACCTGAAGGTATACTGCCAGACTCCATTGGCAGGTCTCAAGGAGGCTGGCTGCATGCTGACCAACAAATTTGACCAAGGTTAGACATGAGGTTAGACAGGGATCAGATGCCTTGCCTGCTGTCTTTCTGGAGTGATTCACAGAAATATTCCATCAGTATACACACTATGAGGAGCGCAAAACTACTTTGACCATGGCTTTTACAGACTAGGATAGTAGAGACCCCCCTCCTCCAGGGAAAGGCTTCAGAGGCTAGAGGGATAAAAGAATAAGTCATTGAGGGATTTAGTGCAGGTTGCTGAGAAAGTACCATAACAGGGAGATAGAAGAGGAGCAAGAGCAGAGAAAGAGAAAGGAAGAGGACAAAAGGGAGATGCAAAAAAGCAAAGCAACAGGAATGGTATTTACAGAAATCTTGGCTACAGTAGTTAAGGAAATCAAAGAAGAGACAGTACAACCAAAGAGAGACAGAAAACCCCTTGAAACACACCAGTGCACATATTTCAAGGAGAGATGCCACTGGGCACAAGAGTGTCCCAGCAAATGGAAGCAGGAGTTGGGAGGGCTATGTGCTACCATAGATGAGGAGTGTTGCTTTTATATAGACCATTCTGGGGTTATTAAAGATTCAGTGGTCAAGTTGAGAGAAGGGCTAACCAAGTGGAAGAGAGAAAGAGAACAGAGTCAGGGCTGGTTCCAGTCTTGATTTAATGCCTTTCCTTGGTTAATGACTCTCATACCCACCTTGTTACAGCTCCTCTTTTTTCTGCTACTGTTGACCTTTGGACACTGAATATTGAACACTATATCCTTCATAAAAGAGAGAATAGGAGCAGTGCAGCTAATGGTCCTGAGCTAACAATATGAGACTCTGAGAACAGGACCTGAAGAATCAGAGTTAATTACTGAAGAATCCTGAGCGTAGCTCCAAGATTGGAGCTTGTACAAGAAAGGGGGGTGCAATGAGAGACCCTAATGGGTTTTCAAGTCCCACATCCTTTTTGTATCTTCTTCCCCCTCCCACCTGGGGTCAAGGCTGGGTCAAGTTCCATTCTCCATCCACAGGAACAATCTTGAGTAAAAAAAAAATCTCCAAATGTACTGACTGATAGTTACCTGACCCTCTGCAAAGTCCCAGGTAAGAGTTCAAGTGCCTATCATGCTTGCTAGCCAATAGATTTAAAAGTCAATATGCTTAGCCAATCAGTTTGAACAGTAACCTTGCTGATGTAACCTGTGCCAATAAAAAGTATAAAAACTGCTTGTAATAGCGATTCAGGGTTGCCTCTCATCACTCGCATAGAGGGATTGATGGAGGGTTGACCTGGATGCACCGAAAAATAAACCTCTTGCTTTTGCTTCAAGAAAAAAAAAAGTACATAAATTTTTCTAGCTAAGTATTAACCATATTTAAAGAAGAATTAATCTGTAGGATGTACTCAGTCTGCACAAAGCCACATAATTAGTGCTGGGTTCAGAGTCCAAACCCTAGTGTGTCTGACTCCAGACCAGAGAGCTTTCTTAAAAGATCTTAGGGCTTTGGACACACTTACCTCAAAAGAAATGTAAATGTTCCATCTAATGTCTCTCTTCCTATGTGCCAGTCGTCATGTAAAGAGTGGGAAGCAGGGCTAGAGATTCATCACAGTTAGTAAGCATGAGGACCTACAGTTCTTCCAAGGAAAAAAGCTATACATATGATGCATGTAACCCCACTGCTGCAGAGGTGGAGACACAGAGAGCTCTGGAGCTTGCTAGCTACACATTCCAGCATGATCATTGAGATTGAGGCCAGCAACAGACCCTGTCTCAAAATTAAGATGGATAGTCCCTAAGAAATGAAATTTAGGGTTGTCCTCTGGGCTAAGAATGCTGTAACATGTAAGGAGCAAATATCCAGACAGAGTGCTGATACTTGACAAGAAAGAGATACGTCTCAGTTTCTTTGAACTACATGTATTGCATAGGAAAGCAAATGTAGTAACAAGGGCAAAGTACCATGATTTGCAGTCTGATATTACATTAATATTTAACAGGGAAACAGAATCTTAAAAAGTTTTTAAATGTAATTCTTCTGTTAAGTGAATTTAAAACAAAACTCCACTTCCTGATCCAGATTGTTTCCACATCAACACATATGGTTACAAGTTTAGACACTTTCATGATAAAAATAAATAATGAACAAAATTACCAAAAAGTTGGCTTAACTTTAAATTCAGAAGTGTCATCACTTGGATACAGTTTTCTTCCAGTTTGAATATGAACAGAAAATCTGCATCTTTGTTGAGTGAAAACACAATTACCCACAAGAATGGGATGTAGTTCTTCAAAAACAAATAATTAAAATCTAACCACCAAAGAATAAAGCTTCTCTTTTAAAATAAAAAAATGGTTTAAAGAAAGAGCATACTGACTTGCCAGACTTTGTATTGAGGGATGCAACAGTAGTTAATATTCAGAAGGGGTGTTTTAGTCTGAGAAGATAACATCCCAAAGACCCAGGCTTTAAAGGCAATTATTGAGGAATATAAACTTAGGGAAAAACAGAAAACCTTGTTAGCTGCTTCTAATACTCTGGCTTTTATAACTCAAATGTACCTTTTAAAGAAGCTCATTCATTAACTAGGCCCTGAAATCGTAAAATACTCTTGATTCTTCCAACATAGAATTTTCAAAGCTGCTTGTAAATATATGAGGCATTTTAATACACTATACATTATCTTATACAATTAATAAGTACTCCAGAAATAATTTTCACTTATAAGAAGTTATTCTTAATGATTCAGTTCACAGATTAATATATGAATTTTGTGTTTACAGATCTTTTTGTAAAGAAAATAATATCCCATCTGGCCTTGAGCACACAAGCTTTGACAATTATATAATTTTTGTATTGTACGCCCACTTCTAAAATAAGCCATCTTTGCATTCAAAGAGTATTATCAGCTATTCAACTCTTCCTTCTCACTTCCTATTATATATATTGTACATGGTGACTAATGATCTAAGATGTATACTCTAAGGGAGAGTGTCTCCATTTCATGATGGAAATCTGACTGGCAAATAACAGCAAGAGAGAAGCTGAGAAGTCTATTCCTGCTAACACAGAAAAAAATCAACAAGAAACAGAATCTGGGAACCAAAAACTTAAGTAGAAATAAACAATAGTTAAACAGCCATAATGTAAATCACAATATACCTAAAATAACAAGAGAAATTCCTTAAAAGTAGAGAAATTCTAGAGTTACAGTGTTGATATTGTTAGGCAGAAAATATTTTTTGAAAGTTTTTGTGCAAGTGTCATTATTTTTCTTTTCTTTTTTATTAGATATTTATTTACATATCAAATGGTATCCCCTTCCCACATTACCCCTCCAAATATCCCCTATCCCATTCGCTCTCCTCCTGCTCTTAAGCTGTTTGTGTATGCTCTTCCCAGTTTCTTTTTGGAGGCACTCAGAGCTATGAGTTTTCCTCTTGACACTGCTTTCATTGTGTTCCATAAGTTTGGGTATATTGTGTCTTTGTTTTCACTCTTTATTTCTTCATTGGCTAAGTTATCATTGAGTATGGTGTTGTTTAGCTTCCATGTGTATGTGGGCTTTCTGTTGGTTTTTTGCTATTTAAGACCAGCCTTAGTCTATGGTGATCTGATAGGATGCATGGGATTATTTCAATCTTCTTGTATCTACTGAGGCCTGTTTTGTGACTGATAATATGGTCACTTTTGAAGAATGTACCATGAGGTACTGAGAAGAAGGTATATTATTCTGTTTTAGTATGAAATGTTCTGTAGATATCTGTTAAATCCATTTGGTTCATAACTTATCTTAGTTTCACTGTGTCTTTGTTTAGTTTCTGTTTCCTTGATCTGTCCAATGATAAGGGTTGAGTGTTGAAGTCTCCTATTGTTATTGTGTCAGGTTCAATGTGTGCTTTGAGCTTTAGCAGTCTTTCTTTTACAAAAGCTGTTGCCTTTGAATTTGGTGCATAGATGTTCAGAATTGACAGTTCATCTTGGTAGATTTTTCCTACAATGAATATGAAGTGTCTTTCCCAATCTTTCAATCTTTTTAATAACTTTTCATTGAAGTTAATTTTATTTCATATTAGAATGGTTACTTCTGCTTGTTTTGTTTGGAACTATTTGCTCAGAAAAAAAAATTCCAGCCTTTTACTCTGAGGTAGTGTCTGTCTTTGTCACTGAAGTTTGTTTTCTGTATTCACCAGAATGCTAGATCATGTTTACTTAACCAGTGTGTTAGTGTAACTCTTTTTCTTGGGGAATTGAGATCATTGATATTAAGACATATAAAGATCAATGGTTGTTGCTTCCTGTTATTTTTTTTGTTAGAGATGGAATCATGTTTTTGTGATTCTCCTCTTTTGAGTTTGTTATGAGAAGATTAATTCCTTTCTTTTTCATGGGCATAGTTTCCCCCTTTGTGTTGGAGTTTTCCTGCCATTATCCTTTGCAGGGTTGGATTTGTTGAAAGATATTTAAATTTGCTTTTGAAATGGAATATCTTGGTTTCTCTATATATGGTAATTGATAGTTTTGCTTGGTATAGCAGTGTGGGCTGGCATTTTTGTTCTATTATGATCTGTCTGATACCTGCCCAAGATCTTCTGGATTTTAGAGCCTCTGTTGGGAAGTTTGGTGTAATTCTAATAGGTTTGCTTTTCTATGTTACTTGATGCTTTCCCTTATGAGTTTTAATATTCTTTCTTTTTTCTGTGCATTTGGTGATTTGATTATTATGGGATGGTAGGAATTCCTTTTCTGGTCCAATCTATTTGCCATTCTGTAGGCTTCTTGTATGTTTGTGGGCATCTCTTTCTTTAGGTTTAGAAAGTTTCTATGATTTTGTTGAAGAGGACTTGAGCTGGGAAACTTTGCTTCCTTTCTTTCTTTCTTTCTTTCTTATTTTTTTTTACAATTTTTTTATTTTCTATATTCTTTGTTTACATTCCAAAGGCTTTCCCCTTTCCCTGTTCCCCCCTCACCATATGTCCCATATGTCCTCTTCCAACCCACCACACTCCCCGCCTATTCCCCAATCACCAGCCCACCATTTCTCTGCTCTATTCTGGTATTCTCCTACAAAACTGGATCCAGTCCTTTCAGGACCAGGGTCCTCTCCTTCCTTCTTCTTGGGAATCTTTTGACTTGCTAATTGTGCCTTGAATATTCAGAGCTTCTGGGCTCATTAATATCCACTTATCAGTGATTGCATTTCATGTGTATTCTTTTGTGATTGGGTTAACTCACTTAGGATGACATTTTCCAGATCCAAACATTTGCCTACAAATTGCATGAATTCATTATTTTAAATTGATGAGTAGTATTCCATTGTAAAAATATACCACATTTTCTGTATCCATTCTTCCTTTGAGGGACATCTGGGCTCCTTCCAACTTTTGACTATTATAAATAAGGCTGCTATGAACATAGTGGAGCATGTGTCTTTATTGTATGCAGGGGAATCCTCTGGGTATATGCCCAGGAGTGGTATCACAGGGTCCTCTGGAAGTGTCATGCCCAGTTTTCTGAGGAACCGCCAAACTGATTTCCAGAGCGGTTGTACCATCTTGCAGTCCCACCAACAGTGTAGGAGTGTTCCTATTTCTCCACATCCTTGCCAGCACCTGTTGTCTCTTATGTTTTTAATCTTAGCCATTCTGACTGGTGTGAGGTGGAATCTCAGGGTTGTTTTGATTTGCATTTCCCTGATGACTAATGATGTTGAACATATCTTAAGGTGTTTCTCGGCCATCCGAATTTCTTCTGGTGAAAATTCTTTGCTTAGCTCTGTACCCCATATTTTGATAGGGTTATCTGGTTCTTTGGGGTCTAACTTCTTGAGTTCTTTGTATATATTGGATATTAGCCCCCTGTTGGATGAAGGGTTGGTGAAGATCTTTTCCCAATTTGTTGATGGCTGTTTTGTCCTTCTGACTGTATCCTTTGCCTTACAGAAACTTTGTAATATTATGAGGTCCCATTTGTCAATTCTTAGAGCATAAGCTATTGGTATTCTTTTCATAAACTTTCCCCCTGTGCCAATGTCCTCTAGGGTCTTCCCCAGTTTCTTTTCTATTAGTTTCAGTGTGTCTGGTTTTATCTGGAGGTCCTTGATCCACTTGGAGTTGATCTTAGTACAAGGAGATAAGAGTGGGTCAATTCGCATTCTTCTGCATGTTGACCTCCAGTTGATCCAGCACCATTTGTTGAAAAGGCTATCTTTTTTCCACTGGATGGTCATAGCTCCTTTATCAAAGATCAAGTGACCATAAATCTGTGGGTTCATTTCTGGGTCTTCAGTTCTATTCCACTGATCTACTTGCCTGTTGCTATACCAATACCATGCAGTTTTTAACACAATTGTTCTGTAGTACTGCTTGAGGTCAGGGATATTAATTCCCCTAGAAGTCCTTTTATTGTTGAGAATAGTTTTAGCTATCCTGGGTTTTTTATTATTCCAGATAAATTTCAGAATTGCTCTTTCTAGATCTATGAAGAATTGATTTAGCCTTCCTGTACTCAAAGGACAAGCAGGCTGAGAAAAAAGTTAGGGAAATAACACCCTTCACAATAGCCATAAACAATATAAAGTATCTTGGTGTGACTCTAACCAAACAAGTGAAAGATCTGTATGACAGGAACTTCAAGTCCTTGAAGAAAGAAATTGAAGAAGACCTCAGGAAATGGAAAAAATATTTTATGCTCTTGGATTGAGAGGATCAATATAGTAAAAATGGCCATCTTGCCAAAAGCAATCTATAGATTCAATGCAATCCGCATCAAAATCCCAAATCAGTTCTTCATAGACTTTGCTTTCTTCTATGCCTATTATTCTTAGGTTTGGTCTTTTTTCTTGTATTTCCTGAATATTTTGGGTTAGGAGCATATTCCTCTTTGCATTTTCTTTAACTATTGTGTCAAAATCTTCTAAGGTATCTTCTTCACCTGATATTCCCTCTCCTACCTCTTGTATTACATTAGTGATGCTTCCATCTATGACTCCTGATCTCCTTCCTAGGTTTCCCTTTTCCAGGATTGTATCTCTTTGTGATTGGTTTATTGTTTCTATTTCTATTTCTATATCCTGAGTGGTTTTGTTCAATTCCTTTACTTGCTTGATTGTATTTTCCTGTATTTCTTTAAGGAATTTATGTATTTCTTCTTAAAGAACTTCTACCTGTTTACCTGAGATCTCCTGTATTTCTTGAAGGGAGTTATGTATGTCCTTTTTGAAGTCCTATATCATCATCATGAGATGTGATTTTAAACCAGAGTCTTGCTTTTCAAGCATGTTGGATTTACTAGAGCTTGCTCTGGTAGGAGAATTGCATTCTGATGGTGCAAGGTAGCATTGGTTTCTATTGCTTATGTTCTTGTGCTTGCCTCTCACCATCTGTTTATCTCTGATGTTAGGTGGCTTTGACGTCTCTGACTAAAGCCTGTCCCTCCTGTGAGCCTGTAGCCTGCATGTGTCAGAACTTCTGGGAGTCAAGTAATGTGTGGCTGTGATTGGGGTGGGGGAAATTGGAGCACAATGTCTATTCCTGTGCCCAGATTCTAACTGGAAGCGTCATGCCTCTGGCTGGGCAGAGGTTCCTGCATCCCCTGGGTCGCAGGTTAAACCAGGTATTGGGCCAGTAGTGGTGGACTGACCTGTGAGCCTGCATGTGTCTGAACTCCTGGGGTTCAAGCTGTCTCTTGGTCTGATTGGGGTGGGAAGCACATGAATGAATTTCTTATCGTTCGTATATATTCCATGGAAAATAAGAATATTTCTTCTCTCTCTAGATTGAGATGTGCATTGGCCACTTTTGTAGAGCAGGGCATATATCATCTTGTTACTTTTCTCCAGTATATTGCTCAAACATTGGTCAACTACTGCTGCCCACCAATCTTTGCTGCCATTTCATATCCCAGTGTCAGTATCATATGCAAAAGGCTTTCGTTATGTTCTTTTCATCCTGGTGAATAGTTGTACTTTACATATATCAGTTTCTCATTATACTCTATGCACCTCACTCCCTGCTCATTCCTTCTCCCTCACAAATCATTCTTTTTCTATCTTTATGGATTGTAGTGTATTTTAATTACTTTTCCTTGACAGCTTAAGACATTTGGAAATGGATTTCAGCTCTTTTCACTGCTCTTTATACAATTCCTTTTCCCACTGGCCAACAACTTCTAAACAAGCCCCCTCTCTACATTCATGTCTTGTGTGTGTGTGTGTGTGTGTGTGTGTGTGTGTGTGACTAAGTTTAATACATTACTTGCTCAAATGTGTGTGAGGTTATGCAACAGAGCAGGGGCAACTTATCAATGGCTACACCACTGAAGAAAATGAAACTATTTCACAGTAAGCTTTACTTCATGATAGTGCCTCAGGGAGAGATGAGACCTAAAGGCACCCTCTGTCATCTACAATGAACTATTGAGAGGCCTAATGTAGTACAAGACTTGGGCAGGAGAATACAGCTGAAGCCAGCTCATGAGTACAACATCTCTGAAATGTGCAGAAAACTTCTTTTTCCTATGCATCTTCTCATTTTATGGTTTTTACATTCCTTCTGCCTCCTCTCCCATGATGTCCTCTGAGACTTGGAAAGGTTGATACAGCTGTACTATTTTGTTGCTGAGCACTCCACCATCATGGATTCTTGGCTCTTTGTCCATTTATGAAATTCTACACTGTCTTCTACTACAATATGTTCCTTAATGGAGGCTGGGTGAAACACTAATCTATATGTGTAAACATGAATATTTTGAAGACAATTAGATGACTACTATAAGAAATAGTAGTAGGTTCTTCCATAGGAACTATGACATTCCCAGCCAAGGGTTCTTGACCAGATTTTATAAATTTTGCATGAGTTCCCACCAATGGAGTAGACTTCCAATCCAATTGGAAAGTGGCTGGTTATCTTTATAACAGGCATATTACTATTGTACTAAGCACACATTTTGCCTAGTAGGCCATCATTGTAGCTTTAAGTGTTCACAGTAAGTACTTTTATATTGTTTGGGATTAATTTAACAAGTTTTCAGTATTTCAGTTTAATTTTTATATTCTGATGTTTTATCCATCAGAATTTTATACAATTTCTTTATTAGTTGTATAGAATTTATAGTGAATTTGTTTTCTTTTTCAGAGTTTACTTAGAATTAATGTTTTCATTTTTGAAATCTGGTATAAAAGACTTACCATTGTGGATGTTCCATAACCTGATTATATAATTATAATGCTATAATTACCTCTGTTCATTGAAATTGTCATATGTTGATACTATAAATTTTACTTTCAAGTATCTGGTAAATATCTCTTAAAAAGCTCTACAACTATATATATACATATATGCAAATAGCACTAAATAAAATGAGCTGATTGTATGTGTGTGTGATTGTGTGTGTGTGTGTGTGTGTGTGTGTGTGTGTGTGAAAGGGAGTGAGGACGGAAGGAACAACATGGAGGTATTGAAGAGATGAAAGGGAAAGGGGAAAATAATGTAATTATATTTTAACTTTAAAAAGGAAGTTAATAAAAGAGAGACTATAAATTTGGGTGGGTTGTGAGATAAGGAAGGATCTGGCAGGAGGGGGATGAATGTGATCAAATTACATTATTGAATTTTTCAAAAATATAAATAAAACTATTATTTCATTAAAGAACAGACTATTTTATTTATGCAGCTTATGCCACTTCTGTGATTTTCCTCATTCTATTTCATTTTCCTCCCAATCATTTCACTTCAGTGTAAAGAATTTACATTTCCCTTCTACTAAGCCACATATGCTGGTGTCTGCTCTGTAAAAGCTTCCCTTCCATTTTGAAGGTCTTTATTTTGCCTGCATGTCTGTAGGTGTTTTGTTGAGTATACACAGCTGCCTCAACATCTCTTGCTGTTTTACAGTCTTGTCTCACTTCCTTTTAACTCCCATCCTCCTGCTGAGAAAACCCTATAAATTTGTAGGTTGCCCTTAATCTTTAGCATTATTGGTTCAGTTCTGAGGTGCTGAATCACACTTTTCTTTAGTTTTTGTCCTGCTCCAGGTTCAATAAACTTGATTCTCAGAGCTTCTGCCATTTGCCAAATAAGATATTTTCAGCCAGTTTTTTTTCTAGTTTTTTCTTGTGGAGGAGAGGGCTAACCAGGCAGGATTAGTCTGTGACTTGGATACAGGTATACCCATCAGTTATTTCTTAAAAGTTTTTCACACACACACACACACACACACACACACATATATATATATACACACACACATACATGTATATATACACAAATATATGTATGTATATAGGAAAATTGTGTGTATATATAAAAATATATGTATATATATAAATTAATATATAATTACATTATTTTCCCATTTACCTTTGATGCCTTCAATACCTCCCATGTTGTTCTTCCCAACACTACTCTCATTTAAATACGTGGGTTCTCCACACACACACACACACACACACACACACACACAAGCAGACACACACACACACACACACATGTATATATATATATATATATATATATATCACACACATACATACGAACTAAGTCTACCCTCTTCCAAATGAAAACAGCACTCAGTAATTACTGTGTAGAAGTATGAAACTCTCCAATTTTCTTAAATTCTATTTTTTATATCTTTCACAAAAAAATTGGTTTTATTTGTTCTACCATGCCTTCTGTAACCATACCATCTAGAGCCAAGTAACAAGAGGACAGGTTGGGAAAAGGAAGTAATTGGTAGTGCCTGCACTAGGTTAATGGAATAAAGTTCTATCAAACATGAGAAGGTTCCCCTTCAAATTTTGGTCTCCCATAAATTCCACATGAAGCTTTTTTCTCCCAACTACAGCTTTGCTGATAACTCAGAGTGTAAGTAATAGACAAAAAAGATGTGTCTCCATTAGAAGAATTGTTATTTAGAATGTGTGAAACCTTGTTTGATCTCAGTACCACATGAAACAAGATATTAAGGTACATAACTGCTTTCCCAGAACTTGAAAGAACTAGGCAAGTTGATCATGAGTTCAAGGCTAACCTCAGGTAAATAGCATGTTTACAGTCATCCTGGACTCTGACTCCATGACACCCTTACTGAGAAAAAAGAAAGAAAAGATTTCATACACGCACACACACACACTCTCTCTCTCCCTCTCATTTAGTAGTTTTCTTTCCATTTTTGAAAGAGAACTAAAAGTTTAGTTTCTAGTTGTTTTTGTTTGTTTGCTTGTTTTCAGCAGATCAAAAGATCTATCTCTATAAAGAAATATATATATATATATGAGAGAGAGAAAAAGAAAGAAATTTCTAATATTTAACTTTTATTACACTTCTAAGATGAATATCATTCAATTGTGTTATATCATTTTTTTAACATTTACTGAAATAAGAGTACTAATATGTCACTTAGAAATTTTGGAATTTTTTTAGATGTATTCTTAAAGGAATCTCACCCTCTGGAATAGGTAGTAAGAGGGAACTTCAGGCTATTGATTAACAGATGTTATCTGGATGTAGTCTATTTGGTCAATGAGAGGTAGATCTCACTGGGTTTCCTAAAGCTTATAAGTTTACAAAAGAAACAGCATAAGTTAAACATGAACAGTCTATGAGCCTTTTGTGGAGCAGAAGGAACAAGAAGGGCAGTTTCCTTTTGTCTAGGAGACTGAATATATATCACTTTAAATTTAGTTAAAAGACAACCAAAGAAAAAACTTAAAATTTGAATTTGGGATTATACAGTTGGATTGTACAGTGGAATGCTTAATGTTAGGACAATGGCATAACAAGAAGAGGAAACATGATGGATTTAGTTGCTGGAAACTGACTTTTGTACATTTGAACTTGTATATCATTTATCATGAAGTCTGTAAGAAATCTGGCAGTCTTAGCTAGTTAATAAATTTATTAATAAGTAAATATAGTGGTGAATTACCTTAGGGTAAGGAGGTAGGACTGTTTTCTAGCTGTCAAACTACAGCCACCTTACCTGTCAATGTAGTCAGATATCGGCAAGTATAAATTATCATCTAGGAGTCATGTATTCAGTAAAAAATTACAGAGTTCATCTATAGTCCAAACAATTCTCAGGTCTCTGTCATCTCCATGGCATCCTGG
Source organism: Apodemus agrarius (assembly GCA_964023405.1). Lineage (NCBI taxonomy): Eukaryota > Metazoa > Chordata > Mammalia > Rodentia > Muridae > Apodemus > Apodemus agrarius. The sequence goes on along the minus strand of OZ030027.1, from coordinate 3,679,874 downwards.
GCTGAGTCAATCTGGCTTTCAAGCTCAGGAAATGAAGAACCTTTTCTCTGTGGAATGGATAACACATGAAATGAGAAATGACTCACTTCAACTTAGACAATGTGAGTCACATGACTCTTAGTGGATCCAGTCTTGTTCACAGTGTTTCTCAGTGGTTCTCATACCATGATTTGTTAGGCTTTGGGAGATTCTCTCTATCATAAATGTAAGTATATTAATACGTATTAGCAGACTTCTGACAAGATTGAGAGTAGTATCTATTTGTCATACCTGAATAGAGCACACCATAATTTAATGGCAGTAGCAAAAATCATTATTTACCAAGGCAGGATAGGAATGGACATCTTAATTGTTAAGTAACTTTGACAGGTTGTATAACATAGAAAAACACATTTTGACTTAGTAGAGAAACTCTTGGCTTAGAATTGGTGTGGACCAGAATGTAAAGAAATAAAAGAGCTGACAGCGTTGGCTTGAGACCATAGTGACAGTGAGTATGTCTGGGCTGGTTTAGGCCTGTGAAACGAACTGAGTGTATGGGCTTGTGACACAATATGAGTGGGCAGGCAGGCCATTGGAACGGGCCTGGGGTATGGGAGTGTTGACCTCTTCTGTTCTTTCAGACCAACCTAGGCTGGTCTGAGAGTGAGAGACATGTACCCAGGCCTATGCTGTAGAATGCACACAGCCGGAAGAGCACGGATTGCAAGGAGTCACAATAACAGCATGAGCACCTTAGGTAGTTCTGGGCCATGATACCACTGAATGGTGGCAGGGGTCAGGGCTGTATTGTGGCACGTGCAAGGCTCAGAAACAAGCAGGTGAGGCGGGGCTTCCTCCCAGCCCCAGCCCAGTGCAATAGTAGCTTTGCAAATTGGGCTCGAAATATCTCCATCCATTTTTTCTGAGATAGTTGAAGTAACATCATTTTTCATTTCTCTTTGAAAAATAGGATTTATCATAACAGTGTTCTGGGTTAAATTGTGAAACTTTCTCTCTCTAAAACTTCAAAAAGTTCTCCAGGTCAAAGCAAGAAATAAAGTATGCTTTGATAGATATAGCCACCAATACTTTAAAATTGATTCTTTAATGTGCATAAAACATTCTATAAATTTACAAGTAAACTAACTTGATAAACAACATGTAATAATTTATACTATTATACAGAAAACTAAACAGGAGCAGGCTGTCCATGACATGCTGGTCATTCTCATGTAAGGGATAGTAAATAGAATGCCAGAGCGAACTCACTGAATATTAGAAAAAGTGCTTCTTGAACATCTTCAAGTATATCATTAAGTTATTAACTTAAGATCTCTCAATTTCTAAAAACTCTTTATTGATTTCTTGTGACTTTCACAACATGCACCCCAATTCAATTAATCTTCTCCTCTCCTTGAAATCACCATCCATCCATGCAACCTTCCTCCAAACAGAGAAAAAAAATACTATGGAAGCTGTAGTGTGTAGTGTGTCACAGTGTGTCCCACAGAATACCCAGTATACCCTTTCATTAACACTTCTTTGCTGGCAAATGTTCATTGCAATGACTGGTATGGTGTGGTACACTATGGTACGGTATGGTATGGTATGAGGCTTCTGGCTTCTACTACTCTATCATTACTGGAATCTCGTTGGGACTGATCCCAGATAATCATGTTGTTGTCTCGTGTCATGGAGATCCTGTTGTTTTGAATCTGTAGGACCTATCTCTTCATGCACTCCAGCAATTTATTGATGGAGTAAATGGGACCATGGATGGGGGTAGGCTAATTCAAAGCTGTGGATGTGGCCCTGAGAAGTATCTGAGATGGTCAGCCTTCAGATTTTCCTAATCTCATACCCTCAGTGTCCATTCACCAATAACCCCTGCAACCATGGCCAGCTCTATCCTGCTGCCCAGGCAAGATGATCCCAGTAAAGGGCATGGCCAGTTCTCCCATTCTTATGACTCTGAGGTCAGCTCTCTGGCCTATCATAGAGTACCACCACACAGCAGACAAGAGGCAGTGCCAGCTCTCCTGCTCTCATACCTTGGCTAAGGAGCAACCCCCACATTTAGTGAAAGTTCTACTGTGATGCCCAAGTGAGGTGCAGGGGGTCCACTCTCCCAAATGTTGCATCAGGTAAGGAACAGAGTTGGCTCTCCTGCACTCATGACCCCAGGATATCCAGGTGAGGGGTAAAGTCAGTTCTGAATAGCCTTTAGAAATCAACATGTTCTTGGGTAGCAGTCCAGACCAGGGATGCCAATCTGGACTTTGCTAGTAAGAGAACTCTGCTTCTGCAGGGCCACAGATCCCATCATAGTCCAAGTGGCATCACCGACTACTCACATCAAGCTGTTCCTCAATATCTTAAAGTCTCCAGTTCTGCCTCTCTTCATTGTTCCCACATCCTTCTCTTTCTCTTCCATTTCTCTACTACTTCCTTGCTCTGCTTACTGGCACCTGGGGTCTCTGAGTGTCTGGGGTCATCTCAGGAGTGGTCTCAGGAGTGCTATGTCCTACTCATGTGTTATGGTGCTGAGCTTCTCACCCAGCCCACCCAAGTGGCCTCTTACAAGGGTTCTGTCTCATGGAGGCTGAGGTAACCCTAGGCAGGGTTCTAGTCTCAGACTCTCTCCCTATCCTGAGCATCTGTCAATGCTGGTGCAAGTCCATTGACAAAGGCTAAAGATTTTTTAATATAATGTCAAGAAATTACATTTCCTCAGAATGTAGGTCAAACACCAGAAAGAAAGAGTTGCTCATTCTGTTCATCCCCCAACCTGATAGATAATGCTGCTCAAATTCAGGTTGCCTAATTACCATTCATGTCATTGGCCTGAACACCAGTCATCACTGGAATCTGCCTTCCAGACAGCATACAGTTGTATGGCTTAACAATTCTGTGGGACAGCCTTCAATCCAGTGAGTTATTATTGTTTTAGAAAACAAAACTGGTATGCATTTAAAGGAAATCTCACAGAGATTCCTGTCATTAGTGTCCTTGGAGACTCTGACTATAAAACTACCCACCTCCTATATTCAGTAGTCCGCCTCGTAAATGACTGCTGTCTTCTCTAAAGTCTCTAATCTTGAAGAACAACTTTTATTTGAAAGACAGCACCAGGACCTATGGTTTCAAAGAGAAAAAAACATACTTGGGCATGCTCTCTGACCCCATCAAAAAAAAAAACTATTATCTTGAACCATAGAAAAGTGTGAGTATTCAACCATTGTAAAAATAAAATATCAATGTCCTACTTTTCTAAATCATTTTCTTTCAGTTTCCCCCTTTCCCACAAACCTATAGCTATACAGTCCTTCAGTATTTCTGTTCTGTCCCTCACATTAGTGAGCAAGGTTATGAGTAAGACAGTTCTATGAGGAAGAAATGATAATAAGGTTTCCATTTATTTTATTTTTTAAAAATTCATTATTTCATTTGTTATGTATTTTTTGCCGTGTATATATATCTATGTAATGTATGAGTGCCAGGTTCCTGTGGAATTCAGAAGATGGTACCAGATACCTTGGAAATGAAGCTATTGAAGGTTATGAAATGCCAAGTATGTACAAGAGCAGTGAGGACTTTTGTGCACTGAGCTACTGCTACAGCTCCATGTTTGTTTTTGGAATCATTATTTCTAAGAGGTCAGGTCATGTTTTTACTGGGGATGAGATCAATAGTAGCTGTTTTTCTGTGAGACTCTTTGCTACTTTAACTTAATCCACTGTCCCTCCTGACAGAACAGAGGAAAATAGATAAATAAATAGACCCAGAGTGGACTACTATATCAGTCAATTAGCTTCTTAAAATTTGAGCCCTAGGTTGTCTTAACAGTTGGCTGGAAGTTTGCTTAACAATATACTAGTGAGGAACAGGATGGACAAATTTCATCCCATGGAAGTTATTAGAAAGGACTAAGAAGATCAGTATTTTTATTTTATAAACTTTTCCTGGGGCTTTTTCAAAGCCCCACTAGGCACTGTGGGGATTTCATATATAAACATGACCAAGTTCTTGCTCTCTAGATAGTAAAAATAGAGTAGGAAAGGAGATGCTTGCAAAAGCAATTACACTACAAGGTAGATCCTTTGATAAGGATTAAGATTTTAATAACATTTCTAATAAGACAAATATGCCTATGTTTTCAAAAGCAGTTGGCAGAAGCTGAACATTATTTTTCCCCTCACTTCTCTTTTTAGGAGAATACATTAAAAGTTGTGGTATCTTTTAAAAAGATCAGAGATTTCTTCTTCATGTACAGTGTTAGGTGAATCTTGGCATCTCAAGTCTCTAAAGTTAGCATTGCATTTATTTGGATCATTCTTCAGAAATTATAGTTCATGCTCTGGAATTTCTAATCATAATAGATAAGACATTACAAACTCAGCAGAGATTCTATTTAGCAGCAAGTCCATTTGAATCGATGTCTAAGTTCAGGATGATGGAAGAAATTAGGGGGATGTTATATCTTATCTCAGTCTCAGAAAATGGATACCTGTAGGTGGGCCAATGTTATTTATTTCCATTTTTTGTGACTAAATTATTTTGTCTACAAACCTGATTTTAGATGGGAATCATCCTTCCCTAGGGTGACACAAGTACTGTGGTAACCAGATATAGTGGTGCTAATGATGCTTGCTTGACCTAGGGATTAGATGGATCTCCAAAGGATTTTATGTATTAAGTAGTCAAGCTTCAAGGTCAGTTCAAAAACATGACTATTAGACAGGACTAATGCTCTGAAGCATTAGAGAAACAGAAAATTCTCTAAAAAATATCAACCTGCGACTGAGCAGTGCTATTATTCCTGAGAGTCTAGGGTAGATGCCAATGAAGATGTCCAACACTTAAAACTTGTTAAGGCAACTTGTTAAAACACAATAATTACTCATAGAGTTATACCCAAAGATTTAGAGATAAGATTGACACATAAGAGAGAACAAACATATTTGTCTTTCTGGGTCTGAGTTACTTCACTTGGTGTAATACTTTGCAGTTCCTCCGATTTACCTGCAAATTTCATTATTTCCTTGTTTTTATATTAGGAAAGAATTCCAGTGTGTATATGTATCACATTTTCATTATCTATTCATCAGCTGATGGAAATTTTGGTTGTTTCTATTTCCTAGCTCTTGAGGCTAAAATGGCAAAATGGGTGAGCAGGTTTCTGTAGAGTAGGATATCAAATCCTTAGGCATATGCCAGGGAGTAATATGAGTCATATGGTAGGTTTGCTACTATCTTTTCTAACATTTTCCACAACTTCTGTTGTGGCTGCACCACTATAAATCTAACACTAGAGAATGTGGGGCTTCTTTCCTAAACTCCTCACAAGCACTTGATGTTAGTTATTTTCTAGCTCAATCAGGATAAAAAAAACTCTCAAATTAAATTGAAACATATTTAGTTTGAATTTCTCTAAGACGGTGAACACTCATTAGGGATTTCTTTAGCCATTTTCATGTCTTCTTCAAAGAACTTTGTTCAGATCCAAGGCTCATTTTAAAAATGTGTCACTTGCTTCCTTGAATGCTAAGTTTTTAAGTTGTTTATATATTCTGGATATTAATAATACTCTATTGGGTTACAACTGGGAAAGATTCTCTTTCTACTGTGGGCTGTCTATTTATTAAATTTATTGATTTCTTTGTTGTCCAGGTGCTTTTCATTTTATGAAGTCTCACTTGTAAATTTTTGGCCTTAATTCCTATGGGAATGGAGGCCCATTTAGGATGTCCTTGCACATATATTTTGTAGGGCAGTCTATGTTTCTTCTAGAAGTTCCAGCTTTTGTTTCACATTGGGGGCTTTGTCTGATTTGAAGATGATTTTTGTGTGATAAATGAGTCTAATTTCATTCTTTAACATGTTGCCACCATTTCCCCACAGAATATATCATCCAGTGTGCATTTCCAGAATGTTTGTCAAATACCAGGTGACTTTAATTTCATAAAATAATGATGTATCTATTCTGTTTCACTGATTTACATGATTTTTGTGCTCATACTGTTTTTATTACTATAGCTTTGTAATATAGCTTGAAACCCATCATGGTAATTTCTCTTGCATTTTTCTTGGACAGAGATTACTTTGGATATCTGAGATCTTTTTTGTTTGTTTGTTTTGTTTTTTGAGACAGGGTTTCTCTGTGTAGCCCTGGCTGTCCTGAAACTCACTCTGTAGACCAGGCTGGCCTTGAACTCAGAAATCCACCTGCCTCTGCCTCCCAAGTACTGGGATTACAGGCGTGCGCCACCACGCCTGGCTGAGATCTTTTAATTGTAGGAGTTTTTTTTTCTATTTCTGTGAAGAATCTTATGGTGATGTTGATTGAGAGTGTACTGAGTCTGTAAATTGCTTTTGTTAAGATGGTCATATTCACAATATGGTTTTGATAAAAGCCTTTTTAAAACTGAACTGAAAGTGATCTGGAATCCTCCTCCCTGAGGAGTAACTCTCACAGTGTTTGAAGGTAGTATGTAAGTTGCCAAAGGAGAAAAGCAACTAATAGTCACTGTATGTCTATGCACTGCAATGACCAGCCTAGCAAGATAGCCTCAGTGGTGAATTTATATCTTAGGGGAGATCAACAGTAGTCTAATTGGATTTAAAACTTGAGTAATGGTGAAATTGTTATGTCTGGTACTATAGGCCTAGCCACATACTATTGGCTGAAAATCCATGGACCCTAGAGGAGACTCCACTAAACCAACATAATTTTTACCTACATTCTGAATGCTTTTGCTTATTTCCTCAGATAAGTGTATTTCTTACATCTCATCAAAGAAGCTTATTTTTGCAGTTGATGGAAACTTTTGAAAAAATCCATAGCCAGTTAAAGTACAGAGAATTGAGCATGAGGTTCCCAACTGCCAATTAATACATCTAAAACATAACCCATCTACCTAAGGCTCAGAGAACATGTACATGAGCGGACATGTGTTATAAGAGCAAGAGAACAAGGACATCTGCTGCACCATTTCTTCTAGACAAGACAGGGAATCTGCACCTATGAAATCCCAACAACATGATTACCTCAAAAAGACATGTATAGTGACAACATCAGTTAACATGCTCCCAGGGAAGGAGAAAGTCTCTCAAGAGTGTTCATCTTAGTTTGAGTTTCATTGCTGTGAAGAGACATGCTAACCAAGGCAACTCTTATAAGGGATAACATTTAATTGGGGCTGGTTTATAGCTTGAGAGGTTTAGTCCATTATCATCATGGCAGGAATCATGGCAGTATCCAGGCAGACATGGTTCTGGAAAAGGAGCTAAAAGTTTCACATTTCAATCATAAGGCCTCCAGAAATCTTTCTTCCAAGCAACTAAGAGGAAGGTCTCAAAGACCACTTTTAAACTGATATACTTCCTCCAACACCATACCTACTCTAACAAGACCACATCTTCTAATAGTGTCACTCCCTGTGCCAAGCATATTCAAACCATCCCAAAAGTGACACACTTCCTCCAATAACATCACACCTATTCCAGAGGCCACATCTCCTAATAGTGCAACTCCCTGGGCTAGGCATATTCAAACCACCACAAATGCACTCCTGGTTGATGAACTAGGAGTAATCAACAGTTTCTGAAAGAAGAATTATTCTACTCTCTTATTAGAGCCCTGATAAATCATATATGTATACATAAATAATATATGCATTCAATAACAATTGCTGAAAAAAGGGACAATGATTTTGAAGAACAGGGAGAGGAATATGGGAGAGTTTGGAGGGAGAAAATGAAAGGAAGGAATGGTGTACAATAAAATAAACAAACAAAAAAAGAAGCCCATGAGCCTCTTGGAAATATAAAACTCTGCATCATTCTTGGATATTCTGACACCACTCAAAACAGAAAGAGAAATATTTAAACATGATTCAAGTTTTAGATTAGTGTTACATACATACATATAATTAAGAGATGATATTGGGTTGGATCCTTATATGATCAAACTAAATAGAATTGCATCAATGAGTACATAGATTGACAAGCTACCTCCAGTGTAAATTTGGAGTAGCCAATCAAAACAGATGTGTGAAGCAATGGAAAGCAAACAAGCTAAGTCACACCATTCTCCATAGCCCAGGACATTGTGTTCACTAGCTTCTTTATTTATTTTGTGTTAAGTTGAGAGAATAAGCCCCTCACAGTAGCCTCTGGGCACATCGACAGGGTTTTATAAGAAATGTTCTACAATTCCTGTATAAATTCTGACCAGCTTAAAGTGAATACCAACTCTGTTATTCAAAAGGATTTCTGGTTTGTTTCAACTTGAAAGTGATTTAATAGGAAGCCCACAGAGAAAATCTTTCTTAGTAATCAAATTATAACAAGTAAGGATTAAAAGTATTAAGAAGTTTAAGCAAACTTTTCAGCTACACTGTTTTTTTCAGGAGGGGCACATTTGAAGTTGGCTATGGGAATAAGTGCAACAAAACTGTAAGAAAAAAAGATGCAAAAACTTCACAAATTTTATGTCCATTATGTGTCTACAGCCACAGTGTTTTTCAAACACTTGGATTTGGCAAAATTCTATAATCTCCTTCCCCAAAGACATTTTGCCTCTGTCTATAGTTTCTTTTCTGATCATGTAAAGACAACTATATTATACAAGTAAAGATTGTTTATATTTTCAGATTCAACTATGCCTAATTCATCAAAACATTTTGTTTAGAGTGCCTCTATGTTTGGGGAAAGACATGTGATCTTTTTATTAGATTTTTGAACTTTTCTTTTCTTCTTTTCTTAGAAGCAGGAAGCCACTTCAGCCAAAAGCAAACAGGGGTAAACTCCAGAGTGTTAGATTGGGCTTCACATTTAGAAGATATGGCTCCAAATAGCACTTAAGCTTGGCAAAACATTCCTTCCCTTATTTATTAGGTGAGAAGAAAACATTTAGGATAAAAGGAGAAACTATTCAAATTGCAACACATTCCTTAGTCCTCTATAAGAAAAGACAAACCCATGGTTTCTTTGTCAATTAAAATGCACCAATATCTTTAAAAAATTGCAAAAAAAAAAGTTTTGTATTGCTTTTATCTTACACACTGTAGACATTTGTGACATATGTGTGCGAAGATTTATAGAAGGCACACTTTCCATTAAGTTATTCAGCTATTGCTTTTTAAAAAGTGAATACATTATGTTATGGTAGCATTTAGTGTCAACAAAAGATTTACAAAGAGCTTAGGGTTAACTCAATATGCTCAGTAAAGCTCTTCAAATATGGAAAATCAACTCAATCTTAAAGGGACTTGTGAGATAAGATTAAGAATAAACTGATTAATGTTTTCCAACAAGACAATATGGGCAACAAAACATCACTCTGTGGGTATTTTTTTTCTTCTTTCTAAATCTCCAATAAAAACAGGGAAGGTAGAATAAGAAAACAAAACTTCATGGCCAACATCTACAGAAAAATTCCAAGAAGGAGAGTCTTCCAAACCCCTAAAACCTGGACCTTCCATCAATGTTGTATGTTATCAGCAGCTCTGTTGAAGAAGAGAAAAATTCTGATGAAAGTGAGGGCCAGAAACCAAATTCCTAGGAGATATTTTCCTCATAAACATGATGTCCTTGCTAGTGTTGAAAGCGCAGTGAGCCAGAGTGAGTTCAGTAGACACATTGGAGAAGGTTCTTTAGAGACTGTGGTTCAAGAGTGAGTTCAAAGGGCTACTAAACTTGAGATCAGGGTTGAAGTTTTGAGGCCAAGACCTGACCAAACAAAACAACTTAAAGCCCATTTCAAAACAAATGACCAACCTCAAAATATAAAAAAAAGTAAAAAAGAAGTGTTTTCTTGAAAACACAAGCATTAGAAACATGATGAGATCACTAGGGCAATGAAAAAAGAAACTCAGAAATAAATGTGGAGAAACCCAAAGTTATGAGGCTAAGGTACGTCATGTGATTCTCACTTTGCATAAATAAAAAGTCTTCACAGTTAAAAAAAAACATCAGGATATGTTTTTGACAAATTTCACACAAAGTTTTCTGAGGAAAAAATAATAATGAGCAGAATGATATTGACGCTGCAATAGAGCCATGCCAGAGAATAGATTAACATATTTCCAATTAAGGAAAAATAATTTCTTAGAAGCTAGTAAAAATGACTCAAGGATACCAGAATTAGAAGTAGAATCAGAGATAAGCTGATAGAGGGGGAGGGGTATTTGAAAATAAAGAAGACAAAACAAAGGCTTAGCAAACAGATTAAAATCATTACAAAACTGATGACTAGCCCAGTAAAAATAAAATTAAATGGATTTAGAGAATGGCTACAACATTTGAATACATGGATAATGCCATATGAATAACAGAATATAAGGAGGAGGAAATTGAAAGCAAACATGAAAGCATAAAAAATTAAAAACAACAAGGTACTAGTGAGATAGAAAAAGAGAAATGATATCAACCCTCACACAGAAGGTAGCCCCACTGAAGCCACCCTTATCATACAAGTTGGGGGGGAGAGGTGAATATCTTCAAAACATATACAAAACTCTCAAAGGAATAATTAAAAAAATTAAATGAGTTTTTTTCCAAATATGGTCTCTTAAAAGCACTCATCACTTACTATCTGGTAAAAAAAAAAATGTCCTTTAGTGGTGGCATCAGAAAGGAATCTTATTCAACATAAAGGTGATGCATGTGTCAAACCTGAGGGAGTATTTCTGGAAACAGTTGAAAATACATAACCCATCTTAATGAGAAGGTGTTCAGGAAAGAGCTTCTTCTATACATGACATAAGCATCCCACTTATGAACTCCCTGTGGCTGTGATTCTTTACTCAAGAATTATACAAGGCTAGGCTCCTCTACATTGTTTCATGAGAGAGGTGCCTGTAAAGTCCAACCCCTCTCAGAGATACTATAGGCAATTAGCCTTGCCTGGAGAAGAGGTATGGCATTATTTTAGTGCCCTGGGCATAGATAAATTGCTCACACTCTACTAAACAGCCTCCTTTGCACTCAGCATGTAATTCTAATAAAACTTAGTGAGGAGAGGGGACACATACCAAAACAAAAGTTATAGAACTAGTACAAGAATAAGTTGAAAACGTGAGTACTAGCAGAGAGGAGGAGTTAAAAGTGACTGAAATACACTATGTAAATTGCACAATTGTCAAATAATACAAAAGAAAAAACAGACAAAGTGTGTACCTTAATGCTCTACTATACTAAGTTTAAAGAACTGTTACTATGATACAACTATCACATATAATTACATATAATCACTAGATTTATAGAAAGAGAACAGGGGTATCTGTTAAAGCACTTGTCTGATAAAGCAGCAAGTTAAAACTGGACTTCCTATGTAAATGCTTCATGCCTATAATTTCAGCACTACCTAGGCTAGTCATGTCCCCAAGCCCTAGATTTAATTGAGAACCCATTCTTCAATAAATAAGATGGAACCAGCAAGAAAGACAGCTAACATTGGGCTTGGGTCTCCACATGCATGCACTCACTCTTACATGCATACATAAATGCATTCTCACCATATATATATACACCCTGGAAAATAAGAAAACAAGACTATATACTACAGAACAAGGGACAGAGCATCAATAAAAAGTACTCCTCTGAGCTATTCTAGTACCCATACTACTACTCCATAGTTATCCCTTGCTACTCAATGCCTAAAATACCAGATATTAGTTGTCAATGTAGAATCCTTCCTGTCTGGAAAAACCAAATGCTTCTGACTAGGAGAACTGTCAACTGATCAGATCTTCTCCCCAAGGCTACTACTGCTCACATCTATCTCTAGATCTTAGAGGCCTCTGTTTGCTGGAACATGGGTTGTACATAAGATTATTGCTTGAAAAGTATTTAAGATATACACCTTTTGCTTTTTAGTCTATGTTCCACAAAAGTTGTGTTAGAGGGGAGTCACATGATCTCTATGTGAGCTCAGAGGCCTTCTCCCTATCTTCTATGTCCTATAATACTGAAAAATCAAGCTACACCTCAATACAAGCACAGATGTATCCCCCAACTCTCCCCTAAAAGGCCATTCTTCCAACATATCTTAATTTATCTTTAATAAGCTTTGAAGTATTTCCTACACCTTTATGAAAATACTATTAATCCAAACTCTGTATCTAATGTGTTCACCTAATACAGAACAGAGCAAAGGGTGGTTTTCTGGAAGCATGTGACTACTGAACTACCTGCTACATTCTAACCTTCATGGAAATCTTTTGTACAATCCCTTTTCTTTCTGTAAATCTACACTTACTGCTGCATACATTAACATGTACTCCATAATTAATTCTATAGTTTGATTTTAAATGATCTTTTAAAGTCACAAAAATTTTAAAAGAACATGATTATCTTTTGAGGATTATTTAGTATATAATTTAAGAATAGAATGGCATTGATATTATCATATGACTTTTAATAATAATGACCCATCAAATGACATGTAATAAAACAAGTTCCAAAATTCATATTCTTCACATTGAAAGGCCAACGACTCCTTTTCTCAGCCCATGGTTCATAATTCATGGCCTCTTGGAGGCTTAAAGGAATCATGGAAAGTTTATTTAATCATTTTCTTAAATTTGACTGAGTCCTTTTCCTTTAAATCTTCTTCTCTTTTCAGAGAGAGAGAGAGAGAGAGAGAGAGAGAGAGAGAGAGAGAGAGAAGCATTATTTAAAGTATTTATAGACTCACTAAACTGTAAGGACAGTATAGTAAGTACTCATAAATACATTAGTTCATCTAAGCCCACCTAATACATCATCTGGTTTAAAGATTGCATAAGTCTGTTCACAAAGTATGAAAGAAAACCAATGAGAAAATCAACTTCAGAGAAGAGCATGAGCTGAAGCCAGAGAAGGCTGTAACATATCATGACATGTAAGAACTAGCTGGAGGCAAAAAAAGGATGGCTTGAATGTGATACAGAAAATACTCAAGAGCTAGCAAATAGTTCAGTGGTCCTAGACAATACCATGATTGTTCCCACGGTATCTTGAAGTGGATCGGCATATAAGAATGTAGGCAATGTTTAGAAATCTTTATCCACTGGCCTAAAGCAGCTACATTTCAATCTTTTCCCATATAGAGGCTTGCAAGTAGCCACAGTAAGAAATCAAACTGGTACAAACATTTATACTCAAATATTAGTGGTCAGCTGTTCAGAGTGATGTCAACTGATTTGGCAGTGGAACATCTCAACTGGCATAAGATTAAGAATAATGAAAAATAACCCAAGGAATAGTGAAAACTACAAATTACAGTATTCCTCATTCCCTCCCTAAGACTCCCCACAGCTTCCTGAAGAAATGTTTAATAAGTTTGAGAGACCAGAGAATGGATGGCAGTTTTGAATGCTTTCTTTTCGCTCTAAAGTTATTAGGGTCACAGTTGGAGGCAGTGACCAGCCCTTCCCAAGGTGGCCCAGGTTGTCTGGCAAGCAGAGTTCAGAACTCTGGGAGATATTTTCACCCACACTCTGAAGTACAGCCCCTGAACTTGTGTTTCCCATCTGGGCTTATTCTCCAGCCAATTAAAAAGATAAGCATTTTCAGAAACATATGGTATACATTCTACATTGCTTTAGAGAAGCCATACAGTATGACCATAAAAATATATAATTGTCAGAGACTACAGATCTACACTACAGTCTCAAGAAACTTGTCGCTTCAGACTGCTTCCAGGCACAGTGTTTATTTCATTCTTCTATTCTGAGTAAGTGAAATGATAGAATAACCAATGCAATTGGAACTCTGAAATCTTCCTCTTTTTGACATTTGCCAAAAAATATATACCTCTGCTACTCAGAATGCCAACATGCATTTTATTGTACATATGTTTGCCACCTTATCAGGCATACTATTAAAAAGATATTTTTCTTTGCCCCTGCAGAGATCAATATATTAAACAGTAATTCTATCCATTTCTACTGGTGTATTCTGTTTAACTGAAAATGTATCAGTCACCAAGCGCTTTTGAAAATACCTTCAATTATTCTCTAAATGACATAAGTGTAATTTAAAAGCACACCCTCTAAATTCATTTTAAAAATACTGGTTTGAGAGCATCCTGAGTATATCTGGGAACATCTTTCGAATAAAGATGTGTTTTGTTTCCAAGGATGATGGCACAACCCATTTAATTTATAATGTAGATTAACCATACTATTTTATAGCAGTCTTTTTTTTAACTTTTCTTCTTCTTGTCTTTATTTTTAGTTCCTATGATGTTTTGTCCCCAGATGTGGGAATGCAGCTGAACGTGGGATGGTGCTCATTACTGGGAAAGTATGCACATGAAGTCCAGATGTTAATGTATGATCATTTCTTTCTATTAGCAAATAGATTTATTTTTGTGCCATACTGAGATCAGATAAGACTTCCGATATGTTTCCTTAGTCATTTAGAGTACTTTAGTTTTTTTCCCCCTACATACTATTCCCCTTCAGTCTCACTCAGGGTCAGATAGAAATGAATACTTAAAATATGCTTATTACTTTGCTAAACATACTTCGGGTTTCAATCAAAATAGAAGCCTGTAAAAAGGCATTTCACTTTTTCTTTCCAAAGTAAAAGAAAAAAATGAATAAAGGAGAGAGAGAGAGAGAGAGAGAGAGAGAGAGAGAGAGAGATTACCATCACATTTCTTGATTATAAATAATTTTTGAAGGTTCTGTATGAAAAGATAAGCTAGTTTGCAATGGTTTGTCAGTGGATTGATAAATGTGTATTATATAAAAGTGACATGGTGCTACATGCCTGTACTGCCAACTTCAGAGGGGTTGAGGAGAAACACAATGAAACAGAGACCATCCAGGGCTGCATAGTGAGTTTCACATCAGTCTAGGTTCCACTGGGATACTGTGTCTCAAAATAAATGATTTTATATTTTAATCCCAATGTTATTTAGTATATCTCTGCTTCATAAAATACAGATACTCATATGCAATTACCACAATGCTTTCTGAAGGTTATTTTCTACAACAAAAACATGTTCACATAATTTCAAGCCCTGTAGACATTTTAGTTGTGATTGTTCATGTTCACTGTCAATTTGACACTCTAGCATCTTCCGAGAAGAGACTGATGCTCTCTGGATCAGGTGGGTGTATGGGCATGAGGGACTAAGAGTCTTGGTTACGTGAACTTAGGTGGCAAAACCCACTCAGAACTCCCTGCATGAGGATCTTAAACTACAGAGTGTGGAGGATGAGCTGAGTGTACTTTGCACACATGACATCACTGTTCTTTGACCCTGACTGTGACTGTGACTGTGACTGTGATGGGACCCAACACCTATCTATTGGCACCTTGACTTCCCTTCAGTGATGGGATGTATGTAAGTCAAACAGACTTTCTTTTCCTTAGTTGACTTTGTCAAGGAGTTTAATTATAGGAACAAGAAACTAAATTAACACATTTGCATCCTAACTGGACACAAGAAAATGTGCATTCTCATTAGCTTTCCATGAGAAATGAAATTAAATCAAAGCCAAAACTGATAACCTAAAGTGTGCATGTGTGTGTCTGTGTGTCTGTATGTGTCTGTGTTTCTATCTGGGTCTGTTTGTGTGAATAGCTCAAATTGGACTAAAAAGACTTTTTTTTAAAAAAATTGAGGACAAAATGTTCTAAGGATAGAAAATGGTTAGAAGATCTGGGAAGATTTGGGAGAAGAGGTGACTATTATCAAAATGCACTCTATAAAATTCTCAAAGATTAATTTTTAAAAATACAATTTGGCATGAGAAAGTGGCTTAGTAGATAAAGCATTTGCCAGGGCAAACATGGAAAAAACTTCACATCCCCAGAATCCACAAAAGAGCCTGACAGTTGTGATTTACCTTTAATTCTGGTACTTGGGAGGCAGGGATAGAGGATCCTTGATACAATGTGGTTAGATAAAATAGCTGGAACTGGTATTTAGATTTAGATTTCAGTGAGAGACTCCCTCAATAAAGGAGTAGCTAAGAAAATAAAATAAATAAAAATAAAATGAAAGTCACTATTGGCTTAATTAATGCTGCTCTTCCTAACCAGTAATAACATTTTAATGACTAAGGTAGGTGAACAAAAGTGGTATGCCAATTACCTGACAAACCCTATGAACAAAACAGAATCTCAAAACTTTTTCAAGCCCTTTGCTTCACGTGGTACTTGAACACTCAGTCTCCAACTGGAAACTACCACTCTTGGCATCTGAATAAGCAAAAATCATGGGAATTAACCCATCAGTCTGGCTCAAGAAAGCCAGAAAGCAAGCTATTTATCTAGAAGAGATCAGATGTTTAACTACAAATAATACTCCATTTTCCCACTAGTAACCTTAAAATTCAACATTTAGCCTAGGGGCACATAGAGAAAGAGGTAGTTAAAATAGATATTGTTACACAAGAGAGAACTTAAACTTTTTTTTAACCTCAAGTAAAATTTTTATGATTATTAATCTTTTAAAATATTTTTCAAAGTTGCTGTTGTTGGTATTGTGCCACATATTTCAGCAGCTCAGACATCTATCTGCATCTTAATATCTTAAGAACAGTTGGAATATTGGCATACTCCAAAACATTGATCAATGTTTACTTTTAGTCCAGTCTTTTGAAACCCCAACCTGAGGTTCTTATCTACAAAGTTCTTGCTTAAAACAGCATAATCCACTACCAAAATATTACCAGGGTTTAATTAAGTTTTATAAATTGGTTTAGATCTTAAACATAGGTCTTCCAGTGGCAGGATAGACCTGCCTGGATTTATAGAAAGGAACACCATAGCTGACTTAGCATAAGAAATAAATGTCCTCATACTGCTCACTAAGGAAGGATGCTTAAATGATATTCAAGGTTGAGTCTATGGCTACTTAGTTTGAACCTTATTATTTTCATCTGACTCTAAATTCTGGAAACAAATAACATTAAAAGTGTCTTTCTCAACTTCATTTTCTTTATTCAGTTTTTGAGGCCAACAGACTGAAAATATTTCAAAGGTGATCAAGAACCCCTCCTGATTTTCAGTAGGACTGTGCAAGAATATGTGGGAAGTAGGCCAGCTCCTTATCTGTGTGGGTTACAAGAGATGAGTCTGTATGTGACAAAACTAGGAACACATAAAATTACACACTTGATGAAGAGATGCAAAATTGCACACTAAATAAGTGCATTCAAAATTACACACTCAACAAAAGCACACAAAATTACTGAGTGCTGAACAAATTCAATGGGTTGGTTACATCAATGTCATTCTCTTTTGACAGTACCAGGTGGTGTTGGGCAGGACTAGGTAAATGGTAAAAAGTCTGCAGAAACTCTATTCTTACCGCTGCTTATAAACCTACGATGAGATTAAAATGATCAGTGTGTACTTTATAACTCAGAAAATGTCCCTTTGTAGCATAATTTCATATAAAATTAATATAAACAATGAAAGCATTAAAATTCTAATAAAGAACAGCAAAATTAAAAAAGAAAATAGACTTTTCACATGTTGATAAGAAAAAATATAGGAAATTCTTAGTTATTTTCTAGTCCCAAGCATCTCACTGTCAGAAAGAATGTGTATATAAGAATATAAGCCTTCACATTCACACTGGCCTCAGAGCACTAAAACTCTAAATGGTGAGGTAGACCCTGACAGCAGTGAATTCAGCTGCTTGTACATAACTATTCCTTAGTAACACAATAGTTACATTTCACTTATTATTATATTTATTAAGAACATAACAAAATCTTGACATCAGAGCTTTCTCAATACCAGTAAACTATCAGCTGTGTGATTTTTGGAAGAGAGCCACGATCCAAGTTTTCTCATAAAATTTAGTCTAGTAAGACACAAACCACTTCAAGTAACTTGTCCTGTTGTTTTAAGCAAGAACATTGAAAACTGAAAGTTACCATAGAGTGATAATTATGTACATAATGTGAACTGCAGGATTTAGCAAGATATGAATATTAACTTATAGAATCTCCCCAGAACATGAGATACAATAACGTACATAGTTGAACCAAAGTACCCAGAGTCTCCCTTCAAAATGAAGAAAGCTAAGACAGATAGTCTCCTAGAGGAATATTAGGGTCAACAACTGAAAGGGAGAAAAATAACAAAACAATCTCAATTATAATAACAGGAAGGCTAATAAAATGCAAACCATCCTCATAAATTATTCAGATTTATACAACATAAGAGAAGGTAATATACTTGCCATCTTCACATGTTGTTTGAGGAACTTAATCAAATTTTAATTTTCTTCATTTCACAGAGATATTCAAACACCAATTCACAGACAAGAAAGAAATACTGGATTAGGAAAAGCAACTCCTACCTTCTACCCTTAAATAAGTCAGGATGTTTTAACATGGAAGGCATGGCATCTACTCCCTTAAAGCCTGAGGGGAATGCAAAGTTACTGCTGTATACTCTGACAAGATAAAAGAGTGCTTAAAATGTTGACAACAATCATTTTAAAAGTTAACAAGGGAACAAATTGAGATTATTTTATTCTTGTGTGTGTGTGTGTGTGTGTGTGTGTGTGTGTGTGTGTGGTTAGAGACATTAAAAGGCCAGAAAGAGAGGTCATGAGACCTGGATCTTTGAGAGGAAAGAGCAGACAGTGATTTGTATTAAATGGCTAAAACTGGAGTGCTTGATCATTGCTTTTTTATGTCCCTTCAGGCCTTGGATTTCACAGTTGATTCTCAGGAACAAAAAGACACATTCATAAGCTGACTACAGTTTACAGTTTCTTGTTTTAAGAACCTTACTGCAATTTTAACACATTGTTTTGGTGCATAGTTATTGGGGATTTTTCTTTTAGTAGATGAGAAGCTTTGTGCTCAATTAAAAAAAGTTTACAAAGATAATCACTTTACCCAGAGCAGTTGTGACATGGACTGGCCATAAAAGCAATTGCTAACTTAGTCCAATACATATGTGACTGCTAGTGTACCTCATGCTACTGGCAGACACGGTGTTCACATTTAGAGGTAGATACACCTGTTCACATCTGGAGACAGACGCAACTGTTCATGTCCACAGGTAGACATAAGCATTCATGTCTAGCCAGCAATAATAAGCTCTGAGCAGCTAAAACCTCTTTAGTAGGATTCAGAAGAAATTTGAGCATATGCTTTTATTACTAAATGTTACATGTACCACAAAAGACTCATTTCACTTATAGTAGATTATTTATAATATTCTAAATGACCTTAGGTTTCTAGGTAGAATTTGTTTTCTTGGGCGGCAACAAGTGACCTAGGTCTTGTCATTCAACTGCTGATTTCTTGGTTCACACATATTTTCACCCTTCTGAGTCTTGGCAAGCCTTATGTTGGTATCTAACAAATTCTCGTCTAAAAAAAAAAGTGTTGGACAGCACAACCATAGCTCTGAGTCGTACTGAAATCCAAATGTGAATTTCCTGGAACACATATGGGAACATGCAGTCAATAGATTTCTGGAGTTGCATACCAGCACTTTGCATAGCTGCCACAACTGCTTGCCTATCGTGGAAGAAAAAATTCTATTACAATCTGTTCTGATGAGTTCAGAGAGAAACTGTAGCAGCTACAACAGCCACTTTACTAGTCGGCTTTTAAGTTTCACAATCCATTTTCCATATAAAAGTGGATGATTTAAATATGTTTCTCATGAGTATATAAGGTACACTTCCAGAATGTGCAAAATGTAAAATGATAAAACTAAATCACTCAATCTAGCCCTTTATGGAAATGTCTTTATTTTCATTCCTTCCCTACTCCTTGATTCCTCAGAATCAACTTTGTGATTTGGTACATTTGTCTGATAGGAAGTTTTTCTACATTGCCTTAGGTTTATATTAACCACACTTGATTTCTTAAATAATCTGATTAAAATTCTGGTCACATATATATTTAACTTTGAAAAAATTACTTTCAATCTACTTCCCATATTTTATTTCTTTAAAAAATTTAATGAGCATGCACAGTATTGACGATTATGTAGTACACTCAGAAAAAAAAATGATATGTTCCTGACTGGATTCCCCGTGAGGTCCCCTACCCTTGTCACCTCTGACTGTCCCTTGAACTCTACCTCTGACTCTTACTCTTGCATATTCATTTCTTATTTCTATAAGAATTCCTCCAGAATAAAAATTACTCAAAGTAGTAATTATATAGTCTCCTAAAGTAAATGTATCATTCTTTATATTTTAATATCAATAGCATTTTAAAGACAAGCAACAGATAGACATAAAAGATTGACACAAAAAGACTGTAAATGTAACCCATTGGGTAGATACAAAGCACTGCATTGTTTCCAGCTCTGCAAAAAGTGGGTATGGTGACAGAACACCTACCATCTCAAACATGAGAACTCAGCACTTGGGAGCTAGAACTGGAGGATCAAAACTCAGCACCCAGGATCTGGAACATGAGGGTCAGAATTCCAAAGTCATCATATCCAAGATATGGACATTTATCCAAATTCCCAATATCGGACATTTAAGCAATGTTTAGGGCAATAATTGTTTAATAAGAGGAGAAACTATGAAGTTTGGAAGGCTCTGGGTGGTAGGTGGTACATACAACCTAGGTGTGTCCATGTTAGAAAGACTTCAAGCAAGCGAGGCAGATGTTTATCTGTGATACAGAGTATTGCCAAGGGTAGATTTCTTTCTGATGAATGGAGGTGGGCAGAGTCTGTCTGTAGGAATGGAACTCAGTGGAATAGTGCAATAAGAAGTCCATTGGCAGATTAGGTGCATCCTCTCCCATTGAGGCCCAGACTAGGCAGTCTTCTGCTACATATGTGCTGGAGCTGAGGCCCAGCCAATGTGTGATGCCTGTTTTGTGGCTTGGTCTCTGGGAGCTCCCAGGGGTCCAGGTTAGTTGATACAGTTGTTCTTCCTTTGGGGTTGCCATCCCCTTCAGCTCCTTCAATCCTTTCCCTAACTCTTCCATAGGAGTCCCCAACCTTGGTCCAATGGTTGGCTGTAAGTGTCTGCATCTGTCTCAGTGAGCTGTTGGTAGAGCCTTTCAGAGTTCAGCCATGCTAGTCTCCTGTCTGTGAGCACAACATGGCATCAGTAATAGTGCCGGGGTTTGGTGCCAGTGCATGGAATGAATCCTAAGTTGGGGCGGTCACTGGATGGCCTTCCTTCAATCTCTGCTCCATATTTGTCTCAATATTTCTCTTAGACAGGAACAATTCTGGGTCAAAAATTTTAAAGGTAATTTGGTTACCCCAACCCTCCACTGGAGTCCCTGTCTATCTACTGGAGCTGGCCTCTTCAGGTTCCATCTCCCAACTATTGGGCATTTGGGTCAATGTCAACCTCCATTTAGTCCTGGTAGCCTCTCACATCCCAGGTCTCTAGGACTTTCAAAAGGTTCAGCCCGGCCCCTCCCACAGCTGCATATTTCCATTTCTTCTCCTGGCCCTCTGGGCTTCTCTCCTGGCTCCTCCCACCTGATCCTGTCTGCTTTCCCCTCCCCTCTCCTATCCAGGTCTCTCCTTCCCTCTGCCTCCTGTGATTATTTTGTTCCCCCTTCTAAATAGGATTGAAGCATCCTCACTTAGACTTTTCTTCTTGTTAAAATTCTTATGGTCTGTGGGTTGTGTCATGTGTATTCTGTACTTTTTAGCTCATATCCACTTATCAGTGAGTACATACCATGCATACCATGCATTGACGCCCCAGGGAAGGGGGATGTGTGTATGGGAAAGGGTTGAGGTGAGGGGTGGGGGTGTGGAGAGCACCTTCTCAGAGGCAGAGGGGAGGGGCAATGGGTAAAGAACTCTTGAAGTAGGGACCTGGTAAGGAATGCAACATTTATAATGTATAGGTAAAGGTAAAGGTAAAGGTAAAGGTAAAGGTAAAGGTAAAGGTAAAGGTAAAGGTAAAGGTAAAGGTAAAGGTAAAGGTAAAGGTAAAGGTAAAGGTAAAGGTAAAGGTAAAGGTAAAGGTAAAGGTAAAGGTAAAAAGGTAAAGGTAAAAAGGTAAAGGTAAAGGTAAAGGTAAAGGTAAAGGTGTATATTTATATACATATATATAACAATTAAATATTGTAAATATATAAAATAATTAAAAATATAAAAAATAAAATTCATATCCTTAAAAAGAAGTCTATTGCCTATCAGATTTGCTTTCTAATTCTAGAGGACATATGGCCTATCAAAACATAGCAATGGCAATTTTGAGAGAAAAACAAAAATAAAAGTTCTTTCAACTTATGAAAACTTAGTAAGATGCTGAAATCCATATATATACATATATATACATTTTAACATCCAAAATATTTTCAGATAGTCTGACTACTTAATATATTACTTGAGAATGTTGAATGACATTAGCTAAGGAGATGAATTTAAAGTGTTCTAATCAATACAATCATGCTCAGTGTGTTTGAAGAGTCATTCCTTCTATTTGACCAAGAAAAATCCTTAAAGAATGAGGATTCTTACCTATTGCTTAGTTTTATTTTAGTTGATTGGTTCAACCTCCTTTTAAAATGTATCCCAACACTAGTATGTTCAAAGAAGAAAAAAACAAAACAAAACAAACAGAAGCACTGGGTCAGAGGACTTGGAAGGTGAAAGGGAGAGGGGCTGTCCCCATGATTCAGAGGCCGCTCCTCTTGATAATTTGTCTGACATGCTAGAAAACTATGTAATGTTTTATATCAACAGCTTCTATTTCATAACTATGAGTATTATCAAATTTAATAACCTTTTTGAGTATAATAAATATACTTAGAATAAAAGAAAAGATAATCATTTCTGCTCAGTGGTAATATCCTATGGCAACTGTGTGCATGTGTGTGAGGAACAAATACAGAAAAGGTCTCTCTTGTTTTACAAAGCATGCACTAGATTAACAGAATTGGCTTTATACATGTCCATCGATTTCCCCTGAATCTAACCTCTTCCAGCATCCAGGACTCTAAAACAAGTTTAAACTCCATAGCACAGGATGTAAGAGTCTTAGCAAGAGCCACAATGAGAAAATCTTAGACCCAGGGACAAATTCATATCCAGCCTGCCCATTTGGTTTGGATATCTAACAAAGACACAGTCAGAAAATAGTAAAACTATATTAATCATAATAATGCATATATATTATGTCTATTTTCTGTTTTATTTGATTCAACTATGTACATAAAAAAAGACATAAAATTAAATTAAAGTGTAAGTGTATTTCTCAAGCAAATCATTCTTTTCTATTTTGAGCACTGGCTTGTCTGACTTAAGGGATGTGAAACTGCCAAACTGAGTCTCCCTTTATCAGTTGTTTGCAAAATAAATTTACTATGAATTGTACACCTTATACCTGGAAGACACAATGCTAATAAATCAGAGGTGGGAGAGAACACAGGCCTACATAAACCTGCCAGTATCTATTCCAAATTCAGACGCAAAGTCATTAACTCTAAATGCAGGCATTCCAGAATTAGGGCCTCACAGGCCCCAGAATACTATGTGAGAACAGATATTTGGCCTGCCTGACCTTGAAGGACGATTCTTTCCCAAGTGAGGAAATATGCTGGGCAAACACAAAGGCACAGAGGCATGAAGAAGCACATCAGAGTTAAAACACATCCTGTTCTCCTTGGAGAAGAAAAGGCAAGAGGCATTTCAATATTGTTCTGTACAGTCTCTGGGAAGTGACTCCTTGTAAAAATGACTTATACACAGTAGAAAAAGACACATAAATTATTAATAAACTACTTTTTTAAATTTCTGCAAGATTAATAGATAAATGCAAAATTAACTGATTTTTTTCAACTTAGAAAATTAGAAAAGAATAAGTGTAGTAATGTGGTTTGGCAAGGTTTTGAGGATAGATAGACATTTTAATTTGTTTATCTTAAGGAACAATCATTGCCCTGAAAGGAGGTGAGTAACATACATATTAATAAAGACATATTTTTCTATAAATAAAACTATTTGTGAAAATTACAAGTCCAGCAATTAAAAAAGCTAAATAAATAACTATAACAAAATGGATATTAAGCACTCATTAAAAATACTTAAGGATAGAAATGAATTTTGTAGGGATCATGATATTTTCTCCAAAGAAAATTTTCTCCTCTGGACAACTTTATCAGAGATAGCAAAAGAACACACTAACTCTGAATTTTCTAATCTTGGCAATACCTACATAATAGGAAAATACAAATATACTTACAGCTAAGAAATGTGGGCAGAGAGGCACAGAACAATCTGTTCACACCATTGCTAGGAAGCAGATGCAACTATGCATTTTTGTTCTTACTTGCATTTTATGAAACTCTACTATGACCATTCAATGCTCTTACAGTGAGAAAAATTGGCCTTCACACTCAAGAAAGAGCCCAGGCAGAAGGGTTGTTTCTGTATTCTGACAAGAAAATTTGCCAGTATCCCTTCTGTGAGAGAAATGAAATGTTTGGAATATGGAGAGATTTTTAGAGCATCTTAATTTTGATAATAATCATTTTGTAGCCTAAAGTCACAATCCTTCCTGTTTTCTGATTACTCCACCCAGCAGGGCTGTGTGCTCATGTGTGTGTGTGTGTGTGTGTGTGTGTGTGTGTGTGTCCCACATTTGGAGCTGAATGTAAGCTTTTTAATTCATATTATAACCCAGTTACAGTCCTCCCTTCCCTCCTCTCCTCCAAGTTTCACTCCTACAAATCTCCCCATCACCCTCTCCACTTCTCCTCAGAGAAGAGGAAGCCCCCTGAGTACCTGGACATCTAGTTTCAGCAGGATTAAGTACATAGTCTCCCACTGAGGCTCAACCAGGCAGTCCAAGTAGGGGAAGGGGCTCCAACAGGCAGGCAACAGAGACAGAGACAGTTCCTACACCACTTGTTAGGGAACCCACATAAAGACCAAGCTGAAGATTCATCTGCTACAAATGGTGGTATGTGTGTGTTTTTTTTTGGGGGGGGGAGTGGTATAGGTCCAGTCCTTGCATATTCTTTGTTTGATGGTTCAGTCTCTGTAAGGCCCAATGGGCCTAGGTTAGTTGACTCTGAGTATCTTCTTGTGGTATCCCTGACCTCTCCTGCTCAACTAACTCTAACCCCTAGTCTCCACAAGCCCCCCTCAAGCTCAGCCTAATGTTGGCTGTGGATCTCTGCATCTGCCTCTATCTGCTACTGGATGAAGCCCCTCAGGAGATAGTTGTGCCAGGTTACTGTCTGCAAGCATAGCAGAGTATCATTAATGGCATCAGGGGTTGGTTCTCTCCCATGGGATGGGTCTCATGTATGGCCAGTCATTGGTTGGCCATTCCCTCAATCTCTGCGACATCTTTATCCCTGCATTTCTTGTAGGCAGCACAAATTTGTGTTGAAAGTTTTGTGAGTGGGTTGATTCCCCCGTCTACTGGAAGCCCTGCTTGGCCACAGGAGGCTGTCACTTTAGTCTCTATATCCTTAGCTGGTAGGAATCTCGCCTAGGATCACCCCCATAGATTCCATTTAGCTTCCCAATCTCAGGTCTCTGGCTAGTCCCAGAGACCCTCCCACAAACTCTGTCCATTCTCACCCCCAGCCCTCTTCTGCCCCTCCCCTACATGACTGCCATGCCATACCCATCCTCATCCATTTGCCACTCAGTTTCCTCTCTCCACCCACCTCCGATGACTATTTTGTTTCTCATTCTGAGTGAGATTCGCACATCACCCTTGGGTCCTCCATATTACCCATTTCTTTGGGTCTGTGGATTATAACAGTTATCCTGCATATTAGGGCTAATGTCCAATTATCAGTGTCTTTTTTGTTCCCTCATTCAAGATGATATTCTTAAGTTCCATCCTTTTGCCTGCAATGTTCATGATGTCTATGTTTTAATAGCTATATAGCTTTTTAATTGTATAAATGTACAAACATGTGGAGCAATGAGAACACTCCTCCACTGATGGTAGGATTTCAAACTTGTACAACCACGTTGAAAATCAATTTGGCTCTTTCTCAGAAAATTGGTAACAGTTCTAACTCAAGAACCAGCTCTACACCCACCTATACGAGAACCAGAATATACCCAGAAGATGTCCTACTGTACCACAATGACACTTGATCAACTATGTTCAGAGAAATTTTATTCATAATAGCCAGAATTGGAGACAACGTAGATGCTCCGCAACTAAAGAATGAATAAAGAATGTTTGCAGCATGGGCTGTCCTTTGAGTTTCTGATGTTAGCCATTTTGATGGGTGCAAGGTAGAATCACAGAGTCCTTTAGATTTGCATTTCCCTGATGACTAAGGATATATGTCTTTAAGTGCTTCTTGGGCCTGTGAGAGTCCTCTGTTGAGAATTCTCTATTTAGCTCTGTACTCAATTTTTAATTGAATTATTTAGTTTGTTGGTGTCTAACTTCTTGACTTCTTTCTATATTTTAGATATTAGACCTCTTTCAGATGGAGGGTTCATGAAGATCATTTCACCAATCTGTAGGGTGCCATTTTGTACCATTGACAGTGTCCTTTGTCTTACAGAAGCTTTTCGATTTCATGAGGTCTCATTTATCATATTTTTTTTTTATTTTTTCGAGACTTAGTTTCTCTGTGTAGCCCTGGCTGTCCTGGATCTAACTCTGTAGAGCAGGCTGGCCTCAAACTCAGAATCCGGCCTGCCTCCACCCCTAAAGTGTTGGGATTAAAGGCATGCACCATCACTGCCTGGCAATCATTTATCAATTTTTGATCTTAGTGCCTGAGACATTGGTGATCTTTTCAGGAAGTTGTCTCCTGTACTAATGTGTTCAAGGCTACTCCCCACTTTCTCTTCTTCTAGATGTCAAAGTATCACTGCAGATCATAAGATAGTATACATAAGTGATCCAAAAATTCTACCAGAGAACTCCTAAAGCTGATAAACACCTTCAGTAATGTGGCTGGATAGAAAATTAACTGAAAAAAATTGGGCTGAGCAAGAAAGCAGGGAAATAACACCCTTCAAAATAGCCACAAATAATACAAAATATCTTGTTGTAACTCTAACCAAACAAGAAAAAAGACTTGTATGACAAGAACTTCAAGTCTCTGAAGAAAGAATATGAAGAAGGTATCTGAAAATGAAATGATCTCCCATACTCATGGATATGTAAGATTAACATAGTGAAACAGCCATTTTACCAAAAGCAATCTACAGATTCAATGCAATCCTCATCAAAATTCCAGGACAAGTTTTTTTACAGATCTTGAGAGAAAAATTCCTAGCTTCATATGGAAAAAAATGAAAAGCCGAGTATAGGTAAAACAATCCTGAACAATAAAAGAAGTTCTGGAGCTATTACTATCTCTGATCTCAAGCTATTCTACAGAGCAATAGTATTAACAACTGCATGGTCTTGGTATAGAAACAGACAGCTTGATCAATGGAATCAAATTGAAGCCACTGAAGTAAACCCACCCACCTACAGATGTTTGATTTTTTTGACAAAGAAGCAAAAAACTATACAATGGGGGAAAAGTATTTTCAAGAAATAGTGCTGGCCCAACTGAATGTGTGCATGTAGAAAAAAAATAGACCCAGGCTTATCACACTGTACAAAACTCAAGGTTAAGTGGATCAAAGACATTAACTGGATATACTAAATCTAACTGAATAGGAAAGTTGTGGGAGCTGGATTTTCTCAAAAATTTTCTCCTCTTGAGCACTTTTCCAAGAAAGCTACAACATACTAACTCTGAATGTTCTGGAGTTTGGTGATACCTAAATATCAGCAAAGTACAGATCCAGATCAATTAAATTATGAAAATATACTAAGTTCTGTGACATTATTTTAAAATGTATCTTAACTGATGGTCAAACTTCTCATCATTTTAGTTAGTATTCCCAAACTTTATAGTATATTTATTGTGGGGACAGTGGTCTCTCCTGGCAGGTAATAGGTTCAACCTCTAACTAGGAAATAAATGTTAAGATACATACAAACACATACACACACACACACACACACACACACACACACATATATATATATATATATATATATATATATATATATATATCACATATAGACAGGAGAATAGTAAATTCAACTCTGATCATCAGAGCCTTATAATAATATAAAATAATAACTTTTAGGAAATCATGACTTTCCTGATGAATCTTAATAAACCAAAGACAAGCTTTTTATCTTGGGTGATACTTAAATTGTTCTGGTTAAGAGAATTAGTCCCTTTGTTGGGACTAACATAAAATCATACCTATGTGTTTAAATTTAAAAAAATCTGGGTTCTCCCTTTCATTATTGTTAAATCTTTTCCTAATTGTGTTAGAACATATTCATATTTTCATAACAAAGAGTTGTTTTCATGCCCAGGAAAATTATGACACTGGGAGACTTTCAGTCTCCTAATTTTGTGTAAAGAATGTGAAAACAGCATGTACTTCAAGTATTCTGTAGACTATGTGACATTGTCCTTAATGATGTCACAAAATGATGAGACAGTTCTTAAGCACTTGGAAAGTATCAACAAAGTCCTAGTTAATGACGTCCCTGAAATACTTATTGCCCATATATCCTAATAGGCCAAGTCAGTCACAGTGAGGAAGAACACAGCAGAGAGTATTGTTGATTGACTCAACAGTAAGAAAATACTCAAGTTGGTACAACTACTCTGGAAATCAGTCTGGCAGTTCCTCAGAAAACTGGGCATGACACTTCTGGAGGACCCTGTTATACCACTCCTGGGTACATACTCAGAGTATGCAATAAGGTCACATTCTTCACTATGTTTATAGCAGCCTTATTTATAATAGCCAGAAGCTGGAAAGAACCCAGATGTCCCTCGGTGGAGGAATGGATACAGAAAATGTGGTATATTTACACAATGGAATACTACTTAGCAATTAAAAACAATTAATTCATGAAATTCTTAGGCAAATGATTGGAACTAGAAAATATCATCCTAAGTGAGGTAACCCAATCACAAAAGAACACACGTGAATGCAGTCACTGATAAGTGGATATTAGCCCAGAAGCTCTGAATACCCAAGACACAACTCACATATCAAATGATTCCCAAGAAGAAGGAAGGAGAGGGCCCTGGTCCTAGAAAGGCTTGATGCAGCAATGTAGGGGATTACCAGAACAGAGAAGTGGGAGCAGGTTTATAGGGGAATTGGCAGAGGGAAGAGGGCTTATGGGACTTAGGGGAAGGGGGGAACCGGGAAAGGGGAAATCATTTGGAATGTAAACAATATAAAAAATTAAAAAAAAGAAAAAAGAAAAAAACTAAATGGCCTTCCATACTGCTTTTTAATATATATATGTAATGATGCTTCGAAGACATAAACTAAATGTTTTAACCCTTTGTATAAAATTACCCACCATGACAAGGATGAAAGTAGTCAGTGAATTTAAAAACTACTCCTGAAGATAGGAAAATGTCTTCATTAACACTTTAGACAAAGATAGGTCTGTGATACTGGGGTCTGAAATTGTCTTCAAGACACATAACTTCTCTAGTCCAAGGTAGTTCACCTCAGATGTGAGTATATAACCTATAGTAAACTCAGAAATCTGGAGAGTAAAACAGAACTATGATGGAGGCTGCTGGAGGGCAAAGAGATAGGAATAATAGAGTAGAGGTGATTTGAAAGAAAATATGGGGGAGAACGGGTGGTTAACGAAGAAGGAATGAAAGATAAACACAGAAAACTGAGGTAGGGGGTTAAATAAGTGTAAGGTTATCTGAAAAAGTTATAAGAAATTATATTATTATCTACCTAACTTTTATAACATATTATATAATACATAAATTGTGTTATATATAACATATATATATTTTCATTATAGATAATGGAATTTTCTTATCTGAGCTAATTAATGCTCCCCCAATATACCATAGTCCATCTAACAAAAACTCTATTATCATGTAAGAAAATTTCAATTATAGGTGTTAGTAAGTGTTGCTCAAGAGATTATGAAAATATTATAGGCTATTGCTGTTGCCCTTGATTTTCTTCAAAGATGAATGACAAATATCTATAGTTAAAGATATCATGCACATTCAAGAGGACCCTGAGGACCTGAGCTGGGTCTGACAGGAACGCTTCCTCTATGCAGGCTAACTTTTTTTTGGCATCCTAAGGCACCATGCAAGATTCCAAGGAAGGAATGCAACCAACATCCCCAAAGCTATGATGAATATGAACCACAACATTGACTGGCATGTCACCATAATTCTAAGTGTGCAATAGAGACACCCATTCCTTGCTAAGAGCCAACAACTCTCTAGTTAGACTTAAGGCCCACTCAACATGAGGAGAAAACATTATGTATTTTCTTGTGATTCATTAATTACAAAATAAGCATAGGTATTCTTAAATGGCTAAGAGTTGAACAAAAACCTTTAGACATAGACACTTTGCTTTGTACTGTACAAAATGATAAAGAAAAATGAGAGCTTCCCATCCAGCTGGTTGCGGGAAAGCCAGACCCAGCCAGCTTGCCAGGTGCTCAGACCCAGCCGGCGGAACCAGGTACCCTAGACAGCCCAAGTTTAAGACCTTTGGGAATCAGCTCTGGAGCGGGAGCTGTGCACAGAGTAGCGGTTTGGGGTACAGCAGCCGTGCCTGCGCTCTGCGCTCGCAGGCCAGACCCCGAACCCCCTGCAGGCAGCACCATCTTGCCTGCAGCTTCCCATCCAGCCGGTGGCAGGGAAGCCAGACCCAGCCAGTTTGCCAGGTGCTCAGACCCATCCAGCGGAACCAGGTACCTGAGACAGCCTGAGTTTAAGACCTTCGGGGACTCAGGTCTGGAGCAGGAGCTGCGCACAGAGTAGCGGTTTGGGGCACAGCGGCCGTGCCTGTGCTCTGCGCTCTCAGGCCGGACCCCGAACCCCCCTGCAGGTAGTGCCATCTTGACTGCAGCTTCCCATCCAGCCGGTGGCGGGGAAGCCAGATCCAACCAGCTTGCCAGGTGCTCAAACCCAGCTGGTGGAACCAGATAACTGAGATATCCCAACTTTAAGACCCCTGGGGAAACAGGATACCAAACAGCAAACCCTGAGCAGGAGCAGTGCAGAGCAGCTGCCCAACAGGCGGAACCAAGTACCTGGGATATTCTGAGTTTAGGACCTCAGGAGACTCAGGACACCTGTCAGCAATCTGTGAGCAGGAGTCCTGCAGGGCAGTGGTTCAGGTGTCCCAGACGCTGGAAAATAGCCTTTCGAGCCCACAGGAGGGTCAAGCACCAGCTAGTAACTACAGGACCAACAAACACCAGAGTTAACCAGGTGGCAAAAGGCAAACGTAAGATCGTTACTAACAGAAATCAAGGCAGTATGGTGGCATCCAAACCCAGTTCCCCGACAGCAATAAATCTTAGATACCCCGAAACACCAGAAAAACAAGACTCAGATCTAAAATCACTGGTCAGGATGCTGATAGAGGAACACTTAGATAAATCTCTTAAAGTAATACATGAGAAAATAGATCAAAAGCTAGAAGCCCTTACAAGGCAAACACAATTAAATCTCGGATATCTCAACGCACCAGAAAAACAAGACTCAG
Source organism: Apodemus agrarius (assembly GCA_964023405.1). Classification (NCBI taxonomy): domain Eukaryota; kingdom Metazoa; phylum Chordata; class Mammalia; order Rodentia; family Muridae; genus Apodemus; species Apodemus agrarius. Next base: position 3,648,398 of record OZ030027.1, on the reverse strand, counting down.
ATCTAAAATCACTGGTAAAGATGCAGATTGAGGATCACTTAGATAAATTTCTTAAAGTAATAGAGGAGAAAATAGATCAAAAGCTAGAAGCCCATACAAGGCAGACACAAAAATCATTTAAAGAAATCCAGGAGAATATAAAGCAAAAAATGAATCCCAATAAGGGGGAGAAACAAAAATCACCTAAAGAAATACAAGAGAACATGGGTCAACAAGTAGAAGTCATAAAAGAGGAAACACAAAAATCCCTTAAAGAATTACAGGAAAACACAAACAAGCAACTGAAAGATCTGAGCAAAACCATACAGAATCTAAAAGCAGAAGTAGAAACAACTAAGAAATCGCAAAGGGAGACAACATTGGAGATAGAAAACCTGGGGAAGAAATCAGGAGTCATAGATGCAAATATCAACAATAGAATACAAGAGATAGAAGACAGAATCTCAGATGCTGAAGATACCATAGGAACCATGGATTCAACAATTAAAGAAAATGCAAAATGCAAAAAGCTGGTAACCCAAAACATTCACGAAATCCAGGACACAATGAGAAGACCAAACCTAAGGATTATAGGGATAGATGAGAATGAAGATCTACAACTTAAAGGGCCAGCAAATATCTTCTACAAAATTATGGAAGAAAACTTCCCCCAACCTAAAGAAAGAGATACCCATGAATATACAAGAAGCCTATAGAACCCCAAATAGACTGGACCAGAACAGAAATACTTCCCGTCACATAATAATCAAAACCCCAAATGTACTAAACAAAGAAAGAATATTAAAGGCAGCAAGAGAAAAAGGACAAGTAACATATAAAGGAAGTCGTATCAGAATTACAGCAGACTTCTCACCTGAGACCATGAAAGCTAGAAGATCCTGGGCAGACCTCATGCAGACCCTAAGAGAACACAAACTTCAGCCAAAACTACTATACCCAGCAAAACTCTTAATCACCATAGATGGGGAAACCAGGGTATTCCACGACAAAACCAAATTTGCAAGATACTTATCTACAAACCCAGCCCTACAAAGGATAATAGGGGAAAAATACCAACACAAGGGGGGAAACAACACCCCAGAAGAAACAAGATAGAAACCCCATCTCATCCAACCCAAAAGAAGAGAACCACTTAAATACAAACAAACAAACAAACAAACAAACAACAAAAATAACGCCCAAAATGTCAGGAAGTAATAATTACTATTCCTTAATATCTCTTAATATCAATGGACTCAATTCCCCAATAAAAAGACACAGACTAACAGACTGGATACGGAAACAGGACCCTACATTTTGCTGCATACAGGAAACACATCTCAGTGTCAAAGACAAACACCACCTTAGAGTAAAAGGCTGGAAGACAGTTTTACAAGCAAATGGTCCCAGGAAACAAGCCAGAGTAGCCATTCTAATATCAGATAAAATTGACTTTCAACCTAAAGTCATCAAAAGAGACACAGAAGGTCACTTCCTGCTTGTCAAAGGGAAAATCCACCAAGAAGAATTCTCAATACTGAACATCTATGCGCCAAATGTAAGGGCACCCTCATTTGTAAAAGAAACCTTACTAAAGCTTAAAGCACACATCGCACCTAACATAATAATTGTAGGTGACTTCAACACTCCACTCTCCTCAATGGACTGATCAGGAAAGCAGAAACTAAACAGGGACACAGTGAAACTAATTGAAGCTTTGGACCAATTGGATTTAACAGATATATATAGAACATTCCATCCTAAAGCAAAAGAATATACCTTTTTCTCAGCACCGCACGGTACCTTCTCAAAAATTGATCATATGATTGGTCACAAGACAGACCTCAACAAATACAAGAAGATCGAACTAATCCCATGTCTCCTATCGGATCACTATGGAGTAAGGGTGGTCTTCAATAGCAAGAAGAACAACAGAAAGCCCACATACACATGGAAACGGAACAATACTCTACTCAATGACACCTTGGTCAAGGAAGAAATCAAGAAAGAAATCAAAGACTTTTTAGACTTCAATGAAAATGAAGGTACGACCTACCCAAATCTTTGGGACACAATGAAAGCAGTGCTAAAAGGAAAACTCATAGCCCTGAGTGCCTCCAAAAAGAAACTGGAGAGAGCATACACTAGCAACTTAACAGCATACCTGAAGGCCCTGGAACAAAAAGAAGCTAACTCACCCAGGAGGAGTAGGAGAGAGGAAATCATCAAACTAAGGGCTGAAATCAATCAAGTAGAAACAAAGAGAACCATACAAAGAATCAACAAAACCAAGAGCTGGTTCTTCGAGAAAATCAACAAGATAGATAAACCCTTAGCTAGACTAACCAAAGGGCACAGAGACAGTATCCAAATTAACAAAATTAGAAATGAAAAGGAGGATATAACAACAGAAACGGAGGAATTTCAAAAGATCATCAGATCCTACTACAAAAGCCTATACTCAAAACAACTGGAGAATCTGGAGGAAATGGACAATTTCCTAGACAGATACCAAATACCAAAATTAAATCAGCATCAAGTAGATCAGCTAAACAGTCCCATAACCCCCAAAGAAATAGAAGGAGTTATAGAAAGCCTCCCAACCAAAAAAAGTACGGGACCAGATGGTTTTAGTGCAGAATTCTACCAGACCTTCAAAGAAGACTTAACACCAATACTCTTCAAACTATTCCACAAAATAGAGACAGAAGGGACACTGCCCAACTCGTTCTTCGAAACCACAATTACGCTGATACCTAAACCACAAAAAGATCCAACAAAGAAAGAGAACTACAGGCCAATTTCTCTTATGAATATTGACGCAAAAATACTAAATAAAATTCTTGCCAACCGAATCCAAGAGCATATCAAAACGATCATTCACCATGATCAAGTATGCTTCATTCCAGGGATGCAGTGATGGTTCAATATACGGAAATCGATCAATGTAATCCACTACATAAACAAACTCAAAGAAAAAAACCACATGGTCATCTCATTAGATGCTGTAAAAGCATTCGACAAAATTCAGCATCTTTTCACGCTAAAAGTCTTGGAAAGAGCAGGAATTCAAGGCCCATACCTAAACATAGTAAAAGCAATCTACAGCAAAGCAGTAGCCAACATCAAAATAAATGGAGAGAAACTTGAAGCAATCCCACTAAAATCAGGGACTAGACAAGGCTGCCCTCTCTCTCCATATCTTTTCAATATAGTACTTGAAGTTCTAGCGAGAGCAATTAGACAACATAAGGAAGTCACAGGGATACAAATTGGAAAGGAAGAAGTAAAACTATCACTATTTGCAGATGATTTGATAGTGTACTTAAGCGATCCAAAAACTCCACCAGAGAACTTCTACAGCTGATAAACAACTTCAGCAAGGTGGCTGGTTATAAAATTAACTCAAGCAAATCAGTAGCCTTCTTGTACTCAAAGGACAAGCAGGCTGAGAAAGAAGTTAGGGAAATAACACCCTTCACAATAGCCACAAACAAAATAAAGTACCTTGGCGTAACTCTAACCAAACTAGCAAAAGATCTGTATGACAGGAACTTCAAGTCCTTGAAGAAAGAAATCGAAGAAGAGACAGAAGATGGAAAAATATTTCTTGCTCCTGGATTGGCAGGATCAATAGAGTAAAAATGGCCATCTTACCAAAAGCAATCTACAGATTCAATGCAATCCCCATCAAAATCCCAACTCAATTCTTCATAGATCTAGAAAGAGCAATTCTCAAATTCATCTGGAGCAACAAAAAACCCAGGATAGCTAAAACTATTCTCAACAATAAAAGGACTTCTGGGGGAATCAATATCCCTGACCTCAAGCAGTACTACAGAGCAATTGTGTTAAAAACTGCATGGTATTGGTACAGCAACAGGCAGGTAGATCAATGGAATAGGATTGAAGACCCAGAAATGAACCCACAGACTTATGGTCACTTGATCTTTGATGAAGGAGCCACAACCATCCAGTGGAAAAAAGATAGCCTTTTCAACAAATGGTGCTGGTTCAACTGGAGGTCAACATGCAGAAGAATGCAAATTGACCCACTCTTATCTCCTTGTACTAAGATCAACTCCAAGTGGATCAAGGACCTCCACATAAAACCAGACACACTGAAACTATTAGAAAAGAAACTTGGAAAGACGCTGGAGGACATGGGCACAGGGGGAAAGTTCCTGAACAGAACACCAATAGCTTATGTTCTAAGATCAAGAATTGACAAATGGGACCTCATAAAATTACAAAGTTTCTGTAAGGCAAAGGACACTGTCAGAAGGACAAAACGGCAACCAACAAAGTGGGAAATGATCTTCACCAACCCCACATCTGACAGAGGACTAATATCCAATATATAAAAAGAACTCAAGAAGTTAGACCCCAAAGAACCAAATAACCCTATCAAAAATGGGGTACAGAGCTAAACAAAGAATTTTCACCAGAAGAAATTCAGATGGCCGAGAAACACCTTAAGAGATGTTCAACATCATTAGTCATCAGGGAAATGCAAGTCAAAACAACCCTGAGATTCCACCTCACACCAGTCAGAATGGCTAAGATTAAAAACTCAAGAGACAACAGGTGCTGGCGAGGATGTGGAGAAAGAGGAACACTCCTCCACTGTTGGTGGGATTGCAAAATGGTAAAACCGCTCTGGAGATCAGTGTGGTGGTTCCTCAGAAAATTGGGCATGTCACTTCCAGAGGACCCTGGCATACCACTCCTGGGCATATACCCAGAGGATTCCTCTGCATACAATAAAGACACATGCTCCACTATGTTTATAGCAGTCTTGTTTATAATAGCCAGAAATTGGAAGGAGCCCAGATATCCCTCAAAAGAGGAATGGATACAGAAAATGTGGTATATTTATTTTTTTTTATTTTTTTCTATATTCTATGTTTACATTCCAAAGGCTTTCCCCTTTCCCAGTTCCCACCCACCATACTACCCATAGTTCCTCTCCCCCCAACTATGTGCCACCATGCCCCAGAAAATGTGGTATATTTATACAATGGAGTACTACTCAGCAATTAAAAATAATGAACTCATGCAATTTGTAGGTAAATGGTTAGATCTGGAAAATATCATCCTAAGTGAGCTAACCCAATCACAAAAGAATACACATGAAATGCAATCACTGATAAGTGGATATTAATGAGCCCAGAATCCCTAAATACTCAAGACACAATTAGCAAGTCAAATGACTCCCAAGAAGAAGAATGGAGAGGACCCTGGGCCTGTAAAGATTGGATCCAGTATTGTAAACCCACAACAGAGAAATCGTGTGGGGGTGAATGAATGGGGAATAGCGGGGGGGGGGGGAGATGAATTATGGGACATATGGTGGGGGGTAATTGGGAAAGGGGAAAACCTTTGGAATGTAAACATAGAATATAGAAAAAAATTAAAACCCAATTAAAAAAAAGAAAGAAAGAAAGAAAGAAAGAAAGAAAGAAAGAAAGAAAGAAAGAAAGAAAGAAAGAAAGAAAAAAGAAAAAAAAATGAGTCCACACAAAAATTCTAGTGAAAAATCTCAGGCAAATTTCAAAGTAAGCTGAAATCACTTGCACATTATTATTTTTGTTAGTTTTGTTTTCTTTTTGTTGTTTTTTGTTTTTTTGTTTTTGTCTTTGGAAACTTTTGTCCTTCTAGGGATGATATAACAACCAATGAAAATTTAAAATCCCAACACACTTGCCCTGCCAATATACAGCTCCTGTTCCTATAAGTAGACTTTCCTTTAGTTTTTTTAAAATAATGAATAGAGCCAGAAGAAATTATAGTATAGATGAAGACCTTAGGAGTTAAAGAGTTTAAAACTTAAATAATGAGGTCCAAGATAGAGCAAAGCCTGGAGAAATTACAACCTTTCACATTGGAGGCATCAAAGATTCTTATACTCTCTTGATATAATAAACTAAAGTGATTAAACTCCCTTGTAGAAAATGGCTACAAGAGAAATATATTTCAGGGGAAAAGATGATATTTAGATATGAAGGACAGACTATGATCATAAAAATGTAACAAATTTGAGACAAATTATAAATCTGGGTACATTGGTAAGGCCTTAGGAGGCTGAGTAACAAGATAAAAAGTACAGGGTCATAGACTAAGTTGAAGGCCAGCCCCAGGAACTTGTTGAGATCCTGACTCAAAACAAAGAGGTAAAGAGAGGCTTGGAATGTAGGATCAATCACCACAAGAGAAAGAGGAAGAAAATAGACATCACCTGTCATCCCGCATGGCTCAAGCAGAAATGATGGGGTTCAAACCAGATAGCTGAAACTTTGTTATCTAACTTAGGATTCTCCAATTCATACAATTTATATTCAGGCAACATTCAAAGAGTGGTTGCATTTTTTAAATGATCTGAATTTGTTATTAGAATTGCTATTACTAACTAGAAACATAGCAATTCTATACACAAACAAAAGTCTATATTAATAATTTACTTCTCGTGATCTGCAACCTATACACATATAGAACACAATCCTCTTTGGAAAGTCTGAAAGAATAAATTTTTAATTTTGCTAAAAAGGCAAAAAAGATTTTAATGTAGTAATTCCTCCTATATTCAATGTATTTAGTTACAGAGTAACTCATGAAAAAAGAATCCTTCAAAAAGTGTTAGATTTTTGTAGATTAGGCAACCTTTAAACTTAGAATTGTAAGAAAGGCCAAGAAATGAATGTTTAACTATGGAACTTTGACCTAACACAATCATTAGAGTCAAACACCAAAACATTCTTATCTAAAGCATGACTTCATAAGTTTACCCCTGCTTTTAACCCCCCCCAAAAAAACTGTAATTCCTAAATACCTTTAAATAAATAACTATTGAATTTATACAATTATCCAAAGCAAAAATATATATGCTTTGCCTCCAGCAGGTCATTGTTGGGCTATTGATAATTCTAATATTCTCCAAAATTTCTTATTATGCCTAATAATAATTATTATTAGGAACCCAATAATCATTATTTACATAATATTTAGAACAGCAAAAGCCACTCTGAGATGGAGAAGTGAAAGACTATGTGAAAAAATAGAAATATCTCATAATTCTCTTCTACCTCAAGTCACTAAGAAATGAACACGCCATGCCCCAAAGCAGCAAATTGGCATAAAGGTGATGATAGAGATGAAAGAAAATTGAAAGAGATTAGAAAACATCATTGGAATGGAATTTCTAAAACATCAAAAAAAGAAAACCTGCAACAGTAAAGAGATAGAATTTAATCAATTTAAATCACTCCAATACTGATGGTGAAGAATGCGCCCCTAAGACTAACACTAAAACAGAATAATAGAGAACATGCCCAACCAGTAGTCATGCCCACCCCACCCACCACAAAGTAACCAGCTCCAGCTGAAGCACATTGAAATAGTAGATAAGCCAGTATGGTTGTGCATAACTTTATTCTCAGGACTCAGGAGGCTGAAACAAGCTGATCTCTGTGAGTTCAAAGCTTTTCTGGTTTAGATAGTAAATTCCAGATTACCCAGGGTTACATAGTAAGACTATGTATCAAACACAGAAAAAGCATGTCTTAAAAGATACTAGAGAAATGCCACATCTGAAGTAGAGAGCACATAAACCACCTAAGAAAAAGCTGACATTGATTAAAGCATCTGTTAATCCAGCCCTCACTCTAAAATCACAACAATCCTAAAGGAACTTAATGTTTCCTCCTGCCCTGTTTTCAAGTGTAAATACATTGTCTTTAGTCTCTCTTATACAAGATGTCTGGCTTTCGGCCAAAACTCTGGGGACAGAAAAGAAACAAGTGAAAAACAATGCCATGTAAAGGGACAAAGCAATCAACAAAACCAGACTCAGATGTGACCCAGATGTTTGGAACCACTAGACAGGAAATTTAAAATAACTGTAAATAGTATCCTTTTAAAAGTTAGAGGAAAAGTCAGACAATATGTATCATCTGATCAAGAATGCCAGTAGAGGGATAAAAACCATTAGAGTCAAATGACAATACTTGAAATAAGAAGCATAAATGGAGAAAGGAAGACTGTCTTCAATGGGCATATCATAGGCCTGACATAGCTGAGGAGAGAATTGCTAAAGTTAAAGAAAGGCCAGTTAGACATTACCCAAAGTAAAACACACAGAAAAAATTATAAAGACTGAAAACCAACAAAACGGTCAACAGCAGTAGGGTAATACTTAACAGTCTTCATGTGTGGATTAAGAATCACAGGAGATGAGAGAGAAAAGGAAAGAGACATGTTTGGGAAGATAATGGCTGGGAAATGGCCAACGTCAATTCCAGATGTCAAGCCACAGATTTGCCTCAGAGAACACCAAGATAAAATACCAATCAGAAGAAAATAAAAAATAACTGTTACCTCACCAAGTAACAACAAGAAGCAGATGAACATCTGATGGATGTGAATAAAAAAATTCTGTTCACATACAATTTTAAAAAGACAAACTCTCTAAATTCACAACAGAGCAGAGACATTATAGAAGAAGACAAAGAGCTAACCAATACTATATGAGGAGCTGAGTATCACTAACCACAAAGAACTTAACTTGTGATCAGTGATGTGAGCAGCAATGACTAAGGCCACTGCTGTGAAAGAGAACCATTCAAATTCTCACATCATACTTACTGGAGTGCAAAATAACCTGAGCATTCTGAAAAAAATGTTATGTATTGCCCTACTGCTGTTGACCATTCTGTTGGTTTTCAGTCTTTATAGTTTGCTTCATGACCCAGCTTTGCATCCTACATAAGATGTGCTGAGAATGTTCAGTTTTCAAGGGTCTTCCCCAGTTTCTTTTCTATTAATTTTAGTCTGGTTTTATGTGGAGGTCCTTGATCCACTTGGAGGACATTGGCTCAGGGGGAAAGTTCCTGAACAGAACATCAATTGCTTATGCACTAAGATCAAGAATAGACAAATGGGACCTCATAAAATTACAAAGTTTCTGTGAGGCAAAAGACCCTGTCAAAAGGACAAATCGGCAACCAAAAAATTGGGAAAAGATCTTCACCAACCCTACATCTGACAGAGGGCCAATATCCAATGTATACAAAGAACTCAAGAAGTTAGACCCCAGAAAACCAAATAACCCCATCCAAAAATGGGGTACAGAGCTAAACAAATATTTTTCACCTGAAGAAATTTGGATGGCTGAAAAACACCTTAAAAATGCTCAACATCATTAGTCATTAGAGAAATGCAAATCAAAACAACCCTGAGATTTCACCTCACACCAGTCAGAATGGCTAAGATTAAAAACTCAGGAGACATCAGGTGTGGGTGAAGATGTGGAGAAAGAGAAACACTCCTCCACTGCTGGTGGGAATGCAAGCTGGTACAACCACTCTGGAAATCAGTCTGGCGGTTCCACAGAAAAATGGAGATGATACTTCCTGAGGATCCAGCCATACCATTCCTGGGCATATACCCAGAAGATTCCCCAGCATGCAATAAGGATACATGCTCCACTATGTTCATAGCAGCCTTATTTATAATAGCCAGAAGCTGGAAAGAACCCAGATGTCCCTCAACAGAGGAATGCATACAAAAAAAAATGTGGTATATATACACAGTGGAGTACTATTCAGCCATTAGAAACAATGAATTCATGAAATTCTTAGAGAAATGGATGGAGCTAGAGAGCATCATACTAAGTGAGGTAACCCAGCCTCAAAAGAATACCCATGGTATGCACTCACTGATAAGTGGATATTAGCCTAGAATCTTGGGACACCAAAGACACAATCCACATACCAAATGATGTCTGACAAGAAGAAAGAGTGGACACTGGTGCTGGAAAGGATCAAAGCATCAGTGCAGGAGAATACCAGAACAGGGAAGTGGGAGAGGGTGGATGGGGGGACAGGGGGAGAGAAATGGGCATGTGGGATCTTTGGGGGGAGCGGGGAACCAGAAAAAAAGGAAATGAAATGTAAATATAGAATATATCCAATAAAAAATAAAAAAGAATGTTCAGTTTTAACAATAGCCCAAATGCTTAACACTTAAATGAAAAATATGTAATGCAAACATAAATAGCAATAAAACTATGTGAACTAAATACAGAGATTATCTTGAGTAAAAGAAGCTAGATAAAATACTATTTCATTATATATACATGAGCTTTAAAAATTAATATATGGTAATGAAATCAGAAAATATGCAGGGGTATTGATGGGAAAAGGATACAAGGAGACTTTTTGAGTGATTAAAATATTAATCATGTTGAATCTAATGCTTACAAAGTTCAACTCAATTCAATATTGTTAATTTTAATTATTAATTTAATAATTAATATTTATAATGCTACTGTATATAAATGAAATCCCAGCATGTAGTATTGACATTAAAAATCAAAAGAAAAATGTTGGCAAACATTTTTGTAATAGGGTTAGCAGCCTTGCTGAGATTTGATTGACAAATAAAAATTGCCTGCCTGTTTAATCTGTTAAAAATAATCACAGATATAAGTGACCCATACTTATAAGCAGAAAGTAAATTCTCTGAGTAGATTTTTTTATGTTAAATCCAAATCAACTTATCACTGAGAAGTGTACTCAACAGCATGCATAAGTATTGGGGTTCCTTCTTCATATCACAAGTTAATTAATTCTGCTAGTATCTTATGAAACATGACACATTCTACTTGTTCCCTGTGTCCATACTGTTTCATCAGTTCCTGTTTTCCATATGTCATTTCTATATTTAATTCAGACTTACATATTGTTCATGCTCAACAACCTCTCACTTGGATCCTAATAAGCAAGGACTAGGAATCAAAGTAGCCCAAGGAATAAGACAGAAAGACATGGTTTATCCCTTATGAAGTTTAAAGTTAACTGTGATGTACATTTAAAATTTGATTACACAGTTGTATACATGTGTTTATTCATATAAAACAAGGACACATATAAGCAGAAATAATTTTCTATCCAAACTAACAGATTTTGAACACACATAGACATAAAAAAAATCACTATTGATAGTTATATCTGCATAGTAGCAATAATCTAATGGTGAACCAGAAGACAAAAATTAACATGCATGACCACACAGACGTAAGAGACAAAAACAGACATAAAATGGACAAGACCTTGTTTAATAAATCACTAAAACGATTTTGAAAATGTGAAAGTCGAGTCCAGCTGTGCAAAAGATGTAGGACTTATGAAGAAGAGATATGGTAAAAGTGGTCTGAGGAAAGAGTGTGGGAAACACCATTTAGTTTGGAAGGAGCACAATGGGAGGAGGAATTCATGATGCCAACCAAGCAGGTCACAAGCAACAGGAGTCACGGAGGTCCTAAAAGTTAGAGCAGCATGAGCATGAATATGTCTGCCTGGGGACAATCCAGCCACACTTTAGATAATAGCTCAGAAGCCAAGATTGATGTAGGAGGTCAGAGAGAAATCTGCTAGAAGGTTTGGAGAGAGATATTATTGATAAAGTGTTAGGCGGTTTGCAGTACAGATGGACATAATGACAGATTGAGGATATGATTACCTTATGGCTGAGTAAATACAAATTGTGGAGAGTGATGATTCAGGACTACAACCCAACCTTCAGGCTTTTGCCAACATTACGTGATGCCCTACCCTGTGAATTTCTGAAAAGAGAAAAACCTCCAGGAAAAATGCAGACACAAGGTTATTGCATGGGCAGTGATAATGTGTACTTGTTTCTTATCTTATGTATGGCGGGGGCAGTTGTCTTGCCAGCCAGCATTGTGTTGGGCTAAAATGAAACGAAGATGCAAAAGGTCAAAAATAAACTCTTCCTTCACACCAGAGTCATTGGGAGATATCTGAAAGTCACCTGAGATTAGCTTTCCAAACATAAAACAAAGAACTCACTTCAACAAAATTAGCTAATGCACTAATGACAAAAATAAAAGTCAGAAAGTAAATTCATTTGATGTGATTCCTAGTTCACCACCCCAAGAATTTTCTCTACTATTTAAAGACAAGGTGTTTTGTTTTGTTTTGATTGTTTTGTTTTGCTTTGGGTTTTTTGTTTGTTTTGTTTTGTTTTTATGTTTGCTCGATTGCCTTTTTATTGTTTTGTTTTTCTGTTTTTGTTCTTATTTTGTTCATTTGTAAAGCAAGAAAACAGAAAAGTATGGCTCTGACTTCCAAACTTGCTTCTAAAAATCAATCATGTAACAGTCTTTGATACAAGTAAAGGTTTTGGATGTTTTGATTTCCAGAGCTGGGCAATGTGGAACTCAATGGGGCAAGCCATGAAGATAATGTCATAAGTTTAAATGTAGTTTGACTTTATGAATGTAAATGAGTTCTCATAGCTGAGTGAGATGAAGTTTCAAAAAGGGAAAAGTATGTTTCTCTCCAGGAACATCACTAGGAAGAATCGTTCCAGACAACAGAATCCCCAGAGTTACTGGAGAAATATTTGCCTAGTTTCCTACATGACAACAGAGGAAATGGAAACCTTTGGGGTAAAACTCATAGGGAGATGAACAGTACAACTTCAGTAAAATTTAAATTAGTCATACTCACCTATAGCTACAGTCTCCCATATGGTGTCTGTCTTGATGCTGTCCGTGGCTATAGTCAGGATGGCAAAACATTACCCTGAGCTGGAAGGGAGATGAAAGTGGCCTTGGGATTTTATCAGTTTGGGAGTTGTAAACAAAAATATGCCAAATGTGCACCAGGGTATTGTGGTACAGTTAGAAGAAACAAGTTGTTTCAAATAATAAAGAACAAGTCATAATTCAGATAATGTAAGATAGTCAGAATACAGAGTATTCTATATAGAGTAGTCTAAATATACTGTTAATTAATGCAGCTAATAAAATTAAGTAATGAATTACTAATTCAGAAAACAGAGGAGATATGCACTTTAGACTGCCCAGTCAGTTCCTATATAAGTGGAAAATACAAGATTTTAAATCTATTCATTCAATAGATATTTAATTTCCCATTATGTACTAGATTTTGAGCTATTTGGTGTTGTCAAAGCATATTATCTATTCCCCAATAAACTTAACATGTAATAGGAGAGTAAAAAAAAATAGAGAATCATAGTGCAGTGGAATAATTATTATTTATTCACTCTCAGTCTGATCTTGTTCATTTTCTTTTTACCCCAGATGACATGCCAGCCTGGTAGTTGATAGAAAAGGTACATTTGGTAGGTACCATATTGGTGCCTAAAAACCTGAATGACTATGAGCGTGTCATCAACTAAGTAAGCAATGCCCTAAACATTATCTATCTGACAGCTGAAACTCATTAGTTTTCTTAGGCAGTCCCATGAAATATGTCCTCCACCCAAAAGGGAACAACAGTAGGTCCTGACCTTAGCTAGAGAGCAGACAACCAAATGTCCTGTATGTTAACCATCTGTGGTATTCACTACGACAACAGGAACCACTTCAAAAAATAATATGTGGCATTTGATAAAATAAAAGTTGCTGGAGGGGAGAGACATAGGTTTAGTGAAATGAGCTCCAGCTGTGAAGAACTCAGGCCAAGGCTATCTGTAAATCGCTTTCTCCCCCTGCCCTGTACATTACAGCAATCGACTACAGATCACAAGAACATGGGCAAAAGCCATATGTTTGGCATCATTCAGACCGCATCTGGTATTTTTAAAGATACAACTAAAAAGGTTGAAAACACAGTAAAACAACTGTCATTCACTTAATTCTTATGCTTACATGTTAGCTCATGGATAGACTTATGACAAATAAACAGTTGAATTAACTCTGTTTAGTCACATTCTTTTATACGTTTCTTTATGTGGCAAATTTGGTTTGGTATGAGAGTTCATGTGTGTGTGTGTGTGTGTGAATGTAAGTGAGCATAAGAGCGTGTGTGCTACTGTTGGTGGTGAGACTCTGAGGTGTAAGCAGAATGAAAATGTCTCTCAAGGTAAATTGAGCCAGAGTCTAAAGGTCATAAATATTATTTACACTCACTTCTTTTTACTAGGTCAGTCAGTGCCTGGCTAATGTGTTTTATGACATCCAGAGTTTAGGCTTATATTGCATAATAATAGAGAAACCCATCCAGCTAGTTGTTAAGAAAATAGTTTTGCTGGGTCTTCTGAATTATACATTAGCTTCTCTTTGAGATCAAGACTGTTCTGATATGAAAACTAATTGAGACATTTTTATAATACACTTACATGCTCATAATTAATAGATAGTCCTAAAGCAGTTTGGAAAATGGTTAGAAGCCTCTTAGTTATTGGTTTAGGAAGACACTTAGGTAATGTCTAGATAATAGACCTGTGACAGCTTTCAAATCCTAAGGCACAACTCAGATTTGCTTTTTCCTCTCTAAGTAGATGATGATTCTAAAATAAATGAAACTACAAACTGTATTCATATGTAAAGTAAGAATAGCAAAATTATACTGAGGGGGTACTTGTTTGTTTCTTCCTGTTCATTCATTTGTTTGTTAGACAACCAAGACTAACAAAGAGCCACAATATTCTGGAAATTACTCATATAATTTTCAAAGTTAAGATTATTGGACAGAAAGTCCAAAATTTGTATTGCTTTCACTTTCTTCCAACACTTTTTTTTAAACATTTGAATTTATAGCTTTTCCTGAGAAGTATTTTGGATGTTAGCCAAGGTGTGAACTAGTCAGGAGATACAGAGTCTATTTTCAAAATAGATAATTGTTTGAGATGACTGGTAGGAAACCAGAGTGCCAGTATGAGTTAGGTTAATAAGAAAAGTTGTTAGTGAGAAGAAATATCTGAAGTATAACTGTTGAAAAAAAGACTCAAAATAATTTAATTAATATGCAAACAAAATTAACTATACATCTCAGTTCCTTATTTGCTGTTGAATGACCAGACCCTTAGTTTTGTTATCTTTAGGTAAAATACATAACATGTCTCATGTCCAAGGCACACGTGTGTTAAAGTGTCTCCACTGAAGTTTTGTGTACACTGAACACATATGATTAAAAGCAACTTAACATAAAAGAAACATTAAAAGACAGTTGGGATAAAGGCATGGCTCAATGGTTATGAGCACCTGTTGCCCCTCCAGGGGACCAGGTTTGACCCCCAGCGCCCACACAGTGGTTCACAACTATTGGTAACTAAATTTCCCTAGGATCCAATGTCCATTTATGGCCTCCATGGGCACTACACATGCATGTGTACACAGACAAAACACCAAAATGCATAAAATAACAATAAATAAATAAATAAATCTAAATTAAAAAAATTAAAGTCGTATGTGGTTTATACATACTAGAATTTTAGTAATCATTTAAAATCAATGATCATACTTAAAGGTCATCATGTTTTGAATATGAAATATCCCCCAGGGTCTCATGTAGTTGAACATTTTTCCCAGATTAGAGGATTTTGAATCCCTTTTAAAAGATTCCTTTTTATTTTCTGTATATGAATATTTTGCCCGTCCATGAATATCTAGTGCCATTGGGAGTCAGAAATGAACCAGTGCCCTGAGACAGGAGTTGTGAATGATTGTGAGTCACCATGCAGGTGCTAGAAATCAACCCCAGGTCCTGTCCAAGAATAACAAGTGCTACTACCTACTGAGATATCTTCCACGGCCTTAGACTATGAACTTTTAAGAAGTGAAGGACACCTTTGAAAGTAGGTCACTGGGGAAGGACTTATGGGTTATAGACTGGTCCTATTCCATTGAAAGTTTTTCTTTCTGTTTCCTAAGCCCAGAAACATAACCAGAGCTCTTTGGCTGGAGCTCTAGCTGCTCTGACTCCCTTCTATGAGAGGATAAGCTAGCTAAATCTTTTATCTGCTAAGTTGTTTCTTGACATACTTTTAGTTGAATGTATGAGAAAAGTACCTAATACAGTAGTATTACTATATGGACCAGATTAAAAAGGTTTCCTTCATTACATTAAAAACATAATACCATTTTAATAATGCTGCTTTCTAACTTTGAACTCCCATTGTACCTCCTTCATCATCTTCAAGAATGCTTATCAACATGAGCTATAATTATTATAACTAGACTACCAATTCTTCCACTACCAAGGTCAAAATCATTCTGTGTTGTGCAGAGTTTCTTGGGAGAAACTAACTAGAAAAAAAGAAAAGACAATAGAAGAAGAAATGCAATAGAAAAGGAGGGAGGTGAGGGCAAGGAAGACATCATAGTGACAGGAAGACATAAGAGGGAGAGAGGAGAGAAGCATAAGAAGATAAAAACAAACTAATTTTTAAAATAAAGAAAAGCTGGGTAACTTGGAGACATTCCCTATTACACACTGTCTGTTCTGTCCCTATAAGGAAATGAGCCATATCCTATGCCATTCCATTGAACACACAACCAGTAAGAGGGCAAGAGACATAACATACAGGAAAATACTAATAACAGACGCAAAATGCAGCAGAAATTGACTAATTGACTTAAAGACCATTGTTTTGAACTCCAAGTCTACTGCAGTCAGATAGTACTGAGTACGTCAAGTGGGAATATTTGTTGAAATGATTTAAACTGCTTTGAGAGAGAATGGATGAGGAAATGCATTATTAACAGCCCTCTTCTCTTTCAGATTGTTCCCCTACATTGACATATGTTGAAACATTGTTTAATAACTTGTGAGACAATGGATTAATCTTATTAAGAAAATGTCCTTTGTTTTCTAGCTGACAATATTCATTTTCAGCTCTGCAAGGGTGGAAAACTATAAAGAAAGTTAATTTGACTTAAGTAGACAGTAGATTTAAAGAATCTAATTGTCTCAAATGGGCTAAAACAATAACTCTTTCCAAAGAAGATTTTATTTTTCTAGACATGGGTATTTTTTACTTTTAATAAATTTCCAGATTTCAGGTGACTAGGTCAGCAATAAAATAATTGCTCGGCATATTTAAGGCTCTAGGTTCAATATTCAGAGCCTCACATCAAAAAGATCCTATTTTTTAAAAAAAACATTTATATCATTACCTTATCATTTATTAATTGAGGGCATTATCAACTGTTCCCTTCTTATATAAAAATTGTGCAAGCTTACAACCTATTTACAGGTAACTCTTGTCCTGTCTTACCTTCAATCCCTGGAAACTTCAACTCTTG
The DNA here is from genome assembly GCA_964023405.1 of Apodemus agrarius. NCBI lineage: Eukaryota > Metazoa > Chordata > Mammalia > Rodentia > Muridae > Apodemus > Apodemus agrarius. Next base: position 3,631,345 of record OZ030027.1, on the reverse strand, counting down.
CTTCAGACCCAGGGTCCACTAGCTCATCTATTCCTGTCTCCCAAGATAATTCTTTGCTCAATGTAACCTACTTGCAAAGCCCTTTCCCAAAACCTCTACGGGCTCTACCTCTGTTACAAGGATCCTCTTAGCTCTTTCCTTAAGCCTCTGTCAGCCTTTCTTCTAGCCCACTATCTTAGTTTGGGCTTTATCCCTGTGAAGAGATACCATTATCAACGAAACCCCTATAATGGAAAACATTTAATTAGAGTTGTCTTATAATTTCAGAGGTCCTGTTCATTAGTGTAATGAAGCAGAGTAGCATCAAGGCAGACATGGTACTGGAGAAGGAGCTAAGAGTTCTGCATTTACATCAGAAGGCAGCCAAGGAGGAGGCTCTGGATTACACTGGCCAGACCTGAGCATATGTATGTATGTATGTATATATATATATATATATATATATATATATATATACACACACACATATATATGACTTCAAAGCCCACCTCCAGAGTGATACACTTTTTCTGACAAGGATACACCTCCTCCAATAAGGTCAAACTTCTTAATAGTTCTATTTCCCATGGGCCAAGCATACTCAAACCACCACTGAATTCTTCTCTGCCACCAACTAGCCTGTAGAAGCATTCCCTTCCAGGCAAACCATAGTCTTCACACTTCCCTAATATTCAGAGAGGGTAACAGAGCCAAAAGAATGGAACACCCGCACAATATAGCAGATATAAATACTTAGCATTACAATCACCCCAGATCCAGATGCCTACACACTAATGCAAAAGCACAATCACTAACTGCCAAGAAAATATCTCCACCAGAATTCAGCAGACCCACAACAGTAGCCCTGGGAAATACAACATAGGTGAAGAACAGGACAAGGATTTTAAAATAGCTATTATGAATATAGAATCATGCATCCTCTTGGAGACCAGGGACATAATAATGGAAATGTGGGAGAGCTGATGGGGAATAGGGTAATGACTAGACTGTAAAAAATAAATAAATAAAAGTAATAATAAAATAATAGCTGCAAGGGAAAAAAGATGAAATAACACACAAAACAGACTTATAAAAATAACATCTGGATATAAATTGAGAATCTAAAAGCCAGAAAGATCTACAGACTCAGAATGATCACCTTTGCCAACCCAAACTACTGTACCCAGCAAAACTCAATAAAAATAGTTGGAGAAACAAAAACATTCCACTATGAAACCAAATTTAAGCAGTATCTGTATACTATTCCATCTCTACAGAAGATAGTAAAGGGAAAGCTTCAACCTAAGGAGGATAACCACATGCAAACAAACACAACAATAAATAATCCCTAATCCCGCTTGGAGAGAGTTTGTCTTCCAGGAGTGCTGGCATACCTAAGGTCACAGACCTGACCCAAGAGGGACCTGCCAGGATCCTACAGGACACAGGAACAGTGGAGCAACCAGGGACAGGATCCTTCCAGTTAGTCTGTGCCTGGGAGCTAACCCTGTGCTACAGCTCTCCATACCCACCAAATACCACTTGGAAAGAACTGGTCTCCCAGGAAGGCTATCACACCTAAGATCACATCCTCACAGGCTCACAGGAGTGACAAGCTCCAGTCAGAGACAACAAGACCAGCTAAAACTAGAGATAACCAGATGGGGAAAGGCAAGCAACAGAAACCAAGGCTACACGGTGTCAAAGGAACCCAGTTCTCCCACCATAGCAATCCCTGGATACCCCCAACACACCAGAAGAGAAAGATTTGGATTTAAAATCACATCTCATGATGATGTTAGAGGACTTTAAGAAGGACATAAATAACTCCCTTAAAGAAATACAGAAGAACATAGGTAAACAACTACAAGCCCTTAAAAAGGACACACATAAATCCCTTAAAGTAATACAGGAAAACACAACCAAACGGGTGACAAAATTGAACAAAACCAACAAAGGGAGACATCCTTGGAGATGGAAAGCCTTGGAAAGAGATCGGGAGTCATAGGTGTAAGCATCAACAACAGAATACAAGAGATAGAAGAGAGAATATCAGGTGCAGAAGATACCATAGAAAACATTGACACAACAGTCAAAGAAAATGCAAAATGCAAAGAGATCCTAACCCAAAATATCCGGGAAATCCAGGATACAATGAGAAGACAAAACCTAAGGATAATAGGTATAGAAGAGAACAGGGATTCCCAACTCAGAGGGCCAATAAATATCTTCAACAAAATTATAGAAGAAATCTTCCCTAACCTAAAGAAAGAGATGCCATAAACATACAAGAAGCCTTTTTCCCATGTGGTCTGCTCCTCTAGTTCACCTAGGATAATGGCTACAGCCAAAGTACTGAACATCGGGAAGAAACTCTATGAGGGTAAAACAAAAGAAGTCTATGACTTGTTAGATAATCCAGGAAGAGTCCTGCTGCAGTCCAAGGACCAGATTACAGCAGGAAATGCAGGCAGAAAGAACCACCTGAAAGGCAAAGCTGCAATCTCCAATAAGATCACCAGCTGCATATTTCAGTTGTTACAGGAAGTCAGTATAAAAACTGCCTTCACCAAGAAATTTGTGGAGACTGCTTTCATTACACCCCATTGTGAAATGATTCCAATTGGGTATGCCAAATAATAGTAACTGGATCTTTTCTCAAAAGTAAGCCTGGTGTAAATGAAGGGTATAAGTTTTATCCACCAAAAGTGGAGATGTTCATTAAGGATAATGCCAATAATGATCCACAGTGGTCTGAGGAGCAACTCATCACTGCAAAATTTTTTTTTGCTGGACATGTTATAGGGAAGACTGAAGTAGATATCATGCGTCATACCACACAAGCAATTTTTGAAATTCTGGAGAAATCCTGGATGCCCTAGAACTGTATACTGATTGATATTAAGATTGTATTTGGAGTTGATGTAACCACAAAAGAGATTGTTCTTGCCGATGTCATTGATAATGATTCCTAGAAACTATGGCCATCAGAAGATCAGAGTCAGCAGAAAGGCAAACAGCCTTACCATGATTTCAAAGAAGTAACTCCAGTAGGACTCCAGATGAGAAAGAAAAACTGAGTGTGTTGCAGATCGAATGGAGTTGCTTCTCAAGTCAGTCAGTGCAGGGTGGTAGTGCCAATGGGTTCAACCTCTGACTTTGGTCACTGTGAAAAAATAAAGAACGCTTGTGGAAAGTTTCAGATTCCATGTGAACTCAGAGTAACATGCACACATAAAGGACCAGATGAAACATTGAGGATTAAAGCAGAATACGAAAGGGATGGCATACATACTGTATTTGTTGCAGTGGCAGGCAGAAGCAGTGGTATAGGCCCATTGATGTCTGGTAATACTGCATATGCAGTTATCAGCCGTCCCCCAACCACACCAGACTGGGGTGCTCAGGATGTGTGGTCATCTCTTCAACTGCCCAGTGGTCTTGGCTGTTCAACTATACTTTCTCCAGAAAGATCAGCTCATTTTTCTGCTCAGGTATTCAAGTTAAACAACCATTTGGTTTGGGCCACACTTCGAGTGAGCATACTGAACACATGGATATCCTTAAAGCAGGCTGTTAAGAAAATCAGAGAATGCGATATTGCTACCAGGACAGGGCTAGAGAGGCCCAGGAAGACAGACTCTAGCTGGGGCTACCAGCGCGCAGGTGGATCCGCCAAGCTCTCGCCGCCAGCCAGGCCCAGCACTGAGGATCTGCGGGACTTCTCCATGCCCTCCGGCCTTGCACCAAGGCAGCTGGGAGCAGCCTGCCAGCGGCCCCTTGGTAGACCTCCATATTGCTACCAGGACACAGCTAGAGAGGCCCAGGTAGACAGATTTAATCAGGGGCTATCATCACTCAGGAGTATCCTCCAGGCTCACCCCACTAACCAGGGCAAGGACGGCAGCTGGAGAGACATCTCCATGCCCTCCAGGCCTTGCACCAACTCGGTTGGGAACCACCCTCCCTGAGGTCCCCTCAGCACTCTCAGAGGCAGTCTCTATCTTGCAGCATAGTCACCAGTAGAGAAACAACAGGTGAGCCCAGCCTCACGGGAGGTTCAAACACCAGCCAGTGACAACAAGGCCAACTAACACCAGAAATAACCAGATGGCAAAAGGAAAACGAAGGAACGTTACTAACAGAAATCAAGGCAGCATGACAGCATCTGAACCCAGTTTGCCAACAACAGGAAGCCCTGGATACCCCCAAAACACCAGAAAAACAAGACTTGGATCTAAAATCACTGGTCAGGATGCTGGTAGCAGATAACATAGATAAATCTCTTAAAGAAATAGAGGAGAAAATGGATCAAAAGTTAGAAGCCTTTACAAGTCAAACACAAAAATCACTTAAAGAAATTCAGAAGAATATAGATCAAAAAGCAGAAGCTAATAAGGAAGAAAGACAAAAATCACTTAAAGAAATACAGAAGAACGTGGGTCAACAAGTAGAAGCTATGAAAGAAGAAACACAAAAATCTATTAAAGAAATACATGAAAACACAAGCAAGCGAAAGATCAGAGCATATCCATCCAGGTTCTAAAAACAAAAGTAGAAACAACTAAGAAATCGCAGAGGGAGACAACATTGGAGATAGAAAACCTTGGGAAGAAATCAGGGGCCATAGATGCAAATATCAACAATAGAATACAAGAGATAGAAGACAGAATCTCAGAAGCTGAAGATACCATAGGAACCATTGATTCAACAGTCAAAGAAAATACTAAATGCAAAAAGGTTGTAACCCAAAACATCCAGGAAATCCAGGACACAATGAAAAGACCAAACCTAAGGATTATAGGTATAGACGAGAGTGAAGATTTACAAGTTAAAGGGCCAGCAAATATCTTCTACAAAATTATGGAAGAAAACTTCCCCAACCTAAAGAGAGAGATGCCCATGAATATACAAGAAGCCTATAGAACTCCAAACAGACTGGACCAGAACAGAAATACATCCTGTCACATAATAATCAAAACTCCAAATGTAGTAAACAAAGAAAGAATATTAAAGGCAGCAAGAGAAAAAGGCCAAGTAACATATAAAGGAAGACCTATCAAAATAACACCAGACTTCTCACCTGAGACCACGAAAGCTAGAAGATCCTGGGCAGATATCATGCAAACTCTAAGGAAACACAAATTTCAGCCAAAACTACTAAACTCTCAGCAAAACTCTCAATCGCCATAGATGGAGACAACAAGGTATTCCATGACAAAACCAAATTTGCATGATATCTTTCCACAAATTCAGCCCTACAAACGATAATAGGGGAAAAACACCAAGACAAGGACGGAAACTACACCCGGGAAGAAGCAAGATAGAAACCTCCTCTCATCAATCCCAAAAGAAGATAACCTCTCGAATATAAATAAATAAATAAATAAATAAATAAATAAATAAATAAATTTCAAAAATGTCTGGAGGTAATAATTACTATTCCTTAATATCTCTTAACATCAATGGACTTAATTACCCAATAAAAAGACATAGATTAACAGACTGGATACGGAAACAGGACCCTACATTTTGCTGCATACAGGAAACACATCTCAGTGTTAAAGACAAACACTGCCTTAGAGTAAAAGGATGTAAGACAATTTTACAAGCAAATGGTCTCAGGAAACAAGCTGGAGTAGCCATTCTAATATCAGATAAAATTGACTTCCAACCTAAAGTCATCAAAAGAGACTCAGAGGGTCACTTCTTGCTGTTCAAAGGGAAAATCCACCAAGAAGAGCTCTCAATACTGAACATCCATGCTCCAAATGCAAGGGCACCCTCATTCGTAAAAGAAACCTTACTAAAGTTTAAAGCACACATTACACCTAACATAATAATTGTGGGTGACTTCAACACTCCACTCTCCTCAATGGACCGATCAGGAAAGCAGAAACTAAACAGGGACACAGTGAAACTAATTGAAACTTTGGACCAATTGGACTTAACAGATATATATAGAACATTTCATCCTAAAGTTAAAGAATATACCTTTTTCTCAGCACTGCATGGTACCTTCTCCAAAATTGGTCATATACTTGGTCACAAGACAGATGTCAACAAATACAAGAAGATTGAGCTAATCCCATGCCTCCTATCAGTTCGCCATGGAGTAAGAGTAGTCTTCAATAGCAACAAAAGCAACAGAAAGCCCACATACACATGGAAACTGAACAATACTCTACTCAATGACACCTTGGTCAAGGAAGAAATAAAAAAAAGAAATCAAAGACATTTTAGAATTCAATGAAAATGAAGGTACAACCTACCCAAATCTATGGGACACAGTGAAAGCAGTGCTAAGAGGAAAACTCATAGCTCTAAGTGCATCCAAAAAGAAACTGGAGAGAGCATACACTAGCAGCTTAATGGCACACCTTAAAGCCCTGGAAGAAAAAGAAGTTAATTCACCCAGGAGTAGTAGAAGACAGGAAATCATCAAACTCATGGTTGAAATCAATCAAGTAGAAACAAAGAGAACCATACAAAGAATCAACAAAACCAGGAGCTGGTTCTTTGAGAAAATCAATGAGATAGATAAACCCTTAGCCAGACTAACCAAAGGACACAGAGACAGCATCCAAATTAACAAAATTAGAAATGAAAAGGGTGACATAACAACAGAAACTGAGGAAATTCAAAAGATCATTAGATCCTGCTAAAAATTTCTATACTCAACACAACTGGAGAATCTGGAGGAAATGGACAATTTCCTAGACAGATACCAAATACCAAAATTAAATCAGCATCAATTAGATCAACTAAATAGTCCCATAACCCCTAAAGAAATAGAAGGGGTTATAGAAAGTCTCCCAACCAAAAAAAGTACGGGACCAGATGGTTTTAGTGCAGAATTCTACCAGACCTTCAAAGAAGACTTAATGCCAATACTTTTCAAACTATTCCACAAAATAGAGACAGAAGGGACACTGCCCAACTCATTCTTCGAAGCCACAATTACGCTAATACCTAAACCACAAAAAATCCAACAAAGAAAGAGAACTACAGGCCAATTTCTCTTATGAATATAGATGCAAAAATACTAAATAAAATTCTTGCTAACCGAATCCAAGAGCACATCAAAACGATCATTCACCATGATCAAGTAGGCTTCATCCCAGGGATTCAGGGATGGTTCACTATATGGAAATCCATCAACATAACCCACTACATAAACAAACTAAAATAAAATAAAATAAAATAAAATAAAATAAAAAAAACAAACATGGTCATCTCATTAGATGCTGAAAAAGCATTCGACAAAATTCAGCATCCTTTCATGCTAAAAGTCTTGGAAACAACAGGAATTCAAGGCCCATACCTAAACATAGTAAAAGCAATCTACAGCAAACCAGTAGCCAACATCAAAATAAATGGAGAGAAACTTGAAGCAATCCCACTAAAATCAGAGACTAGACAAGGCTGCCCTCTCTCTCCATATCTTTTCAATATAGTACTTGAAGTTCTAGCGAGAGCAATTAGACAACATAAGGAAGTCAAAGGGATACAAATTGGAAAGGAAGAAGTCAAACTATCATTATTTGTAGATGATATGATAGTTTACTTAAGCGACCCAAAAAACTCCACCAGAGAACTTCTACAGCTGATAAACAACTTCAGCAACGTGGCTGGTTACAAAATTAGCTCAGGCAAATCAGTAGCTTTCTTGTACTCAAAGGACAGGCAGGCTGAGAAAGAAGTTAGGGAAATAACACCCTTCACAATAGACACAAACCACATAAAGTATCTTGGCATAACTCTAATCAAACAAGCGAAAGATCTGTATAACAGGAACTTCAACTCCTTGAAGAAAGAAATCGAAGAAGACCTCAGAAAATGGAAAAATATTTCTTGCTCCTGGATTGGCAGGATCAATAGAGTAAAAATGGCCATCTTGCCAAAAGCAATCTACAGATTCAATGCAATCCCCATCAAAATTCCAAATCAATTCTTCATAGATCTAGAAAGAGCAATTCTCAAATTCATCTGGAGCAACAAAAAACCCAGGATAGCTAAAACTATTCTCAACAATATAAGGACTTCTGGGGGAATCAATATCTCTGACCTCAAGCAGTACTACAGAGCAAATGTGTTAAAAAAAAAACTGCATGGTATTGGTACAGCAACAGGCAAGTAGATCAATGGAATAGGATTGAAGACCCAGAAATTAACCCACAGACTTATGGTCACTTGATCTTTGATAAAGGAGCCACAACCATCCAGTGGAAAAAAGATAGCCTTTTCAACAAATGGTGCTGGTTCAACTGGAGGTCAACATGCAAAAGAATGCGAATTGACCCACTCTTATCTCCTTGTACTAAGATCAACTCCAAGTGGATCAAGGACCTCCACATAAAACCAGACACATTGAAACTATTAGAAAAGAAACTTGGGAAGACCCTGGAGGACATGGGCACAGGGGGAAAGTTCCTGAACAGAACACCAATAGCTTATGCTCTAAAATCAAGAATCGACAAATGGGACCTCATAAAATTACAAAGTTTCTGTAATGCAAAGGACACTGTCAGAAGGACACAACGGCAACCAACAAATTGGGAAAAGATCTTCACCAACCCCACATCCGACAGAGGGCTACTATCCAATATATACAAAGAACTCAAGAAGTTAGACCCCAAAGAACCAAATAACCCTATCAAAAAATGGGGTACAGAGCTAAACAAAGAATTTTCACCAGAAGAAATTTGGATGGCCGAGAAACACCTTAAGAGATGTTCAACATCATTAGTCATCAGGGAAATGCAAATCAAAACAACCCTGAGATTTCACCTCACACCAGTCAGAATGGCTAAGATTAAAAACTCAAGAGACAACAAGTGCTGGCAAGGATGTGGAGAAAGAGGAACACTCCTCCAGTGTTGGTAGGATTGCAAAATGGTAAAACCGCTCTGGAAATCAGTTTGGCGGTTCCTTAGAAAATTGGGCATGTCACTTGCAGAGGACCCTGGCTTACCACTTCTGGGCATATACCCAGAGGATTCCCCTGCATACAATAAAGACACATGCTCCACTATGTTTATAGCAGCCTTGTTTATAATAGCCAGAAATTGGAAGGAGCCCAAATATCCCTCAAAGGAGAAATGGATACAGAAAATGTGGTATATTTATACAATGGAATACTACTCAGCAATTAAAAATAATGAATTAATGCAATTTGTAGGTAAATGGTTAGATCTGGAAAATATCATCCTAAGTGAGTTAACCCAATCACAAAAGAATACACATGAAATGCAATCACTGATAAGTGGATATTAATGAGCCCAGAAGCCCTAAATACTCAAGGCACAATTAGCAAATCAAATGAATCCCAAGAAGAAGAAAGGAGAGGACCCTGGGCCTGAAAAGATTGGATCCAGTTTTGTAGACCCAGAACAGAGAAATCGTGGGGGGGGTGATTGGGTAATAGTTGGGGGGAGAGGAATTATGGGTCATATGTAATTTTGCAGTGCCATGCCTATTCTACTAACTATAAAGATTCCCTCCCTTGCAAGTACATTTGGAAAGGACCATGCCTGTACTATGGCACAGGTATTGTGGTCAGAGAACAACTTGTTGCTATGTAGAGTGGGATAATGTGGTTAGAAATGCTGATGGAAGAGTTCAGGTTTTTTTTAATTTAAATTTTTATTTTCTATATTCTATGTTTACATTCCAAAGGCTTTCCCCTTTCCCAGTCCATCCCCCCACCATACTTGCAAGGGAGGGAATCTTTATAGTTAGTAGAATAGGCATGGCACTGCAAAATTACATATGACCCTCTGTATAGTTATTGTTGGCTAAATATGTAAATATGGAACTGGAGCAATGTGTCTGTGGTTCAAGAGCCAATCGCTCTCTTGCAGGTGAACTCAGCTTGGTTCCCAGCATCTGTGTAGACAGCCTCACAACAAATAACCTTTTAACCCAGGGTATCTAGCCGATGGCTTCCTAATGCACCTGCTCTCATATACTGTTACATTCAGCCACCCAACACACACACATATTTAAAAGAAACAGAAACTAAACAGAGAAACAGTGAAACTAAGAGAAGTTTTGGACTGAGTGGATTTAACATATATCTATAAAACATTTCGTCCTAAAACAAAAGATTATACCTTCTTCTCAGCACCTCATGGTACCTTCCTCAAAATTGGTCATATAATAGTAAAATCAATACAGCAAACCAGTAGCCCAATTCTAACTAAAGAGAGAGAAACTTGAAGCAATCCCATTAAAATCAGAGACTAGACAAGGCTGCTGACTCTCCTCCAATCTATTCAGTATAGTACTTGAAGTCCTACCCAGAGCAATTAGACAACAGAATGAGATCAAACGAATAATTGGAAAGGAAGAAGTCATAATATCACTATTTGAAGATGACATGATAGTATACTTGTGTGACCTCAAAATTCCACCAAAGAACTTTTAAACATCATAAACAACATCAGCACAGTGGCTGGATATATATAAAACGAACTCAAACAAATCAGTAGCCTTTCTCTACTCAAAGGATAAACAGGCTGAGAAAGAAATTAGGGAAACTACACCATTTACAACAGTCCCAAATAATATAAAATATCTTTGTATGACTCTAACAAAGCAAGTAAAAGATATGGATGACAAGAACTTCAAATTTCTGAAGAAAGAAATAGAAGAAGACCTCAGAAGATGGAAAGATCTCCCATGCTTTTGGATTGGCAGGATTATTAGAGTGAAAAACGGCCATCTTACCAAAAGCAATATACAGATTCAATGTAATCCCTATCAAAATTCCAACTCAATTCGCCATAGTGTTATAAAAAATTTTGTATAATTACAATCCTGGAATTGTAATTATACAAATTAATTTGGAATAACCAAAACCCAGGATAGTGAAACATATCCTCAATAATACAAGAACTTCTGGGGGAATCACCATCCCTGACCTCAAGCTTTATTACAGAGCTATAGTGATAAAAACTGCATGCAATTGGTACAGAGACAGGAAAGTACAACAATGGAAAGAATTGAAGATCCAGAAATCAACCCACATACCTATGGTCACTTGATATTTGATAAAGAAACTAAGACCACCCAGTGGTTAAAAGACTGCATTTTCATCAAATGGTGCTGGCTTAACTGGTGGTCTACATATAGAAGAATGTAAATTGACCCACTCTTTTGTCCTTGCACAAATCTCAAGTCCAAGTGGATCAAGGACTTCCACATAATACCTGATACACTGATTCTAGTAGAAGAAAAACTGGGGAAGAGCCTCAAACATAGGGGCACAGGGGAAATTTTCTTTTCTCTTTTTTTCTTTTCTTTTATTTTTTTAAGTTTTTTATTATTATTTATTCTATATTCTTTGTTTACATTCCAAAGGCTTTCCCCTTTCCCAGTTCCCCCACCACCACCACCATATGTCCCATAAGTCCTCTTCCCTCTGGCCATTCCCCAATCACCCCCACCACCACCATTTCTCTGTTCTGATACTCTCCTACAAAACTGGATCTGGGCTTTTTGGGACCATGGTCCTCTCCTTCCTTCTTCTTGGGAATCTATTGATTTGCTAATCGTGCCTTGAGTATTCAGGGCTTCTGGGCTCATTAATATCCACTTATCGGTGATTGTATTTCATGTGTATTCTTTTGTGATTGGGTTAGCTTGCTTAGGATATTTTCCAGATCCAACCATTTGCCTACAAATTGCATGAATTCGTTATTTTTAATAGCTGAGTAGTATTCCATTGTATAAATATACCACATTTTCTCTATCCATTCCTCCATTGAGGGACATCTGGGCTCTTTCCAACTTCTGGCTATTATAAAAAGGCTGCTATGAATGTAGTGGAGCATGTATCTTTATTGCATGGAGGGGAATCCACTGGGTATATGCCCAGGAGTGGTATGACAGGGTCTTCTGGAAGTGTCATGCCCAATTTTCTAAGGAACCGCCAGACTGATTTCCAGAGCGGATGTACCATCTTGCACTCCAACCAAAAGTGGAGGAGTGTTCCTCTTTCTCCACATCCTTGCCAGCACCTTTTGTCTCTTGAGTTTTTAATCTTAGCCATTCTAACTGATGTGAGGTGTAATCTCAGGATTGTTTTGATTTGTATTTCCCTGATGACTAATGAAGAAGTCAAACTATCACTATTTGCATATGATATGATAGTATACTTAAGCGACCCAAAAAACTCCACCAGAGAACTCCCACAGCTGATAAACAACTTCAGCAAAGTGGCTGGTAAAAAAACAACTCAAGAAAATCAGTAGCCTTCCTGTACTCAAAGGACAAGCAGGCTGAGAAAGAAGTTAGGGAAATAACACCCTTCACAATAGCCACAAACAAAGTAAGTATCTTGGTGTGACTCTAACCGAACAAGTGAAAGACCTGTATGACAGGAACTTCAAGTCCTTAAAGAAAGAAGTCGATGAAGACCTCAAGAGATGGAAAAATATTTCATGCTCTTGGATTGGCAGGATCAATATAGTAAAAATGACCATCTTGCCAAAAGCAATAAACAGATTCAATGCAATCCCCATCAAAATCCCGAATCAATTCTTCATAGATCTAGAAAGAGCAATTCTCAAATTCACCTGGAGTAACAAAAAACCCAGGATAGCTAAAACTATTCTCAACAATAAAAGGACTTCTGGGGGAATCAATATCCCTGACCTCAAGCAGTACTACAGAGCAATTGTGTTAAAAACTGCATGGTATTGGTACAGCAACAGGCAAGTAGATCAAAGGAATAAAATTGAAGACTCAGAAATGAACCCAGAGTTATGGTCACTTGATCTTTGATAAATGAGCTACAACCATCCAGTGGAAAAAAGATAGCCTTTTCAACAAATGGTACTGGTTCAACTGGAGGTCAACATGCAGAAGAATGCAAATTGACCCACTCTTATCTACTAGCACTAAGATCAACTCCAAGTGGATCAAGGACCTCCACATAAAACCAGACACACTGAAACTAATAGAAAAGAAACCGGGGAAGACTCTGGAGGATATGGGCATGGGGTAAGTTCCTGAACAGAACACCAATAGCTTATGCTCTAAGATCAAGAATTGACAAATGGGACCTCATAAAATTACAAAGTTTCTGTAAGGCAAAGGACACTGCCAGAAGGACAAAACAGCCATCAACAAATTGGGAAAAGATCTTCACCAACCCCACCTCCGACAGAGGACTAATTCCAATATATACAAAGAACTCAAGAAGTTAGAAAGGAACCAAATAACCCTATTAAAAATGGGGTACAGAGCTACAAAAAAATAATTTTCACCTGAAGAAATTCGGATGGCTGAGAAGCACCTTAAGGGAAAATTTCTTGAACAGAACACAGTAGTTTATGCTCTAAGATGAACAATTGACAAGTGGGACCTCATAAAATTGCAAAGCTTTTGTAAGGCAAAGAACACTGTCAATAGAACGAAAATGGCAACCAATAGAGTGGGAAAAGATCTTTACCAATCCTACATCCTTAGAGAGCTAATATTTAATACGTACAAAGAACTGAAGAAAGACCACAGACAACCCAATAACCCTACTAAAAAATGGGGAACAGAGATAACAACCAAGGAAGCTCAAATTTATGAGAAGCATCTAAAGAAATGTTCAATATCCTTAATCATCTGGGAAATGCAAATCAAAACAACACTCAGATTCCATCTCACACCAGTCAGAATGGTTAAGATCAAAAAACTCAGGAGACAGCAGATGCTGGTGAGGATGTAGAGAAAGCGGAACACTCCTTCTTTGCTGGTGGGATTGCAAGCTGGTACAATCATTCTGAAAATCAGTTTGGCAGGTCCTCAGAAAACTGGGCATAATACTACCGGAGGACTCTGGGCATATACCAAAAGATGCTCCAACATATAACAAGCACATACACTCCACTATGTTAATAGCAGCCTTATTTATAATAGCCTGAAGCTGGAAACAACCCAGTTATCCTTCAATGTAGGAATGGATACAGAAAATGTGGTACATTTACACAATTCTCAGTTATTAAATCAACGACTTCATGAAATTCGCAGGCAAATGGATGGACCTAAAAAATATCATCCTGAGTGAAGCAACAAAAGAACACACATGATATGTACTCACTGATAAGTGGATATTATCCCAGAAGCTCAGAATAGCCATGATACAGTTCACAGACCATATGAAGCTCAAGAAGGAAGACCAAAGTGTAGCTTCTGTCCTTCTGAGAAGGGGGAACAAACTATTCACAGGAGGCAGAGTGTGGGAGGGACTTGAGAGGAAGAGAGGAAGCAAAGGAGAAAAGGGGGGTTCTGTATTAGGTATGGGAGAAGGGGATGATAGACTGCAGTTCAGGAATTTGAACAGTAGTGTGTAGCAATGGGTTATGGGAAACTGAGTGTAGCCACCAGAAAGACCCAGATGCCAGGAAAGCAAGAGGCTCCCAGGACCCAACAGTAATTGCAACAGCTGAAATACCCAACAAAGGTGAGGGAGAACCTATAGAGACCATATCCAGAGTTTAGGTAAGGCCCCTGTCGAGGGATGGGGCTTCCTGATGTCCAAATTTTGAACCCAGAATTATTGCTGTCTAAAGAACATACAGGGACAAAGTGTGGAACAGAGATAGAAAGAAAGGCTATCCAGAGTGCTGCACCTGGGGATCAATCCCATATATAGACACCAAACCCAGACAAAATTGCTGATATCAAGAAGTGCTTGCTGACAGGAGCCTGATATAGCTTTCTACTAAGAGGCTCTTCCCGGGCCTGACAATACAGATGTGAATGCTCACAATCATTACACTGAGCACAGGGACCCCAAAAGAGGAGTTAGAGAAAGGAATAAGTGAAAAATATACCAAGAAAATATTTCAGTTGTAAACATCTATTCATCCAACACAAAAAGTCAGAGCTATTACCCCTATGATGAAACATCATGATCGAAGTGACTTGTGGAGAAAATTTTTCTTTGGCTTGCATTTTCACATCACAGTTCATCATCAAAGGAAATTGGGAGAGGAACTCAAACAAGGCAGGAGCTGATATTGAGGCCATGGAGGAGTTCTGCTTGCTTCTTATTGATTGCTCATCATGCTTTCTTATAGAACACCAGCCAAAGGATGACACCAAACACAATGGGCTGAGTCCTCTCACATCAGTCACTAATTAAGGAAATGCTCTTCAGGCTTGTCCATAGCTCAATCTTGTGGAACCATTTTCTTAGTCTAGATTTAGATGTCTTTTGTGTAAGGTTGGCATAAAACTATGAAGCACAGACCCAAGTTCATTAAAACTACGCTACTACAACTAAAATTCACCATTGACTCTCACCATTAGACAGAGAATTGCTAGAGCTGACATCGTAAATCAAATGGACCTAGCAGATATTAAGAGAACATTTCACTCAAGCACAAAAATTGGAGATATATCATATCTCCATATTAACCACTTAATAGCACACCTAAAATATCTAGAACATAAAGAAGAAATAACAAACAACCATGGTCAAGTAGGCTTCATTTCAAGATGCAGAGATGGTTCAATGCACATGATAATAAATGTAACATACCATATAAATAAACTGAAATATAAAACCACAGAACCATCACATAAGATGCAGAAAAAGCCTTTGACAAGATCTAGCACCCTTCATGACAAAAGTACTGGAGAGACTAGAGATTGAAGTGACATACGTTAACTTAATACAGGTAATTTACAGCAATCTCACAGCTGCCATCAATCAAAACAATGAGAAACCCAAAGCATTTCCACTAAAATCAAGAACAAGACAAGGATGTTCTCTGTCTCCATACTTACTCAATAAAGAGCATGAAATCTTAGCTAGAACAATAAGGCAACTGAATGATATCAAGAAACAAGAAAGGAAGAAGTTGGAGTATTATTTGCAGATTATAAAATTACATAAATAAATGTCCCTAAAAATTTCTCCAGAAAACTTCTATAGCAGATAAAAAATATTTAGCAAATTAGTGGAATACAAAATTAATACACAAAAATCAGTAGCCCACCTACATACAAATGACAAATGGACTGAGAAAGAAATCAGGGAAGCAGTAACTTTCACAGTATCTTTAGTATAAATATTTTGGAGTAACTCTAACCAAACAAGTGAAAGATTTCTAAAATAAAAACTATAAAACATTGAAGAAAGAAACTGAATTATTAAATATTAGAAGATTGGAAGGTCTCCAAAGCTCTTGGATCAGTAGGATTAACATGCTACACAGTAGTATATCACCAACAAAAAATAAACTCAGTTGTATTTTGGGAGGGTTATTGTGTCTCATAATGCTTTTTCTGCATTTTTTAAGCTTGTCTGTTGTTTTGCTTTTGTTTTGGTTTGGTTTTTGTATTGTTTTAAAGGTCTTTTGCTTCTATATTCAGCTTCTGGTTTTGTGTTTTTATGGGATTTTTGTGTGTGAGAGTGTACATGTCTCTTAGACTGTATGTATTTGTTGTGCTTTGTCTTTGGGTCCATTTTTCTCTTTGTTTTGTACTATTTTTTGGTTGTTGTTGCCTGTTTATTTTCTAATGAGAGAAAAAAGGAAAGGGTGTGGATTTGGGTGGGCCTGGAGGACCTGAGAGGAGTTGAGTCAGGGTAAACTATGACAATGGCATACTGTTTGAAAAATATCCATTTTCAATAAAAGGTAACATTAATTAAAAATGAAAAAGTAAGCAAAAATAATTAAGTAAATGAACATTTTCAAAAATACTCAATTCAACAAACATAAAACTTTCAATTCCATGATAAAAGAATCATGTTTGTGGAGGCCACCATTATAATCAGCTGCATATCTCAAGCACAACAGGATCTAAATTTTAACTTAATTAACAAATGAAATACTTCTCTTTTTTCTCATAAAGTGATGACCTAGAAGTGAGACAATATTCCCATTCATAGCCTCAGACACCCTGAGACAAACCTGCATGGCAGCAGTATTTAGCAACATCTTCCTAAGTCTTTTCCATAACTTCACAGACAATTCAGTCTGAGTTAATTTAGCCATTGTCTCTGATCAATATTAGGAATAATGGCTAAGCAACTGTCATCACTAAAGCTGAAATCCAAAGTAATGAGGTCCAAGACTGAGTCATCGTCTTTCAGTTTACTTTGCAGAATGTCAATCTGGAAAAAGATTTCGTACATCTTGATAGACTTATTTAGCCTCTGAGTAGGCTTTGGCCCCTCGTCTGACTCTTCCCCCGGGCTTTAATGACCTTTCAGTCTCTGTCCCAAATTGAACTTGTGCCCTAAGCATTTCCTCTGTCAGTGAGTTTTCTCAGACTTGAGACTTTGGAGGTAGACACTGAGCCAATGAGCTTAAATCTGGATAGTGGATCATTTGTAAATTAAGAAACAGAGTTCATTCCATCAACTGCCAGACTCTGATTGGAATATTTTATTTCATATATTAAAGTAAAACACTTTGGGAAAATGCCTTTTATTGTTGTTAAAGATTATAGTTTTCATACAATTACCCTTTAGTTCTTTTGATTTTTCTTTGTCCAGAGTAATTCCACTTACCCAGACTCCTAGCACAGGTCATAACACAAGCATTTCAGTTTATTTAATGAGAGTACTGGGTTTTTACCAATTGTGCATTAATAAGATATTTGTACAAGTGGAAGTGATTTGCAATGAATCTGACTTCTCAAGTTATGCTAAGCTTAACACTGATAAATATTAGTAAAATACTGGCCTGGATTCAGACCACATTGGTTAAAGCAAGCCAGGGTAGCTTTCAGAAGACATAGTGTGTTGCTAGTAGCATAAGCAAAACAAGTTACATTCATCTGCAGGAACAATCTAACAGGACGAGCTTTCCCCAACTTTCCAAAACATATAATATACATCTCCTTCTCGACTTCAAGTGTGATTTTCTTTAATATTCATTTAATAAGCTTTTTCCTTTTCTATGAAGAAATTTCTTAAAAAAAAAAAGTAAAAAGAGAAACATGGTAGGACCCATAAGAAGACTCAGGGGGTACTGTGGTTGGAATGGAAATGTCCCCCAGAGGTTCACATTTGCTAAAGTGGTCTCCAGCTGGTGGCGCTGTTTGGAAAGGCTATGGAACTTTTAGAAGGTTGAGACTTGTTGGTAGGATAGGTTATGCGGTATAGAGCCCACTGCCACTTGCTGTCCTTGTGCTTCTTGACTATTGATGCAATGTGACCACAGATGATCTCATGGTCTTGATCTCATCCCTTCCGAGCCATGTTTAGACTTCACTCTCTAGGGAATTGTGAGCCATACCAATCTCTTTTTCCCTCAAGTTGCTTTCCTCAGTGTAGTTTTTCACAGCAACAAAATCAAACTTCAGACAGCATATTAAAGCACTTACCACCAAGCCTTGTGTACACACACACACACACACACACACAAAGAAAAATAGAAAATAAAAAGGAACAGAAAGAAAAGGTGAGTTCTGCAATTTAAAATAGTATATCCTTAATTTTAATTTCATCTTAAATTTTTTTTCAACTAATGAAACAATGACTTCTTTTTTAAAAATTTTTATTGGATATATTCTATATTTACATTTCATTTCCCTTTTCCTGGTTCCCTGACCCCCAAAGGTCCCACATGCCCTTTTCCCTCCCCCTGTTACCCCACCCACCCCTTCCCACTTCCCTGTTCTGGTATTCCCCTACACTGATGCTTTGAGCCTTTCCAGAACCAGGGTCCACTTCTTCCTTCTTGTAGGACATCATTTGATATGTGAATTGTGTCTTTGGTGTCCCAAGATTCTAGGCTAATATCAACTTATCAGTGAGTGCATACCATGGGTATTCTTTTGAGACTGGGTTACCTCACTTAGTATGATGTTCTCTAGCTCCATCCATTTTTCTAAGAATTTCATGAATTCATTGTTTCTAATGGCTGAATAGTACTCCATTGTGTATATATACCATTTCTTTTGGTATTCATTCTTCCATTGAGGGACATCTGGGTTCTTTCCAGCTTCTGGCTATTATAAATAAGGCTGCTATGAACATAGTGGAGCATGTATCCTTATTGCATGCGGGGGAATCTTCTGGGTATATGCCCAAGAGTGGTATGGCTAGGTCCTCTGGAAGTATCTGGGTCCAGTTTTCTGAGGAACTACCAGACTGATTTCCAGAGTGGTTTACCAGCTTGCATTCCCACCAGCAGTGGAGGAGTGTTCCTCTTTCTCTGCATCCTGGCCAACACACCTGCTGTTTCCTGAATTTTAATCTTAGCCATTCTGACTGGTGTGAGGTGAAATCTCAGGGTTGGTTTGTTTTTTTTTTCTCTGTTGCAATAATTTTATTTCCAAATGCTATACTTTTAAAAAAGTGAACATGCACATCAGCTAATATGTGCAAGGGTGTACTGTAAATAGATGTTTGATAATGATGATATTTAGTATTCACCTGGTAGTAAGCAAAAGACGCAATGAGTACTGCCAAATTCTCAATGCCAGCTGTAGAAGCTACTACATAGTAGAACAAATCACTATTACGCGCTTAGGAGAACTCTGAGTCACTTGGAAATTCAGAAGATACATTCTCTAACATACCTATTTGTCTACCTTTTCACATAAGTCCATTTGCTATTGTAGCTTCTTTTTTTTTTAATTTTTATTTTCTATATTCTATGTTTACATGCCAAAGGCTTTCCCCTTTCCCAGTTCCCCCCCACCATACATCCCATAATTCCTCTCTGCCCCAACTATTACCCAATCATCGCCCCCCCCCCACGATTTCTTTGTTCTGGGTCTACAAAACTGGATCCAATCTTTACAGGCCCAGGGTCCTCTCCTTTCTTCTTCTTGGGAATCATTTGACTTGCTAATTGTGCCTTGAGTATTTAGGGCTTCTGGGCTCATTAATATTCACTTATCAGTGATTGCATTTCATGTGTATGCTTTTGTGATTGGGTTACTCACTTAGGATGATATTTTCCAGATCTAACCATTTACCTACAAATTGCATGAATTCATTATTTTTAATTGCTGAGTAGTATTCCATTGTATAAATATACCACATTTTCTGTATCCATTCCTCCTTTGAGGGATATTTGGGCTCCTTCCAATTTCTGGCTATTATAAACAAGGCTGCTATAAACATAGTGGAGCATGTGTCTTTATTGTATGCAGGGGAATCCTCTGGGTATATGCTCAGGAGTGGTATGCCAGGGTCCTCTGGAAGTGACATGCCCAATTTTCTGAGGAACCGCCAAACTGATTTCCAGAGCGGTTTTACCATTTTGCAATCCCACCAACAGTGGAGGAGTGTTCCTCTTTCTCCACATCCTCGCCAGCACTTGTTGTCACTTGAGTTTTTAATCTTAGCCATTCTGACTGGTGTGAGGTGGAATCTCGGGGTTGTTTTGATTTGCATTTCCCTGATGACTAATGATGTTGAACATTTTTTAAGGTGTTTCTCAGCCATCCGAATTTCTTCAGGTGAAAAGTCATTGTTTAGCTCTGTACCTCATTTTTTGATAGGGTTATTTGGTTTTCTAGGGTCTAATTTCTTGAGTTCTTTGTATACAATGGATATTAGCCCTCTGTCAGATGTAGAGTTGGTGAAGATCTTTACCCAATTGGTTGGTTGCTGGTTTGTCCTTTTGACAGTGTCTTTTGTCTTACAGAAACTTTGTAATTTTATGAGATCCCAATTGCCTATTCTTGATCTTAGAGCATAAGCTATTGGTGTTCTGTTCAGGAACTTTCCACCTGAGCCAATGTCCTCAAGGGTCTTCCCCAGTTTCTTTTCTATTAGTTTTAGTGTGTCTGGTTTTATGTGGAGATCCTTGATCCACTTGGAGTTGAGCTTAGTACAAGGAGATAAGAGTGGATCAATTCTCATTCTTCTGTTGACCTCGAGTTGAGCCAGCACCATTTGTTGAAAAGGCTATCTTTTCCACTGGATGTTTTCAGCTCCTTTGTTGAAGATCAATTGGCCATAGATGTTTGGGTTCAATTCTGGGTCTTCAATCCTATTGCATTGATCCACCTCCCTGTCACTGTACCAATACCATGCAGTTTTTAACACTACTACTCTGTAGTATAACTTGAGGTCCAGGATACTGATTCCCTCAGAAGTTCTTTTACTATTGAAAATAGTTTTAGCTATCCTGGGTTTTTTGTTATTCCAGATGAATTTGAGAATTGCTCTAACTCTATGAAGAACTGAGTTGGGATTTTGATGGGGATTGCATTGAATTGTATATTGCTTTTGGCAAGATTGTCATTTTAACTATATTAATCCTGCCAACCCATGAGCATGGAAGATTTTTCCATTTTCTGAGGTCTTCTTCCATTTCGTTCTTCAGAGACCTGAAGTTCTTTTCATACAAATCTTTCACTTGTTTGATTAGAGACACACCAAGATACTTTATATTGTTTGTGGCTATTGTGAAGGGTGTCATTTCCCTAACTTCCTTCTCAGCCTGCTTATCCTTTGAGTATAGGAAGGCTACTGATTTGCTTGAGTTGATTTTAGAACCAGCCACTTTGCTGAAGTTGTTTATCAGCTGTAGGAGTTCTCTGGTGGAGTTTTTTGGATCACTTAAGTATACTATCATATCATCTGCGAATAGTGTTAGTTTGACTTCTTCCTTTCCCATCTGTATCCCTTTGACTTCCTTATGTTGTCGAATTGCTCTAGCTAGTACCTCAAGTACTATATTGAAAAGATATGGTGAGAGGGGACAGCCTTGTCTAATCCCTGAGAAACAATGACTTCTTAATATTCTAGAAACATCCAGTAAGGTTTATGCACTTAAGACTCCTTAGAAACATAAGCCTCCCGTCACCTGCATATTCCATGTTTCTCATAGAGGAAAATGTTGTTTTATCTTTTTATTGATTGCTGTTTTCAGCCAATACAAAGTTCATATAATCAGTTTACTTTTAAGCATTGACCTTAAAGTATTTGTCAATCTCAATAAACATTAACAAGATTTGTAATTTGCATAATTAACCTAGAAACTGAAGTGTTACTTTTTTTTTTTTTTTGGTGTTACTTATTTTTTTAAAAAAAAGGTTTGACTGAAGCATATACAATGTAGCAAAATATTTTCTCAGCTAAGTTCTTTACAATGTATTTACATTCACAATGAATGAAGCTAACTTTCCCTACTTCTATGTTCAGACAAAAGTGTGTATGACATTTAGCCACAGAGAATATGAGGGGAATTTCCTTTTTCTCTAAAGACCTTTGCTGTCTGTATCAGGAATATTTCCAAATTGTGCCATAAACACTTATCACATGTGCATTCTGTGAATTTCATGTGCATACAAGGCTCTTACCTTTCTCTTTTGCACTTAGGATCATGCCTTCCAACTAAGTAAATGACCACTTTCTGTTTAAGGTACCTAGTATGCACTGTGCCATATATCACAGCAAGAATGACTTCCATAAAAAGAGGTAAAATATCTATTCCTCATAATAGTATCTGATTCAAAGAGAGAGAAATTAGGAAAAGCACATTGTTTCTGTTTCTGTTTTGTTTCTGTCTTCAATGTTTGCAATAAAGTTCATACAAAAATATATCTGGGAGCATTTCGACTATAATTGCCTTTGGCATTGCTATATACAAAACTACTAAAATGAAGTTGATATGCCATGGTCTTATTCTCTTATTCATAATGCATATAAAAACTACCTGGAATTTATACATCTATAAAATACCCTCATGGTCGGTCATGTCCTTCAAAATAAAAATTATACATAAATATAATAATTACATCTAGGCATGAAGTCATTAGAAGTCAAGAGATGAATTTTGAATTGCCAAGAAGTGGCAAACAACAGAAATAACATGAGCTACCATTCATGCATATGCCCCGTTACCTTTATTCTACCAGGTCAAACACATACAATTACAGTATTTTGAAGGAAAAGGTAAGCTCTTGTTTTCTTTAAGCCAAGAGGTAACCCTGAGGGTGCTTGGTAGAGTCAAGTTGTAGCTAATTTCAAGTTTAAGAAATGGGAGAGCATCCCCTGGTAACTACATAGCACTGTCCCCACACTTTGAAAGAGTTCTTAAGCAAGTGTTTACCTTGCCACCATATGTAACTTGGGAAATATGTTTTGAGGATCATGTGTCTATGTGCTCCCCAATGTGAGTTATTCACAAAATTTTTTCTAGTTGTTGCGCAAAACAGGTTACTGTGTAGGTTCTCCAAGGTTCTGCTTGACTTTTATTTGTTATTTACTCTTTGACAGAGGAACTGGAAACCATTCAGCCTTTGAAACAAGCTTTGTAATATTTTGATAGCATTCTCAAAGGGAATGGTCTTTTAACAAGTGTCTGATATATACAAAACAAATTAAAAGATGCCTTTCTGCTACATTTACTGAGAATATGTGAGAAAGCCCCAAACAGTCTTAGTGTGGTACAACTGACTCACATATCACCTTCTTCAGCATGAGTTCAAAAGTATGGGGGAAACTGTTCTCAGTCTTCCACATACTCTCCATACCCAGATTATAAAGGAAAGTAGTTTACTTAAGCGTTTGTAGCAGATATGCATCTTGGTCTTCATGTGGGTCCCCTAAAAATTGGAGTGGGGGCTGTCTCTGACTCTGTTGCCTGTTATTGGATCCTCCTCCCCTACATGGACTGCCTGGTTGGGCCTCAGTTGGAAAAGTGCTTAGCCCTGCTGGGACTAGATATTCCAGGGTTGGGTGGTACCCAAGGGGGTTTCCCCTTCTATGAGGAGAAGGGGAAGGGAGGAGGGACTTATAGAGGCAGGATTGGGAGTAGAAGAGGGGCTTCAAATGGAATATAAAATGAATATAAAATAAATTATTGAAAAAAAGACTCACATCAAGAAAACTAGGTAGGTAGTGATACCCTCTGTCTGCTAGTAAATCTGGAAAAGTCTATAATTAAAGTTTTTGAGCCACATCAACATAAACTGATCTCAATTCTATAGAGACTACCTTGGCTTTTTCTAATTAAGACAGAAGAATAAATTGCTGAATAAAGTGTTAATTACGGCTACACATCACATAAAAGCATGCATCCTTATCCTTTCCCAATATATTTTTATTATTTGGGAATTTCATGATATACTACAATTACACCTACTTTCCAGTTTTTCCAGGTCTGTAGCCCTCTGTGTGGACGGAGAAACAAGTCCAATTTGTTTTGCGCATATACTCACTGGAGCATGGTCAAATTCTCAGTGGCCAATCCCTTAAAGAAAACTGAGACCTTCCCCCATCCACACACCAGCCAGAAGCCATCAGTTGTAGAGGAAACTATACTTCAGCATCTTTATCATAATTTTTAAGAGTTTTCTTCAATGGCTTTCTGTTTGGGTTGTTAGTCTGAATGGAGTGGAAGTAGGGGTTGTCAGAGAAGCCCTTTATGTCCCAACGAGTCTGCAGTCATCAATACAACACAAAGGTGAGGTCCTTACTCTTTACAGGGAGCAGGAGCTGGAATCATGGACTTCCATATGATTTCTGGCAATAGCATGGACCACTGACATCCACTTGGTCAGGCATCAGCACAAGCCATGACCTCAGCATGGTCTTCAAGAGCAGTACAGACCACAGACATGAGCACAGCCCTCTGCTGCAGCACAGATCAAGGACATCAACAGAGCCTCTGGGGGAACACAGGCCAGGGATGCCAATATGACCCCTTGTGGCAACCTGACCCATGGACATCAAAATGGTTTTAGGTAGCAGCACAGACCTGGAATATCCACATAGCCCTTGGTGGCAATGGATCCTTATTTTTAAAGGCTCTCTCGTAACTATAATTACAGTTGTCAAACAGCAGCATAAACTAGGTACCTTCTGTAAGAAAACTAGGTAGAAGAGCTTTCCCGAACTCATCTATTTACATCCCCTGGTCCTACATTCCACTAGAGAAAGTACAAAGCATTATCTTTTCTCTCTCCCTAAGTTCTATAATCTAAAAACAATAGTAACTTTAACTGACTGCTTATGTAATGCACACAGAATTATTTTAGCTACAAGACAGAACTTGGCATGTACCTAAAGATGTATGCAGCATGAACTGAACACAGTATAAATCTATCTCATGTGACTTTGTCCAAGTGAACCAGCAGCCCCACAACTCATCATGCACAGAGAGTTTGAAGAAAGAAGCAGCAGAACATGGCACTCTATGCTCCTCTTTCATTTTGTCAGCCAGTGCCACCTCATTCAACATGGGGAGCACTTTTCTGGGCCCAAGTTATATGCTCATGGGAAAGTATAATGTGGCATTTGGTTTGCCCCAAGAGAAAACTTAAACTCTCTGACACAGCTAAAAACAGGACCTAAGTAACAGACTTTGAGGGATTCTGGCAAGTATAGCAGGAAAGTATAGGCAGTAAAGAAGTTTCAAAATTAAAATCCTCAGGCAAGAAATCAACAAACGTTCAGAAAAGAATGGGCAACATTATTTGTTCATAATGTAATTGTAGTTAATATTGTGATTTGGTTTCTCAAAAGGAGTGATGGTAAAGATTTACCTTGTTAAACTTCCCTCTTAACTTTTATTCCTCACTATATGTTACCATCCTAATGTTACTCATTTGTTCACAGAAGACATACAAACTCACTGTCAGATTTCACCTCAATGCTGACAAGGATGTATGAACTCAGTTTCCACAAGTCTATGCTCTCCCAAGTTTGATCATGCAGCAAGAAAAACAAATTTTATTACTCCTCCAAATAATATACCACCAAATGCTCCGGTAACAACAGCATCATAGTGTATCGGTCGAGATTTCAGGACCTCAGTTTTAGTACCAGGTACATCTTATAGTAAATTACCATCCTCTAACTCATTCTAGAGTCGAGTTCTAGCATGCCTTTCTAATTGTTAGTTAAAAAGCCATGGAGTGAGTTCAGGACAAATAACTATATGTTACTAAAATTGTTAGAGCAGCACTGTAAAGGAAAAAGTTGTTGAAGAGAAAAATACCATTTAGGACCGTCCATTTTGGTGCTGACTATACAAAGAACTAAATCCTATGTTACATTATCATCTGAGTACCAAAAATAGAATGTCTAAAAGACTCTTAAAAAGTTACAAATCAGACATTCGTTTTGCCCAGCCTGCATAGATAGTCTTAAATTTGAGTTCCTTTTGGAATGAGGAGATGAGGTTGATGGGATGTATCCTTGAGTAGATAAGTTCAAATGTGTTTCCATCTTTTACTGCCTGGGAATGGATTCCTCAGGGCATGGCTCCTCTGTTGGAACTGTAGTGGAGTAAGATTTGAAATCAACAGGATATGATCACTGATAAAACACAAGAGTATTGTGAACACTGCTGAGAAAGAGGACATAATGGAGGCAGGATGGCTGGGTCAGTAACACTGCCCAGATTTCAAGTTTTCAAATGGATTGTGGACTCACTCAAATACTTCCAAACAGAGTGTCGATGTTAAAGTAAAACAGCACTAAGTAGGATAAATAAAAGGTGATTTGAAAAGAAATGCTAATATTTAAGTTCAACTAACTATGGCTATATTACTGCTGTACTGTCCAGCCTTTTAAATGAAGCCAGAAATTTAATTTGTATGTGTAATTTAATTTTTAAATAGTACAGACTAATTCAATTATTTTTAACCTGGCCTGCCAGGTTACAGCCTCTGTTTGGTTCTTCCTTACTGGCACAGGCAGCCAGCTGAAGCGATCCCTTCCATCTGAGATTGCCTATGGTAGAGTATTAGCCATCATGGCTTCAGGGTACAAGTCTCCGCTTCTTTCCAAAGGACACTAACTCACTAAAGAGATACTGGTGAGATACTGTGACTCTCTCAGAATAAGCACACCAGGACTTAATAGAACTAGATATTTTTCCCTTTATCGCACAGTTTTATATTAACTAGAAATGTTTTTAAGTTAAATTAAGCATAGAGGCCAAAGCTATTCCAACTTTGCAGGACATTTATCTTTGATACAATTTTCTTTCCAGCACTTCATCTTATTATATACAGCTTTAAACAAATCAAGAAGAGTGCTTCCAGTTTGACTATTAACTGAAAAAAAAAAAAACCGTTACAACACAAATATTTTATTTTTTAAAGAAAATTAAGAGAGCTGGGAATATTGTTCATTGGCAACATAGCTCCCTAACATCCATGAGGCCCTGGGTCCAAGCCTTAGCAACAATAAAACTACAAGATCACAGGAGAAAATCAGAAGAGAAGATGACAGAGAGGGGAAGAAACAAATGCTAGAGGTGGCTTTGTAGTAAAATAGTAACCTTGCTTTATGACTCTTACACAAATAATACAGACACAATAAAGACATTCTTTGGCTTGGAGTTCCTTCAAGATTAATAAACTCTCTGCTTTAGCTTCTCAAAAACCTACTATTCTGAGTTCATGAAACTACACATGCATGCACACACGCACTCACACACACACTCACATCTGTACATTACTACTGTCCATGTGTAATTGGAGGAATTAATGCTTCCTCTTCAATGCCTTCCATTCAAAGTCGAGTTAATGTTTCAGAATTTAAAACCTGCACATTTTTGAGGATTCAATGAGAGGTTCTTGCCTTGGAAAAATATTTATTCATTAAGACAAATGAAGTAATAAAGGAATATAAAACAAAGCTGGAAGATAACTTAAGACAGGTACGGACAGCACGTGAAAGCCTTCAGGATGCATGTGGGGTCTTTTTTGCCAAACCTTAACTAGCGGTAGAGAAGTAAATTTGAGAAACAATGGAAGTATCCATCTATATATTCCTGCTAACACACCCATGTACAGAAGACCTAAGGACACATGCTCCACTATGGTCAAAGCAGCCCTATTTATAATAGTCAGAAGCTGGAAAGAACGCAGATGTCCCTCAATGGAGGAATGGATACAGAAAATAGTGTACATTTACACTATGGAGTACTACTCAACTATTAAAAACAATGAATTCTTTTAATTGCTGAGTAGTATTCCATTGTATAAATATACCACATTTTCTGTATCCATTCCTCCTTTGAGGGATATCTGGGCTCCTTCCAACTTCTGGCTGTTATAAACAAGGCTGCTATAAACATAGTGGAGCATGTGTCTTTATTGTATGCAGGGGAATCCTCTGGGTATATGCCCAGGAGTGGTATGCTTCCACTTCCAGGGTCCTCTGGAAGTGACATGCCCAATTTTCTGAGGAACCGCCAAACTGATTTCCAGAGCGGTTTTACCATTTTGCAATCCTTCATGCAATTTGTAGGTAAATGGTTAGATCTGGAAAATATCATCCTAAGTGAATTAACCCAATCACAAAAGAATACACATGAAATGCAATCACTGATAAGTGGATATTAATGAGCCCAGAAGCCCTAAATACTCAAGGCACAATTAGCAAGTTAAATGATTCCCAAGAAGAAGAAAAGAGAGGACCCTGGGCCGGTAAAGATTGGACCCAGTTTTGTAGACCCAGAACAGAGAAATAGTGGGGGAGTTGGATGATTGGGGAATAGTTGGGGGGGAGGAGAGGAATTATGGGACATATGGTGGAGGGGAACTGGGAAAGGGGAAAGCCTTTGGAATGTGGACAAAGAATATAGAAAATAAAAATTTAAAAAAAGAGAGACAAAAAAAAGAAATGCAAGGTAATACAATGAAAAAAATAAAAACAATGAATTCATGAAATTCTTAAGAAAATGGGTGGAACTGGAAAATATCATCCTAAGTGAGGTAACCCACTCACAAAAGAACACACATGAAATTCAATTTCTAGTAGAAATGTACAAGGGATTTTAATTCTTAAGTGGCATCTTACAAACTTTTCCTTCTTTGGACTCCACTTGGTTGGTGACTATTTTAAAGACATTATTTTCTCCAGTTCTTACTCTTTCTTCCACAGGAGCCATTTGTCTTAAAGACCTAGCATAACTTGATTCTCTATTCTTGGATTTTCTTCCAGTATGTGAACAGCTACATAAAACCAATCACCTCACCTGCTTTTACTTTTAAACCACGCATCCCCTCCCTCACACAAGGTTTTTTGGTAATCTATATACTTGCATACTGTGTGGTGTGTACTCCTCTAGTGTCTTTATAAAAGGACCTTCATATTAGGTTGACAGACAGGTTTCAAATTCTATTTGCACAAAGAACTTCTTTTCTTTACCTTTTGGTAACTAGCCTAGGAAACAAAGATTTTTTGTTTTGTCTATACATTTGTGTTTTATGGAGTGAACCCGCCACTTCCTAACATGGCTAGTACTCAGGTGGTTAATCCAGTCTAGCTTGGGTTTGCTATGTAATTTCAAGAAGCTTCATCTTAGGTTCTTATATGGCAAATCACTTATAAAGAAAGTCAATCTGATACAGTTCACTGTGCAAGTGTGTGTGTTTGTATATATCAGTATGGTATGCAAGTGAAGTCAGAGAACAGCTTTGGGGAGTTGGTTCTCTCCTTCTACTGTAACATGGCTTCTGGGTACCAAACACAAGGCAGAAGGCTGTCGTTGATGTCTCATATCTGTCTTTATCTGCTGAGCCATCTCAGCCACCATGGGTGGAAATTTATTTTTAAAGAAGAACTATTATATATGCTATTAGACTTTGGCTGTTCCTTATTTTCAATTTTAAGCTATTTATCTGTAGATTACATCTTAAGGTCTTCAAAATTACAACAATCTTTCTCCAATATAATTTGCATTTCCTATTAACTGAAGCTGAATAATGTAATATAAATGGCACCAGAACTCACTTATGAGTTCTGTGAGATCAGAGTGAGTACTCTGACCTCTGGATTTTTAATATAAAATAAACTTGCTTGTAAGCTCCCTGGTGAATGGCAATCTGTAATAAGTGTCCCAGCATAGACAAAAGCCACTATGCAATGTGTGCAAATTAAAATAATCCTGTCAGAAAAATTAAAATAATGAAAAACTGTTTACTAGAATGTGAATAAAATTACTTACTTTCATACACTGTTGGTAAAAATATAGTACAATCCCTCTACCTTGTTTAGCTACTTAGTTTTTGTTTCTTTGTTTTTTGTATTTTTTTTTAAAGTTAAACATATATTTGCCATTTGATGCATAAATCAAACTTCTAGGCATTTTTCCTAGAAAAAAAGTGAAAATGTATACAGATTTTAAAAAATGTTTACAACCATTCACTAAATTTTATTTATAGCAATCCCTAAATTGGACAAAGCAAAGTGCTCTTCAATAAGCAAAGTAGCTGTATAAAATACGGTACATCCACACCACTCAGCACAGAACACACGCAATGCCTGGAACAGAACACAGGGATATACACTGGGCGAAAAACATCCCCAATGCTTATTTCTTACATGCTTGCATTCTTAAAACTACAGAGCTGGAGAAAAGTTGGTTAGGATGGTAGTCTGGTAGAGGACACGGTAGCTGGGTGAGTATAATCAACAAGACCTCTGTGATACTGAAGCAGTTTGATATATTGGTCATATACAATTACATGAATCTGTACAGAAGATAAAATACCACGGAGCTACATATACACTGTTCCAATTACCAAATTCTTGCTTTTGATATATTGCACTGTATATTCTATATAAGCACTGAGGAAACTGGGTGTTTAGTGTAGAATGCATGTTTATATTAGCTTTGCAACTTCATACACTATCTAAATTAGCTCCAAACAAAAGTGAAAAGTAGATATTATACAATAAGGTTACAAAAGACTGCCATGGTAAAATGTCTTATCTACTAGTCTACTAAATCCCGTGACTGAAGAAAACACGTAAGTTTGATTTACATCTTCTTGTTTGTGGTTTATAGATGGAAACAAGCTTGTAAAAATTTTAGCTGATGCTTACAATCTTCTAGTTGAGAAATTTTACTATTACTACTAGTGTAACACAAAACTAGTGCTTTGTAAATTCATCCAAAATTAACATAAAAAATGAACCCAGATTTTACTGTACCTTGCTTTCTCAGAAATTAAATTCACATAATTCTGGCTAACTTCAAAGACATAAGCTTTAGTCAAAGGAGTACACATCTCTTCAAGATATTCAATACAGCATGATTTCATTTTTAATACACTAAGCAACAACGCAGTAACACAAAAGCAACTCAGACACCATTAATGAATACAGCATAATTCCTTAAAAGAAGTAAAAGCATAATGGTTTAATAATCCACAATATAAACTGATACATACAAAGCGTTTTGAATGATCTGTTACGACTTAAATTAACACATCATATAATTCTTAAGCACATGTTGACACCTAACCTTTGCTCTTCTTCAGAATTACCTGTAAGGGAGGAAATGAAGATATATTATAGCTATGAAAAACAAGTCAGATCTGCAAGGTAACTGTTCTACATTTCTCTAACACAGCCTTCTTCTCTCAATAAATGGGGAACATCCCTACATTACTCAACCTGGTTTTAGACTCAACTTTCATTCACAAACCTTGCCAATTACAATCCAAATTACCAAAACAGCTGATTTCAAAATAGGTTTTGGGTAACATGGCATGTGTCATCCCTAGCCCCAGCCTGCCAACAAATTAATGATCTAGAGTATTAAGAAAAAAAGTTCTCAAACTCAAAACAACTATAAAGTAGTATCACACAGTATAAATCCATCTCAATGTAAAACATCTCACAATTAAGCTGGAATTTTAACAGCTGGTTATCTTATATTGAATAACTTGCTTCACAAATAATTTTCAAATCATAAAATGTTCCAGAAATAAGACAAAGGGAAATATTTAGTTGTAAAAATCCTGGAAGGAAGAGGTCCTAAGTTAGCTTCAAAACTATACAAATAAAAATAAAAATTTAAAAGAATCTGGCTACTACAGTTTAAAAAGAAAAACAGACCTCAGGTCCCGTGGGCTGGTTCTGCAGGTAGAGACACTAATGGCTAAGTCCGATGACCTGGGTCTGATCCCATATTTTAGAGAGGACCAACTGCCAAAAGTTGCCCTGACCTCCACAGGTAGGCCTTGATAAGTGACAGGTGCACACATGTACATAGGCGCGCGCGCGCGCACGCGCACACGCGCGCACACACACACACACACACACACACACACGCATGCAGGCACACAATAAAGGCAATAAAAATTTTAGAAAATGCTAAGACTGTTATATATTTAGAAAAAACAGGGGTCTAAATTAAAAACACTTTCATATACTCTTCATGCTCTTAATCACACACTGCTTTCAGGAAAGTCCTTATTTGGACTTTTATAGTTGTGGTATTTCCCACTGAAGAGTATTTAGAAGCCTCATAAAAATTGCCAGGCCAGCAAAGAGATATTAGTATGGGTACATATAAAAGAAAGTATCATGTGCTTAAACAAGCTTACAAAATGCTAAGTATGTTGTGTATTTTCCCCAAGTCCAACAGCCTTCCTTGTTGGTGCACCTCAGTCTTCCCTAACTCTTCTAGCCCTAGGCTAACCTACAGGTATTTTGAAATAACAAGTATTTAAATCAGACAAAGATGATGGCCATAGCAGTATGTTTAATGCCAACTCTTGCTTACTAAGAAAATTTACATTTTACCTTTGCTGCAGCCTGCACATGATCCTTTTTGATAACTCCAGATTTACTTTCACAAGCGTTTGTCCTGGACTCTTCTGCCAATCGCTGAACAAAGAGTAGGCAATTCAAATGGATCTTTAAAAGCAAAGCACATGTGGAGTTATATATTATATAAAACTTTTAAACATAAATTTTAACAAAAATAACTCACAACTTTCTAACCCACAGTTTCTTCCAGGTATGGGAGGGCACTATTCACAGCCGGTTAAAAGGTATCTTGGACAATTTTCTTTTATTATTTATATTAGTTATATCATTATTCCAACCAATAATGACTCAGAAGCTTCAGGGCATCGTGCTAAACTATAAAGACAAAGGTTCCTGACTCTAGTTCCCAGACTAATGGAACAATCAATCATTCCATAAGGCTGCATACTACACTGGGGGACAACATCAGAATTTGAAGCAATGAGAATAATATCAACACCTCAACAACTAACTGATATGGCATTAATACAAAAGAACAAAATGTGCTGCTTTAAATGGCATAGACTTTATGAATGGCATGGAAAGCTTTATTGGATATAATTATGAAGTTATTGGATAGCAGAAAGCTGTAAGAAAAAAAAAAGTCAATGAAGAAAAACCTAAACAGGAACTGTTTAACTGATAGAACAAGAAAATAGCACCTGGGAGCAACTAGTGGCGGAAGAACCTTCCCTTCACTACCACTTCAAGGCGATGGATTTCAACTCTGCTTCTTTTCCCTGACACCGAGAGCACTCCACCAGAGTCCACAGGTCACTCCAGGGCAGAAAATGGAAACTAGCTACTTGAGAAAGGCCCGACAATCCCTTGAATCAGCTAGTGGTCTCCTGGATAGTCTTCAGGTGGGTTTTTTTTTTTTTTTCTCCATTAGGCTCCAGGGAAAGCAGAATTAAGCTATCAAAAGTGTATTCCAAGGAAATCCCAGATGTATCACAACCACCAAGGAGTCAGGGGTGGGGGGAAAACAGCAATGGTATATAGTTTTCTTCTACAGGATGAAAGAGAAAAACAATAACAAGTGACAGAAGAGGTATTACCTGCCCCCACCCAGCCCCACCCCCACCCCCGGGAGGGGGGAGGACAATATTTTGGCTCCAGAGATAAAAAGAAAGAAAGAAAGAAAGAAAGAAAGAAAGAAAGAAAGAAAAAATGAGAGAGGAAAAAAAATAGCTATTTCTATAACAGTCAAGAAAACCAGTATCTGGAGATGGCTCAGTCATTACAGCATTTGCTGCCCTTCTGGAGGGGCCAAATTCTCAGCATCCATTGTCAGGCACTTGGGAGGCAGGAGTGGTGGTGGAGGGGTGTGTGTGAAAGGGGTGTGTCTCTGTGAGTTCCAGCCTAGACTGCAAACTGAATTCCAGGGCCGCCAGGGCATTTACAGAGAACGTCATACTAAGTGAGGTAACCCAGTCTCAAAAGAATACCCATGGTATGCAGTCACTGAGAAGTGGATATTAGCCTAGAATCTTAGGACACCAAAGACACAATCCACATACCAAATGATGTCTGACAAGAAGAAAGGAGTGGACACTGGTGCTGGAAAGGATCAAAGCATCAGTGTAGGGGAATACCAGAACAGGGAAGTGGGAAGGGGTGGATGGGGGAGCAGGGGGGAGGGAAAAGGGCATGTGGGACCTTTGGGGAGTGGGGAACCAAAAAAAGGGAAATGAAATGTAAATATAGAATATATCCAATAAAAAAATGTTTTTGATCCAAAAAAGAAAGAAACCTTGTCTTGAAAACAAACATATTGAGAGTGGTAGTCGTGGTGGCAGACGCAGATAGATCTTTGAGTTCGAAGGCAGCCTGGTCTACAGAGCAAGTTCTAAGACAGCCAGGGCTAGATAGACAAACCCTGTCTTGAAAAACCAAACCAAACCAAAATAAAAAACAACAACGAAACCAAAACCAAAACCAAACAAACAAACAAACAAACCACACACAAACTTAATTTACTTCCAGGCAGAAATATAGAGTTGTTTGATTGGGGCCAGTTCGTGGAAAGCATTATATTTCGGGTAAACAGGAGTCTGGAAAACGACAGTCCTGAAACTTTTAAAAACTTGACGCCACAGCTACATGATCACTTTTGAATCACTGTCCTTTAGTAAAGGACCTAGTGCAGCGGCCACAGAGAAACGAGTTCGGTACACACGGGGGCTGGGGGAGGCAGGATGCCGAATCTGCAGCCAGTTTACCTTCCATACCCGGATCAATTAAACTAATCACAGAGCCAGTCTCCTTAAAGGCTGACCGGGAAGCAATAAGGGGCGGGGCTTTTCCGCGGGAAGTTTTAAGGAGTTCTGGGTTTTCCGCTTTCCTCGGTGCTTTCCTCGGGGCAGGGACGCTCCGCGGCCCGTCATGGCCCCCCGTGGGGGCCGGGGCAGCCGGGACTTACCAGGAGGTCGCAGCACGTCTCCAGACGGAAGCGCGGCTTCTTCTGCTTGAAGGTGCGCTTGAGGAAGGCCCGGGGCGCCTTGCGCTTCATCCGCCTGGAGACCGTGGTGGAGAGCGCCATCTTCACCGCCAGCCCCACTTCCCGCAGCCCCGGCTTCCGCGGTCGATCGATCGCAGGGCTGCTCACCTCAGCCCGACTCGCCACTCGCCTCCCCAAACCCCCAGAGCGGACGATTTGAATGTGGCGCCAGTCGGTCGGCGCACGGCAGTGACGTCGGCTGCAAACCACACCCACCACCGAACCGGAAGCGCAGGCTGGAGGATGGACTCTCCAGGAAAAGGGTGTGTCCCGCGGGCCCACTGCTTCAAGGGCTCAGGCTTGCATTGCAGTATTTTTGGTTTGCGGTCTCCTATGGTTCCATAGGAAGGATGAGAAATTGGGAAAATGGTCAACAAGCCCAGTAAAAGCCTTCTGTGCCCACAAAGCTCTCCATATGGCAACTGGATTCTAATGGATCAGAAAGTAAATGAAAGAAGTTTGTGTTTTATTGGGATTCCTTAAGAACTTAGGCCCGATGTTCTGATATTACCAGCAAGCAACGTACACTTTTATATTATTACGTTTGGCTTTGCATGAGATTTTTTTTTCTTACATCAGATTTTTTTCACAAATGTTCTCCCTTCAATGCTCCCTTCCTTAACTTCCCTATAGCTTTCAAATATACGGTTTTTTCTTTTATTGAAAATAGATTTATTTTTCATCAGCTATATTTTGATTGCAGTTTCCCCTCTCCTAACAGCTCCAAGATGCTCCTAATTTCTGTGCCTATTCAAATCCACACCCTTTCAGTATCCCCTTAGAAAACAAATCAGAATCTAACGAACAGCAATGAAAATAATGTAAAACAAGAACAATCAGAAGAGGGAAAAAACAAACAGAAGAAAAAGAGTCAAGGCAAAAACACAAGAAAGCAGATAGAGGCAGAAGCACACATTTGAGTACACAAGAATTCAATAAAAACACAAAGGCAGAAGCCATATTATATATTCTAAAGACCAGTAAGGTTAAAATAAAGTGTCCTGATAAAACATTATGAGACAGAGAACCTTCAAAGAGCTATTGAGTTCTAATTGTGTTGGCCAGCTACTGCTTGGCCTGGGCATGCTCTTACAAATGGTTTGCATCTACAGTGAAACAGTGTTAGAGAAAACTAACTTTTAATTTGCAAGTTATCAAATGGAGATTATTGCTAGGTTTAGGGATGGGGTCTGGTGACTACTCCTCTCAGCCCTGGGGGTCCAACTGGCCCAGACCCATGCATGCCCTGTGCATTTTGCAACAGTCTCTGAGTTTGTATATGCATTGCTCCTGCTGTATTTCAAAGATTCTGTTTCCTTGCTGTCCTCCATCCCTGCTGACTCCCAAACTCGTACTCTGCATTCTGTTTGTCTGTTAACCTCTGTATTTGGTCCCATAAACCTGAGGAGGACGTTTCTCTGATGATGACTAAGCAAAGCACTGATCTATGCATTTAGCAAAATGTCATTAAGAGTCCTTTTATGGCTATGTTTCTTTAGGAGAACAGTAGTATTTGGTTTTCCTTTAAGTCCCTGGCCTGTCTGGTCTCAGGTTCTTTGACTCCCAGGCACTGCTAGTGATGGGTTATGTGGTAGTTTGAAAGGAAGTGGTCCCCACAGATTCATGTGTTTCAATGCTAGGCTATAGGGAGTGGCACTATCAGGAGGTGTGGCCTTTTGGAGCAGGTGTAGCCATTTGGAGTAAGTGTGGCCTTGTTAGAGAAAGGATGCCGCCATATAAGAGGGCTTTGAGGCCTCTTGTGCTCAAGTTCTGCCCAGTGTGGAAGAGACCCTTCTGCAGAACAGAGCTTCCTTCTGGCTGCCTTTAGATGAAAATGCATAACCCTCAGTTCCTCCAGCACCATGCCTGCCTGCATGCTGCTGTGCTTCCCACCAGGATAATAACAAACTAATCCTCTGAAACTATAAGTCATCCTAATTAAACATTATCCTTTATAAAAGTTGCCTTGGTGTTCACAGCAATGACTTTCTAAGACAAGTCCATCTCATAGAAAGGGCCTTATAGCTAATCAGTTATTGGTTGGCTACTCCCACAAGCCCTGTGTTACTATTCACTAACACACCTCACAGGCAGATCATCAACACAGACTGTAGAGTTTGTAGCTGAGTTGATGTTTACCTTTCTCCTTTAGTGATGCACTAAGAACCTTCTAGTACATGAACACTAATCTGTAAGGATGAAGGTTCTAGTACACACGGGCTCAATTTCTCATGTTTAATGAGTTGTGGGGGTATTATCTTCAGCAATGAGACCTTATCATCAGTTTGTAGAAAGTAGCTAATAGCCTTGTCATTATCCTTGGTTGTTTGTGGGTTCCAATGGGGCCTCTTTGACCAACACTTGTGGCTTCATTTTATGACAAAAGATGTCCAATTGGGTTTAGTCTCTTCTGGTTTTCGAGGATCCCTTTTAGAACATCTTTATATATGTATATATTTTAGGAAGCTTCTACTCTATTGAGTTTCCATACAACCTTTCAAATGGCTATTAGTTTTAGCTGTCCCTCCCCATATTCCTTCCTTAACCCCACTTTCCTTTCTTCTCCCTATATGACCCTCCCATTCCAGTCCACTACTAATCCATTGATACCTATTCTATGTCTGCTTCCTAGAGTGATCCAATTCTTCACCTCAGTCCCATAATACATACTTAACCTCTGTGGTTGTATGAACTATAGTCTTCTTATTGGATCTATAATAGATAATTCTACATATAAGAGAATGCATATCTTATGTATGTTTTTGGTTCTGAGTTTCCTGGCTCAGTTTAATTTTTTCAAGCTCGGTCCATTTAACTGAAAATTTCACGATTTAATTTATGTAACACCTGAATAATATTCCTTTGTGTAAATTTACCACACTACACATTGTTTATCCATTTATCCAATAAATGGATAAACAATGAGCATCTAGGTTGTTTCCAATTTCTGGCTATTATGAATAGAACAGCAATGAACATGTTTGAACAAGTGGCTATGTAGTAGGGTATAGAATCCTTTGGATATATACCCGAGTAATATAGCTGTCTCTTGAGGTAGAACAATTCCCATCTTCCTGAGGAACTAACACACTGCTTTCCATAGTGGCTGCACAAGCAATGGACAGGGCTCTCCTTACTCTTCACCCTTTCCAGTAAGAGCTATTCTTGTTTTATAGATCTTAGCTATTCTGACATGCAGAGGGCAAGAGGTCCATACACTTACAGTGAGCACTAGAGAAATCAGAATTATTAAACACATGGGATTTTATTTCTACAGTGGAGGGAACTGACACCTGTTCACCCAGAAGGCTGGAATGGGTGATATTTAATAAGCAGGTGATGGTTTTGATACTTTATATAGCCAGCCTTCAACCAAATCCCCCAGCCTCCCAAGAATTGTTTCTCAGTCAGTAGACTCCATCCACATGAAAGAGGTCCCATATACAAAAAAATTTACTATTGTGTTTATTACAAATCCTTTCCTCCCTAGGTCCTCACACTGAGCACTGTTTCTTGGTCAACAGAACTCATACTTGTAGAAAAGGTCACAGGTGTTTGTGAATGAGATGTACTTTGCAAAGGCATTTTGATATAGGAATGCTTAAAGCTTTGTTGCGATAATGGTCATGTGGAAACATTTTACCAAAGCTTTACTGTGTTTAAATATATACAAACACAAACCACTTGTCATCAGATTCCAGAAGTTTGAACCAGCCCAGCTAAGTCATCCTGAACCCAGGTTTCATTCTTGCCTCTGAGGATCATTTCACCACTGCCCATGAGACTTGCAGGGACTCCCCACACTGAGAGGTATAAAAATAAAATCTCAAAGTAGTTTTAATTTGTATTTCCTTGATGGCTAAGGATATCGAACATTTACCTAAGTGCTTCTTGGCCACTTGTGTTTCCTTTTTGGAAAATTCTGTTACTATGTTTTTTTAATTGGGTTATTTCTTTTGCTTGGTGTTCAGGTTTTTGTTTTCCTTTTTTAGTTCTTTATATATTTTTGATATTTCTCTCTATCAGATGTGCCTTTTGGAAAAACATTAACATGGCTCCAGTTTTTTTTCCTTTTTGTTTTTCATTATGTATTTATTTTACATACCAATCAGAGATTCCCTTCCTTCCTTCCCTGACAGTCCCTCCCCCTCTCCTCCTCTCTCCTTATGTCCCTTCCCTTTCTACTCTGAGAAAGGATGACCTCACATAGCTATCAGCCTATCTTAGCATATTAAGTTGTAGTATGATTGGATGCATCTTCATTATCAAGACTAGACAAGGCCATATAGCTAGGGAAAAGGGATCCAACCAGAGTCAGAAACATCCACTACTCCTGCTGTTAGAGATCCTATATAAGGACCAAGCTATATATTGGTTGCATGTGTGTAGAACTATTAGGTCTGTCCCATGCATGCTCTTTGATTGGTGGTTCAGTTTTTGTGAGCCCCTATGGGCCCAGGTGTTGCTAGTGTCACACTGGGAACCTGGGAACAAGAGATTGTGTTGTTTACTGAAAAAAATGTTTCTAGTTGTGGTGCGGCTCAGCCATTAGCACAAACCTTTAGTCCCTCTGGCATGAATACGGACATATTCTTAGTACACACTTTTACTCCCAAACAATGAAGGTAAAATGAACGCTGGACAAAGCAACCCAGTAGGGGTAAAGGATACAAAAGGCAGGCAAAAGAGTCAGAAACAGAGGCTGTTCTGGCTATTAGGAGTCCCACATGAAGACTCAGCTGCACAACTGTAACACTTCCTCCTCCTATAGCTGAGGGCCTAGGTCACTCCCATGCAGGTTCCCTGGCTGGCAGTTTAGTCTCTGAGCCCCAGTGGGCCCAGGTTAGTTGATTATATGAGTGTTGTAACACAGTATTCTTTATATAAAAACTACATCCTCAAGTATGTAGGAAAAACGCTGCCTGACAAATGGGATTTCTAGGGCTCATAAAGAAGTCCTGTTCTTTCTTCTAACAAAAATGCAGCTATCTTAACTGCATTTCTATTTTTACACATGTGAAATCTTCCCTGTCCAACACCAAATAGGCACACTTAATACATACTTATAGTATCTCCTGGGTATTATTTCTCCCAACTTAACAAATGATTCTTCTCCATCTATATTAACTTCCTTGATTCCTGATACTCTGAAAGCTTCTATCTCTCCAGAACCAACCACTAAATCCTAATACCTAATCTGATGTAGGCTCAGGGGGCAGCTTGAAGAAGTAATTACACCTAGAGGACATTGTTCCTGTGAATGAGATGCATGTGTTACCAGGGAGGCCATGGGAAATTTTCTTTACTTTCACACAATGTAAAGGCATAATTATAGGCATCATTAGTGCATCAGAAGAGGTGACAATCATAATTCAAACCTACTGACATCATCTCTGACTTCTCAGCCTCTAGAATGATGAGGTATTAATTTCTGTTCTCTAACACCTGGTATATGTTATTTTGTTAGAGTAGCTATTTTGTTTTAATAGTCATACTAAGACAGTATTCCTTAGACATTCCCAGAAGACCATAAAAACACCAAAACTCAGTTCCCCAGCAGGGATTTGAATTCACTATTCTCTCTTCCAAGAAACTTTGCTCCATTTCTTCATATATGTTCTTATATAGTTGTTCTTCTGACAATCGGATGGGACAAATTATAATTAAAATAGGATTCTGCATTTGTATTCACATGTATGCCTAGAAATATACATGCACAAACACATATACACATATTCATCTGTAGAAACTGATACCTTGTTCCTAGTTCTGTGGTCAGCAGCACGACATTGATAGCTTAAAGTTGATCAAAGTATACATGTTAAGATCAAGGAAAGTTGGCTAATTCTATAAATCAGGTGTTTACTTATATTTTTTCTGAAAGCAAGCTATTACACAATTACCAATATAGGTAGCATGAATCCCTGATGGCAGGAACTCCTTGTTCCCTTCTATAATTCATTTTCTCCTTTAGAGCTTCTCACCATAAAATATTTCCTTCTGCATATAGAAGATTGCAGCTCTATTGATAATAAATAAGTTGGAGCCAATACTTAAGAAGGAAATATAAATATCAATTGTTACATACATTGAACTTCTATCACTAATGTAACAAATGCCAAAAATGCAATGTCCTAAAGCAACACAGATTCATTCTCTTAGATTGCTCAAAATCCAAAGTCCTAAAATAAAGGTGCTATGAGGATGTGTGCCTTCTAGAATCTTGGAGAAGGGAAATTCACGCAGTTATTCATTACACTGTTAGGATTACTTAGAGCCCCAGCCTTTGATTGACATCATACAAGAGTTGGGATTCGAAGTTCCTAGAGCGGTGGGTAAATGCTTCTCTGTTTTCCTGTGCCAATATCCTCTTGTGATTCAGAGTAGTACAGATTTAGAACAGAAAAAGTAACTATGAAATCTCAAACATAAAAGCTTTGTAGCAAGCACAATGGTTGGTTGGTTTTGTTTGTTTTGTTTTGTTTTGTTTTGTTTTGTTTTGTTTTGTTTTGTTTTGTTTTATCTCCTGAGCACCAGTCTCTGGTGAAGTCAAGGGCATCAGTATTGCAGTTACAAAGTCAATACCTTTCAGACATGTTCTAGACAGTATGGTTTCATAAAAGGAGATCATACTGCTAACCCCAATTCTTCCTGAGCTCGACATGTACACCATCTATTTAATTCTCCTGGCTGTTCTAATTTTCTACATTTTAACTCTTCTTATAGACACTTAATTCTCTTTTCTTTGGGAATACAGTCCTACGGCAATGTGCTCTAAACAGGTGCTGGCTGACATGAGCCTGATATAGCTGTCACCTGGGAGGCTCTCCTAGTGAGTGGCAAATACTGAGGGGGACACTCTCAGCCAGCCATTGAACTAAGCACAGGGTCCCCAATGGGGGAGCTAGAGAAAGGAGCCAAGGAGCTGAAGGGGTTTGTAGCACCACAGGAGGAACAACAAAAGTCACCCAGTACTCCCAGAGCTCCCAGGGACAAAACCATCAACCAAAGAGTACACATGGAGTTACCCATGGCTCCAGACTCATAGGCAGCAGGGGATGGTCTTGTTAGACAACAAAGGGAGGAGAGGCCCTTGGTCCTAGAAAGACTTGATGCTGCAGTGTAGAGGAATACCAGGACAAGGAAGCAGGGGAGGGTTGATTGGGGAAGGGGACATGGCTTATGGGATTTTCGGGGGAGGGGGAACCAGGAAAGGGGACAGTTGAAATGTAAATAAAGAATATATCTGAGCCAGACAGTGGTGGCACATGCCTGTAATCCTAGCACTCCGGAGGCAGAGGCAGGCGGATATCCGAGTTCAAGGCCAGCCTGGTCTACAGAGTGGGTTCCAGGACAGCCAGGGCTACACAGAAAAACCCTGTCTCACAAAAACAAAAAAAAGAAAAAAAGAAAAAAGGGAAAAACAGAATATATCTAATAAATAATATAGCAAAGGGTGCGTTCCTTTGCCAATATCCCTGTCTAGTACTGTGTCCCCTACCCTAATCCCACAAGATCTCCAGTCTGGGTGAAACATCCAGGATCCCATCTATCTATAAAAAACATCCTCACCTGACCTTTTTAGAGAATTTCTAGGGGCCTGCCACCATCATCCCTGAACACAAGGAACCCATTGCTGATTTTCTGGGAAATATCTGTAAGTTATTCCATCTTCAGTCTTGTAGTAAAAATGTCCTGTTTTTATTATACAAAATTGTGACTAAAACTTGAGCAGCTGCAGTTTTACTCATCTCTGCCTGCAGCTCTAGGTTAACTTCATTTTCACCTCAAGTGAGTGAATTTAACATATCAAATTTACTAAGATGTTGTAACTATGACCATATTCAATTTTACATTGGGTGAAATTTCCCCAAATTTGTAGAGCTTTCTCTACAGTTGCATTTCTTTTGAATACATGAACAGCTTTCATTTTAATACTATCGGTAACATCTAGTCCCTGGATATCAAGTAGGCTCCTACTAGGTCTGGCCAGTTCACCAAATACTGGTTGAATCAAGGAAGGAGGAAAGAGAAGAAACAGTAAATCGATAAGGAGAATGATAAGTACTAAGAATTGTTGCTTGCACCAAAGAAAAGGGCCTTGGGGCACCTTGATACTCATATTCAGGTCTACAAGAAGACATAGCCTTGTGCTCTGAAACACAGTACCCATAGCAGGATTTTTTTCCTTGTTATCAGGGGTCCCGGGCATCTTCAGCTTAATGTGTGATGCCTCCAA
Organism: Apodemus agrarius; assembly: GCA_964023405.1. Lineage (NCBI taxonomy): Eukaryota > Metazoa > Chordata > Mammalia > Rodentia > Muridae > Apodemus > Apodemus agrarius. The sequence continues at coordinate 3,588,142 of OZ030027.1, read as the reverse complement.
CATGCTGGGATTTGTTGTGGCTTAAGCTTGCATAGGTCATGGGCATGCTGTCAGATCTTCTATGAGTTCACATGTGCAACTGACTGCCGTGTTACACATGGAAAGCACTATTCATGTTGGTCATCCTCTGCCTCCAGATCTTATAGCTTTTCTGCCTCTTTCCATAAGGGTCCCTGAAGCTCAGGGAGTGGTTGGGTTATAAAAGCCCCCATTTAGCGTTGAGAACTCTACAATCTCTTATTCTCTGGTTTTGAATAGTAAATCTCTGTATTTAACCAACTCTCAATGACTTATTACATTAATTAGTGTCCCTTTTGAACCTCATCAGAGAAGTTTCATTCTGCAGTAGATAGTGAAAAAAATTTTTATAGACTCTCCTTTTCATTTTCTAAAGTCACAAAGTAAAACATTGAAAAAAATCCTTTGTATACCTTGGATATTCGCCCTTTGTCAGATGTGGGGTTGGTGGAGATCTTTTCCCAATTTGTTGGTTGCCAATTTATCCTTAGACCCCAGAAAACCAAATAACCCTATCCAAAAATGGGGTACAGAGCTAAACAAAGACTTTTCACCTGAAGAAATATGGATGGCTGAGAAACACCTTAAAAAACGGTCAACATCATTAGTCATTAGAGAAATGCAAATCAAAACAACCCTGAGATTTCACCTCACACCAGTCAGAATGGCTAAGATTAAAAACTCAGGAGACATCAGGTGTTGGCGAGGATGTGGAGAAAGAGGAACACTCCTCCACTGCTGGTGGGACTGCAAGCTAGTACAACCACTCTGGAAATCAGTCTGGTGGTTCCTCAGAAAACTGGACCAAATACTTCCGGAGGACCCTGCCATACCACTCCTGGGAATATACCCAGAAGATTCCCCAGCATGCAATAAGGATACATGCTCCACTATATTCATAGCAGCCTTATTTATAATAGCCAGAAGCTGGAAAGAACCCAGATGTCCCTCAACAGAGGAATGGATACAAAAAATGGGGTATATATATATATATATATACACACACACAATGGAGTACTATTCAGCCATTAGAAACAATGAATTCATGAAATTCTTAGAGAAATGGGTGGAACTGGAGAACATCATACTAAGTGAGGTAACCCAGTCTCAAAAGAATACCCATGGTATGCACTCACTGATAAGTGGATATTAGCCTAGACTCTTGGGACACCAAAGACACAATCCACATATCAAATGATACCCGACAATAAGGAAGGACACTAGTGCTGGAAAGGATCAAAACATCAGTGTAGGGGAATACCAGAACAGGGAAGTCAGAAGGGGTGGGTGGGAGAACAGGGGGAGGGAAAAGGGCAAGTGAGACCTTTGGGGGATGGGGAACCAGAAAAAGGGAAATGAAATGTAAATATAGAATATATTCAATAAATAAAAAAAAGAAAAGAAAAAAATCCTATGCCAATTAAATGTTTCAAACCTTCTCCTTTGATTAGAATGTTCAAAAATCACAAGGCAAGTACTGAAACACTAGCCCCGCTCAACTAGCAACTGGAAATACCTTTAAGACTGGAGAATCTTCAACTTCTAGTCAGGAAAAGTAAAGGAAATCTGTATTGGAAAGACAGAATCTGGATGGGGTAGAGAAGACCAGTGTGACTAGCAATAAATTCACCCTTCCTTTATCCCATCTCTTACCTCCTCTAGTCATTTGCCAAGGTCAAAGTGCTTTGGTTGTGCTATTTACAGTTTAAAGCCAAAACTTCTCTTCAAGGAAATCATTGGAAGATTTCTTTATCACCTCACAATATTCTAAGGAGTTATATACTTATATGAATTTTATACACACTAAACTATTAAAATCTGCACTTTTATCATCCTGCCTTTGTTGATGTTTGCTAAAATATTCTATGTCCCATTTATTTTTCAGGATCTATTCTAAATATGTAATATATGATATATTTAATATATCTTTATCTCTAAGTATAAGGTATGTTATGGAATTTAAAAATAGTAAAATACTTGACAAGGGAAATGTATTCAATAAATTAAACTATTGTGAAAAAAATGATGTTTCTGCAAGTTGATAGTATAAAAGGGAAAGCACATTACTACACAGAGAGAGGATAACAACTTTATACAAACCAAAGTAAATGTGATCCTTATAATATGGGAAAGAATGAGATGCATGCAAACACTGGGGTACACCTACAACTCTGGGCAGGAAAAATACAAAAATATTCATTCTTTTTTTAAGTAATAGAAATGTGAATAAGCATACAATAAAGACACATGCTCCACTATGTTTATAGCAGCCTTGTTTATAATAGCCAGAAATTGGAAGGAGCCCAAATATCCCTCAAAGGAGGAATAGATACAGAAAATGTGGTATATTTATACAATGGAATACTACTCAGCAATTAAAAATAATGAATTCATGCAATTTGTAGGTAAATGGTTAGATCTGGAAAATATCATCCTGAGTGAGTTAATCCAATCACAAAAAATACACATGAAATGCAATCACTGATAAGTGGATATTAATGAGCCCAGAAGCCCTAAATACTCAAGGCACAATTAGCAAGTCAAATGATTCCCAAGAATAAGAAAGGAGAGGACCCTGGCCCTGTAAAGATTGGATCCAGTTTTGTAGACCCAGAACAGAGAAACCGTGGGGGGAGGGGCAATGATTGGGGAATAGTTGGGGGGGAGAGGAATTATGGGACATATGGTGGGGGTGGGACTGGGAAAGGGAAAAGCCTTTGGAATGTAAACATAGAATATAGAAAATAAAAATTAAAAAAAAAGAAATGTGAATAAGACTTAAAATTATTTTTAGTATTGTTCTCACTTTCAGTGACAAACAAACTTTTAAGAATTATGAAGTATTTTTATTTTGGCTAATTGATGTGATAGTGGGAAAAGATCTTCACCAACCCCACATCCGACAGAGGGCTAATATCCAATATATACAAAGAACTCAAGAAGTTAGACCACAAAGAACCAAATAACCCTATCAAAAAATGGGGTACAGAGCTAAACAAAGAATTTTCACCAGAAGAAATTCGGATGGCCGAGAAACACCTTGAGAGATATTCAACATCATTAGTCATCAGGGAAATGCAAATCAAAACAACCCTGAGATTCCACCTCACACCAGTCAGAATGGTTAAGATTAAAAACTCAAGAGACAACAGGTGCTGGCGAGGATGTGGAGAAAGAGGAACACTCCTCCACTGTTGGTGGGATTGCAAAATGATAAAACCACTGTGGAAATCAGTTTGGCGGTTCCTCAGGAATTTGGGCATGTCACTTCCAGAGGATCCTGGCATACCACTCCTGGGCATATACCCAGAGGATTCCCCTGCATGCAATAAGGACACATGCTCCACTATGTTTATAGCAGCCTTGTTTATAATAGCCAGAAATTGGAAGGAGCCCAAATATCCCTCAAAGGAGGAATGGATACAGAAAATGTGGTATATTTATACAATGGAATACTACTCAGCAATTAAAAATAATGAATTCATGCAATTTGTAGGTAAATGGTTAGACCTGGAAAATATCATCCTGAGTGAGTTAACCCAATCACAAAAGAATACACATGAAATGCAATCACTGATAAGTGGATATTAATGAGCCCAGAAGCCCTAAATACTCAAGGCACAATTAGCAAGTCAAATGATTCCCAAGAAGAAGAAAGGAGAGGACCCTGGGCCTGTAAAGATTGGATCCAGTTTTGTAGAGAAACCGTGGGGGGAGGGGCAATGATTGGGGAATAGTTGGGGGGGAGAGGAATTATGGGACGTATGGTGGGGGAGAACTGGGAAAGGGGGAAAGCCTTTGGAATGTAAACATAGAATATAGAAAATAAAAATTAAAAAAAGATAAAAAATGCTTACTGATTATACGTAAACGTTTTAGAAAAATTATTTGCATCAAGAAATAAAAGTAATATTCTTTAATATTTGTCTAGTATTTCATCTATTCCAAAAAAGTTATTTTATTTTGCTTTACATAAATTGTTGTAACCATGCCTACAAGTGGTTGAATATGCTACCAAAAAATGCAGTACTATAAATTAAAATTTGGAATCATTTTAATAAAATGCATGATATAGCCAATTGTTCCTGACTTGTTGTTCTTAATATTAAAAAATATTATATAAACAGTTAATAAAAACAAAGCATTTACTTCTTTAGATAGTTTGGGAGCTCATTTTTTTCATTAGAGAATTAAAAATTATGTTGATTGTAATCTGCCAAAGATGATGTGATTGCCAAGTGTTTTAAAAATATATCTCTATTTTGGCTTTCTTTGTCATAAATACAGAATTGAAATACAGATTTCACAATATTTTGGATTCTGCACCTTCACTTCTTAGCAGAAGCCCATTTGTTTGTAAGACAAATTATTCAAGAAGCTTCAAAAAGTTCATCTTACATTTGTGGCTGCTTTTGTTAATACTCATAACTCAAAGCTATCACCATGGCCAAATGCAGTTCATCTTATCTTCCTTTGCCTGGATATTCCATTTTTAGATAGAAGTGAAAAGCTTACATAAGGACACAGATCTGTTTTCCAATGTTGATGAAAGATACTGGTTTTTGACACAAATCTCTCTTAAGATTGCCAGAAAACTCCATGTTTTTATGTATTTTCCTCCATGAGCAGATAGATGCCTTTGAAATAGAACAGAGTAATCCAAAAGAAGTGGGCAATGATAAGAAATATTAGGTAGAGATTTTCAAAGACCAGTAAGTCAAAGACTCTGTCAAATGTTTTTCTGTTCCCTTATCTCATCAGTGGGTCCACTTTCAGGACAATTGTTACTAAGACTGTATTTGAAACGGAGCAAGGTAAGAAACTGACTTTAATATCCACTTATCAGTGATTGCATTTCATGTGTATTCTTTTGTGATTGGGTTAACTCACTTAGGATGATATTTTCCAGATCTAACAATTTACCTACAAATTACATGAATTCAAGAATACACATGAAATGCAATCACTGATAAGTGGATATTAATGAGCCCAGAAGCCCTAAATACTCAAGGCACAATTAGCAAGTCAAATGATTCCCAAGAAGAAGAAAGGAGAGGACCCTGGGCCTGTAAAGATTGGATTCAGTTTTGTAGACCCAGAACAGAGAAATCGTGTGGGGGGGATCATTGTGGAATAGTTGGGAGGGGAGAGGAATTATGGGATGTATGGTGGGGGGGGAACTGGGAAAGGGGAAAGCCTTTGGAATGTAAACATAGAATATAGAAAATAAAAATTAAAAAAAGAAAGAAACTGACTTTAAATAGTTATTTTTAATGTAAAGAATTAAGCAATGTCAATAACAAAATCTCTTTACTTTTTTGAAGTGTATTTCACTTTTGTGTGAGTGCACCCTCGAACTTGGTCACCTGTAAGCACATCTGAGAACCAACACAAACAAAGGAGGAACTTTCACTGAAGAGCATAACTCCTTTCCACAAAGTCAGCATCTACAGGTGGCAGGACTCACAGCACATTTTTTCCATTGATTAAATTTTGATACATCCACACTAAGACGTTATCTGTGCTAGCAAATGCTGTGTAAATCTGAGGATTTATAATTCAATTGGAAACCAAGAAATACAGAAAAATGGACAGTCTATGTCATATGAGGCTTCACTAGAAATCTGTATTAATAAGAGATTTAAATGGAATGAAGTTAAAGTATCACTCTCTAAACTATGAACTTTAGGCAAGTGGCTTAATCTCTGAGCATGATCAATAGGGTTTAGGAAAAGAAAACTCCCAATATTTTAACCATAATGTATACTATCCATATTTTGTAGCCCCAAATGTAAGTCTTCTTCCAATTTTTATGGGAAATAATCCCCCTAAGGACTTTCAATCTATAGTGTTATATATTACACATGAGCAACTGTGTATATCAAATATGCTAAAATGATTTTAGAATTATATCCTCTGAGGTAGTACCTAATAGAGTTTCTCATTAAATGTTATGATTAATTATTTAATCATTGTCATACATCTCAACATAAAGACTCGTTTCAAAAGAAAGCTGTTCCAAGTTGCAGAGCAGATGGTGACAGCAGTTGCAGACGCTGGAATCACCATCCCTGACCTCAAGCTATATGCTACAGAGCAATAGTGATAAAAACTGCATGGTATTGGCACAGTGACAGTCAGGTAGATCAATGGAATAGAATTGAAGACCCAGAAATGAACCCTCACACCTATAGTCACTTGATCTTTGACAAAGAAGCTAAAACCATCCAGTGGAAAAAAGCATTTTCAACAAATGATGCTGGTTCAACTGGGGTCAACATGTAAAAGAATGCAAATTGATCCATTCTTATTCCCCTGAACAAATCTCATGTTCAAGAGGATCAAGAACCTCCACATAAAACCAGATCTATTGAATCTAATAAAAGAGATAATGGGAAAGAGCCTTAAACACATCAGAACAGGGGAAATTTTCCTAAACAACACCAGTGGCTCAGGCTCTGATATCAACTATAGACAAATGGGATCTCATAAAGTTGAAAAGCTTCTGTAAGGCAAAGGACACTGTCAACAGGACAAACCAGTAACCTACAGATCGGAAAAAGATCTTTATCCACCCTACAACTGATAGAGGGCTAATATCCAATATATACAAAGAACTCAAGAAGTTAGATGACAGAGAACCGAATAACCCTATTAAAAATGGGGTACAGAGCTAAACAAAGAATTCTCAACTGAGGAAGCAAGCATTAATGAGAAGCACCTAAAAAAATCTTTGACATCCTTAGTCATCAGGGAAATGCAGATAAAAACAACCCTGAGATTCCACCTCACACCAGTCAGAATAGCTAAGATCAAAAACTCAAGTGACAGCAGGTGCTGGCAAGGATGTGGAGAAAGGAAAACTCCTCCATTGCTGATGGGACTGCAAGCTGGTACAATTAATTACTGTGGAAATAAGTCTGGAGCTTTCTCACAAAATTGGACATAGTACTTCCTGAGGACTCAGCTATACCACTCCTGGGCATATACCTTAAATATGCTCCAACATATAACAAGGATACATGCTCTTCTATGTTCACAGCAGCCTTATTTATAAAAGCCAGAACCTGGAAACAACCCAGATGTCCCTCAACAGAGGAATGGATACAGAAAATGTGGTACATTTACACAGTGGAGTACTACTCAGCTATTAAAAACAATGACTTCATAAAATTTGCAGGCAAATGAATGGAACTAGAGAATATCATCCTGAGTGAGGTAACCCATTCACAAAAGAACACACACAGTATGCACTCGTTGATAAGTGGGTAGTAGAAAAAAGGCTTGGAATACCCACAGACAATATGAAGGTTAAGACCAAAGTGTGGATGCTTCGGTCCTACGTAAAAGGGGGAAAAATAATCACAGGAGGTGTAGGGAGGGAGCAACTTGGAAGGGAGAGAGGCAGGGGAGGGAAAAAGAGGGGCAGGATCAGATGTGGGAGAAGACAGGACTGGGGAGAAGTCCAGAGGTTCGGTAAAGTGAATGGACGTGTGTAGCCACTAAAAAGTCACAGATGCCAGGAAAGCAGGAGGCTCCCAGATTACAACGGGGGTGACATTGGCTGAAATACCCAAGAAAGGGAAGAGAGAACCTGTAGAGACCATATCCAGAGGTAAGGCACAGCCCCTGGTTGAGAGATGAGGCTACTGACCCTTCTCAAACATTTACCAAGAATTGCTCTTGTCTAAAAGAAATACAGGGACAAAGACTGCATTTGGAGGAGAGACTGAAAGAAAGGCTATCTAGAAACTGCCCCACCTAGGGATCCATCCCAACTGCAAACACCAAACACAGGCACATGCCAACAAGCACTTACTGATAGGAGCCTGGTATAGCTGTCCCCGAAAGTCTCTGCCAGAGCCTGACAAATACAGATGCGGATGCACACAGTCAACCATGGGACTGAGCACGGGGACCCCAATGGAAAAATTAGGGGAAGGACTGAAGTAGCTGAGAGGTTTACAACCCCATAGGAAGCAGAAATGGCCACACTCCTCGCCAGAGCTCCTAGGGACCAAACCACCAACCAGAGTACACATGGAGGGACCCTAGGCTCCATCTGCACACATAGCAGAGAATTGCCTTATCTGGTATCAGTGGGAGGGCAGGCTCTTGTTCCTGTTGAGGCTTAATGTCCCAGTGTAGAGGAATGCTACGGAAGTGAGGCAAGAGTGGGTGGGTGTGTGTGTGGGGGGGGGAGGGAGTTCATTCAAAGATTCAAGGGGAAAAGAAGATGGGATAGGGGCTTTGAGGAGGGGAAACTGGGAAGAGGAATAACGTTTGAAATGCAAATAAATAAAATAACCAATAGAAAATAAAGTAGGTGAAAAAAATGAAATCATTCCTCAAGAACATAGGCTAAAGTCATGATAAAATATAAAATATAAGATAGATGCATCTGAATTCTTCAAAGGAAAAGGCAACAAAACATCACAAAGCGTGAAACCAGCTGTATTTTTCAAAAACCAAGCAAAACAGCCATAAAATTCGAGACTATTTGAAAGGAAGCAACCAGCAAACCAAGAACATAAAATATGAAGAATAATGAATTAAAAACTTAAAAAATGATATAAAATATGAAAGAATATTTGGGCAAATCTTATTTCACAATGTCAAGTAACTTCAATTTTTAACACTCACTCAAAAGCTATTGAGTTGTTAAGTTTATGGTTTACGCAAAATGTGTTGCTAATCAGAGGAAAAATTAGTAAAAACCAATTGTGTACACAGAAAATTTCCCCAGAGCACAATTACTTAGTTATATTAACAGTCATAATTTGAATAGTATTTTCAAATGATGATCAATAATTAGATTATTTTTAGTAAATTTCAATGAAATTTTTCTGTATTTTGATCTTAACAACCATAAGAAATCACATGTATTTTTTAATTTCCTGCTCTCCTTTAGAAAGTAAACTGTTTATTGCTATTCCTCCCTGTGTATTTCTTTTTATTAAATAAAGATTTTAATTAGCATATAAAATAATACATTTCACTATAACATTTTTAAGCAGAATTTGTTTTCACTGATTCTCTTCCACTCCCTCTTTGCTCTTCCTTTTTACCCTTCCAGTCCCCAGTAGCCTCTTTCCCACCTTTATCTCACATGATGTTGCTGTCTCCTCTTCCCCAGTTCCTCCCACATGGTCCTTCTCCACTTTCACGGGATGTACCCACACTGATATCCACATACATAATACATACATACATACATACATACATACATACATACGTAAAAAGCCAGCATCAACATATGAGATAACATGTGATACTTGTCTTCCTAACTCAAGATCACTTTATTTAATGTAATACTTTCCCAGTCCATCCATTTTTCTGCATGTTCTCACGATCTTGTCATCTGCTGACGGACAGCCAGCCCAAATGATTACATTTATTGCTCTGGTGAGTAGTGCAGCAATACAGGTGAACATGTAGATACAGCTACAGTAGGATATGGAGAACGTCAGGGATCTAGTTCCAGAAATGATACAGATGGGTCACATAGTAGTTCTATTTTAACGATTTTTAGAAATCTCCAGACTGGATGCCATAATGGTGACAGTTTTGGAGTCCTGTTCAGAAATTCTTATCTACATCCCTATCCTAAGATAGATTCCTATGCTTTTCTCCAATACTTTCAGCATTTCAGCTTTAGATTAAGGTCTTTGATGTATTTAATTGCGTTTGTGTGGATGACACACAATATAATATATATAGCATTCTTCTTCAGGTGTTTACCCAGTTTTCCCAGGACCATTTGTTGAAAGATTACCTTCTTTTCCCAGTTTAGATTTTCCAGTGATTTTTTAAACATTTACTGAATATTAATTAGCTGTACCTGTGTAGGCTTTGTTCTATGTTCCCTATTCTGTTTCATTAGTCTGCATTTCTGGTTTTGTCCCAGGATCATAATGTCTTTGTCATTTTGTATCTGTAGGTATTGTGATAGCTTTTGGTTTTATTTTTTTGTTTTGTTTTGCATAGAGTTCATTATCTTAGTGTCAAAGTGCAAAAGAATTTTCCTAACAAGTTAACCACACTACCTTATAAAGTGAACTATATACATCACTGCGCTTCAATCAAGATGAAAACTGATTCAAGTAATGCTGACACCAAGCAGAAGCACTTTCAAGCATGTCTCTGTAGTCAAGCTGTTCCTAGAGAAGCAAATCACAGATCTGCCTTCCACTTGATCTGATGGACAGAGGCGGGATGTCACTGCCTTTCTTCCTATGCGAGCTATCCTCTCAAACCATACTACTGCTCCCGTTGACTAGCAGTTTGACAAATGACAGTGGGTGACATGTAAAGCAAATATTCCTTAGGGATGGCTTCTCACGATTGCCAAACACACCTGCAGGAACCTGATGTGGACTAAACATCATGGTGTGGAAACCATTAACCTCGTGGTTTTGTGTGCAAGGCAGGCATTCGGAAAGTTTTTAGTGACAGAATGTGACCAATAAATTACAAAGGTTTCCACTGACACAAAGCTATTTGAAAAGCGAGTAAGCAACACTGTATCTAGGCCACAATGTAACAAGAGTCTTATTGCACAGCACACTGCCAGCTTCTTGGACTGTTGAAGTTGTAGCCCGAAGCTGTCCTCATCACTAGATCAGAAGCCATTATTGGTGATTTGGCTGAGAGACTCGGGGATGGATTTTCCCTCTCAGTTATTTTCCCTTTACCAGCTCAGTGCTTCCTATTTTAGACTTTTTACTTTGCTGAACTCCAACTCTCCAAAATTTACAATCAAAAGTTGACAAATGGCCGGGCGGTGGTGGCGCACGCCTGTAATCCCAGCACTTGGGAGGCAGGGGCAGGCGGATTTCTGAGTTCGAGGCTAGCCTGGTCTACAGAGTGAGTTCCAGGATAGCCAAGGCTACACTGAGAAACCCTGTCTCGAAACACCAAAAAAAAAAGTTGACAAATTTATAAAATTAGTTTTAGTTATCAGTACATGTACCGGCAAAATAAGACTGATTAAAAATAAGAGTTAAATCCCTGAAAGAGAATATATTAACAACAACTTCAGGTAAGCAGATGAAGAGAATGAGCTGAAATAACCCTGAATTTTTAGAATTTTTAGAGCTACGTGTTTCTTAATTAATTTTTAAGTTCCTATACAATGTAATGTCTTTCATTATGGCATATATGTGCATGAATATATATTAGATATATATATGTGTGTATGTGATATATGTTATTGTACTTTGTTTTAATTTGTTGCATTATTTCCTCTTAAACATGTCCTTTCTTAATTGGCTCTAATAGAAATTTAAGTAGAGGCATTGTATCCAGTATTATAGTTACAGTTAATATATAGAAAATATATTACTAAAAGCAGAGTTGGAAGACCTTAGTTCACTTCTAGAAGAAAACAGTTACTTACAAAACACAACATTTCATCCAGCACTTTAAAGAGACCAAGAAACAGAAGTATAAATATAAAAGCCATTTCTTCACATTAAAAGTATAAATAAAATTTACTGTGGTAGACACATAAAAGGGACAAACCTAGAGAGACCACTTGGTTTTAACACCTAGCAGAGAAGTATGACTAGAAAATTAGCATCATTTTGTGACTAGTGTATAGCTTATATTTACACTATTTTATTGAAATAATATGCTTTCTAAAATATGTGAAGTTGTGGATTTCTTCTTTCTTTTTTCTCAAGCAGGTACTCTTAGCAAACAAATAGGAGACATGTTGTTCTGTTTAGGTAAATGTTAGCAAACACAGCTGCCTTGGTAATTCAGTTATGCAGCATAGACATTGTAAATTACTTGAAAAGAGACCATCTGGCTTGCACTTGTAAAACTGAAACCAATTAAAACATTTAAATGACATTTTGTTTTTCATTTCAATCTGTAAAAATATATTTTGCAAGTTCCAATTAGTGGTTAGCGTTTCTGTATTGCTTTTATAATATGAGTCTGACTAAAACACGTTTTAATTTCAACAAAGCTGTACCTGCAACTGATATTATAGTGCTATACTGTTTCAATTAAAGAATAAATTGCGGGTAGATATAAATAGGATACTACATAAGATTTATTTGAGTACGGCTGATAAAATATGAAAGGATGGCGATTGCTTTGCAAACAATTAGGCATATCTCTAAACTTTTATAAATAAGTGACTACACGCTGAGAGAAATCTAAAATGTTGTGATCAGAAAGTACCCATATTACTCATATTCCCTTCAGAGTTCCCCAGACAGCGTGAACTCTTTCCTTGATGCTCAGGACAGAACAGATATCTTCTGTACTTTCAGGAGTAGATGCAAACAACAGCCTGTGTATCTATCTTTCTCCAAAATTAGACTCCTTCCCCCTTTCAGTTTGTAGGTAAGAAGACAGTGGAGGGAAGCAGAAATTAGCTTTTTCTCCTTCTCTTGGGATTCCTGTCTTACATCTATTACTCTAGACCTTAGAAATACATGTGAGTCAGGAAGAGATCAAGAGGCAATGAAATTCTATTCAACTGCCTTGATTTAAGTTCTTACTGTGTCTCTGTCTCTTTCAGTCTCTCTGTCTCTATCTCTCTCTCTCTCTGTCTCTCTCTCTCTCTGTCTCTCTCTCTCTCTCTCTCTCTCTCTCTCTCTCTCTCTGTGTGTGTGTGTGTGTGTGTGTGTGTGTGTGTGTGTGTGTGTGTGTTTCTCCCATCTCTCTTGGCCTGGCAGATGTTGAGAGACAACTCTTCCTCTTCTGAGGAAAGGTCATGTTGATTTACAACTCCATGCCACCTTCCTATCCTACCTGGCATTCTCTTGATTATCCCAAACATGGTTACTTCTTTCTCTGTCACAGTGATCTGATCGCCCATCTCTAACTTCTCCCCCAAGACTTGATAACTGATCATAGATGAACCTTGTTGCTTTGTATTATTTTAAAAGTCCATGCCAATACTTTTTTTCTTAACTACATATATCCAGGTTGTATTTGGGCATCCTTGACCGCATCACAGGAAGGCCCGAAGATAGATCCAAATGAATCCTTTGTGCTCTGCTTATCTCTACCATCTGCTCTCTCATCACCTAAGTGCTATATTTTTCTCTGTAGCTGTAGCTGTAGCTCAGCATACCTACACAATCTAGAGTATGAAAACACAAAAACAAAATGAAAAACAAAAATCTCATAACTTTTTTTTTTAAATTGCTCTTTTACAGAAGTTCCTGCTGGTCTTCCTTCTCTTTACAAATCCTCCCTTACCCTTCCCTTATTTTTGACTATTTCTACTCCCAGAAAGAGTGTAGATTTATTATATATATATATATATATATATATATATATATATATATATATGTGTGTGTGTGTGTGTGTGTGTGTGTGTGTGTGTGTATAAAATACAAGTTGCTCCTCTTCCTGGATCCCACCTCTAAGTTCATTATCTCTCCTCCCTACCCCCCCCCACCTCTGAGAGGGTACTCCCCCTCCCATCCACCCACTCCTACCGCACCTTCGCCAGCTTTTCCCCTTTCCTAGGGGAATCCAGTTTCCACAGGATTAAGTGCTTTCTCTCCCACTGAAGCCAGATCATATAGTCCTCTTCTACACATGTGCCAGCGGCCACAGTCCAGCCCGTGATCCTTTGTTGGCAGCCTAGTCTCTGGGAGCACCCAGAGGTCCGGGTTAGTTGATACTGCTGTTCTTCCTATGAGGTTGCTTCAGCTCCTGCAGACCTTCCTCTAACATATCCATAGGAGTTCCTAAGTATTTGCATTTATCTCAGTCAGGTGCTGGTAGAGGACAGCCATGCTGGGCTTCTGTTTGCAAGCACAACATGGCATCAGCAATAGTTTTGGGTTTTGGTGCCTGTGCATGGGATGGATCCCTACTTGGGTCTGTTACTGTGTGGCCTTTCTTTCAGTCTGCCCCATTTTTGTGCCTGCGTTTCCTTTAGACTGGAACAATTCTGGGTCAAAAATATTGCAAATGGATAGGTGGTTCCTTGCTTCAACTGGGAACCATGTCAATCTATTAGAGGTGATCTCTTCAGGCTCCATCTTCCCACTGTTGAGTATTTTGATGACATAATGGCTAATGTCATCATTATTGAGTCCTGGTAGCCCCTCACATCCCAGGTATCTGAGATTTTCTAGAGGTTCCCCCACCCCCTACCCCACACTGCTGCATATTTCTCTCCTGTCTCTCCCCATACCTGATTCTATACACTATTTCCCCTCCCCGTCCCCTCTCCCACCATTTCCTCCCTCCCTCTGCCTCCCATAATAATTTTGTTCCCCCTTCCAGGCTCAGGCTCTAAGACCAACAATAAACAAAGTGTCAATTTTTTAAACTATGAAACCCATTAATAGACATTTACTTTGAAACGTGTCACATCGTTTTGGAATCTTTGTAATTTCATAATCCATCACATTAAAATAGTTCAATAAAATTTCCTATTACTAGCTGGTCTTCACAGTGCTTGGGTTTTTCCAAAGTAATCCATAGCTAGCCTTATTTCTGCCTCCATGGATGAACACAGAAAAGAACATATGCCTAAAGTGAATTGGAGAACTTCCACATGGGTTTTCTTCTGCATAGACTTTCTCTTTCATTGAGAGATAAGATGCTAAAGCTTCTAGCACTTACACCTCTGACACTTAAAAAGAAACAAAAAGAAATACAGGGCCTCATTTCCCAGTGCACACGCACCTCCTGATAGCATCCTCCATGTGGTCGCTCTAGCATCTTTCCCATAATATTTTTTTATAGAATTAGGTGGGAAAGAAATTTATATTGCTTTAATCCAAATATTAATATTATATATTAATTCTTAATAAAGTAGGTAAAATGACAAATACAGAGGTGGATACTCACAGCCAACCATTAGACTGAGCACAAGGTCCCCAATGGAGGAGCTAGAAAAAGGAACAAAGGAGCTGCAGGAGCTGCAGGAGCTGCAGAAGCTTGCAGTCCCATAGAAAGAACAACAATATGAACCGCCCAGCACCCCCAGAGCTCCCAGGCACTAAACCACCAACCAAAGAATATACATGGAAGGACCCATGGCTCCATCAGCATATGTAGCAGAGGATGGCCTTGTTGGGCATGAAAGCGAGGAGAAGCCCTTGGTCCTGAGAAGGCTCAATGCCCTAATATAGGGGAATGCCAGGACAGGGAAGCAGGGGTGAGTGGGTTGGTGAGCAGGGGTGGGAGTGGGATAGGAGGTTTTCAGAGGGAAATGAGGAAACGGGATAACATTTGACATGTAAATAAAGAAAATAATAAATATAAAGTTGGTAAAAACTAAGTTATTGCTTAATTTTCAAGATAAATATAGTGTTTGGGAATCTTAAAAATGTCAAAATCTAATTAAACCAAAAGGAAAATCAATCTTAATGGAAAGTATAATATTTCCAATATTCAATGTAGCCATAAAGATGAGAAGATACTCTGTAATTTGACATTTAAGGAAATGAACTGACAGAAAGAACAAAATATTAACATATATTTTCAATTTGTGATTTTTTTTGTCACATCTAAGTAATTTATGCTCTTGGGTCTTTGAGGTCTTTTGAAAAGAATTAATAGTATGGTAGTAAGTTCAATTTAGAATAATTAATGGTTAATGAGAGCATTGTTTCAGTTATAAAATGTACATAATGGGAATATAAAAGTAAAATAAATTTCTTAAAAGAAAAACACAAGATATATAGAAAATTAATTTTAGAACATGAAGTACTGAAAACCTCATCAGCTCCTTGGGTCCTTTCTCGAGCTGCTCCATTGGGGACCCTATGCTCAGTCTATTGATTAGTTGTGAGCCATTGGCATTATGATCCACTTTCCAATAAGAATCATAGTATCCACATTTTGGTCTTTCTTCTTGAGCTTCATGTAGTCTCTGAGTTGTATTTTGGATATTCCAAGCTTTTGGACTAATATCCACTTATCAGCAAGTGTGTGTTCTTTTGTGATTGATCTATCTCACTCAAGATGATATTTTCTAGTTCCATCCATTTGCCTAAGAATTTCATGAAGTCATTGTTTTTAATAGCTGAGTAGTACTTCATTGTGTAAATGTACCACATTTTCTGTATCCATTCATCTGTTGAGGAATATCTGGGTTCTTTCCACCTTCTGACTGCTATGAACATAGTGGAGCATGTGTCCTTATTACATGTCATCTGGGTATATTCCCAGGAATGGTATAGCTGGGTCCTCAGGTAGTGCTATGTCCAATTTTCTGAGAAACTACCAAACTGATTTCAAGAGTGGTTTTACCATCTTGCAATCACACCAGCAAAGGAGGAGTGTTCCTCTTTCTCCATATCTTCTCCAGCATTTGCTGTCCCCTGAGTTTTTTTTATCTTGGCTATTCTGACTGCTGTGGAGTGGAATCTCAGGGTTGTTTTGATCTGCATTTTCCTGATGATTAAAGATGTTGAACATTTCTTTAGGTGTTTGTCAGCCATCCAGTATACCTCAGTTGAGAATTCCTTGTTTATTTCTGTATCCCATTTTTAATAGGGTTATTTGGTTCTCTGGAGTCTAACTTTTTGAGTTCTTTGTATGTATTGGATATTAGCCCTCTATAGGATTGGGAAGGACTTTCTCTCAATCTGTTGATTACGGTTTTGTCCTATTGACAGTGTTCTTTGCCTTACAGAAGCTTTACAATTTTATGAGGTCCCATTTGTCAATTCTTGATCTTAAAGCATAAGCTATTGGTGTTCTAGTCAAGAAAATGCCCCCTGTGCCCATGTGCTCCAGGTTCTTCCCTACTTTCTCTTATAAATCAACTCTTATAAAGGAAAACATCTGAATAAATATTTAAATAGGACTTGTTTACACTCGAGAGGTTTAATGTGTTATCATTGCAGAAAGCATGGCAGCGTGCAGGCAGATATGGTGGAGAAATACAAAGAGTTCTACATCTTGATTGACAGACATCAGGGAGAGAGAGAAAGAGAGGGGGAAGGAGAGAAATGGACAGAGACAAAGAGAGACTAGACCTGACTTGAGCATTTCAAACTTCAAAGCCCAGCTTCAGTGACACACTTTCTCCAAAGATACCAAGCCTCCTAATAGTGTCACTCTCTATGAATCTATGGAGGCCATTTTTGTTCAAACCAGAACACCTTTGAAGTGCAATTAAACACTGAGCTAGAATTTTCTAGGTAATTATAGTAATATAAGACATTCTAAGGACAGATCTGAGAAATCAAAGTGCAATTGATAAGCAGAGGAATTAGCTTTAGTTTATTGATTGCTGAGTAGGTACAGATAGGCATGAGCCACACTAAGAAGGACAAAGCATTTGGATATCCAAGCTACACCTGCTGGTTAGACAAGTAAAATCTTCTAAGAAGAAATAAAACATAACTGTATTTTCAGGTTGTGTATGAAGTCTATACTGCTGCATACTTAGGGTTTTTTTTTAAGAGTAACTTAGTTTGCCAGCATCTCATCATTATAAAATAGTGTTTTTCTGTAAGAGTAGAGAAAGCCATAATGATTCATATTTTAATTTATAGTCTTTTTTGTATATTCTTTGTTTACATTCCAAATGATTTTCAATTTCCCAGTCCCCCCCTCCCCATAAGTCCCATAAGCCTTCTTCCCTCTGCCTGATCTCAATTCAACCCCATCCTACATCTCTGTCTTGGTAATTCCCTACAATGCTGCATCAAGCATTTCCAGGACCAGGGCCCTCTCGTTTCTTCTTCTTGGGAATGATTTGATATGTGATTTGTGTCTTGGGTATTCAGAGCTTCTGGGCTAATATCCACTTATCAGTGACTATTGTGATTGGGTTACCTCACTTAGGATGATATTTTCCAGATCCAACAATTTGCCTAAGAATTTCATGAATTCATTGTTTTTAATTGGTAAATATACCACATTTTCTGTATCCATTCCTCCATAGAGAGACATCTGGGTTCTTTCCAGCTTCTGGCTATTATAAATAAGGTTCTATGAACATAGTGGTGCATGTGTCTTTATTGCCTGCCAGGGGATCCTCTGGGTATATGCCCAGGAGAAGTATAGCAGGGTCCTCTGGAAGTGCCATGCCCAGTTTTCTGAGGAACCACCATACTGATTTCCAGAGTGGTTGTACCAACTTGCATTGCCAACAGCAGTGAAGGAGTGTTCCTCTTTCTCCACATCCTCTGCAACAACTGCTGTCTCCTGAGTTTTTAATCTTAGCCATTCTGACTGGTGTGAAGTGAAATCTCAGGGTTGATTTGAGTTGCATTTCCCTAATGCTGAACATTTCTTAAGGTGCTTCTCAGCCATTCGAAGTTCTTTAGGTGAAAATTCTTTGTTAAGCTCTGTACCCCATTTTTAATAGGGTTATTTGGCTCTCTGGAGTCTAACTTTGTGAGTTCTTTGTATATATTGGATATTAGCCCTCTGTCGGATGTGGGGTTGATGAAGATCTTTTCCCAATTTGCTGGTTGCTGTTTTGTCTGATTGACAGTGTCCTTTGCCTTACTTTGTAATTTTATGAGGTCCCATTTGTCAATTCTTGATCTTAGAGCATAAGCTATTGGTATTCAGGAACTTTTCCCCTGTGCCCATGTCCTCAAGGGTCTTCCCCAGTTTTTTCTATTAGTTTCAGTGTGTCTGGTTTTATGTGGAGGTCCTTGATCCACTTGGAGTTAAGCTTAGTACAAGGAGATAAGAATGGATCAATTCACATTCTTCTGGATGCTGACCTCCAGTTAAGCCAGCACCATTTGTTGAAAAGGCTATCTTTTTTCCACTGGATGGTTTCAACTCCTTTGTCAAAGGTCAAGTGACCATAGGTATGTGGATTCATTTCTGGGTCTTTGATCCTATCCCATTGATCTACCTGCCTGTCACTGTACAAATAACATGCAGTTTTTAACACTATTGCTCTGTAGTACTGTTTGAGGTTCTCAATACAGATGCCCCTGGAAGTTCTTTTACTGTTGAGAATAGCTTTAGCTATCCTGGGTTTTTGGGATTCCAGATGAGTTTGAGACTTGCTCTTTCTAACTCTAGGAAGAACTGAATTGGGATTTTGATGGGGATTGCATTGAATCTGTATATTGCTTTTGGCAAGATGGCAATTTTTTATTATATTAATCCTGCCAATTCGTGAGCATGGAAGATTTTTCCATTTTCTTCTTTGATTTCTTTCTTCAGAGACCTGAAGTTCTTGTCATACATGTCTTTCACTTTGGTTAGAGTATCACCCCAAGATACTTTATATTGTTTGTGGCTATTGTGAAGGGTGTCATTTCCCTAATTTCTTTCTCAGCCTGCTTATCCTTTGAGTATAGGAAGGCTACTGATTTGCTTGAGTTGATTTTATAATTGGCCACATTGCTGAAGTTGTTTATCAGCTATAGGAGTTCTCTGGTGGAGTTTTTTGGGTCACTTAAGTATACTATCATATCATATGCAAATAGTGATAGTTTGACTTCTTTCTTTCCAACTTGTGTCACTTTGCCCTCCTTATGTTGGCTAATTGCTCTAGCTAGAACTTCAAGTACTATATTGAAAAGATATGGATAAAGGGGACAGCCTTGTCTTGTCCCTGATTTTAGTGGGATTGCTTCAAGTTTCTCTCCATTTATTTGATGTTGGCTACTGGTCTGATGTAAATTGCTTTTACTATGTTTAGGTATGGGCCTTGAATTCCTGTTGTTTCCAAGACTTTTAGCATGAAAGGATGCCGAATTTTGTCAGATGCTTTTTCAGCATCTAAAGAGATGACCATGTGGTTTTTATCTTTTAGTATTTTTATGTAGTGGATTACATTGATAGATTTCCATATATTGAACCATCCCTGCATCCCTGGGATGAAGCCTACTTGACGTTTCACCCTAAAGCAAAAGAATATACCTTTTTCTCACCACCTCATGGTACCTTTTCCAAAATCAACCATATAATTGGTCACAAGACAGACCTCAACAAATATAAGATGATCGAACTAATCCCATGCCTCATATCAGATCACTATGGAGTAAGACTGGTCTTCAATAGCAAGCAACACAACAGAAAGCCCACATACACATGAAGGCAGAACAATACTCTACTCAATGATATCTTGGCCAAAGAAGAAATAAGACTTATTAGAAATTAATGAAAATGAATGCACAACATACCCAAATCTATGGGACACAATGAAACCTGTGGTAAGAGGAAAATTCATAGCCCTGAGTGCCTCCATAAAGAAACTGGAGAGAGCAGACACTAGCAGCTTAATGGCACACCTGAGAGCCCTGGAACAAAAAGAAGCTAATTCACTGAGGAGGAGTAGAAGACAGGAAATCATCAAACTCAGGACTGAAATCAATCAAGTGGAAATAAAGAGAACCATACAAAGAATCCACAAACCAGGAGCTGGTTCTTTGAGGAAATCAACAAGATAGATAAACCCTTAGCCAGAGTAACCAAAGGGCACAGAGACAGTATCCAAATTAACAAAATTAGAAATGAAAATGGAGATATAACAACAGAAACTGAGGAAATTCAAAAAATTATCAGATCCTACTACAAAAGCCTATACTCAACACAACTGGAAAATCTATAGGAAATTGACATTTTCCTAAACAGATACCAAATACTAAAATTAAATCAGGATCAAATAGATCATCTAAACAGTCCCATAACCCTTAAAGAAATAGAAGGGGTCATAGAAATTCTTCCAACCAAAAAATGCACAGCACCAGATGGTTTTAGTGCAGAATTCTATCAGACATTCAAAGGAGACCTAATGCCAATACTCTTCAAACTATTCCACAAAATAGAAACAGAAGGAACAGAACCACCCAACTTGTTCCACAAAGCCACAATTACACTGATACCAAAACCACACAAAGATCCAACAAAGAAGGAGAATTACAGGCCAATTTCCTTTATGAATATTGATGGAAAAATACTCAATAAAATTCTTACCAATCAAATCCATGAACACGTCAAAACGATCATTCACTATATTGTCTTTTTGTAGAGTAAAATATTCCAAACAGAAATGATTCTAAATGCTTCTGTCGAACAAGCATAAATTATGTGGACCTTTCACATTTTTTCATATTTTTACTCACAGTCCCATATATTATTGTGTTTATGAACAACTTCATATGAGCATTATTTTCCATGTGAACATAATTAATTTACCTATAGCTGAAACTTTTCATCAATTTAATGTAAAAATTGAAATTTGTGTTCAATCCAATCATGAATAATTTTTGGTCAATATTGTCAATTACAGTGTCTCTTAACCTGTGAGATTATTTTTCAGTCAAAATATGCATGCAAAATATTCAAATGGTAAATGTAATACCATAGAAATGAAAATAATAGCTAGCATGTTCCCTTATGAAATTTTCCCATTTCTACACTCCCATAAGTATGTTTTCCTTGTTAAAAAATACTACTTTATAAAAAGCTATATTCTTAAATGTAGATACTGCTTATGTAAATGTCACCATGTAATGTACCATTTGAGCAGAATGAATACTAAAATACACACACACACACACACACACACACACACACACACATCTGGAAGGCAGTGGGAGACCAGAAAGAAGGTGAGTTGAACATACCCTCCAGGGCTTTAAAACACATTTTTGGCATCTAAAACAAAGACAAAGTTATCTGTTCCTGCAGTACTTCGGTTCAAATCTGTTTTACACACAAGGGTCATATATTTGTATTTTGCTCTGTTGTGATGGATTAAGGCTAAGTCCCACGGCACTGTAATATTTGTATTGACAAATAGAAACCATATTTATTCTGAACACATTGGTAACTAAGTGTACAATTCACAACTATATCGCTTGTTTTATGAGTCCATTTGGCTTGGCACAGAAAAAAAATAATTAATCAAGGCTGCAGAACTCAAGGCTTGGGCTTTATTTATGTTGAAACTGCCTATTTATTAACATTATGCATCTCCCACTTGGTGTTCAAGAGACATATAGTTACACGAAAACAGCCTTTTTCAGTAGATGATTGCAAAACTACAGATGCTTTTTCCCAACACCGTCACAGCTGAGGAGGTCTGACCAAATGAAAACCAGTTCTGATGAAGTGAGAGACAGAAAAGCAGCACCATGCAGACATCCTTACATAATAAAGTGCAGACCCACACACACTTAAAAAAAAGCCTTTTATTAAATTTATGTGAATCAAGAGGAAAGGGTGAAACGTCTATTTGCTGATGACAAAAATATATATCTTGTCTGAGATCATTCCAGTCATGTCACTTAAAAGTATATATTATAAGGCGTCATTTTGCCCTGCATCCCTTTTGGCTAGCTGTCATCAAGTCTCAAGTTAAACTTTTAAAATGTTTAATAAGGAAATCAAATTTGCAGGTGATATTTTCCCAAGCAGGCCGCACAATGCCAGGTGATGTAACAAAACACCTAAATGTCAATGGGTAGGCTGTCCTGACTAGTCTTGCCCTGACAATATTTTAGGTGACTCATCTTAACCTGTTTCAATAGTCGCTTTAATATGAGAGTCTAGCATGCCCTCCCAAAATGATGGCAGCAGTGAGTCCATGAAATCATAGAATATGCTATCATTGAAAAAGTTCTGGATGAAAATTTACTCACAGCATTGTACTTCTGGGAGACTAGAACCCTGATGGATTCTTAAATACAAGTATATGTGTTTCCCTGAATGAGCAGTACTAGAACTGCTTATCCTTCTGATGGAATGGACCAGTGCAGAAATTCACTATCAGTCATTTTTAAAGCAGCATTATAATTAAGTAGTAAGAGAGATGGTCCTGTTGGTAAGAGCATATGCTGGTATTCCAGAGGACATAAACTCAGTTCTGGTACCCAAATCCTATGGTTCACAACTTCCTGCATGCAAATCTAATGCCTGGGGTTCTGAACCCTTCTTCTGTGGTCTATGAGCACCAGTATAGGTATATGCACAGACTTATACACAGATTTACACACACATACATACACACAGAGAAACAAATGCATGCATATACACACATATACAGAAAGATATACACACACACATACACATACAGACACACAAAGACATGCACACAGAAACACAAACCCACAGAAATATACACAGAGACCCAAACACACATACACACACACACACACACACACACACACATATATATATATACACAGGCATACACACAGAGAGACAGACACACACAGACACACAGACACACACAAAGACACCCAGAGATACACAGACATAAACACACAGACACACACAGAATATATACTCAAGTACACATACACGTATACACACAGAGACACACACATGTAGACATACAAACACATAAACACAGACACACACATATAGACATACAGTACACACACACATACACACAGAGATACACATAAACTACACACACATAGAGACACACACATATACACATATACACTCATAGACAGTTAAATGCTTCTGTGTATGAGTACGTGAGTATGGGTGTCCATAGAGAACAGAGATCAGAGTCTCCTAGATCAGGATTGCAGGCAGTTATGAGGCACCCCAGCACTTGGGTGTAGGGAAATATACTTGACTCCTCTCCAAGAGCAATATGCTCTCTTAATCATTATGTCATCCCACCACTCATAAGATAAAAATATATCATTTTTACTTGGATATGTTTGTTGGTGTTGAGCTGAAATATGTGCAGTTTTTCTTTTGCCGTGACTTTGTGAACTAAAAGCATTTCCCAGAAGTGATTTCATTAAAATTTGTATATTTAAAAAGGTGCCAAATATCATTGAAGAACCCAACTATGACTTTGTGTCCATTAGCAACTCAGATAGATGGATGGATGGATGGATGGATGGATGGATGGATGGATGGATGGATAAGTAGATTGATAGATAAAACCACAGAACATGCAACTTATTTTCTAGGGAGAAAATAACATATCTAGCTTGATAAATCTTGTTTAAAAAAATTTAGAAGTCAAGAAAGGCCTAATTAAAATCTATATGTGAATTACTAGAACACTGACATTGTGTCACATTTATTGTAGATCTGATAAGAAATGTCATATTTAAAAGAAAGTAATCACTTTTTACAGAATTTTCCCCTAATATACGTGTCTGTGCATATAAATTTGAATATATAGACATTGAAAGATTTTCCATATGTGCAGTTGTTTCAGTAAAAGTAATTAATAATCTCTAAGTGTATGTCCTCAAATTTAACCCTCTCATGAAAGGTAAAATAACTTTTGCTCTTTTCATTTTTTCCATCAACCTTTCAACATATTATACTCACTACTTAGCACATGCTTTAGTTCACTCTTACCATAGCTCCATGGGGTAAATACTGTCTTATTCATCTATGAGACAATTGTGATTCTGAGAATTTAAGTCATACACCAGAAAAACAGTAAGTGGGTTAGTCGAAATTCAAGTTCAACAGTAACTCCAAAGTCAATTTTCTTAGCCAATATTGCTTCAATTTATCCAACAAATTAACTCAATATATTAGGACAAAAGTAATATTAAATGATTTCAATTAAGCCTGTTTAATTAAAAAATCATAATAAATAAAACACTTGTGCAAACAAAGGCAACGGTAGACATCAACAGCTCTACTAAGTAATTCTCCAGCCCTAAATGTCCTCCCATTTTCTTGACCCACATCCAAGGTCACCACAGAGAAACATAAACCTCTCAAACAGCCTGAGGTGTGACACATTAAATCTATAAAAATATGCTATAAATTTTACACACACATGTGCACACACACACACATACACTTTACATGTACATTTGCATGTTATAAATTTTGCTGTGGTTTACATCTCTACACTGTTGACATTAACCCAGGTTAAAAATCACAATGATGGCCATGCAACACTGTTGATTTGAAGCACTTGGGTGTTTTTTGTTTGTTGGTTTGTTTGTTTTTACTTTTTATTGGTTAATTTATTTATTTACATTTTAAATGTTATCCCCCCTTCCCAGTTCCCCCTCCACAAACCCCCCATCCCCTCCTTACTCCTCTTGCCTCTATGAGGGTTCTCCACCACTCACTCACCCACTCCTGCCTCAAAGCACTAGCATTCCCCTGTGCTGAATCACTGAGCCAGCACAGGACCAAAGGGCTCCCTCCCATTGATTCTTTTTGTTCTAGAGTCTTCAGATGTGCTGTCAAGCTGCTAGTATGTTCTTTCTCCAGTTTCTTTTTGGAGGCACTCAGAGCTATGAGTTTTCCTCTTAGGACTGCTTCCATTGTCTACCACAAGTTTGCATATGTTGGGCCTTCATTTTCATTGTTTTTTTTTAAAAAAGATTTATTTATTATTATATCTCAGTACAGTGAAGCTGTCTTCTGACACACCAGAAGATCAGATCTGATTACAGATGGTTGTGAGCCACCATGTAGTTGCTGGGAATTGAACTCGGGACCTTTGGAAGAAGAGCTGATGCTTTTAACTGCTGAGCCATCTCTCCAGCCCCCTTCATTTTCATTAAATTCTAAAAACTCTCTAATTTCTTTTTTTGTTTCTTCCTGGACCGAGTTATCATTGAGTAAAGTGTTGTTCAGCTTCCATTTGTATGTGGGATTTCTATTATTTTTGTTGTTATTCAAGGCCAGCCTTAGTCCATTATCATCTGATAGGATCCATAGAATTATTTCAATCTTCTTGTATCTGTTGAGAGTTGTTTTGTGACATATTATATGGTCAATTTTTGGAGAAGGTATCATGAGGTGCTGAGAAGAAGTTATGTTCTTTTGTTTTAGGATGCAATGTTCTATAGGTACTTGTTAAATCCATTTGGTCCATAACTTCTGTTAGTTTCACTGTGTCTCTATTTAGTTTCTGTTTCCATAATCTGTCCACTGATGAGAATGGGTGTTGAAGTCACACACTATTATTATGTGAGGTGCAATGTGTGCTTTGAGCTATAGTAAAATGTGGGTGTCCTTGCATTTGGAGTATATATGTACAGAATTGAGAGTTCTTGGTACATTTTTCCTTTGATGAGTATGAAGTGTCCTTCCTTATCTTTATTGATAATTTTTGGTTTAAAGTTGATTTTATTCGATATTAGAATGGCTATTCCAGCTTGTTTCTTGGGACCATTTGTTTGGAAAATACTTTTACTCTGAGGTAGAATCTGTCTTTGTCACTGAGGTAGGTTTCTTGTATGCAACAAAATGTTGAGTCCTATTTATATATATCCAGTCTTTTAATCTATGTCTTTTTACTGGGGTGTTGAATCCATTGGTGCTAAGAGATATTAAGGAAAAGTGATTTTTGCTTCCTGTTACCTTTGTGTTAGAGGTGGAATTATGTTTATATGGCTATCTTATTTTTGGCTTGTTAAAGATTATTTTCTTGCTTTTTCAACGGTATAGTTTCCCTCCTTTTGTTGGATTATTATCCTTTGAAATGCAGGATTTTTGAAAAGATATTGTGTAAATTTGTTTTTGTCATGGAATACCTTGTTTTCACCATCTATGGTAACTGAGAGTTTTGCTGGGTATAGTAGCCTTGGCTAGCATTTGTATTCCCTTAAGGTCTGTATGACATCTACCCATGATCTTTTGCCATTTTTGTATCTGACAAGAAGTCTGGCGTATGTTATTTAACCTTTTCCCTTACTGCTTTAAATATTATTTCTTTGTTTTGTGCATTTGGTGCTTTGATTATTATGTGACAGGAGGAATTTCTTTTATGGTCAAATCTATTTGGAGTTCTGTAGGCTTCTTTTATGTCAATAGGCATCTCTTTCTTTAAGTTAGCAAAGCTTTCTACTATAATTTTGTTGAAGATAGTTACTGGCCCTTTAAGTTGGGAATCTTCACTCTCTTCTATACCTATTATCCATAGGTTTTGTCTTCTCATTGTGTCCTGGATTACCTTGATGTTTTGGGTTAGGAGCTTTTTGCATTTTTCATTTTCTTTGACTGTTGTGTCAATGTTTTCTATGGTGTCTTCTGCACCTGAGATTCTCCCTTCTATCTTTTGTAGTCTGTTGCAGCTATGACTCCTGATCTCTTTCCTAGGTTTTCTGTCTCCTTTTGTGATTTCTTTATTGTTTCTATTTCCATTTTTAGATCCTAGATGGTTTTGTTCAATTCCTTCACCTGTTTGGTTATGTTTTCCTATAATTCTTTAAAGGATTTTTGGTTTTCCTCTTTAATGGTTTCTACCTGTTTACCTTTGTTCTCCTGTATATTAAGGGAGTTATTTATGTCCTTCATAAAGTCTTCTATTAGCATCATGAGATGTGATTTTAAATTCAAACATTGCTTTTCCTGTTTGTTGGGGTATCCAGGACTTGCTGTTGTGGGAGAACTGGGTTCTGATGACGCCATCGAGCCTTGGTTTCTCTTGGTATGTTTCTTGTACTTTTCTTTAGTCATCTGGCTATCTCTGGTATCTTGCTGTATCTGGCTTGAGCTTGTCCCTCTTGTGGTCCTGTAAGCCTGTGTCAGCACTCATGGGAGTCCAGTTTTCTCCTGGTAAGACCCGTGCACAGATGACTGTGGAACAGTCCCAGCTCCTGGGTGCAGATTGTGACTGGAATGACCCTGTCTGACTTCTTAAATTTATTTCTTTTGTGTGTATGTATGCCTGTGTCTGTACCTATATACATGTGTGCTTGTACCTATAAGCATGTACCACACATTGCTGCACTTCTATAGAGGTCAGAGAACAATTTATGGTGATCTGTTTTCTCCTTTACCATGTAGATCCTGGGGCTTCAAACTACTCAATGGGTTGAAAAAAGCAGCTTTTCAACTCACTGGCTCTTTGGAATTTAAAAAAATATAACTGAAAATTATGCACAAAAATGCAATTGTGCAGAAATATGCATATCATAGTGCCGAGAGAAACAGGAAAAATGCTATGTTGAACAAATTTAATAGGCTTGTTATATGCACTCAGATTGTAAACATATCTGAATGTCTTCAATGTAGTAAAATTTATATAATCTCAGTGGTGCACTTACCACACTTAGAGTAAGTCACATGCCCAGAAGTAGAATGATAATACAGAATGAATGCAATGGTATTTTTGTACCTTTTTCTTTTATCTCACATTGCTTTGGTTGAGGATTTATATTTTACTAGTCTTTTGCTTGTTAATTATAATTTCCAATTTTGTGTTTTTATGGTCTCTGTATGTGTATGTATGTGTGTTGTGCTTTTTCCACTGTTTTCTTTTGTTTTTTAATTCTGTTTTGTTGATATGTTTTTATTTGCTTGTTTTCGAAAAAGAGAGAGAGAAGGTGTAGAGGGTAGAAGTGGGAAAGATCTGAGAAGAGTTGGAGAAATATGATAAAAATATACTGTATAAAAAAAGAGAACTTGAGCATATACAGTAAATGAATATTTTTCTAGGTCTTCCAAAGATATGTGAATTTCAACGAGTTTCATGAAACAATGAACTGTGCCATTGGGTTAAGAGAAATAAATGGATCTTGGCACAATAGCAACAAGAAGCCTAAAACTATACATGGACAGCCCCAATGACCTCCACTCCTTTATCAGGATCACAGCTTTGTAATCAGTTACAAATACACTGAAATACTGTATTTTATATTTAAGCTTTCTTTGTAGCAATTTTGTACTCTAGTACTATTTCTTTACAAATGCTAAGTATAAAAATAAGATTTTGGAAGCTAGAGTGATGGCTCAGCAGTTAAGAGACTTGATGCTCTTGTAGAAGACTAAGTTCAGTTCCCAGCACCCACATTGTGACTTCTAACCATCTATAACTCCAGTTCTAGCCTTTGAAGCATCAGGGATATATCTTGTACACTTACATACATGCATCAAAGCAATAGTACATATACAATAAAAATAAATATTCAAAAATAAGAATTTGAATATGAACTTCATACATAATTTGATGAAGATAAAAGCTAATATTTGTCATATCTTTGCCATTTAGAGCCTATGTTCTTTGAATTCAAAAATTCCAAGCTTGGGGCTGGAGAAATGTGGAGTTAGGAGTGATATCCGGCATCCAGCCCAGAGCTTGGACCACTGGGCAAAGGTGTATGTCGGTAGTTGGACGCTCACATCCCCACAAAACCGCAGGGTGGCCATTGGGCTGTGAGAAGCTGCAGGACACCACTCCAGGGTTTGGGGAGGCTGGTTCATGCAGGGATGAGTGTCCCTTGCTAGCTAGGGCAGGTGGCTTAGTTTGGTGGTGAACATGGCTGGGCTGGAGGTTTCCTTGTGGAAGATTAGACAGCTCTTGAGAGGGAGACATGCTCCACTGCTCCAGCATGGGGGTCCAGATGAGAAGAGGCAGTTCATGGCTTTAAATCATTTATTGTTGGTGGAGAGTTGTGATGAGTGAAATGCAGAGGCCGGCCATGGCCACGTGGAAAGAGTGGGGAAGGAAAGAGCCCAAGAGGGCAAGAGAGAACAAGAGGACAAGAGAGGGAGGAGGAGATCAGCCCCTTTTTATAGTGGGCCCCGCCTACCTGGCTGTTGCCAGGTAATTTTGGGGAGGAGCATACCTGGCTGTTGCCAGGTAACTGTGGGTGTTGAGTCCAGACAGAATACCAGAAGCTTGAGGCATTGTCTTACATGACTAATGGTCACAGAATTATGGAGTTGGAGACTTCATGTCTGGGAGAATTGCCAACGATCTGTCCCTTGCAAAATTATCTGTGGAGTCTCTAGAGTTTAAGCCTAGCTCAACCAGAAAACAGGCTGCCTTTCACAGTCCTACATAGAAATAGCTCAGTAGTTAAGAGCTCTGGCTGCTCTTCCAGAGATCCTGAATTCAATTTCCAGCAACCGCATGGTGTCTCACAACCATCTATAATGGGGTCTTATGCCTTCCTCTGGCCTACAGGTGTACATGCAGACAGGGCACTCGTACACAAAATAAAAAATTCCTAAACTTTCATTTCTTCATAAATAAACATGGGATGTGCCTATCATAATTGTGTATGAATAAAATCATTCAGTATTACCATAATAATCAAATATTGATACGCTAAAAGTACAAAATTGTAACCAGTTCTGAACACCTGGCCTCAAAATACCAGCTCTTTGTTTTTACTGTAATCAGTGCAATGTTCAGATCTTATTTCCCTAGCATATCTAACTATTAATCTTAATAAATAAAATATTAGCCAGGCAGAGGTGACGCACACCTTTAATCCCAGCACTTGGGAGGCAGAGGCAGGCGGATTTCTGAGTTTGAAGCCAGCCTGTTCTACAGAGTGAGTTCCAGGACAGCCAGGGCTACACAGAGAAACCCTGTCTTGAAAAAAACCAAAAAAACAAAAACACAAAAAAAGTACATAAATAAAGTAGCAGTTGATAATACTAAACATATTAAAGCTGACATCCACCCACTAACCCTGTTGGGGCTTCATTCACTAATATTCTCATCATTGTAACAAATGCTGCCATTTAACAGGTGCTCCTCACTTTATGAAGAAACTAAACTTGGACGAAAAGCCGCTGAAGACCACGTCTCAGAAGGTGTCTGTACACTAGCAATTCGAAGATGCTTGGCAGCTTAAGTATGTGCTGGCAGCACAACACATCCATCTGTCAATGACAAAACTGAAACCATCTTTGCTGGAGTGCAAACATCGATTGCTATACATTCTTATAAACAGAGAACTACAAGTAGTATGGCAGCATTCTCTGATCTGCCTCCACCATTATGGAAAGTCCAAAAATGTATCAATGGAAAGGGACTTCTGAATTCAACTCAAAAGCAAATGGGAACTTGGAAGTGAGGGGGGAGGGCAAACTCTACATAAAACAGAAAACAAACAAAACTACACTTATGCTCGACTAGAAGGTATTAGTCACTAACAGGTATAAAGCAAGACAAATTAGTGCAGAAAGAAACTACAAGATTCATTGGAGCTGTGAACTTTATTTTTTCATCTCTCTGGCCTTCACCTGTGGTCAAACCTGTCCATTCCAGCCCAAAGCAGCCAGAATGCTTCCTAATTCTTCTCAACTTGACTTCCTTCAGGAGCCTTGCTATTACCCATACAGTGATGGATTACTGGCTCTCTACCCTTAAATGTCCTGTCTTTCAACTTCTTCCCTTATTTAATTAGCATTCTGCCACCATACTGAATGTCTTTTAGTTCCTCAAATGTTCATTGGTACTGTCCATCTATGACACTTTGTCTGCCTAAAAAGTGTTCTTTCTGTTTATCTTCTTTGCATATATGTCCTACTCCATCACAGACAATGAGAGTTGCACCATGGAGGGTCCACTTCATTTGATCTTTCACTTCCTGTACACTCTACCATCACCCATGGTCAGTTGTAGCAAAGGCAGGGCCAGAGAGAGTCAACGCTTCAATCCAGACAACCCTGCCTCCCTCTTTCTACCAAAGAACAGAACTCTGTTACTGTTACTGTTACATAGACCTAGCTACATCTGCCTTGTTTGTCTTAGTTAGGTGGCATTGCTACCTGACCAAGGTAGTCTGTACTTGAATGTTATGATTAGGCCTTCTGTAGTGAAAAAAATCATACTATCACATGGGATAAGGCCCCCTCCAACTTAGTCCTCTTTAATAGTAAGTTCAAAAACTACACAGTATACCTCAAATGCTCTCAACAAAGCCATCGCATTGCACATCTCTCCTGTAGATATGGTGGGGATTTTATGATCTGGAGTGAGTGATGTATTAGTGGAAACTTACCACTCTCTCTGAATGTTTGGGGAGTTATCTTCCAAACCCTTAGAAGCTTACCAAAGTAAAATATATCCTTTACTCTAAGCTTAAGAAGACACCTTTACATCTTCACCAACTCCACATCCGACAGAGGGCTAATATCCAATATATACAAAGAACTCAAGAAGTTAGACCGCAAAGAACCAAATAACCCTATCAAAAACTGGGGCACAGAGCTAAACAAAGAATTTTCACCAGAAGAAATTCGGATGGCCGAGAAACACCTTAAGAGATGTTCAACATCATTAGTCATCAGGGAAATGCAAATCAAAACAACCCTGAGATTCCACCTCACACCAGTCAGAATGGCTAAGATTAAAAACTCAAGAGGCAACAAGTGCTGGCGAGGATGTGGAGAAAGAGGAACACTCCTCCACTGTTGGTGGGATTGCAAAATGGTAAAACCATTCTGGAAATCAGTTTGGCAGTTCCTCAGAAAATTGGGCATGTCACTTCCAGAGGACCCTGGCATACCACTCCTGGGCATATACCCAGAGGATTCCCCTGCATGCAATAAGGACACATGCTCCACTATGTTTATAGCAGCCTTGTTTATAATAGCCAGAAATTGGAAGGAGCCCAAATATCCCTCAAAGGAGGAATGGATACAGAAAATGTGGTATATTTATACAATGGAATACTACTCAGCAATTAAAAATAATGAATTCATGCAATTTGTAGGTAAATGGTTAGACCTGGAAAATATCATCCTGAGTGAATTAACCCAATCACAAAAGAATGCACATGAAATGCAATCACTGATAAGTGGATATTAATGAGCCCAGAAGCCCTAAATACTCAAGACACAAATAGCAAGTCAAATGATTCCCAAGAAGAAGAAAGGAGAGGACCCTGGGCCTGTAAAGATTGCATCCAGTTTAGTAAAGAAACCGAGGGGGGAGGGGGAATGATTGGGGAACAGTTGGGGGGGGAGAGGAACTATGGGAACTATGGTGGGTGGGAACTGGGAAAGGGGAAAGCCTTTGGAGTGTAAACATAGAATATAGAAAATAAAAATTAAAAAAAAAGAAGACACTTTACAAAATATATAAGAAACAAATGTAACTAATTTCCATGTAAATTAAAGTCAATAAAACTGTATTTAATCATTATAATTTAGCAGTGTTTAAATAAATAATATAGAAAAATGTGATTGTTGAGATAAGGGAATTTTTGTTCTAAGTGACTCTACATTTCTTAAAAATAGCAGCATTATTATACTGTGCCTTGCCTTGAGAAACTCCACTGAACAAGCACCTTTGGTTTCCAGCCTGCCTTAGTTAGGGTTTTATTGCTGTGAAGAGACATCATGACCAAGGCAACTCTTATAAAGGACAACATTTAATTGGAGTTGGCTTGTAGTTTCAGAGGTTCAGTCAATTATCATCATGACAGGAAGAATGGCAGCATCCAGGACAATATGGAGAAAGAGCTGATGGTCTACATTTTAGCTGTCAGGAGGAGACTGTCTTCCTCAGGCAGCCCAGAAGAAGCTCTGGTTCCACACTGGGCAAAAAAATAGAAGACCCCAAAGCCCACACTCACAGTCATATACTTCCTCCAACAAGCCACAATTACCAGAACATGGCCACGTTTCCTAATAGCGCCCTTTACTGTGGGCCAAGCATTCAAACACATCAGTCTGTGAGGGCCAAACCTTTTCAAACCACCACAGAGCCTCTACCAGCCTGTTATTTAGCCATTCATATCTTCTATCTCTCTTTTACTCATTTCTCTGTCTTTCTGTCTCTCTGTGTCTAGCTCTATGTCTCTATCTTTTTACTTCTCTGTCTATCTTTCTGTATTTCTTTGTGTATGTGCGTAGTGTGCAGTGTGTGTGTGTGTGTGTGTGTGTGTGTGTGTGTGCGTGTGTGTGTGTGTGTGTGTGTGTGTGTGTAAGACTAATGAGCAGAAAATTCCCAAAAGTTCTAGAGGTTTCAGCTCAGTTCACTCCCCGCTGTTGCTATTGTCTACTGCTGTCTCCACTTATAGGTCTTCCTTCCTGTTCACCCATCTGGACCCGAATACCATCCATTTGTCTGTGCCTGCATCTGTACCCAGTCCTACCTCTTGATTTGAGCCCCCAGAAGGACTCAACTACAGGTCTTCACTATCAAGTTTGTGATATTCAGAGTTTCTTTCCTGCACCTTTGTGGGGTTTACTGGTGTTACCAGTAGAGATACATGGATCCCTGTTGTTTTCCCAGCTGTGATGTCTTGAGCTCTTTGAAACTCCTTGCCTAATTAACACTATGTAAAGATGCTCATAAATCAGGAAAAAAGCTACACTTCTCGGATATATACTTTTAAACATTTCTCCAAAATATAAATGTTTCATTCTTTAGAGCTCAGAAAAATTCAACCAGTGAAAGCTCTGATAATTGAACTCATTTCTAAGATAATTGGCCCTTATTCACTTAGTTGTCAAAACATTATCTATTTCTTTTTAATCATCTTATTCATTAAAACAGAGTAGTCACTATCTATCATAATACCATTCCAATCTGTACTGAGGATGATGACTGGAATTCTCAGCCTAATTTCTTGGTTGGTGATAACTTATATTAATAATGAAATGAGAGTGTTCTGCGCTTCACTCCCACTGGAAAAGTAATCTCTGGCATTCAATACCGTACAGGAGAATTAGCCTTAACACTGAATAAAACTTTATGATCTGTAAATTTTAATTAGGTGAGTTTTCCAATAGCTCCTAAAATGAGGCTAAGTCGTCAAATAAAAGAAACCAAATCATGGAGGAAGGAATTGCTGTCAAAAGTCTAATTTTAAAAGGAAAAACATTGTATCTAGAGTGATTGCAGCTTTAGCAGTGGGCAGCACAGAAGTTGCAATGCATTTGTAAACCCTGCAGTTCAGCTCGTGGAAGACAGATTTTATTTGTATAAGAAGAAAGTAAAGAGGATAGGAGTTTAGTCAGGGCTCACCTATTCATCACTACCGAGCACTGTCAAGCTGTATAAATGCCCAAGCAAGACTATCTTCTCATTTCCCATGTGAAATATGTAACTTTGTGTGGGCTCACAAGGGTGCTTGCACACATACACACATGCGAACACATACATGCACACATTATTCACATTTAAAGTTCATAGGAAACATAAAACTCTGTCGAAAACTAATAAAATGTATGTTCAATCCCAGAAAGACAAAGGCAAGCTTGAAGAAGGGTTTGCTTGACACAGACCCCACACACATGGTCCATACTGAGATTTAACCCACCATCTATTACGTCCTCGTCCCTTTTTATTGTTGTTTACTTGATTTGTTGGGATTTTTAGGTGCCACTATAATCATTGACTTCTTTTCTTCTTATTACAAAAATATAAGGCCAGGTGTGGTGGTGCACACCTGTAATCCCAGTACTTGGGAGACAGAAGCAGGCAGATTTCTGAGTTCGAGGCCAGCCTGGTCTACAGAGTGAGTTCCAGGACATCCAGGACTACACAGAGAAACCCTGTCTTGAAAAAACCAAAAAAAGTGTAAACCTTTAAAAAATATAAATAAACTCTTCTCAATTGTTCTCATTGACATCTTCATTTGTTTTCACAACTAATCAACCAGAAAATAAAGTATCTCCCATTTACCAAAAAAAAAAAAAATCACCTCAATACATTTTTTTCTATCCCTACTATTTCATCCAAATTGCTTTGTAAAACACCATTAATGCCTTCTGCTTTGGAATTCAGTTTATTTTGACTCTTAAATGAGATCTTTGTCCTATACCATTTAAATCAACAGCCTTCTGAAAGACTGGCTTTCCACTCATCTCTCCACCCATATCTCCATGTTTTCTGTTCACCATACCCCCAGTATCTGCTAAAATAATTTGAAAACCAAATTCTAACCTCTGCTTTGGAAACTAACCTCTCTGATACCCCAGATCTTTGTACCTCATATCATAGATCTCCAACCCAACACCCAGATGAATGTGTCTCCTTTCACTTTTCTACAAATTCTCAAACTTAGATAATAGTCAAAGAGAATTTATCACCTCCATCACTCTAAATTTGTTCCTATGTGAATGATGCTGTGCAGTAGAATAACCTCCTTGTAATCTTCATTGTTACACAGGTTCTATTTTGGTTTCCTTTAGTCCCTCTCTTATAAATACTCCCCAGTGTGTTTTATCTTCTTAACCCAGTGGACACTACATTCAATTGTTATAATTCTCTGCATTCCATCTATATTACATCACTACATATGTACTACATATCTCTTTTGGCCACTAGCCTGGTCTTTCTTTTTTTGAATTTATCAACGACTTCTAAATTCCCATATCTTAGAAAGCAGGTCCAATCATTTTTCTATAATTTAAAATCTTATACTATTTAAACATTGTCTTACAATATCCAAATATTTCAGAAGATTGTTGCAAGCTTAAGGAATAAAATGGGGTTCAATTTTACACAAAGCTCATGAAAAATCCTGTTTGTATATTAAGCATTTTACCAAGTGAGTTATATGCCCAAGCCCCCTTTTTTTTCTTTTTATATTCTATCCATGCCATTGGCCTATGTGTATATAGTCACATTCAAGGCAGTTCTAACATGCGTACAGATTTCTCTGTAAATGCTCTTTTGAAAACAATACTATTGATAGACTTCAAAGCATTAAAGCTGAAAATAGATTAACAATCATTATGAAATAGGAAGAAAATAAAATATTAAGATTAAGTAGCTTACTGGTTAGGGACCAAAGATGGAGACCTGAGTGAACAGAAGTGGAACTGGCTCAGCAAAGAACCAAAGGGAGAGCATTGCCTAAGTACTTACGAGCCATGTGGAAGTCATCATCCGATGAGCATCTTGGACTATGTATACTCAAATGCTCTTTATCCCTTGTGCCCAGAAGTTATGTAAGAGGTCTTTTCCTCACTGGTGACTAATAAAGGCATCTCTTTAGTCATCCTTGGCACCCTTCCCAGTCACTGCTCAGCAAGAGTGACACCTGTTGGTGTTTCAGATTTTGCTTGACATTTCTTTGACTTGTCTCATGCAGACAAATAGAGAAATTGTTTTGTGATGTCTCATGGGCTCATAAACCTCACAAAAGCCCTATCCACACAGTGAATTATAATGGCCTGGAAGGAGAAAGTTCCATCCATGTTGTGGGAGAAGTGAGTCTCCAAATGACACTATATTTTGACACATCCTAAACTGAAGTAGTGATGAAATATATCCCAGCAGGTAGTCAGATATGAATCGGAAGCTCCAGGGAGTCGTGGCACTACAGAAAAATGTAGGACCTTGGAAATGTATGAAATCACATGAGGAAAGAGTTTATCCAAAGAATCAGAGGATCCAAGATCTGAAAATAGTAAAACAATGAAGCAAGACATAGAGCCCATGAGTGTGAACCCAGGCCCTTGAATATATGAGGTAGGAGGATCTCAGAGAGCTTGAGGCCCAGAGCAGATTACATAGGAAGACCCTGTCTAACAAAATGAGTTTTAAAAAAGTACAGTAAAAACTAAAATGATAATTTATAAACAGACGCAGAAGCCAAGAACAAATAAGTTTGAAAAATACCTAAATGAAGTACATGTTGCTTGGGAACTCTAATAAGGTAGGAAAGGGCAGTGAGCTCATTAATCCAAGGACTGTTTTAGGAAGGTGCATATCAATGAGCAATTCAATGGATAAAGCCAGCTTAAAGGATTAAAAATTAAAGTTGTCCAAAAAATCCTACAGTAAACTTTTGCTTAATTTTGAAATGACAGAGGTAGAAATGATTTTAAAAGAGGTTGAGGAGATTAATAAATAAAGTTGAGGAATGGAGATAAAGTATTCTTACCACCAGAACTACTGTGAAAACAATTTTAAAAAATATTTTTTATTTAGCCTGTCATTTCAGAGCCTCCATGAGCTTTTGTAGAATGTCATGAGAGTAATGGTAGCTGTTGCAAGATATTTCCTATCAATTCACATTGAGGCAGTGAGAGGGCAGTGATTGAGTGATTGGAGGGGAAAGAGGAGGAGGAGCTAAGAGAAGTGACAGGACAGCGGAGAGAGAGAGAGAGAGAACTGGAGGAGAGAGAGAGAGAGACAGAGACAGAGACAGAGACAGAGACAGAGACAGACCTGGGCTATGGTCTTTGTTTTTAACAGATAGCAAAGCATTTTATCACAAGAAAGGTAGAAACAGCCTCTCAAGTCAGCCAGAGCAGCAGAGCAGCATGGGTAGAATGTAAATAGAAACCAAGAGGAGTCCCACAGGAATAACAGAATAAAAGGTTTTCTGCGCTGGGTTTGAGAGAACCTTCTATGCCAACCAAAAAGAGTTATAAGAAAATGATGTTCTTTGTGACTCTGGAGAAGGCCAGGGTATGTGGCACCTCGAAAGGTCCCAGGCAAGGTGCACAGTGTTGCTGAGCACCATGTAGCAATGCTCGCAGTGAAACATGGCATAACTCTCAGGCTCTAACCACACAGGCAGCCACAGGTCGAGAGGTGATACCTTCACCTTAGGCCTGGAGGACCATAGAGGGTAGAACCCTTCCACCACCTGAATGTCCCACTCCATGAAGGAAGTAAAAGAAAAAGGTGTATCACAGGACTGGGTCTCAAAGACGGGAAGGCATATTTACAGGTTTCTGTGTTTATTTGTTTATTCATATAGGGTCATACTATGTAGCCAAGGCTGGATTCAAACTCAGTCCTCCGATCTCAGTCTCCCAAATGATAAATTGATGAGTATCAGCTGCCATTCTCAGACTGTCCTTTGGTATAACATAGGCATCTGGGTATAATCAGAGTAACTTGTTCTCATGCAGAATTATGGGTTTCTGCTTTGTTAAGCTTTTTTGTTGGACAAGGAGACAACTTGGGGTCATCCCTATCTCTGTAATTTCAAAAAACTATAAACATTAAAAAATATTTGCTGTAGGAGTTTATGGACAGAAGAAAAGGATAGTAGTTCTACCAACTCTGGATATATAAGTAAGAGAAAATGAACGAAAATGTCTAGAATAAAAGACATCCAAGATGAAATTTTGCATGACAAGAGTCACAAATTTTGTGAAGCAGCCCCTGGGAATGTACCAATCATTTATGTCCTATGTCCTCTCCTTTTAATCTGATACAAGGAGAGAACAGATCACATGAGAAACTCTAATAACTCCAATAGCACAACATTTAGTTGCATCTAGTTGACAACTAAGATTAGCCATTACAATTCTACCCTTTGTGAATTTAACAAACTTTTCATTTTTATTTGTCCCCAAGACATTCCTACACTACTTCATTAGTAGAATACTAATACAGACACAACCACTGATTGATGAAACAAAACTGATTGATAGGCTTATTAAGAAAACACTATATTTAATGTTCAATTAAATATAATTACCTCTTCTGAGAAAGGGGATTAGGAGGGGAGTGGGGGGAATCAGGTATAGGGAGAACAGGAGGGAGAACAGAAATCAGCCGGGAACTGAGGCATCTCTAGGATATGCCAGAGACCTGGGATGGGAGGAGGCCCAAGGGTGTCTATGAGGGTGACTCCAGCTGAAAATTCTTGCAATGGAGGATATAAATCCTGAAGTTGCCCATTCCTGTAGCCAGGCAGGACTCCCAGTAGAGGAATATGGACAGCAATTCACCCACAAAATTTTCAACCTAAAATGTGCCCTGCCTACAAGATGTACAGGGACAAAGAGCAGAGCCTAAGGCAATAGCCAAGCAATGATTTCCCCAAATTGAGACCCATCCCATGGACAAGAACCAATCCCACTGACAGTATTAAGATATTGTTCTGCTTGCAGACAGGATCCTAGTATAGCTTTCCTCTGAGAGGCTCTACCCAACACCTGACCCAAATAGATGCAGATACCCATAGCCAAATATTAATTACATGGAGCTCAGGGAATCTTGAGGAAGAGTTGGGGAAGGAATTAGGGACCAGAAGAGGATGGGGACTCCACAGGTAGACCAACAGAATCAAATATCCTGGACCCTTGGGAGCTCCCAGAGACCAAACCACCAACCACAGAGCATGCATAGACTGGACCAAGGCCCTGTGCATATGTAGTATATGTGAAGCTGGTTCTTCATATGGGTGCACCAACAATTGGAGGAGGGCTGTCCCTGAATTTGTTGCCTGTCTATGGATCCTGTTACAATGGCTGGAATGCCTTGTGTGGCATCAGTGACAGAGGATATGCCTAGTTCTGCTTTAAATGATGTGCTGGGGTAGAGGTAGGGGTGTTGATACCTGAGGGCTCTCCCTTCTCAGAGGAGATGGGAAGGATGAATGAGTGAAGGAGCTGCAAGAGAAAAGGAAAAGGGAAGGGGATCTAATATTGAGATGTAAAATTAATTAATTAATTAATTAATTAAAAATTACACCTTCGACTCCAATAAGGTTTATGGAATAGGGAAAGAAGGATTGTACAATATAAACAAAATACTATGATATTAGTAACTAAGTGTATAAATGCAAAGAAATAATATGAATAAGATTTTAAAAATACTAGAAGAGAAAGAAAAAATAGAGGAGATAAAGTAAATTGTAAGGAGGATCTATTGGGATATTGTCAGAGTGAATGAGGTTTAAAGGTATTTAAAGCTATTGAAAATTATACTAAAAATATAGAGGATAAAATGGAAAAGAGTCACTGGGACATAATATATGACTGAGAGAAGGTATATGAATCACATATAAGATAACTGTTAGAACATGACAGATGGGTACAGAAACAACAATAAATTATAATACAGAAATATAAAAACAAGAGTGTATTGGAGTATTTGTGCAATAAGATGACAAAGTACAATGAAAGGAGAATAAAAATATTTTAACACTAACTGTGGCGGTTAAGATAGTTAGTGAGCATAGGAAAAAGCTAGTACAGTTGTCTGCTTCAGTTCCTGCCTCCAGAAATGTACCATACACACACAGCCAACTTAATTCAACTGCAAAGAAAAGCAAAATTAAATTGCTTATAAGAATTCAGAATTAATTAGAAATCTTGGTGTTAAACAAAATAAGTCATACTAAAAAACAAATATCATGAAATATATAAAATTGTATGAAATACATTTGATATATACGATTATTATACATATATATGCGATTACATGAAAGTAAAAGTGATTCTGGGTAAGTAAAGGGGAGGAGTAGAAGGGATGAGGAGAATGAAAGGAGCCATGTCATGCTCAAAGTATTGTATGAATGTATCTTCATGACATCCATCTCTACATGTAACAAGAATGTTTAATTAAACATCATCTATGTAAAAGAAAACAGGTAATGGATTTTTAAATACTAAAATGTTAACTGGACTTGAGCATCTGAATTCCCAAGGAAATAGGAATCACAAACATAACTTCTAAGAAGAACCAAATTCTAAGAAAGACAAGTCATCAGCCAAAGAGTGCCAAAACTCATACGGTCTGGGGAGATCAACGGGCCCTGGAGACTATTGTGTTTTTCAACATGGACAGAGGTTATGTAACGTTGAGAAAACAATCCTCTAAACATTAATAGCTACAGGGTCTGCTTCAGCATGCTAGGGTTTCACACCAGGCCGTGTTTTACAACCATGAATGAAGCTCCTTGCTGTAACCCAATAAGTTATAATATGCCAAGCAGAGTTTCAGTTGCAGGTGGTCATCATAAACTTGGCTTCCTCTTCAATCCCATGTTAAACCATCAAGAAGTGAAGTCTTATAGGAAACTGTCTGCTGAAAGCTGGGGGTGGAAAGAGTGAAGGTGAACTTTAGAGTTCATTTCCAAAGATAATTTATCAAGTACCTACTATGTTCCAGAAAATGGATTCAGTTGTAAATCTTCAAAGTATATATCATATATCAATATCGCCTGTTCAACTTAATCACAGGCAGTGTTCTCTGCCATTGTGTATGTGTGTATATGTGTACCTCTTCTGTGCAATACATTATGTTTACTCATATTGCATGTCAACTTTTCTGAAGAGTGTTCCTTAGAGTACTAAGGCCCCATGAGACATGATTCACCATCATAAAGAGGAAAGCATTCACAAACACAAATCACTGTGGGATACACCAGAATAAACAGAGGTAATATGTTTCTTATGACAGGAATTTTAGTTCCACAAGGCTAGTGTGTGTTAGGATTTTCTAAGAAAAATAAAATAATACCTCAGCATTGAAAAATGTTGTGGATTCTTT
This sequence comes from Apodemus agrarius, assembly GCA_964023405.1. Taxonomy (NCBI): domain Eukaryota; kingdom Metazoa; phylum Chordata; class Mammalia; order Rodentia; family Muridae; genus Apodemus; species Apodemus agrarius. Next base: position 3,546,315 of record OZ030027.1, on the reverse strand, counting down.
TCCCTGAAACCATTTTTAACACTTTTGGACATCATTTTTTGTTGCTTAAAAGCTCTGAATTTTGTCTGGTGTTTCTCCTTGAATACGGTCAGTATATGTTGCAGTACATGTGTATACTCAACATGTATTAGTTCATTTCTAGCCCTGACTTTAAATAAATGGTGGAGATCTATTCATTTTTAAAAGGTTAGTTTCTATCTTTTAAATGTGGATGCACTAATTGACACCAAGTGGCTAAAAGTATAATTAAACATACAGATATTTGAAAAAATAATAAGAAAAGAAAGACAAAAGAAAAAAGGACAGTGGAATAAAAAAGAAAATATGAAGAGTTAGCTCAAATCTAGTCACAAGTAGCTTCCTCAAGCTCCAATATAAATACGTCCTAAGATGTCAATTAATTCAATTATTTTACAAATCACAGTAAGTTATATTATTCTGAGACTTTCATTATAAGACGCCGTAAATAAATCTTGATATCTAACCAAGAGACATTTACCCCAAACTGTCATAATGTTCTACAAAATTCAGTTTCATGAATATGACCACAGAAATTCAATTTAGATAACACAATTAGATCTTCTCAGACTTATTAAATTTAAGATTTGATCCATCCTAATCAACCAGATATCTATAATTGTATAGAACGAGGAAAGGTAGGAGACACTGTTCTGATATGCTCACCTTCAGTCTTAACTTAGTAGCTCATGACGTTTTGCAGTACAGTTCTGGCTGCCACCTTCACCTGCACTGAGCATCTCTGAAAAGCTTAACACGTTTCACATTGTATTGTAGACAATACATGTCTACAACATGTGTTGAAAAAATAGAGGAGATAAAGTAAATTGTAAGGAGGATCTATTGGGATATTGTCAGAGTGAATGAGGTTTAAATGTATTTAAAGCTATTGAAAATTATACTAAAAAATATAAAGGATAAAATGGAAAAGAGTAGCTGGGACATAAAGTATGACTGAGAGAAGGTATATGAATCACACATAAGATAATTGTTAGAACATGACAGATGGATACACAAACAACAATAAATTATAATAGGGAAATATAAAGACAAGAGTGTATTGGAGTATTTGTGCAATAAGATGACAAAGTACAATGAAAGGAGAATAAAAATATTTTAATACTAACTGTGGCAGTTAAGATAGTTAGCTGAGTGCTCCTCTTTCTCCACATCCTCGCCAACATTTGCTGTTTCCTGAGTTTTTAATCTTAGCCATTCTGACTGGTGTGAGGTGAAATCTCAGGGTTGTTTTTATTTGCATTTCCCTAATGACTAATAATGTTGAACATTTCTTAAGGTGCTTCTCAGCCATCTGAAGTTCTTCACGTGAAAAGTCTTTGTTTAGCTCTGTACCCCATTTTTGATAGGGTTATTTGGTTTTCTGGGGTCTAACTTCTTTAGTTCTTTGTATACATTGGATATTAGCCCTCTGTCAGATGTAGGGTTGGTGAAGATCTGGGGGAACAAGGGGAGGGAAAAGGGCATGTGGGACCCTTGGGGGATGGGGAACCAGGAAAAGGGAAATGAAATGTAAATAAAGAATATATCCAGTTCTGTGCTCACTTTGCACCAAATTTTGTTTGACTGGAGTATGTGGTTTAGGATGAAATAAAAGTTTTATGTAAACTCTGAGAGATAAAAAAAAAGCCAAATTACTGATTTCTCTACTGTGTGATTACACCTGATTCTCCATTGGAAATAACATGGAGGAGCCTATAAGGTAAATCTGTTAGGCATTTAGCTTTTGCAGAGCTTGAGTAATAATAGTAATATAGTAACAGTATATATTGTAAAGATGTGGTTGTAAGAATGTACACAGAAAAGATTTGCCTATGAACATAAATAGTACTTAGGGAGAAAAGTAAGGATCCTGTGAAAATAAATTACTAAATACAAGTATAGAAATATTCTTTTTCATAAGGGCACACATTGTTTTAAATTAAAGAAAAATATAACCTTAAATAGGATGAGGCAAACTGGAAAAACAGGGAGCATTTGGAGACTAGAGCCTTCTGTATGTTATTTTCCCAGGCTACAGAAACATGCGTAAGTTGTCGTTTTTATTTTAGAAAAATATTTATTTATTTTATGTAAGTACATTGCTGCCTTTAGACACACCAGAAGACAACACCAGATCCTATTACAGATGGTTGTAAGCCACCGTGTGGTTGCTGGAAATTGAACACAGGACCTCTGGAAAAGCAGTCAGTGCTTTTCTTTCTTTCTTCCTTTCTTTCTTTCTTTCTTTCTTTCTTTCTTTCTTTCTTTCCTTCCTTCCTTCCTTCCTTCCTTCCTTCTTTCTTTCTTTTTCTTTTTCCCTTTTTTATATACTGATTTTATTTCATTTTGATATATGTCCAGTACAAGGCAACTGAATCATATGATAGTTATGCTTCATTAATTCTCCAAGGCACCTCGTTCTGTTTTGTTTTGATTTTTTTGTTTTGTTTTGTTTCTGGCTCTAGTTTTAATAGTAATTTTCATTATTTACATTTCAAATGTTATACCCTTTCCTCCTCCCCCCTGAAAAGTCCCTATTTCATCCCCCACTCCACAATGTTCACTAACCCACCTACTCCTACTTCACTATTCTGGCATTCCCCATACATTTGAGAATTGAGCATTCACAGGATCAAGGGCCTCTCCTCTGATTGATATCTGACAAGGCCATCCTCTGCTCCATATGTGGCTGAAGCCATGGGTCCTTCCATGTGTACTGTTTGGTAGGTGGTTTAGTCCCTAGGAGCCCTGGAAATACTGGTTGGTTCATATTGCTGTTCCTCCTATGGGGCTGCAAACCCTTTGAGGTCCTTGGGTCCTTTCTTTAGCTCCTCCATTGGGGACCCTGTGCTCAGTCCAATTGATGGCTGACAGCATCCACCTCTGTATTTCTCAGGCTCCAGCAGACCATCTCAGAAGAGAGCTATACCGGGCTCCAGTCAGCAAGCACTTGTTGGCATCTACAATAGTGTCTGGGTTTGGTAACTGTACCTGGGAGGGATCCCCAGGTGGGACAGTCTCTCAATGGCCTTTCCTTCAGTCTCTGTTCCACACTTTGTTTCTGTATCTCCTCTCATGGGCATTTTGTTCCCCCATCTAAGAAGGACAGAAGTATCCACGCTTTGGTCTTCCTTCTTGAGCTTCATGTGGTCTATGAATTATATCTTGGGTAATCTGAGATTCTGGGTTAATATACACAGTGAATGCGTACCATGTGTGTTCTTTTGTAATTGGGTTACCTCACTCAAGATGATATTTTCTGGTTCCATCCATCTGCCTAAGAATTTTTAATGAAGTCAGGGTTTTAAATAGCTGGGTAGTACTCCATTGTATAAATGTACCACATTTTCTGTATCCATTCCTCGGTTGAGAGAAATCTGGTTTCCCCGCCCCCAGCTTCTGTCTATTAAAAATAAGGCTTCTATGAGCATAGTGGAGCATGTTTTCTTATTACATGTTGTAGGACCTTCTGGGATATGCCCAAGAGTGGAACAGCTGGGTCCTCAGGAAGTATTATGTCCAATTCCCTAGGAACTGTCAAACTGTTTTCCAAAGTGGTTGGACCAGCTTGCAATATCACTAACAATGGGGGAGTGTTCCTCTTTCTCCACATCTTTGCCAGGGTCTGCTGCCACCTGAGTTTTTGAACTTAGCCATTCTGACTGGTCTGAGGTGGAATCACAGGGTTGTTTTGATCTGCATTTCCCAGATGACTAAGAATGATGAACATTTCTTGAAGTGCTTCTCGGCCATTTGGTATTCTTCAGTTGGGAATTATTTGTTTAGCTCTGTACCCCGTTTATTTTTTGTTTTTTGTTTTTTTTTTTTTGGATTTTTTGGATTTGGTTTTCTGGAGACAGGGTTTCTCTGTATAGCCCTGGCTGTCCTGGAACTCACCCTGTAGACCAGGCTGACCTCAAACTCAGAAATCTGCCTGCCTCTGCCTCCCAGAGTGCTGGGATTACAGGCATGCGCCACCACTGCCCGGCTTCCCCATTTTTAATAGGGTTATTTGGTTCTCTGGAGTCTAACTTCTTGAGTTCTTTGTGTATATTGGATATTAGTCCTCTATTGGATGTAGGATTGCTAAATATCTTCTCCCAATTTGTTGGTTGCCAATTCATCTTATTGACAGTGTCCTTTGCCTTACAGAAGCTTTGCAATTTGATGAGGAACCATTTGTCAATTCTTGATTTTAGAGCATAATCTATTGGTGTTCTGTTGAGGAAATTTTCCCTTGTGCCCATGTGCTCAAGGCTCCACACTTTCTTTTCTACTAGTTTCAGTGAATCTGGTTTTATGTGGAGGTCCTTGATTCACTTGGACTTGAGTTTTGTACAAGGAGATAAAAAGGATCGATTTGCATTCTTCTACATGCTAACTGCCAGTTTAACCAGCACCACTTGTTGAAAATGCTGTCTTTTTTCCACTGGATGGTTTTAGCTCCTTTGTCAAAGATCAAATGCTGATACATGTGTGGGTTCATTTCTTCAATTCTATTCCATTGATCTACCTGCCTATTACTGTACCAATACCACACAGATTTATATCACAATTGCTCTGTAGTAGAGCTTGAGGTCAGGGACAATCAATCTCTCAGAAGCTATTTTATTGTTGAGAATAGTTTTCAATATCCTGAGTTTTGTATTATTCCAGATGAATTTTCAAATGGTTCATACTAACTCTGTGAAGAATTAAGTTGGAATTTTGATGGGGGTTGCATTGAATCAGTGGATTGCTTTTGGCAAGATAGACATTTTTACTACATTAATCTTGCCAATCCATTATCATGGGAGATCTTTCCATCTTCTGAGATCTTCAATTTCTTTCTTCAGAGACTTGAAGTTCTTGTCATATAGATCTTTCACTTCCTTTGTTAGAGTCACACCAAGGTATTTTATATTATTTGTGACTATTATGAAGGGTGTTGTTTCCCTAATTTCTTTCTCAGCCTCTATCCTTTGAATAGAGGAAGGCCACCTATTTGAGTTAATTTTTATATCTGGCTACATTGCTGAAGTTATTTATTAGGTTTAGGACTTCTCTGGTGGAATGTTTTGGTTCACTTAAGTATACTATCATGTCATTTGCAAATAGTGATATTTTGACTTCTTCCTTTCCAATTTGTATCCCATTGACCTCCTTTTGTTGTCTAAGTGCTCTGGCAAGGACTTCAGGTACTATATTGAATAGGTATGAAGAGAGTTGGCAACCTTGTCTAGTTCCTGATTATAGTGGGATTACTTCAAGTTTATCTCCATTTTGTTTGATGTTGGCTACTGATTTGCTATATACAGCTTTTACTATGCCTAGTTATGAGTCTTGAATTCCTGATCTTTCCAAGACTTTTATCATGAAGTGATGTTGGATTTTTGTCAAATGCTTTCTCGGCATCTAATGAAACTATCATGTGGCTTTTTTCTTTGAGTTTGTTTATATAGTATATTTTGTTCATGGATTTCAATATATCAAACCAACCCTGCATCTGTGAGATGAAGCCTACTTGATTATGATGGATGATCTTTTTGTTATTGTCTTGAATTCAGTTTATGAGAATTTTATTGAGTATTTTTGCATCAATATTCATAAGGGAAATTGGTCTGAAGTTCTCTTTTTTCTTGGGTCTTTGTGTGGTTTAGGTATCAGAGTAATTGTGGCTTCATAAAATGAAATGAGTAGGTTTCCTTCTGTTTCTATTATGTGGGATAGTTTGAAGAGTATTGGTATTAGGTCTTCTTTGAAGGTCTAATAGAACTTTGCACTAAACCCATTCATTCCTGGGCTTTTTTTGGTTGGGAGACTATTAATGACTGCTTCTATTTCTTTAGGTGTTAGGGGATTGTTTAGATCATTTATTTGATTTAGCTTTGGTACCTAGTATCTGCTATGATTGTCCATTTCATCCAGATTTTCCAGTTTTGTTGAGTATAGGCTTTTGTAGTAGAATCTGATGATTTTATGGATTTTTCTCAGTTTCCATTGTTATGTCTCCCTTTTCATTTCTGATTTTGTTTATTTACAATCTGTATATTGTCTCTGTGCCCTCTGGTTTGTCTGGCTAAGTGTTTATGTACCTTTTTAATTTTCTCAAAGAAGCAGCTCCCAGTTTGGTTCATTCTTTGTATAGTTTTTTTTGTTTCTACTTGGTAGATTTAAGCCTTGAGTTTGATTATTTCCAGCTGTCTACTCCTCTTGGGTGTATTTGCTTTTTTATTCTACAGATTTCAGATGTGCTGTCAATCTACTACTGTACATTCTCTCCACTTTGTTTTTGGAGGCACTCAGAGCTATGAGGTTTCCTTTTAGCACTGCTTTCAATGTGCCCCATAAGTTTGGGTATGCTGTGCCTTTGTTTTCATTAAATTCTAAAAAGTCTTTAATTTCTTTATTTCATCCTTGATCAAGTTATCATTGAGTAGGGTGTTGTCCAGCTTCCATGTGTATGTGGGCTTTTTATTGTTTTTGTTGTTATTGAAGAAAAGGTTCATCTGTAGTAATCTGATAGGATGCATGAGAATGTCAGCCTTCTTGTATCAGTTGAGATTTTGTGTCCAAATATATGGTCAATTTTGGCTAAGATACCATGAGGTGCTTAGAAGAAGGTATATTCTTTTGTTTTAGGATAAACTGTTCTATAGATATTTGTTAAATCCATTTGGCTCATAACTTTTGTTTGGTTCATAATAACTGTGTTTCTGTTTAGTTTGTGTTTCCATTGATGAAAGTGGGGTATTGAAGTCTCCCACTACTGTTGTGTGAGATGCAATGTGTGTTTTGAGCTTAAGTAAAGTTTCTTTTATGAATGTGGTTGCCCTTGCATTTGGAGCATAGATGTTCAGAATTCTTTGTAGATTTTTCCTTTGATGTGTATGAAGTGTCCTTCCTTATCTTTTTTTTTTTTTTGATAACATTTGGTTGAAAGTCAATTTTATTTAGAATGACTTGTTTCTTGGGGCCATTTGCTTGGAAAATTGTTTTCTATCCCTTTACTTCAAGGTAGTGTCTGTCTTTGTCAGTGAGATGGGTTTCTTGTATGCACCAAAATGTTGGATCCTATTTACATATCCAGTCTTTTAATCTATGTCTTTTCATTGGGGAATTGAGTCCATTGATATTAAGATATATTAAGGAAAAGTTTTTGTTGCTTCCTATTATCTTTGTTGTTATAAGTGCAATTATGTTTATGTGGCTATCTTCTTTTTGGCATCTTAGAAGATTATTTTCTTGCTTTTTCTTGGGTGTAGTTTCCTTCCTTGTGTTGGAGGTTTCCATTTATTAGCCTTTGTATGGCTGGATTTGTAGTACGATGTTGTATAAATTTGTTTATCAATTGTAATTGAGAGTTTTGCTGGGTATAGTAGCCTGGACTGGCATTTGTGTTATCTTAGGGTCTGTAATTGATCTGCTTAGGATCTTCTGGCTTTTGTCTCTGGCATGAAGTCTGGTATTATTTTGATAGATCTCTTTTCATATGTTACTTGACCTCTTTCTCTTACTGTTTTTAATATTCTTTCCTTGTTTTATGCATTTGGCATTTTGATTATTCTGTAGTTGGAGGAATTTCTTTTCTGTTCCAATCTATTTGGAGTATGCTTCTTGTATGTCCATGGGTATCTCTCTTTTTCAGTTAGGGAAGTTTTCTTCTAAAATTTTGTTGAAGATATAAATTTGTTTATCAATGGTAATTGAGAGTTTTGCTTGGTATAGTAGCCTGGACTGGCATTTGTGTTATCTTAGGGTCTGTCATTGATCTGCTTAGGATCTTCTAAGTTGGGAATCTTCACTCTCTTCTATACCTATTATCCATAGGTTTTGTCTTCTCATTGTGTCCTGGATTTCTTGGATGTTTTGGGTTAGGAGATTTTTTTTGTATTTTTTTTTTACTGTTGTGTCAATGTTTTCTATGTATCTTCTACACCTGAGAAGATACTCAGGTCTTTTATCTCTGTATTCTGTTGGTAATGCTTGCATCTATTACTCTTGATCTCTTTCCTAGGTTTTCTATCTCAAGAATTTTCCCCCTTTGTGATTTCTTTATTGTTTCTACTTTGATTTTTAAATTCTGGATGCTTTTGTTCAATTCATTCACCTCTTTGATTGTGTTTTCATCTATTTCTTTAAGGCATTTTTTGTGTTTCCTCTTTAAGGAATTCTACCTGTTTACCCTGTGTTCTCCTGTATTTCTTTAAGGAAGTTATTTATGTCCTTCTTAAAGTCCTCTATCAGCATAATGACATGTAATTTTAAATCCAAATCTTGCTTTTCTGATGTGTTGGGGTATCTTGGACTTGCTGTTGTGGAAAAAGTGGGTTTGATGATGCCAAGTAGCCTTGGTTTCTTTTGCTAAGGTTCTTGGGCTTGCCTTTCACCATTAGGTTATGTCTGGTGTTAGTTGGCTTGCTGTCTTTTGATGGTGCTTGTCCCTCCTGTGACCCTGTAAGCCTTTGTCAGCATTCCTGGGAGACCAGCTCTCTTCTGATGGGACCTGTGTACAGAGGGTTGTGGAACAGCCTCAGCTCCCGGGTACAGATGGCAACCTGCAGTCTTTGTTGTTAAAGAATTTTTTTAATGTCTATGTGTGTGCCTACATGTTTGTTATGCACCATATGCATGCAGATGTGTGAAGATGCACAAGAGGGCATCTGATTCCCTGTAGCTGTGGTTATGGGTGTTTGTAAATGAATCTATGTGGGTGCATGCGTGCTCCTAATGTCTGAGCCATCTCTCTAGCACCAAAGAAACATTTTAAAGGTTAAAATAATATCTAGACCAAAATGAGAATAATTGGAGGAAACTGGCTTGGTAAGAATCACTAATAAGGAGAGAACACAAATGTTGAAGTAGCCAAAACCACACAGGCCTCAAGTTTTGAGCTGTATAGCCAACAAAATAATTAAACTAGGCCTATTTGCTATTTTGGAAGACATGAGACATAAAAAGATCAAATTTCTTTTTTCTTCCTTTGTTTTGTTATTTTGCTTTGTAATTTTGTTGTTGTTTTATTCTTTGAGATGGGTTTTTCTGTGTAGCACTGGCTTTCTGACTTTTTTATGTCAGACTGGCCTCAATCTTGAAGAAGTAGCTACTTTGCTTCCAAAGTGCTATAACTAAAGGTAAGTGCCACTTCTGTCCAGAAAGATCACATTTCTGTGGCAGACATATTTGAAAGCACAGATCATGGTGTGTCTCTTTGAAGGATAGCTTAATAAATGTTTATCTAAAAGTGTAGAAATCTATTGCTTCACATAATTTCAATTTAAAATTCTAGTAGGGCACTCCACATGCATATGATGTTTCCTGTTGGAGTGTTGGTTAACATGATGTTTCTCTTCCTCCCAGTCTCCCAGCTTTCCAGTCTGAGGTATGAAGACACATGTACAGTGGGAAAGAGTCAGTGGGAAAAGCACAGATATCCAGAACTGGTAGAAGTAAACGGTCACCTATTACAAGGCTGCTATGTGCTCTTTTGTTCTCTTGTCTTCTTGCTCCCTATCCTCTTGCACTCTGTCCTCTAACCCTTTCCCCCTCTCTTCCCATTCCCCTCCCCCTTCTCTCTATATATACTCATGATTAGCATTTCTCTTCTCTCTCTCTCTCTCTCTCTCTCTCTCTCTCTCTCTCTCTGCCTCTCTCTCCCTTTCTCTGTCTCTACTATTCTCTCAACTCCCCTACCCATGCCCTGAATAAACTCTATTCCACAAAAAACAAAACAAAACAAAACAAAAAAACAAGTCTTCTATGTGATCAATGGACTGTTTGTCATTTGTAGGTGAGGTAAAGTCTGGAAAGAGAACTCTTAGGAGAGATGTGGTGGGAGGCAGGTTTCCATAGACTAATGATGATGAACAGCAGTATGGGAGTTGGTATAAAAATCGAATGATGGAGATTTTGTAGAAGACATTGTAGGTCATGGAAAGGAACTGGCTGAGAAGACAGAATGCCAGGGCACTGAAAGATGGCAACAAGCTACATTGGATCTTTGAAGATACAGCAAATCCTGGTACTATGTAAAGGCACAGCTTCTAGCACATATTTGTATTGGTGGTTATTGATAAAGACACTGGTCACACTTTGAATAATCCAAAAATAACTGATGAGACAGAGAGTTAATTTCCATTTCCAGTGTTCTTTAAGGGTTTCCTTGTATGAGCCATTTCCCTGGGGTTGCTTCCCAAAGAGATCATTCACTTTATCCCCTCCTGAGCATGATTTCTCCCATAGACGTCAGTGCGCCACCAGGATTAGGACACTGTTGGGGAGCAGTTATGACTAAACTCTACCCTGTATTTCATTTTTATCACTGTCCTGTTGTCCATGTATTATAAAGCAGAATGCCAGGACAAAGTCTCCACTCTCGTTGATAATTTTAATTTTTCAGATTCAGAAATACCTAAAAAGTAAAAAAATTGTTGGAGTCAATGAATCAGTCTTGAGTGGGCATTTAGAAATGCTGTGTATATAGCACTATATAATTTTCTTTTTGTCACCTTCTCAAAATATCTGCAATAAATAACAATGATTTTTTATGGAGTTACAGGAATGTTTCTTTTGGACACTGCATTAAAACTGTCTTGAAGACAATCCATTTTTCTTCCAGTTTTTGTGAGTGAGTCAGAAAAACTTGGCCAAATGTTATGTCCAATTGTAACATGTCATATATTGACTATTGGGATAATCTGCTCTGAAAACTCAAGTATAGCACATCATTATTTGTTTTTTTAAAAAACCACTATAACTTGGGATGACATAGTTTTCCTCTTAACAAAAGGGAAGCATGATTTTCTATAAATTACATTTAAATTCTTTCCATGAAACATTTATAAATTTTTAGGAAAGCAGTTAGCAATGTGGCCACATTCTGAACTCACCTAAAAGTTGCATTTATTTATAATCTATTTGCACCAATTTCTTATTAATGAATATTAGAACTAAGAAAAAAAGCAAGCCTGGGTGATTGCTCATTTCATACACACCTTACCTTGCAGGTATGCAAATCTGAATTGAATACTAAGACAACACATGCATAAAAAGAAAGAAGGGAGGGAGGGAGCAAGGGAGGAAGGGAGAGAGAAGGAGGAAAGGAGAGAGGGAGGGATAGAGGGAGGGTGGAAGGGAAGGAAGGGAGAAAGAGGAGGGAAGGAAGGAAGGGAAAGAAATGAAGGGCAGGAAGGAGTGAAGGAAGGAAGGGAGGGAGGGAAGAAGAAAGGAAAGGGAAGGGAAGAAGGAAGGGAGGGAGGGAAGGAAAGAATGAACTAATGAACTGCCTGGTGAAATGTGCCTGTGCTCTCAGCACTAGAGAGGAAGAGATGAGGGAATCCTTAGGTCTCACTGGCCAGACAGCCTAGCCTAACCACTGTGAACTCCATGCTGATGAGAGATCCTGTCTCAAAAAGCTAATCGGTCATGTGCTAGCTAAGTCACATCTCCTGAGCTTGACTTCTGGCTTCCACATGAACATGCATGTACCTATACACCTGTGTACACATATGAACACACAAAAAGACACAAAAATAAATCAAAAAAATGTACCATCAACTGAGAGCCAAAACCTGCCCTCTCTAACCCTTTTTAGGGTTGCCGTGAAGAATTGCACACATAGACTAATCCATAGAGAATGGCCTCAAGAGTTCTAAACCCTGTGCTTCTACAAGAGTTTTACTTATGGGAAAATATGCTGCTGTTAAGTTATTTAATTTCTTTTAAATCTGGAGCTGAGAAGATGACACAGTCAGTGAAGTGTCACATGAGCCTAAGGACCTGAGTTTTCATCCCTCCCCCCCCAGAAAGATCCAGGTGCTACCACACACATCGTAAATAATGTGCTGGAGAAAAGAACTTGAGTTCACCAGCAAGCCATCCTAGCTTTAGGCTGAATGAGAAACCATGCCTCAAACTAAGGCTTTCAACCCAAGCCCAGCAGCATACACTTTTAATGCTAGCAGTTAAGAGGCAGGGGCAGGTGAATTTCTGATTTTTTTAAGCCAGCCTAGCTTGTATAATAAGTTCAGGATGAGCCAGGACTATATAATGAGACTTTTATCTCAGGAAAAGAAAATAGAAAAAGAAAAAAGAAACAGAGATGATTGAGAAAGACACCTGAACTTGACCTCTGAACTCTACATACACAAATACCCATAAACACACACACACACATAAACACACACACACACACACACACACACACACACACACCATATACACAGGAGAGCCAGAAAACAAAGATAAATTCTGAAATCTCAATTTGCTTTCATAAATAGTAATTAAATATTTTTTGAGGATTTACCCTGTGCCAGCTGCAGATCAGTGTGTTTTCGACATTGTATCCATTTAACTCCCTCACAGACTGACTTACTTCTATCCTATTTTGTGAATGAAGAAAATGATGTCTTTCGGTGATGATATACCTTGCCTAAGGTTGCAGATTGTAAAAGGACTGAGCAAGAAATGTGCATAGCTTCACCTACATAAAAATCATATTTTTAACTGATCTGGCATGAATATTGATTTTTAAAGAAATAAAATCCCCTTCAGGCAGGTCTATGATATTATGTAATAATGTCCAGATCAAAACAACCCTATAGGAAGAACAACAATATCAACCAACCAGACCCCCCTCCCCAGAGTTCCCAGGGACAAAACTACCAACCAAGGAATACACATGGAGGGACCCATGGCTCCAGCCACATATGGAGCAGAGGATGACCTTGTTGGGCATCAATGGGAGGAGAGGTCCTTGGTCCTATAAGGGCTAGATGTGCCAATGTAGGGCAATTTGAGAGCAGGGAGGTGGGAGTGGGTGGGTGGGTGTTTGAACACCCTCATAGAAGCAGGGGAAGGGAGATTGGATAAGGGGTTTTGTGAGGGTGGGAACAGGAAAGGGGATAACATTTGAAATGTAAATAAAGAAAATATCCTACTAAAAAAAGAAAAAAATAATGATATTTGACAAGGCTACAACCAATATTAAACTACAATATATCCAGTCATTTTTAGATCTGATGCCATGCTGGTTACTGAAGTAATGCCTCTATGCTCACTTCATGCTTTTGGCTTGTTCTGTGAAAGTGGATCTGGACAGCATGGTCTTTCTTTGCCCTAGCTCTGTGGTTCTCTTGGTAGAGGGCACTGGGGAGACAAAGCCGGAAAAGGAGTATCCCCCTCCTCACCCCACCCCCAGTTTCCAAGTCTCTATCTCTCTCTATCTTGCTCTCCCTCTCTCTCTCTTACATTTAAAATTGTTAATAGTTACATGCTCTCATATTTGAATCTTTGATACTATACATGCATGATGATTATTATTCCATTACTTGGCTGCAGGTGTTTCATTGTCACTATTGAAAGTTGTCGCTATTGAAAGGACTATTTGTTTCCTAACTCAATAGTCTTGGCATTTTTGTTAAAAAAAACAAAAAGAGTTCATCATATACATATAGACTAACTTCTAGACTCAAGTCCCTCTAGCTCTGGCAGAGAATAGTATTTGAAGACAGGCCTCTTGATGCTGGGGATGCTCACTATCTACTCGGGTGCCATTTCTAGTTCCTTTTTTGGCAGAAGGAAGAACAGGAGGTTACAGACACACCATTCTCCTGACACATACACACATACACTTCCCTTTGAAAGAAATTATATCAATTTTCTATTTCCATCTAACACCATAGAGGTTCATTTCATTCTTCCACTTTATATTTGTAAGTAATATCTCAAGCATGAAACAAACTTAGCTACAATTTTCTTCAATACATTTGATTATTTTGTATAATTTATTTGATCCCTTTACCCTGAAGTTACTAACACAAGATAACACTCACTGGGTCTTGCTTCCACCATGCTAAGTAAGGTTAAGGGATCTTACTACTTTGGGCAGTAATTCCAGCTACTGGGCACCTTGACATCTCCATCTACCTTCCATAGTCTACAAATTGCAACTCTGACTACCAGGTTACATAAAGAATTGCAAATGGGCTCCTCCAGAGCACAGTGATCAGCAGCCTACCAGTTTATCTTCCTCAGGTGACTAGTTGAATATCTCTGACAAGGGCATTCCTATGGACAACTTTCCTCAGCATTCTGGAGAGTGGGTGTCTAGAAAATCCACCAGCATGAAGTGGGCTTTTCTGCCATTCATTCATTCATTCATCATTCATTCAGGCTTTCTCTCAAATGAGACCAGAATTTTAGCCCTGGAGGAAGAAGACTGTCAGAGAATCTCCCTTGAGTCCTAGAACAGTAGCTGCTGACACCTGTTATTTATGTATTGTTTCAAGTTCTCACTACCTTTTACTAGTAAGTTCACACAGCACCAGTTCACTACTAGCACAACTAATAACACATAATACATAACTACTTCGATGTCTAACCACATGGTAACTCACTCTTGATTGAACTCTTACACACAGATAAGAATATAAATATCTTAGTGTTATTAATTTTCATATTTGTAAATAATTGAAAGTAAATGCCATAATTATGAATAATTTAAATTGAGGCTAAAATATTCTTGTAGAAGCATATTTTTCTATTATCTTAATTCTTATTAATAAGATATTTAATAAAAAGCAAATAGAAATGGAAACCAGCCCATAGATAGTGTCTAAACTTAAAATTTATTTAAATTGATAATTGTTTAAACTATTTAAACAAATTAAAATATAACAAAGTTAGCATGTACATACTGTGATTATTATCTGACTCTGCAATTTAACATACATTTAAATGTATTTTTCTTTGGTCTGTAAATATAATCTGAGCCACTATTTCACAAAACCATGGAAATGTTTCAAACCAAATAGAAAAAATATTAGTTGAGTTTAATTCCTTTCAGACAGTTGTGCCTAGGGAAATACATATTGGAATGCAAGAAAGTAAATTCTCATGTGTTTGAAGTGAAAAATTAATCATAAAGCAGCAAGCATGTTAAATTCCATAATACAGCAATTAGTAACTTTTAAAATCCATAAAGTTAAATCTGAGGCCATTGACAGGGAGCAACTGTTGTTCATTCAATGAGTTTCTTCCCATCACCTACCATGACCGAGTGGCAAAGATGGAGGTCTTTGTACTGAGGAGCCTGTGCCCATTGAAAACATATGACTCTTAAAACTTCTGTTTATGCATACAAGTGTGACTTTGAGGATTGGAAAAAACCTATGTTAACAAAAGCTTTGTGAAATTTAAGACCACCTTGTGCTGTGACTTTCTCCGTTCTCGTAAAATAAACTATGTCTTACTGGTCATTACTTACAAGGAAGACCACCAAAGAAAATCCAAGGTGTGACTGCATGTGGTGATTCAATAAATAGCCCCTTTTTAGGAGTCAACATTTAATATTGGCTTCAAAATGCATTCAAAAGCCACTCAGCCATACACATACAGCACTGGCTCCCCAACCTTTTTATTTAGACATTCAAGTCCTTAAAAAAAATCATGAGGAAGTCGAGTATTAAACATGAGAATGCTGTTAAAATGGATTCAAGTCTAAGGGTGTTGGAAAGGGGCAGGTCTGTGCCCAGACTCTTTCCCAATGGAATCTTGGCTTGATACATACACTTTACATGATTCACTTAAATTTTCTGAGTCTTGGTTTTCTCATCTATAAAACAGAGGTAATAACTTGAACTGCACAGAGATCCATACAGTAAATCAAATATCAATGTAATGTGTTTCGCACCCAGTAAAGTAAATCTCCATTCCCTTCCCTATTTATCCTGGTTCCTGGAAATCAGCATCAGTTCAGATGTTCTGGCAAGCGTTAGTAACTTTAAAAAAAAAAAAAGCAGTGGTGGTGGTCTGGGGATAGTTCAGCTGATAAAGTGTTTTCCTAGAATCCAAGAAGCCCTGATTTCAATGCCCAGTGCTGCAGCGAAGGATCATGGCTCAAGCTTTTAATGCCAACAGCATGAGGAATGAGAAAATAAAAGGACCAGAAGCTCAAGGACATCCTGGGCTACATAGAACGTTGGAAGCAAGACCTGAAATGCATAACGCTCTGTCTCAAAAACAAACAATGACAAAGAAGAATTGGAAAGGAAACTAATGTATGTGTTGGGGAGGCAGTAAATGGAGTGCAACTAAAAAGCAGAATGAACTTGTTTCTATTCTTAAACTATTTTTTTTTATTTTTCATGCTTAACTTTCTAACATCAAATTGATTGACACTGAATAACAGTGTCAGAGAGAAAACCAAGCATACTCTTATATGCTGAAGGCACACTATTTCCATGTAGCTGTTTGGGGTTGTTGTGGGGGTATCATCAATTCCAACAGGCAAAGACATATTCATGTGATAGGAGGGATTCTAATCATGCAATGCTATTTCTGTCTTTTAAATCATGTGGCTGAAAAGAGCCATGGTAGTTTCCTGGTAACCCTCCATCAGACTCAGACTTCCATGTTCATCTTATTATTTTCTCATGAAACATGTAACTCTGAAAATAGCCTATTTGAAAACAATGCCAAAGAGGGGTTAAATTTTTAATGCAAGCATTAAATGCAAAATGTTAAAATACCTTCCTTGGAGAACAACAAATAGTATGTGAGAGGGGGCAATTGAGTACACACATCCTGGATTAGATAACTTCAAGGACCAGAACACTGCCTTACAAACCCCACTGTGCCCAATATAAACATTGATATTACTCATGTGATACTAAGTAGGACATTTCCATGACTAAAGGGATTGCTTGTGCTGACTTTTCTACTTTTCACACTCAACTTTCTTACATTGCTTTGACTGATACTGAATAGCAGTGTCAGGGGGAAATTATAACTATGCATACTTTGCCTTGTTCTTCTATACAAACTGTGCAATACTCACATTCTGTTATCCTCCTCCAGTTTCTGCTCACGAGGATCTAGAATCAGTCTGTGCACATTCTGTTTAGGAAGCAGACCTTATCTCCTTTGCACTGCATTCTACATGTCTTGTGCTTGTCCAGTACAGATAGGCTGGGCATAGCTAATTTCCATACTTCCTGCTCTGAGCCTTTATTGGTGTGTTCAGGTTAGCATTCTTAACACAGTCTTGTATGTCTGTGCCTCTCAGTTAACTGTTCTGGGAGACGGACATTTTATAACTCTGCTCTTTTGTTTTTGGGTAAATATTTTTAAAACTGTGTTGCTCAGTAAAAATAAAGTTATGGTTTTCTTCTGGAATACATACAGAAAAGGAGCCTTTTAGCCTTTAACATATGTAAGATTTATTATATAAACTTTGAGAACACAATTAGCTACTCAGTATGCAATGTTGTACTCACAGAAGATGTTAAACCCAATGTTATAAAATAGCCTGCAAATGTTAAGATATGTTGAGATACATCATTGTGTGTGATACCTTCTGGAATCTATTTTTATGATACTTAGCATTTTAAAAGAAGTTATAATCATGAATTACCTATATGTTCATGATTGGTGAAATAATAATACTTAGAAATTACCACATAGGTCAAATTTGTCCTCAGTTTTCACTAAAATTGCTATAATTGACATCTCAACCAAAAGTCATGTTACATATTTACAATGGAATAAACACTTATTACAATTTTGGAAAAATGTGCATGATAATAATACATTTAAGGTCAACAAAGAGGTAAGTAGGGTTTGTAAGAATATACTTTATATGTACACCAAATTAATCAAGATATATTTTTGTAAATGTAACCAAAAAGAACACAGACTTTAATAACCAATCACATGCATTCAAAATGTTCATTAAAGTCACACAAAAAATAAAGGTTGAAATCCATGGGAGAATTATACAGTAGCATAACAAAACACAAGTAATATTCTCGTGCATTCACAAGAAACTGCTAGCAACTCAGAATATGATACATGATTGGACTTTAACTTGTTATTCTAAGTTTATGTTTGAAGGGGGAAGGTAAATATTGAAAGCTAGTATAAGAAACTACCTTGTGAAACTACTTTCACTTAATTTTCTAAATGTTTTGGAAAATGTGTTTTATCATTTACTATCTGAAAATTTTGCTTTTAATTTCTCTTCATATATTTCTAAGAACAAGCATGTTGGCCTATACAACCACCATTTGTCAATCAGACTCAGAAAGTATAACTGTGATACAAGCTTTTCCCCATTATATTTAGTTTATGGTCTGTCTGCCAGCTACATCAACCCCTTCATATTCATATGTGAAGTCTCTTTTACTCTCCTTTAATATGAAAACAATTCAACATTTATGATCCATGACATACTTTATACAAGCTGAGTTCATTCTGACACAACCAATTCCAACTCAGGACCACAGGGTCTTTTTGATATCTCATTTCCTCTTCTGTTTCTTCCTTTTCAAAGAGAACCCTGATTTACAACATGGTCAGCAAATTACCAAACCCCTACAACAAAAACAGTTTCAGAATTCCTACACTCATACAACTAAAAAAAGAAAGAAATCTACCAGATGAATTTAATATATAGAAGTAATTATTGTGATCAAATTAGTTGGGTTAGTTCTTTTTACTGTTTTGGTGTGGTTACATAATTTATTTAAAATTCAATTAGTTATTTGAAATACTGTTAGTATTTTATCTTTTTTTTCAACCTTGTTGATATTAATCTGTTTTTAATATGTAGAAAACTAATGTGTTTCTAAATATCAAGACTTTTACAAGGCACGCTCTCTACTGGGCCCTTACAGGTGACCATCTGTAATGTTTTTTGGATTTTATTTCATATTTTGTTAATCATCATTCCCTCACTGCAAAAATTACCTAATACCACCAACTTACAGAAATAGGACTCACCTTATCACTTCATTGGTCCTTGTGTATAACCAGTGGCTCTATTGCCTTTAGGCACAGCATCGTTGGACAGGACCTTTCACCTGTTCTCTAGGTGAATGCCCAATTGACCTAAAAACTCCCTGAGATAGGCAAAGCAGGGAACAGCTTAGCAACCTGGACTCTACTTGATTTCTGTTATACATATTCAACTCTTCTAATAATGTAATTGGCACCCTCACTCCTTTACCTTCAAATACACACACACACACACACACACACACACACACACACTTTGGTGCCTTGAATGAGAATGACTCCATGGGTTCACATAATTGAATAATTGATCTGGGAGGTATAGACTTGTTAGAGATGTCTCACTGGGGGGTAGACTTGAGGGTTTTAAAAGCCCTGACTATTTCTAGTTGGTAGTATTCTCTGCCTCACCTTACATTTAGATGTAAGCTCTCAGCTACTGCTTCAGCTGTTTCCCAACAAGTTGATAATTGGTGCTAACCTTCTATAAATAAAATCATTTTTAAAAGATTTGTTTATTTATTATATATAAGTAAGCTCTAGCTATCTTCAGGCACCCCAGAAGAGGACATCAGATCCTATTACAAATGGTTGTGAGCCACCATGTGGTTGCTGGGATTTGAACATAGGACCTTCAGAAGAGCAATCATACAATCACATACACACACATATACTCATTAGCTCAGAACAATGCACCTAGCAACCTCAGACCCCTGCTTGTATTGATTTACAACCCTATCTGAATTATAGAAGAGATTTCTCCTCCCCTAACAACACAACAATCACATTTAGACAGCTCCTGTTCCAGCATATTTTCAGTGTATTCAACAGGCAGAACAAAGGCCCACGTTGGTTTTGTGTGTGTGTGTGTGTGTGTGTGTGTGTGTGTGTGTATACATATATGTGTATATATATGTATATATATACGTATGTATATATATATACATATATATACTACAGCAAACTGCATTCTTGGACGTTTCCCTATTTAAGATCCTATACCCCAGAATATGCCAGAAATATAATTAAAAACAGAGGCATTATGAGAAGACACATTCACAGTAGGAAAAATGAATGCCTGATGTAATGTATCAATCTAAATAGAGAGCCACCAGAACTCCATCCCTTAGCAGCAAGCATCTCCTTATTTTATACTCCATAAAAAAGAGAATTCAGGCTGTAACCTGGGACCTTGAGTACTCTCGGTCATGTGGCCTGCTGCCAATCTTGACATGGTATCTTTCTCTAAGCTCTACTATGGCTTCCTTCCAAACAACATTATCTTGCTGCCTTTGCACATCTGTGTTAGCCCTTGCAAAGAATCTGAAAATGGAAGAGGGGACTGGAGACACTACTCAGTAGTTAACAGCATGCACAGCTTCTGCAGAGGGCCAGGGTGTGGTTCTACCAGCCTTGTTGGTGACTCACAAACACTGGGAATCCACCGCTATCTCCTGCTCACGTCTATGGACACCCACATTCACATGTGTCTAAGTATTACACATACACACACATAGAAAGTTGTAAACATCTATTATATTTTATATTTTTCACTTAACATTGTTTACCAGATTCCATGTATCTTTAATGATAACTTAGGATTGTAGATCATGTTTTTGCTTTTTGTAATTTAAATAAAAAATACTTATTATTTACAAAAAAAATTAAAATATTTTTAAAGGACCTGTAAAAGTCCAACCTAGACCCTCAACCATAGCTAACACCATCATCTCTTTAATAGCCCACAACCTCACCATAACCTCACAGTAGGAAAAATGAATGCCTGATGTAATGTATCAATCTAAATAGAGAGCCACCAGAACGCCATCCCTTAGCAGCAAGCATCTCCTTCTTTTATATCCCATAAAAAAGCTGGTGGTATTTACCATGGATTTTTTTTCTTTTTCTTCTTTGTTGTATGAATCTGTTAGGTTTAACTTTTGTTTGCTTTTAGTTTGGAGAAGATTGTATATTTTAAACACTACACCAAATATTATATTTTGACACCCAAATTTCACACTTAATTTCCATTTTTAAAAATCCCTTGTGGCAACAAATGATATATAATTTGGCTTAAAGAAGATGTCTCTGAACACTACAATTTAATGAACTCAGTTTAAATGGCATGTGAGAACATGAGGAACTGCAGAATAATGTCCCAGCTGAGAAAGAATGAGACATAAATAACACCCAAAGGATTTCAACCACAACATTCTTGGACCAAATGCGTCTCAATTTTGTTTAGCTCAATTTGTAACTAAATTATCTCTAAGGATGAGAACTCAGAACACTTCACAGGGCAGTCAGTAAGGAAGGATCTAGTGACTGCCGTAGCCTCCTTTTGCTTGCACACTGTTGATACAGCTAAAAGTTCAACTCCTCAACTTAACTCCCGTGCCTCCTAATGATGGAAGCATAACACTATCCAGGCATCTCCCAGCACAGTGATCTGAACACCAATGCTCCACACACAGTGATTTATGTCAGCTTGGTTAAAAATCACCCACATGTTGGAAACCCCTGTGGAAAGGTGTGTACTGGCCCCAGGTCAGAGCTCACATCTTCTCCCTCCTTGATTTCTTCTCCCTGTGCAAGATCTACGGGTGGAGGGGCATATTGTATATGTCAGTCTCTCCTCATGGAAACACAGAGAATGTTGGCCTCCTTGAAATAATTTACATTTAATTTAGTTAAAGGGACACAAATGATGGAGCTGCTTGCACTGTCAGCAAGAAGCATCACACAGAAGATTTTTCATGCAGGATAGGAGCACACATGGCATACACTTTCTATCTTCTGATGCTAGAAAAAAATAGCACAGAGTAAGAGATTGTTTTTTTGACAATACCATTCTAAATCCTTGGAGGGGAAAAGTCAGGGCAGATGGCCTGGGGCCAGCCAGGAAACTCTTAATCACCCAGAAAAACAAGAAACAGGAGAGGTCATTATTCTTAGTGGGCCAGACTGTAAAACAATGTTTGTAAGTCTTCAGATTTATAGCAAAGCACCTTTAAATATCTCAAGCAATTATAAAAACAAAGGCTATTCCAAAGGCATTATGAAAAACTCTGTTGTTTTTTTCTATAAACAAAAGAAAGTACCCAACTGTCTTCAAGCTTCATCAGAGAACATTTTCATTGTATCTATCACTGAATTATTTTTTCATATGACAGGCTTAACACAATTAATTAATTTTAAACATGACAATAACTTGATGGATGGTAAGATGAATGAAACAGTATATAGTTGATACATACATTCATACATACATATATACATACGTACATATACAGATACATAGATGATAGATATAAATAGATGATTTGTAGATAGATATTGGTAGATATAAAGATGACAGATATATGGATAGACAGAGTTTACAGATGGACAGATAGATATAGATGATAGGTGATAGATAAACATGACAGATAGATGATAAGTAATAGATTAGATAGATAGAAAGAAAGATAGATAGATAGATAGATAGATAGATAGATAGATATTCACATTTGATAATATAATTTATTGCATTATCTTCTTATTGAGGGTATATAAAACCTTTGAGAGACTAAGAAAAATGTCTTCGAGTGGGTGGGCGATATTGGACCTGGTGTCATCTTTTGAAAACAGGGGTAGGGACATCCACATGGAAACAGGGGGTGGGGAAGAGGTATGAGATGTGGAACAGTCAGAGAGTAGACAGGGGTTGGCAGGATGGGGAATAAAATATGGAGTATGTAAAAATAATTGATAAAAAATATATTAAAAAAGACAGTGGAGATTCCCACTTTAAAGGGCCAGTAAATATCTTCAACAAAATTATAGAAGAAAACTTCCCTAACCTAAAGAAAGAGATACCCATGAACATCCAAGAAGCCTAAAGAACTTCAAATAGATTGGACCAGAAAAGAAATTTCTCCAGTCACATAATAATCAAAACACCACCAAATGCACAAAACAAGGAAAGAATACTAAAAGCAATAAGGGAAAATGGTCAAGTAACATATGAAGGCAGGCATATCAGAATTACACCATACTTCTTGCCAAAGACAAAAGCCAGAAGATCTTGGGCAGATGTTATACAGACACTAGGAGAACACAAATGCCAGCCCAGGCTACTATACCCAGCAAAACTTTCAATTACCATAGATGGAGAAACCAAGATATTTCATGACAAAAAACAAATTTACACTATATCTTTCCAAAATTTAACCCTTCAAAGGATAATAAATGGAAAACTCCAACAAAAGGAAGAAAACTACACCTTAGAAAAATCAAGACAGTAATCTTCTTAAACCCTAAAAGAAGATAGCCACATAAACATAACTCCACCACAACAAAAATAACAGGAAGCAATAATTCCTATTCTTTAGTATCTCTTAACATCAATGGACTCAATTCCCCAGGAAAAAGACATAGACTAACAGAGTGGATAGGTTAAACAGAACCCAGCAATTTGCTGCATACAAGAAATTCACCTCAATGTCAAAGACAGAAACTACCTCAGAGTAAAGGGATGGAAAACAATTTTCCAAGCAAATGCTTCCAGGAAACAAGCTGGAGTAGCCATTCTCATAACGAATAAAATCAGCTTTCAACCAATAAGGAAGGATACATAATACTTATCAAAGGAAAAATCTACCAAGAAGAACTCTCAATTCTGAACATCTGTGCTCCAAATGCAAGGGCACCCACATTCATTAAAGAAACATTACTAAGCTCATAGCACACATTGTACCTCACACTGTAATAGTGGGAGAATTCAACGCCCCACTCTCTTCAATGGACAGATCATGGAAACACAAATTAAACAGAGACACAGTAAAACTAACGGAAGTTATGGACCAAATGGATTTAAGAAATATCTATAGACCATTTCACCCTAAAGCAAAAGATTAAACCTTCTTCTTATCACTTCATGGTAACTTCCTCAAAATTGGCCATATAATCTGTCACCAGACAGGCCTCAACAGATAAAATAAGATTGAAATAATCCCATGCATCCTATCAGATTACCATGGACTAAGGCTGTCTTCAGTAGCAACAAAAAAACCAACAGAAACCCCACATACACATGGAAGCTGAACAACACACTATTCAATGATAACTTGGTCAAGGAAGAAATAAAGAAATAAATTAAAGACTTTTTAGAATTTAATGAAAATGAAGGCAAACGTACCCAAACTTATGGATCACAATGAACACCATACTAAGAGAAAAACTCAGCTCTGAGTCCCTCCAAAAAAGAAACTGGAGAGAACATACACTAGCAACTTAACAGCACACGTGAAAGCTCTAGAACAAAAAGAAGCAAATACACCAAAGAGGAGTAGACAGGGCAGGAAAGTGTCAAACTCATGGCTGAAATCAAGTAGAAATAAAAAGAACTTTACATCTTAGCCATTCTGACTGGTGTGAGGTGGAAACTCAGGGTTGTTTTGATTTTCATTTCCCTGATGACTAATGATGTTGAACACCACCTCACACCAGTCAGAATGGCTAAGATTAAAAACTCAAGAGACAACAGGTGCTGGCGAGTATGTGGAGAAAGAGGAACACTCCTACACTGTTGGTGGGACTTCAAGATGGTACAACCGCTCTGGACATCAGTCTGGCGGTTCCTTAGAAAATTGGGCATGACACTTCCAGAGGACCCTGTCATACCACTCTTGGGCATATACCCAGGGGATTCCCCTGGGTACAATACAATAAAGACACATGCTCCACGATGTTCACAGCAGCCTTATTTATAATAGCCAGAAGCTGGAAGGAGCCCAGATGTCCATCAAAGGAAGAATGGATACAGAAAATGTGGTATATTTATATAATGGAATACTACTCAGCAATTAAAAATAATGAATTCATGCAATTTGTAAGCAAATGGTTGGATCTGGAAAATATCATCCTAAGTGAGTTAACCCAAGCACAAAAGAACACACATGAAATGCAATCACTGATAAGTGGATATTAATGAGCCCAGAAGCTCTGAATATCACGATTAGCAAGTCAAAAGATTCCTAAGAAGAAGGAAGGAGAGGACCCTGGTCCTGAAAGGACTGGATCCAGTTTTATAGGAGAGTACCAGAGCAGAACAGAGAAATAGTGGGGTGGTAATTGGGGAATAGGCGGGGGGGGGGGGGAAGAGGACATATGGGACATATGGTGAGGGGGGAACTGGGAAAGGGGAAAGCCTTCGGAATGTAAACAAAGAATATAGAAAAAAAGAACTATACAAAGAATCAACAAAACCAAGAGCTGATTCTGTGAGAAAATCAACAAAATATATGAACCCTTAGCCATACTAACCAGAGGGTACAGAGACAGTATCAAAATTATCAAAATCAGAAATGAAAAATGATATATAGCAATAGAAATTGATGAAATTCAAAAATTCATCAGATCCTACTACAAAAGCCTATATTCAACAACACTGGAAAATCTAGATGAAATGGAGAATTTTCTAGACAGAAACCAAATATCTAAGTTAAATCAGGATCAGATAAATCATCTAAACAGTCCCATAACCCCTAAAGAAATAGAAGCAGTCATTAATAGTATCCCAACCAAAAAAAAATGCCCAGGACCAGATGGGTTTAGTGCAGAATTCTATCAGACCCTTCAAAGAAGACAAAATACCAATACTCTTCAAACTATTGTACAAAATAGAAACAGAAGGAATACTAACCAATTCATTCCATAAAACCACATTTATGCTGTGTATTCTCCCTTGGATGTGGAATGGTTTCTGTCTAATCAGGAACCTGTCACAATTTCCTTTCACGGAGGACATATTTTCATAACATATTTCATAACAGATTTTTTCCACTTCTATCATATTTAATGTTCCAAATATTTTACAGTTCCTTCTTTCTAGCTCCTTCTCCTGAATTTACATATGATTCCATTTTATCTTCACAAGTGAAGGAGAAAAAGAGCAAATAAAAAAAGTCTTCAGTGCTTGATTGATTGTCTGTGCTTCTATGAAGTTAACTCAGAGTACAAGGAAGCCACCTAGATATAAAAGAAAGGTATAAAACAACTCCTTCTATAAATAGGTAGCAGACAGGAAAACATTTACCTCAGTGGATACAGTTGATTATTATGCCACTCAAATTCAAAATGTGTAAGACGATATCAACATATAGTTTAAATGAATATAAAGCATAAGAGTCAGAGAAGTAGTGTTTCTTTTGTGCTACAACTTAGGACAGAGATGCAGAAAATACTACTAGATTTTGCAAGAAGTAAACCCTACAAAGTGATCAACTTCACAATAAAGAATTGTTCCCTGGCTCAGGCATGGTTACTCACACCTGTAACCCGAGTAGTCAGGCTGGCTTGAACTATAGAGCATCAGCTATTATTATTAAAATTAAAGGAATTCATTTCTAAAGGCAGCTAACATGAAAACTTAATTACAAGACTTTGTATAAACACAAAAATATAAAATTTATGGAATGTCCAAATTCATAGTACCTTAAAATGTTTGAAATTACAAAGAAAACGCAGTAGTTTATTGTTGAATTCTAAAACCTTAAAATGAGAGCATCACAAGGCTAATTTGGAACACTTCAATATTGAATGGGACCATGATTGTTGCTCACATTCTAAGTGGTCCAAATACTCTGATTTTAGAACTTCTTGAGTCTATTCAGGATGATGGTGGTATGTAACCACGAATGAATAACATACAAGTCATAATGACCCACCCTAGTCATTTGAAGGCTGCTTCAAAGGCAAAGCTTAGATTATGAATCATAACTTGATGATAATGATTTTAACAACTTTCAAACATGTATTCCTCTTCACCTCATTATTTGTGATTATTCACTACTGATTGGCTTTTTTCTTAGATATTTTGTTTTTAATTACCTTTTCCTCCTTTTATTGAAAAGAGATTCCTTTCATGGGCTAAAATGGCTGCTCTTTCAAATGGTTCAGTTCCCAGCACCACGTGACCTCTCACAACTGTCTGCAATTCTAATATCAGGGCACCTAAATATATATATATATATATATATATATATATATATATATTTCTCATACAATATATCCTGATTACAATTTCCCTTCTCTGCACTCCTCCCAGTTTCTATCTCCCCTCCCATCTAGATCCACACTCTTGCTATCTATCATTAGAAAATAACAGGCTTCTAAGAGATGATAACTAAATATAGGAAAATAAAATATAATAAGAGAAAACAAAAACCATCACATCAAAGTTTGACAAGGCAAACCAACAGAAAAAAAAATGAGTTCAAGAGAAGGTACACAAATCAATAACCAAATCATCCACACAATCAGAAGTCCAAAGAAAATACTAAGCTGAAAGATATAATGCATTAAAAAGGACCTGGTGCAGACCCATGTAGGTCTTGTGATAGCTGCTTCCATCTTTATGAGACTACATGAGCTTTGCTCAGTTGATTCATAGAGGCTTGTGGTCCTGGTGTCCTCCAACTCCAGAGGTGCTTACACTCCACTCATTCTGCCTCCTCTTCTACCAGGTTCCCTGAGCATTCTCTCTCTCTCTCTCTCTCTCTCTCTCTCTCTCTCTCTCTCTCTCTCTCTCTCTCTTCCCTCCCTCCCTCTCTCTTTTTTTATCCCCCATATGTTCATTTCTGTATCATTGCTTTTATATTTATCACCCTCCAGAATTTAAAGATAATGCCCAATTTGTTCATATACTTGAGTCATAGTGCATGGAAAGATCAAGTTGAATACTTCATCACTATTGGCTAGTACTTATAGTATTGGGAAATATTATTCATGGTTCCAGGGAAGAAAGAAATAATAAATTATCTCATGTAGTTGTGAACTCTTCAAGATATAAAAAATGCTACCCTGTGAATATATGTTTAATCCTTCAACAGTGGCAGAAATGCTTCAGGAGCAAGCAACATCATTCTGTTGAGACTTAAAGCCCATGCCACAGGAGGAAACCTTTGCCTTATATTGTTCCCTGGGCCTCTTGGGAGAGAATCTAATACTATTATTCTGGTAGAGCCAGATAATAAACAGCCCTGAAGTTCTCATCTTTATACCCATAGATTAGGGTCTCTCTCAACCTTGACCAGAGAAGCTTCCATTTATGATAGGCTGTGATTAAATTTAGAGACCCTCAACTTGTTATCTTATAAAGAATAAGATATGGTGAAATGCCCATCTCTAAAATGTACATCTATTTCATGCTGTTCTCTTAATCAGGGATCATCATAAGATGGAAGCAGAGAGATTATAAGAGCCAGATGCAGCACATCTGTGCTGAAATAGTATTTGCCAGACACAATAGGGCCATAGCACACATAAAAACTCCCGACTATGTACAAGGCTATGTACAGGATCAAGCTAGAAAAAATCCCAGCATGGATTGGGGTGGATCTCATTAAGCCTCAATCCTAACTGGAAGAAATATTGGAATTGGTAACTTCTGGGAGAAGAACAGTCAGTTTATTATGGATACAGATCCTGAGAGGTTACCCAAGAACTAGCAGATAGTACTACTCCTATACAGATAGGCAGCACTAAGTGGACTCAATCAGTGCTTTAAAAGAAAAGGGAGTACATGAAGATGAGAAGAAACAATGACTGTGAGGATAGAGGAGGAATTGGAGGGTAGGAAATAGGGGTGTGTTTGGTTAACTTGCACTATATGTATTCAAAGTTCTCTAACTATAAAAAGAAGAAAACGGGTGAAAACAAACTTCAAAACAGTGATAGCTACATAAATAAAGTATTCATATAATTAAAAAACAAATGCATAGTTTGTAGATGACAGAAGAAACACACAGCTGTGGCTGTGAAGAGTTCCACCTGAAGATAACACAGAGGATATTTTAAAAGAAATAATAAAACATGGAGTAGGGCCAGAGAGGTGGCTCAGAGGTTAAGAGCACTGACTACTCTTCCAGAGGTCCTGAGTTCAATTCCCAGAAACCACATGGTGGCTCACAACTATCTGTAATGGGATAGATCTTATGCCCTCTTCTGGTGTGTCTGAAGACAGCAACTGTGTACTCATATAAACAAAGTAAATAAATTTTAAAAATAAATAAGTAAGTAAAACATGGAGCAGAAACTAAAATATGCAAAAATAACTCACAACACATTGCTATAAATTGTTAAATCAAAGTGGGCTAAACTCACACTGTAAATAGCTCATTTTCTACCACAAGGTAACAGCCTTATTAAATGTTATCAATGGAAAATTTGTTTTAAGGGTAAATTATAAAGAGTAATATGGATGATCATAGATGTAAAATCCTTTAATTGCGTGAAGAAAGCTGAGTATAGTGACCAGAATTTTAAGATGGTTCTCAAGATTTTCAGCTTCCTGACAAAGGTGTCCCATGTACTTTCCCCAGACTCATGCATTATATTACACTCTCATGATGGAATTCATATTGAGTGGAGAAAATATTCTTGTTGAGTCTAATCTAATATGAGCTCTTGAAGGGCCTGAACTTTTCCCCCAATATGGGAGAAAATGAGCCAGAGAACTGAAGCACTATGAAGATTCCCTGTCTTATGATAAGCATGAAGAAGGTCATGTTCCAAGTTCTGTAGTCAGCCTTTAAGACAGCATGCAGCCCCATACTCATGAAGAAGCACAGACCTCAGGTTTATAGAAAGAGGGAACCATATCAACAAAAATAACTTTGGAAGCAGGATTTTCCTTAGAGCTTCCAAAGACTCTGCCCAGTATATTCCTTGACTGTGGCCATGAGAACCTAGCCACAATGAACTAGACTTCTGGCATATGCAATTATGAACTAATAAAGAGATATTTAAGCTGCCAAGTCTGTGGGTAATTGTTACATAACAATACAAAACTAATACAGACAGCAGGAGCTATTTAAAAACCAATCTAAGTTTGAACTAAAAGCATAAGTTATTTAACAAGGCAAACACAGAAATGATGCAACATAGAAATTACAAAATAATCTGCCTCTGTGTCTCTCATGAAAAAGTCACAGTAAACACAAAGATAGTTACAAATACATATTAAAAGTAAGCATTAATTGGTATCACTCTAATACCCAAAAAGAGTAAAAACACAATAAAACATGAAGAAAAAGAAAAAAAAAGGCCAATATCCTTGATGAACAAAGATTTTTAAATTTTCAATAAAATGCTTATAAACTTAATACAGAAGTTATCACTAAAGATTGTGTAGTGTAACTAACCTGGTTTTCTCACTGAGATGCAAGGATAGTTCAATATGCAAATGTCAATAAACATGATAAACCACATAAATTGACTTAAAGTTAAAAAAAATCACATGATCATCTCAGTAGATTCAGACAAGGCCTTTGACAAAATGCCATGTGCCGTTATAAGGAAAATCCTGAATAGAGTAAGAGTGGAGGAAACATAGCTCAACATAATACAAAACCAATCTTCACAAATCAATAGCATTTCTAGATTCTAATAACAAACATACAGAGAAAGAGATCATGGACACTCTCCTATTCACAGTAGCATTGAAGAATAACACATCCAGGAATGTGCTGTATAGGTTTACATCCACTGAGAGAAAGAAACCTGAATTAAGAAAATGCTTCCATAATGTGGAGCTGTAGACAACACTGTAGAATATTTTTAATTTAGTCATTGTGGTAGTCATGGTGGAGGGCCCAGCTCATTGTAGGTAGTGCCATCCCTGCACTGGTGGTCCTGTGTTCTACAAGAAAAGAGGCTGAGCAATCCATGAGGAGCAAGCCGGTGAGCTGCACTCCTCCATGGCTTCTGCATAAGCTCTAGCTTCCGTGTCCCTTCCCTGCTTGAGTTCCTATCCTGACTTCCTTCAATAATGAACAGTGATATGGATGTACAAGCTAAATAATTCCTTTTATCTCAAACTTTGTTTTGTTCCTGGTGTTTCATCACAGCAGTAGTAACCATAAATAAAATAAGAACTCTAACCATGGAGATGAGGGACCTTTAACAAAGAAGAATGTATACCTGTGAAGAGAGACATATGAAAGACACTAGAAAATGGAAAGACATTGGATGGCCATGAATTGATAGAATTAATATTGTTTAAAAGGATGAGCATTTTACCAAAATCCCAATTAAAAATCCCCATCTTATTCTTCACAGATATAGAAAAAAAACTAATCTAAAATTCATATGGCATCTCAAAAGACTGTAAATTGCTAAAACAATCCTGGGAAAAGGAAACAATGTTGGAGGGATTATCATTCTAGATCTCAAAATATATTACAGAGCCAAAGTAATAAAAGCAACATGATACCAGCATAAAAACAGGTGTGGAGAGCAGTGGATCCCAACATGAACATACAAATTTCAATAATTTAATATTCAACAAAGATGCAAAAAATATAAACTAGAGGGGCAAAAAGCATCTTTATCAAATGATTCTGGGGAAAAATGAATGTCCCTTTCACTAAAAGCTAACTTCAAAAGGATTAAAGACCCAAATGGAAACACTGAAACTGCTAAAAGAAAAGACAGGTAGTGCCCTACATGATGTAGGTGTAGGAACAGTCTTTCTGAATCAGAAAAATTAGCCCTCTTGAAGCAAATTAAATCGTGAAAATAATTATCAAGTGGGATTTCATGAAACCAAAAGTAATCCACCACTACCACCACCACCAACAACAACAATAAAAAAACTTCTCCACAGTTAAAGGAATAGCCATGTGAAGAGGGATCCCACAAAACAAGGGAAACTTTGTCACTAGACAGCTGACATAGGATAAATATCCTGAATATATAAAGAACTCAAAAAAGGAAGAGTTAAAATTAAAAACCCAGTGCAGTCAAAAAGTGAGCCTGTGACCTCAACAGTGAGCTTTCAAAAGATGAAACAGAAAAAAAAAATGGCAAAGAAATATCTGAAAAACTATTGATTGTCCCAATCAACTAGGGAAGTGCAGATCAACTTTGAAATTTCATCTTACAGAGTAAGGATAGCAAAGGTGACTAAAAACAACAACAACAAATGATGGCCAGGATGTAGGAAAAGGTGAGCTCTCATTAACTGTTGGTGTGAACTGGTCCAGCCCGTCTGGAAATCAGTATAGAGAATCCCCCAAAATCTTAAAACAGATCTAACCTATGACCCAGCTATAACACTCTTGTGTCCTATGTCCTATTGACATCCTATTCTGCAGATACTTTCTCAGCCCCTGTTCATTGTTGTTCTGCTCTCAATAGTTAGGAAATGAAAACATATCGAAGATTCTTCAACTATTGACCCACTCTTATCTCCTTGTACCAAGATCAACTCCAAGTGGATCAAGGACCTCCACATAAAACCAGACACACTGAAACTAATAGAAAAGAAACTGGGGAAGACCCTGGAGGACATGGGCACAGGGGGAAAGTTTCTGAACAGAACACCAATAGCTTATGCTCTAAGATCAAGAATTGACAAATGGGACCTCATAAAATTACAAAGTTTCTGCAAGGCAAAGGACACTGTCAGAAGGACAAAACAGCAACCAACAAATTGGGAAAAGATCTTCACCAACTCCACATCCGACAGAGGGCTAATATCCAATATATACAAAGAACTCAAGAAGATAGACCCCAAAGAACCAAATAACCCTATCAAAAAATGGGGTACAGAGCTAAACAGAATTGTCACCAGAGGAAATTCGGATGGCTGAGAAGCACCTTAAGAGATGTTTAACATCATTAGTCATCAGGGAAATGCAAATCAAAACAACCCTGAGATTCCACCTCACACACCAGTCAGAATGGCTAAGATTAAAAACTCAAGGGATAACAAGTGCTGGCGAGGATGTGGAGAAAAAGGAACATGCCTACACTGTTGGTGGATTGCAAGATGGTACAACCACTCTGGAAATCAGTCTGGCGGTTCCTCAGAAAATTGGGTATGACACTTCCAGAGGACCCTGGCATACCACTCCTGGGCATATACCCAGAGGATTCCCCTGCATACAATAAAGATACATGCTCCACTATGTTCACAGCAGCCTTATTTATAATAGCCAGAAGCTGGAAGGAGCCCAGATGTCCCTCAAAGGAGGAATGGATACAGAAAATGTGGCATATTTATACAATGGAATACTACTCAGCAATTAAAAATAATGAATTCATGCAATTTGTAAGCAAATGGTTGGATCTGGAAAATATCATTCTAAGTGAGTTAACCCAAGCACAAAAGAATACACATGAAATGCAATCACTGATAAGTGGATATTAATGAGCCCAAAAGCTCTGAATACTCAAGGCACAATTAGCAAATCAAAAGATTCCCAAGAAGAAGGAAGGAGAGGACCCTGGTCCTGAAAAGACTGGATCCAGTTTTGTAGGAGAATATCAGAACAGAGAAAGGGTGGGGCGGTGAATGGGGAATGGGCGGAGGGAAGAGGACTTATGGGACCTATAGTGAGGGGGGAACTGAGAAAGCCTTTGGAATGTAAATAAAGAACATAGAAAAGGAAAAAAGGGGAAAAATAAAATATACACAATGAGAGTGATCTACAATGAAATGCTATGCAGGTATAAAGAAAAAATGGAATTATAAAATTTTGAAGTAAATGGACAAATGAGGATAGATCATGTTAAATGAGGTAGCACAGGCCGAGAGAGACACACATCACATGTTCTCTACCTTCTGAGACTCCTAGTTCAAAATCTTCAGATGTAAGTACATAACCTAGAGTAACTAAGGATGCCTGAGAAATCACAGTATTAACTATCTTCCTAAAAGTAGCTATAATGTGTATTTTAGTGTCCTACATTTAAACAAAATTTCCCTTCTGTTGAGAGTTTCTAACAAAAGCCTCAATCAACACCAGGCACACATACTCTCCTACTCCACTTTCGAGTTGTTGGGGAAGATCTTTTTTTTTTTTTTTTTTTTTTTTTTTTTTTTTTTTTTTTTTTTGGTTTTTCGAGACAGGGTTTCTCTGTGTAGTCCTGGCTGTCCTGGAACTCACTCTGTAGACCAGGCTGGCCTCGAACTCAGAAATCCGCCTGCCTCTGCCTCCCAAGTGCTGGGATTAAAGGCGTGTGCCACCACGCCCGGCTGGGGAAGATCTTTTAATAGACTCCCCAAATAGGAGTCTTTTAGTAGCAATGGTCTATAGTAGCAATATAGGCTACTGCTACTACCCTTGGTTGGTCCTAAAGGTAGAAGGTAAGTCCTGTGACTGAAGACATTGTTCCCTTCAGACCTGGGGCTCAGAGCCTCCATAGATCTGACCTCAAGGCCCTGTCTCTGAGAACTAGAAGGTACCATGCAAGCTTGCAAAGGCAGGAAACAACCAAGTATCCTACCTAGCTATAAGGCCTATGAGCCACAGCAATGAGCAGCACAGCACAGTAACCCCAAGGGAGCAGTGGGGGCACACATGTTTATAAATGACAGCTCTTTCATTAACTTGAAATAAGGCCCACTGTGTAGAGGGAAATTGTGCTTGGTACTAGAAACTTAATGAACTACTCAGAGTGAATGAAGTCTTGAATCTTGAAAAATAACGCCACTTTACAAAACTAGTATAATCCCGAACTACCTTGTAAGTATTTTTCCTTATACCAAACAATAAGTACAGACCTCACCCTCATCAAGGAAACCTCTCTTTGCAACAAATGAAGACCATGGCAGAAAACCACAATAGCTTATAATATAGAGTGCAGTCTTGTCCGATACATCTTCAACATAGCATGTATACCTAAGACGGAAGGATCATGGAGGAAAAGGAGGCAGAAAGATTTTAAAAGCCAGAGGAACTGCAAGTTTGCTGTGAGACTATATCTCCTAGAAAGGTGAGAAGCTACATATATGAAGTCTCACCAACATACGTGGCTGCCTACACATGACTTAAATGAAAATGACAACAATAGTTATAACATGGGTGGGAGAAAGTCCATTAGTATTCAAGTCTATACAACAAACTAAGGAATGCTAAGAAAAGAGAAAATATTCATCCTCAAGGAAGAACACGGCAATTAATTATATAATACACAATGGTCAGCCCTGAAATCATATACATATAAGTAACTATGAATAGACTGAGAATATTATGGTTAATACATTTAGGACTGTATGTGTGTTTGTGTGTGTGCGTGTATGCGTGTGTGCATGTGTGTGTGTGTGTGTGTGTGTGTGTGTGTGTGTGTGTATGGAAAAAGGCCATGAATGCAAGGAGGTGTAAATGGGAGGGTTTGGAGGAAGAAAATGGAATAACAGAATGGTTTAATTGTATCATGATCTCAAAAATTATTTTTTTCAAAAAATATATATCTTTAATTTATTTCTTAATCCTCATTTAACCAAATGGAGAAAAACTGCAGAAGTGCTAACAGTATAATCAATAGGTTGTAGGATACTTGAAAACAATAATACATTTTGTTTCTATATAATAACAAAATAGAAATTTTAAATAATTTTAGACTTTATTTTATATTAAAATTTATAATCAATACATGGCAAAAGGTTACAATTCTCATATGAGCACAGATCTCGAGGAGCCACAGTAACAGCATGTGTGCCTTGGGTAGCACGGGGCCACAGCATCACTGAATGGTGGTAGCAGCTATGGTGTCAAGGGGTCTGGGTAGTTCTGTGCATATACAGCTTGGACGTAAGCAGGTGAAGTGGGGCTTCCACCTAGCAGCTAGAAGGTGGAGTCCATGGTATGGGGGGGAAACCTGAAGTATTGTTCTGTCTCCAAGAGATAGAGAGAGATAGAGATAGATAGATAGATAGATAGATGGATGGATGGATGGATGGATGGATGGATGGATGGATGGATGGAAGGATGGATGGAGGGAAGAGAAGAGAAGAGAAGAGAAGAGAAGAGAAGAGAAGAGAAGAGAAGAGAAGAGAAGAGAAGAGAAGAGAAGAGAAGGGAAGAGAAGAGAAGAGAAGAGAAGAGAAGAGAAGAGAAGAGAAGAGAAGAGAAGAGAAGAGAAGAGAAGAGAAGAGAAGAGAAGAAGCCAATCATGAGCACAAAGGGAGAGGGGAGAGAATGGGTGAGAGCAGAGCAAGAGCAAGAAAGTATGAGCAAGAGAGAAGAGGGGAAAAGCAGCCCCTTTTATAGTGAGTCAGGCATACCTGGCCATTATCAGGTAATCATGGGGCAGAGTTTAGACAAAATGCTAACATTATCACTTGGTCAAACATGTTGCAGTAAAAATCAAAGCTGAAAATAATATAACAGTGTCATCCTTGCGATACTGACAAGGAACTGTTAAATAACAGCTACACATTAGGGAGCAAGACACATGAGTTAATAGCTATCAGTAACATTACCCACAATTATTCATATTCAGGAAATTTTCAGAGAGTCTTTAAAACCTGTATTGCAGGATTGGGGACATGGCTTAATTGAAAAGGTGCCTGCTTATAATCATGAAGGCCTAAGTGTTGAACTCCAGTGTTCTATCCAGAGAAGAAACAAATGGGTTCCTACAGCTCACTAGCCATTGAACTCACTAAATCAATGAGCTCTAGGTTCCAAGAGACACTCTGTCTTTAAAATTATAGCAATAAAAGAAATATAATGTTAATCTCCACCCTCCACACCCTGGCACACATATGTGTACATACCCACATATGCATGCATATGCTGAACATCAACATGTACACACACATGGATTCTAAAGTTTTTCATAGAATTTTGAAATGTCTCAATTTTTTCTGTCTTCAACTGGTTTAAATATTTCAGTGCAATCATCAAAGAGTTATTGAGAGTTGAATAGTTAAATACAATTAACAATTAGAAGCAAAAAACAGATCTATTTCTTCAGTAAAGTATAAATTGAAGTTGGGGATTTTGGAAGATATAATTATTTATTGTTATTTAAATAGCTTGTAGGGATAAATTAGAAGGGATGGCCCAGATGTTAAAGCTAGGCTCACAAACAAATATCAATAATATCATAAAAAGAAAAATTGCCATTGTATAACAGTAAATATGATTTTTTTAAAAAGTCATACCCTTATAATAATCTGACTTGTTGAAAACAAGAGTATGGGTTTCCATAGCAAAAATCAAAACCTATAATTCTAGGGCCACACAGTAGATCCTTTGCACTTACCTGTGAACATTTTGTGCACACTAGTGCACATGTTTTGTGCACAATAGTACACATGGACAAGCAGCAACAATTTGAGTGAGTAACTTGGAAGTCAGAACAGAAAGTGTCTAACTAAAACAAGATTCTATATAATATTCCAAAAGTTTCCTCGTTGCCTCTCTGCTTGCTAGCGCTGCCAGACTGTGCTCTTCAAGGAGGGAGGATCAATATCCTGCATTCACACATACAGCAAGTGACCACTTTTTAATAAACTTGCGTATGGCACTATGGTAATTTAGTGAAACCAAAATCAAGCCAGAGACCTAGGAAGGAGCTTCAGCCCAAGTGCAAAGGTGGTTGGTTGCAGATACAGAAGATCTGATAGTACAGAGGCCAGGGGGTATGCCACTGACTTCCTTCTTGTTCAGGGATCAGGGATAGGTCAGTGTTTCCACTGAATGGGTGAGACTCGCCAACATTAGAGAATACAATCTGCTTAACCCAAGTCTATCAATGTAAAAGTGTAAAGTTTACTGGCTGTTGAACTACAGAGCTGTGCACCATGGCCTGGTCCAGTTCACACATGAAATTAATCATCATCCTCCCTATGTAAAAAACCTATGCAATGAAACAGACTTCTCTGACCTCACTCCCTGAAATTAAGCCAAATAATATCTGTCACTTAGAGTTGGGAGATCATGAGCATAAACTCAGCAAAAGATTATGAACACATAGGGTGTGTCTAGTAAACAACTAATGAATATGTTTTCTTTATCTACATATCTCTAATATAAAATTAAAGTGTCTGAAGAGAAATATTGAGCCACTGAGGTGATTAGGTAAAGGTTTTTGGCATCAATCCTGAGTACATGAATTTGATCCCTGAAAACTACATGGTAGAATAGTAGAACTGACTCCTACAAGTTACCCTCTGACTACCATATAAATTGTATTGTACACCTCTCTCAAACACACACACACACACACAACACACACATTATATAGAAATAAAATAACAAATGAAATAATACTAAAAGTAAACTGTGTTTTGAATATTGCTTTCTTCACAGTTAATATCAAACAACCAAAAGAGAATAGTTTATTCTTGCTTAGTTTGTGCTTAAAAGGTTGGCTAACATCTCATGAACTTGGCTTGCTTTTTTTTCTGTGACAGGGTTTCATGTAGCCCAGGATGGCCTTGAATTAACTATGTAGCTGAGTATTGTACTCCTGATCCCCCTG
Organism: Apodemus agrarius; assembly: GCA_964023405.1. Taxonomy (NCBI): domain Eukaryota; kingdom Metazoa; phylum Chordata; class Mammalia; order Rodentia; family Muridae; genus Apodemus; species Apodemus agrarius. Next base: position 3,508,263 of record OZ030027.1, on the reverse strand, counting down.
CCTTCACCTCCCAAATGCTAGTATTACAGGCTTCTACTAACATTCAGAGCTACCTTTAAACTTAATTCCTGTCAATGACCAGTAAGGCATACAATCTGGAGGAACCTTTATAGTCAAAATCCCTGTATGTGGCATTTAAAAGGAGCACAGTTACACAGTTTTAAAGAATATTTCACTGCATTTGCCCAACCAAGCAGAAAGCAATATTTCATGACCTTACGTTTGGATGATTAAAATAAAAATGTTGAGGGGAGATGAATACAGCCAGATAAAATAGAAGCTGCGCTTAATCACTAAACTTTCCTCCCAAATTTAACCAAACACTCCTTCTGAGGTTTGAAGAAGTTCAGAGTTGCCCCCTCTCCCCATTATTCTTCATTTGTGCCTCTCTCTGCAGTTTTGGGTTCCAGCTGGAATCCAATTTACCCAAACACCCAGAAGAGGCTGTTCTCCTGAGGCATTAAAGCCTGTGGTCAGGACTTGAAAGTTCAGATAGTTCAGATAAGGCTTGAGATCAGCAGCCAAGCACTTGGACGCTTATCCCAACCGGACCTTCTAAGTATTGCCCCATATTAGGGCATATAATTGAAAATAAATATTTATTGTATCAAATCAGCTCTGCAAATCTTAAGCACATCTGGATATCACACAGAGTTAAGACACAGTTAACATCATGCATGCTCTTACAGAGATTCTTGTTTTGTAATATAAATTTCTCAAAGGAGGAAAGAGTAAAAAATATTTTAGTTACATTCTGATACACGTATTGTTCATAAGTATTGCTCCAAACTTTAGACTTGGAAATGGGGATTGCGTAGTTCTACAGCAGAACATGGTGTACAGGCAAAAGCAAAAACAAAAACAAAACAAAATAAAAAAACACGGCTTAACTTAATAGGAAATATTTCCATTGAGCAGGATGTAGAAGACAGGATAAAATTAGTTTGACAAATAGTGGGAATGCCTACTTAGAAAAAGATAAAGACCAACTGAATTATTGTCTGCGCTCTATTGCTGTGAAGAAACACTATGAGCAAGGAATCTCATGTAAAAAGAAAACATTCTATTAGAGCTGTCTTACAGCTTCAGAGTGTTACTTCATTATCATCACGATGGGGAGGATGGTAACAGGCAAGCAGGCATAATACTGGAGAAGTAAATGTGAGCGTTACATCCAGCTCCACAGACAGCAGGCAGAGAGAGGGACACTGAGCCAGGTGTGGGCTTTTGAAACCTCAAAGCCCATTCCAAGCCACACGCCTCCTCTAACATGGCCAAACCTCCTACAACAAGGCCATACTTCCTAATTGTTTCAAAGGGCACATTAACCGGGGACTAAGCTTGAAAATATATGAGTTTATGGGGGTGGGGGTGCATTATCATTCAAACCACAACAGCCTGCATGCTAACATAAATGAAGCCACCTAGTAAGTAGGCACACTAGTCATCCAGTTCATGGATTTATGTAAAGACAATTTACCAAGAAGTAATGCAACATATTCAAGGAAAGTAAGTGGCACCTACATACCCATGTTTAGCATGTCATTATTCACAACAGACTACTCATGAAATCAGCCAAGGTATCCAGTAACATCTGTATGTGTGTGTGTATATATATATATATATATATATATATATATATATGTGTGTGTATATATATATACACACATATATATATACATATATATATTTCCATTTTCTTGCACAAATCCCAATCCCAATCTTTGTGCTGAATATAACCACCCTCGCACACATATGATATATATATGTATGTATATATATATAAAGTAATATATAATATATAAAATGACATATTTTATATATAATCTATGATAGTATAGATAATGTATGTAGTGATTTATATATTTATACAAATTAATATGTTTTATATTATATGCTAATTAATATATTATATATTGTCAGAAGAAATATCAGAAGAATTAAATATATTATTAAATCCAAGGATACATTCCATCTACACATATGCATAGAGGAATTTTTAAAATTTTGAGTTAAAATAAGTGTATACATATTTCTGAACATTTTCTATTTTTAGATAATAGGAGAGAAAATGTTAATGAACAAACATAGACCACATAAAAAAATAAGTATATTTCACTTTTGAAATAGCTTAAAAGCTAGCCAGGGAACAAATATTTTACAATAAACAACATACAGCACAGATATCAAATACTGACAATAGGATAGAACTATTATATTAAAGTATTGTTCTGAGGGGCTGCAACACCTTCTTTTTACTCCTAAATATCTATTGGAGACTTCTACCCCACTTTTGCCTATAGAGCTTTCAAGTAAATGACTAAGAGACACTGCAATTTATTAGTAAACAGTAGGCACCATGCAGGGCAGGTTCTGAGCGATTCTAATCCTTCTACCTGTTATAACCCATACAAGTTCCAGTCACTGACCAATCTGGCGTCTCCCAGGCTGCTTCTGCTCCGTCAGCCTGTCTTCAGGGTAAGCTTCTCTTGGCCACATGCTACCAGTCCATCACGTCTGATGGTGGCCTTTTCCTCTTTCTGTTTTTCTCTTCTTCTTCCCTGTGGTCTCTCTCTCTAGAACTTTCATTCTATTCTAAGACCTGCTTTACTATCCTTGCTGCCCAGTCATAACCCCAGTCAATAAATTTATTGACCAATCAAGAATTAATGGTAGGGGAGAAGCAGTCTGTACAACACAGTGGTTACACAACACACAAGACAGATAATACCGGAAGCTTGGGTATTTATAATCTCTAAGTAAAACTTATAGTATATGGGAGATAAAAGTGAGCAAGGAGACAAAGCAATAGCCCTCAAATAGCTGATCAATTAGCAGTTATCAAGATGCAGTCAAAGCAAACAGAACATCTGCAACCACTTTGCAAGACAAGTTTTACCAGATTAGCAACTGCAAAGCACTACTACTGATGTTTGTGTGATGATTTGTATATGTGTGAACCAGTGGCACTATTTGGAGATGTGACCTTGTTTGAGTAGGTGTGTCACTGTGGGTGTAGGTTTTAATGCCCTAATCCTAGCTGCCTGGAAGCCAGTATTCTGCTAGCAGCCTTCAGATGAAGATGTAGAACTCTCAGCTCTTCCCATACCATGCCTGCCTTGATGATACTGGACAAACCTCTGAAACTGTAAGCCAGCTCCAATTAAATGTTGTTCTTTATAAGACTTGCTTTGGTCATGGTGTCTGTTCACAGCAGGAAAGCTCTAAGTAAGACAGGTGGTAAATTGCTGATGTCCTACCATAATTCATTCTATGAAGTCACAGTTACACTGCATATTCTCCCTTGGAGATGGAGCAGTATCTGTCTAATGATGAACTTGTCACAATTTCTTTTCATAGAGGACTTCATTAGAGATTTTTTTCTATTTCTATCATGTTTAATATTCGCAATAGATTTTAAAAACTGGTTGAGTGCAATTACTTTTAGCTTCAGAAGAGACCATGTATTTTTTAAGAGGCATTTAACTATTATAAATTATTTTGATGACTTAATAATGTTAATACTGAGTTGTATATTTTAAAATAAATGTTATTAGCTTAATAAAAAATCATTTTAAAAAACAACAACAACAAAAAAGAAAACCAACTCTTAGAAGTTCAATTACCTAGAAAAAAACACATGCAGACATTGGTATTGACAATACAGATGACCACATCACTGAGCTACCTCAGATCCACCAACAATCTTTTAAGTGGAGATGTCATCTTCAGACTTGTATTCCAAGACCATACTACCTTCTCCCTGCTATTGGAGCCATTTCTTGGCCTCAAAGCCATGGCACAGAGAAGAGTTAGATCTCCTCTATCTTAGTGACACATAGTAATCTATGAGCATAACAAAATATCTTTTATTCTCCTGACTTCTGCATCTTGTGACATAGCAACCAATAACAGAAAGAACACTACTTTGGCAATTATAATGTATTCATGTATTTAGTATTTGTCAAAATCCCAATGAAGACAGACAGTGAGTTATCTTGGTTTTTTTGGATTTGGTTTTTTTCGAGACATGGTTTCTCTGTATAGCCCTGGCTGTCCTGGAACTCACTCTGTAGGCCAGGCTGGCCTCGAACTCAGAAATCTGCCTGCCTCTGCCTCCCAGAGTGCTGGGATTACAGGCATGCACAACCACAGCCCAGCTTTTTTTTTTTTTTTTGACAGTGAACTATCTTTAACTCAGATGTCTCTTGAAGTTGAGTTGTAGAGGTTTGTGCAAGGTGATAAGTTAATTATGATGTTGAGCATGACTAGATTGAAGGGTAGTGTCAAGAATAAATAATGAGAACAAGAGGGAATGAAAAGAAAAAGAGTGAACTGGTTTTTTCCCTTGAATCCCACCTGTCTACACAAATTATTGTCTGGCCACCTGATCTCATACACATGGAATGCACAAAAGTAAAAGTAGTTAATGGATACCAGGGATTCTTGTTAGAGAGGAGACTGGGGACATGTAACAAAGGATGGAGAATTGTAGTTAGTTATGTTGGATCTAGTTTAATAGTTCTATATACAGCATAGTGACTGTAGTTACTAACAACACAGTATATGACTGTTAAGGTGTTAAGGTAATGAGAATACATAAATTGTTCTCACAAAAGCCATAAATAAGTGACATGATGGATGAGTCAATTACCATACATATATTTTCTTCAATGAATACATATACCAAAATGATATTTTGAATTCCAAAATTATTAGTAATTTCAGGAAAATACATGAGAATTTGGAGGGGGAAATGGTGGATAATATAATATTTCATTGTGTTCATGTATGAAACTCTCAAGAATAATTTTTTAAAACAATAAAATGAAATTTTAAAAATTTGTGGGAACCAAAACCTAACTTGTACGTGGTTCTAGTATCTAACTCCACATAACAAAGGCACTTTGACTCTATCACATAGGAACCCCTTTACTAAGGAAAATTTTCCTTTTTCTTAGTCTTACCATGTAGCCCTTGCCAATCTGAACCTTACTCTGTAGTCCAATTTGGCCTCACACTCACAGAGATCTGCCTGCTACTGCTTCCAATGTGCTGGGATTAAAGATATATGCCATCATACATGGCCTGATAATCATGTCTTAGCATTAATTTCTAGGTTTACCATTTTAGTATACTGATCATGACGCCTAAGGCCCAGGAATTTTTAGAAACACACAAAGATCCTAGTAATGTTTCAGAATATTTAGAAATATGTTATTCTCTTATTAGTGTGTATGTTTATATGTAGAATTGTGGCATATTTGTATTTACATGTATATGTAGATAAAATCACCCATGTGTAAATCAACATATGGTGTCTCTCTCATTGGCATGACATCTTATTTATTATATGGGATCTTCCACTGATCCTGAAGCTGACCAATTGCTAAGGATGGCTGATCAATGAGTCCCAGAAATCTCCTGCCTCTGCTTCCTAGCACTGGCATTACAAAAGTATAATGCCATGCCCAGCATTCTACACGGTCTCTAGAGATTGAAGTTAGATCTCCACACTTGTCAGCAGGATCTTTGCCCACAAAGCATCTCCCCAGTCCCTTTGCTGCACTTTTTATACACAGATAATCAGACATATCAAAGGTTTCTTAAGTGCATGCATTGTAGAGAGGCCTACAGGAAGTATTACTAAATGAAGAGGTTTTACAAGGGAAGAGATGAAAAGGACCTTAAAATAGTCGATTAAGCTTCTGGTAGACACCGACTTTACCCAAGATAACAAGTGCAAAACAATTAACTTTCATAGGAAAATTATTTATGTGGCCGTTCATCTTCCTTGGATGTTAAAGACCTTTCATGTGAGGATAAGGGCTCTAGATTCAACAGTTAGTTTTAAAATCTCAGTGATCATTCAATGAACATTTCAAAAAATGTGAGTGTTCTTGCTTCCATACTCTACCAATTGCCATCTATCAAACTTCAAAAGATAATTTATGTTTGTGTCTGTTAACCTTTAAGTTGTCCCACAGCATATCTGTGTCTGTACCCTCCTGCCCTTGCATCCCTTCCCCTTGCCAATGCAAAGCACTTCCTGTTCTCTTCTGATTTAGTCTTGTTACAACTTGTTGTTGCCTTTATCATCTTATTGATAAATAACACACATGAGTCATTCTGTGTGGTGGTGTGAATTGGAATGGGCTCCATACACTTAGTGTTTGAATTCTTGGCCCAGAGGGAGTGCCACTATTAGGAGGTATGGACTTGGTGGAGTAGGTGTGACCTTACTAAAGGAAGTGTGTCACTTTGCGGATGGGATTTGAGGTCTCCTATGCTCAAGCTATGCCCTGTGTGGCACACAATCTCTTTCTGCTGCCTAAGGATAAAGATGTCATAATCTCAGCTACCTCTCTATCACCACATCTGCCTGCATGCTGCCGTGATTCCTGCCATTATGATAGTGAACTAAACCTCTGAAACTGTGATGTAGCCACACTTAAATGTTTTCTTTTATAAGTGTTACCATGGTCGTGGTGTCTCGTCACAGCAATAAAACCCTAACTAAGGTATTCTTCTATATCATTTTTATTTGATAACAGACTAAAATATTCTTAGTACAAAACAACTTATTGAAAACTATTTTTAAAGAGTTCTTCCCTTCTCATGGGGAAACCAGTGGCATAGTTGGTGCTCATTTCAACTGACCTTTACTATAGTATATCTAATACATAATTCAGAATCTCAAATCCAATTCAGCAGGTGTGAGATAAAATTAAAACTGCCCATGTCTAAATTCTCATTTTTGTTGCCACTTAGAAATATTTACAATTGCTTTGGTGGCAAAACTCATGATGGTTACAGTAGAGTAAAAAGCCCAAGCTCAATTCCAGGGCTTGAAATCCTATCAATCCCTGAGCTTCCCTCCAAGCTCAGGACTTGAACTCCTACCGGTCCCCACCCTGGAAGTCTCTGCCCTTGAGAACTCTGCCCAAAAGAAACCCTATGTAAGCCTGCCTCTCACCCAGCTCGGCTGCTTCTCTCCCAAGCAGAGACAACCACCCTCATATGCTGCTCCTAATAAATCTCTTGTGCAAGACTTGTTTGCAGTGTGACTCTGTGGTATCCATTGGATCCCAACTGCCTGGACACCTGTCCCCTCAGAACTATAACACAGTTACACTGATTCCTTATTTATTAATCGGCTTTAAATAAAGCTAAACCAGACTTCTTTATGAAGAATGAGGACCACCCATTTCCTTACACCACTCTTCCACCTCCCCATCTCCAGATACTTCAAACTCTCAAATACCGAGAGGCGCATTTTTACTTTTCATTCATTGCTAATCTCTGTTTATAAGTAAAGCACTATCTAGTGTTCCTTGAGTTATTTTGATACCTCATCACAAATCACCCATTCAGTATCATGTCACTATTTCTTATGATTAGAAGTAGCTCAATTTGTCCCTAAGTTAATCAAAAAACAAGGAACTAAAATTCACCAGTTACATATTACACTTATTAAAATATAGTTCTCTGAAGAAGCAAATATGAGGAGATACCAAGTGATCTTCATTCCACTGTTGTGAGCTTTATGCTCCCAGTGGAAGCACATAAATGAGACAAAGAAAAGCAGTAAAAGACAACTGTGTCTCCTTGTCTCTCTGTCTCTGTCTGGTTCTCTCTCCCTCAATCCCTCCATCTCCGTGTGTGTGTGTGCGCGCGCGTGTGTGTGTGTGTGTGTGTGTGTGTGTGTGTGTATGTGTGCGTGCGCGCTCATGTGTTGTAAATATGTACTCATGTAGAGTGGACACATGTCTATTTGTTTAAAAAAAATAGGTCATTGATAAGGAGTGTTTTTCTCAAATGCTCTCTAAAGTTTTGGTTTTTTGTTTGACACAGAGTTTCTCCCTGAGCCTGGAGTTCATCAATCAGGATAGACAATTTGCACAGGGAACTTTGAGGATCCTCCTATGTCCACCTCACCTTAGTACTGGAGTTGCAGATCCCTGCCACTGGACCTGGTTTTTATGTTGTTGCTGGGGTTCTGAATTTGGATTATCCTGTTTACATGGCAAGCACTTTACTGAGTCTTCTCCACAGACCCATGCATGGCTTTTAGTTCCTTTTTAAATACAAATTTTAGTATTAAAATTTGAAAATAAGTAAACACACACACACCCCAAAATTAATTAGATGCAATGTCTATTAAACTCATTGAACATCTCTACGGTCAGAATAGCATTCAGAATAGAACCTGAGGAGTTTCATCTTAAATTTTACACTTTTTATATCACATATATTTTACACACTAATCTACTACTAAAACCAAAAAGAAATCTGTTGACAGAATTAGAACTAGTAAACCATATAGCTTTGTATCTTCATTTATAAACTATGTCCATTACCTTCAATCAGTCCTGTCTCATCCCTTTATATAGCCTCTCTAATATTCTTTTCTGCATGTTTGCCTGTATATGTAAACATGTACATTTGTTTACATATATACATATATTATTGGATAGATTCTACATATATAATCTAGTTCATTTTAACAGGATCCTTTGCCTTCACTTTATTATAGATTCATTATGTCTTAGCCATTATCTTAAATTTCTTAAATATTCTAGAACTTACCTTAAACTTTTACTTAGATAATATTCTAGTTAAAAAAAAAAGAAGAATGATGTATCAAACCAATCTCTCAGTACCTTCAAATTGTAAAGTAAGATTTTTGTCTTCTTTCTTGGATAGATTGAAGAGGACATCAGATTTATAAAAAGAAGTTCCAGAGGAAAATAATCCTACAGGAAGTGTTTGAGTAGACTTCCTTTTCATGTAAAAACTGCAAAGAAAATTGGTACTCTCAAATAATAGGCATTGCTACAATTTTTTATTAATATTTTGTGAAGAATGACATTTTTATTTATCACTAATTTTGTAATAACGAAACTGTTGGTTCATTCAACAAATACTTATCAAGAACTCAGTATATGTTAGGCAGCATGCCATGCTCAGGGGCCATAACAGTGAACAGAGATCTTTATGAAAGGTTTACACTGGTTGGGAAAGCAGAGGTACAAGACAAGAAACATAAACAATTAAGTGTGAGATAAGCCAGTGCTGATGGATGCTGGGTGCTGAAGGGGCTAGGGGACAAGCAACAAGGCATGGAGATGGAATCTTAGATGGAAGAGATTCCCAGGAAGGTGACTTTGGTTTTTTTCTAACTACATAGCTTTTTCCATTCCTTTGATTTTTTTATTGTGTTTATTTGAAAATAATGATTAAGTCACAGAAAAACTGGAACTAGGACACAACATACTCCTATTTCAATTCTTCCATCATTACTGAGTCTTTTTGTGTATATATCCTATAAAAAAAATGGATGTCGTGTTACATAACATCAGTACAGAACAGATGGAAAACTCTACATCATGGATATGATTTTCCCTTCTTTATTAAACTCCTTAGTTTGTTTTACTGGATAAAGCACTTTAGTCTGTCTTCCAGATGGTGATCTACATGGAGAAAATTTGTTAAGCCCTTGATAGCTGAAGAGACCACTGTTTCAACTCAAGTCAAGCTATAAATAGATGTCTTCGTGGTTTTCTTCTAGTCTTTCTTTTTAACTTTTCTTATTTCAGATACTATACTAGCAAGTCTTTATTTTTCAAGGTACATATTTATTGTTCGTGGTACTTGGTTTTATACCAACATTTTCATGCAACGTGTAATTTGCTTTGACCATGCTCCTACATTTCCTATTGTCCCTTCTGAAAGGTAATAACACCTAGGAATTAAACAAAATTTACAAAACTCAAAGAACCCCAAGAAGGCTTGGTAGGTATGCTAGCAAGGGGAAATCAAGGGAGGTAAGTGGGAGTGGGTTAGGTGGAGGGGCATCTTCTTGGAGGTAGGGGGTGGAAGGATGGGTTGAGGGCTTTCTCGGAGGGGGAAAACAGGAAAAGGGTATAACATTTGAAATGCAAATGAAGAATATATTCAATAAAAAATTAAAATAAATAAATTTAAATAAAATAAAAAACTCAAAGAGCTCCTGAAAATTAGACTATTCAGAAAAGCCCGTCTCAAAGTTGTATGAGCAATAACAATGGCTTAAAAAAGGAGAACTCTCCAGCCAGTTGAATTGCAAGCAAATTGTGCAGGAAGCTCTATGTATGGAGCTTTCCTGAGCCTTCTATTGCCCATGCTTTGTTGGACATCTTAGTAATGTGCTCCCTTTGAGTCAGCAATGTTCCGGTTCAGTAATCCTTTACCTGCATTCCTCTACATAGCATCACAAGCTCACTGGTTCACTAGGCTAGACTTGGTGCACCCATTTCTTTGGTCTACTGTTGATACCCTATCTGAGTTAAATAGACATATGTTCATGTCTTCCCAGAGTAAGTCATATGACAAACTGGATTTTCATTGTGAATCTGATGTCACTCACCTACTGTGGTAATCATTAGTTGTATGCATTTCCCCACAAACAATATATGTTCACTCTATATGGCTAAATAACAGTGGGCTGCTTCATCCTTCTATATTTCTCATTGACTTAAAGAACTTTAGGTAAATCCCAGGAGTGGAACAGCCAGGTCATATTAGGTCCATTCTTAGCTTCTTGAGCATCCTCCACATTGGTTTTCATAATGGCTGGAATAATTTACATTCCTACCAGCATATAGCAATGTCTAAAGCTTCCCTCTTCATTGGCATTCTCACCAGTATGGCATTTTAAAGGTGTGGGATTGATTTTAGGGTGAAAAGAAGCTGCAATACAAACATTTTTTTTAATTAGAATTTGCTTTATTTACAGGTCAAATGTTATCCCTTTTCCTCATTACCCCTCCAAAAAACCCTTATACCATGCCTCCTCCACCTGCATACCAACACCCCCTCCCACTTTTGTGAGCTGGCATTCTCCTACACGGAACATTGAACCTTCACAGGAACAATGGACTCTCCTCTCATTCATGTCTCAAAAGGGCATACTTGGCTAAATATGTAGCTGGAGCCATGGGTCCCTCCATGTGTACTCTTTGGTTGGTAGTTTAGTCCCTGGGAGCTCTGGGGATACTGATTGGTACATATTATTGATGCTCCTATGGGGAATGAAAACCTCTTCAGCTCCTTGGGTCCATTCTCTAGGTCCTCCATTGGGGACCCTGTGCTCAGTCCATTGGTTGGCTATGAGCCATGGATATTTTAATCTGCCTTCTAAGAAGGACCAAAGTATCCACAATTTGTTCTTCCTTTTTCTTGAGCATCATGTGCTCTGTGAATTGCATTTTGGGTATTCCAAGCTTTTGGGCTAACATTCAATTACCAGTGAGTACATACCATGGGAGTTCTTTTGTTGCTGGGTTACCCCACACAGAATGATATTTTCAAGTTCCATCCATTTATTGAAGTTATTGTTTTTAGTAGCTGAGTAGTATTCCACTGTGTAAATGTACCACATTTTCTGTATCCATTCATCTGTTGAGGAACATCTGGGTACTTTTCAGCTTCTGGCCATTATAAAATCAATGTTATGAACATAGTGGAGCATGTATCCTTATTACATGTTAGAGCATCTTCTGGGTATATGCCCAGGAGTGGTAAAGATGGGTCCTCTGGTAGTACTATGTCCAATTTTCTGAGGAACCAGCAAACTGATTTCCACAGTGGTTGTACCAGTTTATACTCCAACCAGCAATGGAGGAGTCTTCCTCTTTCTCCATATCCTCACCAGTATCTGTTGTCACCTAAGTGTTTTGTTTTTTTTCAACAGCAAGAAGATTTTTGTTCCAGAGGCTCTGGGGTTCACAGCCATACACCACACAGGGGTTGAGGACTGTGAGCACCGAGTGCAGAATTGGGACAGCTTTTATAGGTTTACAACAAAATCTGTGTATCACAAACCAATCATCCCTTAGCATCGAGAACCCGTGCAGTGTGAGCCAATTGATTTGTACCACTCCATAGCTTCTAAGCCAATCAGTTTAAATTATCCAAGCCCGCGCTTCGAGGACCAATCAGTTTTCTTTTCTTTTTTTTTTTTATTGGATATATTCTATATTTACAATTCATTTCCCTTTTTCTGGTTCCCCACCCCCAAAGGTCCCACATGCCCTTTTCCCTCCCCCTGCTCCCTCATCCACCCCCTCCCACCTCCCTGTTCTTGTACTCCCCCACAATGATGCTTTGGTCGATTCTAGCACCAGTGTCCACTCCTTTCTTTTTGTCAGACATCACTTGGTATGTGATATATGTCTTTGGTGTTCCAAGATTCTAGGCTAATATCCACTTATCAGTGACTGCATACCATGGGTATTCTTTTGAGACTGGGTCACCTCACTTAGTATGATGTTCTCCAGCTCCATCCATTTCTCTAAGAATTTCATGAATTCATTGTTTCTAATGGCTGAATAGTGCTCCATTGTGTATATATACCACATTTTTTGTATCTATTCCTCCGTTGAAGGACATCTGGGTTCTTTCCAGCTTCTGGCTATTATAAATAAGACTGCTATGAACATAGTGGAGCATGTATCCTTATTGCATGCTGGGGAATCTTCTGGGTATATTCCCAGGAGTGGTATGGCTGGGTCCTCCGGAAGTATCCTGTCCAGTTTTCTCAGGAACTGCCAGACTGATTTCCAGAGTGGTTGTACCAGCTTGCATTCCCACCAGCAGTGGAGGAGTGTTCCTCTTTCTCCACATCCTCGCCAACACCTGATGTCTTCTGAGTTTTTAATCTTAGCCATTCTGACTGGTGTTAGGTGAAATCTCAGTCACCTAAGTTTTTGATCTTAGCTATTCTACTAAAGTGAGGTGGAATCTCAGGGTAGTTTTGATTGGTATTTCCCTGATGACTAAGGATATTGATCATTTCTATAGGTGTTTCCCAGGGATTGGAATTTCATCAGTTGAGAATACTCTGTTCAGCTCTGTTCCTCACTTTTTTGATAAGATTATTTAATTATCTGGAGTCTAATTTCTTTCGTTCTTTGTATATATTGGATATTATCCCTATTGGATTTAGGATTGGTAAAGATCTTCTGCCAGTCTACTGGTTGTGATTTTGTCCTATTGACAGTGTTCTTTGTTTTACAGAAGCTTTTCAAATTTATAAGGTCCCATTTGTCAATTCTTGATCTTAGAACATAAGCCATTGGTGTTCTGTTCAGGAAATTTTCCCCTGTGCCCATGTGTTTGAGGATTTTCCCCCACATTATCTTATATTAGTTTCAGTGTATCTGGTTTTATGTGGAGATTCTTGATCCACTTGGACTTGAGCTTTGTACAGGGAGATAAGAAAGGGTCAATTTGCATTGTTCTTCATGCTGACTACCAGTTGAACCAGCACCATTTGTTGAAAATTCTCTCTTTTTTCCACTGGATGGTTTAAGCTCCTTGTCAAAGAACAAGTGACAATAGGTGTGTGGGATCATATCTGGGTCTTCAATTCTATTCCATATATCTACCTGCCTGTTACTGTACCAATACCATGCAGTTTTTATCACGATTGCTCTGTAGTACAGCTTGAGGTAAGTGACGGTGATTCCCCAAGAATTTATTTTATTGCTGAAAAGAGTTTTCACTATCCTGGGTTTTTTGTGAGTCCAAATCAATTTGTGAATTGCTCTTTCTAACTCTACAGAGAATTGGAATTTTGATAGGGAGTGCATTGAATCTGTAGATTACTTTGGGCAAGATGGCCAGTTTTACTCTATTAATCCTGCCAAGACATGGACATGGGAGACCTTCCCATCTTTTGAGGTCTTCTTTGATTTCTTCTCCAGAGACTTGAAGTTCTTGCCATACAGATCTTTTGATTGCTTGGTTAGAGTCAAACCAAGGTATTTTACATAGTTTGTAACTACCATGAAGGGTGTCGTTTCACTAATTTCTTTTTCAGCGTATATGTCCTTTGAGTAGAGGAAGGCTACTACTGATTTGTTTGAATTAATTTTATATCCAGCCACTTTGCTGAAGTTGTTTATCAGATTTAGGAATTCTCTGGTGAAATATTTTGGGTCACTTAACTATAATATCATATCATCTGCCAACAGTGATATTTTGACTTCTTCTTTTCCAATTTATTTCCCTTTGACCTCCTTTTGTTGTCTCAATGCTCTGGTTAGAACTTCGAGTACTATTTTCAATAGATAAGGAGAGAGTGGGCAGCACTAGGTCTAGACCTGAATTTTAGTGTGATTGTTTCAAGTTTCTCTCCATTTAGTTTGATATTGGCTACTGGCTTGCTGTATATTGCTTTGACTATATTTACATATGGTCCTTGAATTCCTGATCTTTTCAAGACTTTTAACATGAAGGGATGTTGAATTTTGTGAAAGGCTTCTTCAGCATCTAATGAAATTATTATGTGTTTTTTTTCCCCTGACCTTGCATTCCTCTACACTGGGCCATCGAACCAGTGGCCTCTCCTCCCTTTGATGCCCAACAAGGCCATCCATTCTCTGCTACATGTGAAGCTGGAGCCATGGAACCCTCCATGTGTACTCTTTGTTTGGTGGTTTATTCCCTGGGATCTATAGAGGTACTGGTTGGTGCATTTTATTGTTCCTTCTATGGGGCTGCAAACTTCTTCATCCCCTTGGGTCCTTTTTCTTGCTCCTCCATTTGGGACCCTATGCTCAGTCCACTGGTTGGCTGTAAGCCACGGGTATTTTGATCTGCCTTCTAAGAAAGACCAATGTATCCATACTTTTTTCTTCCTTCTTGAGCATCATGTGATTTATGAATTATATATTGCATATTCCAAGCTTTTGGGCTAAAATATACTTATCAGTGAGTACATATCATGAGTGTTCTTTTGTAATTAGGTTTCCTCACTAAGGATGATATTTTCTAGGTCCATCCACTTGTCTAAGAATTTCATGAAGTCATTGTTTTTAATAGCTGAGTAGTTCTCCATTCTGTAAATGCACCACAATTTCTATATCTATTCCTCTGTGAGGAACAGCTGGGTTCTTTCTAGCTTCTGGCTATTATAAATAAGGCTGCCATGAACATAGTGGAGCATATGTCCTTATTACATGTTGGAGTACCTTCTGGGTATATGCCAAGGAGTGGTGTAGTTGGGTCCTCAGATACTACTATGTCCAATTTTCCGAGGAACTGTCCCAAAAATTCCACCAGAGAACTCTAAACTTGATGAACAACTTCAGCAAAATGCCTGGATATAAAATTAACTCAAACAAATCAGTAGCCTTCCTATACTCAAAAGATAAAGAGCCTGAGAAAGAAATTAGGGAAATGACACCCTTCATAATAGTCACAAATAATATAAAATACCTTGGTGTGACTCTAAGCAAGTGAAAGATCTGTATGAAAAGAACTTCAAGTCTCTGAAGAAAGAATTTGAAGATCTCAGAAGATAGAAAGATCTCCCATGCTCATGGATTGGCAGGGTTAATATACTAAAAATGGCCAACTTGCCTAAAGCAATCTACAGATTCAATGCAATCCCTATCAAAATTCAAACTCAATTCTTCATAGAATTAGAAAGAGTAATTTCCAAATTTATCTGGAATAAGAAAAAATTCAGGATAACAAAAACTATTCTCAACAACAAAAGAACCTCTGGTAGAATCACCATCCCTGACCTCAAGCAATACTACAGAGCAATAGTGATAAAAAAAATGCTTGGTATTGGTACAATGAGAGGCAGGTATGACCCCTCATGTCTCTCAGCTCATAGTATTTATCAAACTCTATTGACACAAATACACAAAGACTATTCTTTATTGGAAATTAAAGAAAAGATGAAACAGAAAAGATGCATATTTGAAATAATATAAAATATCCTTGATATAATAATGTTTTGAAGACTGTACAGAGCCATTAGGGAAGTCAGAGTATTGAGGAATGTAATAAAGGAATTGAAAGCCAACCTGACAAGAGTAAGACTTCTATAAGAAGCTACTTCCTGAGTGGCTTGTGGTAAAAAAAAATCACAGCAAATACAGTAAGCCAGCATATTCTTGAAGCTATAGACCAAAAGCTGTATCTGATAAAAATGTAACCTCATAACATGGGTAAAATATTTTAATATTTTGAGAGAGATAAGAAACAAAGAGGGGAATATTTCATATTTGAAAGTTGGTTGTTCCAAAGGAGGGGATATAAGTATATATACTCCAACACTTAGAATAAATGACTTCTTCAAAATGAAGTCCTATGACACAGTAATTTTAAGGATATTTTAAATAAGTAAACTTATGTACTTTTTAATTTTTCATTGAATATATTTTGTCATACTTTTCCACCAAAGTCCTCCAGATCCTCCCACCCTCTACTGATCCAACCTGAAGGTTTTCTCTTTCAGAAACAAACAAAAAAAATACAAAATCACCAAGCCATAATGAAAAAAAAACATTAAAAAACATGGAATCCATTTTGTGTTGATCAACTCCTGAGCACAAGGCCTGCCCTTGTGCTAGTTGAAATATCCCATTTCTGTTCACTAGAGAAAATTGATTTTTCCTTCCTTAGAAAATAACAGCTATCAATTAAAGTCTATCAGTTAAAGACTATCAATAATCAGAGGTGGGACTTTAATGCCTACTTCCTCTTCTCTAGAATGGGATTCTGTCTGGCCTGTATCAATGTAGGTCTTATGTGCACTGTTACAGTAAGTTTGCACATATGCGCATCAGCCCTGTTGTGTCTGGAATGCTGCTTCCTTGGAGTCATCCATCTCCTTTGCTGTGGCAATCTTCCTGCCTCCTCTTTCACACAGTCTCCTGTTCCTTGAGAGGAGGGCTCCGATAAAAACATTTCATCTAGGACTGAAGTTCCAAGACTTCTCACTCTCTGCATATTAATTGTCCAGCTGTGCGTCTCTTTGTTGGTGCCTACCTTCTTCCAGAAGATGCTTCTCTGATGGGCGTGAGCCATGCAGTGATCTACACATTCCATACTCACTGAATTTTGCTACTGAAAAGGTAGATAAATATATCACCCATTTTACAGATTGTCCCACATCTTTCTTTGATCTGTGTGTTTATTAGACTAGAAAACAAATTGCCTAATCTATTTTAAAATATTTTAAACAGGATCTGGGGGAAATGGTTCAGGTGTAAGCCCAATCTGAAATAAGAACAAGGAACTGCCCCGAATGGAGAGAGTGCAGGAAAGTTGTCAGGCTGACCAACTCAGCTACCACCCAGGTCTAGATCTAGGAATTTGAGTTGGCCCACCCCAACATCTACCCCATCAGTGAACTGCTGGAGCACATGAAGGGTCTAGATCTCCACAATCAAAGCTCTAAGATCTCCAAGACACAGGGCAACAACAGGATAACCAAGAGGAGTCCTGGTGAGGATCCAATATTGATAGTGTAGTAGAAGCCAGAGCCCTTAAACAAGACCAATGACTCAGGGCAATGGACATTTGCAAGTAAAACCGTGTGGACAAAAGGCTATAGTGTGGGACACACAGGGACACACTGGAGTTTCCATGGGGAGATCTTTTTTTTCTTTTTGTTCGTTTTCTTTTGCAGAGGAGGTTGAAGGGCAGAGGATGGAGTTTGGAGGGTGGGAAAATGGGTGGGATTAGGATGCATGATGTGAGATTCACAAAGGATCAGTAAAAAGGTTTATAAAAGGAAAAAGGAAAAATTAAAAGAATGAGGGCTATTCAAATCTCCCCAGCTTGGCTGCTGTACCTGTAATCTCTCCACTGAAAGACAGAGACAGGTGGATCCCCCCCTGTCCAGTGGACCTAGCAGGCTCAGTGAGTTTTCAATTCAGTGACTGACAACTTCAAAGCAATGGTGTAGAGAGGAGTAACAGAGGGATAGAAGAAAACACCCAATACCCTGCTCTAGACTCCACATGTGTACACACATATATACATTTACACATTCACCATGCAACACACATACACACACACACACACACACACACACACACACACCTTAAAGAATTTTCAATAAGGTTCAGGATTCAGTTCAAAACTGTTAAAAAGATCATCTGTGTCAGCTTGCAGGCACCCAGTAACATCAAAGAATATAAAAATCCACCCAATTTTATTGACTGCATGTATACAGATATTATTTAGAATGTGAGTTTCTTGATTTCAACTGCCAAAATGTGTTTCCTGTATTGGAAGCCACACACCTTGAAGAAGTACTGTTTTCCTCCTTCAGCAGATGTTCAATTGGCCAGAGATTTAGCAGGCATTAAAAAAAAAAAAAAAAAAAAAAAAGCCAGTCACCTGAACTTAAGAGCCCACCGTGGAAGGTTTGCTTCGCCTCTAAGTGCTAAACCTTGATTTTGAAATAGTAATGAGAAAGAAGTTGACAATAACTATAGAAACTTAAACCTGCGCAGCCCCTTAATGGTCAGGGCCCAGAGGCTCCTGAGTTCTGAGGGCTTGCCTTGGTTTATTGGAAGTCATTAAAACGGTGCAGCCTACCCAGCTGATATTAATAAGACACACCATTTTGAGGCCCACGGCTCGTCTGTGTAATTCGCAGCAGCCCCCAATTATCTGTGGGAATCTGCAGACTGATCGCAGCCTGCGGAGGGGGTTCCACACCAGCAGGCGCTTAATGAACAGACCAGCTTATAAACACAGGCTAATCTCTCCCACATGAGCACCTGAGGAGGCTCACCAGTGACAACTGTTTAAATTTTCAAGGAAATAAATGACCCGTAAAGAGGCAGCGCTTATCAGGCTTGGAGTAGTGTAGATAGAGAAGTTACCACAGACCAAAAAAAAAAAAAAAAAAAAAAAAAAAAAAAAAATGTTTATAATCGTCCGTAAGTGCCTCATTCTGTGGCTTTGTCCAGGGAACTTTTATTGACGTGGTTTCTCTTATTAATGCTTGTGCTGGCAGAGAGTAGAGCGACCCAGTTCAGTCTGTTCCTGATACTGGACTCCTAGGGTCACTAATGAGCCGCTCCCTAGTCTCTGAGCACAAGCCACTTAAAACAGTCATGCCTGGAGCTGGTATCCTGACCCTTAGCGAAAATCCCCCAAAGACACATACGCACTTCTGGTCCACAAGGCATTTGTTATAGATCAACTCAACACAGGGACTGTAGGGACCTGGTGGAGAGATGAGGAAGAGGGCCACACTGCTGGCTGGCTGCAGAAGGCAGCAGGAACAGGTAATTACACGCGGCTTGGCCAAGTAGCCAGGAGAGGCTTTTAAAACAGATCTAGAGGGAAAGGGCACATGGCAAAGCTGACTACTCTCCTTCCCACCGCTCCCGCTTCGCCCCGACCCCTGCAGCACCCCCTCTCCTGTCCGGCTCTCCTCTTTTGGAACTTCTACGCATCTTTCACTCTGGAACCTCTCTCTTTGCAGTCTGTCCATGCAAGTCTGATGTGTGCATCCCGTTATCCCGTTGTAATTATATCTCCCGGTCCCTAGGACCAGTTAGCCTGAAGAAGCCTCCTTCCCAAAAGAACGTGGCGGGATCTAGCGTCATACAAATGGAGACGCCCAAAGGAAGAGAAAGAGAGGAAGATGAGGGAACAGACATGCTGGTCAGTAACTGGCACTAAAGTGACAATGTCAGCCCCTAAATTCGAACACACTATCCTGTGTCACCTGACATGTTCATTTCAGCAGAGAGAAGGATGTATCACTACCAGCTTTGGCTTGCTTTGTTTTTATAGTTTAGGATGAGTTTCATTTGAGTTTGGTTTCTCTGCTTTTAGTTTGATTGGTGTGTGTGTGTGTGTGTGTGTGTGTGTGTGTGTGTAGCAGGATCTCAACTCACTCTGTAACACAGGTTACAGAATTCTAATTCTCCTGCCCCCAACTTTCCAAAGTCGGGTCTTAGAGACTTCTGCCACCACACCACATGTGGCCCTGCCTCAGTTTGGGGTTTGTTGCTGTTTTTTAGTTTTTTTATGTTTTTACAAATTCATTAAGGAGGCATATGTGTGCACATGTGCTTGCATACATGCACACACCATAGCGTGCAAGCGGAGGTCAGAGGAAAAGTCCTTTCTTCACCATGCGGGTTCCAGGAATCAAATCAATCAGGGTCAGATTTAGCGGCAAGTAGCTTTATTGGCTGAGCTATCTTGCCGGGCCACACTCTGATTTTTTGTTTGTTGTTTGTTTGTTTTGTTTTGCTTTTTATGCAATTTTCACATATGGTTCAACAAGAACATGTTTTGTAGAAAGACGTAGATAAGCTTAAATCCAGGTTCTGTGTCAGAGAGTAGTGAGCACCCTGGCTGATATAAGAATATGAGCATAAGAAGCTTATATGTCTCTCTGACTGATTTCAGCAGAAGGCACCATGTTTGGAACTATCCTCTGACAACCAGAATCCTAGAATTAGACTGTGGAGACAGCGTCTGTCAGACCAGCAGCCTCTTCTCCAGCTCTCTTCCCCACAGTTCTCTAAGGCCAGGTGTACAGTTTCCTTTTTGCCCGAAGCAGGCATGGACGACCACTTGAGGTCTCCTCACAGTTGGTATAGCTCTTCAGGGAGTTTTGCTACAGATAACAGCACTTACTTAAGAAGAAATGCTTTAAGGTAAAATATAAATAAATGACCACATTACAACCAAGCCTATTGCAAATATCCATTTTTAAATGAGGAATACATAATTAAGGAAGA
The DNA here is from genome assembly GCA_964023405.1 of Apodemus agrarius. Lineage (NCBI taxonomy): Eukaryota > Metazoa > Chordata > Mammalia > Rodentia > Muridae > Apodemus > Apodemus agrarius. Next base: position 3,487,702 of record OZ030027.1, on the reverse strand, counting down.
AAGAAAATAAAGCTATAATAGAAGCATACATATACATGTTTTCTTTTATGTATGTTTCTACCTAAGTATAGAAAAACACAGGTATGTATCTGTTACCAGTACAGCTTCCTGGCTTTCTTTTCAATATTTAAGTTTTTGAGACAAGTTCTCCCATATAGCCAAAGCTGGTGTCAAATGTGCTATACAGCTGAATAGCTGAGGATGAACTTGGAGAACTCATTTTGATCCTCCTGCCTCAGCCTCCAAAGCATACAGGATGAGCCATCACACCTGACTCAGTACTGATAAATATTTTATAACACTTAATCTTTTCCCCTTCCTCTACAGCAGTGGTTCTCAATCCTCCTAATACCGAGACCCTTTAATATACTTCCCCATGTTGTGGTGACCCCCAACCATAAATTCATTTTTGTTGCTAGTTCATAACTAATTTTGCCTCTGTGAATCTTTATGTAAATATTTGATGTGCAGAATATCTGGTATATAACCAGATCAAAAGATCGTTTGATCTCAAAGGGATCATGGCCCGCAGGTTGAGAACCATTGCTCTAGTGAAAGTGTATCTCAGAGGCTATTATTTAATTATTCCATTATTTGCATTTCTATGATAGGTAACAAATTCTATTTTATAGGTGCTTCCTTCCAGAATTTATTATGATGCATTGTTCCATGTCATTAAAAAAAGTGAGAAAAATGTGTTAATATGCATATAGAAATTATTTTTTATTTTATTCATTCTTTGTTAATATAGCACGCACCCCAGTCCCACTCATCTCCCCATGCCTTCAAATCTGCCCTCTGCCCTTGCAATCTCCCCCCACAAAAGGAAATAAAAAGTAAAAACGAAAACAAAAAGGTGAAAAAGTAACCTAAAAATTAAAAAATATAGTAAAAATATTTCACCGTGGAAGCTATGGTCTCCCGCAGTATATTCCACAGTAAACCCTTTTGACCACACATCTTTACTTGCAAATGATCATTGCAATGACTAATTGGTATAGTTCAAGGCCTCTGGCTTCTGCTATACTATCAATACCAGATCTATACTGGGACCCCTCTCAGATATCTTGTTGTTGACTGGTGTCTTGTCATGGGGATGGATCTGCAGGACTGGTACTTTCTTTCACTTTTTTTTCCCCCTGAGACAGGGTTTCTCTGTGTAGCCCTGGCTGTCCTGGAACTCACTCTGTAGACCAGGCTGGCCTCGAACTCAGAAATCCACCTGCCTCTGCCTCCCAAGTGCTGGGATTAAAGGTGTGTGCCACCACCGCCCGGCAGGACTGGTATTTTCATGTCATGCTCCAACAGTTCATAGACGGCATAGCTGCCCCTAGACCTGAGCTTGAGTGGTGGCTACCCTGCTCAGTCCAGCAGCTCTGTTTCATCTCTGCCAACAGGACCAGCTCTCCCACTTTGCCCAGGTACGCAGTAGCGCCACCTCTCCTCTTTGTGGCAGTCTTCAAGAGGTGAGACTTGCTCTTCCACTCCCAACCCATGCCACAAGGGCCAGCTCTCTAACTCTGCCCCAGCTAGAGGCGGGGCCAGCTCTCCCCATCTCACACCTTCAGACTGGCTCTCCCACACCAGCACCACCAGGGCCAGCTCCCCTGAGTGCTGCAGCCAGAGAGGGGTGGGGCCAGCTCACCTGCTCTCAGCCCATATAGAAATCATTATTAGCATTGAGTATGAATAACTTGGTTAACTGTTAATGTTCACAACAAGATCATTTAAAAAGTAACAAATTGTATCTTTAGATAATTATCACTGGCCATAGCACAGTTTATGTAATTGTCTAAATCTTTACATTAAAAATATAAAATATAAAGTATTTTTTAAGATTTATTTATTTCTTACATGTAGGTGCACTGTAACTGTCTTCAGACACTCCAGAAGAGGGCATCAGATCTCATTACGGATGGTTGTGAGCCACCATGTGGTTTCTGGGATTTGAACTCAGGACCTTCAGAAGAGCAGTCAGTGCTCTTAACCACTGAGCCATCTCTCCAGCCCCTGGAAAGTATTTTCTACTTACTGAAATGATAAATATTAAGTTTGTAATTTTGACTGGTAATTTCTTTGAGGTACCAATAAAATCCTATAATATAATTGAGAAAAATATAAAGACAATCTCCTTCCTCTTGTTCTGTGGTAGAAAAGAACTATTGTTGCTCTTCTGTAAGTATAAACAAAATGTCCTATTTACAAGTTTCAGGCATGTAATGGGAAAAGCAGATATTAATCAAATTATTACACAAAAGTTACAACTCTTCATACTGGGACTCCTCAGATGTAAACAATGTAACAAAAGCATACAAAATAATTATCAAGCCAGAGATGGCAGCAAAGCCTTTCTCCAGAAGAGGAGGTCAAGACATAGCATGTCTTGAAAGGAGAGACTTTGAAAGGAAATGTCTTTGAAAGGAAAGACTTCATTGAAGAGAATTCGCAAAAACCTATGGACAAAAGATACATGGCACCAGGAAGAGATTAAAGCCTCCAGCTGGGATGATAGCTCAGTGAAAATTATCTATAACATGAAGCTAGAGAGATAAATGGGTGTTTATCACTGGCTTTGCAGGCCAGTGAATAGTTTGGTCTATGCTTGAAGGATAATGGGTGGCTATTGCATCCTTTATGTTAGACAGCTTTAAAGATGGCTTATCCTGAAGAATGGAAAGAGGAAGACAGGTAACTGTGGGGTGGAGTTTAGACAGAATGCTATCAGTACTAACTATATATTTATATTTAATATATTATATAATAATACATAATTAATTAACATTATATAAGTTAAACATAATATAAATTACTTATACATTAATATATAAATTTAATAATATAAATATATGATACAGAATACAAAAATATAAATACCATTTATAAAATATATATGTAATTCAAATATATATTTAAACAACATATATATTAAAACTAGAGACACCTTCATGGTTATTAGTGCTTGCTGAGCTTGCAGAAGGCAAACATTTGTTTTCTACCGCCCGTCACCTCAAGACGTTAAGTACCTTAAAAACCTTCAGTTAAGGTTAAAGGCAGTAAACTTAAAAGTTCTATAGCTGGAATCATGTAAAAAAAATACAAAAAAAAAAAACCCTCTCACCCACCCCACAAGACTAACTAGTCTATTGGCTCTAGTGATACAAAGCACAAGAATGTGTTTTTATTCTGTTCTGAATATGAAGAGGAAAGGGGATTGTAGGAGTTTGGACCAATCATTGATAGATAAATTATTTAGGGGTGATAGAAACTGGGTAGTTGACTTACTTGGACCACTGGGCACATCCTTTTGAAGGCCTTGGGCCTGGCTCTTTCTGCTCTCATCCTCTCCTACACACTTCTTCTATTTTCTATTATACTCCCTCCCCCACCCCATTCCTGTCTTCTGCTCTCCTGGCTTTTCCACCTAGCCTTCATATGTTGAGTAGCTTGCCCTTGAAATAACCTGTCACTATGTCCCTTAGCACCTCAGCCCCATATGCATAGAGCCAGAAAACCATGGGCTGAAATATCCAAACCCATGAGCTGGAATAAATCTTTCCTACTTGATATTATCTCTCTTAGGAAACTTTCACAGTTCGCAAAAGTAACACAGCACACTGTCCTCTTTTGAAGGTGACTGATAATCATGTAAATGCACACTTCATCTCTCACTTAAGACATTTCATCTCTCACTTAAAATGCTTACCTAGTTCACCATTCTTTGAATAAAGATGGAAATATTCACTAGCCTGTAAAGCAGGCAGCTACCATCTCCTAGTCTAATTTTGTATAACTATTATATTTGCAGCCCTGGAACAGCAAACTGTCTCTACATAGAAACTTGCTAAATGCTGGAAGTTCTTTAAATATGCCCACCACCACTGTTTGCTAGCAGTATCTATCTTACGAAATTTGCATGAGCCTCATAGATCCTAAGCCTAAGGAAAGACTTAGCTATAGCAATAGTGTTTTCTTTAGGTTTTTAGCCTTAACTGTAGAAATGGCATGGTGGATGGAGAAAAACTAGATGTTGATAAGCCAGAAAGAAGCACCCACCACAAAGTACCTTGGATTAGGATTTGTGGTGAATTTGGTATAAAGGGTGAGAATAAACCAAGTAGCAAAATGACCTCTTAAGATTTTGCTTTGCAGCTTGATGGAGGATAAACATCCTTAACTGAGTTTAACTTGAGAGTAAGGAATGGGAGTTTGCTTTTGATCACATTAAAACTGAGGTAGCCTCAAGACAGCCAAGAGAAGATGTCCGATGAGCAGTTACATAGCCAAGGGAAGGTCTTGCTTAGGCATAAATTTATGCCTCATATGCTGATAATTAAAGTCATATTGTATTAGTTTTCTATTGATACAAGTTACCAAAAACTGAGCCACTTAAAACAATTATGTGAATTACTGTGGCTCAGGACTCCAAGCAGGAGTGGACTATCTCCTTTCCTCAGGGATTCACATGCAGTGACCAATATAACCCAGAGTTTATGATCTTTTCCCAAGCTCATTAGTTGCTTGAAGAATTACATTTTAGGGTAGCACAGTACTAATATTCTGAGATTCTGAATGAATCCTTTATTCCCTCCCCTGCGACCCTTCACAGAACTTCCAGTTCACTTTACCAGCTCAACAAGAGTTTACAATCTTTTAAGCTTGAATGATGCTCACTTGAAAAGCTCTTTTCATTCAGTTAAGCCTGATCAGAAAAAAAATCTCACTATGATTAACTGAGGTTAATGTTGACATCCTCAATCTTATGTGGAAAATACTTTCAACTTTTCTGTTGAATGAAACCTACTAATGGGGGTGAAATCATATCATGTTTGAGTCCTACCTGCAGTAATAGGAGAGAAAGATACAGCACACATCCACCAGTGGGAAGCAGCCTTAGGAGTGACCTTAGGCTTCTGTTTATAACATGTATCCAAAAGGTAAGATATTATGTGAAAATGGTGACCATAAAATAGTAATACAACATGGAGCCTCAGAAAACAAGAATCTCTTTTGCAGGGGCATATAAATGTCTGATATTAAGACAGTGATGGAAACAGGAACACTCCTCCACTGCTGGTGGGATTTCAAGTTGGTACAACCACATAGGAAATCAGTTTGGTGGTTCCTCAGAAAATTGGGCATACTACTACCAGAGGACCCTGCTATACTCCTGTGCATATACACCCAGAGGATTCTCTAGCATGTAATAAGAACACATGCTCCACTATGTTCATAGCAGCCTTATTTACAATAGCCAGAAGCTGGAAAGAACCCAGATGTCCCTCAACAGAGGAATGGATACAGAAAATGTGATATATATACACAATGGAGTACTATTCAGCCATTAACTTCTTAGACAATGGAATGGAACTAGAAAATATCATCCTCAGTGAAGTAACCCAATCACAAAAGAACACACATGGTATGCACTCATTGATAAGTGGATATTAGCCCAGAAGCTTGGGCTACCCACGACACATTTCACATATCAAATGATACTCAAGAAGGAGGAAGAACAAAGTATGGATCCTTGGGTCTTTTGTAGAAAGGGGGAAAATACCCACAAAAGGAGATACAGAGACAAAGGGTTGAGCAGAGTCTGATGGAAAGACCCTCCAGAGTCTACCCCACCTAGTGATCCACCCCATATACAGTTACAAAACCCAGATACTATTGTGGATGCCCACAAGTGCTGCCTTATCAAAGCTGGATATAGCTTTCACCTGGAAGGTTCTCATAGTACATGAGAAACACAGAGGGGGACACTCTCAGATAACCATTGAACTGAGCACAGGGTCCCCAATGGGGGAGCTAGAGAAAGGACCCAAGGAGCTGAAGGGGTTTGCAGTGCCACAGGAGGAACAACAATGAGTCACCCAGTACTCTCAGGGTGACAAAACCACCAACCAAATAGTACACATAGAGTTACCCAGGGCTCCAGACACATAGGCAGCAGAGTGTGGTCTTGCTAGACACCAAAAGGAGGAGAGGTCCTTGGTCCTGGAAAGACTTGATGCTGTAGTGTAGAGAAATATCAGGAAAGAGAAGCAGTGGAGGGTTGATTGGGGAAAGGGAGATGGCTTATGGGATTTTCTGGGGAAGGGGGAACTAGGAAAGGGGACAACATTTGATACGTAAATAAAGAATATATCTAATAAAAAAGGACAGTGACAGGAGCTTCATTACTTGTATTTTTATAAGTGAAAATCCAGTAGAATTAATAATACACCCCAGTATTTCAAATATTTTGTCTATTTCAATCTAGCCAAACAAAAATTTGATGGAGTCTGAGAACGTTAATAATATTTTAGGCTCATATTGCAATAGAATCTAAAATGGAATAAATACAAAATTAAAAATTAGAAAGAGCCTAGTAAAATATCCTCACATTTTTAACGAGAATACTAGCAATAGTGGCTTTGCCAAAGACAACCAGCTAGTGAATGCTGGTCCAGAACCTTCCTCACTCTGACATCCCACACTGATTTCTTTGACTAAGTCTATGATGAGACTAAAGAGGGTCGCAAGGCTTTACCCAGAAAATTATCATCAGTTTATTCAATATGGTCTTACGTTGTCTATATTTTAGGGTATGGTGAGGACATCTGAGGTCTTAAAAAACAATCCTTACAAAGCCTGAGAATAGTCAAAGGTCTTCATGATTTGTAGGAGTCTTCAAGCTGCTTTTGTGTTCTAAATTGGTCATTTGAAAAGACTGAAGATCCATTTCTTTATTGCTCCAAAATATGTGTGTGTTGTATAACTCTTGTAAAAGTTTGTAAGTATTAGTTTGATAATATGTTGCTCCATTCAGTGGAAGAATGTTGTCTCTATTTCCACTAAAAAAGATAATCCATGAGGTCTTTGAGACTACAATAAAATACAAGGATACGTACTTTAAAAAAAAAGATTTAAACCACATTGTAAATGATCTGTCTGGGTTTTCTTCCCCCACTCTTTTAGATATACATGTATTGGCATCCAAAAACTATTTGTTTTCACCCCGCTATATTCATTGGCTTTGGAAACAAACAAAAGTAGATATGAACCCAGTACCTATTTTTTACTCTCTGGAGTGTTACTCACAATAGCCATATTTTGAGTTTATTTGAATGAGATTTTGTATGAGTTTTGAATGAGTTTATTATTTCTACTGAGAAGTAATGGCTGTAGCTCCAGTGACCTCTCCCCTTCTTTGTTCTAAGAATTATCTGACCAACATGGAAAAGAATTCAGTCTCCGTAATTGCCTTAGTTAAGATACTCTAAGTGCCTTTTTAGCCCCACACCCATTTTACAGCTTCCCACTCCTGCCTGGAGTCAAAGAGAGGCTGAATTCCATTCTCAACCCATGGGACATTTCTGAGTTAGAATCCTCACAAAATGTGTTAACTGATAACCACCTGACCTCCAGAAAAATCCCAGGCAGATCTACAGATCAATAATCAAGAATGTTAGCTAATGGGTTTAAACTGCAACCTGACTGATGTAACCTGTGCCACTAAAAAGTATAAAAACTGCCTGCCATGTTACTTTGGGGCTGCCTCTCCTTCTTGGGTAGGATGACCCCAACTAGTCGGCTCATTAAACGTCTTGCCTTTTGCATCAATTGCTGCCTCTGTGTCTCCTTGAGAGGGGCATCTTCTCGAGCAAGGCTCTTCGGGTCTTACAATACCACAAGCCAAAATAAAAGAAAAACAAATAGGTAGATAAGTAGGGAGGTAGTTAGGTAGCAAAAAAAAAAAAGAAAAAAATGAAAGAAAGAAAAGGAAAGAGAAAAGAAGAGAAGAGAAGAGAAGAGAAGAGAAGAGAAGAGAAAAGAAAAGGAAAAAAAAAGGAAAGGAAAGAAAAGGAAAGGAAAGAAAAGAAAAAAGAAAGAAAAGAAAAGAGAAAATCTTCAAATTGAGTCCTCAAAATATCCAGCAGAAATTGACTGGGAAAGCTAGCTGGAGCTCCCCACTGAGAGTCTATTTCTCCTCAGGTATGGCTAACAAGAAAAGAACAAAGAGAAATGAGCAAAGATCTGAATCATCAAACATCTGAAAGAACACAACTGGGGGATCTGAGGCAGTCAGGTGGAGGTTCCTGTTGAGCTACCTCCCCATGGTTAAGCTTCCAGCTTCTTTTTTCTCCACAGACAACTTTATATCATGGGATAAGCAAGATAACATTTATCCAAAATTATTTTCCTCCTAACTGTCCTCAAGGACAAGATACCTTTGTTCTTGGAATATTTTTCTCTTTCCCTTCTTACAGAATTAGTGACCAGCCCATCCAAAGACAAGAGGCTTTGGAGACAAAAATGTTTTACTCTGACTTTAAAGGATATACATATAGTGCCAGCTTCTCGGTGAATTCTAATATAATATAGTGTATACCACAGTATACAGTAAATGGGTCCATGAAAATTACCTCATTAATTACCTCCACTCCACCTCTTACCTATATGATTCATCAACCTCTACTACTTTTATGAAAACAATAAGACATGTAATTCTGCTCACTGTCATATAATTCCCAACATTCCCATATATCCTTCCATTAACTCCACTCTGCTCTTTGGTTACACTTAGGACTTTATTTTGGAAGTAATAAAAGTCTTCTCATATTTACTTGCATTTTATATCACGCTCATATCCGTTATTCCATTTTATTAAGAACCTGCTCTTTCACATAATACAATTTAATATTATTAGTGTCTAAAAGAATTCTAAACACCTGAGAAATATTGTATATTAGCATTAATCATCTTCCCTTTATTGCTATTCTTGCTTGAGAGGAGAATTGCAGGAATAAAAGAAAATCCTTTTAGAAAAATAATACAAAAAAGACCAATGCAATAGTTTGGGAATACCACCAGGTTGTTGAGAACTCTGTCCTCAAGGTCATTTTCCTCTCCATTACCTTCCTCCTCATTGGGATCACAGGATACACTATTAAAAACTGCCCTCGTTTGTGCTATACACAACCATGTGCTTCCTTCTTTTTAGCCAAGTCATTGTTCAACAATTCTTCATTCCAACTACAATGGTTCTACACTGCCTGTCCTTTTCAGTCTTAAGTGGCCTGATTTCATTTACTTCTAGGAGTCAGGGAATGTTGCTTTCTATTTTCTTTAGTTCAAATTTAATGTTCACTTTATGGATTTTATCTTCAGATGTTTCACTAGTGACAATTATAGAATTATTCCACCTTATAATTTAGCCGTGCGGTATCACTTGTTAATTTCTGCACTTTCTGGCAGCAAAATGGATCTTGGTTCTCCATTACTTCTGGCAAGTTGAGTTTAAACACGATGACCATGAAAGAGAGAGCAGTCTTGATGAATTGCCTCAACAAATGTGTACTAGATATTTAATAAACACTTTTTAACTATAAAACACAGATCACTTACTGAAACTGGCTTGGCCAGCACATGCTCATGAAATCCAAGTATTATTAGGAATTGAAAAATAGAGCTGAAGAGAAATACAACTCAAACCTTCATTAACTAAAACTAGTAAGCCAGTACCCACCTTTCCTGCCCTGCTCCCTTTATGTACATTTCTTGTTTCTGATGGTTTGTGAATGGTTCTGTTCTTTCCCAGCATAATCATTACCTTCTTGTTCCTTTATCTCTTGTCCACTCCACAACCCACATACAATGAATTTTCATTTCCACCTGAAAATAGAATCACAAGAATCCTACCTTTGACTTGGAAATATCATTTTTATATTAGAAAATGTAGTAAAGCATGTCTTTGAACACTTCTATGAACACTCGTTCATAAAGGCACAGAACCGTGAAAGGAAGTCCTACGGGAATCATAAATTGGGAGGTAGAGTGTTTAAACTCTCAAATAAAGGAAAAATCCCACTGGACCAACAAGACCATTGCTTTCAGTATAGATATTAAATAAATTTTTTAAGTTAGCGTTAAATTATAGGGCATGTGGTCTCAAGTCTCTCCAACCAACTATGATACATGAACAATACAAGTATACTTGAACAAAAGATTCTGATTCAATTTATAGTCTATGTTTCTCAAAGAAATGATTTCTACTGTATTAGAGTCAAAACAGCGTGTTCATTATTAAAATCAAAGTTCAGCTGAAGGCAAAGTTTTGCTAAATTGGTAAATTTTTCATAAGAAAGAAGCTAACAGTAAGATATTCTTTGGTAGACAAAGTACCCAAAAGTACAGTTGTGTGCTTTGAGGGAAGCCAGCACTTTGGCATAGATATCATCAAAGGATGATAAAGAGTCAAATAAGTATAGGAGTGCTACACTTAATAAATATCCTGTGGTTTTATCATCTCCACCAATACTAAGAACAAACATGAGACATTTGCATATCAGCTGATCAGGGACAGATAGCTTCCCATTCTGTCATACAGCAGCACTTTGCTTCTAGCCGTATTGGAGCAGTCAAACTACTGGCACTCAAAGTATAGAAATGTGACCACTTTGATATCACCTAGGAGCTTGATAGAAATGTGGAGTCTCTGTTCCCCACTCAACTTGTCAGACCAGGTTAACTGATCCCGAGGGGTACAGCAAAGACGCCACACATACCAAATTTGAGGTACCATAACATAGAATAAAATAATGCAAGTAGCAAAAATTCAAAAGCAGACTAGGTTCTTAATTAAGCCATCTGGGAGAAATCACAAGACAAAGATTGTCAGGCTGACAATGAATAATCCAGTGGATCGCATTTTCTAAGTTATTAGTAGACATTTTAAAGATTTTAGCTCTAGTTTTGATTATGTATGTGTCTTGTGTGGTTTCTATTTGCTTATTTATTTCTTTGTTTTTGTTGTTGTTGTTTTATTGATTGATCTATTGTTTTTTAAAGCTAGATCTCGCTATGTAGCCTTGACCAGCCTGAAACTCACTATGTGCACTAGGCTAGCCTTGAGCTCACAAAGATCTGCTGAGTTATCCCTTCTTAGTACTAAGTACCTGTACATATGTGGTTTTATACTTGTGTGTGCAGTGCCCATGCAGACCAGAGAAGACATCAGATTCCCAGGAACTGGAGTTACAGGCAGATGTGAGCCACCCAGCCAGGGTGCTAAGAACAGATCCCTGATTTTCTGCAAGAGCAGTGTGATGGTTTTTATATGCTTGAGCTAGGGAGTGGCATTATTAGAAGGCGTGGCCCTGTTGGAGTAGGTGTGTCACTGTGGGTGTGGGCTTTATGACCCTCATCCTAGCTGCCTGGAAGACAGTATTCTGCTAGCAGCCTTCAGATGAAGATGTAGAACTCTCAGCTCCTCCTGCACCATGCCCGCCTGGAAGCTGCCATGTTCCCACCCTGATGATAAAGGACTGAGCCTCTGAATCTGTAAGCCAGCCCCAATTAAATGTTCTTATAAGAGTTTCCTTTTGTCATGGTGTCTGTTCACAGCAGTATAACTCTAACTAAGACAAGCAGTAAGTGTTCTTAACTGTTGAGCTATTTTTCTGTGTTATAAATTGCTGTCTGTTTGTTTCTGATCCCTCAAAAGGGGTGCCTGTGTTCAGGGGTAAGGTCAGGTGAAACTTTAATTGGTCAGTTAAGGAGAGAGGCTGTGAATGGGTAGTGGCAGGAGAGGGCAGAGCTGAAAGTTTAGAGAGGGGAAAGAGGAGGAAGAGACAGAGATGGAGAAAGAAGATGAGAAGGAAAACAGGAGAGACAAGATGGAACCAGAAGGAGAAGATGGAGCTGACCCACATGGAGAAGCCACAAGTAGCTAGAGATTTCATAGATGGGCAATAAAATAATGCAGGGTGCATTTGTCCAATCTAGATATGTAGCTTGTATTTATATCAACTAAGTTTTGTGTTCTTTCTGTGGGCATTTTGGGGTTGAAGATTTACTGTTATAAATATGGCTAGTATATTACAAGTCTCTAGTGTTATCAATTTACATGGCTAAGGGAATCGAATGAATGCTAGCTGACTTTCTGCAGGATAGCCACAGGAGGGTGGATAACCTGGGAAGTCCGACCAGCTTGGCAGCAAGCTAGCTGTGGGAACCATGGGGGTGGTCAAGATCCCTGATGCTGGTGCCTAGCCAGCTTAGCATGGTTTGATTTTTAAAACAAGATGCTACCTCTCTAGACCCTAGCTTGTAAATTTTGAAAGGAAGAATTCTAAACAAAAATAGATTCTTTAAAGAATAGCTGTAGCCAGTATTAACAAAATTACATTTATGTGAGGAAAACACCTACAATCTGGCAATAGAATCATTGGTGACGACATCTTTGAGAGTATATTGGTTGTCCTGGGTTGCGGCTCTTACAGATGCATGCATATTTGAGTCTTTCAGATGTATGTGTCTGAGATTTCTGTCATCTGCCTTTTTGTCTGTCCTACCCCTATCTCTAGGATGTTCTCTACAATTCTGTCATCTAAGGCATGTCCTCAAAGTCCTCTTGCCAAGAAGAAACAAAGGGATAATCAAATAAATTATACTGTTTCCGTACATGTGTTTTAGCATTCAAGAAAATTTTATAAATATTTCTTAAATAATAAAACAATTTAGGTGGAGGTTATAAAAGTCAAAATTGCATAAAAAGTAATTTTTATTTCAAAAGAATCTTTGTTGTCCACCTCTTTCACACAGATAAGACTTTGGAGACTGGATAATTTACAGGGAAGTAAACTTTATGATCATGATTCATGAGACCCAGGTCAATGTCTTCTCAGACACTGGTGAAAGCTACATGATGCTTCAACTCATGGCAAAAACCAGACGGGCAAGAAGATATGTACCTTGGTTTAGAATTAATTAGCACCCAGAGAGTGATATTTTTTTTTTTGCTCTTACCACAAAAAAAAAAAAAAGCATTAAATCTGTCATGAGGGTAGAGCCTCCTAAAAGCCAACAGCCTTTCAACATCTCAGCTCTCAACATTATAGCCCTGGGGCAAAGCTTTAGCACGTTTTGGTGAGAATGGGCACATTCAAATCATAGTACTCTATCACCTTTAAAAATATGTTTGGGGAATCCAGAAGAACAATCATTTTGCATATGGTCCTCTAAAAATATCCTAAACTGGGAATGGTAACATAAGCCTGTGACCTTAGCATTTGGGAGGCTGAAGCAGAAGGATCATGTGTTCAGTACCAGCTGGAAATACAAAGTATGACACCTTTATATAGGACAAAGGGATAAGGAGTCACCTATATTACTGTATAGCACCTGTCCCTTTAAGGCTCAAGAAACCTCACAGAAAAGGGAGAAGAAGCATTATAAGAGCCAAGGGTCAGGGAGTTAAAGGCAAAATAATGTCTTCTGGATATGACAGGATCTTTGAACACATGAGCTCACAGAAACTATGGTTGCCTGCACAAGATTAAACCATTGAACATTCCAGCACAGGTGGCTTAGGAGCACCGGAGTCCCATCCCTAGCTGAGGAGCTGTTGACAGTTGGTGAATGCTAGGGAAAGGGCAGTCAGTTCTATTTAGGAGTGTCCTCTCTGGTAAGGTGACCATGCTCCAGTGAATGGCTCCACCCCCAACATATAGAGAGAGCACTAATAAGCCTCAGTGGGTTCTTTCTAAAATAAAAAGTTTAAATAGGAAATGAAGTTGAGAAGGGGACATGGAGATGAAGATCTGGGAGGAGATGGAGGTGGGGAAGGAGCATGAATGTGAACAAATACATTGTATGCATATGTGACTTTCTCAAAGAATAGTTTTACAATAATGTATGATAAAAAGAAAATACATATGCAAAATAAGTAAATAAATAAAATGCTTTTTGCTTATGGATATGCAGAAAACAGAGAATAAATGACTGGGTATTTTTACTGCCCTTTCTCTCTATACAAACACACTATTTCAACCTCATGCATCTGTTCAAACTTACACCAACATCTGAATACACTTAAAATTCACCACTGATTGCAATCATCAAAGTTTTCTGTCATTCATTTAAAAACAATATATATTAAACCGGGTGTGGTGGCGCACGCCTGTAATCCCAGCACTTGGGAGGCAGAGGCAGGCGGATTTCTGAGTTCGAGGCCAGCCTGGTCTACCAAGTGAGTTCCAGGACAGCCAGGACCACACAGAGAAACCCTGTCTCGAAAACCAAAATATATATATATATATATATATATATATATATATATATATATATATATTATATATATATTTTGCTTAATATATATATATATATATATATATATATATATATATATATATATATTAAGCAGTCTTTATGGATGGAGGTGATTCTGAATTTTTTAACAGGCTGCATAAGTTTAATGGGGAATGTAAAAATAAAAAGAATCTAAAAATATCAATATTTTGCACACACATTAGCAAACCGTGTCTTCACTACAGTCCTGTCAAGAAATCATTTGGTTTGTAACTGGTCCTGCCCTACCTGCTGAC